>OX940860.1:61462227-62860423 GCA_954871525.1 Parietaria judaica
CGAGGTGCTTCCGAAGCTCTTTTAGGGTTCCGGGGCGCCTCAATGCCATTTTTCACAAATTTTATGTCATTTTTTAGTATCTCGATAATTTTAGAAACATCTAGACACTTTATTTTACAAAAACAGGGCTCTGGAGGGTGTTTTGTGCTAAAATTGACTTAATTAAATAAAAGAAAAATTAATTTAATAATTTTTCTTCCGGTTCATTATTTTTTCAACGAACTTTCTCGTGTGCGGATTCGGTGACACGAGTTTTGAGTCAAATTTCTTGAAATCGACTCTTTTTCTATCTCTAACCCGATGGCGAACCGGGGAGATTCTGCCCTAGCCACCAAGTCAGAGCTCGCCGTCGCCGGAGAGGACCACCGTCGTGGTCGGCATCGTCCTGCAAGCTCGTCGGAGTCGGTGGGTTACGTAGGCTGCGAGGTGGAGGCGCGAGGAGGCGTGCGGTCACGCTAGCGTGGGTCTGGCGAGATCGGCCTCGCCATAGGCTCCATGGCGACGCTCGTCATCGACGGAGGTGGGTCGCACGATGACCGGGGGGCCATGGCGAGCCCGTCTGTGGCGGTGGCGTGCGACAGTGATAACGGAGGAGCCGGCGATGGCCGGGGTTCCTCGCGTAGATCTGAGGCGGTCGGCCCGTTCTGGGCGTCAAGGCGGCGCTTGTCGTCGATGGGGAAGGGTCACACGGTGACCGGGAGGCCAGGGCGACCCCGTCTGGAAGTTCATATAGTACACGTTGAAGCATAATGCCTGTCGCACAAGCATTTTCTACAGAACCTCGTATACTTTCTTCCGCTCTCCCCAAATGATAGAAATCTTCTTGTCCTCTTTCGTCCTTTTTTGCAGGGTTGTACATCCGGCGGTCTAATCTTCCCAAAGACTTGACGGACGTGAGAAGGTACTTCCCAATCTTAACGTAGCGGGATAGGTTTTACGGCAATAGAATGCGCTTTGGACCAGTTTTCCAAACTCAAGAATTTCCTACAGAAATTCTCAGGATTTAACCCAGCCGCGGAGAGTGCCAAGACGGCATGCGCGCATGGGTATTCCGTAGTTTGCCAACGTAAGCACGTGCACGTTCTTCTACCGATCACCACAACCTCTTTGGGGTGGCTTCCCAACTCTGTTCCACTCGTCGCCACTTCCCACTTGTCATCGTTTAAGTTATCGGCCGTCATCGTCTTAGATTTGATCTCGTTCTTTTTTATCTTTGCTCGAATCCACGGAGTGACTGGAGAGGACGATTCTATAATATATTTAGTACTCGCGTCATGGTATCTACTTATATACTCAGATACCTTCCCAAGACATTCATCTAAAAGGCCAACAATAAGGTAACCTCTAGCTACTTTAAGCACATTATTAATGCATTCAGCGTTGTTTGAAGTCAGTATGTTATACCTTTTCCCCCTGAAGTACGCTCTTGCCCAATTCGATCTTCTCCCAACTTGTTCAACCAGATATTGCGCAGCAATTGGAAACTTAATCTTGAATACATCCCATCTTTTCTCAAAGTCCTCCTCTTTATACGATCGTACCATATCCCAATAATGGTGCATTAGCCCCTTTTTATATGTCAAGTTTTCTTCGTCCGGATCAGGATCCGTTGATACGCGGGTGGTTTCTTCATCGGGATTTGAATCCCTTGATACGCCGGCGGTTTCTTCATCGGGATCCCTTGATTTCTTCTTCTTCTTCTTCTTCTTCTTCTTCTTCTTCTTCTTCTTCTTCTTCTTCTTCTTCTTCTTCTTCTTCTTCTTCTTCTTCTTCTTCCCACACTTCCACAAGTTGCAACTGATGTGATAATTACAATATCCATGATGTGCTTTCGAATAAACTGTACGTATACCGTGAATGATGGATCCCCCTCTATCCGATACGAACACCAAGTCTTCCTCATCCGGGATCGATTATTTGAGGCGTTCTAAAAACCATACCAACGCTAAATGGTTCTCCCTGTCTGTAATACCAAAAGCGAGAGGATAAATATGACCATCGCCATCCATAGCGGTTGCTACGAGTAACACACCTGCGTACTTACTATACAAGTGACATGCGTCGAGACAAATCACCTTCCTCAAACTTTTGAATCCTATAACCGACGCGTATAATGCCATGAAACAGTACAAAAAACAACATTTCTCGGTAATCTTAATCGCGGTACGGGAACCCGGGTTTTCTTTTTCAACCATATAAAAATAATCCGGTAAAAACTCGTAATTCTGAGCCAGGGTACCTTTCATCATGTCAATGGCGTTACACCTCGCATGCCATGCCTTCCAGGAACTGACCTTGATACCACTACTTGGCAGAAAATGTTGAATCAATTTCTCGTTTGGAAGTAGTTTCAAGCCATGGAATGTATTAGAGATCAGAATGGCGAGATACGACGAAGTGGCCTGTCGATGGCCATCTTTTCAGCCGGCAACAGAACAAGTATGGGTGTTTTCATATCTCCGTACGGTGAACGTGTTACAGTTCCTAATCTTCGGTGCACGCATCCTCCACGTGCATTTCCGATTTAGGCATCTGACTGATTATAATCTTGGTGTAGACTTAACTGACCTCAACTCGAAGGATCCCTTGAAAGCACCCACGGCCAGAAATTTTTTCAATTCCGACTTTGATGAAAACTCCTGACCAAGTTCGAGATTCATACCGTCATGAAAACCAACTGCCGAGAGTTGTCCTTCATCAATGCTCGGACCACACGAATTTGGTGCCAAAAAACAATTCGCCATCCCTCTCAATTGTGACAATATTACATCTTCGCCATTACAGCTAGCTTCCGGCATATAAGTCGGGTGATCTTCTGGTGTATCAGTGGGATGATAATTGTTAAGGTCGGATTTGGTCAAATCCATCTTCAACACAACTCGTGTCGTTTTGTCCCATAAACGACGTAAGAGGAGGGCGAGGAGGTTCGTTGACCGATGGTCAACCAAGGAACATCCTCGAGGAGATTTAACCCGCGACGAAGTCTGACTAGGGTAAGGGTGAGCCGCAACGAAGTGTCCCATCACTCACCCTACGAGGGGCATCGACGAGGAAGCATGCAGAGCCGAATGACCACTGACGAGATGTGCATTAAATGATGCCCACCTACTCACTCGACGAGAGGCATCGGCGACGAAGCGTGCAGAGCCGAATGACGGCTGACGAGATGTGAATTTAATGAAGCCCACCTACCCACTCTGGCAGTTTACTCTAAGAATGACGTAAAGCATGGGTTAACCACGCTTCCCTCAAATCACTCTGGAGAAACTAGTGATTAGATAGGAGAAAAGGGCGGGAAAGAGATGAGAAGGCATATTGTAGGCTCTATAAAAGGCGAGTTAAGCCTCGTTTGTAAGGGTTCGCAAAAAAAGAGGAGAAACCAGTAAGAGAAGAGAGAAAGTCCTGTAAGAGAAAGGCTTAAGAAATAGAGAAAGTTCTTGTACTTAATCCTTCAACTGTCCAGCTATTCAACGAAAGGAAACCGAGCTCTTATCTGAAATATAATAAATCAAATATATTCACTGATCATTGTTGTTAACTTGTTCTTTGTGATTATTTTTGTGACTGGAAGAGGGAGGTGAAAATCGCCCTCTACAATAATATGGCACATCAGTCGGATGATAATCTAGCACATCATTCAGGCGATCTTCTTGCATATCAGTCGGGCCATCTTCTTGCATATCAACAGGCGCGCCGAACTGAACGACCCGTTCTCTTTCGACTTCATGACCTTCCTTTGCCAGTAGACCGATGTATAATTGATCCAACCACGCCGACCCATCGGCGTCCCACAAATACGCTGTCAGGTTTGAATCGTTTCCAAGGGCTAGCGGTTGGCTACTGTCAGAAGGTTTATAAGTTACCTTCAAATCATGTTGCCTTGAAATGTTGCAACGCACGTATAGAAGCTCTTTCAAATCAGCATATCCATTCAATGTAGACGTTTCAACCTGAATATAAGTTGCCGTGTCTCGGTCTCCAAGCCACCGCCACATATAAGCATCGTATATCCACTTTCCTCCAGAACTGACGCTCACCAAGTGCGGAGACATCAAGAAAACGCTAAAATGTCATTTATTTTTCAGCCATTACTCGGTATTTTATTTAAAATGTCATTTCTTATATGTCGTTTTGTTATAAAAAATAATTTGTTTGTACTCGGTATTTACTATTTAGCATTTTAGACTCGGTTTTTTGCATTGAGATTTGGATTTGGCATTGTGAAGTTCACGACGTGAACTCGGATCTTGCATTTGTTTATTTTGTATTTTGCTTTTGTACTCGGATTTGGTATTTTACATTTTGGATTTATTCGGATTTGGTAATTTGCATTTTGGATTTGGTTTTTTTCATGTTTCTATCTTGGATTTTGTCCCGGATTTGTCCCGATTTTCGTCCTGAATTTTGGTCCTAAAAAAATCGGGATTTTAATCAGTGTCATGGTCCCGGTCCCGGTTCTGATTTAAAACAAAAACAAGGACTTTTCAGAACCAAAACCAAAACCGGGACAGAAAACTGTGTCCTGATTTTTCCGGGACAGGGACAAAAAATAGTCAAATTCCCGATTCCTGGTTTTGGTTTCAGCCCTACATCCTATCGCTACGTTATAATAATGTCTTGTAGCTGTTATATTGAAACAATATAGTGTAGCATTGAGCTAAAGTTCTGTAAGTATAATTTACCGCTAATATACAAGTTGTACCGCTATAGCATGTTTACCCAGAGAATAATAATAAATGTGAAAGTTTCAAGCTTAAACGAACCGTTCGACGTGAAAGTTGATGCTACGTAATGCAAAAGAACGAGAGCCGAACATTGAGTGGGCATCGTAGGAGATAAAGGGAAAAAATGGTGAATTGTCGAAGAGAGAAGAGGAGCTGAGGGCTTCTACTACTGGTCAGTCGGAGAAGAAGGCGAGTAAACGAACAACGCGGGAAAAATAATAATAAAGAAGGAACAACACGAGAAAGTTCACACGAAGAAAAATTAATATAACAAGAGGAAAGAGGAAAAAAAGCGCACAACAAATATAATAAAACAAGAGGAGATAGAGAGAAACAAGAGAAAGATATAATAAAATAAGAGGGGAGTGAAATTTACTTTTAACCTCACTTGCGGGCCCACTTCGTTTAATGAAGGGTATGGAATGATAAAGTGAACAGTACCGAAGGTAGAAACCTCTACCGAATCCCAAATAAAGTCATTCTTGTAATTCGCCCTTGGCATCATGAGGGAAACTTAAAACCTTGGCCACTTTTGCCGCAAAGCTGACATATCCTAATAATATTAAATCCCAAATAAGGTCATTCTTGTAATTCGCCCTTGGCATCATGAGGGAAACTTAAAACCTTGGCCACTTTTGCCGCAAAGCTGACATATCCTAATAATATTAACAATATATATTCAACTATTTTTTTAGACGACTCTTCAACTGTTACATGATTATTTATTTTGAGGATAATATTTCAGTTATTCATTATTAATAATTTTTTAATGTTATTATAAAATATGAAGAAAAAAAAATTTGTAAATTTTGTTAATATTGTCTTTCATTTATAATATATTTTCATTAAAATTATAATAATATTTTCTCGTCTTCGCACCGTGCCTTTCCACTAGATTTGGTAAAGCCGGAAACACATTGAATGAAAATTCTAAATGCATCTCTCAATGTACCAAAATTGCCTACCACAGTTTGAATAAAAATAGTCAAAGCTACACCAAAAATCGAGAAACTTAATAACAGATCGAGGCGAAATACTAAAATCTGCCGCTCTCGCATTTACCAAAACTGCAAGGACACTCCGTCATTCTCCGGGCTCTAGACGCGAATACCTGAGCAAGTCAACGAACTTTGACCAGTTCAACTTCAAAAACCAGCCATGAGTCTGGTGGTACATTTTTACCATTTCCTTCACTGCCATAGCTGCAAACAAAGTCATTGAAACATAAGAGTCAGATCTCAACTCTACGAGAATACAATTCGAAGAGATAAACTAGCACACATACGCCATCGTTGGAGGGACAGTGATACGTCTTTTCTCGCGCACTCGCATTCCTGATGATCAAAAATCAAGAGTGTTACAACTCTTTTCAACTGTTTATATAATAATAACAGTAAGCTCGGAAGTTTAAATGATAGAACTGTCTTGGTAGTTTGATACCTTCAAGACCAATCTCCAAACCCTCTATAATTTTTCCCGAGCCTGCAATAAGCAAGAAGGAAAATTTAAATACCAACCCAAAAACCAAATGAAAAATAAATAAATATTGGGAGGGTGAGTCTGTCTAATATTAATCCGGAATACCTAGGCGGAACTTGTGAGGATCTTGGCCGACATTAGAGTCGGTCACTTCTCCTGTCTTCTTCAACTTGCTAACATAGCGAAAGCTGACCTGTAACCAAATTGAAGGCAATGTAAAAAGCTGGGCATTTATTGGTGATGATTTATTTAGAAACAAGCGGAGACTTTTACCTTATCCCCCGAACGAGCAACCTTGGCATCTGGTTTACCTGATTCTAATACTTCGATGACTATCCCATTTTCAAAAGTCTGAACCCAAGATGTAGGGTTCGACATAGCATGTGTAAAAGAAGTGGGATTTTCTTTGATCACGGCTTCCCCGTTATCCACAACTTTTTCACTAATTTTCTTCTTTTTGCCGACTTTTTTCTCTTCGGATTCTCTCTTTTCATTTAAATCTTCTTGCATTCCTTGAATCTCTAGTTGAGAAATTTGGATATCAGAAGTCTTTTCTTTGTTCATTTCTTCTTTCCTGTTCTTCTTCCTCTTGTTCGGTCTTTCACCAGATGCTTCCACCAAACCACTGGAAGCAATGACCGAAACATCAGACCCATTTGCCAACGGATTCAACCAAGAAAAGAAGGACAGCAAAAGGGAACTATTGATAACTCTCAGAAAAAGAACTTACAAATCTTTGAGAATGTTCCCATTTTCAGCATTAATATCACTATCAACATTTACTTCATTTTGATTCTTCCCGTCTATTTTTATCCGACCAGTTCCATCTCTCTCTATGCGCGTCTTTGGGATTTCCACATTTTCACGGTCCACTGCAGAAGCTAGCTCCACATCAGATTGCCTGCATCATACATTATGTTACGAGCCGACCATAACCTAGCGCTAATTCTTGATTTAATTACTAGTAATAATAATTATAATTATCATGTTTTTGAGTTTGCATTACCGAGCTGATTCTGTGTGTCAGTTACGACGCACACTCTTATGATGGGAAAAAGTAGCTTGCCCGTGTCTTATTTTTCACCATACAAGAAGCTAGATATAACTAGGGGGTTTAACATGTAGAAAATCATAGAAATCAAGTTTTCCTCGAGAATAAAATCTACACTTAAGCGGTAAAACAAAAATATCATGTGTCATACTATGCTTACCTTTTGGGGGTAAGATCAATTCCCTTATCCTCATTTTCTCCTCGGCCTTTCTTTGCACTAAATAAAGTGGAAATAGGGCACTTGTCTTCATCCTCGCTCACCAACTCAGTGTTCTGTTTTGGCAGAGATAAACCCTTGTCATCAGACTCACTTAGTTGGTGAGCCTTCACGAGTCGTCTCCTTCTAGCGTTGCCCTTTCCAGGCTTGCGTTTCTTGTCTTTATCCTCGCTTACCAACTCAGTGTTCTGTTTTGGTAGAGAACAACCCTTGTCATCATCAGACTCAATTAGTTGGTGAGCCTTTACAAGTCGTCTTCTTCTACTATTTCTCTTTTCAGGCTTGCGTTTCTTAAACCGGTACTCTGCTACCACAATGAGATTTTATAGGATCAGATTCTAAATCAGACACAAGTCACAACTAATGTTTTTTTTTTTTTAAGAAGAAGGTAATGTAATGAGCATATCTATAGAATCCATTGTACAGGACATCATAAAATTCAATTTATTTTTACAAGTACCAATAAATCTCTGTTCAGCTAAATAAGGAAAACCTAAATCGTAAAACTATCATAAAAAATTCAACGGAAACCAATTTGGATACGATTTTGGCATACCTCCCACACTGGACGATGAAGAAGGTGATAAAAGTTCTGGAGTACCATCTTGAATGAAGCTATCTTTAGAGTCATAATCATCGTTATCAAAACACTTGCCACTGTTGGAATCTGAGTTAGCTATATCTTCACCGTATGATTCTCTGTCACACTGATGTTAAGGAGAAGTTGAATGAATCACATCAGGTCATAAGTTTTGTTGCCATATCCATAATAATCAATTTTGGATATTCGTCGAACCAACAACTCAAATACAAAATAAAAGCAACGGAAGGATACGAGTCTTCGCTCAGATGGTGGTTCCGACTGGCAGACAGATAGTAGCCGGAGAGGTGAATGCTGCGACGGCCGATTACAGAGAAGACTACGTCGCGAGCTTCTTCAAACTCCAGATTTAACTGCAATGACTCTGCCGCTGAAGGAGTCAAAGAGCATAGAACGACAGGGCTTTGGTTCCCAACATTGCACTGAAGAACGCTACTCCTCTCAAACGCATCACCGGAGCCCAATGACGCCTGAGACTCAGATTGTTAAAAGACAAGTAAGAAGACACTGCGAGTATATAGGTTGGAAAATCACCATGGAAACGTGAAGGCGGCCTTTGGAAGCATCGAAGGTGTGGGTGAAAGGATTTCCCGCTTTAACTTCGACTCCTGACAGAGCGAGAAGCTTCGTATTGGGTAGAGAACGATGGTGATTATAAATCAAATGCTAAAGAGAGCTCTGAACTTACCCCAAAATGCCATTGTCGCCGCTAGAGAGAGAGAATCAGTGAGTGAGTCTGACCATCGAGACGAGAGGTTGAAGAAGAAGAAGACCCCGTTGAAACCCTAGAAGAGAGCAGTTCGCGCCTTTATCGGGAATCATTAATCATAATTAATGCCTACGATTGCAAGACTTTTGAAAATTAGTATTAATTGCGGCATAAATATTAAACTTTCACTGTTTGAAATTAGGGTTAATTACGGTAATAATGCACAACCTTTGGTCAACAGGGGTTTTAGGTCCTCAACCTTTCAAAGTGTGGGCAAAAATACACTACGTTTGTTGAATGTAAAATCCGTTGGTCCTTCCGCAGGGATGTTAAATTCTGCTGATGTGGCATCGTTAAACTGCCAAATGGACTGCCAACTTGTAATATTAATTACATAACTTAATTAATAAGAATAAATTAAATCATATTTTAATTATGATTCAAAAAACAAATTAATACTTTAAATTAAATAAATAATTTTTACTCCCCCTAAAAATCTAACAGACTCTTCGTCGAACATGACTAAAATTTTGAAAAACGACGAATTATTAAACACGACTAAAATTTGCAAAGATTACACAACGACAGTTTATTAGAAACGACTAAAATTTTGGAAAAATGACCGATTATTAAAAACAATTATAATTTATAAAACGACATAGTAAAGATGTGAATAATATTGAAGCACGAGTTTAAAATAGGCACTGCGCGTTAAATAAGTATTGTTCGTTAATTTAAAGTTTTAATTTATTTTTTGAATCATAATTAAAATATGATTTAATTTATTCTTATTAATTAGGTTATGTAATTTATATTACAAGTTGGCAGTTTAACGATGCCACGTCAGCAGAATTTAACATTCCTAACGGAAGGACCAACGAATTTTACATTCAACAAACGTTGTGTATTTTTGCCCACACTTTGAAAGGTTGGGGACCTAAAACCCCTGTTGACCAAAGATTGTGCATTATTGCCGCAATTAACCCTTGAAATTATAACAAGTGGACCGGTATAGCGCGGTGACATTAAAAACATTGATTAAATAAATTATGTGATTTCATAGGAAATATTAATTGTGGTTTCATGTTAAATGTTATTTACATTTTTTTATGGAATAAGATTATATAAATTTGAGAAAGTTTAATACTAAATATTTTATTTTAATACCAAATTGAAAACAATAAGTCATATAGCAATTTTTAATATTTTTATGAACAAAATGGTTGAAATTTAATAGTGAAGAAAAAAACAAAAAATTGGGAACTTTCAATGTGAAAAATATTGAAATCTTTTGCCGGGAAAAGAATATTGAGAAATTTTGCCTCATTTAGAACACCACGATTAAAAAATAGAAACTTTTGTTGATATCAGTTAAATATATTTTTATTTTTTTTGTTTAATTGCAAAAGGACGTGTTTTTTTTAGGTTAAAATACCTATGTTTTTCATTTAAGTGCACTTTAGTCCAATTTTTTAGCGGCAATGAAACATAAGAACTAAAATGTTAACAGGATGGGTACATATGAACTTGTGCCGTAAAAAATGTAACATAAGAACTAATTTAATAAAATAATATGTGTACTTTTGTCGTTAAAAAGCTAACATAATGACTAAATTGCTTTTAATGATAAATCTTTCATGTATATTTTTGCTCAAATTACCTAAAAACAAAATTCAAAGGATTAGAATTTAGAACTTCATTTTTTTTTGGTAAATATTGATGCAACGCTTCCATCAACTAAATCAGTCAAGTTTTATTTTTATTTTATTTTTTATCTATAAATAGGTTTTGTTCACTAACCTTCTTCTATTATTTTTAATTATAAAATTGGTAGATGAGTTAGCATATTAATATTGAAAATCTGTCCCCTAAGAGACGTAATATGTGATTTACATAGAAGCTTTGTAGTTTTCTTGATGTTTGAACATGACAAAAACAATATATATTCTCACGCTGAGTAAAATGATTAAAAAAAGGTTTGTGAAGATATATTAACAAATTACTCATAAATAAATTTGACTTAACTCTGCACAAGGCGGGTTCCATTGTTATGAAAATATATGCTACTAATTTTTACATGAACATTTTAATACCTAATTTTAAAAATTTGGTGGCAGAGATTACTAACATTACAATAACCTTTGTTTTCTATTTTCCATTCATCAACAAAAAAACCTTCTTTATATATATAAATATACCTACATATATATATAAAGATATAGTTAAGATTAAAATTTAAGGAGCATAAATATCTCTGGTTAAAGAGCAGTATACAAGTGGTTGTTAGGATAGCCTAGTGGTAATTCCACACTACCTCCAAAGTGGAGGTCGTGGGTTCGATCCCCACCGCAGCAAAGCTGCCTTAAAAAAAAAAGAGCAGTATACAAAAAGAAAGAGTTATGTAGAGAGAAACATGAGAAAAAAAAATCTGGGAATCGAACGGAATAAATTACTTGTCGTTGCCGTTGCCGAAAGAACTTTGGGCGACTGCTTGGAACCAGGGCTGATCTTTGGAAACGGACGGTCGCCCTCTGACACTGTAGCTTGTAGCCATCGGGCCGTCATTGCTGTGTTGGGTGATCGTAATTGGCTAGGCTTTTCCCAACATGGATGCAAAGAGAACGGATAAACAAACACAGCGACTTTTTGCTTAAGAATAAAAGAGAAAGCCATATATTAAAAATTTGTCTTTTCAATAAGTATTTAAGAATATAATGAGAAAATGAGCAAGTATTACATAGAGGCTTCTTCTATCGAAGTGACAATATTATCTTCATTACATACCCCAGATTCAATATCTATGAACTTATCTTCAAGCTTCGATATATATTTATGAAAGAGATATGGAGAAAAGTCAATTATGATATATTGAGGCATCTCTAAGACTAAAGAGAAAAGGCCTTTTGGTTATTAAATTTCATAGACTGCATGTAGAAGAACACCTTATTTGGTAATTAAAATACAGTAATTTCCTAATAGAGCATGGCACACCTAAAGTAGGAAAACAAAAACCTAAAAAGAACTTTGACTCATTGCAAATACATAATCAACAAATTATGACTGGCGTAAGAAACTTACACAATGGCGACGTATTGATGGGCATCAGGTACTGCGTAATTTTTTCCTCTAGTTCTTCATGATTCAAGATGGCGAAATACTATTTTTTTTTATATATAAAAAAAAACCCGAATTACTGAGCCCTTAATGAGATCCTTGAACTTTGACACATCTTTTACCAAAACATTTACCAAAAACATAATGAGGAAGACGGAAAGAAGCATATCTGCGAGGGATGTGTTTCTCCAGCTATTGGCTCGCCCAGTTGCGACCACGCTTGCGTGGAGAGCTTCATGTTGGCTGGGTTGATCACCACCACGAAAATGTAGCGTCCCAAAGATATGCGACGCGTGAGGAGAGACCGGCATCACGTAGAATAATTCGAAGGGACAAACTGTGAAGCTTGCGTGGAAGAAAAATGAGAAACTTGAAGGGACCAAGAGAGAGAAGCTCGAGCGGGGAAAGAACGAACGTGGAAGAGCAAGAGACTGATAGAGAAGAGAAGCCTCAAAAGGAGAAAACCATAAGGAAAACACACATTCACAGAGGCGTCAATTAATCAAACATATTGTATACAAAATCATATCACAACATTCATTCTAAAATTTCAAAACACAAATCCCCCAAATCTAAGTATAAATTTAAGATCATTAAATAAAAAATATATTTCTTCTTCCGCATTAAATAAATATGAATCAACTATGTTTCCGAATAAACAAATGCTCATAAAATGACCTTAATTACCTTGCTTGCTTGCGGTAGCGACCTTGATCAAAACTCATAAGCAGAATAGCTTGAGCACAAGTTCGTCGGAATCCGAAACGAAGAAAAAATAGTGTGAGAAGAAGTCGAAAATAAATGGAGATACTAGAAACCACAAAACACTAATATATAATATATACAACTTC
Source organism: Parietaria judaica (assembly GCA_954871525.1). Taxonomy (NCBI): domain Eukaryota; kingdom Viridiplantae; phylum Streptophyta; class Magnoliopsida; order Rosales; family Urticaceae; genus Parietaria; species Parietaria judaica. Next base: position 61,474,974 of record OX940860.1, read on the forward strand.
GAGTCTATAATTTGTTATTAAATGACACACGTTTTTCTCAACAAAGTATACAAATAGATGTTAACAATCATAATATATATATATATATAAGAAAATCAAATATCACTCAAGTTAGTACTTGTCGGCCTCATTGGTAATCTCGTTCAACAAATCCTTAATCCCTTTCTCTTAGTAGCTTCTCTGCAAAAATAAAACGAAATCAAATATCACTTGGTACGCTTGTTGAAATTCCATTTACGATATAAATCAAGACATCTACTATAACTGCCTAACATGAAGCTCCAAAACAGCAAGAATTCTAGAAAAGCTTCAAGCACAATCAAGGTCATCTATATCACCTTATATGAAATCCAGTGCTAACAAGTCAAAATCTGAAATAACATCCACCTGCAACACAAGGTCACAAAAGTACATGACAAATATTTCAAAGTTTGAAAGAAAAAAAAAATAACATTTGCAGTAACTCTAAAATCAGAAGCAATATTATTATATATATATACATATTATATCATCCTCCAGTCATCATCGATCAAAGGAAAACCAGTGATCCTCTTCTAAACAAGCTTTTAAAATGATGCAACAATAACGAAAAAGAAAACATGAATCAAAGGTAATTATAAATTTATACATATTTCTTTGATAAGCTTAGAATCAGTCCTTACCTTCGTCAACGGTTGTGGAAGGTTTGACCACCAGTAATTTCTCCTTCGTAATAAAATCTCTGACTGTGTGTTAAGGTCGGATTTGGTCAAATCCATCCTCAACACAACTCATGTCGTTTGTCCCATAAACGACATAAGGGAGGGCGAGGAAGATCGCTTCCCGAAGGTCAAATAAGGCATATCCTCGAGGAGGATTATCTCCGAGGAGGTTCAACCGCGAGGAGGTATGGCCAGTGTAAAAGCAGACCGCGATGAAGTGTCCCATCACGCTCGACGAGGAATTTCGTCATGATGGTTTATACAGAGCTGAATGACGGCTGACGGGATGTGCATTTAATGAAGCCGACCTACTCACTCGATGAGAAGCATCAGCGACGAGGCTTGCAGAGCTGAATGATGGCTGACGGGATGCGCATTTAATGAAGCTCACCTACCCATAATGACAGTCTGCTCGGAAGTGACATAAAGCACGATTTAACAATGCTTCCCTCAAATCAATCTGAGAAGCGAATGATTAAAAAGGGGAAAAGGCGGGAAAGATGCGAGGGGGACATAATGTAAACTCTATAAAAGGCAAGATAAGCCTCGTTTGTAAGGGTTCGGAAAAATAGGGAGGAAAACCAGAGAGAAAGAGAGACTATCCTGTAATAGAAAGGCCGAAGAAATAGAGAGAGTCATTGTTCTTGATCCTTCAACTGTCCAGCTATTCAACGAAAGAAAACCGAGCTCATATCAGAAATATAATAAAACAAAGATATTCATTGATCATTGTTATTAACTTGTTCATTGTGTTTATCTTTGTGATTGGAAAAGGGCGGTGAAAATCGCCCTCTACAGTTTGGCGCCCACCGTGGGGCTTTGTTTTCTTTCTAACTCACAGCCAGGAATTTGGAGGAGCATGACGTTGTCAAGCGACGCCATCATCAGCAACGAGGCCCGACCTCGAGGAGACCGGCGATGGCTGCTCGAGGCGATGATTGAACGCGCAAAAACAGCGAGGAGGGCCTAAGTAGTAACTCAAAAGGCAGGAGTGACGAAAGGGGGGAAGACGTACGGACTCTTTGCATTTAAAAGAGGTAGACGTATAGTCGGCTAATCAGGAAAGGAATCGCACGCGCACCAATGAATCGGAGTGACTCCCGAAGCGTTGTGAAGTGACAGCAGGGTCAGAGAATACGAAGAGTTTTGTGTGCGGAGCAATCGAAGGTTATAAATAGGAAGATTGGGAAAGACCATGAAGAACAAGTTTGCGGAAGTGAAAACCAACTCGGTTAACTCCCAGATAAATCCCAATCACTCTACATAGAGAGTTCAAAATTCCTTTCTTACTTTAAAACCAGTATCTGTTAGTGTTTTCTCGATACAGGGGGAGAAAGCGTACGAAGAAAAGATGGCGCTCGGGGAAGGAGTTACTGGCCAAAGCTATACAGATAAGTCCAGGATGGTCGTCGAAGGAGTTTGGGAATGGCCCAAGGAAGACATGGCAGGGGCACGAGGAGGAGATGATCACGTGATGACGGACGGTTGGAAGAACGAGGAGTGGCCAGAGCAATGAGCCGTGTCCAATGATGGAGGACACCGCGGAGGATCAACAGGACCAGGACCAGCAAAAGGTCCCAGGTGAACCACACCCCGTAATGGAACTCGTCCTGTTGTACCTTAGCCTCGAGGAGCTCCTCGCGATGGAAATGGTGTGCACGTCGTTGCGCGACGAAGTTCGGGGGAATTGCCTTCTGTGGCGCAACCTCCATATCGGCGACCCGATGAGCGAGCGGATCGAAGATGAGAATCTTCTGAATCTGGCGAGGAGGTCTCAAGGGAAGATGGAGACCCTGACGCTGAATAGGTCGAGATCACCAACGCCGCTCTGAGGGAAAATCTGCAGGATAACCCGACGATCGTAAAGTTATGCCTGCCGAGCTGCCACCGAATCACCGTGGACGACGTGGTCAACAACTTGTCCACGATAAAGCACGGGATAAAATTCCTAAGGGTCAACAGACTCGGGTTCAGTTACGAGGAGGGAGCCAAGGCCAGACTCGAAGACCTTCCCGCGCTGCTCGCGGCAGGGAGCCTGACCGACGACCTCGAGCAGCAGACGCCCGCATCACACGGCCGTCTGCTCGACATGGAGTTCTGCAGGAAATGCGATAAGGACATCCTGGTTTATGAGAAGCCCACAAAGAGTGGAGAAAGGAACATCATCCGCCCGCCGTGTGTTCGCCGACGCCAAGAAGGACGTGCTTGCGGCTTTTGCATGTCATGCATAAGCCTTGGTCTCATGTGGTATACCTACGTCTGCACGGACTGCAATAACGGGTGCCCTAGCAGGGACTCTCTGGAGAAGGTCGTGTCTTCAGCCTGCTCGATCATCGGCGAACAAGCTCCGGAGTAAGGCACGTACGCTGTTCGACGTGAAGGGAGGGTTGATCTACCGAGAAGCCTCTACGAACCCCTTTTGGTGTAGTCTCTTGGTGAAAATTTGTTTCAGTCGTAATGTTTGTATGTATATTTGTTTTTACTTTAAGAAACGAGCGAAATTATAAGTTGACGAAAATATGTGTACAACTCGGCTCGGTGAGAGTACCGAGTGGAAAGAAAAGTATCCTCACAATATTCATATGTAAAAAAAAATGCTAAGGGCGCCGAGCAAGCCCGAGCCGGCGAGAGTGCCGAGCAAAAAAGAAAATATATATACGGCTAAGGGTGCCGAGCAAGCCCGATCCGGCGAGAGTGCCAATGATATATATATATATATATATATATATATATATATATATATATATATATACGGCTAAGGGCGCCGAGCAAGCCCGAGCCGGCGAGAGTGCCGAGCGAAAAAGAAAATATATATACGGCTAAGGGTGCCGAGCAAGCCCGATCCGGCGAGAATTCCAAGGATATATATATATACGGCTAAGGGTGCCGAGCAAGCCCGATCCGGCGAGAGTGCCAAGGATATATATATACTGCTAAGGGTGCCGAGCAAGCCAGATCCGGCGAGAGTGCCAAGGATATATATATATATATATATATATATATATATATATACGGCTAAGGGTGCCGAGCAAGCCCAAACCGGCGAGAGTGCCGAGGAAACAAACAAGGCGAGAGTGCCTATGGGGTCCTGGGAACTAATCGGCTTGTACCCGATGAAACCCAGCGACACCCACAAGTATTAACTACGGCGAGAGTGCCGAGAAAAAGAGGTACGGAGAGAGTGCCGAGTAAAGAGGTACGGCGAGAGTGCCGAGTAAAGAGGTACAGCGAGACTGCCGAGAAAAAGAGGTACGGCTAAGGGCGCCGAGTAAGCCCGAGCCGGCGAGAGTGCCGAGCAAAAAGAAAAAAAATATTACGGCTAAGGGCACTGAGCAAGCCCGAGTCGGCGAGAGTGCCGAGCAAAAAGAAAATATATTTACGGCTAAGGGCACCGAGCAAGCCCGTACAAGTTCGTAGATCACGAGCAAACACATAAAAGAAAATCATCATATGTTCATTTGATTCAAAATAAGAGATACAGAGTATTATTTACAATTCATTCGTCCACACCCCTAGAAGATATACATATTACAAATCTCGCAGGGACCAATCCTCCTGTCTAAGCGACATCATCGAGGGGATCTTGACCCAGGACCGCATCAGCACATTCCTCGATGATGGTATCACAGCATCGGCGAAGGATGTCATCAATAACTAAGCACGCAGGATCGTCGTCGGGAAGTCTCGATGGCTTACTCGAGGAAGTTCCCGTGAGGTCCGTATCAACATTACTATCAGCCTGCAAAGGAGAAGCCAAGAGTGAGGAACCAACCCCAAAGAAAAGGTAAAACTACATAAAATTTATGCTAAGCTGCCCCATACCGTGCCCGACAAGGAAGGAAGAACGTCAAAGCCCGGCGCGCGCGCCTCGGTGACGACCGGAGGAAGGCATGGGGAAAGCGGAGGAGAGTTAGGAGCACCGGAAATTTTCTTCTCCAGTCCGGCCAAATCATCCAGGTAATTCTGCTCCAACCTGCGCCACCTTGGCAGTTTGGCTCGAAGCTCACCAACGGTCGAGCGAGAAGGAAGCCCCTCGACGAGCTTGATATTCGAGAGCACACCGCCCAGCAGGCGCTGAATGCGGACAATTTCCTCGAGAGCACCAAACCTCTCGGAGGCGTGCCTCAGCTTGTCGGTCGCTTGATGGTAAAGGCGTAAGCGGGAAAATTCCTCCTCTATTGCCCAGCTCCTGGCCGCGTCGCGGTCCTTGGCAAGCTTCCTCAGCATGGCCTTGACATGGAAAGAGATTTGCTCTTCCCGACCAGGCGACAGATTTATGGCGTCGGCGATTCGGTTGAAACACTCATTTTTCTGCCGGAGCCGCGCCGAGAGTGTCTCTTCGCACCGCTGATAACGCTGTCGTTCTTCAATGAGGGACTCTTCGGCAATAGCGAGGAGGCGTCTATCTTCGTCGCGCTCCGCCCTACACTCGGCGAGCTTAGCCTCTGTAGTCTCGAGGAGAGCAACTTCATTCCCCGATAAAATCCTCGCTGGATCGGGAGCAGATGCAGGCCCTTCCGCCCCCTTGTAACCTTCTACGTCGCTGGGGAAAGAGGCGTCGGGGTAAAGAACAACGGTACCACCTCCATCCTACGAAGGGAAAAAGAGACTGGAGATGCGGAAGAAATAATATAGAGGCCCGATGATAAAATAATAAAAAAAAGAGGATAGAGAGAGAACATGTATACGAGGGCAATAGCGAAGAGGCTTGGCGATGAAGAGAGAAGGTAACCCGAAAAGGATTTCTTTTATTTATTCGCTAATTCGCTTAAACGCTTGGGTTACAGAAAGAACCACGACATTCGAAATTTACAAAAAAAAGAGAGGGAAATTGGAAGGGAAACTCCGAGAAAGCATCCTATACCGTGGGCTCCGGAGGCGCCAGGGCCTCGATGTTCGAACTGTATTCGTCGCGCGGAGAGGACCCGAGAAGAGCCCCCTCCGAAACAAGGCTTTCAACCTACCGGCTGTCGAGGGCTGACGGCTTGCAGGGGGGGAGCGGCGGAGAGTCAGAATCCCGGGAGGACCTTTTGTCCAGCTCGCCTGCCTCAGCCTAGTACTTATCACGGCTTTCACGCCACGAAGGCGGGCCTCGAGACCCTTGATGGGTGCCGCAGGAAAGACTTTCTCGGCCAGGCCAATATTGGCTTGGTACGCGGCGGCCAAGCGATGGGCGTTGATGGATTGATCGAGAAAATCAAACCTCGCCGAGAGGCGCTCCAGCTTGGCTTGGGCCTCCTCAAACAGGCGCTCTCGGCCGTGACGCTCTTCAACTGTCTCGGCTCGCGCAGCTTCTAAATCTTCGGCAAACTTCCTCAACACGGCGTCGACCCGGGACACCAGGTGGTCTTCCTGTTCGAGCGGTACGCCGACAGCTTCACTGATCTGAGCGAGGCGTTCAGCCTTCAGCCGGAGCTTATCAGAGAGATCCGCCTCCTTAGCGGCAGAGGAGTTTTTCTGTTCCACGAGTTCGGCCTCTACAGCCCGGCGCAACAAGGTTTCCGACTCCAAGGCAGACCTGGTCTCGTCGAGTTCTGAGGAAAACTTCTTGGCCTGCTCCCGAAATTTCCGCCCGTCGCGAACGGAAACCTCAAGTTGGCCCCGGACTAGCGCGAGCTCCGCCGACAACTCACTAGCGTCTCTCTCGGCCTTAGCGGTGGATAGCCGCTCGGAGGCAATCACATCTTTCAGCTGGGTTACCCTCCGGAGGACATGGTCGATAAGTTCTAAGCTTCCCGCGAACTCGTTGAGAGGACCGATGAGCCCGGGAGAAGCTTCGGTTCCCGGGGTGAGGCCCCTGCATGCGGCAGAGAAGTAAACCTCCCGACCCTCAGGAAGTGCATACGGAGACGGCATGGCGGGGAAGTCGGCTTGAGCCCGTGGCGATCCAGTAGGTGCCTTCTCGGGATCGAGGGATGACACAGAGGGCCGCGCCGAATCGTCCGATGATTTTCAAAACGCGCCGGGAGGAGTGATGAGAGACACCTGTAGGTCGGAAACGCCGGTAAGCTCGGAAGTAAGCTGGACCCCTGAGCCCTTAGGGGCTTCGAAACCAGACGCGTCAGGAAGGGCCTTCGGGCCTGAAGGATTAACCCCGGGGAACGTCCCGGGTTGTTCCTCCTCGGGTCCGAGGGGGATCTGTCCCTGGTCGTCTTCTCGCCCAACAGATGCGGAGGTCCCTCCTTGGGCGTCTTCCCCGCCAAGAGGTCCCGTACCTCCCTCGTTCGGAACCTGGGTCTCTTTGACCGGAGAATGAATCAAAGGCGTAGAGACCGCGGCCAGGTCCCGCGTCGCTTCATCAGGGATTCCCCGAGGTGATGGCAGAGAGGGCCGGGTCGCGACCCCAGGAGCGGGCGGGAGGAAGGATGGAGCTTTCAGCTCCCAAATGGGGTAGAGGGGGAGCATTCGGCGCTATGACCAAATGTTCGATATCCTCGAACTCCAATCTCTCCCGTGGATTCGCGGCGGGGCGCGCACGCCTGTCCGACACCAGTCCCATCCTCTCAGCATCGCCCTCTACAGGCGCGGTACCCGGAGCCCCCTTCGCTATTCCCTGAGACGGAGCAGCAACTTCGGGCTCGGGGGCCGGAGCGGGAACCTTAGCCTTCTTCGCAGAAGAAGCCTCACATACCTCCTCGACGGGCCGCTTGCCCGAAGAACTTTCTTCTCGAGGGGATCTCCTCGAGGAGCGAGAAACTTCCGTCGGAGAGCGGGCGACTGAATCCGTCCTGGATCTCGTCTGCCGCTTATCGCGAGTATCCTCGATAGGGCGTTTACCCTGGGGACCACCCTCTCGAAGGGTGAGCCCCATATAGCGAGGAGCGTCGCATCCTGCCTGGGACCTCGACGGTCTCTGCACCTCCCGCTCCCGATCAACGGGAGTATCGTCCCTAGCAACGACGGATTTCTCCTTGGATTTCTTCTTCGGCCTTGGAACGGTTTTCCTCCGCTCCACGGGAGATCCCTCCGAGACAGGTTCGCGGCAAAAACCCACCGGGAGGAGAGTATTCGGAGGCACCCCGTGAATTCGGACCAGTTGATAGACCCCAGACTTCTCGATCCGCCGATCCCCGAAGTCCTTACTCCAATCGTGCCTAGGATTGGCAAGGAGAGCAGCGTGGATTTCCTTGAACCACGCATCAGCCTCTTCCTTCTCCTCGGGCTTAAATCGAGGGAGATCCCCCCTCGAGTACCAACTCCCTCGGAAAGAAGGAGTGGTGGGGACCAAAGTTGGAGTTATCCACTCGAACGAAGAAATATTTATTCTCCCAGCCGGACTCGTTCGACGGCGTATTCGTGTGAATGTGCGGCCGAACGCGATGATAGATGGCAAAGCGGCCCAAATTCATCGGATTCCGGGAAACCTTGAAGAGGCGCATCAAGTCCTCGAGCGTAAGCTCCACTTTCTGCTCGCATGCAATAACGAGTGTGCAAAGGAGAAGGCGATGTGTGTTGGGGCTCACCTGGGCGATCGGGACCCCAAAGGCGTATAGGAACGCCACGATCAAGTGCGGGACCGGGAAGCGAAGGCCGACGATTCGGAAGAACGACTCGTAGACGCAGACAAAGTCGTTCTGAGGTTCGTCGGCGAATTCACCCTCGAAAGGGAGACGTGCGAAAAAGAGCTCCGAATCTGAAAAGTTATTGGTGATAAACTGCAAACTCTCGGTCGTCATGACAGAGGCAAGGCTTGGGGTCTTAAAGACCATCCCAGAGCGGGAAGGAGCCATCAAAGCGTCTAGGAGAGAAGGAAGAAGAAACTTGAAGACAAGGGAATAAGAGTACGAACGGAGAGTGGATGTCGCAAAGGCGGTTTAGAGGGAGTTTTTGGAAATGCAGAAAATGTCGGAAGGGAGCATAAACTCCGAATTTATAGAAAAGGAGAAAGAATGAATGGGTGCGTTTTGATCCAACGACCCAAATTCAAAGCTCGCAAACTCATCAACGGCTCAGATCAAGGGCCCGTTATAAATCCCCATAAGTACTCGAGTGCGAAAGGATGGCATTTAATGTTGAAGGGACATACGAAGGATTCGAGGCTGACGAATTTGGGAAAGCGAACCAAGGTGGGGCCCAGAACCAGACAACTGTCGGAGAAACGAGAGGATCGAACTTTCCCGGTCGTTCATGAGGATCTTCGCGAAAACCCCTCGTTTGGCATCATTGAGGAATCCTCATCGCTAAGGGTTCGTCAAGAAGATTATACTTTATTTTACCAAGTGTATACACTTGATAAAATGGGGGACTAACTATTAAGGTCGGATTTGGTAAAATCCATCCTCAACACAACTCATGTCGTTTGTCCCATAAACGACATAAGGGAGGGCGAGGAAGATCGCTTCTCGAAGGTCAAATAAGGCATATCCTCGAGGAGGATTATCTCCGAGGAGGTTCAACCGCGAGGAGGTATGGCCAGTGTAAAAGCAGACCGCGATGAAGTGTCCCATCACGCTCGACGAGGAATTTCGTCATGATGGTTTATACAGAGCTGAATGACGGCTGACGGGATGTGCATTTAATGAAGCCGACCTACTAACTCGATGAGAAGCATCAGCGACGAGGCTTGCAGAGCTGAATGACGGCTGACGGGATGCGCATTTAATGAAGCTCACCTACCCATAATGACAGTCTGCTCGGAAGTGACATAAAGCACGATTTAACCATGCTTGCCTCAAATCAATCTGAGAATCGAATGATTAAAAAGGGAAAAAGGCGGGAAAGATGCGAGGGGGGCATAATGTAAACTCTATAAAAGGCAAGATAAGCCTCGTTTGTAAGGTTTCGGAAAAATAGGGAGGAAAACCAGAGAGAAAAAGAGACTATCCTGTAATAGAAAGGCCGAAGAAATAGAGAGAGTCATTGTTCTTGATCCTTCAACTGTCCAGCTATTCAACGAAAGGAAACCGAGCTCATATCGGAAATATAATAAAACAAAGATATTCATTGATCATTGTTATTAACTTGTTCATTGTGTTTATCTTTGTGACTGGAAAAGGGCGGTGAAAATCGCCCTCTACACTGTGTACGCAATTTTTTCATGTAGTTCATTATATACACAACTCAACGACTTTAATTCATTTTTATTGACAACCCCGTTTTTTCTCAACATGTATACAAATATAAAATATTTGTGTGCAATTATTGTGAGTTGTTCTTCTGTTAACATTGATGGCGATGTAGCTCGTCAGGGCGACGAGGCTCGCCAGGGCTAGGGGGCTCGTCAAGGCAAGAAGGCTCGTAAGGGCGAGGTGGCTCGTCAGGGAACCTCGCCAGGGAGACTCGTTGGGATACCTCGCCAGGAGGTGCCTTTTCGATCAAGAGCTTTGTCTTCTTCGTGTTTATGGCTCCGGACCTCGCCAAATGTATTGGGTCTTGGGCTTTTGGTCTTTGACTTTGTCATTGGGCTTTGACTTTCGCCAATGGGGCCCAATTCTTATATGTCTCTAAAAATGCACATAACAGTACCTAATGTTTTACTGATTGCGATCTATGTTCCCAATGTTAATATTTGCTTGCTAATTTACCCAAACTCGCTTCCGTTAGATATTTTCGTGCGCTCCGTCATATGACCGTCAACCCACGCCACGTATTTACCACCTAAGCCGACGTGTCACCCAAAATTAAGTGCAGCTAATGTACCTAATGTTTTTACCAATTGTGATTTAGGTGCCCAATATGTTTATTTTTGTTGGCTAATGTACCCAAACTCACTTCCGTTAGATATTTTCGTGTGCCCCGTCATGTGACTGTCAACCCACGCCACATATTTGTCACAGGCTGGCGTGTCCCCCAAAATTCCCCCTAAAATTTTTAATGTGGGTCCCACATCTTTCTCTTTCTCTCTCTCACTCTCAATCATCGTCAACCATGTGTGAAAAAACTCTCCAAAAACTCCATGTTTATTGCTAGTCTTTGTTTTGTGAAGCATATAACATAATGCATCAACGTTAGTATCCAAAAACTGAGCATTTTCAACATTAGGGAAACACCCCACCCAACATTCAAACTAGAAGCATTAGGGACGAAGCTTATGCACCCAGGGTCTCGCTCCTTCACAACTCTCGTGTCGAATTTCACGGACCTCATTATATCCCCGTTGTCGGCAAGGACTTCGACAAAGATTTCAAAGATATAATTGCCTGGGAAGATCGAATTTTAGAGCTTTCACTGCAAGGTAGTTTGATGAAAATGGGTGTTAGAAATATTCAGCTTTGCTCCCTACAGCGAAGAAGAGCTTAAACGAAAACCAAAATTGCAATAATGCATCAGTACGACCATCATTAGAGCCCTCCAGAAATCTTGTTCGATACTCTGTACAGCAATGTTTGAAGATGCCATTAAACCCAAAAGAAGAAAAGAAAAAAAATGAGCTTCAGATAGTGTTCGTCACAGCCGGAACTGACACGACAGTGGTTCTTCCATTATCTTTGAAAATTTTGGGGGGAAGTTTTGGTGACACGGCAACTTAGTGGCAAATACGTGGCGTTGGTTGACGGTCACATGACGGGGCGCACAAAAATATATAATGAAAGTGCGTTTGGGTACATTAGCGAGCAAAAATAAACATTGGACACATAGATTGCAATCGGTAAAACATTGGGTACATTAGCCGCACTTAATTTTGGGTGACACGGCAGCTTAGGTGGCAAATACGTGGCGTGAGTTGACGGTCACATGACGGGGCGCACGAAAAAATCCAACAGAAGCGAGTTTGGGTACATTAGCAAGCAAAAATAAACATTGGGCACATAAATCGCAATCGGTAAAACATTGGGTACATTGGCCGTAGTTTACCCATTTTATTTATAAAAATCGTCAATGAGATCATACAACATTAAAGAATGCTAGATGAATCCAACATACAATTAAATTATTCAATTGGGTCAAAATATTGGGGAACATGAGAGTGGGCCCAATGAGGCAGGCAACTTGCTATTTAAATAAAGCTCAAGGGCAAAATGGAAGGAAACAGTGGATATCATTAGTTTTCGAATTTTAGCACATCATAATTAAGTATCGATTTTTCCCTACTTTCATCACTAGGTAATGAATTTTTTCCTTTGGAAAATTTATAAATGATCCAATTTGATAAATTTTGATCCAAATTTATAAGTAATACGTTTAACATAAAAATCCAACAAAACTTAAAAAGGAAGTCACTCAATTATTCAGTGTTTGAGGCTATGAAAAATGAAAGTTGGGGCAAATACTATGGTGAAGCGTAATAATGGGCGTTGTTATATGTTAATGGGCCTCGCCGTCGGGTGAACTCCTGGTTGCTACGTTAACTGGGGGTTCTCCATGTATTGGCGTGCCAAAGCTGCCGTTCATTGCTGGTTTGCCAGCGTCACCGCTGCCATTAGTCATTGTTCCTTCTCTTGGTTGTGCGTCTTTGATTTATCTTTGGTTTCCATCTCTTAGATCACATGATTCAATTGCGCAATGAAAAGCACCTGAGTCACTTAGTGGGCGTCAAACTGTTGAGGCGAAAAATCACCTCACCAGTCACGGAGTCACAATTGGTGTAACTCTGCTTTTAAGTTACCGTAGAGCTTGGAATTTCCGTTAAAACTAAATCACGTTGGAGAAAATGGGTTTAGGAAGAGCTCAAGACGCTCGAGAGCTTTGGAGAGTGGAAATATCGTATATTCTTATGTAGGATTATTATTTTTCCATCCCTTTTTATATTCCTTAGCTCCCTATTTATAGAGCTTAATAATTGAGATTCGTCCTCATAAATGGTCGGTTGCAAAATGCGTTTAATTCCCTCATAATTGTCATTATTGCGTAGCAACAATTGTCGGCGTAACTGTCATCGTCATCCCTAAAGCGCCGCTCGCGCTGCACTAATTATTCTTTGCTATTCTTATCCTCGTCGTCAATTTGTTGGTCTTATCGCAAGATCATGCTTCCATCATCCTTCGGTCTTCTGTAGTGGCGAGGCTTTGTCGATGAGGCCTATCGACGAGGTTGTGTTAATGTGCACCATTCTCATCTACAGGTAGTCGCTCCTCCTATTTCTGCCTGTTGACTTTTGTGGTCGATAGACCCTTTGACTTGGTCAACGACCCTTTGTTGCTTTTGGGCTCTTTTGATTCAGGCCCGAATGTGTAAACGACAGAGATAGATTTCGTCATATCGTGGACGATACAATACACTTACATACACATATACATAATTACATTTATTAAAAATCGTGAGTGAGATCACACAACATAGCAAAATGCTTGATGAATTCAAAATACAATCAAATTATTCAATTTGATCAATATTAATACGTTAAACATATAAATCTCGCCCAAGTAACAAGAAAGCAAAACTTGAAAAGGAAGTCACTCATTATTATTCAGTGAAAGTTGGGGCAACGAAGCGTAATAATGGGCCTTGGGTAATAGGCCCATTAATAAGGAAGCCCTAATTAAGAAGAAGAAGAAGAGAATCGTGTAGCGAAAGCATCGTAGTAGTAGTAGCAAGGAAGCCTCAGAGTGAAAGAGAAAGTACTAGAACTCTCTCTCTCTCTCTCCCTGATCCTCTGAGTATTTTCTAGGGTTTTGCAGGCACTCTTTCCCTTTCGAGCCATAACAATGAGGTAACGCGCTTTCCTCGCTCGCTTTTACGCCCTTGCGGTTCCAGATGAGCTCTTAAGTCGCTCTTTTCAGAGGAGATTCTCCCTATTTTGTCTTCGGAAATGGTGTTTCGTGTTTAGGTTGAGCTTTGAATCGATTCGTTTCTTAGGTTGTCTCTGTGCAAATTGAATTACATAGGTGGAGGATTCTTTTGGTAGAAGCTGATATGATCTCGGGATCTCGGATAGTGGATTTTGGATTGTATATCCGTAGCGATCTTTGTTGGGCTTGCGTTTCTGTTCAATGGTTGTTCTTTTGATGTCTCTTTCATGAAAAGTTGCTTACTCTTGCAGCCGTCACCCCGAAGTGAAGTGGGCACAGAGGGAAGACAAGGTTTTCATCACCGTGCTACTTCCCGACGCTAAAGATGCCAAGGTTAGCCTGGAGCCGGAAGGCGTCTTCAACTTCTCCGCCAATGCCGGCTCGGGAAACAACCATTTTGAACTAAAGTTGGAGCTCTTTGGCAAGGTCAACGTTGAGGTAAGCAGTTACTTGGGATACTATGTCGTTAGTTTCTTTTGACATAGGATGCTAAAACTTGTGTTGCGATGTTCAGGAAAGCAAAATCAATGTGGGAGTAAGGAGTATATTCTGTGTCGTAGAGAAGGCCGAGAAGGAGTGGTGGGCTAAGCTATTGAAGGGTGACACCAAGGCGCCGCATTACGTCAAAGTAGATTGGGATAAGTGGGTCGATGAAGATGACGACACTCCTGCTGGTAATCTCTATTTTCCAACTTCACACCGTATCCTTTTCTCTCCGCCTGCTTAGTTGAACTTGGAAGATGCTAACATGCTGGGTTCTTGTGATTTAGCGGACATGGATCTTGGAGGAATGGATCTATCGGTTAGTGTTCATCAGTTATTGTTTTTTTTCTTTCCGTTTTCAATGTAGGTTTCTGGGTTTGTGCTTAGTATAACTTCTTCGATCTCGTACAGAGCATGGGAGGCATGGGTGGCATGGGTGGCATGGGAGGCATGGGTGGCATGGGTGGCATGGGTGGCATGGGAGGCATGGAGAGTTTGATGAGCGGCATGGGAGGTATGATGGGAGGCATGGGCGGAATGGGAGGCATGGGCGGAATGGGAGGCATGGGCGATATGGCTGGTCTCGGTGGGATGGGTGACGAGGGCAACTTCGATGACAGTGATGACGAAGGTGACTTGTTCAAACGCTTTTTTATATTTTGTAATTTTGGTGTCGGTTTATGAAAAAAATTGTCCAGTGGAAGTTGCTCGCTCCTTAATGTTATCATTAGTAGCTGCAATCCGCCTTTAAAGTAAGTTTTGGTAGGGGGTTAGTCCGTGATAAAGCGTTTGTGGAATCTGGTGTAAGTAGCCAACGAATGAAAAATGAAGTGGTGAAATGTTGCCTGACATGTGGTGTCTTTGTGTGTTGCAGAGGCTGAAGTGGTGAAGCCCGAGTCAGCTGCGCCTGAGACGAGCGATGCTCCTTCAGTAGAGAAAACGAGTGCATAGAATATCATTTCCGTTGAAAAGCTGTAGCAGGCAGCCATGGCATTGTCGTCAATGGCTGTTATTTTTTTCGGTTGTGCTTGTGTTCTTAGCGCGTTGAGGTTTGATATTTGCCGTGTTTTGTGCTCGGCTGTAGTCCCATAGCGTAATAGACTCGAAGTAGTTGGATTACTGTATTTTAGCCTCGTTGGTGGAATTCGAAATGATGGTTTTATGGTTTATGTTGAAATACTTTCTTCCATTTTCTTTTAATTTACCTTACTAGGTAGAATAATTTGTCTCAGATGATTTTGTGCCAGTGTGTGATCTACTTTTCTTATAGAAGACAGTAATAAGCAAGTTTTTAATTGTCGATATTGATGTTATTTTGTTCTTTCCATTTTACGGACATGTTACCATTTTACTCGAAATAAAGACATGCTACATAAATTTCAGTTAAAATGTAATTTTGAATATTTCGATAATTTTTTTTATAAGTTCAGATTTACTTATTTATTACTGTGAAAGATAAATAATTAAAAAAGTACAACAAAAATAAAAAAAATTACGCTGGTAATAGTTAATAAGACAAATGATATAGGTAACAATTATATTTTTATAAGCATAAGAATTATAAAAATCACAAGCACTTGCCTTTGGCATGTTGGGGGAATTTAAAACCATAGTAATTGGAGAATTTAAAACCATCCTAATAATGTGGATTAATCACTTGTCAAATTTGATTCACACTTAATAATCGTCTATGAAGCCCAAATTATTAGTGTTTTATATAAATGAGTAGTGGTGAAAGCGGGTTCTGGATTTCGTCAAAACCAGAACCCGATCCGGAATTTGACTTTTCCAAAATTGAAACCCGCATCAGGATTTAAAATATTCTAACCCGGATATGGCAAAGAGAGATCATTCTTTTTCTTGATTTCTATCTACTGATCAAACAAATACATACTTTCTGATCTACCAAGATACAATTCCAAATCTTAATTAATTACACTAAGTCCCCGGATCTGAGCTAACTTTGCACAAATACGTTAAAAAGGCCGCAAAATTATCACACGAAGATCCAACATCGCCACCGTCGCATGGAGTCTTCTATAGGGTTGTCAAATCAGCCGGATCCTCCTCTGGTCTCTTGTATACGGTCGTCAAATCGACCAAATGCCTCATTGTGGGACGCCCGTGTGGACAGTTCCACGGCGACTTCAACCCCGCCAAATGCTCAAGTATCTGAAACATTAAATCGAATCAGATTTCCGCAATATTTCGGACAACAAACTCGACAATTGTTGATATTTAGTCTTTTGTTAGCTGAAAAATTCCGGTTTCAGTTTTTTAAACCGGTTTATTTGGTTTTGGGTTTTGAAGCAAAATCATAAGTTAACCTTGTGCATGTCGTTTGTGCCGAGGGCATCGCCGATCATGACGGACGACCGACAGGCACGTGAGGCGAGCATGGCTCGCACACTTGAGGGGCAGATGGAATCCGCGCTGTCAGTTTTATAACTGCCGAGGATCGAGCATTCTCCGTGCCCGTCCGCCAGAGTAGAGATCAAGTCCTTCACATCTGAACCAAACATTATAAAACAACAATGGGATTAGAATGAGAGAATTTTTGATACGTACTTGTTAACGGGTTTTGGAACCATAGTGAGCAAAAAATATGGTAAAAAAACGAACGTGTACTTTGTCCCCTAGATTTTATTTTCATGCACTCCCCTGAAAATTCAATTAGTGGTGAAATTTATTTATACCCTTAATTTTTATTTTGGTGCAGAATTCCCCTTTTCTAGTAAGTGGTTCTGCACTGGGGAAAATTACAAAGCAAATGAAAATTCAAGGATCAAAGTACATCAGATTATATCAAAATTAAAAGGCAAAAATAGAGTAGGAAACATTGCTACCTTCAACTCCAAAAGTAATGTTTTTACTGAAGGGCACAGCTGTTAGCACAAAATGTTGCCCCGGTTGCGCATCTGGATCCTCTTCCAAAGCAAACCCGTTTTTCCTGAACACGATATGAACAGTATCATCACCTAACAGCGGAAAAATCTGGTGAATTATAAAAAAACTAAAGCAAGGATGATAGAAATTAATAACTAAGACCAAAAGAACATACATGTTTAAATGAGTCACAAAGTCCGACACATACACGGTTTAGAAAATATACTTGAATAGCCGAAAACAAAAGTAAGTTACCAAACAAAGGCTATAACAAGAACCATAATTACTAGTATATATTTATATATATATATATATAGTAGAACTTCTATAAATTAATATTGTTGGTACAAGAGAATTTTATAATATTATAGAGGTTAATAATGCGATACGGATCAAAGATTCCAGAAAATGTATCATAGGCGGGCCACATCACTCGTTTTAAGTCATCAAAATAGTTGTTGTTTAGCATTTTTACTTTATTTCCGAATTAGACTTTTGTAGGGGGGATATATATATATATATATATATATATATATATATATATATATATTCATTTAGAACCTGATTATATCGATGTGCATTGAGGCTACCACTTCTTCTTGAGGAGATAACTCCAATCTCAATGGCCTGCATATAATATTCAAGGTTCAAGGTTCTAGCATACTAAAGCATTTCAGAAAACAAAACAAGTTACGAAAGTGCAAAAACGAGGCTCGAAAACAATGTTACTATCATTATTAAATCGTTTTAAGTGCCATATGAAGATCCACTGAAAGATTACGATTCAAACTTTATCCGCTTTTTATCTGACTATTTTTATTGGATAATCAGAAGAATAAGTAATTGATAAAACGTTTATAGCTTACCGAAGCAAAGGCTGCAGATTTAAGATAGTTGATTGCGCCAAACGCTCGAAATTGTACTTTTCATCAGCAGCATGCTGAAACCAGTAAAGTTTACGACATGAAAAAATAAATTGAAGGAAAACACTGATTGAAGAGGGAAATCTAAGATGAATAAATAATAATTGTGTGCAAATGGAAATTACCTGATCCACTATAAATAGATCTTGATCTAACTTTCCTATAATGAATCCAAGGTTGAACTGCCCAATCACCTACAAAAGCAAGCAAGTCTTGATGATAATGCTTTCGAAAATCTACAATTAAGAGTAACAAGATATATATTGAATTAAGAACTTGCAAGGATTATGACTGGACCCGAGCCAATAATCAAACTAAAACAATTAAGTGCTACGAGATAGAGGATCGGGTTATATAATGTTCCAAGAATCTACTATATCTAATTTCTCAAATGACTATTCATAGTCTTATTTGAGCCAAATCCAAGAATCTACGAGTAATAAACAACCCAAACAAAATGCATCACAAATCACAATCTTTCGAAGATGAGAACGTGCGATATGAATTGTTAACGAATGCGAAGAACAACCTTCATCCTACCAAAATCCTCCTTCCTGAAATGTCTATCTAATTCGGTAGTTGCGGCAGCTAACACCTTAGCTTTGTGGTCCTCGCTTTCCAGCTGAGAAAGATCAAGCGTGGCAGCAGTGTAGTTCCTGCAACCGTTCACTTGGATAGAAAACTTAGAACCATCAACGGTGCATCATGAAATAGAACATAATGGTATAGTCAACTTTTAGTTTGTATACCTTTTTGCTTTTTTCCTTTGAGAAAACCTGTCGTTGGACTGTATTTGAGCCAATCTCTGCTGCTTTTTTTTCTGAAGATCTTGAAATCGGAACTGCAAGGTTGAACACATCTGACTACGAGATGAATTTACCGGAGTTCGATTAGGAACATCTTTACCACCACCTCCGAGAGCAGCGACGGGTGAACCATTTGAAGGGAGCTCAGTAACGGAATCAATATCCTTTTCTGTATAAGAATCCTGTACATGAAGGGAAAAAAAAAAAAAAAGATGCTAATCATAATTGTTGTAACTTGCATCAGTTAGGATCATGTATATTTTCTGATGAACAATGATCTGCCTACCTCGTTAGATTGTTCTCGATCCTTATTGTCCCGAGAAGGAAGTGGATTTGCAATTTTATTAACGGGCTTATCAGTCTTTAAATACTTGGAAGGCTCTCTCTCATCCAACTGAGAGAATTTCTCAATTAAGTCAACACCACTTAGAGATCTCGAGGTTGCAGAGTTCATCATGTCAGGAAAGGTTTTCTTAAATTGAGAATGATGAGGTGGATTCTTCAGGACCGGCATCTCAGATAGCAAGCTGCCGGTGTCTTCAAACTTCCTTTTATTGACTGTGAGAAATCTGCTCATCAATGTTTGGATCGAGCTTTTTGAACAGCTATAGGAAGATATATTTACAGGGGCTTCCTTCTCAGCTGTGTTTGAAGGACAAAGATTATCTGAACGAGCTTTCGGCAGCGTAATGTCATCGGTCTTCTTAATTCCGTGTACTCTTAAAGTGAAATCCCTCGTTTTAGTATTACAAGTCAATCCCGCAACATCAGGAATTTCCTCAGTTGTATTTTCAGCCACATTCACAGGGATATCTTTATTGTCATCTTCCTCGGTATCACTCTCATCTGCTAAACGCTTTAACGGTGTACAAGGTTTCTGCTGAGGAGAGCGTAAATCAGAAGTGTTCAAATCAGCTGGCTCCTCGATTTCATTAACGGAATAACGAGCATTACTAGACGAATAAATCGTCCCTAGACCGTCTCTTAAGGCTCTAAGCATCGAACCCTCGTCGGAAAAGAACACTTTCCTCTTATCTGGAGTCACATTGACGTCGCATGCTCCGGTCGGAATGATGAAATTTAGAATCACAATGGGAAGTTGCTGGGAATTGGCACCTCTGTAAAGCTCGTTCACAAGTTTGGTGACTTTCGGCATATCCACTGGTCGACCGTTCACGAAGAAAAATTGTCTGTCTCCCATGTTCCGTCCACAACCCTGTCCGGGTTTCGAAAGGAATCCCTCAACCCTGCAACCCTCAGACACGCATAAATCCAGAGGCTCTAGGCAGTTGAGAGTACTTGCCCCGAAAAGCGTCACGATGTTATCTTTCAAAGAACCGCTTCCTTGTGTCTTAAGCACCACGGACTTTGCGTTTTTACCAGTCGTGTTGGTGCAAACTAGCCGAACTCCTTTCGCGGTAAGCGCATATGCCTGAAACATGAATTCAAGAAAGATTCAAAGAACTCAATCTTCTTCGTCGAATAATATCTAATTCAATTACGGGAATCTTAACATTACAAGCGAATATGTGAAGATTTCACAATCTCGGAACGATTTTCGACAAACAACATCCAATAAATCTTGGAAAATGAACCTTACAAGCGAAAACATGTACAGGAATTCATAATTTCAGAAGCTGCATTGCTCTCTCTACAAAAAGAAAACTCACATTCAGCACGGAAGCGAGTTTCCCGAACTCCTTCCTAATGTTCTGGCTGAACTCCTTTCTCCGAACCGGCAAATTCGTGAACAGATTCTTCACCGTAACCGTCGTCCCGACCTGGCGTGCAGTTTTCTTCTCCGCCACAAGCGTCCCCGACCGATCGTAGGTCAATTGCGCGGCCAGCGGCTCGCCTCTGGTCCTGGTCTCGACGGTGAGGTCTCCAAGAGTGGAGAGCGAGCTCAGGGCCTCCCCGCGGAAGCCGAACGTGGCGAGAGACTGGAGGTCTAGGAAGTCGGTGAGCTTGGAGGTGTGGTGTCTGAGCGCAAGGAGCTTGAAGTTGCTCGGAGGGATGCCAGAGCCGTTGTCGGAGACCTGGAACTGCTCTCGGCCGTAGTCGCGGAGCGAGACCTCGACGGCGGTGGCTCCAGCATCGAGGCTGTTCTCGACGAGCTCCTTGACGGCAGAGGAGAGGTCGAAGATCACCTGGCCGGCGCATATCCGGTGGATCGAGGCCTTGTTAATGGGCTTGATCGTCGGAGAATCGCTGGAATCCGAAGGCTCCATGGAAAACTAACCGATGAAATCGAGCATTGAAGAAAGAAACGAGCTTTCGGGAAGAAGAGAAACTGAACTAAGAAGTTCTGTGCTTTATACTGCCACTAGTTTTTTTTTTTACATGCCGCCACTTGTTAACATTACGGTTGTTTGCATTTAAGTCGGGACTTTTCGGGTCCGACTCGACTGCATTATGAGTCAATTAATTAATTATTGTAATTAGTTAATAATGACTTAACGGGCTTTTACCTATTTAGTAGGCCAAAACTCATTAGGTCATTAATGAGTTGTGAGTTATAAATACCCACACTTACCTCGTAAATCACAATCTAAGCCTAAACTTGGAAGGAATTTCGAGCAGCTCCTAGCCCTAGCCCACCCACGAGCTCGCCTCCTCCCCATGCGTCGATTTGAGTCATCATCTAATCACCGAGGGAGACCTAGCAGTCTGTTATAGGTATACAATATGTTATTGAATAACCATTTGACTATTTTGCAAAGAAAAAGGAAAGGTTGGCTATTTGGCTAATCAAACATTTCAATTTGGCTATCCCATGCAATATCTCTTAATTATTCCAATCCAATGGTCCAGATTTAATCTCATCTAAATCCAATGGATATAATTAATTAGGGATTTTATTAAATAACAAATACATGATAAGATCAAAATATTTAATCTTATCTTCATGTTTATTAAATTCGAATTATATATAATCATATATAATCAAATTCGAATTCTTTAATGATTATCTAAATCCAATGGTTAAAAATAAATCTTTTAAAGCGGAAAACTTGCTACCGGTCTGACGACACGAATATAGGGTAATTACCATTTTCATCAAGATCCGATAAATATTACAAATTTTAATATTTCATAAACATTATTGATAAGCTAGCCGAATAGGAAATAAATGAAAAGCAGTAAATGGTTGCATTTATTAACCCAATGCATAAGGCCGTACCTCTAGTGATGATCTCGGTTGCGCACTCTGAATCTCGGCAGGGCTTCGCCGGGGGCTGAGGGGAAACTCCCGTGATCTTCCGGGATATTCTCCTGGATTCCTCGTACCGAAGCGTGAGCTTCGCCGGCAGGACTCCGTCGCAAAATTTAACTGATGGTTCTTTTTAAGCTTCCGGAGAAAATGTCTCCTAAGCCGAACCAGAAAAAGAGATCAGAAGCAGAAAACTCGAAGACCCTAGAGAGAGAGAGGGAGAGCTCGAGTTTTTGCTCTGGGGAAGGTGTGTAAAATGTGTAGAATGAGCCTCCTATTTACAGGCTCAGACTGTAACCGAATAGGAGATATTCCCTCCCTAATTTCGAAATTTACATAATTAAATATAATTAATTATTCCAATCTAATGGTCCAGATTTAATCTCATCTAAATCCAATGGATATAATTAATTAAGGATTTAATTAAATAACAAATACATGATAAGATCAAAATATTTAATCTTATCTTCATGTTTATTAAATTCGAATTATATATAATCATATTCGAATTCTTTAATGATTATCTAGATCCAATGGTTAAAAATAAATCTTAAACCAATCCAATGGATCAAATCGATTAGGGATAAAATCAAATATCCTAGGGTTTTTATCAAAACCCTAATTCGAATTCTTATCCTTATATTATTCGAATTATGTATGATATATATAATATTAATTAATTAACCAAATTCGAAATACCTAATCCTGGTCACCAAGCTA
This sequence comes from Parietaria judaica, assembly GCA_954871525.1. Taxonomy (NCBI): domain Eukaryota; kingdom Viridiplantae; phylum Streptophyta; class Magnoliopsida; order Rosales; family Urticaceae; genus Parietaria; species Parietaria judaica. The sequence goes on from OX940860.1 coordinate 61,497,372, forward strand.
CCAATTTCGAATTAGTATTAGGGTTGAAATCAATTATCTTAATCCAACGGTTGATATTAAATCACAACCGATCCAATGGATTAAATTGATTTTAGGGATTTGCTAAAATACCAAAACATTTGGTACTTATGCCGCAAATATGGAAAGACCAAATCATACCATTCGAATTAGCTAGGGTTTCACATGAAACCCTAATTCGAATTTACATATTTAAATATATATAAATATATATTCTTATTTATTAATATAAATTTATTAATTATTAATTAATTAATTATTAATAAGATATTAATAATTAAATCCAAATAATTAAATTATATTAATATTTCCTGATCTCAATATCACACATTTAAATGTCATGGTGCCACACCATCATTTAAATTCGTGACATGTGATTTAATTTCAAAGTTTATCGAACCGAGCACAAACTTAGAAAATCCATAAATCACTAACCGTAAGTCGAAATGAATTGGTTCAAAAAGCAAAGTTACTTAGAATTTAATTTCCAACAACATGGTGCCGATAGAAAATCTAAATTATAACTTTCTTTTATCAGTTAATTTCGTGTACCAAAATCTAAAATCTAAGTCGAAATGAATTGGTTCAAAAAGCAAAGTTACTTAGAATTTAATTTCCAACAACATGGTGCCGATAGAAAATCTAAATTATAACTTTCTTTTATCAGTTAATTTCGTGTACCAAGATATGGTACTTTTGCCACGCTAACGATAAAACTATCTGACGTCTGTCACAGACCTTTCAGTTTTATAAGTCAAGCCAAATGATTAAACATTATCCAGAATGTATTTTAATCACGTACGTATCATCCGTTACGGAGCTATCCCGGGGACCATGGACCCGTATCACTTAAGCTCCAACGAACTGCTAGTTGTTCGTCAAACATCGAAGTGATTCAACTATAGACCCGAGGCTGCACTCTTTAGTGATACGATATATATTATTCCCTTTATACAGCAGGGTGTCCATTGATACAATCAAATTTGGGTTATTGTTCTTTCACTTGATGATTCACACATGAGCAGGCAGTTTCAACCGTATTGCCTCTCATTGCATTTTCCTCCTTGGCTCAGTCAGTAATATTATGAGTAAACCACTTATGGTTTCGATTTATAAGTTGCGCACGGGTACCTTTCACTTATCACCATCGACAACCAAGGGAATCATCATGACTCTGAAGAGAGCTGTGTGATGCCCATGTCTATGATCAAGCTACCCTTACTACTGACTATCATGTTCCCAAAATAATAGTGTTGGGAACAACGGTAAATATCTTGTGTTCTTTAACAGTTAAATCAAATAACAATCAAGCCAGTATTTCGGACTCAAGACCACTCAGGACTTAGAACGAAGATCCATTTGATCATCATTTTGTGACTGAACTGCAAGTTATCAGTGACGGTCTTATATGATAACTTCTTGAGTTTAAGTCAGGTCCAGTCCAGTATGAAGGCACTTCACACTTAATGCACTTCAAGTGAGTGTGACACACACATAATCCAGAATAGGATTGTCACTTAGTCACATTAATAACCTTATACGATTAATGGGCTCCCGCCCAGTTAATCAGGTCACGGATATTTTAATTTCATTTATTATGATTATTAATTCTTTCTCACATTGACCCTGTTGTGATAATAATAACATAATTGCATCCTTTATGAACTAAGGAAACAAACATTCTATTTTACTCTACCAGAAACTATAATAAGATTAACATAATAAGCACCATCTTTATTCAATGACTTGTCATAATCTTTTACAAATGGATAAATATCTTGTTTAAGGACACATATGTCCAACAGGCGCTACGGCTGTTGAGGTGAAAAATCACCTCTGCGGTCACATAGTCACGATTGGTTGAATTCCGTTCTTAAGTTACCTAAGAGCTCGGGTATTTCCGTTAAAAGTAAATCCAGTTGATGAAAATGTGTTTGAAGATGGTAAGATGCTTCCGAATTTTGGTGTGAGAATGCCGTATTTCTTGCCAAGGATTTTCGGCCGCATTTTACATCGTTTAGCTCACTATATATAGAACCTATAATTGAAATCAGACCTTATATATGGCCGGTTATAAAATGTGTTTAATTCCCTCATAATTGCCTTAATTACAATGCAAAATAATCGTGGGCGTGAACGTCGTCGTTAGCTCTGAGGCGCCGCTCACGCTACGCAGATTGCCCCTCGTTGCCTTCGTCCTTGTCTTTTGCTTGCCGGTCTCGTCGCGAGATTATGCTTCGTCTCTTGACTTTAATCCTTAGCTCGTTTTTCCTTGTGGTCTCTAGTAGCGATGAGGCTTCGTCTACGAGGCTTCATCAACGAGGTTATGCTGGTGGGCACATCCTCGTCGACGAGTATCTTCGTCGCCTGTCTTCATCGTGTACCTTTCTCTTGACTGATGGATTCTTCCTTGTTTGGCCCATTAGACTTGGTCAATGGACCTCTTGATGGTATTGGGCTTCTCTGATAAAAGCCTAAATTCATAATTGACATAGATAGATTTCTTCGTATCAATGCAAATTGATGTGGACAAAATTGTACCTCAACAACGGCGAGCGCCGTCATGGGTTAGAGAAGCCGCTGCTGCCGCTAGGGTTTCTAAAACCCTACCAAAAACCCTAATCGCATTAGAATTTTGGGTCTAGGTTTGACCTGGACCCAACCCGATGGGTCAGGAGCAACCCGACCTAGGTTTGACCCCGACACGACCCGGATCTAGGTTAACCCGACCCGAAACGGATCCGAATCGTATCCTGGTCAACCCGACCCAGCCAGGTGGTTAACCTGGGTCAAAAAACCCAATTGAATGGGTTTGATCCGATCGAGCCCAATTCGTGTTGGGCTTGATCCAGGCCCAGAACAATTCTGGGCCATTGATCAGGCCCACGATTTGGGTTTTTAATACCCAACCCAATTAGTTAGGCTACAGCTGGTAGCCTGTGCAGACACATGGTCAATCTGTATCCGCATCCCGTATCGTTTTACACCGGTTTATAAAAATTTAAACCTAACATTTACGGCAGAATATCAAAAAAATTATCAAAGCTACGTAAAAATGATTTTCTACGTAAAGCTTAACCGATGTTTATTAAAATGTTCATGCATGCTATTTTTTGTTTAAAAATTATTCTACGACATCCATGATCACAATCATAAACACGCACACATATGTATATATACGTTTAATCATATTATCATTATATATACTTATATGTATACATGAAATGGGATTACACCTCTTGTAGCGTAATCGGAGATCGCGCGCTTCTTCCTCGAAGAACTGGATCAATCAACCGCGATAAGAGTCACCGTTAAGATCGTAGAACTTTATGGAATATCAAGAGTGTCCTCGTATTGAACTATAGAACAAGAAATTGAATTTCCTTGTCTATGAACAACTATGGCCGAATTTTAGTGAAAGAGAGGAGAGAAAAAGCTTCATGCTTTTTGTGAGATGATCTAGTCTCACTCCCTAGAATGTGCGCCATCTTCTCCTAGTCCAAGGGTGAAAACTTCAAATTATAAGATGTGTCATCTCCATGATCATTTAACATGTAATTTTGAATTTTTCCTTTGCTTAATTCATGGTAATTCGAATTCACCATAGTCAAGGTGTCTAAGATGATGACACATCATCATGTACACTTTATTGACTAAAGAAGATCATGACACCTCATTGATCCATGCCATTTATTGTCATCCAACAAAAATTAAGCAATTTAATTAAATAATTATCTCTTTATTAATTCAAATTCAAATGTGAGTAAATCTAGGATAAGACATGCTTCCTATTTTCTCTCCACCATAGAATTCGAATTCTAATACAAATAATCAATCAAATTAATTATTCATTCTTCCAATAAGAATCATGTATTAAAACTAATTAATCCTAGGTATATTTATCCAATAAATTCGCCACATATATGTACACATGCACATTTAATGTGCCCAATAAGTCATTACTTATTTTGTGCCCCATTATAACATTTATCAATTGGCCACATGTACATGTTATCAATTTGGTCACATAAAATGTTACATTTAATTCAATTGATCATTATCAATTAAATTAACTAACCAAATTAGTTCGGATTAATTTTCTAAATCAATATTTAGAATTAAGAGATTAATTCACTTGGAACTAATATTAGAAATCATTTAACTCGTTACTTAACATGAAATATGTTTCATAAACATCATTTCATATTTCTAATTTATCTTTGTTCAATCATAATTCCGTTATATGATTTAACGCTGAGACCTCATGGACCCTCATGGACCCACATGATCGAAGCTTTAGATAAAAGACGTGGCATCACAAATTCATTAATTTGGCCATCTTTAATCTTGATATTTGGTTGATACCACGACAGGGCCAGATACCGAGAATCTCTCAGATCACGTGCGTTATCATTTTCTGTTTGATATGAGCTATCATATTATCATACGGTCCACGGTGTATTTTTCTGTATAATCCTTTATGTGTATCATTAACTAGAAAGGAGTGTTCTAAAACACCGTTTGACCTTTCTAGTTATTTTTCTCATCAACTCCTTTGCTGTATTGTAAATGAGAAACATATATCGTGAGTTGTCCGTACAAATCTCACTCATTGACTAATCAAATCTCGTAAGACATCTCAACACATTTTGTGTTCACTCAGGATCGAGATTATCACGGAAAAATTCCTTGATGTGTGATGTTGGATAAAAGGTGACAAACGGCATCTCACATTTATCCTAACCATCACTGGTCTGTTTAATATATTCGTTAAGATATCTAAGGCAAGTTTGTGGAGTCCAACTCCCGATGGCACAAGACCCGACATTACAAACTTCCTTAACAATCGTTAAGATATATAAGATTGCAAACTTTCTCTTTTTAAACCTTCTAAAATAGGAGCGTCTTGTTAAGTCACAACTTAACTTCCTTTTTCGTAAATTAGAAGTTTATGGGCATAGATTTATTTCAGTCTAAACACATACTTTCAAAGAATGCATACTTTTATTCAATTTATTTAATCAACAATTACATTGACAAATACGTTCTACAAAAGATCTCTCAATATCTCATTTGTAGACATTATTTCCAACAAAGGAAATAAGTTTCCAAACAGGGGAAAGAGATTTCCTTGGAATGACAACGGCTTCCAAAGATGATATTCAAAGCCATGATAAAGAAATGATTTTTCATAATTGATTAATATCCATTTTGAGCCACCTGTGACAAATTCCATAACTGATAAGGATGCTTATGAGAAACATTGTGGCATCATTAATAGAATGCTTATCAGAAGCATAAGGAAATAATAGTATAGAAGTTCATTCAGCATCTTCGAAAGGTGTATGAGAAGCAGGTACAACATGAGTGATGTAAGATCGTGTAGAGCTTATAGAGACTTGAATGTCTGTAGACTCTACAATGGGAGAGTGTTTTCTTTAGATGATAAGTCTTGTATAAACATAGCTCACATACAAGGATAAATCATTAGTGAACTCTCCATTGACATCTCTCCATTGCATCGTGTTGAATTCCTTACCGTACTCTCACAATGGGGACTTCAGTATTAAAGTACTTAAGTGATGAGACATAAATCTGGGTCCACCAAGAGCTAAAACTATTTCACTACAAGTAACGAGGGTTGTCCGACTTATCTTTAAGATGTGAAGAAGATAGAGTAATGACTCATCTTAAGGTACAAGTTTTTTCAAGATAGTTTGACTTTTTCAAAAGACACGTATTTAATATATAATATTTAACATTGTACACAAAAGGGGCTTAGACCGTACAAACTCAATATAGCCTATCTCTAGAATTGTCGACTATGTCACAATAGCAAGAGGCTCATTACCGAGCTCAATATTTATGGGCATCTTGATTACGAATCTTACGAGTTATGTGAATCTTGTCTAACTGAGAATATGACAAAGAGCCCATTCAAAGGGACACGCTTGAGATTGATTGTGACATTAAACCTCGCACATACAGGTTTTTGTGGTCCACTGCCTTATTAGGCTAAGGAAGACTAAAGGTACTTGTTGCGTAAAATCTCGCAAGTATACAAGTCGCCATAGTAATAGAGTGGTAAAGTTGAGTATCGTCTCCGCATGGACTAAATTAGCGATAATTTAATTATGAAAATTCAGTTTTTAGTTTATAGATCAAATTGGGTTTTTTGTTTTTTAACAATTTAAAATGATATAAACTAAACGTGTGTAATCGAGAGAAAATAGATATTGATTTGTAAAATGATAAACGAGCGACTAGGATTATCGATTTCCCTTAAATCTCAACGTCTAAATGAAGTATTATGTGATTGTTATAGTTACGGCTACAACGAATTTCAACTTTCGACTTTTTGATTTATGAGCAAACCTCTTCTGAGCGCCTACTACTTACGAATTTTCCGATTCGATTAATATATTCCTATACCATCAAATCATCAAAATCCAATCTTAAACACTACACGATGTAAGCCATATGATATTCTCAATATATTCCTATAGTATATTCTCACTCTAGTACAAATATCTGATTTGAGGACAGTTTAAAACAGTCCTTGAAACCTTTGAGGACAGTTTTGAAACGTGGTTGATAGACACGTGGTACTTTGTGAGAAAATATTTTAGCAAGGCTCTGAGACGTGGTTGGAAAACAGTCATGCCGCAGCTTGATTTCTACATTATCGCAGCCATTATTTGTATCAACGTCTCTGAAACGTTGTTGATCCCTGTTTTTTACCAAAATATTGCCTCGATCCTTAATTAAAAACCGCGACTGATTTATACGGTATCCTTGTAAATTTAACCGCGGCTTTGTTTTTGTGATAAAAGCGGTGTTGCACTGAATACAACCGCGGCGAACTGGTGATACCATAACGCGGATTTTCTTTTAGCAAATATGTGGGTTACACAAAACCCAACCGCGGCGTCTGGTAAAAAAGAACCGTGTTATGTTGTTAAAACGTAACCGCGATATAAACGCGGCAGTGAATTAATATCTTTAGCCGTGGCTTTGATGTCACCAAATATATGGGTTGCACGAAACCCAACCGCGGCTTCTAGTCATTAAGAACCATGTTATGTTGTTAAAATGTAACCGCGACATCTCTTAAAAACAGAAGCCATGGCCTCTTTGAAATTTATAACCGCGGTAAGTTAAAAAATTTGCCGTGCTTGAACCAAGCCGTGGCTTTTTTAAAATAAAGCCGCTAGTTGATTTTAAAAAAAATTAGTGTTTTTTTTTTAACAAAAACCTGTTGCGGTTCGGTTTTTACATTTTCTCTCTCTTACAAAATTACAATGGAAAACGCCGAGGTGCCAATTGAAATTAGCCATTACTATGTAATAGGACATCGCTGCGGCTTTTTATAATATTTGCCTATCGAAAATGTAACGAAGGCTGCGGTTATTATTTATTTCAGCCGTTTTTTACATTTATGACTAGCCACAACCTTTTATATATTACGCATGGGCTTTAATATTCGTTAGCCCGGCTCGTTTGGCATGATTGAAACCCGTGCTGCGGTGATTTAAAAATTATATCTAGTTAATTAGGCCGCGACCAATTTATTACAGAACGGAAGGCCCTCGAGCGCGCTTGGTTACCCCCCCCCCCCCCCCCACCCCGCGCGCCTAGGAGCCCTCCCACGCAGTCGGTTTCCCCCTCACGCGCCCGGAAGGGCTCCGCAGATCCCGAAAGCCCCCGCGCGCGCACGCTGGAGCGCCCAAACTAGTTCTGCACCCTGTAGTTAAGCTAGGTTGCCTATATATTAAAAAAATTTAATAAACAAGCCCAGAACATAGCACCATTACTAAATTGTACACGTACATATAACTCAGTTCTTAAAGTAACAAATAATTTACTATTGAATACAAATAAGTACTTAAATACGCCTTCAAAAAGTAACTTAAATACGCCTTCAAAAAAGTAATTAAATACATGGAAATTTTTAGACAAGTCTAATTTTTTTTTGTACATTACTCGCTAATTCGATTCTAAGATCATCAATATCTTTGGTTGAATAACGATGTGGGAATAATGATAGGTGTTTGCCTATAGTAACCGTGTCTTGCATATATTTCATCACGTAGTATCCGCATTCCACACTGCCGGGTTGTTTCACGCAATCCGTAAAGAGAATCCTTGGATATTCCGTGGGCAGGTTCTTAACCGTATGCCTTTTTTTTCTTTCCAAATTTTGTTTGATCTACGATAAAAATTCGATTCAAATCATATAATAATAATAATAATAATAATAATAATAATAATAATAATAATAATAATAATAATAATAATAAAGTACTAAGGAATCTAGTACTACTATAATAATTATTTATAACATAATTGTAATGAAAGACTTACGTGCTAATTAGGTATCTCAAATGAACGGTTATCTGATCCGATCCCAAAGGATTTAAGATATGTGACGTATTTTTCCAAGGATCGAGTATGGTTAAAATCCAATGATTGTGACTATTGTATAGCAAAATACACACTTGTCCGTTCATGCATTTCTTCATCTTTTTTAACATCATGGAGATATCAAGTTTCAAGCTCTCATTGCTTTAATTCCTAAAATCGCTCAATGGAGGCATAAACCCGTACTTGTAATGGTTGAATTCAGTCATTTTGTCGTAAAAGTAACTGCATAAATAATGTTATAATTGCATCAAATCAATTATCATGTAATTTCAATAAAAAGAAAAATAATAACAATTGGAAAAAACGATATACCTTTGGAAAATATGGATCCATGATATGTTCAATTCATGAAAATTCACAAAATCGTATACATCATCATGATATAAACGTACGACGTCATCGATTAAAGATTCACTACCGGGGTGTGGGACATCAATAGAGTTGTGTTTATATTTCAGTAAATGTGCGTTGGCATATATGGCCAATGTGTGAAGACCCGGTAATATCCCATCGTAGTCAATCACTCTTTATTCATCCCCGTGATAATTCTTAATGAATTCCTCTTTGGGATCGGAACATCGGCTACATTTGGTGGTGTCTAGCTTGATTACGTTAAGCGGCCAAGCCACATAACTACCGACCGCGTCACCAATTGTCCAAAATGCGTCATGTGGAATCAGCAAAGGATGAGATTTGAATAAAGCCGCAACAATGTTTACCCGATGATTTTCGGAGGCTAGAGGCACAAAATGAATTGCATCATCCGGGGTACTGTTCATTCTCACCATCCCATTTGCAACATATGCTTCCATTCCGTCCACAAAAAGAAGGCATTCTTGGTAATCATCCGAAATAGGCGTTCGGGGGAAATAGGGAGAATATTTCTCATTCAACGAGAAACTTCCACCTAAACTATTTCTTTTTCCAAGAGATGGATTGTTGTTTTTCGAAATGACTTTTTTTTTTTGGTGGGGTAACTTTGATTGTCGAACCAATTTGGTTACACGGGGAATCATCGTCACCAAGAGGGGTTATGAAAGGAACAATTTCCTCCTCTACGCCGCCATCGATTATCAGAAAAAGAACATTCGGTCGGCTAGCGGGGGTTTGTGGAGACACTTCATCGTTTACCCAGTGATTTTGCGCACTCGCTTTTAAAAATTCTAAAAATTAAGCCTGCATAATGTCTAATTGACTCACCTTAGCCTTTAAGTCATCCATATCGGCCACTTTGGCCTCTTAAGTGTTGATGCGTTCTCCTTCTTCTTCTTCTTCTTCCATTTTTTGTCGCAAAGTTGAAACCTCCTTCTTCGAGTACTCATCAATTGGAGTGTGGAAATATTGCTCACGCGAGACAAATTGGATTGCCCGCAGAGCCGACTGGGATGTTCTTTCCTACCCAATGCTCTAGACAACACATCGTCCTCCTCATCGGGCTCCCATTCGCCATTTTCCGCCGATTCGGCCAATTGAATCTTTGATCGCCATAAATTAAACAAAAATATATAAGTAAACATTTATTTATTTCAAAACATGCATGCACGATTGATACTTACAATTTTTTGCACGACAGGTTCTAAACTAGGATCCTTTAGTTCCCCGTCTTCGGTTGTTTTCATCTCCACCCATAACTCAGACCGAGAAGCCCATTCTCCAGTTTCGTCAAACTTATAATAAAAGACAAGTCAAAAATTTGTTACAAAATTAAAATATAATTTTATGATGAGTAAACTTATTTTTGATGACTTACATGTTTTTAATCGAGTGCTCGGTATCTAGCTCGACCTTTTCTAGATGGGTATTTGACTTGTGCTCGCACTTTTTTATTGCGTTCGGAGATTTCTTTGAACTCATCACTTTATATGTTGTGGATGAAATCCTTCCAATGTACGTTGGTGATGCTCGATTAATACACCTTAACAACCTCAGGCCGCTCGAGGATGCCTTCGTCATTGATATTGGGTTGGACGCATAATGCATTTAAATCGTGCCGAAAACCCTTTGGTCGTATTTGCGGATCTAGATCCTAAAAGGATCTCCACTGACCAATAAGAAATTATAATCATTGATATTGTCACACGGTTTGACCTTTAAAATATTTACTGGGTTAGAGTCCCATACGAAAAACCCGTCAAACCGTCTGTTTCAAAAACAACTTATAATTAATTTAGCCGGATCGTGAAGAATTAATTATTTAAATTTACTAACTCATTATATTGTTTTATTCTGAACCTTGAGTATTAATAAATAATATCTCAATCAACAAATATCAATAACTCATACCTTAGTTTCTACCTTATCTTGATTTCTGTGTGGAAGAATCACCCAAAAGCCTTCCCATTTATGCTTCGGGACAACATCACGGGGATGCGTGGGCTCCCACTGGATAATACTCGAATCCCTAAAACTAAAAAAACCCTGAGATGAGATCAAAGAAAATCGTAGAAACTAAGCTAAGAGAGGGAGGGAGTGATTTTTGAATTCTCTGAATTATAAGGTGTGTGTTTCAAGGTTACCGGGTCATCCTATTTATAGGGAATAGCCCAACCACTTTGGAGAAAATCTCTCAATCAATCTTGAAAGATTTATTCCAACTAATTGGAGATATTCACTCAAAGATTTAATTTAAGTAATTAAATCAAATAAAGAATAAATCCAATAGAAATCTTTTTCAGAAAATACCCTAAAGATTTTATAAATTAAATCTTTATATTTTCAAAGATTTATTAAAATTTATAAATATATATATATAATTCGAATTTAAACACTTCTCTCAATTAAATAATTCAGATATAAATACCATTATCTCTTATTTTTTATTTAAATAACAATATCTTTTCAGTCCTGGACCAAAAATCGTTATTATCATAAATCTCAAACCGCTCGTCAGATTGACACGATTAAAAAAGATAACTGTACCAGAATTTAATTTCCTACAACCCTGGGGATGTCCAAGGATTAAATTCAATCATCTTTTTCCAGTTTCCTGGCTTACCAAGTTTTGGTACTTCTGCTACTTTTTAGGCTAATCAGTGATTCGTGACTACAATCACGAATCAAGTCTGATTGAAATATCCTTTATTCAAATGACACATTTGAACATAATTTGCGATGTCATCCTTGTGGAGTTATAAAGGGGACTAATGGACATATACACTCGACTTACAGAAAAGTGAGGCTTTTACCAACCTTGGTTACATTCCACTATAGCCCTCGGCTGAACTCTCAAGTGTATATTAATTATCTACCGGAACACAGGTGTCCATTTGATACAATCAAATTTCTAGTGTGCTAGGATTTCGTGTTATTATGATATTTATCAAAAGGGTAATTTTACCGTTCTGCCCTTTTGATGATTCTATCTTAATCATCATTGAATCCTGATTCTTACAATCTACTCACCCTGAATGATGAATCTGATGAGTTGATCACGAGTACTTGTTCATTTCCCACAAATCAAAATAAGAATATCATAAAGATATTATCCAAATCTGCTATCATGCAACTTATCCCGTTTCAACCGTCTAATCCCAAAATAAAGTATTATGAGTACTAAGTTGTACTCTGTAACGATTAAATCAAAGATTATATAAGTTGAATCGTATAAGTTCACAATGCTCAAGACATCATCCTATTCCTATCTGATCATCTAGCGACCCTATCGTACTATCATCAGTGACAAACTTAATTGATGATTTCTTATATATGTCTAGTCCGTCCAGTATGAAGTCACTTCACACCCGACAAACTTAACAGTACATGGAAAACACTATGATCCGGTAATAGCACTACTGAAAATAATAGCTTGCACAATAATATTTTTGTGCTGTGTGAACTTTGAACAATGGAAAATAACCGCTGCTTTATGCAACGTTGCGTAATCTTGCACAACGGAAATTAATTCCGTCGTGCAAACTCAAGTTTCCACAACGTTTAAAAACTGTTGTGCAAAGTCCCAAAAAATTATTAAAAAAAAAATTCAGAAAATTTTGCCCAAAAAATTTGGGGAATTTTTTTCAAAATTTTGTTCTTCAATATTCTATTAACTATTCATTTTTCATTATATTACTAAATTTGTAATAGAAATAATATAAACCCATGATTATAAAAAGCCTAACACTAAGGATAATATAAGCGATAACAAGCGACATATTATAAACCCACGATATTAGAAAGCCGACACTATTTTTTTCTTTAATACTTAGTGATCAATTCTCAATCACACAACCTCTAAATTTCGAGCACTATATTTAAAGATGTAAACAATAACAAAATATATAAGAACATAACATCACTGTACTTGTCGGCTTAATCGATAGTCTCTTACAACTAATCATTTTCTCTTTGCTTCTTCTCTGCAAGCCTAATTTCTTTGGCTCTGCAAAACAACACAATTTTAGATTTAGCCATCATAAAATTTGCATATTATATAAACTCTAAGTTCAAAAATTATTCAAATCAAAGTACATGATCCTTGGCTAAATAACAAAGTAATTGCCTAAAGAAATCTTGAACATTTTCTTAAATCCGTAAATGACAACTGATATGCTTCAGTAATCGATTTAATGAACCACATTTGGAAATTTCTCTAATTAAGTTTGTAAAAATTTGATCCAATCATTTTCCAAAACCACATCGAATGAAATCCAAAAGTTAGCAGCACTAAGTACTAACCAACCATTCTTTATTCTGATAGCCTTCCTAATTGAGATTCTTCACCGCAATCACAACTCCAACCCCGGGCTTGATGGCAATGAGCGAATGCTCGTCAATCCAATCCTTGTAAATCGAGCCAAAACCTCCTTCTCCGAACACGCTGTCAGGCTGGAAGTTTCTTGTGATATTTTAGAGGTCGTAGTAGCATGTTCGGGGACCTTAAGATGTCATCCTCGCTCCGAGGAGTCAATAGTGCCAAAAATGATTTGCTGCTCGAGTTCCCGCTCTTGGAATTAAACCCTTTCTCGAAGAACAAAGAAAATTCAGTAGAACCCGCATTCGCTCTCGAGATCGGCCAGGCACGTCGGCGGCGCGTTGATCTACACAACAAAGCCAAATTAATAACCATTATTTTCTATCCAACAATTAGATAAACAAAGATTCAATAATTGCTAATTCTGCCTCAGTTCTCACCACTCCCATGGCGACCCCGCTTGCACAGAGGAACAACATCAATATCTTCGCGAGCTTCATTCCTAGCAGCCTCACGTACACCTCTACAATGATCGACACACACACACACACAGCGAAACACGATGATTTCATCAACGATCAAACAAAAACTCACCAACCCCAATTCCGACCGAGTGAACTAAAGAATCGTACCTGAAAGAGAAGGAAATCGATGCAAAGGAGCACAGAAATCCCCATGTCAAAGCTAGAGGTTTTTTCCAGATTCTCTCTATAATACTGTGATCAGTCATTAACAGAGCTCATCGAGCAATAGAAGTATACAAACCTGTATTGAAGGGAATTTCTGCCTTAATTCGCTTGCTCCAACAAGCCTTTATCAAAACATCGCTCTAACCAAACAAAGTCGAAAAGCAAATGAGAGTGACCTAAGGATCTAAGAGTAATCTAAGAACCATACCGATTCTACGATAGCGAATTGAAATTAATCCCCAAAGATTCATACAACGATTAATCAATTTCCAAACCTGAGAAACTTGGCGGACGAGAAGCCGCCATGGCCGTCAAACACAGCGGCGAACAAGAACCCATCGAATCGGTCGGAGCGAACGACGACCTCGTCCTCCATCTCGTCCTTCGGGCCTTGCAGGCTCGCGGAGCCCCATCATATTTCCGACGAGTTGGTGAAACCCGAAGCCTGCGAAAGGAGAGGCGTGGGTTTGATGCTCCACGACGTGCTCTGGGGGCGAAGCTCTAGGCAATGATGCTCCATGGTGATGGTTTTATGTGTCGTGAGGAGGAGCGACGAAGCGAAGTGATGGTCAAAGTGATCTCGCGAGAAGAAGAGAGATGAACGAGGTAAAGATTCGAGAAAATTAGGGCTAACCGGCTAAGTGGGAGAAATAGATGTGAAAAAATGAAAAATTGAAGGAAAAATATAAAATGAATAGCAAGTTACAATCGTTGCGTTGTCGATGCAGCGAGATTGTTGCTCACCTAGGCCATCGGGATTTTTTTACAACAGCTCTATAGAACGGTTGTGTAAACGTAACTTAATTAGTAGTCGCTGCAGTGAGAGTTTTCTCGCCTAGGCCAACGGGTTTTTTTTACAACACTTTTACTAGCTGTTGTGTAAAAGTGGCTTGTTTTAACTTTACACAACGGTGTTAACCAAAATGTTGTGTAATTTTCATTGTGTATTTAACTATTTGTAGTAGTGTAGATCACCACATTAATGTGATTAAGTTCATCAATGGTCATTCACGCCTTAGAAATTCCCATTTCTAATCTAGACCATGGACCTTTTAAGTTCTTTATTCCTGACAGTCAAACCTCCTCACAATAGACTACTTGTGATGACTAAACACGATAGCAAAGTTAAAGAACTATGGATAAACATTCAATTAATATTCTCTATATATAATCCGAAGATAACTATAGAAGATCAACATTAATAAGCACTATTCATTCCTAGGTAAACGACCATAATCTTATACAAGCGAGATTAGCATATGAATAGAGGGCATATGTAAAATATGTCCAACACTGGCATTCTTAAGGCAAACTTTTTTGAGCCCATATGGAACTTCAAATCCTTTTACTTCATCCCATATTCATTTTTTCACAGGGCCGTGTACCTTATTTCTCCAATTCGGCCCAAAAATCGGAATCAAATCCCGAGCAAGCACGCTAATGTAGCTCATTAGCATGCTGCCCATCTTTCATTTTGGTTGCCACTTTGCATCAAATTTCACCGGTATTTTCTTACCTTTATCTCTTACTTTATTAACTCTCAACATATTCATGGTTTTTCTTTTTCCATTTGCGACTACAAGTTTTCTTCGAGGTACATGTTTCTTAATCAATAAGTCAATACCTATATATATATATATATATAATAATAGTGTTATTTAACAACCATGCACACATAATATTAATGAAACAAATTTTAAACATAATTAATATCATATAACAATTTAATTAACGCACCGTCACTCTTTGAGGTCCTCGCATTGTCGCACGGTGGCGATAGACTTTGTCGTGTGTTCGACGCTCCTAATTATATAACCACCATGCATACATAATATTAATGAAACAAATTTTAAACATAATAATATCATATAACAATATAATTAACGCACCGTCACTCTTTGAGGTCCTCCCATTATCGCGCGGTGGCGATAGACTTTGTCGTGGTTGCGACGCTCCTAATTATTTAACCACCATGCATACATAATATTAATGAAACAAATGTTAAACATAATTAATATCATATATTAATTTAATTAACGCACCGTCACTCTTTGAGGTCTTCGCATTGTCGCGCGGTAGTGATAGATTTTCAAGTGGTTGCGACGCTCCTAATTATTTAACCACCATGCATACATAATAGTAATTCAAAAAATTTTAAACATATATTAATATCATATAACATTTGAATTCTATTAAAAAAAACAATTGAATTAACGAACTGGCACTCTTTGAGGTCGTCTGATTGTCGCGCTGTGGCAATAGACTTCGTCGTGGTTGCGACGCTCCTAATTATTTACCAACCATGCATAAATGTGACAAATACTAAATATAATTAATATCATATAATAATTTAATTAACGAACCGGCACTCTTTGAGGTCGTCGGATTGTCACGCTTTGGCGATAGACTTGGTCGTGGTTGCAACGCTATATACTCCTCTACGTACTCATCATCGGAATCTTGCGACATATTGATATCGTGGTAATTAAGACCATATCATAATTCATAATAAAGATTTATAACTAATTAACATTCTTCTCATTATCAACTTCACAAAAGTTAAATTAACATAATTCACAAAACTTAAAATAACATTCCCAATAATATTCCCAATAAACAATAAATCTCATTATCAACTTCACAAAACTTAAAATAATTAATTAATTCCCAATAAATGAAACTAATTAATTAACATTCCCAATACAATCTCATTATCAACTTCACAAAACTTAAAATAATTAATTAATTCCCAATAAATGAAACTAATTAATTAACATTCCCAATACACAAATCTAATTCATTAATCTCATTATCAACTTCACAAAACTTAAAATTACATTCCAAGTAAACGAAATATAAATGACATTCTAAAAAAAAAAAAAACTTTATTCACCAAACAAAAACTAATCAACATTCCTAATACAGTAAGCCTAAAAGTCATTTAAAAAAACAAAACTTGATTCACACATTCAAATCCTCAAAGTTATTCTCAATCCTTGCCTAACCACGGTGATGGTAGCAGTAGACTTCGGGTAGAACATGCTATAGGGAGGGACGGAGAGAGAGAGGGGGAGAGAGAGAGAGCAAGAGAGAGATAGAAAGAGAGCGAGAGAGAGAGAGAGGACTTTCCGACGATACAGTGATATGGTGGCGATGGTGGTTGTTGAAGGTGGCCAACAGTATAGAGAGAGAAGGAAAAGAGAGAGAGAGATGAAGAAAAAAAAATGAAGGAAAAGGAAGGAAAGTGAAGTAAATGTTGCTAAGCTCATAACGTCGCGGCTCAACATATATGTACCTCGGCTAATTTGATGTGGATCTGCAAAAAATTGCAGCGATATTATAAATTCGCAACGGCTTACTAGAGTCAGAAACTTGTGGAGGAAGAAAAACTCGAGCCCGCGGCGGTTAAAACTTCGCCGCAAAAGCGTGAAAATTTACAGCGAGTTTAAATTTTGGTCTCGTGCTAAAGCCTCATTATTCAAGTGGTGCACCGCGGCCTACGTAATAAAATCCCGGTTTATAGTAACCGCGCCTCGGCTTTGCAAACATGAAAAATTTGCCCTAGAGCTCGTTTTTGGTCCGGTACAAATAGCCGCGGTTATCCCCACCAGGCCGCGGTACCAAAAAAAACAAACCACGACTTTATTTACTATGCCCCGGCTTAAATATATTTAATTATTTTACCGAGAATTTTTTTTTGGTCTTGATACTAAGCCGCGGTTTAAATTGTCAAAATGCGGTGTAATTCCCACAACCCAACTTACGCACCATTCAGAAAATATTCTAAGTGTTGAGTTTTTTCATGACGAGACTAGCCGCGGCGTATAGTCTCTAAAACCGCGGGTTAAAGCCTTCCCACTCGCTTTTTTTAAATTTTTTTGCTAAGTTTCTTTCTCGGATTTGTATATATGTCGCGGTTTGTCTTTTTGAACTTTTTAAACTGTGGCTAAAAAAAATCAGAAACATCATAATAACAATATTTAAAACCAAGCAGTGGTTGACGCTGCGTACATGTCTTTAATATGGCATATATACCTCGGTATATGTTAATCATAAGCCGCGTCACACACTGTTAATGCTGGACACCTGTCCTTAAACAAGCTGTCATTTCCCCAATTGTAAAAGATTTTGACCAAAGTAGTTGAATAAAAGATGTTACTTATTATGTTAATCTTATTATAGTTTCTGGTAGAGTAAAATAGAATGTTTGTTCCATAGTTCATAAAGGATGCAATTATGTTATTATTATCACAACCGAGTCAATGTGAGGAAGAATTAATAATCATAATAAATGAACGTAAAATGTCCGTGACCTGATTAACTGGGTGGGAGCCATCAATAGTATAAGGTCATTAATGTGACTAAGTGATAATCCTATTCTGGATTAAGTGTGTGTGTCACACTCACTAGAAATGCATTAAGTATGAAGCGGCTTCATACTGGACTGGACCTGACTTAAACTCCAGAAGTTGTTATATAAGACCGTCACTGACAACTTGGAGTTGAGTCACTAGTAGATGATCAAATGGATATTCGATCTAAGTCCTGAGTAACCTCGAGCCTAAACTGTTGACTTGATTGTTCTTTGATTTAACTGTTAAAAAATACATTTTAGTGTCGTTCTCAATGCTGCTATTTTGGGAACATGATAGTCAACAGATAAGGGTAGCTTGGTCATAGACACGGGCATCACATAACTCTCTTCAGAGTGAAGATGATTCCTGTAGAGGGGGTTTTTCACCACCCTTTTCCAGTCACAAAGACAATCATAAAATAGCAAATAAATAACCACAAATGATGAATATCTTTGTTTTATTATAATTTCCGAAATGAGCTCGGTTTTCTTCCGTTGAATAGCTGGACAGATGAAGGATCATGAGCATCAGATTTCTCTGTTTCCTTGGCCTTTTCTCTATTACAAGATTTCTCCCTTTTTTCACCCCCTCCCTCTCTAGAATGAGGTTTATCTTTGCCTTTTATAGAGTTTACAATTTACATTATGCCCCCTAGCATTTTTCCTGCCTTTTCCCTTTTTAATCATTCGCGTCCCAGAGTGATTCGATGGAAAGCATGGCGGATTTCTGCTTTACGTCGCTTCCGAGCAGACTGTCATTTTGGGTAGGTGAGCTTCATTAAATGCACGTCCCTTCAGCCGTCATCGGGCCTTGCAAGCCCCGGCGATGACGCCTTTTATCGAGTGGGTAGGTGAGCGTCCCTTCAGCCGTCATCGGTTCTGCATAATCATCATGACAAAATTCCTCGTCGAGTGTGATGGGACACTTCACCACAACTTGCTTTTGTGTGGCTGTGCTTCCTCGCGATCAGACCTCCTCGGGGATGATCCTCCTCGGGAATAATCCCACTCGCGGTAGAGCTTCCTCGGGAATGATCCTCGTCGGGAATAATCCCACTCGCGGTAGAGCTTCCACGGGAATGATCCTCGTCGGAGATTATTCCACTCGCGGTAGAAACTTCCTCGGGGATTATCCTCGTCGGGGATAATCCCCCTCGGGGATGAACTTCCTCGCCCCCTTTCATGTCATTTGTGGGCAAAACGACACGAGTTGTGTTGAGGATGGATTTGACCAAATCCGACCTTAACAATTCCCTTGATTTTTAGTGGTGATAAGTGAGAGGCACCCGTGTGCAACTTATATATCGAAACCATAGGTGAGTTACTCACAATATTACTAACTGAGTTGAGGATGAAATTGCAATGAGAGGCAAAACGGTAAAAACCGCCTGCTCGTGTGTGGATCATCAAGTGAAAGATCAATAACCAGAATTTGATAAAAGAAAGTTGAATTTATATTTTTCTTCAACTGTAAAGTCGTTTGAAATTAAATTCTAAGACACTTTGCTATTTGAACCGAGTTGTTTGGACGTACTGTTTGTGATTTAGAGAATTTCCAAGTCTACCATCGTTTTCGTAAATATGTGAAATTTAATCACATGTCACGAATTTAAATGGTGGTGTTGCACCACGACATTTAATGTGTGATATTGAGATCAGAGGTCAATAATATAATTTAATTATTTGGATTTAATTACTAATGTTCTTATTAATAATTAATTAATTAATAGATTTTTGTTATTTAAATAAAAATATATATTTGGTATATATATGAATGTGTAGAAATAATGCGGCCCAAGTAAATGTGTAAATTGGGCTTACACGAATTTTCTTGGATTTGAACTTTCCAAATATGCGGCATAAGTAACTATGTTTAGGTATTAATGAAAAACCTTGAAATTAATTTGGTTCACCAGATCGGTCAAGTTTGATCTTAACCGTTGGATCATGATAATTAATTTGGAAGGCTAAATTCAAAAATGACTTGGTAACCAAAAATGGATTTGGAATATGGTTAATTAATTATATCCATTGGATTAGTTTAAGATTTAATCTTAACCATTGGATTGGAAATTAATTAACATGAATATATGGAAAGAAAAAAAATTTAATTCTTCATAATGGAGATCGAATTTTCGCTTCGTGAACAAGTAATGAGGCTTGATTTTATGCTAAATCAATATGGTCCATTAGATTGGTTATGGAATTAATTCCAACTATTGGATCTAAACTATTGATTTCGAATTTTCCATATTAGTGTATAAGGGAATTCGAATTCTATTAATAAGGAAGTGAATGGATATTTGATTTATTCATGGTTTCCTTATTTGGTTAAATCCCTAATTAATCCTAACCATTGGATCATTAGTGATTCAATCTTGGTCATTGGTTTGGAGTGATTAATTATATTTTCCCATTATAAAATTCGAAATTTATGCATGGAAGCTTCCATTATTGGCTTCTCCATGAGCCTATAAATACAAGGCTCATTCTACACATTTCACACACCTCCCCAGAGCAAGAATTCTCTCTCTCTCTCTCTCTCTCTCTCTCTCTCTCTCTCTCTCTCTCTCTCTCTCTCTCTCTCTCTCTCTCTCTCTCTCTCTCTCTCTCTCTCTATCTCTCTCTGTAGAGTCTGCAAATTTCGAAGTTTCTTATCTCTCTTTTCTGGTTTGGCTTAGTGAGACGTTGTTCTTCGAAAGCTTTAAAAGAACCATCAGTTAAAGTTTTGCGACGGAGTCTTGCCGGCGAAGCCCACTCTTCGGTACGAGGAGTCCAGGAGAATATCTCGGAAGATCACGGGAGTTTCCCTCAGCATCGGCGAAGCCCTGCCCAGTTCAGAACGCGCAGCCGGAATCGTCATCACCTGAGGTACGGTCTTATGCATTGGGTCAATAAATGCAAACTTTTATTTACAGTTTATTTATTTCCTATAGACTAGATTATTAATAATGAATTTATGAAAAGTTAAATTAATAATAATATATCAAATCTTGATTTTGGTTATTATACGATGTTCAAATCAATGAACGGGTAACAAGTTTTTCTTCTTTAAAATATTTTTTAAATGTTACCTGGACGGGTTGACGGCATAAATCGTGATAATATTATCGGGAAACATAATGAACTTCCCAACAATTGGTATCAGAGCCATGGTTCAAGGATAAATAATTACGTAATTTATTTAAGGTTTTAAAATGAACGAATTATTTGATGAATAAATTGATTTTAAAATTGAAATTTAATTTCTAGATATTTAAAAATTAATTTAATATTGGGTAATTACCCGATCCGAACTTTTCGGATCGGGTATTGGGCCGGGCTGCACTAGGCAGCGCAACCCGTGGGGGCCAAGAAGTGGGGCTGCACTGCAGCCCCGGGTACTTCGGCCAGGCCCAGGCCACGGGCAAGCCCGTGCCCAGGCCATTCGGCCAGCGAACATGGGCGGTCCCAAGGTGCGTCGCCAAGGCCCAGTGCACGGGATGTCCGTGCACACCATAGGACCGGCAAGGGCACGCTGCCCTGGTAGCCCCGTGGGCCTTCGTGGCCTAGCCCGTGGGGAATTCGTGGGCACGTGGGCCCGGGCTTAAGCCCGATTAGCCCACATGCTTAATTTTATGTAATGGGTCGAATTTGTAAGCCTGACCCAAATATCCATGGATTAATAAATTAATTTTATTTTTGAATTAAAATTAATTATGTTTGATTAATTAATTAATTAAAATATGGATGTTATTTTTGGTAAATAACATTGTCTTATTTTAAATAAAATATGGATGTTATTTTTGGTAAATAACATTGGTTTATTTTTCGAATTCATAATTTAAAAATATGGATGATAATTCTTTGAAGAAAATATTATTGTCTTGTTTTTAATTTTCATAAATAATTATTAATGGGATACTTATATGAATGATAATTCTTAGAGAATAAGTATCATTGACATATAATTATAAATTTATCATAGATATAATTTGTTAAACCTATTTTCATAACCCTTGAAACATAGTGTCTATGTTAAGGTCATTATTAATATGTCGGTATAGGATAGATATAAATAATGTACCGTAAATAAGATTTATTTATTATTAGTCGGAAAAATTTCAAACGTTCAATCTTGCCTAAGGAAGAAGGAATCAAAAGTGGGGCCGGTTCACCATTCACTTCTGGGTGATTGGTTAGGACCCCTCCTATCGACCTGGAGAGTGTACAATTTGATATATCACCACCGACGAAGTAATAAATAAAATACTAGGCTTATTAGATATTACCCCCGGTGATTATAACGTCTTAAGATAAACATTTTTAATGTGTGTCATTAAATGGAGTTTATAATAAGTTTTTATAACTTAGAAGTTAAAAACGTTATTTCTAAAACAATGGCAAGTATAGATTATCTTAAAAGGTCTCCATTATTACTGTCACACAGTCTTCTGACATAACCGCCTCGAGTCACCTAATTGTGTCCATTCCTCAAGGAAGGTGTGCTTGTGGAAGGTTTGACAACGTCATAGTTCCAAAAGAATATGGGGACGGAGGAATCTTGGAAATGGACCGCGAGTCACCCTAGTATCACCATTTCCTAAGGACGACATTTCCAAGACTAATCCGAGAACCCAAAATAATGGGTTAAGCTTGCACGGAAGTTGGTGCTTCGCGACCGTCTATGGTGATAGTTAATAATGATAGGGAACTTTGGTGGTTCTTGTTTTGAATATTAATTAAGTTTATGACTAAAACTTTGTTTAACTAAACTACACGGTTGATCCCGCTGAGTCACCCTAGAGTGACCATTCCCTAAGGACGGCAACGGCGTGTACAGTCGGCTAAATTATCACGAAATAGTTAATGGGTTTAATTAACGTTTTCCCGGAACATGTTTTCATCATGTACCTATTTCAAACTAATTTTTTCCTAAAACATTCTACCTATAATAAAGTTTAATAAGTTTCTTTTTCAATGCTAGTCTAAAATGTCAATCCCAATATATAGAATAATCAGATAAAGGAAACCACGGTTCCCAAATCAGAACTCTGGGTACTCAGATTTAGTGGGAGGTTCAGTATTAAAATTGAACGCTACGAGCACCGTGAAGAGAACAACGTTGTCATGTCGACAGTAACGTTGATGATACTTTGACCTTTAACAAGGAAATAAAGGATACTGATAAGGGAAAATTGGCAGAAAGCCATAAACGAAGAAATGGAATCAATGGATTCTAATTAAGTCTGGGAACTTGTAGACTTACTGGATGGATTCAAACCCATTTGCTGTAAGTGGATCTACAAAAAGATGAATGGACAGGAAGGTTTAAACCTTAAGAGCTAGTTTAGTGGACAAGGGTTAAACCCAGAGAGAAAGTATTTGTTTCGAGGAAACTTTCTCTCCTGTCACTAAATTCCATTCTAACCATAGCCTAAAGTCTCAACTATGAGATTTGGCAGATGGATGTCAAAACCGCTTTCCTGAACGGGTACATTGACGAGAACATCTATATGGACCAACTAGAAGGGTTCGTACAAAAGGGTCAAGAAGGGAAAGTTTGCAGATTACTCAAGTCCATTTATGGATTGAAGCAAGCTTCCAGATCCTGGAATCTAAGGTTTGATGAGACCATCAAAACCTATGGATTCGTGCAAAACATCACAGAGGTCTGCATTTATAAGCTCAAAGATGATACCGTGGAGATTTTCCTTGTTCTGTATGTCGACGATAATCTTCTCATTTGTAATAATGTGAAAAAGTTATCGGACGTGAAAGCGTGGTTAGCTATGCAATTCCAAATTAAGGATATAGGAGAAGCCAGCTATGTGCTTGGGATCCGTATCTTTAGGGATCGCAACAACAGGCTTCTGGCCTTATTACAAGTAGCCTACATTGATAAGGTGCTTGAACATTTTGCAATGGCAAACTCCAAAGGAGGTAATTTACCGACCAATCATGGAGTGTTCCTCGATAGGAAACAATGCCCTACTTCTCCGGAAGAGCAAGACGGGATGAGGCACATATCCTATGCTTCAGTAGTAGGAAGTCTGATGTACGCTATGCAGTGTATTAGGCCAGATATCTGTTACCCTGTGGGAATTGTTAGCAGGTACCAATCCAACCCTGGTATGGCTCACTGGACAGCAGTGAAGAACATTCTCAACTATCTTCGGAGAACGAGAGAATATATGTTAGTGTTTTCAGGATCAGAATTGAATCCACTAGGATACACTGACGTCAGGAGCAGTGTTCACCCTTGCTGGTGGAGCGATATTCTGGAGAAGTGTTAAGCAATCCTGTATCGCAGATTCCACAATGGAAGATGAATATGTGGTAGCATACGAGGCAGCCTAAGAATCAGTTTGGCTTAAGAATTTCTACATATAGCTGGGAGTAGTTCCAGATGTAGATGGGCCCCTAACGCTGTACTGTGACAACAGTGGCGCGGTGTAAAATTCTAAAGAACCCCGACACCATAACAAGGCAAAACATATAGAACGCAAATGCCATCTCATCAGAGAAATAGTACGTCGTGGCGACGTAAGGGTTGTGAAAATAGCTTCGGGAGACAATCTGGCTGATCCATTCACCAAGACGTTGCCAGAGAAAATATTCAGGAGGCATCTAAAGATTATGGGTCTGAAAGACATGGGTTATCTTCGTTAAGTATAAGTGGAAGATTGTTTGACATGTGTCTTTAAACAAGCTGTCATTTCACCAATTGTAAAAGATTTTGACCAAAGTCGTTGAATAAAAGATGTTACTTATTATGTTAATCTTATTATAGTTTCTGGTAGAGTAAAATAGAATGTTTGTTCCATAGTTCATAAAGGATGCAATTATGCTATTATTATCACAACCGAGTCAATGTGAGGAAAAATTAATAATCATAATAAATGAACTTAAAATGTCTATGACCTGATTAACTGGGTGGGAGCCCATGAATCGTATAAGGTCATTAATGTGACTAAGTGATAATCCTATTATGGATTAAGTGTGTGTGTCACACTCAGTAGAAGTGCATTAAGTATGAAGCGGCTTCATACTGGACTGCACCTGACTTAAACTCTGGAAGTGCATTAAGTATGAAGCGGCTTCATACTGGACATGCAAAACGGTAAAAATCACTTGCTCGTGTGTGGATCATCAAGTGAAAGATCAATAACCCGAATTTGATTGTATCAATGGACACCTTGTTATAAAGGGAATAATATATACTGTATCACTAAAGAGTGCAGCCTCGGGTTTATAGTGGAATAACACCGAGGTTTGACGAACCACTAGTAGTTCGTTGGAGCTTCAGTGATACGGGTCCATGGTCCTCAGGATAGCTCTGGAACAGATAATACGTACGTGATTTAAACATTCGGTATGTTTAATCATTTCTCAGGATTCATCAAAACTACGGTCCGTGTCTGACTTTAGAAGTTTTATTTTTGACGTGGCAAAAGTACCAAAGTTTGGTGTTGGAAATTTAACTGATAAAATAAAGTTGAATTTAGATTTTTCATCAACTGTAAAGTTGTTGGAAATTAAATTCTTAGAGACTTTGCTTTTGGAGCCGAGTCATTTCGACGTACGTTTTGTGATTTAGAGAATTTCCAAGTTTACGATCGATTTCATAAATATGTGAAATTTAATCAGATGTCATGAATTTAAATGGTGGTGTTACACCACGATATTTAATGTGTGATATTGAGATCAGAGGTCAATAATATAATTTAATTATTTAGATTTAATTATTAATATTCTTATCAATAATTAATTAATAATTAATAGATTTATGTTATTTAAGTAAAAATATATATTTGGTATAAATATGAATGTGTAGAAATAATGCGGGCCAAGTAAATGTGTAAGTCGGGCTTACACGAATTTACTTGGATTTGAACTTTCCAAATATGCGGCATAAGTACCTATGTTTAGGTATTAATGGAAAACCATGAAATTAATTTGGTTCACTAGATTTTATTAGAAATCAATATGGTCCATTAGATTGGTTTTTCCGAATTTGCTTGGATTTGGACTTTCCAAATATGCAGTCAAGTTTGATCTTAACCGTTGGATCATGATAATTAATTTGGAAGACTAAATTCGAAAATGACTTGGTGACCAACCATGGATTTCGAATATGGTTAATTAATTATATCCATTGGATTACTTTAAGATTTAATCTTAACCATTGGATTGGAAATTAATTAACATGAATATATGGAAAGAAAAATATTCGAATTCTTTATAATGGAGATCGAATTTTTGCTTGGTGAACAAGTAATGAGGCTTTATTTTCTGCTAAATCAATATGGTCCATTAGATTGGTTATGAAATTAATTCCAACCATTGGATCTAGACTATTGATTTTGAATTTTTCATATTAGTGTATAAGGGAATTCGAATTTTATTAATAAGGAAGTGAATGGATATTTGATTTATTCATGGTTTCCTTATTTGGTTAAATCCCTAATTAATCCTAACCATTGGATCATTGGTGATTCAATCTTGGTCATTGGTTTGGAGAGATTAATTATATTTGCCCATTATAGAATTCGAAATGTATGCATGAAATCTTCCATTATTGACTTCTCCATGAGCCTATAAATAAAAGGCTCATTCTACACATTTCACACACCTCCATAGAGCAAGAATTCGATCTCCTTCTCTCTCTCTAGAGTCTGCGAATTCCTTAGCTTCTGATCTCTCTTTTCTAGTTCGGCTTAGTGAGACGTTGTTCTCCGAAAGCTTTAAAAGAACCATCAGTTAAAGTTTTGCGACGGAGTCCTGCCGGCGAAGCCCACGCTTCGGTACGAGGAGTCCAGGAGAATATCCCAAAAGATCACGGGAGTTTCCCTCAGCATCGGCAAAGCCCTGCCCAGTTCATAACGCGCAGCCGGAATCGTCATCACCTGAGGTACGGCCTTATGCATTGGGTCAATAAATGCAAACCTTTATTTATAGTTTATTTATTTCCTATATACTAGATTATTAATAATGAATTTATAAAAAGTTAAATTAGTAATAATTTTTCAGATCTTGATTTTGGTTATTATACGATGTTCAAATCGTTGAACGGGTAACAAGTTTTTCCGCTTTAAATTATTTTTTAAATGTTACCCAGACGGCTTGACGACATAAATCGTGATAATATTATCGGGAAACGTAATGAACTTCCCGGCTGTTAGATACACTGGCCGCGTCATATGTCCTAAAACACAATGGTAAGTATAAAAATAAGCCTTGGCTATTATAACATGCCTCGGCTCAAACAAATATAATTATTTTACCAAGAAAACTCTTTTTTGGTCTTGATATTAAGCCGCGGTTTTTTTTACCAACAACGACATTATTCCCTCAACTTAACTTATGCACCATTCCGAGAATTTTCTAAGTGTTGGGTTTTTTAATGACGACATTTGCCACGACGTACAGTCTCTAAATCCGCATGTTAGAGATTTTATGATTTGTAAACACGCCGTTTGCCACGACATTCTTTTTCTGATTTGTAAACACGCCGTGGTTTTTTTTTTCTTCTAAACATCATATACTGCGGCTAATAAATTGAAGAAACATCATAACATAATTGTAATAGCCACGGTTAACTGTATAGTAGTTTCCCCAATTGCCGCGGCGGACGATTCCGTCTCTGGTGGTTATCGGTCATTTTTTATTAGAAACCGTGGCATATTAATTGTACTAGCCGTAAACTTTGAATGTAGTACGTACACAAGCTGCGGTATAGCCGACGTGGCAAGCTATGGGCCGCTTTTTCAAGTTGCTTCAAATTTAACCGCGGTGATCATGTTTCATGACCACAACTAAAAATCGTTTGGTATTATTTCTAGCACATTTTAGGGATATATAGGAACAAAATTTAAGATTGGAAATTGGAGTTTTACTTAATATATATATATATATATATATATATATATATATATATATATATATATAGTGGTTTCAAGCCGTTTCATATTGGAAACCGCCACATCGCAGCTTTTGCAAAAACTTTCATTTTTCTTTAACTTTAGCGATAAGTTTTAGAAATATTAAATAGTTTATATATTTAAGTAAATACTAATAATAAATAATAAAAGCGGTTTTAATTTGATCATTATTAATGATCACTCTTGCTATTTGTAAAGGTTTAAATATAAGTACTTGTTGGACATGTATGTCATAAAAAAGATATTTTTATCCATTTGTAAAAGATTATGACAAGTCGTTGAATAAATATGGTGCTTATTATGATAATCTTATTATAGTTTCTGGTAAAGTAAAATAGAATGTTTGATCCTTAGTTCATAAAGATTGCAATTATGTTATTATTATTACAACAGAGTCAATGTAAGGAATAATTAATAATCATTATAAATGAACTTAAAATGCTCGTGACCTGATTAACTGGGTGGGAGCCCATTAATCATGTAAGGTAATTAATGTGACTAAGTGACAATCCTATTCTGGATTTTGTGTGTGTCACACTCACTAGAAGTGCATTAAGTATGAAGTGTCTTCATACTGGACTGGACCTGACTTAAACTCCGGAAGTTATCATATAAGACCGTCACTGATAACTTGGAGTTGAGTCACTAGTAGATGATCAAATGGATATTCGATCTAAGTCCCGAGTGATCTTGAGTCAGAGCTGCTAGCTTGATTGTTCTTTGATTTAACCGTTAAAGAATACAATATATTACCGTTGTTCCCAACACTATTATTTTGGGAACATGACAGTCAGCAGTAAGGGTAGCTTGGTCATAAACATGGGCATCACACAGCTCTCTTCAGAGTCATTATGATTCCCTTGATTGTCGGTGGTGAGAAGTGAGAGGTACCCGTGCGCAACTTATGAATCAAAACTATAAGTGGGTTACTCATATAATAGTGACTGAGTCTAGAATGAAAATGCAATGAGGGGCATAACGGTAGAAACCGCCTGCTCATGTGTGGATTATCAAGTGAAAGATTAATAACCCGAATTTGATTGTATCAATGGACACCCTGCAGTAATTAAGGGAATAATATATACTGTATCACTAAAGAGTGCAGCCTGGGGTTAATAGTGGAATAACACTGAGGTTTGACGAACACCCTAGCAGTTCGTTGGAGCTTAAGTGATACGGGTCCATGGTCCCCAAGATAACTCCGTAACGGATGATATGTACGTGATAAAAATATTTTGAGATGTTTTAGATCAATTGGCAAGACTTATAAAACTGAAGTCTATGACAAACATCAGATAGTTTTATCAGTAGCGTGGCAAAAGTACCATATCTTGGTAACCAAAATTAATTGACAAAAGAAAGTAGAATTTGGATTTTCTGTCAACATGAAAGTTGTTGGAAATTAAATTCTATGAAACTTTGCTTTTGGAACCAAGTTTGTGATTTTGAAAATTTTTAAGTTTGTGATTTAGAAAATTTCTAAGTTTGTGATTTAGAAAATTTCTAAGTTTGTGATCGTTTCGGTAAACTATGAAATTAAATCACATGTCACTTATTTAAATGATGGTGTGACACCATAACATTTGAATGTGTGATATTGAGATCAGAGGATATTAATATGATTTAATTATTCGAATTTGATTATTAATATATTATTAATAATTAATCAATAATTAATAGATTTATATTAATATGTAAATAATATATATTTATATATATTATATGTGTAGAAATCAAATTATGCCTTGGAATGTGGAACCATATACATTCGAATGGATAGATTTTGGTCTTTACATAATTGCGGCATAAGTACCAAATATTTTTCTATTTGAGAAAAACCCTAAAATCAATTTAATCCATTAGATCGGTTATGATTTAATATCAACCGTTGGATTAAGATAATTGATATATTCGAGATTAATAACTTGGTGACCAAGTTTTGATTTTGGAATTAAGCCAATTAATTATATCCGTTAGATCGGTCTAAGATTTAATCTTTACCATCGGATTGGAAATTAATTAATTATATATAATATATTTTATTTTCGAATTATAGATATGGATAAAATCGAATTTTGTTTTTATTAAATCTTTTAATATTTGATTTTATCCTAAACTAATTTGATCCATTAGATCGGTTTAAAGATTTATCTCAACCGTTGGATCTGGATAATTGGAATTCGAATTTTAATATATAAATATATATAAATCCAAATTTTATAAGATAAGAAGATAAGATTGGATTTTTGATTTTATCCAAGTCTTTCTTATTTAATTAAATACCTAATTAATTATATCCCTTGGATTTAGATAAGATTAAATCTAGACCATTGGATTGAAATAATAAATTATATTTAATTATGAAATTCAAATTTAGGGGAGGGAATTTCTCCAATTCGGTTACAGTCTGAGCCTATAAATAGGAGGCTCATTCTACACATTTTTCACACCTAACCCCAAAGAAAAATTCGAACTCTCCCCCTCCTTCAGGGTCTGCGAATTTTCTCTCTGATCTCTCTTTCTGGTTCGGCTTAAGAGACTTAGTTCTCCGGAAGCTTAAAAAGAACCATCAGTTTAAATTTTGCGGCGGAGTCCTGCCGGAGAAGCCCACGCTTCGGTGCTAGGAATCCATGAGAATATCCTGAAAGATCACGGGAGTTTCCCTCAGCACCGGTGGAGCCCTGCCCAATTTAGAACGCGCAGGCGGAAGCCATCAATTGAGGTAAGGCCTTATGCATTGGGTTAATAAATGCAACTATTTACTGCTTTTTATTTATTTCCTATAAAGACTGGATTATTAATAATGATATATGAATATTAAATTGTATAATATTTATCGGATCATGGAATATGGTAATTATCCGATGCTCGGGCCGTTGATCGGATAACATATTTTCCGCTTAAAATAATTTTTTAAATGTTACCCGGACGGTCCGAAGGCACAAATCGTGATAATCAACGGGTATTATTCCCAACAGTACTCGGACTATATATATATAGCTAGCTATAATTATATCGACTATATATAGATAAATAAGATTTAAAAATAGTATATTAGATAGCTAAGTAAATATTTTATTAATTAAATTATGGTTTAGAATTACTATCATTATTAATATTATTGAACATGACTACTTGACCCTATAGGGGTTAAGAAGTTGGACGCGCTATATAGACTCAATATATTATAACTAGCTAGCTACGTACGATAACAATATTATTTTGTTATATCATCTGTTTCTAACACTAAATTAAGAAATTGGTGTGACTATGTATATATATCTACATAAAATAAGTTAAAATCGGTTTAAATATATACTTTGCGTACGAACTATATACGATCGAAACACAAATTGCCATATATACTGTAACAACTTATAATTTTGATATTTCTAACCAAATTAAACCACGGATGATAATTACATACCTCCAAATAGAATTTCGTAAGTGGGAGGATGGGCACTGTGTACTCATATATATTGTAATAAGCGTAAAATTTCAACGAAGCCGGCAGAAAAGACGCGGTATTACCTACTTGGCAGTCAACAGGCTGTAGTTTTTCTAACAAAAGTTGCTGGCGGTTGAAAAATACCGCAGCTGATATAACTTCTTAAACCCTAAACCCTAAACACCAAGCCGTGATTATATGATGCTTGGTTTGCCAATGGATCGCGGTTTGGTAAGATATACCGCGGCCTAAACATATGAAAAAACACCATCGTGCTAATGCATTTTTTTAATTTGGCGGTTTTCCAGATTTTTTCCGTTACTTAATGAATTTTTATTTATTTTCTTCTTCTTCTTCTTCTTCTTCTTCTTCTTCTTCTTCTTCTTCTTCTTCTTCTTCTTCTTCTTCTTCTTCTTCTTCTTCTTATTATTATTATTATATTTAATTAATATTTTATATACAATTAAAGAAGTTAATTAACATGCATGCGCATAATTAAGATGTATAAACAAAAAAAGTCGGGCAATATATATACATAAAAATGAAACATCTATATTATAATAATACGGTTCATAACACTAAAAGCCAGACACATTAATATGATAAAATTAACATAATAAAGTTCATATAGTACTTAAAAAGTTAATAATACTAATAAAATTACAAAGGAGATTATTATCAGTCATAATATAACTAATAACACGTCTTCCAAATGTTGCGGCCATCAGTAGTAAAAGTGAGGTTATAGTGTTCGTTATGCATAGGAGAAGTAGCCCTGTCATTCGACTAACATGTCTGCTCGAGGTACGTCTTCCAAATTTTCATTCCACAAACCGCACTCGCGTAGAGAGTCCTCGTCCACAAGCTCACCCAGCCCCGTGAAACAGGTGGTAAGGTCCATCCACCTCGGGAACTTCTTGGGTTTGTTGGGCCGGTCAAGCATTGCCCCGGTTGGAGGTTCTTTAGTAGCTCCTAGCAGCCTCACCCCCGTGGTGAAGAAGTAGTGCTCAGCCCGTTAGCATCGGCTTACTCCTTTCGTGTAGTCTACATAAAGAGGTTTGTCATCATCCAACGGGTCAAGGGCATAGAATTAGTTTTTTTCTTCACTAGGCCGTAGAGCTTCAAATTTTGTGGGGATTTGGAAGCCGGTCCTGAAAATGGAAAGAGATGATGGCTAATTCCAAAAAAAATTTATAAGACTCCGGCCCTAGTTGGTAGGGCTCTAGATTAACCGCTTGGCAAAATTGTTTGAAGTATGGATGAAGGGGTAGTACTGCCCCCAGAGCTATATGCTTCGCACTCTAGGGCGAGGCTCCGACTCTGTCTCCAGAAACCGAAAGCACCTCGGGTCGGTGCATGGTCAATGGTCCCTGCCAGATCAAGTAGGGAATACGATTGATCACATCTTTCTAACGTTCCATTCCAATGTTAAATGTCTGATCGATGCAATGCATTTTCCAACTCTATCGAATTGGCTTGAACAACCGGCGAGACTCAAACCCTCCATTATACATGTTGTCTGTTGATTTTTTATACAAATAAGTATATATTCATTTCATCGAATAATTGCCATACACAAACTAAAAATAAAAATTTCTTTAATTTACGATACTAAAAACATGCTGTTAATGCCGTTTTTGGATCAACGCGAAAAGCAGCCCATAACTTTGTTTTGGGCCGGGCCCAATGACCGCGCGGTGGCCACGATGGGCTTGAAGCTCATTTTTTTGCCTTTGATATTCTGCCTCCGTTTCCGCTTCTGCAAAGAGTGTAAAAAACGTGAACTCACGAGGAGGGCAGACGGGGGACCTCTGTCGCTCGCTCCGACGCTCAACATTAGTCGAGTACTTTAAGATGGGGAATAGAGAATGGCGAGCAGAGGCTTTTTGGCTTGAGAAAGCTTACCGAAATGCTATGGGGGGCTCTCGTATTTATAGAGAGCCTCGTGCGACCCCTAAGGGGTATCGACCCCTAATTAGGGGTCGTAAGGCACGATTTATGTTTTAGGGGTCGTAGCGACCCCTGATTTGGGGTCGTAAGGCACGGTTTATGTTTTAGGGGTCGTAGCGACCCATAAAACCATGCTTTTATCTTTAGGGGTCGTAACGACCCCTAAATTCATACTTTATTTATTAGGGGTCGCAACGACCCCTAATTAGGGGTCGTAACGACCCCTAAAAGCATGCTATCGGAATAGATCCCGCATTAGTATTCCTAAGTCGGGTTTGAGCTGACTTTATAGGGGCGGGTCTCATTAACTTTTCTGAGTCTGGTCTGAGTCTGGCCTTTAGCGTTTGAGCCTTTTTTAATGTGAATATTGGGCTGGGCCTTAACATTCTTAAGTTTTTTAGGCTCCGAAAAATACCCATAACATTAACCCCCCAGTTTCTTGGGAGATTTAATCTTGCGAGAAACTTTAAGTCCTCTTATTGAAAATCGGTTGGTGCTCACGAAGAGCTTTGTTTTCTTCGGCCGAGTCATCTCAGTCCGAATTTCGCGCCTTAGCGTCTTACTTTTTCAGTCTTTGCGCCTTAGCGTCTTATCCTTTAGTAATTTTGCCGAGTTTCGCACTTGAGCGTCTTACTTCTCGGTCTTATTTTGTCTGAGTTGGCGGGATTACGATCCGGCTTTTCTCGGTCTTCATTGCCTGAGTCGGCGGGATTACGATCCAGCCTTTCTTTAATGCCGAGTTGGCAGGATTAAGATCCAGCATGTCTCGGTCTTATTTTTCCCGAGTCGGCGGGATTAAGATCCGGCCTTTCTCGGTCTTATTTTTTCTTGAGTCGGCGGGATTAAGATCCGGCCTTCTCGGTCTTATTTTGCCTGAGTCGGTGGGATTAAGATCCGGCCTTTCTCGGTCTTATTTTTCCTGAGAAGGCTGGATTAAGATCTGGCCTTTCTCGTTCTTATTTTGCCTGAGTCGGCTGGATTAAGATCCATCCTGTCTCGGTCTTTAATGCCTGAGTCGGCGGGATTAAGATCCGGCCTTTCTCGGTCTTTAATGCCTGAGTTGGCGGGATTAAGATCCAGCCTGTCTCGGTCTTATTTTGCCTGAGTCGGCGGGATTAAGATCCGGCTTTTCTCGGTCTTATTTGCCTGAGTCGGCGGGATTAAGATCTGGCCTTTCTCGGTCTTATTTTTTCTTGAGTCGGCGGGATTAAGATCCGGCCTTTCTCGGTCTTATTTTGCCTGAGTCGGCGGGATTAAGATCCGGCCTTTCTCGGTCTTATTTTTCCCGAGTCGGCTGGATTCAGATCCGGCCTTTCTCGTTCTTATTTTGCCTGAGTCGGCGGGATTAAGATCCGGCCTTTCTCGGTCTTTATGCCCGAGTCGGCGGGATTATGATCCGGCTTTTCTCGGTCTTTGTTCTCGGGCTTTTGCCGCCTTATTTTATGTGATTCAGATCTTCGACGTTGTCCCCGTGACTCGGATCTTGACGGATTGTTCCCCGTGATTTGGATATTTGGCCATCATCTTTCCCGTAATTCGGGTTGGGCCTTCGACGTTTTCATTTACTCGGATCTCTGACGGACGTTTTTCGCATGATTTGGATATTTGACACCGTTCGCCTTATTTAGACTTTGACTTCCATTTTTTCCCGTGATACGGATCTTGATCGTCATTTTCCCCGTGATTCGGGTAAGGTCTTCGACGTCATCCTCATTGTTCTGATTGCGATCGTCATTACCGTGATTCGGTCTTCGGTCGTCATTTCCGTGATTCGGATTTTGACTGTCCTTTTTCGGTAATGAGGAAGTGGGCCCACTATAAATATATGTATTTATATTTATACATATATTTTCCTCAATATATACATATAGATTATATACATATTTGCATCTGATTATTTTGACATTTTTATTTTGTGTTGTATAATATAATTATAATGTATATGTTATATACATTATACATATTTTTTGTGCATCCATATTGGATGCCTTTGTCGTTTAACCCCATATTTGTCGTTTAACCTCCCTTTCTTCAGTTTCTTGCAGTCTTCGACAAGCAGCATAAGAGCTCCCTTATTTTTATTTTTTCTTTCTTTCCTCTCCCCATCGAACACCAGAGAAGCAAAGCCCATCACTCTCCCTTCTTCGTTCTCTCTCTTGTCGAACAGGGAGGCATTGTAAAGTGGCTCGCCCTTTTTTCTTTTTCCTTTCTCCTTAGACGAGCTCGAGCAGCAAAGAGGTTCCCATCTTTTTTTCTTCTTCGTTGCTGACTACTTTGGTCGCCGTCGCACGCCAACGGGAGAAGCGGAGTCACTTGTGGCAGCGCTTGCAGGTGGGCGCGAGGTCGACGTGCGTGGAGATCTTCGGTCGGAGAGGAGCGACCTTATCTCTCCTCCCGTAGCTCCTCTCTATCTCCCTTCTCTCTTTATTTATTTTTTTCATCAAACATTCAAAGCCTTCTATCTTATTACCCAGAACTCCGATCGACGTAATTTTGGTACCACCGGAAAGCTCTCGAGAAGGCGAACGTGTTGATAGGCGTATGTTGGCCGGAAGTTGTGTCATTTGGCTGGAATAATCGCCGGAAGGTTCGGTCTTAAAACCTTATATCTATTTCATTCCGGTTAGATTTTGAGAAAACTAACACCGGAACCGGATTCACGAAGGTTAGTAGTGTTTGTTAGAGCTGCCACCTCGCCGTTTCCGTCGCCGGTTACCGCTGTCGGCCGCCGCGTCATTTTCCGATCCCGGAATTTATTGAGGGGTTTTGAAGCCCTCGTCGAGGAGATCGAAAGCCCTCAATCGGAATTGTCATCGGACTCCCGGTAAGCTCGGATTTCCTTGCCCTAGTTTCAGATTTTAAGGGATCAAATTGAGTGTGTTATGGGCCGTGATTGATGAAATTGACCTCGCCATTGTTGTTTAGAATAGTCGAATTAGACTAGAAAATGTATTACATTGTCGAATTGATGCCCATTTTGCTACCTCGTTTTGCGTGCCCGACGGGATTTCGGCCCGGGTTAAATTTCAGCGTATCGGGGTTTCAATTGACAATTTGAATTCCAATCTTAGTGATATTTCGGCTTAGGAATGATATCGGTATTATATTAAAGTTTATTGTCATTCCGTGTTAGTCTCGGAGACCGTGCGAATCGTATTGCCCGTATCGGACACGGTATCGGAACCTCGAGTTGCGATCATCGGGCTCAAGGCCAAGACGAACCCGCATCTTTGACTAGCTAGTCAATTGGTCAAAGTTTCCACGGATTGAGGTAGGGGCTATTACCTTTTCTCGCTATTTAAAAATGAATGTAGAAACCAACGATTTAATGAAGATTGAACCGGATAGGTTAAAAATTGGAATTAATGAGATATTATGTTATTTTAAATGAAGAGATAAAAGTTAATATTGTGATTTGTCGTCGCTTGATAGCGAGGCTGGATACCAGGTATGGTTGCATCGGATTGATGCTTGTTATATTTTATGTTTATGGTTACGTCGGGATGACGTGTGTTGATATGGTTCCCGCTTCGGGCGGATGATGATTATTATGATATGGTACCCGCTTCGGGCGGATGATGTGTATGTTGAAATGGTACCCGCTTCGGGCGGATGAGCAGCTGGCTACTGCGCAGTAGGCCGGACATGGACATGGATATGGATATGATTTGATCCAAAAGTCAACATTTCGACCCATGACGAACTGGCCGTCTTTGGTGGTGATTAGGATCCCGAGTTACGGTTAGGGACTTCTAGTCCACCTGTGCTCGTGCCTTGATGACTCGATGTGATATAGTGGAGAAAAGGCGCGAGCTGACTCGGCATGGATCACCGAAATGATTTGACTTTTGTGGGGTATATTTATTTATATTATTGTTGAAAATGATGAAAATGATGGTTAAATGGCTTATGATGATATTTAATTTATTTTATTGAAATTTGACTAATAATAGTTCGGTAAAGAGAATTGGTAATAGATTCCCTACTGAGCGTGTGGTGCCCACCCCTTTCATATACATCTTTTTCTTTCCAGCTTCAGGTGGTGTTCAGTATCAGACTCCGGATGAAAAGTAGTTTGATTCAGGAGGTCTACGTGTTGTTTTGCTTACCCAAAATTTTAGCGTTCGTCTTGGTGAATTTCGTAATTTGAGTTGATCTTTTATTTTGGACATGTAATAGATTAAATTAAGGATATTTGTGATGGTGGTACTTTGTATTTGTCGTTTTTATGGTGTTGTATAAACTTTGGTCGTTTGTGTTTGTTTTGTCGTTTTAAGTCCCATGGGAAAAAAGTTATGTGTTTGTTGACGTGGACGTTGAATATTCAACGGTATTGTTTGAATGATGACGTGTCATTGACTGGTCAAAGTTTGAAAAGTCGTTTTTGTCTTATTCTTCTAACCCCCATTTAGGGGCGTTGCACTGGGAGGCGATGCTGTACCGTCCGTAGTGACAATTTAAGGCGTGTGAGCTTGATTGACGTCCTTTCATCGCCGAAGGGCGTTCGGTGGAGTGTCCCGATCGTGCGGGGGTTCTAACCGTAATGTGGTGGAACTGCCTTATGGTTGAAGCCGGCCGCTCCGGCGAGGAGCATATTGCAGGGGATGCTGTGATTGACCCGTCTTCGGGAACTGTTATGCTAGGCTCGCACTGCTCAATGCCGGCGGCGATTAATTCCGTTTAAACTTCGAAATTAGTTTTTGTGTGTGCCAGCGTGGGCGAGATGCTCGATGATTTTGCAGGTACCCTGCTTTGGGAGGTGATTGTGCAAACGGGTCATGCCCAAGAGCCGATCATGATTGGACTTATAGTCATTGGATGACCGAGAGCGAGGCTTGCGGTCGGTCTCAAGGCCGTTCTCCGTGGAGGGCCGTTGCCGTGTCTCCGGGTTTTCCCGTTATGCTGGCTCCGAGTCTTGTATTTTTACTCCCATCGGATTCCTGTGTTTGTCAAGGACTTCTTTGCTATGGCGTTGACTCCTTAAGCACGTCTTGGATTGCCCGTGGCAAACGTGAGGTTACGTGCGACAGGTAGCTCCGATATTGGCTTTGTGCTCTTGCCGGGCTCCCGTCTTTGTCGAGGACCTCCTTTGCGATGGAGTCAATTCCTTAAGCGCGCGGTGGATTTTCGGTGGAGAACGTAAGATTACTTGTCACAGGTGGCTCTGGTCTTGACTTTTTAGCTCCTGCCGGGCTCCTGTCTTTGCCGAGGACCTCATTTGCGATGGTCTCGACTCCTTGAGCGCGCAGTGGATTGCCGGTGGCGAATGGAGGTTACATGAGGCGGATGGCTCTCGAGTTTTGGCTTTTTGCTCCTGTCGGGCTTCTATTTTGCCGAGGACCTCCTTTGCAATGGCTTTGACTCCTTAAGCGCGTCTTCGCCACCTAAGCGTCTTTCCCCACCTATGTGTCCCTTTTCGCAACCTCAGCAGTGGAGAATGAATTTGAATGAAATTTTGCTGGCGGGACTTCGAGGTTGAACTTGTCGGGCACCCTCCTTCTAGCGCCAAATGTTAATGCCGTTTTTGGATCAACGTGAAAAGCGGCCCATAACTTTGTTTTGGGCCGGGCCCAATGACCGCGCGGTGGCCACGATGGGCTTGAAGCTCATTTTTTCGCCTTTGATATTCCGCCTCCGTTTCCGCTCCTGCAAAGAGTGTAAACCACGAAGAAATGTTCCAACAATTTTCTTACAAAGTGTCTTTAACGTCGGATTGTTGGAAAGGCCATGCTAATGATGATTATATTACGGTCATAGCTCTTTTTATTAACGATAATTGGAAGATGGAAAAGCGTATCATAGGTTTTAAGCCGATGAGGGTTAGGCACACATCAGTAAACCTAGCCGAGGTTATACTAGAAGTTTTATCGGATTGGAACCTTGAGGATAGAGTAGTTTCCATTACATTAGATAACGCTAGTGCCCACGCCAATGCCGTAGAAATAATGAAGGAAAGTTTGACCAATTTTAGGGACGATTGTTTTCATCAAAGGTGTGCATGTCATATTATAAACTTGATAGTTCAATCCGGTCTTCGCGTTATTTCCGATAGTATCGCCAAAATTAGGAACATTATTTTGTATATACGAGTATCTACTATGCGTACAGTTTCTTCGGAAGATTATTGCAGGGCTCACAGTTACCAGGTAAGAACGTTTCAACTAGATATGCCGATCCACTGGAACTGGACCTACATGATGTTGGATGCTGTCATACCATACAAGGAGCTTCTTATGAACTGGATCAACAGCCCCGAGCACGACGACCGCGAAGACATCACTCCGGATGATTGGCTAACCGCCATCCAATTCCAGGCTTTTCTACACCTTTTTAATCAAATTACTATTGATTTATCTCATGTTTACTCACCCACGTCTCAGAGAGCTTTGCCCGCTATTTTCGATATACTTTGTCATTTTGAAACCGCAAAACGTAATAGTTTATTTACCGATGTACTAACCCCGATGATTGCTAAGTTCGAGTATTATTGGAGTCCTAACAAGCTCCCATTTCTATATTGCGCCGCTGTAATCGTGGATCCGACACTTAAGCTTTCCAAACTGCAGGATGTCTTAACTGCCATGCAAGAAATCACGGGGGAGCCATATATGACGCACAATTACTTCGATGCGGATCAGAAGATGAAGGCCCTTTAC
The DNA here is from genome assembly GCA_954871525.1 of Parietaria judaica. Lineage (NCBI taxonomy): Eukaryota > Viridiplantae > Streptophyta > Magnoliopsida > Rosales > Urticaceae > Parietaria > Parietaria judaica. The sequence continues at coordinate 61,537,524 of OX940860.1, forward strand.
CAAGAGTACGAGAAAAAATATAACGACTTGGAAGATCAGATGGAGGAAACGAATCAACAACAACAACAAACTCAGGTAATTTTTTTAACTTTATTTCTTAAGATTAATTATTTTAATTTCCTTAAATTACTCTAATAAACGTTAATATTTTTTGTTAAATATAGGGCGGACGCGGGGCCGGTGGTTCACCATACGTGTACAAACACCGTTTATTCTACAACCTTACGGCTATTGGGCGCGGCAATACATCGACTTCTTCACCGGGTTCACAAGGAAGTGGTGCTTCGGGATCTCGAGTTCTTGGTCGACGTCGACGGCGCAACACCATCGACGAGTACGCCCGATTCTACAACCTTCCTCCGACACCGTGCCCTAACGAAGGCCTCGACATTCTTCAATGGTGGCACGCAAACCGATCGGAGTATCCGGTTTTATCCTTGTTGGCTCGTGACATTCTCACAATCCCGGGCTCAACGGTGTCATCGGAGGCGGCATTCTCAATGGCCGGAAGGATGTTAGAGCGTCGCCGCAAGTCTACGAGGTCATTGATGGTCGAGATCCTTATGCTTTCGAGAGATTGGATTATGGCCAACAAGCGACAACAAGAAAACCATATGTTCGACCAAGAAATGACGAATTACTTTTCACAAATTCAAATGTAATTCGTTTTCAATTATTCGTTTTCTTATTGTACTTTGAATTTGTAACTTCGTTTGCCTTTCGAAATTTGGTTGTAGATCCGACCTTCGAGTTTGTTGAATAAAAAACGCATATTTACTTTCTTTTGTTGTTGTATGCTTTAATTATTTCATAATTATTTTTTAAATATTTAAAACACTCAAAATAATTTAAGAATTTGAACATTTATTTTTTTCAAAACCGAACTTAAGTACCAAAATGTTAGATTTGAACAACTAAACAAAATTAGGGACTAAACAATAAATAACACAAATTAAAAATAAATAAATAAACAAATAAATAAAAACCCGGATCCGGATATATCAGGAAATTTTTTTCCCGGTCCCGGATATATCCGTATCCGGGTTTTTAAAATTAAAAAAAAAAAAAAAAGAAAACCAAGATGGGTATTTAGGGGGGATTTTGGGGCTTAGTTTCAATATCTTAATGAATTGTGTCAATTAACTTAAACTGTTTCGGAAAGTCCACTCATTCTCGATTGTAGAGACTTGCATTATCGGCTACAATTACCAAGCATGTACGAGTACGATCGACTTTATTTTAGAAGTCTATTTGAATAACCTTAATATATTATTGTGTATTTATCATGAATTGTATATTTAATTATTATTGTGTATATAAGGTTGAATAGGTTGAGGTATGTGTGTATGTTCAACTATCGTTACGCAATTTTTTATATGTGGCAAAAGTACTCAATAGTTTACTATAATAGTATACTACTTATTATTGTTGATAACAATACTAATTATAGATTCTATCATTAAGAAAAAAATGTTTATACGTAAATTTGCGACTTGTTTAATTATTGAATATATATGTGTAGTTAGATATATTTATATATTTTGAGAAATTATTAATTATAGTTTAATTTATTTATTTATGTTCATTGTTCGTCACCCCCAAAGTCATTTTTTGGGTCCGCCCCTGTCCGTTTCAATGCTTGCTCTCTCTATTTCCGTCCCTACATCACTCGAGTCGCTGTCTTTATCCGTTGTACCGTTTTCTTTCTCCATTGTTGTATCGCTCTCGGTGATGTCGCTTGGTCGTGCTCTCTCTGTCGCCATATCGGTGGTTGTACTTTCATTTTTTTTGGCTCCCGATTGTTTAACTTCTTACATTATGTTAACATTTTACATTTCATTTTTTTCTTATGTTAACATATTGTTTTTTGTTCCTGTATTTTTTGGTAGAGGATTACGCAAACATTTTGGTGGTCATGTAATGCCGGCCGAGATGGTTCTAAATCCGGAGATCCAAGTACTTGAGTTTGACTACAGCGTCCAAAAAACTTGACCCTCTATCTACAAGCAATCGCGAAGGAGAACATTTGCGCCTATATCTATCTCTCATCGGCTATGTTTCATGGAGGAAGAAGGTTATCGATCGGCATGCCATTTCCAGTGATATAACGACTCAGAGGGCTTCGGCTTCATCAAGTCCAAGAGAAGCTCCCTAGCTGGCATGCAACAAAGTCGAGTTCACCGTCGACGCCACCATCGCGGTGCCAGTTTTATAAAAGTGCGCTAAAAATATTTTTTTTCCTCTTAATATTATTGATAGAAATGTGATATGTGCTTTGCTCTTCTATAATAGCATTATGACTAAAGAATTTAGCAGGTTTCATCTCGACCGCTATGCGATAAATAATTGTATTCAATCTATATATATTAAAAGAAATAAATCACAAGTGATGTGGCAAAGTAATATTAGAGCATTCCCCTTTTCCTTTTTCTAAGAGTTTCAAAGTGATATGGTGAAGTGAGATCAAATGATTCACATTCTCTTTTTTATAAGATTTTTGAATTTTTTTTTATAAAAAATATTCTTTATTGAGGACACAACAAATAACTCTCTATTCCATTTAACTCTACCTTGATGAATTTTTATTGCTTAAACGTTTTTGAATATGAAATGACTCTCATTGGAATTATTGCATGTTATTGATTATCATAATTATTGAACTTCCATGATGATATTTACTAAAAAAAATAGCTCTTACCAAACTATATATATATATATGCATCTATATTTCGTAAAAAGTCGTTATCCATGTATGCATGGAGAGAAAGAAAGTGTGATTGCACTTTGCTTCCCTAGAGCTTCCCTTAGAACTTGGTATGTACTATATTTTGTTAATTACATTTCTTCTTGGGGTAAACTGCGGCTAATGTACCTAATGTTTGATCTTCTGCGGATTATGTACCCAATGTTTATTTTCGGCGGCTAATGTACCCAATGTTTGATCCGTTAGATATTTTCGTGTTTTCCGTCACTTGACCGTTATAGAGTTATCCTCCTCTATATGTACACTTTTTGTATTTTTGACATAACTCACTCATTTTTTGTCCAAATTTTATGCACGACCTATGGTTGGAAAGATAAGAGATACATCTACAACTTTTGTGTTTTAAGTTTTGTAAAATCAGTTTTAGAAAAATACGAAATTTCAAATAGAACGTAAAACTGGACATTTGTTTAATGCAAAATATTTGTTTCGAGCAAATTTTAATATACTTAATGACTTTTTATGAAGAAACATAAAAGTAAAAAGCTATATATAAATATATTATCTTTCTAACGGGTGTTTATTTATAAAATTTGGACAAAAAATAAGTGAGTTATGCCTAAAATATGAAAGATGTGATGCAAAATAATCTTTCATATTTTTGGCATAACTCACTCATTTTTTGTCAAAAATTTATAAATAAACACCCGTTGGAAAGATAAAAAAATTTTCTACAACTTTTTAGTTTTACGTTTCACCATAAAAAGTCATTAAGTATATTAAAATTTGCTCGAAACAAATATTTTGCATTAAACTAATGTCCAGTTTTACGTTCTATTTGAAATTTTGTATTTTTCTAAAACTGATTTTACAAAACTTAAAACACCAAAGTTGTATATCTATCTCTTATCTTTCCAACCATAGGTCGTGCATAAAATTTGGACAAAAAATGAGTGAGTTATGTCAAAAATACAAAAAGTATACATATAGAGGAGGATAACTCTCTAACGGTCAAGTGACGGAAAACACAAAAATATCTAACGGATCAAACATTGGGTACATTAGCCGCCGAAAATAAACATTGGGTACATAATCCGCAGAAGATCAAACATTAGGTACATTAGCCGCAGTTTACCCTTCTTCTTGTAACTTATATTGCTCTAAATTATTTTTTTTTTTTTTTTGTGTTTTACTAAAGCTTTTTTTTTTTTTTTCAAGGCTCTACTCAATAACCCCTTATGTAAGTTTTTATTGAATCAGAACATACATTCTCTCTAATAATATATATATATATACATATTTAGTTTGGATTTATATATTTTTCTTTGATTCGTAAAGAATTTGAATAAGATTAATTTAGCACGTGATTCTCTGCTCCGATCGCAACTCGCCTTCTTCGGTGAGAATCTCAGGTGATTTTTTTAGTCTAGATACGTATATATTTTTTTTGGTTTTCAAATATTTACATTTTGATGTGCGGTTTCATCTTAGAGATTGCATAATGTATTTGTTTCATTTGCTTATATTTTCTTATTATAAAGAGATATTATGTCTTTAAACTTATAATTATTTCTTCCTCATTTCTTAAGGAATGGTTTCACGTGAATGATCTCGCCGATCATGTGGAGCTGCTTACGGCAATGGATGTTGGTGGAAAAGGAAATAAATAACTTATGTATGTTTTAGTGTAATCCGTTATTAATATATATTTTTTTAATTATACAAGTTCTTAAAATTAGTGGGAGGGTAGCTAGAATTTGAATATAATGACATCTTTTTGTTGGGTAATTACAATTAGATTTCATTATATTCTTTACATTTTAATTATTTTCATAATCCGTGGTTTGACTATATGATTGCGTGCAATTATATAACATTATAGTTTAAATTTATAATCAAAGACCTTAAAGTAAAATAAACAGTTTAAAGAATAAATTATTATAAAAAAAATTGCTTATATAGATAGTTCAATATTTAATGATTTAATAGTGGCAAAAATTCCCGACAACGACGAATGTTGCACTATACTATCTATTTTAATTTTTTTTATGAATGTTACACTTTATTTTTAATGAAAAACTACTCATATTTTTATACATAGGATTATTTAATTAAATTCCCATACTAATTTTTGGTGTCTAAAGGTCTATAGCCATGTTATATAAAGAAATGGCCGTGCACATTAGCAATGGTGGTTTTGTTTGGCAACATAAACGAACCATACAGTGGGCGCGCACCGTACAGTGTGTACGCACCATACAATGTGCGCGAACCATACAGTGCGCAGGGGCTAAAACAACAATATTTTATTACAGCCAGGTCCCCGACCCATCCTATTAGTAGGAGCTTGATTTCATTCAAACGACAATTCCAATTCAAACGCTCTCTATAGCGATAAACAATGTTTTCTCTCTTCTATTTATATTCTGGCATGAATACCCAACTAAGGTCGGAACGAAGGTGTTAGCAAGAGCGGGAGCGCCTGTTGCCGACCTGCCCTACGGAGGCTCCGGTTCTCAGCGGCCGCCGACCTATATCCCGAGTCCTAGGACTTTGCGGTAACGGATCGGAGAACCCGGTCCTAGGCCGACGGTTAGCGGCGGGTCTGATCAGGGTCCGATCGTCGACATGCCCACGAAGGTTATGGTTCTCTACGGTCACTGACCTATATCTCGAGTCCTACGACTTTGTGGTAATGGGTCGGAGGACCCAGTTCCGGTCCGACGGCAAGCGGAAGGTCCGATTTTCCATAGGAGATAGCCAGAGTGAAAGCGCTAGAGGAATCCCTGGCTCACCGGAGGAATCGCCGAATCTCTAGAAGAAGGTCCGAGCGCCGTCCGATTCTCTTCTCCGCCGTCGGCCGCCCAGCTCACAGGAGGAATCACTGACTCCCTAGAGAGAAGGCGCCGGAGGAATCCACAACTCCCCAACAATCAGCTTTAGGCTCGCCCAGGCCAGCCCAAGAATGGCTTCATCAACGTCTACTTTGAACTACGAGATGACCGGATCCCACTTGGCTACAATTGGGTACGTAGGAAGCCTCACCACACTCAACGAGGTGCGGCATCACAACATCATCACCCCCCTCTCCACGTCATCGACTGCTCCAGCTACGACCGTCGACCTGCCCTACGAAGGTTCCAGTTCTCTGCGGTCACCGACCTATATGCCAAGTCTTGGGACTTTGCGGTAACGGGTCGGAGGACCCGATTTCGGGCCAACGGTAAGCGGAAGGTCCGATCCGCCAGATCCTTCAAAAACAGTGAGCCAAGAATCTAGCTCAGGAAAGTCAACAAACGGCGATGGGCCCGGCCCAATATCCAGCTTTGGGCCACTACAGTGTTTGATTTTTTTTTTGCATCAACATTTTAGCGATAAACACTGTTTTCTCACTTCTATTTATATTCCGGCACGAATACCTGACTAAGGTCGGAGCGAAGATGTTAGGAAGAGCAGGAGCGCCTGATCGCCGACTTGCTCTACGGAGACTCCGGTTCTCAACGGTCGCCGACCTATATCTGGCTGACGGTAAGCAGATGGTCTGATCCGCCAGATCCTTCAAGAACAGTGAGTCAAGCATCTAGCCCAGGAAAGTCAACAAACGGCGATGGGCCCGGCCCAATATCCAGCTTTGAGCCGCTACAGTGTTTGATCCATTTTTCGGCATCAACATTTTGGCGCTAGAAAGAGGGGCTCCCGCAAAGTTCAGACTTCGAGTCCCTACCAACACATCCAACGACCTCGGAAGCGTCTCGGTTGCTCAACGACCTCGGCACCGTCACCGTCACCGTCGCTCGACATCAAGTACAAGAAACGCACGCCGCCGACGAGATCTTCGCCATGCCACAGCGAAGACAACAGAGCCTCCGGCCGTGCGAATATCCTCACCCCGGCTCGGCACTATAAAGTCACTACGAGCTTCATCTCGGTCGCTTCAACGACCTCACCATCTACGAGCTCAAGCCTTGCTCGGTCACATCGAAACTCCATCTCGGTCGCCTCAACGAACTCAAAGCTTATGACCTCAAGCTTTGTCTCGGTCACCTCGACATCTACATCGGTCAGTTCGGCAACCTTCAAGATCCATCACGGTCGCCTCCACGACATCGAACACCGCCGCACCATCGACACTCATCAAAAAGCCTATTCTTCAAGGGCACGCACTAAAGACCGAGCAACGCACTTTATCATCTTAGAGAAAAAGTGTAACTCTGTCACGCCGCCAATGGGCGCATCCGGGTGCGACGACGACGCGGAAGGCGCATCAGGGAAGGACGACGACCAAAGTCAAAAACTCAAAAACGACGCTGGAGGCTCATCAGGGAGAGACGACGGTCAAAGTCAGAAGCCCAAAGACGAAGCCGAAGGCCCATCAGGCGAGATTGCCGAGCAAGCCCGATCCGGCGAGAGTGCCAAGAATATAAAATATACGGCTAAGGGTGCCGAGCAAGCCCGATCCGGCGAGAGTGCCGAGAAAATTATAAAAATACGGCTAAGGGTGCCGAGCAAGCCCGATCCAGCGAGAGTGCCGAGAAAATTATAAAAATACGGCTAAGGGTGCCGAGCAAGCCCGATCCGGCGAGAGTGCCGAGAAAATTATAAAAATACGGCTAAGGGTGCCGAGCAAGCCCGATCCGGAGAGAGTGCCGGGAATATAAAATATACGGCTAAGGGTGCCGAGCAAGCCCGAACCGGCGAAAGTGCCGAGGAAAACGTTCTAAAAAAACATACATATACATATAGGCGAGCGTGCCTGAAAGAAATTGCTCGAAAAGAGGGGCGAGCAGAAGCAAAATAGGGCAAGGGTGTCGAGGAAGCAAAAAGCGAGGGAGTACAGGAACAACGATCTTCAATCGCGACCAACGGACCGCCAGGAGGGACGCTCCTCTCAGTAAGCACGGTTTTCCCCCTTACACCGCAGAGTAGGGTGGGATGCCCAACAGCGACGCGCACACCAGGGAACAATAGACGGTTCTCCGAACAACCAGAAACGGTGTGATGAGTCTGAGCCAGGGGTGTGAGTATTATACATGTCCATACATTTCAATAATTTGCATATTCACACTTCCAAGGAATGTCTCGCATTTGCAAAGTATATGTTTACGTTTACACTTTTGTCTTCGAAGCGTATGTTTCGGTATTAGACAGAGTTCAGGTAAGCGAGGAAAACTCTCGATGAAAACACCAATGGCGTCTGGCCACAGCAGCCCCCGCGGGCAAGGGACCTGGCTATCAACGAGGAGGGGGGCGAAGGAAGCATGGCGAGGAAAAGAAGTAGTTTAGCAATGTAGCCACGCGAGGAGCCAATGAAGCAGTCACCAACCTGGAGATCAACAAATATTGGCTGGGGCTGATCAACAAGAAGATTGTACTTTTATTTTACCAAGTGAATACACTTGATAAAATGGGGGGCTAACTGTTAAGGTCGGATTTGGTCAAATCTATCCTCAACACAACTCGTGTCGTTTTGTCCCTTAAACGATAAGAGAAGAGGCGAGGAAGTTCATTGCCCGAGGGTCAAGTAGGGCGCGTCCTCGAGGAGGCTTAACCGAGGGGAGGTCCAGCTAGCATGAAAGCAGACTGCGATGAAGTGTCCCATCACGCTCGACGAGGAACTTCGTCATGATGAATTGTGCAGAGCCGAATGACTATTGACGAGATATGCATTTAATGAAGCTCACCTACCCATTCTGGCCGCCTGTTCCAAGGGTGACGAAGAAGCATGGGTTCACCACGCTTCCTTCCAACCACTCCCGAAGGGACATGAGAAAAGACGGGAAAAAGGAGCGATGGCCGAATGAGACTCTATAAAAGGCAAGAAAAGCCTCATTCACGGGGGTTCGCAAAAAAAGAGGAAAAAGAACCAGAAAAGAGAGAAAATCTTGTATGAGAAGGAGAAAGAATTCATAGAAATAGAGAAGGTTATTTGTAATCGATCCTTCAACTGTCCAGCTATTCAACGAAAGAAAACCGAGCTCTTATCGGAAATAAAAAAAACAAAGATATTCACTGATCATTGTTGTTAACTTGTTCATTGTGTTTATTTTTGTGACTGGAAAAGGGTGGTGAAAATCGCCCTCTACACTGACTCAGGCACAAAGTCCGAGAAAGGCCGAATCTAATTCTAGCTTACCAGTCAACAAAGTCCGAGAAATGATGGATCTTAATCCCACCGACTCAGGTAACAAAGTCTGAGAAAAGGTCGTATCTCAATCCCACCAAACCCGAGATACGTCAGTGGCGAACAGTCACCCAAATCTTGCAAGAAAAAAATATGGCAGGTTATCTCCCGGATTAGCACCCGTAAATGCGAAACGGCATGCTATTCCAAAAGACACCGAACCTACATACAAAAAACATGGCTGGGGGATTATCTCTGGAACGCCCTCGTAAAAACGGCAGGTGATATCCGAGGAAACCCCTCACGACCGTACACGTAGTATTACCCTGGGGGACGACCCCATATATCATTTAAAAGCGCAGATTGAAAAATCCCGCAACAAAGCGGAAATAGTTTCGCAATACAAAGCCATCCAAAAAACTCTTAGAAATTGGTACTGCTCTGATACCAATTGTTGGGAATTGGATCTAGCTCTGATACCAATTGTTGGGAATATTGTATTTCTATTATACAACATTCTAGGGATCACGTCTCGAATCCCGTGAATATTATCGCGAAATATACCGCCGAACCGTCCAGGTAACATTTAAAAAATTATTTTAAGCGAAAAAACATGTTAACCGACCAACGGTCCGAACATCGGATAATAACCATATTACAAGATCTGATAAATATTAGGTAATTTAATATTCATAAATAATTTATAATAATCTAGTATATAGGAAATAAATAGAAAGCAGCAAATGGTCGCATTTATTAGCCCAATGCATAAGGCGGTACCTCAGTTGTCGACTTCCGGCTGCGCGTTCTGAACCTTGCAGGGCTCCGCCAGTGCTGAAGGAAACACCCGTGATCTTCCAGGATATTCTCCTAGATTCCTCGTACTGAAGCGTGGGCTTCGCCGGCAGGACTCCGTCGCAAATTTTAACTGATGGTTCTTTTTAAGCTTCTGGAGAACTAAGTCTCTTAAGCCGAACCAGAGAGAGATCAAAGAAAATTCGTAGACCCTTAAGGAGAGGGAGAGTTCGAATTTTTCTCTGGGGAAAGGTGTGAAAATGTGTAGAACGAGCTCCCTATTTATAGGCTCAGAAAGTAATCGAATTAGAGAAATTCCCTCCCCTAAAATTCGAATTCATTAATTAAATATAATTAATTATTTCAATCAAATGGTCTAGATTTAATGTTATCTAAATCCAAGGGATATAATTAAATAAGAAAAACTTGGATAAAATCAAAATCCAATCTTATCTTCTTATCTTTGAAATTCGAATATATATATATATATATATATAGTAAAATTCGAATTATAATTATCTAGATCCAACGGTTGAGATAAATTTTAAACCGATCTAATGGATCAAATTAATTTTGGATAAAATCAAATATCTAAAGACTTGTTAAAAGCCTAATTCGATTTTATCCTTTTACATAATCCGAAAAATATATATTATATATATAATTAATTAATTTCCAATCCGACGGTAAAGATTAAATCTCAAACCGATCTAACAGATATAATTAATTAGACCAAATTAGAAAACTTTAAACTTGGTCACCAAGTTATCAATTTCGAATCAGGGATAGGGTTAAAATCAATTATCTTAATCCAACAGTTGATATTAAATCCTAACTGATCCAATGGGATTAATTTGATTTTAGGGTTTTTCTCAAATACCAAAATATTTGGTACTTATGCCACAAATATGAAAAGACCAAAGTCTATCCATTCGAATGCTATGGTTCCACATTCTAAGCAGCCCAAATTGATTTACACATCTATGTATAAATAAATATATATATTAATATAAATCTATTAATTATTAATTAATTATTAATAAGATATTAACAATTAAATCCAAATAATTAAATTATATTAATATTCTCTGATCTCAATATCACACATTCAAATGTCATAGTGTCACACGATCATTTAAATTCGTGACATGTGATTTAATTTCATAGTTTACCGAAACGATCACAAACTTAGATATTCTCTAAATCACAAACCGTATGTCAAAACGACTCAGTTCGAAAAGCAAAGTTTTTTAGAATTAAATTTTCAACAACTTTCATGTTGAAAGAAAATCCAAATTCTACTTTCTTTTGTCAGTTAATTTCGGTTACCAAGATATGGTACTTTTGCCACGCTACTGATAAAACTATCTGATGCCTGTCACAGACTTCAGTTTTATAAGTTTTGCCAAATGATTAAACATCTCAAAATATTCCTATCACGTACGTATCATCCGTTACAAAGCTATCCTGGGGACCATAGACCCATATCACTGAAGCTCCAACGAACTGCTAGTGGTTCGTCAAACCTCGGTGTAATTCCACTATAAACCCGAGGCTGCACTCTTTAGTGATACAATATATTATTACCTTTATTACAGCAGGGTCTCCATTGATACAATCAAATTCGAATTATTGATCTTTCACTTGATGATCCACACATGAGCAGGCGGTTTTTACCGTTATGCCCCTTATTGCATTTTCATCCTTGACTCAGTCAGTAATATCATGAGTAACCCACTTATGGTTTCGATTCATAAGTTGCACACAGGTACCTCTCACTTGTCACCACCGACAATCAAGGGAATCATCATGACTCTGAAGAGAACTGTGTGACGCCCATGACCATGACCAAGCTACCCTTACTGCTGACTATCATGTTCCCAAAAAAAATAGTGTTGGGAACAACGGTAATATATTGTGTTTTTTAACGGTTAAATCAAAGAACAATCAAGCCAGCCGCTCAGACTCAAGATCACCCGGGACTTAGATTGAATATCCATTTGATCATCTATTAGTGACTCAACTCTACGTTATCAGTGATAGTCTTATATGATAACTTCCAGAGTTTAAGTCAGGTCCAGTCCAGTATGAAGACACTTCATACTTAATGCACTTCTAGTGAGTGTGACACGCACAAAATCCAGAATAGGATTATCACTTAGTCACATTAATGACCTTATACGATTAATGGGCTCCCACCCAATTAATCAGGTCATAGACATTTTAAGTTCATTTATTATGATTATTAATTCTTCCTCACATTGACTCTGTTCCGATAATAATAACATAATTGCATCCTTTATGAACTAAGGATCAAACATTCTATTTTACTCTACCAGAAACTATAATAAGATTAACATAATAAGCACCATCTTTTATTCAACGACTTGTCATAATCTTTTACAAATGGATAAGAAACATCTTGTTTAAGAACACATGTCCAACAAAAACTTTGGTGTTCATGTTATGGGTGATTTTTCCCAAATCAATTTCGGCCCAAAAACGCCCCCTAGAGGCCCATATCTCAAAATCAAGAAGCCCAAATTATGCGGAAACAATTTTAATTACTAGAATAAAAGTTGAATAATAAAACGCACCGTTCGTTCGCTGTAACGGGATCTCAGATTGAGTTGCGCACTGTATAGTGCGTGCGAACCATACACTGCGCGCGTACCGTACAATGCACGTGAACCATACAGTGCGTACGCACCATACAGTGCGCGTGAACCATACAGTACGCACGAATCGTACAGCGTGCGCGCACCATACAGTGCACAGGGGCTAAAACAACAATGTTTTATTGCATCTAGGTCCCCGGCCCCTCTTATAAATAGAAGCTTAATTTCATTCAAACGGTAACTCCGATTCAAACGCTCTATATAGCGATAAACATTATTTGCTCTCTTCTATTTATATTCCGACAGGAATACCCGACTAAGGTCGGAACGAAAGTGTTAGCAAGAGCGGGAGTGTCTGATCGCCGACCTGCACTACGGAGGCTCCGGTTGTCAGCGGTCGCCGACCTATATCCCGAGTCCTATGACTTTGTGGCAACGGGTCGGAGGACCCGATCCCTGGCCGAAGGTTAGCGGAGGGTCCTATCAGGGTCCGATCGTCGACCTGCCCTACAGAGGTTCTGGTTCTCTGCGGTCACCGACCTCTATCCCGAGTCTTAGGACTTGGTGGTAACGGGTTGGAGGATCCGGTTCCGGTCCGACGGTAAGCGGAGGGTCCGATCTGCCAGGTGAGCTAGCCAGAGCGGAAGCGCAGAAGGAATCCCCGGCTCACAGGAGTAATCGCCGAATCCCTAAAAGAAGATCCGAGCTCCGTCCGATTCTCTTCTCCGCCGTCGGCCCCCCAACTCACCGTAGGAATCACCGACTCCTCAGAGAGAAGGCGCCGGAGAAATCCACAACTCCCCAACAATCAGCATCAGGCTCGCCCAGGCCAGCCCAAGAACGGCTCCATCAACGTCTACTTTGAACTTTGAGATGACCTGATCCCACTTGGCTGCAAGTGGGTACGTAGGCAGCCTCACCACACTCAACGAGGCGCGGCATCACATCATCATCACCCCCTCTCCCAATTATCGACTGCTCCAGTTACGATCGTCGACCTGCCCTACAGAAGTTCCGGTTATCTGCGGTCGCTGACCTATATACTGAGTCTTAGGACTTTGCGGTAACGTGTCGGAGGACCCGGTTTCGATCCGCCAGATCGTTCAAGAACAATTAGTCAAGCATCTTGCCCAGGAAAGTCAACAAACGGCGATGGGCCTGGCCCAATATCCAGCTTTGAGCCGCTACAATGTTTGATACATTTTTCGGCATCAACAATAATCAAAGACTATTATGCGTGTGTTAATCATTTTAAGCTATGGCCTGCTTCTTTTGTTTATTTGAGTTGAATGATATTGAGAGGAAAGAAGATGTTTGCTCATGTCCGAGAAAAATACATATATAGATAAGAGCTTTACAAATTATTATACTCCTAATTATATCTCTTTTTTAGTGTAGTATGGTCACATTATATATATATATATTAAAAGTGTATGAATTGTGGAATTACCCTCAATTGCTAAATAATTGATTAATTTAATTTTTTTGAATTGGAGACAATGTTCACCAATATTAAGGATTCTGACTCAAGTGCTACATCATTGATTAATGTAATGTAAGTTTTATTGAATTGGAGGCAATGTTCACAAATATTAAGGATCCTGCAGTATATTCATATTTCGTGTATGGTATTTCGGTCAAATTGTATAATTTTTTTTTATTTTTTTTTCATTTGGAGGATTTACATTATGTGACTGTAAGGCGTTCTTTACTAAAAATTAAAGTTGTATTCGTGGATAAACATATAGAATCATAACCTAAAATATGTAGAATTCAAAACTAAGTTGTTAGTATAATTTGTAAAACCATTGTTAGTGTTACTAACTATGTCTTTATGATAGATCTGTGGATTTAGTCTCTCTGTTTCACAAGTGAAAATGACTCAACCATTTATTTCAAGCGTTATATGCTTAAAATTTGTGATATGCGAGACATTTTCTCGCTACCGCGCGAAGCGCGGTGCCATTCACTAGTATAAAGAAAAGAGAGACCTTGATGGGAGATATGAACGTGATATCGTCCTAATGGTGAAAGCTTGATGTTAAATCAAAATAATTAAGTACGTATTCAATCATTTACATCTTTAACGTAGAAATAAAAAACTTGCACTTAATGACCTTACTCTGACTAATTAAGATTCAGATTGCATTAAGTGCAAACAAAACACATTGTATCATTATTTTTATTAAGTAGTTTTTTTAAAACAAAAAATAATGTTACCTTATAAAATATTTGTATTCACCAAACATGTTTTGGTCCAACTCTGCTTAAGATATATAATGCACCAATCAACGAATAATTAGCTATACCTAGCAACACAAAATGAGGGAAATTTTGTTTTGAATTTTTGCTGATGAGGAACTTGCACCGTCATATATCGAGTTACGTCAACGGCTTTTTGATGGAAATGGTCCAAAGCAGATCGGAATCTGATTGCACGGTTACCTTCTCGCCTTTAACAATGTTTGAAGTGCTTACCAACCCGCCAAATCGCATTTCCATCTCATCTGAAATTCACTCAAAGCAACTACTATTAGGAAATTCCAAAAGAGTAACCATATGCAAAATTGTATAATTTCTTAGTTGATTGTCTCGTAAATAATCATTGATCAGGGAGAAACTAGGATTTGATTTAGTTTCCTTAATCTATAAATTTAAATATTCTCCGGTTAATCATACCAAATGATGATTTTAACCTATACAAGAGAAGAAATCATCTATCTGTACTCATTAGAAACACAAATCCTATTTCAGATAGTAAGATTAAGCAGTAAGAAAACATACCTAAATCCCACTCTAGCCCAGTAGTGGTAGTTCTTCTGGACGGCATCCCGATGGGAATGAGCCCACAATGAGGGCCTTCAATGGAGGATTGAATGTGAATCTCGTGATGGCAATTTCTTGAAAGAAGGTGAATAAGGCAATCGTCAGATAAAAGAACGATTCTCGTGTTTGAAAAACGACATAGAACGTTGATGTTTCCCATCTCGTGGTCAAACCGTCCACCGAGTGCTCCAGCAACCAGAATGCATATCTACCATTGCATAAAGTATAAATCAGTCATGTGCCATTATCGAATAAAAACAAATCCTTAAACCCAAACTCGGAAACGAACCAAATTTCACGTATGAAGAACTTATTATTCAGAACCCAATTTCAAACTGGAAGTTCCAATGACATGGAATTTCGGAAACTTTTCGAATGATATGTTAAGATTCAACACAGCCCAAGAAAATAAGTTATCAAAATTACCTTTAATGAAGAAAAAATAAGGATAAATGCTCAAAACTCTTTATTATTGTTTAAAAGTCTACTTTTATTATAAAAATGACTTTCTAATGACTAACAAATTACAAATTAACAAGTGCAAAAGCGATAAAAAAAAAAAAAAAAACCATAAAAATAACATTACACCCCCAAAAAAGTGGGCCGGTACTGAAACTCTAAGCACTGGTTGCGAAACCGGTTTAATAATCTGTTTAGATAAAAAAAAGAAAATCAAAATGAGTACTTTCAGTCGTTTGGTTTCGGTAAGCCGGCCTTCAGTGTATAACTTTCACGCCCTAACTACCATGAAGATGACGCATAAAAGAAGCAGAAGGTAAGGAAAAAGTTGTATAACGGCTTACATCGGATTCCTCCTGGTTCGGTGCAAATTCCCGTATATACGTCACACATTTGTGTAGATCCGTGGTGTCCTGATCATGAGACGCGTCTAATATCTCAGTTCCCTGCGTTCATTAAGCCAAAAAAGGTTGATGTCTGAGTACGCAAAAGTAAGCCGAGGCGGGAAAGTCGAAACTTCTCGGACATAAGACTACCTTGCTTCTGTAAAATTCCAAGACTTCTGCGCGGACGGAATCCATGTCGCCTTTTATAACATCAGGCTTGTACCTGAGAAGTCAGTGCTACATCATATCATATCATATCATATCATATCATATCATATCAAGAGACAACAAAATCGGTTTTCTTTTTCGGATTGACGGAGAGAACTTGTAAGCTTGATTGAACAATAATAGATTGGACTATACAACACTTGTTCTCCTATTAAAAGCGTATCTCCCTTTTCAATGAACAAAGCCTGATAGAAATTTCTGAAGAAAGAAGCCGAATCGATTTCAAGCAAAACCTGTTTCGAACATCGGAAGCGTCTTCGTGAGGGAAAAGCAGAGGAAATTCATCGAAGAGCCGGTTCGCTCCTCCATCAGCGCACAGACGCAGTGTCGCTGCTCTAAAACGAACAAATCCCCATTAAAAGAAAACTTGCAGAGAGCGCGAAGAAGAAGAAGAAGAAGAGAATAAGTACCGTGCTTCCAGAGCAGAGGTGCGAATCTCGGAAGAGTCTGGTTCAGCACCACCAGCGCGTACGTTAGCCGAGGGCAGTGCTCCGGCGAGATCGCCGTAAGGAGGAACGCCGAGGAGTGAGCCATGGCCGACTCCATGTTGAGCTAGCTAGCGTGCGCTGGGCGGGCTAAGATACGCGTCTCGTCAGAGAATCACAAGTCAAGATTGTCGAATGTCGATGTCACTCAAATATATTATTATTACTGTATACCGTGTCTGACTTTTTTACCGTATAAGCTGTTAATTGGTACTTGGTCCTCGAAACACCATTTTTGGTAATCTAGTCTTTAAATTCTTTATTTAAGCATTATGAACCCGTAATATTTCATTATGTATTTCTTTTTGCACCGAAATATCCCAAATTGAAATAGTTTTGAAGCTATTAATAAAATAGTATAATTACTTAATTTATAACTAAAATAAAAGTATAATTAATTTTAATAGTAATAGTAATAAGTGTTATGTTCATTTTTCGTAACATATAAAAATTGGGTCCATTTTGGCAAAAGTCAAAGCTCATTAATCAAAGTCAAAGCCCAACACCAAAGCCAAAGACCGGAGGCCGACGAACCAAGACATTGGCGAGGCCCGGAGTCAAAAAGGCGAAAAGGACAAGGCCGACGAGGCCGACGCTCCGGGAAATTCTTCGGATTCCCCCGAACTCAACATACGGACTCGCGGACAAGCGGAAGACATCAAAGACGAATCAAGAAACATCGACGACCCCTTTTGCAGGGCTAGGGGCCTCGAAAACCCCCCAGTAGCAAGGGAGAAATTCATAGGCCTCTGGAGGTGCAATTTCAGGGAATTGGTTTTCCTATAAATAGGAGCCTTCCCCCCTCTCATTTCCACACTCACTCACAGCTTTCTCCAGAGCTTCCCTCTCTAGCTTTCTCTCCCTAGAAAGTCGCCCCTCTCTCCCCCCAGCAAGAATTGAGAGCTTGCTGGCTGAGGCCCGATTAAGAGGAGATCTAGAATAGAGTCTCAGTCTCGACAAGGGAAGTTGTTCGACGAGTAAACGAAGGAGTCCCTCGCCAGGTGGTCAAGCTTGCCAACACCAGCGAGGTCGACAAGGAGCATTCCTTAACAGGTTAGGCGCCCTCGCCAACCTCGACAAGGTCGACAAGGAGCACCCCTTGTTAGGTAAGGCGCCCTTGCCAACCCCGACAAGGTCGACAAGGAGCATCCCTCGTCAGGTTAAGACCCCCGCCACAACGAGCTCGCCAACACCAACGAGGTCGACGAAGAACACAGTACGCCGGTAATACCCAGTCATCTAGTCAAGGGTCACCCCCGCGCCGCCAATATCGGCACTTCCGACGAGTCAAACCACATCGTCATTCACCCGCCGTTTATCACTAACCCCGAACTACGTGGGACCTGATTCTCTTAAACTAAGATACGTAGGCAGCCTCGCCCAACCATAAGCGACGGAGCACGAGCCCAATCTACCCTTTTTTGCAGGTCCTCCCTCGCCGTAGGAGCTCGCCAAGGAAGGAGAATCACGAAGAATCATCAAGACCAGCTCGGAGCTTCATCAAGACCAGAGTTCGCCTAGACGAGGATACCGCCAAGACAAGGACTCTGCTCAGACGAGGAGCTTTGCCAAGACAAGGACTCTGCTCAGACAAAGAGCTTTACCTAGACAAGGTCCCCGCCCGGACTTCGCCACCACGAGGGAGGTCGGACGAGGAGCTTCGCCGTGATACAGACTTCGCCCCCACGAGGGAAGTTCGCCGAGGATCGCCAAGGACAGCCCGGAGACTCATCCAAGACGACGGATTCGCCTCCAGCTTTGACGATCATTAGTCAACCCGCGTTGACTCAGCATTCAATTATCCTTGTGTTCAGCGGGTCAATCACGGGACCCGAACCTTGGATCCGATTCTAAGTTAAAGCCATTTTTACGCATTAACAGTTTGGCGCTAGAAGGAGGGGTAGCCCGAGAACAAGCCTCCAGACCCTTCCAGCATTCATCAGAAGAAATCGAAGCACGACGATCGCCATTGATATGACGAGCGGTGCCAGTGCTTCGCAATGCGTTACGCCGCAACAGACGACCAGCATCGCGCTCAACACGAGGGCCCAAACCCTCGCCAGGCGGACTCAGCCGCCTCGCCAAGTTTCACGAGCTCAGATCGGGAATGAAGACGGTGTCAGCAACGCTTCGCAGAGGTCAGTCGACGTTCACGACAAGGAAAACATAGGAGATAGCAACGGCAACGGAGGTCGCCAGGACCACCCTTACCCTCGTCAGGATTGCCCGGGGGATCGCCCAGGGACTCTATCCCCACTCGCACCACACCTACTCGACGTTGAATCCGTAGGCGACCTACGCTTCGTAAGCAACCTCATCTACGACAGGAAAGGAGATCCAGTCTACCACCTCGTACAGTACCAGACGATCATGCAAATGAAGAAATGCTCAGCCTTGACGATATGCCAGGCATTCTGCCTAATCCTTACGGAAACGGCGTTCAAATGGTACCAGCGGCTACCCAAGGCTAGCATCTACTCTTTCAACCAGCTCAAGGACCTTTTCCTCGCCCGCTTCGCCGGCGCAGTGACTCAAAGAAAGGAGAAATCCTACCTCTGGTCAATCAAGTAGAAGACCGATGAATCCCTGCAAAAGTTCATCAACCGCTTCGTCCAAGAATCCAACAAGGTAAATGACTACACTGACAGCGATGCCGTCATTGCCCTCATCGATGGACTGCAGACCGGAGAGTTCTTGATCTCCCTCGTGAAGGAAAGACCATCAACCATGACGGAGCTCATGACAAGAGCAGCCCAGCACATCTCCGTGGAAGAGTACCTTGCCAGCAGGAAATCAACGGAGCCAGGGAGCCACCGACGAAGCAACGACCGCTCCTCCGACGAATGGCGAAACCGCAAGGAGGTCAGGCGACGAGGAAACCATTCTTCCTCCAGAGGAGAGACTACACGCCGGTGACAAATACTCTAGACGAGATCTACGCCATGCACAACAAAAAATTCAAGAAGCCTCCTCCGCTTAATAAGCCTGCTAAGGATAGGAGCCGATACTGCCAATTCCATCGTGACTACGGTCACCTGACGTTGCAGTGCTACCAGTTGAAGGATCAAATTGAAGACTTGATCAAGGAAGGACAGCGAAAGGAGTTCGTCAAGAGGCTCATGGCGAATGATGGGGGCGTGCCGACCCCACTCTTGACGATGGCGCAACCGACGACTCAAGGCGACGACCGAGGGAAAGCCATAGCGGCAACCCCGCTGAACGTCGTATCAACAATCATCGGAGGACCAGGAACTGGAGACTCAGGCCAAAGCAGACGGAGCTACGCGCGCAACGCCTCCAATCCGCACTGGCGAAGCCATTACCTGTTGGACTTATGTGTCCTTAAACAAGATTTTTTATCCATTTGTAAAAGATTATGACAAGTCGTTGAATAAAGATGATACTTATTATGATAATCTTATTAGTTTCTGGTAGAGTAAAATAGAATATTTGATCCTTAGTTCATAAAGGATGCAATTATGAATTATTATCATAACAGAGTCAATGTGAAGAAGAATTAATAATCATAATGAATGAACTTAAAATGTCTGTGACCTGATTAACTGGGTGGGAGCCCATTAATCGTATAAGGTCATTAATGTGACTAAGTGACAATCCTATTCTGGATTTTGTGTGTGTCACACTCACTAGAAGTGCATTAAGTATGAAGTGTCTTCATAATGGACTGGACCTGACTTAAACTCCGGAAGTTATCATATAAGACCGTCACTAATAACTTGGAGTTGAGTCACTAGTAGATGATCAAATGGATATTCGATCTAAGTCCTGAGTGATCTTGAGTCCAAGCTGCTGGCTTGATTGTTCTTTGATTTAACCGTTAAAGAACACGAAATATTACCGCTGTTCCCAACACTATTATTTTGGGAACATGATAGTCAGCAGTAAGGGTAGCTTGGTCATAGACATGGGCATCACACAGCTCTCTTCAGAGTGATAAGGATTCCCTTGATTGTCGGTGGTGAGAAGTGAGAGGTACCCGTGCGCAACTTATGAATTGAAACCATAAGTGGGTTACTCATAATATTACTGACTGGGTCAAGGATGAAGATGCAATGAGGGGCATAACTGTAGAAACCGCCTGCTCGTGTGTGGATCATCAAGTGAAAGATCAATAACCCGAATTTAATTGTATCAATGGACACCCTGCTGTTATAAAGGGAATAATATATGCCGTATCACTAAAGAGTTCAGCCTCCGGTCTATAGTGGAATCACTTCGAGGTTTGACGAACAACTAGCAGTTCGTTGGAGCTTATGTGATACGGGTCCATGGTCCCCAGGATAGCTCCGTAACAGATGATACGTACGTGATTAAAATACATTATGGATAATGTTTAATCATTTGGCTTGACTTATAAAACTGAAAGGTCTGTGGCAGACGTCAGATAGTTTTATCGTTAGCGTGGCAAAAGTACCATATTTTGGTACACGAAATTAACTGATAAAATAAAGTTAGATTTTAGATTTTCTATCAGCACCATGTTGTTGGAAATTAAATTCTAACTAACTTTGCTTTTTGAACCAAGTCATTTCGACTTACGGTTAGTGATTTATGGATTTTCTAAGTTTGTGATCGGTTCGATAAACTTTGAAATTAAATCACATGTCACGAATTTAAATGATGGTGTGGCACCATGACATTTTAATGCGTGATATTGAGATCAGGAAATATTAATGTAATTTAATTATTAGGATTTAATTATTAATATCTTATTAATAATTAATTAATAATTAATAGATTTATATTAATATATAAATATATATATTTATATATATTTATAATTAATAATTATAAATTCGAAATTAATAACTTGGTGACCAAGTTTCATTTTTTGAATTTGGTTAATTAATTATATCCGTTAGATCGGTCTAAGATTTAATCTTTACCGTGGGATTGAAAATTAATTAATTATATATATTTGTATATTTTTGGAATTATGGTTTATGGATAAATTCAAAATTGTTTTTAATAAATCTTTTTATATTTGATTTTATCCTAAACTAATTTGATCCATTAGATCGGTTTAAAGATTTATCTCAACCGTTGGATCTAGATAATGATAATTCGAATTTTAATATATATATATATAATTCGAATTTTATAAAGATAAGAAGATAAGATTGGATTTTGATTTTATCCTAATCTTTCTTATTTAATTAAATCCCTAATTAATTATATCCATTGGATTTAGATGAGATTAAATCTGGACCATTGGATTAAGATAATTAATTATATTTAATATATGAAGTTCGAAATTAGGGAGGGAATTTCTCCAATTCGGTTACGGTTTGAGCCTATAAATAGGAGGCTCATTCTACACATTTTTCACACCTTTCCCTAGAGAAAAATTCGAACTCTCCCTCAGGGTCTGCGAATTTTCTCTCTGATCTCTCTTTTCTGGTTCGGCCTTATGCATTGGGTTAATAAATGCAACCATTTAAATTTATTTCCTATTATGACTAGATTATTAATAATGATATATGAATATTAAATTACATAATATTTATCAGATCTTGGAAATGGTTATTATCCGATATCTGGACCGTTGGACGGATAACAAGTTATTCCGCTTTAAATTAATTTTTTAAATGTTACCCGGACGGTTCGGAGGTACAATTCGTGATAATTTTTTAGGAATTCGAGACGTGATTCCCAACATTACCTTCACGGAAGATGAAGTTCTCACCATCTACCACCTGTACAACGACGCCATCGTCGTGGAAGCGCATATCGCCAACAGCATGGTTAGGAGGATCCTCATCGACAACGGAAGCTTAGCCCACGTAATCTTCAAGACGGCCTTCGACAAGATGAACTTGGGCCGAATCATCGCCAGCCCAGTTCGTACACCACTATTTAGTTTTGCGGAGAACGCTTGACAACCGAAGGATCCATCGAGCTGCCGACGACCGTCGGGGCCAAAGAAGGACCTAGGGTAACTCGAATGGTGAGTTATCTCATTGTCGACATGCCTTTGTCATACAACGTCATCACTGGGAGGCCCACGTTTAACCAAATCCAAGCCGTGACATCCACCTATAACCTACTCGTCAAGTTCCTGACACCAAGTGGAATCAGAATCATGCGAGGAAGTCAAGCCGAATCACGAGCCTGCTATGAGAAAGGAGTACGCCGGAGCACAGCCACAGTCGCCGTCATCAGCGAAGGAGTCAACAACCTCAGCATCGTCAGACGAGGAGAACCAGGAGAGGACGCAAAAAATCCAACGACCATTATCGGACTGAGAGAGATATTCGCCCTCCTGCAACAATACGAGAAGACCCTGGACCATTCCAGGAAGACGAACGGAGCCGCACCAGAAGATTCTCCAGACTACACGACATACAGGCGCCTCGTCGATAAGATGTTCAACCACCTACGCTTTATCAAGCGAAAGATCAACCTCGCCAAGCAAAGAGCGAAGAAGAACGCCAGCCAGGGGTTGCCAACGAAAGAGAAGCAAAGGCTGACATAGTCGCCGAGAAAACTCATGGCGCCAATACCCCCGCAGCTGAAGGAAAAAAGAAGACGAAGGACGCATCGTCGAGCAAAAGAACCGCGCCTAATGGGCCGGTATGGAGTATGCACATCAATGGAATCAACGGCGACACCAGCACAGGAGTAGGAATCGTCATCACCAGCCCTCAAGGAGAGAAGTCGAAATACGCCATCAAGTTCGAGTTCACGGCCTCAAGCGATGAAGCCGAATGCGGAGCGCTACTCGCTGGCCTAAACCTCGCCGAAAGGCTCGACGTGAAAAATTTACAAGTACACTACAGCTCACAGAAGATCGCAAGCGAGTTGAACAGCGGACCACCGACACAGGAGGACAAGACGCTGACACAGCTGCAAGAAGCCATGGACCGCCTCCAGCCACTGACATGTTACGAGATCGCTTGGATCCCTGCAACCGCCAACGACGAAGCAACCACACTAACTTGAGCAATGTGCGGAAAAGGAGAAGACAAACGGTGCAAGCCCCCGAAGAAGAAACGGAGGAAGAGTCAACCGCCTACGACGAAATTCTCGCCATCAACACCGAAGACGAGCCCAAGTGGATGACTGCGATAGTCGACTGTCTACGCCATGGCGAGCTACCAGTCCTACCAGTCAACTTGAATTACTGAAGACACGGCAAAATCCCCATATCCTTTTGAAAGCGCAATGCGCAAGGCTAAGTCTACTATGTAGGCCAACCTGATTTACGAATAAATTCGTCTTTACGAAATACTCCGAATGTTTTCCCGAAACTACAAGGCAGATTACGCCAAAACTCGGGGGGTACTACGGTATATACTGTCCCTAAAAAAAACCGAAGACGTTCGCCAGGTAACAATAGGCACCGGCACACACACCAGACTCCTTTGCCAGGATAAACAGGCACCGGAAAATATGATCCGGAACTCCTTCGCCAGGATAAACAGGCACCGGCAAATACGATCTGGAACTCCTTCGCGAGGATAAACAGGCACCGGCAGATACGATCCGGAACTCCTTCGCCAGGACACTATAGGCAGCCCAAACTCATCGGATTAGCTACCCGGCAAGCAAAGGCATACAATCGTCTACGGACAACCTATACATACTTGTAGGTTAAAAAAGGGTGACGACTCTACAATCGCAGCAGAGTGCACTCACAAGACTGCCACAACGCGCCACGACGCGCACACTCGACAAGCAAAGGTATGAACAAAACTTGAAGTTCAAATTACACTAAATGCATAAATTTCATTAAAAAGGTACTAAACGAGAAGGCGAAACATGCCGAACAAACATGCTAGGGCAGCGAGTAAGGCTAAAACAAAGCCCAAAAATGTCTAAAAATCATAGAGGCAAAGAGAAGAGAAACTAATCTCTGGGAAGCGCCAAGCTGAGAGGCTCCGTATCACGAACGGAGTCCGGAGCACCAAGGACGTTAAGGAACCTAAAGGAAAGAGCAAGATGACCGTTCTTCTGAAGATGAGCTGCCTGGCAATCTGCAAAACCCAACTAGTACACCTCGTCGAAAGCTGCGTGCCACGTCGCTTCTGTCTCAGCCAGACTCGCGTCAGCATCCGCCTTCAGCTTAGCATGGGAAGAAGCAGCCTCGGAGACATCATGCTGAAGATGCTCGATCCGGGAATCCCACCTCGCCAGAGAAGCCTTCAATGCCGCGACCTGGTCCTTCGCCATACGAGGCTAATCTGCAACGGATCGATGACCCTCGCGCACGGCATCAGCCCGGGAGATCTTGACCTCGAGCGTCGCCTTGGTCACCTCGCTCGGCAACGACTTTCTTCAAGTCACCCTTCAAAGACGTATACAGGGCGTTCGAAGCTTCAAGACGACGAGCCACCTCCGTCGACAACAACAAGGCCTAGACGACAAACAACGAGTATAAGGAAGAACAATACGACGAAGTAAGCAAGAGTGCCAAAAAGTACGTACCTTTGCCTGACAAAAGGAGTCATCAACAACCAAAGCCGAGTCCGGAGCATCCACCACCAATGCAATCACCCGAGGACAAAGATCGGAGACGCTCCTGATGCAAAGGCGCTTGGGACTCACCGCACGCTCAACGCTCGACGAACCGCCAGACTTAGGGATCTCGCCTGACGAAGGAACGGCAACAGGAGCAGGCATGTCACCACGAGAGTCGCCCCCTGAAGCTGCAACTAGAGATGACATCCCACCAAGACCAGCGCCACGCTGATGAACCCGACGAGAAGAATCCCCAGCCTTGCCAGGAGACGGCGAGTGGAACGACGAGACAAAGACGCCTTCTCTCCGACGATAATCGCCACTTCAGAAGACGGAAGGTACGATCATCAAGACCTTCGCCAAACGACTTCGAGGCCGGAGCAGCATGAACACCGGGGGCAACACGAGCATCGGAAGCACTGGCAGAAGCCCGAGGACGCATTTGAGGAACAAACTTCTTGAAGCCAGACGAACCTGCGTAATAGCAAACAAGGCAATGGAGAACAGCACAGCTACTAAAGACCAAGCAAAGGGAATTGTACCTGCAAGAGTCGACGAAGCTGGAGCAGCTGGAGGACGGACAACCACCGAAGGAATACGCCGCTCAGAAGCAGGAGCCTTCGCCTTCGACGAAGCCTTCGCCGGAGAAGAACAACGAACACCTTCCTTTGAAGAACGACGAACATCTGCCCTCGAAGAACGACGAACGCCTTCCCGCAAAAAAGCCCGATGTGCATCATCCTCAGCCGGAGGAAGAACTTGAAGAAGAACAGGAGCATACACGTCTGCCTCATCAACATCAACATCAACGAAGCCTCCCAGCGAATCAGCAACGAAGCCTGCCGAGATCCACCGCCGAGACTCCGTCAAGGGAAGCAGACGACCCTTCTTCACCAACCCCGAGATCAGGCTGCCATAAGTCCCCGAGCCAGACGTATGCTCATACGGCGAACACAACACCCAAGAGCTGAAGTCACGCAGAGACGAGCCAAGCAAGGACGTCGGAGCCCAAACCCATTGACGACGCCAGTGAAGATCCAACCTGCATCTTGGCAACTCCATACGAACGTACGACGAAGACACTACGTATTCTCCAGCTTCTGAAGTGCGATAGTAGAAGTAAAAAGCAGTGCGGAACTCTTCCACCGTCAGAGATCGACGAGAGAAAACCCGCCAAGCTGAAAAGCACGTCGCCAAGGCGCGAAAAGACCCCGGCACAACCTGGAAGGCCGGCACACCCAGCGACCCCAGAAGATCACGGACGAACAGCCGAAGAGGAAGGCCCATCCCATGACGAAGACTCTCCAAGTGCACCAGCAGAAAACCAGGAACACGATCACAAGGAAGCTCGCCAGCAGCAGGAACTCGATGACCGGCGATATACGACAACCCGTGAAGAGCAAGAAAGGATGTCAACGAATACTCAGTGACGTGGCCACGCACAATCAACTTTGGACAGATGGCCGAAACGCGGTAGAGACGCTGTCTAGGCGTCTCGTCAGCAGGAGGACCCTCGCCAGCGGCAAAGCCCACGATGGCAAGACCCTCGCCTGCATCAGACGTATCGACATCAGCAAACTCTACGTTAGAGGAACCATCAAGGACCGAAGGCTCAGAGCCATGCTTGCCGGGAGATTCGCCTCCATCCGCCAAGCCACCTGCAAAGTTCACAGCACGTCCAGGACATTTATAAGACAAAACACTCTCTGCGGAGCCGACGACAAAAGACGAATCAACAACGAGAGGTTCTTACCGATCCCGGAAACTGGAACGCTTGGCCCAAGATTGATAATTTCCTCGGCAGGAGATAGCCCCTGTCCCAAAAAGTCCAACGCAAAAATTGGATCGTCGATCGGAGTCTCGAAGCCCTCGAAATCGAAGTTTCCGTCGAAATCAGACTCCACCACCACTTTTGGCAGTCCTTTCGCCAGAGCAAGCTTGCCGGAGTTGAAGACAGCCTCACCGCCACCAATAGACATCACCATCGCCACCGGAGCACTCGCCGGAGCACCCGCCAAGCCGCTACTTGCCTCGAGAACCGCACCGATCACGCCGAAAGAGCCCGCAGGATCTCCACACCCGATGACCTCCACCGCGCCGGAAGCCACACTACCGCCGCCGACCGCCCTAGACCGCGTCGACGAGCCATTCCCGGCGAAATCCACCATGCCATGGGCCCCACGGCCCGCTCCACTACAGCCCGCGCCAAGGCCCGCCGCGCCGATGCCATCATGCACGCCAAACGCGCCACCCGCCGCCGCGCCGCCACCGAAAGTCACCATAGACGTCGCCGACTGAGCGACCCTGGGCAGCCCCGCCGTGACGAGCGCCTCGCTGCCCGCGCCGGAATCCTCCTCGCCGAAGACCACGTACGCGTGAGGCCCGAAGCCGCCAATCGCGCCGGACCGCTCCACCGCCGCGCAGCTAGGGGTGAGCATGGGTTGGGTTGGGCCGTCCTGATGCTTTTTATGGACCCGACCCGATCACTTCGGGTTCCCAAACAAATGCCCGATATGATGGTACCGGCGACCCCACCTACCACCTGGTCCAGTTTCAGTTCTCCAAACGGGTGAAGAAGTGTTCGCCCTCCACCATGTGTCATACTTTCTGCCTCACTCTCGCCGTGGCCGCCTTCGAATGGTACTAGCGGCTCCCTAAGGGGTCAGTCGAATCATTCGAAGAGCTGACATAACGCTTCATCTCCCGCTTTGCGAGCTCGACAACCCAGCGCAAAGGGAAGTCGTACCTGTGGTCGCTTAAGCAACGCAATGGCGAATCTCTCCAGGCCTACTTAAAAAGGTTTATAGAAGAAGCTAACAAGGTCGTTAGCTACACCGATAACGATGCTATCACCGCAGTGATTGACGGCCTTCCGATGGGCGAATTCTCACGCTCCCTTTTCAAGAATAGGCCAAAATCCATGGCTGAATTAATGGCAAGGGCAGCAGAAGACATCGCCGCCGACGAATACTTCATCAGCAGAAATCAGCTCAAGCTAGACGAGTTGAATTACGCCAACTAGAAAATTGTCAGTGATAGGCCTCAGAAGAAAAAGCATTGTCAACAACCTGAATCTGAAAGGCAATAGCGGCGATCTAGTCGGGAGGAGAATTTTTGAAGGAATGCAAATCTCACTCCTCTTAACGTGTCTCCGGCTACGATCTTTAGCCTACACGGAGAGAAGTTTGCCCCCCCGACCACTGCCGCCTGCAGCAAGGAAGAACAAAAGTCGGTACTGCGCTTACCACCGGGATCACGGGCACACAACGACAGATGCTGGGAACTAAAAAGAAAAATCAAGCAGCTCATCCAAGACGGGCAATTGAAAGAGTTCGTCCAGAAACTCGTGGCGAAAAGCGATAAATCAGATAAACCCCCGCCTCGAGAGACTGAACACCCTCAAAATGACAGCTCGAGTCAATCTCGCCAAGATATAGAGCAGGCTAACACCCGCCAGTATCACGTCGTATCCACCATCCTAGGTGGACCAGAAACTGGGGATTCGAACAACAAGCAAAAAAGGTACGCCCAAGCCCTAGAAGGTGACGGTGAGGAACACCATATCCATCTGGCGAGCCTCGCCAGTTCAATAGCAGTGCTTCCTAGCCAAACCATCACCTTCACGGAGGAAGAAGCTCACAGAATCTCGCACCTCCACAACGACGCAATCATAGTCAAAACTCTGATCGCCAACAACAGGGTGAAACGAGTGTTGATCGACAACAACAGCTCAGCCGACATCATCTTCAAGGCAGACCTAGAACGAATGAATCTAGGGGGCTCGTCCCGACACCATTCAAAAACCCGCTCTACAGGTTTAACAGGAAGCCAGTCCTCGCTGAAGGAGCCATCGACATGCCCACCACGTTTGGGTCAGAAGACGGAGCCCTGATAACAAAAATGGTCAGGTACCTCGTAGTAGATCAACTCTCATCATACAACACCATCATGGGGAGGCCGTCCCTCAACAAACTCCAGGCCATCGCCTCAACCTTCCACCTACTCGTGAAATTCCCAACGGAAAACGGGATAGGAATCATGAAGGGGAGCCAGCGAAAATCCCAAACATGCTACGCCCAGGGGACGAGGTCTGGCAAAAACGAGTTAATTGTCCACGTTGTCTAGCAGCTGGACATCGTAGCCACTGCCATTCCTGAGGTAACATAAATGTTCGGCGAACTCGACCCTCGAGACAAGACCCGCAAACCCACAATGGAACCTTCCACCGACGTAACACAAGTCACGGTGGACGAAGCCAGGCCCAAAAGAAAGGTCTCGATCGGCGCCCAGTTACCACTCATGATCAAGACGCAACTGATCGCCTTCTAGCGAGATATCAGGCCATTGACGAAGAAGTCAGCAAGCTCATCGCCGCTGACATCGTCAAATAAGTTACTTACCCAGACTGGGCATCGAACGTAGTCATGGTCAAGAAGCCTAACGAAAAATGGGGGATCTACATAGATTACTCTGATCTCAACACAGCGTGCCCGAAAGATTGTTTCCCGCTTCTGAGGATTGATCAGCTGGTTGACGCCACCGCCGGTCACCAGCTTATGAGCATGATGGACGCCTACTCAGGGTACAACCAAATCCGAATGCACGAACCAGACCAGGTACACACGACGTTCATAACTGACCGTGGTCTCTATTGCTACAAAGTCATGCCATTCGGCCTAAAAAACGCTGGAGCCACATACCAACGCCTGGTCAACCGAATGTTCACCCCGCTCATCGGTAAAACCATGGAGGTCTACGTCGATGACATGATCGTCAAAAGCCTCAAGGAGACTGACTAGGTCAAAGACCTTTGAGAAGCATTCATGCTCCTCCGAAGGTATCAGATGAAACTGAACCCCGCTAAGTGCGCGTTCGGAATCGAATCTGGAAATTTCTTGGGATTCATCATCAACCGAGGAGGGATCAAAGCCAACCCAGAAAAGATCAGAGCCCTGATCGAAATGAAGAGCCCGCAAAAGATCAAAGAGGTACAAAGTCTTAACGGGCGCATCAACGCTCTGGGACGATTCGTGTCGAAAGCCACGGACCGCTGCCAGCCATTCTTTCAGGCTCTCAAGGGCAGAAAGAACTTTGCTTGGGAAAAAAGGTACGAGACTGCCTTTCAGGAGTTGAAGACCTACCTCGGGTCACCTCCTATGCAATCAAAGACAAAGGATGAGGAAACACTTTTCCTCTACTTTTCCGTCTCGACCAGGGCAGTCAGCGCAGTCTTGGTCCGAGAAGAAGAAAAGAAGCAGCTGCCAATCTACTGCGTCAGCAAAGCCTTCCTCGACGCCGAAACACGGTACCCTCAAATCAAGAAGCTAGCATTGGCGCTAGTCACCACAGCCAAGAAGCTCCGCCCGTACTTCCAAGCCCACCTGATCATAGTTCGAACCGAACATCCCGTGCGCAAGGCCCTCCTCAAGGGCACCTCATTGCAAATGGCGATCTGGTCACAGGAATTGGGGGAATACGGCGTTGAATACCAACCCCGAGTTTCTACCAAGAGGCAGGCCGTAGCAGACTTTACCGCTGAGTTCACTTACGACACTGAAGTCAAGAATGGGAAGATCTCGATGAACTTCCCTTGGTCGCCAAACAGAAGTCAGACCCCAATGGTCCAGTCTCGAGACTTCATGTCGACGGCGCGTCAAACGCCCACGGCTCAGGAGCAGGTATCATGTTCACAAACCCCGAAGAAGGAAAACTACGCTACGCCCTCTATTTTGGTTTCAAAGCCTCGAACAATGAGGTTGAGTACGAGACACTACTGGCTGGACTTCAGATCACCCTGAAACTCGAAGTAAACAACCTACGGATCCACTACGACTCTTAGCTCATCGTAAAGCAAGTCCAGGGCTAATATCAGGCGAAAGAAGAGAACTTGACAACGACCTAGCCGAGGCACACCGACGCCTTCCGCCCGTTGCCTGGTACGTAATTACTCAGATACCAAGGACTGATAACTTTGAGGCCAACTCATTGGTCAGAATAGCGTTAGGCGCCGACGATGAGGAACTAGGGAAAGTTCCCGTCGAAGCTCTCGACCGCCCCTCTATCAAGAAAGCCAAAGTTCTCTTCATCACGGACGAGAATGAAGACGACTGGAGGACGCCGATGGTCGAATATCTGGAGAACGGAACTCTCGCCGCCAATCAAAGTGAAGCGAGATAGCTCAAGTTCCGAGCAACGAGGTACATACTAAGCGATGGCAACCTCTCTAAGTGTGGATTCATGCAACCACTCCTAAAGTTCCTTCCCGAGGACGACGCCAATCTCGTCCTTCGAGAAATCCATGAAAGAATCTACGACAATCACTACGCCGGACGATCCTTTGCTCTGAAAGCTCTTAAGCAGGGCTACTTCTGGCCGATCCTAAAGAAGGACGCAAGCGAAATAGCTCGCAGGTATGAAAAGTGCCAACGATTTTCCAAGGTACTTCGCCTACCCGCAGTCCCGTTATGCCCAGTAATGGTCCCCCGCCCATTTGCCAAATGGGGGATCCACCTGATCGGAAGGCTGCCAAAAGCGCCAGGAGGGGTCGAGTATGCGATAGTGGTCATCGACTACTTCACCAAATGAGTCGAGGCAGAGCCTATCGCAAACCTCACCGAGAAAAACACGATGAACTTCATTTGGCGCAATATCATCTGTCGACATGGGATCCTTGCCTCGCTGATCACTGATAATGCAAGGCAGTTCAACAACGTCGACCTCTGAGCCTTCTGCCAGGACCTCGGAATCAACAACACCTACTCATCGCTCGTATACCCACAGGCGAACGGTCAACTCGAGTCAGCCAACAAATACATAAAGACAATCCTGAAAAGGAAACTAAACAAGAAGAAAGGCAAATGGGCTGAAAAGCTACCCTCAGTGCTCTGGGCTTACCGGACTACCACTCGAAACGCCACCAGTGAGACCTTATTCTCTTTAACCTACGGCGTTGAGGAAGTCGTCCCTGCCGAGATCTCCGTCCCCTCACCAAGAGTCAAGCTCTTCGAGGAAGGGCAGAATGACTAAGTCCTACGATTCAAACTCGACCTCGTCGAGGAAAAGCGAAACGAGGCCTACTTTCGACTGGTCGCCCAGAAGCGGATTGTAAATATTTAAAATTGAAATTTTGAATTTCTAGATATTTTTAATATTAATTTAAAATAACAAAATTACCCGACCCGAAAATTCGGACAGGGTAATGTGGCTGGGCTGCATAGTGCAGCCCAGCTCGTGGTGGGCGCGAACAGGGGCTGTCAAAACAGCCCCAGGGAATTGGTCTAACGAGCCCACGGGCACGCCCACACCAGGGCTCTTTGGCCAGCGCTGGCACGCAGAATGCAGGCCTCGCGCGCGGGCTGTGGGCCTCGCTGCTGCCTGGCCCTTCCCATGGGCTGGGCGTGCCCAATCCGCAGGCACGTGCGGCCGGGCTTAAGCCCAGAAGGCCAACGTGCAAATTTTTTTAATTGGACCGGAATTTTTTTTCCAACCCAGATACCCGTGGATTAATTAAATATTAATTATTATTAATGAAATTAATAATTATGAATTAAAATTAATTATGTCTAATTAATTAAAATATGAATGTTATTTCTGGATAAATAACATTGTCTTATTTTAAAATTCATAAAATTAAATATGGATGTTATTTAATGAATAACATGTCTTATTTAAAGATTAAAATACGGATGATAATTCCTTGAGAATAAAATAATTGTCTTATTTTAATATTTCATAAATAATTATTAATGGGTATGGAAATGGTTAATGATAATTCTTAGAGAATAAGTATCATTAACATAAAATTATAAATATTCATCATAGATATAATTTTTTATAACTTATATTCATAACCCTTAAACATAGTTTCTATGTTTGGATCATTATTAATATGTCGATATAGGATACATATAAATAATATAGAGTAAATGTAAAAGTGTTTATTTTTAGTCGGAAAAATTTCAACCGTACAATCTTGTCTAAGGAAGAGGGAATCAAAAGTGGGGCCGGTTCACCATCCACTTTTGGGTGACCGGTTAGGATCCCTCTCATCTACCTAGAGAGCGTACAGATTGATCTATCACTACCGACAAAATAATAAACATAAATCTTAGGCTTATTTAAGTTTACGTAATGTAATAAATAAAGCCAAAATATAAACTATTAATGTGTCATTAATAGACACTTTATATATATTAAGTTTTTAAAACTTAGAAATTAAAAACGTTGTTTTCTAAAAACAATGGCAAGTATAGGATAAAACAAAGGTCTCCGTTATTACTGTCACAAGGTCTGTTGACCACACCGCCTCGAGTCACCCTAGTTTGACCATTCCCCAAGGAAGGTGTGCTTGTGGAATGTTTGACACCGTGATAGTTCTAAAAGAATATGGGGATGGAGAAATCTTGGAAATGGACCGCGAGTCACCCTAGAGTGACCATTCCCTAAGGACGACGTTTCCAAGAGGATCCCGAGAACCAAAAATAATGGGTTAAGCTTGCACGGAAGTTGATGCTTCCCGACCGTCTATATTGATAGTTAATAGTCATAGGGAACTTTGGTAGTTCTTTTTATGAATATTAATTAAGTTTATGACTAAAACTTAGTTTAACCAAACTACACGGTTGATACCGCGAGTCACCCTATAATGACCATGCCACTAAGGACGGCAACGACGTGTACAGTCGGTTAAATAATCACGAAATAGTTAAAGGGTTTATTTAACGTTTCTCCCAGAACATGTTTGCATCATGTAACTATTTCGAACAAATCTTTTTCCAAAACATTAATGTCTTCAATAAGACATCAAGAATAAACTATTAGAGTCACAACTCTCAATACCAGAAGATCGGATATCAATAGTCTATTCAAACAATCACTGATCGGATTCGATTGCCCGATCGATCCTAAGATTGTGAACTGATCATTTCAAACTAATCAAGAAGAGGTATCTTGTTAAGTCTGTACTTAACTCTTATTTCGTTGATGATAGTTTCAGGGCATAGACAAATATGTACAAACTCAAACTTAAATATAAGGATGAATATTTAATCTTTAATTAATTTTAAGCAAAAGGACATAATCGTATTATTACAATAAGTACTTTAGCCATAAACTATTTTATTTGCTAAAAGGTCCTTCATGTATCCTTTGTGGGCATAAATCCCAACAGAAAGGTGGTTTGAAAATCCTTCAACATTTCTGCGACAATAATTAAGTTTTATTTAATAAAGTTTATTTTTCGGATCCTATGAAACTTTGAGTAAATATATAAGCTCTTCATTAATAGATAAACCTTGACTTGCTACAAAAGCACGAAGGTTGATATCTATACATAGTAATCAATATACTATGATGGAAATAAAAAGACAATAGGTAAATTAATTAGCTTGTTGTACGAGGTGACAAAGTCACAGCACCGCCAACAGTGCCTGTTGTCGAAAAGAGTGCGGAAACCATGGTCCCAAATCAGAACCAAGGGGTACTCAGACATAGTGGGAGGTTCAAAATATCGGTTGAACGCTACGAGCACACCCAGTTGGAATTTCACTTAGCTGTTACAAACACTAGCGTTGAATATCCCATAGGCTACAAGCAAGCTATGATGGATCCTGATAAGGGAGAATGGCAGGAAGCCATGAACCAAGAAATAGAATCAATGGATTCTAACGAAGTCTGGGAACTTGTAGACTTACCGGATGGCTTCAGAACCATTGGCTGTAAGTGGGTATACAAGAGAAAGAGAGGAGTGGACGGGAAGGTTGAAACCTTCAAGGCTAGACTAGTGGCTAACGGTTTTACCCAGAAGGAAGGTATTGATTTCGATGAGACCTTTGCTCCAGACGCTAAGTATAAGTCCATCCGGATTCTCATGGCCATAGCCTGTAGTCTCAATTACGAGCTTTGGCAGATGGACGTCAAACCACTTTCCTGAACGGGTATATTGACGAAAACATCTATATGGACCAACCAGAAGGGTTCGTGCAAGAGGGTCAAGAAGGGAAGGTTTGTAGATTACTCAAATCCATTTATGGATTGAAACAAGCTTCCAGATCCTGGAATCTAAGGTTTGATGAGACCATCAAGACCTATGGATTCATACAGAACATCACTGAGGCCTGCATTTACAAACTCAATGATGATACCGTGGAGATATTTCTTGTTCTATACGTTGACGATATTCTTCTCATTGGAAACAGTGTGAAGAGGCTATCGGACGTGAAAGCATGGCTATCTACGCAATTCCAAATGAAGGACATGGGAGAAGCCAGTTATGTTCTTGGGATCCGTATTTCTAGGGATCGCAACAACAGGCTTCTAGCCTTATCACAAGCAGCCTACATAGATAAGGTGCTTGATCATTTTGCAATGGCAAACTCCAAGGGAGGTAATTTACTAACCAGACATGGAGTGTTCCTTAACAGGAAGTAATGCCCTACTTCTCCGGAAGAGCAAGACGAAATGAGGCGAATACCCTATGCTTCAGCAGTGGGAAGTCTGATGTACGCTATGCAGTGTACTAGGCCAGACTTCTGTTACGTTGTGGGAATTGTAAGCAGATACCAATCCAACCCGGGTATGGCTCACTGAACTGCAGTGAAGAACATTCTCAAGTATCTTCGGAGAACGAGAGGCTATATGTTACTGTTTTCAGGATCAGAATTGAATCCACTAGGATACACTGACTGAGACTTTATGTCTGATAGAGACGCGAGAAAGTCGACGTCGGGAGCAGTGCTCACCCTTGCTGGTGGAGCGATATTCTGGAGAAGCGTAAAGAAATCTTGTATCGCAGATTCCACAATGGAAGCTGAATACGTGGCAGCCTGTGAGGCAGCCAAAGAATCAGTTTGGCTCAAGAATTTCTACATAGAGCTGGGAGTAGTTCCAGATGTAGATGGGCCCCAAACACTATACTATGACAACAGTGGTACGGTGACAAATTCTAAAGAACCCAGAGACCATAACAAGGCAAAACATATAGAACGTAAATATCATTTCATAAGAGAGATGGTGCGTCGTGGAGACGTAAGGGTTGTGAAAATACCTTCGGAAGATTATCTGGCTGATCCATTCACCAAGACGTTGCCAGAGAAAATATTCAGGAGGTGTCTGGAAAATATGGGTCTGAAAGACATGGGTCATCTTCGTTAAGTACAAGTGGGAGATTGTTGGACATGTATCCTTAAACAAGATGTTTCTTATCCATTTTGTAAAAGATTATGATAAGTCGTTGAATAAAAGATGGTACTTATTATGTTAATCTTATTATAGTTTCTGGTAGAGTAAAATAGAATGTTTGATCCTTAGTTCATAAAGGATGCAATTATGTTATTATTATCACAACAGAGTCAATGTGACGAAGAATTAATAATCATAATAAATGAACTTAAAATGTCCGTGACCTGATTAACTGGGTGGGAGCCCATTAATTGTATAAGGTCATTAATGTGACTAAGTGACAATCCTATTCTGGATTTTGTGTGTGGCACACTCACTAGAAGTGCATTAAGTATGTAGTGTCTTCATACTAGACTGGACCTGACTTAAACTCCGGAAGTTATCATATAAGACCGTCACTGATAACTTGGAGTTGGGTCACTAGTAGATGATCAAACGGATATTCGATCTAAGTCCTGACTGATCTTGAGTCTGAGCTACTGGCTTGATTGTTCTTTGATTTAACCGTTAATGAACACAATATATTACCGTTGTTCCCAACACTATTATTTTGGGAACATGATAGTCAGCAGTAAGGCTTGGTCATAGACATGGCATCACACAGCTCTCTCCAGAGTCATGATGATTCCCTTGATTGTCGGTAGTGATAAGTGAGAGGTACCCGTGCGCAGCTTATGAATCGAAACCATAAGTGGGTTACTCATGATATTACTGACTCAGTCAAGGATGAAAATGCAATGAGGGGCATAATGGTAAAAACCGCTTGCTCATGTGTGGATCAAAAAGCGAAAGATAAATAACCCGAATTTGATTGTATCAATGGACACCCTGCTGTAATAAATGGAATAATATATAATGTATCACTAAAGAGTGCAGCCTCGGGTTTATAGTGGAATTACACCGAGGTTTGACGAACACCCTAGCAGGTCGTTGGAGCTTAAGTGATACGGGTCGATGGTCCCCAGGATAGCTTCGTAACGGATGATACGTACGTGATAGGAACATTTTGAAATGTTTAATCATTTGGCATGACTTATAAAACTGAAGTCTGTGACAGACATCAGATAGTTTATCAGTAGTGTGGCAAAATTACCGTATATTGGTAAACGAAATTAACTAACAAAAGAAAGTAGAATTTGGATTTTCTGTCAACATTAAAGTTGTTGGAAAATAAATTATAAGAAACTTTTCTTTTGAAACCGAGTCGTTTCGACGTACGGTTTGTGATTTAGAAAATTTCTAAGTTAGTGATTGTTTCGGTAAGCTATGAAATTAAATCACATGTCACGAATTTAAATGATGGTTTGACACCATGACATTTGAATGTGTGATATTGAAATCAGATGATATTAATATAATTTAATTATTTGGATTTAATTATTAATATATTATTAATAATTAATCAATAATTAATAGATTTATATTAATATATTAATATATATATATGTGTGTGTAAATCGATTTGGGCTGCTTGGAATGTGGAACCATATCATTCGAATGGATAGACTTTGGTCTTTCCATATTTGCGGCAAAAGTACCAAATGTTCTGGTATTTGAGAAAAAACCCTAAAATCAATTTAATCCATTGGATCGGTTGGGATTTGATATCAACCGTTGGATTAAGATAATTTATTCTGAGCTTATGTATAATATATATTTTTCGAATTTTGTATAAGGATAAAATCGAATTAGGGTTTTACCAAGTCTTAAGGTATTTGATTTTATCCTAAATTAATTTGATCTATTAGATGGGTTTAAAGATTTATCTCAACCGTTAGATCTAGATAATTATAATTCGAATTTTATTATATATATATTCGAAATTAAGATAAGAAGATAAGATTGGATTTTGATTTTATCCAAATCTTTCTTATTTAATTAAATCCCTAATTAATTATATCCCTTGGATTTAGATAAGATTAAATCTAGACCATTGGATTAA
This sequence comes from Parietaria judaica, assembly GCA_954871525.1. Taxonomy (NCBI): domain Eukaryota; kingdom Viridiplantae; phylum Streptophyta; class Magnoliopsida; order Rosales; family Urticaceae; genus Parietaria; species Parietaria judaica. Next base: position 61,575,747 of record OX940860.1, read on the forward strand.
AATAATTAATTATATTTAATTAATGAATTCGAATTTTAGGGGAGGGAATTTCTCTAATTCGGTTACAGTCTGAGCCTATAAATAGGGAGCTCATTCTACACATTTTTCACACCTCTCCCCAGAGAAAATTTCGAACTCTCCCTCTCCTTAAGGGTCTGCGAATTTTTACTCTGATCTCTCTCTCTGGTTCGGCTTAAGAGACTTAGTACTCCGGAAACTTAAAAAGAGCCATCAGTTAAAATTTGCGACGGACACCTGCCGGCGAAGCCCACGCTTCAGTACGAGGAATCCAGGAGAATATCTCAAAAGATCACGGGTGTTTCCCTCAGCACCGGCGGAGCACTGCCAAGTTCAGAACGCGCAGCCGGAAGTTGGCAACTGAGGTACGGCCTTATGCATTGGGCTAATAAATGCGACCATTTACTGCTTTCTATTTATTTCCTATAGACTAGATTATTAATAATGATTTATGAATATTAAATTATCTAATATTTATCATAACTTGTAATATGGTTATCATCCGAAGTTCGGACCGTTGGTCGGTTAACATGTTTTTCTGCTTAAAATAATTTTTAAATGTTACCCGGACGGTTCGGCGGTATAATTCGCGATAATATTCACGGGGTCCGCGACGTGATCCCCAGAATATTGTATTTTTGCGAAACAATATTCCCAACATCTCCCGCGTTTCCCACGAGGACCACGCGTCGCCGGAGCTACCGAGCAACCGCCGTCGTGCGCCGCCTCCGTCACCAGAGTCGCCGAGGACCCCGGAGCCACACGGGATCTGCTCCCGTCCGCGAAATTTACGAGTTGGGTTTCACGAAACTTGCGAATTGGGTTTCGACGAAACTTGCAAATTGGGTTTCACGAAACTTGCGAATTGGGTTTCAAAATATCTTGGAGATTCAGGAAACTATATAAAATGACTCCGGGGGCTTCCCAGAGTAATATATAATCGCATTTGAATCCTTGGCTCTTCCGATAAATAGAGCATGGATTTCTCATTTGAAATCATCTCGGAAACAACTCAAAAACCGACTCTCTACTTTGGTTCCTCTCTCTAAAGCTGGCATAGAGCTCTCCTCCTCCCTCTAAAAACGCCTCCCCCCTCGGGTACTTGCCTAATGTTGACGTCTACGGGGGAGTGATAAAAATCAAGGAATTTTGTGGATGTCAATATATTGTGATAGTCAACTATGTCATTACTTTTAATATTCACATTTATTGTGTTTCCCATTTCTACCTCTCTCAAACCCTATAAAGTATAAATAGAAGCATGTGAAGTTCATTGTATTACACTCTCTCAAGGCAATAGTACTCTATATTTTCCTCTCTTTCGTCTCTCTTAGTCTTAGTTTATAAAAATACTAACTAAAATTAAAATTTAATAAAAAAATTACAATACAATACAACATACATAAAATAAAAAACTACAACTATGCATTCGAATTAGTCTTTTTTTTTTTTACCCACAACGATGAGTATCGTATTTTAAAAGGGAGGTGGCATTGTTGTATTTGAAATTAGTCTTTAAATATGATAAAATTTTATAAAACAATATAAATTGTGTAAATAAATTTTTAAAAAAACTGAATAATAATTTTAAGAACCTTATGCAGTAGTGAACAAACATGGCATTGCAGCAAATTTTAAACCCACTATTTTGGCGTATGTTATGGCGAAGTGAATTTGAACATTAGTGTAAAAAAAAAATCCAGTTTAAATATGAAGTAATAGTTATACTAACGTATACACATTGCATTTTCTTCCAAAAAATAGAATACAAATTGAAATGCTCTTTCTGTTGTCGTTTAACATTCACTTGTTAAGAAATCTTGTAAATTTATCTCAGTTCATTCATGTGAAAAGAAAATAAAAAATATTAGTATACAAGAGAAGAAAAACCCCGATGAGTGAGATGTATATTAGTCTCTGGCAAAAACAGATAAAAAATTCGAACTCCTAGTATTAAATAAAATAAAATAAATTTATTATTCAAGAGAGAGAGACCTATATATTATACAAAGGAAAAGAGAGAGCTATGAATGGCATTTCTACTAGATAAAGTCCTAAAAAGAAGAAAATAGCTATACACATCCTCCTCTACATGAAATAGCTTAGAGACTGCTTCTTTCTTGACCCGCCTTCTCCGTACAGATCGTTCCACTGGACGAGCTCGTTCATGTTCGTCGATTCCGACGACACACTCGCACACACCTTCACAGATAAATTCAAACAATTCCTTCAGGTACAACACAGCAGTTTCTACCTAGGAATTCAACCGGAACCGCAAACCGGGATTTTGACCCTTTTTTCCCTCCGGTCTCCTTACAGTTTTATAAAAACTGGTTTTTGTACCAGGGACGTACATTAGTCCTCGAAACAAGGATATGTAATGTCCTCGGTTCCCGGTATTTTACAAAATATATCCGGTTAAGAAATCCCACCACTATATATATGTAATGTACCTGTTCATGGGCAGATTTGAGATCTTCCATCTTCAGCGAACGTACGTTGGAACTGTTGTACAAAGATGGCATCGGTCGATTCTCAGCTAACGCAGCAGCTCTCTCCTGCAATGTTTCAAAGATTTTAAACGAACACATAAAATGATAACTGTGGAACTGAGAAGAAACTATCGAGATTTTGAATTGTGAAATCATACCTTTTTTTCTTTCTCCAAGATCTCCCTAATGGGGCGGTGAGCCGCTGTTACACAAAGATTCTGCACCAAAGACATATAATCAGATAAATCCCGGCACCTTTACATAAAAATCAGAGGATGATTTATAGAACAGTTAATAAATAACGAACCTTAAGATCACTTCCTGAATATCCGTCGGTCATATTTGCGACCGCTTCCAAATCCACATCAGGGGCTAACTCTTCTTTCGCTAATATCACTTTCATTATCTTAGCTCTGTTCACCGCATCTGGCAAATTCACCATCAACCTGTAAAAATGAGGTTATAATTTGAGGTTAAATAAAATTATCCAAGAGAAGATACCAACGGTAATTAATAAAAATTAAGAAATTAAACCTCCTAGGGAGTCTCCTAATAACGGCCTCATCAAGATCAAAAGGCCTGTTGGTAGCAGCAAGTACAAGAACTCTTTCTCTATCCTTGGTTCGAAGACCGTCCCAATTCACCATAAACTCGTTCTTCATTTTCCTCATAGCCTCGTGTTCTCCCGGGTTTTCACGTCTCCCCAACATGCTATCAACCTGTAAAATAATAATAATAATAATATCCACAATTAAATTCAGAAATGAAATCGTTGTTTTGAAGAAACTGTTGTAAATAAGTGTTAAAACAAACCTCGTCTACAAAAATCACGCTGGGAGAGATTTTACTAGCTAGAGAGAACACGGCTTTGACGTATTTCTCTCCTTCACCGAACCACTGCAAACAAAATACATATGATTTTAGTTTCTTTCTTTTTTTGAAGAAAATCCCCAAATAAAACAAAGGACCCATATATATATATATATATATATATATATGCTTAATAGTATTTGCATTGAGCACCTTTGAAGTAATGCTTGACATGGATATATTGATAAAATTTGCACCAGCTTCAGTTGCAACCGCCTTTGCCAGCATAGTTTTTCCGGTACCCGGTGGCCCAAAAAGCAGAATCCCTTTGCAAGGCTGCAGAATTGTAATATAGTAATATTTTGTCATGAAATCTATTATTAAATCTTATTGGATAGTGTTCTAATTATATAGAAAAATAACTATAACAAACATGTTACCTTGGTGAGCTGTCCTTTGCTAAAAAGTTCCGGCCGCTGAAGAGGAAGCATGACCAGCTCCTTCAACGTGTCCTTCACATTTTCCAAAGCCCCGATATCATCAAACGTCACGCCAATATCAGTTGGTGGAATGACATCAGCAAGAAGTTTCTTCTCAAATTCATTCTCTGTCACCACGTCCTTCAACGACTTTTTAATGCTTTTACTTTCGTTTTGAATGCCTTGTAGGATATTCAGCCCGTACTTAATACTGGTGAAATATAAGATGCAACAGAAATAAGCACTCCCCTAAATATGAAGTATACTCCGACACCAATAAATTTTGAAAATATTTGATCACCTCTCGGCAGAAACCACAGGTTTCTCGTTTGTAACTGTAGTTTCGGAGCTCTGCATGAATTGGTAACTCAAAGACCAGCCGAGAATTTTTTCCACACCTGAACCACAGGAGAATTGAATTTTATGAGTAACTGGAGTGAAGATGATCGACATTGACATAAATAGCATGACAACTTGACTTTCAGTTGACTTACTTTCAACTGCCAGTGCTTGATCTTTGATGGAAATAGATTCTAAGTCAGGGCAATGCAGACCAATCCGATCGAGAACCTGAAAAGGAATTCGGGTACATTGTAAAACTTAATAATACATATATATATACATATATGTGTGTGTAATATTATATGTAATAACTCTTAACAATAAGAGTTGGGTTTACCAAGAGATGACAAACATCTGGACCATTGTTTCCTATTTCGACTAATACTTAATAATAAAAACAAAGTATCGTCAATCGCTTCTAAAATTAAGTTAACTATCAATGACAATACAATACCTGTCTACACCAATATTAAATTTCAACAGCGTATAAACATGGTCGAGAGTACGAAAGAGTCAACAATCTAACAGCTAATGTTGTTAAATTAATCATGACATTTTTACCTGAGATTTTTATGTGTTGATTAAAATTATTATACAAATAAAATTCCGAGATATGATATGAGAAACTCACCAAGCGAATGCTAATGATATTCGCCTGTGCTTTCAAAGTTTCCACGTCTCGTTCCAACTGCTGCTTCCAGTCTGATAGTAACTCTTCCTCCTACAGTTATTATGTATAAACTCACATACAGTACCGAGCAACCCTTGCTTGCTTTTAATAACAAGATATATATACATATGTATGTGTGTGTATATATATATATATAGTTAGACCTACCTGGGGCAACTGAATCACCACTTTGTTCGGGAACAGTCGTGTCAGCTGCTTTGTAGTTTTGGGAGTTTCTTTGCACTTATCGTGCAGCCTGCCAAAGTTATCCTAGACATGCGAAATTGGAACATATTAGTCTGAGAAATACAAATACAAAACCACTAACTAATGAAGCACAAATTATTATCAGTACATTGTGTTAAACAGTTATAATTCAAATGATACATATATTTGCTTGTATATTCCTTATAATATGTCAACTGTAAGTCAGTTTTCCTCAATTCTAGAAAATTAATTGTATATTTTTCTCTACTTAAACAAAATTGTAATCACTTAATTTGTATCAATCAGAAATATTCAGTGAAATCGAGCAAATAATTTTCTTTTTTCAAGCCTCTTTAAGAGAAATCATACCGGGAAAGCAAGATCGAGCAAAGCAGTCTGGTTGCTTCCAAACTTCGTAAACAATAGACCACCAGGGTGTGACTGTAAACGTAGGCATATTACTAATGTAAAAAATTCACAAACTTCTCAATTTATAAATTTAACAATTATTTAAATGCTGAAAAAAAAAATATCACTATGAGACTACCTTCTCCTTTCGGCTATCCAATTGGGTGTGAGAGCCAATTACAACAACATTCTCTGGAAGATTCTCGAGTTTATTTTTCAAGATTGTATATGCATCGGAGTTCACCAAAGCCTTTTCAACATCTTTCACGAATAAAATTAGATGGGAGGTTTTACTCTCATTTGATGCAACCTGTAAATAAAATAAAATAAAATATTAAAACCGAGAAAAGGGCATAACCAATAGAATTAAAACTTGGGTCAACGACTATTAATACCTCAAACAGTTCAGCAATAGCAAGCTTGTCAACGTCATCCCCTCCAGAGCCCTCAATACGAGCTAAATGATTAGCTGTGGAGTGAAAATAAAATGGTGTAAGAAAAAAAAAATCACTTAAGGGTGAAGAAAATAGCATAAGGGCATTGGGCATAGGTCGAAGATATCACCAGCACAAAAAAAACCATGATCTTCCTCACAAAGACCGCCCAGGTCATTTCCGTCCGGAATAGATTTCTCGAATCGAACCCCGATTTTCGACGACCCATTTCCCTCAAAAGCAAGAAGAACTTTTCCTCGGAAACCATATAACGGCCCACTGTGAGAGAGACAATACAAAAGAAGATTCATTTATTTAATATGACTGTTTTCAGGATGTTCATTAACTGTCACAATCACCATTTACACTCAATAAATAATTTTACCTGAGGGAGGAGCTCTGCAGCGGAAGTGTAGAAGGCACGGCACCCGCACCCACAAACCTCACTTTGTCGCCTGTGTTTACTTTCCAGGTATTAGCATAAGCTTGATATTAAAAAGAGGAGTTTGGGGCACAAATAAACCTTCTGATATATGATTCGTTCTCAAATGGCCCCTTGAATCCAAAAACTTGCACATTTACCCCACCAATACTAAATTGTAATGCATTGGCCCCTATTAGTTTCTTAATAAAATAACCTAAGAATGGTCAAATTCGTTACAGTTTTGGGATTACAGGAGTCATGCATAATCTTCTGATTTGAAAGGTCATTTGTTGTGCCAAAAACTCTAAAAAGAATAAGCAACACAAGAGACTTCATCAAGCCATTTTTATATGGTGCTCGAATGGCCCCTCAAATCAGAAAATTGAACACATAAACCTTTAATCCAATAATGTAACGCACTGGCCCCTTATAATTCAGTGTTCTTTAACAAAATGAACAAAAATAGGATTAAATCCGCCACAGTTTTGGTCACTTATGCTGAAAACTCTAAAAATAATAGTCAATATGAGTGACTTCAACGTGCCTTTTTTAAGTGTGCTTCCCCTGGAAGAGGCAGTAGAAGCCTCCTGTTTGGGCTGGGCCTGAGAGCTTACGGTGGATCCACCTGTTATATCAGCCTCAACACTCGAGGTCGGTTTTTTATGTGATAATCCAGCAGCATGCACCGCTCGTTTGGCAAGTGTCAATCTCTCTGGCCTCACTACTCCCTCCTTCACAGTTTCAGACTCCTTAGGTGTTGGTCCCTGAGGTAAAATTCATAAAAGCCATTAGCAGAATATTTGAATAATGCAAATTCATTGATTTCTGTTACGACCCAAAGTTGGAGAGAGACCAAGTTAACTAAATTTAGGAGAATTTATTTAGCTTCATTTTTAAAGAAACATCGGTCATGTTAATAAAAATAAATTTACAATGCAAGGCTAGAGAATTGTTTACCATCAGCCAGTCCTAAAATCGGTCAGGCTATATAGACCAAACTCTACCATAAGAAAGATAGAAAAAACGAGGACTACTTAAAGAGTACCAGCCCAGTCTCTCGAAAGGTCCGCGAGAGGATACAGCTCAATGTGTGTTTAACCACAATAACTCCCGTAACAATGTATATGCATATTAAAGCTAGAAACACAATAACTATCAATAACTTACAACGGGCAAGATTAGAGAATCAACGATTAGCAATCTTGCAGCAAAACGTTTGGCAAGTGCCTTCACCAAATTCTCTTGATATATATCCGATCCTACACAATACAGTATAAATTGTTCAAGCAAACATAGAAAACCAGTCAAAGGTATGCTAAGAGTTTCATCACGACATACCTGCAGGGCCTGATAACAATATCCGTGGGCTCACTGAAGGAAGGTCTGAGGTGTATTTTGCAAATTTGTTGCACTTTAAATGTATATAAGTTGAATAAATCAGCACATTCTTCGTTGTATCACTGCAAACACAAAGAAAAATATAATTAGCAAATCATCTAGATAAAAACATAATGAAAGAATTCATGGGGTAACAATAAAACAGGATTCACACCTAAGGTAGTACGGAAATTCTTCAAACGACACATTGATGTCGTCCGGATTGAGGACTCCTTGCTGCAATTTATCTTTGAATGCTTGTTTTCTGGATGAAATCCCGACAGGAAAATCCTTGAGGAGTTCTCTGATCTCCCTTTGCTCGTCAAGCATTTTGGAAAGGCTACCACCCAGATCAAAATCAGGAGACGAAGAATTCGAAAGGATCTGCAAGAGTGGCCTTAGTTCTGGAGACGTCTTTGCCACTTCAGTGTCCATACTTGCATTGCCCAATGGGACTTCACTGCAGATATTAGACAATGGGAGTGAAGCAGTTTCAGTCTGATCATTGATATCGGAGCAATTCTTCATCTCAACATCTTGAGGAAAATCAGGCAGTGAGGACATTTCCGCATCTTGTTGCACTTCTTCACCGGCTTTAGCGGCCGGAGGTAGAAGCGACAATTCCTTGGTATAATTTGATAAAGATGCCAATATCGATGCTCCGGCAACAGCAGAGGGATCGCCAGATCTTCCCTCTACGTGAATCCCTTTGACAGCCGTACCTTGGGCTTCCAATATGCTTACAGGTGGCACTCCAGGAGAAGCTAGGTTGTCATTCACAAGCTGCTGAAAAATCTGTATTCACGTGTCAAGGATACAACGAAGGATTATACAACAAATGATAAAATCGTGGAACATTTAACAGAAAGTGGTCAATTTGATAAAGTTTGAGTTCATGGAAAATCTGATAAAGAAAATATAATTCCAGTGGAAAAGGATACGTAAGAATGCCTCCCAAATGGACTGAACACAACTTCATCGCCTCCTGTTAGTATCACACTAGAACTTCTTTGATGATACTTGCCGTTTACTTGAACAGTGCCTTTTCCACCGGTGACCTCAAGCAACGCAACAGATGCATGGCCACGCTGCCCAAATCATGAGAATATTAAAGACACACCAGTATTAAAAGCGAACATAACTTGTTCAATTCTTAAAAAAGAACGTACCTTTATGTGCCTCAGCCGGCACAAAGTATTACTAATTGAAGGATCTTTAATTGATAAATTGCATTGAAGACTTTGGCCAACGGTGAAAAGACTATCGCGAAGCACCAGGTGAGGATTCTGCAGGACAATCAAGAGCTCGATATCAGAGTAAAACATGAATATATTACGATCAGAGATGTGAGTTTTTATCACGGGTAACACTGACTTATAGAAAACAATTGATTTCCAAATCCACTGAGCAAGAGCAAACTAAAATGAGTATACATAAAAAATAAAAAGTAACACGTCAACACTTGGATTGGTTGGAATACAAAAAATGTTAGCACAGGACAAAAAAGAGAAGGAAAATACTTAACGAAATCCTTAAATCAATTGCCAGCACGTCTATCACCAAATACACTATGACATTGACGCATATTACGAGTGAGAAAATCATCGACTGATCATAAAGCCTCACAGAACAAGCTTGAAGAATCTTTCAAGACTGCCACATGTTCCAGACTATCTCTCAAGCAATACAGGCATGTTTCAACCTGCATCAAATGTTTCACAGTTCACTCTTTCTAGCAAGTTTCACAGTTTAGTCTTCTTGGCTATTTAAACCACACACCAATCCTAATACAGCATTTCAGCAAAGAAGAATGGTTAATCATTACCAATATAAATACCAATACACGAAACAATTGAATCTTGTATACAACATAAGCCGGCGAACAAAGAATGACTAATGCAATGTATACAACATAAGCCGGTGAATTCGTTGATATCAGCTAAAACCCACCTGAGAGTACTGGGAAAGTAGCTTTCCCCAAGCCACCTTCGGATTCGACTTTGGCAACTTGTTCGGACGCTTCTTGCCCCGCCCGCTCGTTGTGCCAGCAGCCTTTGATTTCCCCGCATCAACAGCAACCTCGCCTGAGCATAGTCACTAGTCAATAGAAGAACACCAATCTTGGGCGCAAAAAGGAAGGCAAAAACCCTAAGTTTAAGAACGCCAAACAAAACGCACCTAAAGGTTGCGGCGTAACCAAGGCAACATCCTCGGCGGATTTCTCCGGCTGCGCGTCAAATTCGGCCGCGGTATGATCCTTAGGAGTAGGCTCGCCGTTCGCCGGATCAGAAGAAAGCAGCTCCAAACCTCCCGACTCTGACACCGATTCCTTCACCGGTCCCAGAAGCTCAGCCGGCTGGACGCCCTGGACCTCGTTCGTCGACGAGGAAGATTCCGACGCCTAGGGTTTCCGATCAAGAAGCGAACGAGTCAACGATCGTAACCTCGACATCGAAAATCAAACCCGAAAATCGACATGCAAAGGAGCTAGGAGCTTGTACCGGCGTGCGCGAAAGAAATCGTGCATACCTTGGATCTTTTGGGTTTGTTTGGCGGAGCAGAGGGAGAGAGCGTGCGCTTCGAGGAAGAGCTTCTCCTGGTCTCAACCATGGTGATGCCTGGTCTTGGATTCGGCTTGCCTTCTTCTTCGTCTCCGATCCAAACAACGATTCGCTGTGTGTGGTCGCAGAGAGAAGAGAGAGGCGTGAAATAATTGAGGCAAAGAGAGAGAGACTAGTTTATCAGAAGGAAAGAGAAATATATATTACATATAAGGTGAAATTTCATTTCTTCGCTTCCATTTACGTTACATGTGTGTGCTTTTCTTTGTTTTGTGTGAAATCGGCTTACACACGCGCCAAGCGCGTGTATCAAGAGATAGGAGCATTATAAAATGGGTTAATGACGGCAAAAATATCCAAAGTTTGGTCAAAGAACCCCTCGTGTACCCAAAGTCGAAAAGTGGTGGCAAAAGTACCAAAAATACGTTTTGGGGCGTTGACCCGTTTTTTCCGTCCATCCACTAACGGTGTCGTCCACGTGGCACGCCACATGGCCGTTGACCGCCACGTCATCCAAAGTTTGGGTATTTATGCCGTAATAAAACCAAAGTTTGGGTATTTATGCCGCGATAAACCATTTTTTATATTTTTTTCGCTTGTTGACATCATCTAAATAAACGTTAAAATATTATAGCTTTGGTTAGGATTCGAAGTCATCACCTTCCCCCTCGTAAAAGGACAAGATAACTATTAAACCACATTCACTTCACGTTATATCTTGACAAAAATAAGAATATAAATAGAAACTTATTGATAAGTGATCATAGTAATAGAAACATATGTATTGTTTGCATCGGGTTCGGGTTGACTTATTTGGAACAGGGGTGAGTTGACTTTTTCGGACCGGGTCGTGTTGGCTTTTTCTAGAACAGGGCCGAGTTGAATTTTTTGGACAGTGGTCAAGTTGAATTTTTCGTACCAGATTCATGTTGACTTTGTCGGTACAGGTTGGGGTTGACTTTTTTAGAACCGGGTCGAGTTAACTTTTTGAAATGGGTCGGGTTAACTTTTTCAACCTGAATCCGCCACAAAATATTCAACCCGACCAAAGTCCAAAAAAGTCAACCCCTGGGTCTGAAAAAGTCAACCTGGCCTCGTTCCAAAAAAGTCAACTCAATCCTGGTCCGAAAAGGTCAACCCAACCCCTTTTCTAATAAGTCAATCCGAACCCGGTGCGAAAAAACATATGTTTCTATTACTATGTCACTTATCAATAAGTTTCTATTTATATTATTATTTTTGTCAAAATATAACGTGAGGTGAGTGTGTTTTAGTGGTTATGCTGCTCTTATATATGGGGGAGGTGATGAGTTTGAGTCCTACCAAAGCCATAATATTTTAACCTTTATTTAGATGATGTCAGCAATAGTTTTTTTTTTAAATAGTTTATCGCGGCATAAATACCCAAACTTTGGTTTTATCACGGCATAAATACCCAAAGTTTGGATGACCGCCACGTGGCGTGCCACGTGGAAAGAGGCTAACGGCCACGTGGACGGCACCGTTAGTGGATAGACGGAAAAAACGGGTCAACGCCCCAAAACGTACTTTGGGTACTTTTGCTACCACTTTTCGACTTTGGGTACACAAGGGGTTCTTTGACCAAACTTTGGGTATTTTTTCCGTCATTAACCCTTATAAAATTAAGGGAAATTTAAGGTATAAAATATTTACAGATAAGGGTGGAATATGTTCCCAAAAGTTAGCATTTTGATGCGGCATAAGCTGAAAAAAATAATTGGACGGCGTATGTTTCCAAATTCAAAAATTATGTTTTTGCATGCTTTTTTTTTTAAGCGTTAGTGGTCTACCGTTAGTGGATACATAGGGATAAAATTTGAAATTTGAAAATTCTTAGTTAAATTTAACATTTGAAGAAGTTCGAGGAGACTATAGCAGCAATAGTGATACTTTAAATACATTTACCGTTGATTAACCTATTTAAATGTGTATAAACTAATTTAATTAAATAATAGTTGTTATTGCGTAAAAATGGCTTTAACTTTGAGTCGGATCCAAGGTTCGGGTCCCGAGCTAGACCCGCTGAATACGTGGATAATTGAATGCCGAGGCAACGCGGGTTGACTGATGATCGTCAAAGCTAGAAGCGAATCCATCGTCTAGGACGAGTCTTTGGGCTGTTCTTGGCGATCCTTGACGAACTTCCTTCCTTGGTGAGCTCCACGTCGGGGCGAAGTTCGTGTCTTGGCGAACCTCCTCGTCTGGGCGGAGTCTTTGTAATTGCGAACTCTGGTCTTGATGAAGCTCCGAGCTGATCTTGATGGTTCTTCGTGATTTCCCTTCCTTGGCGAGCTCCTACAGCGAGGGACGACCTTCTTTGTCGACCTCGTCAATGTAGGCGAGCTCGTTGTGACGAGGGCCTTATCCCGACAAGGGATGCTCCTTCTTTGTCGACCTCGTCCATGTCGGCGAGCTCGTTTTGGCCTTCTGTCTTAAGTTGATTGTGCGTAGCCAAGTCTCCGATTCTTCTTTGACGTCCTTCCTAGGTCTTCATGGATTGACGTCCTTCGTGGGGAGGCGTTCATCGTTCTTCGAGGGCGGATGTTCGTCGTTCTTCTCCAGTGAGGGTTGATGTTTGTCGTCCTTCAAGGGAAGGTGTTCGTCGCTCTTCACCGGCGAAGGCTTCGTGGAAGGCGAATGCTCGGGCTCCTGAGCGGTGTATTCCTTTGGTGGTTGTCTGTCCTTCGGCTACTCCAGCTTCGTCAACTCCTGCAGGTATAATTCCTTTTGCTTGGTCTTCAGTAGTTGTATTGTTCTCCATTGCTTCATTCGTCGTTGTGCAAGTTCGTCTGGCTTGAGGAAGTTCGTTCTTCAGATGCGCCCTCGGGCTTCTACTGTTGCTCCTATCATTCATGTTGCTCCGGCCTCGAAGTCGTCTGGCGAGAGTCTTGATGATCGTACCTTCCGGCTCTTGAAGTGACGATTATCGTCGAAGAAGGCGTCTTCGTCTCGTCGTTCGCGTTCGGCGTCTCCTGGCAAGGCTGAGGATTCTTCTCGTCGGGTTCGTCAGCGTGGCGCTGGTCTTGGTGGGGTGTCATCTCCAGTTGTGGTCTCAGGGGGCGACTCTCGGCGTGACGCGCCTGCTTTTGTTGTCATTCCTCCGTCTGGCAAAGTTCCCGAGTCTGGCGGTTCGTCGAGCGTCGAGCGTGCAGTGAGCCTCAAACGTGTTTGCTTGGAGAGTGTGTCCAGTCTTCGTCCTCGGGTGATTGCATCGGTAGTGGGTGCTCCAGATTCGGCTTTGGTCGTCGAGGATTCCTTTTGTCAGGCGGGGGTACGTACTTTTCGGCATTCTCGCTTACTTCGTCGTATTGCTCTTCCTTATGCTCGTCGCTTGTCATCAAGGACTTGCTTTCGTCGGCGAAGGTGGCTCGTCGTCTTGAAGCTTCCAATACCCTGTGCATGTTTCTGAAGGGTGTTTTGAAGAAGGTCGTTGCTGAGCGTTATGCGCTGCAAGGCGAGGTGACCAAGGCGAGGCTCAAGGTCAAGATCTCCCGGGCTGATGGTGTGCGCAAGGTCGTGGAGCCGTTGAAGATGAGCTTCGTGTGGCGAACGACCGAGTCGCGGCTTTGAAAGCTTCCTTGGCGAGGCGTGACGCCCGGATAGAGCGTCTTCAGAGTGATGTCTCCGAGGCTGCTTCTTCCCATGCTAACCTGAAGGCGGATGCTGACGCGAGTCTGGGTAAGACAGAAGCGACGTGGCATGCAGCTTCGGACGAGGTGTACTGGTCGGGTTTTGCGGATTTCTAGGCGGCTCATCTTCAGGAGAATGGTCATCTTGCTCTTTCCTTCAGGTTCCTTGACGTCCTTGGTGCTCCGGACTCTGTTCGTGATGTGGAGCCGCTTAACTTGGAGCTTCTCAGAGATTAGTTTCTCTTTTCTTTGCCTCTATGATTTCTAGACATTTTCAGGATTTGTTTAGCCTTACTCCTTGCCTTGGCATGCTTGTTTGCCGTGTTTTGCCTTTTGTTGCATATTTGTTTGATGACATTTATGCATTTAGTATAATTTGAACTTTGAGTTTGGTTCATACCTTTGCTTGTCGAGTGTGCGCGTCGTGGCGCGTTTGTGGCAGTCTTGGGAGTGCACTCTCCTGCGATTATAGGGTCGTCACCCGTTTTTTAACTGCAAGTAGTATAGGTTGTCCGTAGACGATTGTGTGCTCTCGCTCGTCGGGTAGCTAATCCGACGAGTGTGGTTGGCGCTTAAACCACAAGTGGTAGCAGTATGGGTACCTGGCGAATGGTCTTCGGCTGGCTCGTAGCCGGATTTTGTGGTTGGCGCGTAAACCACGAGGGGGACGTATTGTTACCTGGTGAATGGTCTTCGGCTGGCGCGCGTAGCCGGATTGCCTTTTGTTACCTGGCGAGGTCTTCGGCGCGTAGCCGGATTGCCTTTTGTTACCTGGCGAGGTCTTCGGCGCGTAGCCGGGTTTTTTTTTTAGGGATCGGTATATACCGTAGTACCCCCGAGTTTTGGCGTAATTTGCCTTGCAGTTTTGGGAAAACTTTCAGAGTATTTCGTAAAGACGGATTTATTCATAAATAAGGTAGGCCTACAAGGTAGACTTGGCCTTGCGCATTGCAATTTTTTGAAAAGGATATGGGGTTTTTACCGTGACTTCAGTAGTGCGGGTTGACTGGTAGGACTGGTAGCTCGCCTTGGCGTAGACAATTGATAATCGTAGTCATCCACTTGGGCTCGTCTTCGGTGTTGATGGCAGAATTTCTTCGTAGGCGGTTGACTCCTCCTCTGCTTCTTCGTAGGGGCTTTTCCGCTCATTGCTCGAGCTAGTACGACTGCTTCGTCGTTGGTGGTTGCAGTGATCCAGGCGATCTCGTACCACGTCAATGGCTGGAGGCGGTCCTTGGCTTCTTGGAGCTGTGTCGGCGTCTTGTCGTCCTCTGTCGGTAGTCTGCTGTTCATCTGGCTTGCGATCTTCTTTGAGCTGCAGTGTACCTGTAAATTCTTCACGTCGAGCCTTTTGGCGAGGTTCAGGCCGGCGAGTAGCGCTCTGCATTCGGCTTCGTTGCTTGAGGCTATGAACTCGAACTTGAGAGCGTATTTTGACTTCTCTCTTTGAGGGTTGGTGATGATGATTCCTGCCCCTGCGCTGGTGTCGCCACTGATTCCACTGATGTGCATACTCCATACCGGCCCATTGCGCGCGGTTCTTCTACTTGGCGGTGCGTCCTTTGTCTTCTTTCTTCCTTCAGCTGAGGGGGTGTTGGCGTTGTGAGTCTGCTTGGCGACTATGTCAGCCTTTGCTTCTCTGTTCTTGGCGACCCTTGGCTGGTGCTCTTCTTCGCTCCTTGGCTTACCGAGGTTGATTTTTCACTTGATTTGGCGTAGGAAGTTGAACATCTTGTCGACAAGGCGCCTGTACGTCGTGTAGTCTGGAGAATCTTCTGGTGCGGCTCTGTTCGTCTTCCTGGAATGGTCCAGGGTCTTCTCGTATTGTCACAGGAGGGCGAATATATCTCTCAGTCCGATAACGGTCGTTGGATTTTTCGCGTCCCCTTTTTGTTTTCCTCATCTCACGATGCTGAGGTTGCTGACTCCTTCGCTAATGGCGGTGACTATTGCATAGCATGCTCGTGACTCGGCTTGACTTCCTCGCATGATTCTGACTCCGTTTGGCGTCGGGAAGTTGATGAGTAGGTGATAGATGGATGTCACGGCTTGAAGTTGGTTGAGCGTGGGCCTCCTGATGATGACGTTGTATGACGAAGGCATGCCGACGATGAGATAGCTCACCATTCGAGTCACCCTAGGTCCGTCTTTGGCCCCGAAGGTCGTCGACAGCTCAATGGATCCTTCAGTTGTCACGCGTTCTCCTGCAAAACCAAATAGTGGGGTACGAACTGGGCTGGCGATGACACGGCCTAAGTTGATCTTGCCGAAGGCCGTCTTGAAGATTACGTAGGCTGAGCTTCCGTTGTCGATGAGGATCCTCCTTACCATGGTGTCGTAGTGCGGGTGGTGGATGGTGAGAGCTTCGTCTTCGATGAAGGTGATGGCATCGCCAGTGCGGATTGGAGGTGTCGTCCCCATCAGGTTGACCTAGTTTGGCGACCATCCTTTCTCCGCTGCGCGTGCGTAGCTCCGTCTGCTTTGCCCTGAGTCTCCAGTTCCTGGTCCTCCGATGATTGTTGATATGACGTTCAGTGGGGTTGCCGCTATGGCTTTCCCTCGGTCATCGCCTTGGGTCGTGTGCTGCGTCATCGTCAAGAGTAGAGGTCGGCACGCCCTCGCTATTCGCCATAAGCATCTTAACGAACTCCTTTAGTTGTCCTTCCTTGATCAAGTTTTCAATTTGATTCCTTATTTGGTAGCACTGCGACGTCAGGTGACCGTAGTCACGATGGAATTGGCAGTATCGGCTCCTGTCCTTCGCGGGCTTGTTTAGCGGAGGAGGCTTCTTGAACTTGTCGCCATGCATGGTGTAGATCTCATCTGGTGTAGTCGTCAGCGGTGTGTAGTCTCTCCTATCTAGGCGGAATGGTTTCCTCGTCGCCTGACCTCCTTGCGGTTTCGCCATTCGGTTCTGGTTGTTGTCCGTGCGGCTTTTCTTCATCTTCGATTCGTCGGAGGAGCGGTCGTTGCTTCGTCGGTGGCGCCCTGACTCCGTTGACTTCCTGCTGGCGAGGTACTCTTCCACAGAGATGTGCTGGGCTGCTCTCGTCATGAGCTCCATCATGGTCGACGGTCTTTCCTTCACGAGGGATATCAAGAACTCCCCTGTCTGAAGTCCGTCGATGAGGGCGATGACGGCATCATTGTCGGTGTAGTCGTTTACCTTGTTGGATTCTTCGACTAAGCGATTGATGAACTTCTGCAGGGATTCGTCGGTCTTCAGTTTGATTGACCAGAGGTAGGATTTCTCTTTTGTCTTAGTCACTGCGGCGGCGAAGCGGGCGAGGAAAAGGTCCTTGAGCTGGTTAAAAGAGTAGATACTCGCTTTGGGTAGCCGCTGGTACCATTCAAACGCCGTTCCCGTAAGGGTTAGGCAGAATGCCTGGCATATCATCTAGGCTGAGCATTTCTTCATCTGCATGATCGTCTAATATTGGACGAGGTGGAAGACATGATTTCCTTTCCCGTTGTAGATGAGGTTGCTTGCGATTGCGAAGCGAAGGTCGCCTACGGCTTCTCCGTCAAGCAGATGTGGTGCGAGTGGGGACAGAGTCCCGTCGAGCACGGCACGGCCTCTCGCGCCATGGTCCTGGGCAGACTGCAAGTCTTGGATATCCTTTTGCATCCCTTGGAGGAGGTCGAATACATCATCGCGTTGCGGTTGGCGAGGCTCCTGGTGACCTAGGCGGCGGTCGGGCGAGGCCCGGCGGCCGCGTTGCCAGTCTTCTCTATAGTCTTCGCGTCTTGGTGAGGGTTGGCGATCCCCCGGGCGACCCCCCGGGCGGTTTTGGTACGCTCCTGCAAAGTTGTGGTCTTCGTCACGGCGGTTCCCTTGGCGACCCTCCAGGCGAGCCTGGCGAGGGTCTGGGGTGTTTCCTTGGTGCTCCATGTCGTTAAAGTCTTCGGTCTGGCGAATCTCATGACGACCCCCCGGCTGAGCCTGGCGAGGGTCCGGGTAGTCCCGACGGTCTTCAATATCTTCAACCTGGCGAACCCCCTGGCAACCCCCCGGGCGAGCCTGACGAGGGTCTGGGTATTTCCGGCAGTCTTTGGGATCTTCGGCCTGGAAAAGATCATGACGACCCCCGGGGGAGCTTGACGAGGGTCCGGGTAGTTCCAACGGTTTTCAACGTCTTCAGGATCTTCGTCCTAGTAAACCTCCTAACGACCCCCCGGGCGAGCCTGACGAGGGTCCGGGTAGTTCCGGCGGTCTTCAACGTCTTCGGGATCTTCGGCCTGGCGAACCTTTTGACGACCCCCCGGGCGAGTTTGACGAGGGTCCGGGTAGTTGCGGCGGTCTTCAATGTCTTCGAGATCTGTGCCTAGCGAACTTCCTAACGACTGCCCGGGCGAGCCTGGAGAGGGTCCGGGTGGCCTTGGCGATCTTCGGCATCTTCTGGGTCTTTGTCTCGGCGACCCCCCGGGCGAGCCTGATAAGAGTCGGGGTGGTCCTGGCAACCTCCGTTGCCATTGTTATCTCCTGTGCTTTCCTCATCGTGAGCGTCGACTGACCTCCGCAAAACATCGCTGACACCGTCTTCATTCCCGATCTGAGCTGGTGAAACTTGGCGAGGCGGCTGAGTCTGCGTGGCGAGGGTTTAGGCCCTTGTGTTGAGCGCGATGCTGGTTGTCGGTTGCGGCATCGCGAGTTGCGAAGCACTGGCGCGGTTCTTCATGTCGAATGGCGATCACCATTGTTGATGTGGGACTTCGTCCTTTCAGAACACGACAAAAACATGACCTCAAGATGGCATACAACATCAAGCTCAGCCAACGACCCAAAACGACAGCAAGACCCATCTTCCACGATGCACGATGTGGGCTTCAGCATGAAGACCGCCCATCACATCATGAAAGGCCCAGTCGAAGACCACTCGCTTTATGGGTCGATCATTGACGATCAAGCAGCCCACAAAACCAGGCGAGATTCTCCCATGTTAACCAACTCAAGCTACTACCACATCGGAGGCGACCTAGCACTACGGGATCACCTTTACACGTGGCATCCAAAGCAAAGCAAGAGGAAAGGAACCCGGTCTCATAGCCGTTGCATGAAAATAGGATTATATACGTTGTATTCTAGGCTATATATAGGTCTACGATGTTATAGCACAACAAGAACTCTTTTACACACATCTCTTGGCAACTACACTTTGTATTCACCTTGTGATAACACTGCTCTCTCGTTTATTATCTATATTCCTTACTGATTCACTGTCTTCGCTATTTTCACCGAACTGGATTCATCACGAATAATTGAGATCCGCCATCTTTTCGCATCGTACCAAGGTGCAATCACCTTGTGACAGTTGGTCGTGGTTATTCACATCAAAGTATTTCAAAACACGGCGGAACCCCTGTTCCTCTATCTCGCAGTAACCAGCTTCACCGTCAGCAGCATACTGGTGTGAGAAGGCCGAGGCGACCAGAAGCCAATCTTCTACACAAGCAAATCCTTGGAGAATGCCGAGACACGGTACCCCGCGCTAGAGAAAATTGCACTAGCACTCATAACGTCAGCAACGAAACTCTGACCATATTTCCAAGCTCACACGATCGTGGTAATGACCCTACAGCCACTAAGAGCCATACTCTATAGTCCGAACCAATCCGATAGACTGACGAAGTTGGCCATTGAATTAAGCGAATTCGACGTAGAATACAAGGTACGGACATGTGCCAAATCACAAGTCCTCGCCGACTTCCTAGTTGAATTCCCCACGGATCAGCCCGAAGGAAGAACTCTGGACGAAGTATGTATCCTAAAAGTAGATGGATCATCAAACCAGGAAGGATTAAGAGCAGGAATCTGTTGGACATATGTGTCCTTAAACAAGATATTTTATCCATTTGTAAAAGATTATGACAAGTCGTTGAATAAAGATGATACTTATTATGATAATCTTATTATAGTTTCTGGTAGAGTAAAATAGAATGTTTGATCCTTACTTCATAAAGGATGCAATTATGAATTATTATCACAACAGAGTCAATGTGAAGAAGAATTAATAATCATAATAAATGAACTTAAAATGTCCGTGACCTGATTAACTGGGTGGGAGCCCATTAATCTTATAAGGTCATTAATGTGACTAAGTGACAATCTTATTATGGATTTTGTGCGTGTCACACTCACTAGAAGTGCATTAAGTATGAAGTGTCTTCATACTGGACTGGACCTAACTTAAACTCCAGAAGTTATCATATAAGACCGTCACTGATAACTTGGAGTTGAGTCACTAGTAGATGATCAAATGGATATTCGATCTAAGTCCTGAGTGATCTTGAGTCCAAGCTGCTGGCTTGATTGTTCTTTGATTTAACCGTTAAAGAACATGAAATATTACTGCTGTTCCCAACACTACTATTTTGGGAACACGATAGTCAGCAGTAAGGGTAGCTTGGTCATAGACATGGGCATCACACAGCTCTTTTCAGAGTGATGGTGATTCCCTTGATTGTCGGTGGTGAGAAGTGAGAGGTACCCGTGCGCAACTTATGAATCGAAACCATAAGAAGGTTACTCATAATATTACTGACTGAGTCAAGGATGAAAATGCAATGAGGGGCATAACGGTAGAAACCGCCTGCTCGTGTGTGGATCATCAAGTGAAAGATCAATAACCCGAATTTGATTGTATCAATGGACACCCTGCTGTTATAAATGGAATAATATATACCGTATCACTAAAGAGTGCAGCCTCGGGTCTATAGTGGAATCACTTCGAGGTTTGACGAACAACTAGCAGTTCGTTGGAGCTTAAGTGATACGGGTCCATGGTCCCCAGGATAGCTCCGTAACGGATGATACGTACGTGATTAAAATACATTCTGGATAATGTTTAATCATTTGGCTTGACTTATAAAACTGAAAGGTCTGTGGCAGACGTCAGATAGTTATATCGTTAACGTGGCAAAAGTACCATATTTTGGTTCACGAAATTAACTGATAAGAGAAAGTTAGAATTTATATTTTCTATCAGCACCATGTTATTGGAAATTAAATTCTAAGAAACTTTGCTTTTAGAACCAAGTCATTTCGACTTACGGTTAGTGATTTATGGATTTTCTAAGTTTGTGATCGGTTCGATAAACATTGAAATTAAATCACATGTCACAAATTTAAATGATGGTGTGGCACCATGATATTTTAATGTGTGATATTGAGATCAAGAAATATTAATACAATTTAATTATTTGGATTTAATTATTAATATCTTATTAATAATTAATAGATTTATATTAATAAATAAAAAAATATATTTAAATATTTAAATGTGTAAATTCGAATTAGGGTTTCATATATGAAACCCTAGCTAAATTCGAATGGTATGATTTGGTCTTTCCAAATTGGCGGCATAAGTACCAAATGTTTTGGTATTTTAGCAAATCCCTAAAATCAATATTATCCATTGGATCGGTTATGATTTAATATCAACCGTTGGATTAGGATATTGATAAATTCGAAATTAATAACTTGGTGACCAAGTTTCATTTTTCAAATTTGGTTAATTAATTATATCCGTTAGATCGGTCTAAGATTTAATCTTTACCGTCCGATTGAAAATTACTTAATTATATATATTTATATATTTTTCGAATTATGGTTTATGGATAAATTCGAATTTGTTTTTTTATAAGTCTTTTTATATTTGATTTTATCCTAAACTAATTTGATCCATTAGATCGGTTTAAAGATTTATCTCAACCGTTGGATCTAGATAATAATAATTCGAATTTTAATATATATATATATATAATTCGAATTTTATAAAGATAAGAAGATAAGATTGGATTTTGATTTTATCCTAATCTTTCTTATTTAATTAAATCCCTAATTAATTATATCCATTGGATTTAGATGAGATTAAATCTGGACCATTGGATTAAGATAATTAATTATATTTAATATATGAAATTCGAAATTAGGGAGGGAATTTCTCCAATTCGGTTATGGTTTGAGCCTATAAATAGGAGGCTCATTCTACACATTTTTCACACCTTTCCCCAGAGAAAAATTCGAACTCTCCCTCTCCTTCAGGGTCTGCGAATTTTCTCCCTGATCTCTCTTTTCTGGTTCGGCTTAGGAGACTATTTCTCCGGAAGCTTAAAAAGAACCATCAGTTAAAATTTTGCGACGGAGTCCTACCGGCGAAGCCCACGCTTCGGTACGAGGATTCCAGGAGAATATCCCGGAAGATCACGGGAGTTTCCCTCAGCACCGGCGGAGCCCTGCCCGATTCAGAACGCACAGCCGGAAATCGTCAATAGAGGTACGGCCTTATGCATTGGGTTAATAAATGCAACCATTTACTGCTTTCTATTTATTTCCTATTATAACTAGATTATTAATAATGTTATATGAATATTAAATTACATAATATTTATCAGATCTTGGAAATGGTTATTATCCGATATCCAGACCGTTGGACGGATAACAAGTTATTCCTCTTTAAATTAATTTTTAAATGTTACCCGGACGGTTCGTAGGTACAATTCGTGATAATTTTTCAAGGAATCCGAGACGTGATTCCCAACAGAATCCACCTTGTGTCACCAAGTGGCGAGGTGATAGAGCAATCGTTTAGATTAAAATTCAAAGCCTCAAACAACGAGGCAGAATACGAAGCGCTCATAGCCGGCTTAAAACTCGCGAGAGCTGTCGGGGCATCACGAGTAAAAGCTCACTCCGACTCAAAGCTCATGACAAGCCAAATAACCGGAGAATATGAAGCAAAAGACCCAAGAATGAACGCCTATCTAAAAGTCGTCTAAAGGCTAATAAGCTCGTTTAACGAGGTCTAAGTCATCCAAATCCCACAAAGTGAAAACGCCCAAGCTGACGCCCTAGCGGAACTGGCATCTACCTCGGATCCCGAGGTGAAAAGAATCATCCCGGTAGAATCTATAGATGCACCAGGCATCGATCTCAGCATAAATGTCATCGAACTCCAAGATGACGACTGGAGAACCCCACTAATAAAATACATTCGAGATGGGGATGCACCTCGAGATCGTCAAGAAGCTAGAAAAATCAGGGCTAAGAGCTCGAGATTCTGCATGATCGAAGAATCACTATACAAACGGAGCTTCAGAGGACCATACCTGAAGTGCCTCGGAAAAGGAGAAGCAGTTAATGCACTTCTCGAGGTGCATGAAGGAACATGTGGAAATCACTCCGGGGGCAGGTCGCTCGCAACCAAAGTGAAGCGCCAAGGTCTATTTTGGCAGACAATGTTAGAAGATAGCAAAGACTACGTTAGAAAATGAGATGCATGCCAAAAACACGCCCCCACAATCAAGCAGCCAGCTCTAAAGCTCTCCTCCGTCACAGTTCCCTAACCTTTCATGAAGTGGTCAATGGACATCGTAGGACCCATGCCGGCCGCCAAAGGCTTAACGAGGTTCATCTTGATCGCCACCGACTACTTCACAAAATGGGTAGAAGCAAAAGCATACGTCCTGATCAAAGACACCGACGTAGAGAAATTCGTATAGAAAGACATCGTCTGTAGATTTGACATCCCAAAGGAGATCATAGCAGACAACGATCCGCAATTCATCTCGTCGCTCCTACTGCCTTGGCCATACGTAATCATGCGATGAGAGCTTTGTATTTCACCTCGTTGTTGGTAGCTCTAAAAATTAACCTGTAAGCCCTTTCTACCACTGCCCCCATCTTCGAGATTAGACGAATTCATACTCCAGCTTCATGCTCGTTCGACGAACGGTCAAGTTTGAGCGTCCATTCTCCTTATTCGTCGTCCAGATTTTTCTCATCGGTTGGAAGTTCGATGAGAAAATCGGCGAGTACTTGAGACTTCATGTTGGTTCGTACTATGTACTCGATGTAGTATTCTCCCAAGCGCACTGACCGTTTCATCGTCCGTCCAGATTGGTTGGGGATATATATTATTGCCTTGATTGGTCTGTCCGTCATGATTATGATGGTATTCGCTTGGAAGTGATGTCTTACCTTTGTCGATGCCTAGAAAATTGCAAGAACTAATTTCTCAATTTGAGAATATCTCATTTCTACACCGATGAGCTTCTTGGTGATGTAAGATACGGGCCTCTGCTCTCCCTTCTCTTCTCGAACCATAATTGTGCTTATTGCTACGTCCGTCACCGCCACGTACAGGTACACAACTTCTCCCGCAATGGGTTTGGTCATTATTCCCGGCGTCGATAAGTAAATCTTCAAATCCCGGAAGGCCTTCTTGCACGCTTCGGTCCACTCGAACTTTCTACTTTTCTTCAACATTTGGTAGAAAAGAAGAATCTTATACGCTAATCTTGACATGAACCTGTTGTGGCCACAATCCTTCCTGTGAGCTTCTGGACTTCCTTTTTGCTGCGTGGTGATGGCATGTTCTTGATGGCTTCTACTTAGTTGGGACTGACTTTGATTCCTCGCTGTGTCACCAGGTATCCAAGGAATTTTCCTGACGAGACTCCGAAAGTACACTTGGTTGGGTTGAGCTTCATGTTATGTCGGTTAAGCACCTTGAAGCATTCTTTCAGATGAGCGATTTGCATTTCTGCCTTCAAGAATTTAAATGACATGTCGTCGATGTATACTTCCATCGTCTTCCCCATTTGTTCGTAGAACATCTTATTCACCAACCGCTGGTATGTAGCAAGGTTTTGCCCTTGTCTCCCAATGAACTTTCTCAAGGTTTCACCCTTCTCTTGCTCCAAAGTCCAAAGATCAGTGATGTTCACTTTTGTTTGCACATACATTAAGTAGTGCCCTAGGAAATGTGACACTAGGGTAATCGAAACAATAGATTGAGTTCGGTGAGAGCTAAAGTTGCTCATTGCAAATTATCTACAAATAACGAACACAGTAGCCTTTCTCTTTCCGGCCTATACACGGTAACCCATCCCATTGCTATGCGGAAGGCCTTCGCATGCACTTTCGGATACGTCACCCCCTTGTAGAACACTATTCGAATCTTAGGGATGTTGTGCACTCGAATTTTGGTGATCGCGGAAGAGAACGGGGTACTCCTCGTTTCCTATACGAGCCGGTCGATCTCTGGCGCAATGCTTGTCGCCTTGTGCATTTGTAACGTGACGTATCTGTTGGACATGTGTCCTTAAACAAGCTGTCTTTTCCCTTATTGTAAAAGATTTTGACCAAAGTCGTTGAATAAAAGATGTTACTTGTTATGTTAATCTTATTATAGTTTCTGGTAGAGCAAAATAAAAGGTTTGTTCCATAGTTCATAAAGGATGCAATTATGTTATTATTATCACAACCGAGTCAATGTGAGGAAGAATTAATAATCAAAATAAATGAACTTAAAATGTCTGTGCCTTGATTAACTGAGTGGGAGCTCATTAATCAGATAAAGTCATTAATTTTACTAAGTGATGTAATCCTATTATTGATTAAGTGTGTGTGTCACACTCACTAAAATTGCATTACGTATGAAGCTGCTTCATACTGAAATGTACTTGACTTAAACTCCAGAAGTTGTCATATAAGACCGTCATTGACAACTTGGAGTTGAGTCACTAGTACATGATCAAATGGATATTTGATCTATGTCCTGAGTGACCTCGAGCCTGGACCGTTGACTTGATTGTTCTTTGATTTAACTGTTAAAGAACACATTTACTGTCGTTCCCAATGCTGCTATTTTGGGAACATGATAGTCAACAGATAAGGGTAGCTTGGTCATAGAAACGGACATCACATAGATCTCTTCAGAGTCAAGATGATTCCCTTGATTGTTAGTGGTGAGAACTGAGAGGTACTCGTGCGCAACTTATGAATCGAAACCATAAGTGAGTTACTCACAATATTACTATCTGAGTTAAGGATGAAAATGCAATGAGAAGCAAAGTGGTAAAAACCGCCTGCTCGTGTGTGGATTATCATGTGAAAGACCAATAACCCGAATTTGATTGTATCAATGGACACCTTGCTATAAAGAGAATAATATATATTGTATCACTAGATAGTGTAGCCTCAGGTTTATAGTGGAAAAACACCGAGGTTTGGCAAACCACTAGCAGTTCGTTGGAGCTCAGTTATACGGGTCCATGGTCCCCAGGATAGCTCTGGAACGGATGATACGTACGTGATTAAAACATTTGATATATTTTATCATTTGTCATGATTCATAAAACTAAAGTCTGTGTCAAATTTTGGAAATTTTATTTTTGACGTTGCAAAGTACGAAAATTTGGTGCTAGAAATTTAACTGATAAAATAAAGTTCAATTTGACTTTTTCATCAACTGGAAAGTTGTTGGAAATTAAATTCTAAGAGACTTTTCTTTTGGAACCGAGTCGTTTCAACGTTTGGTTTGTGATATAGAGAATATCTAAGTTTACGATCATTTTCGTAAATATGTGAAATTTAATCACATCTCACAAATTTAAATGTTGGTGTTGCACCACGACATTTGATGTGTGATATTGAGATCAGAGGTTAATAATATGTAGAAATAATGTGTAGAAATAATGCTCCCCAAGTAAATGTGTGAGTTCGGATTACACGAATTTACTTGGATTTGGACTTTCCAAATATGCGGCATAAATACCTAAGTTTAGGTATTAGTGAAAAGAGTTAATGACGACAAAAATACCCAAAGTTTGGTCAAAGAACCCCTCGTGTACTCAAAGTTTAAAAGTGGTGGCAAAAGTACCCAAAGTCACATTTGGGGAGTTGACCACTCCATTCTCGTAACGCAGTTAACTTACCCGTTAACTCTGGCCACGTGGATAAAATGGGTTACTGACATGGCACTTTTTTGCCACGTGGAAGAGCCCAATTAGGAGTTTAATTCGTTGGTTTGTCGTAAATGAGGCTGATATGGGCTCATCCACGTGGCGAAAATTGCTATGTCAGCAACCCACGTTTTTCAACGTAGCCAGAGTTAATAGATAAGTTAACTGCGTTACAAGAATGGAGTGGTCAACTCCCAAAATGTGACTTTGGGTACTTTTGCCACCACTTTTATACTTTGGGTACACGAGGGGTTCTTTGACCAAACTTTGGGTATTTTTGCCGTTATTAACCCTAGTGAAAAACCTTGAAATTAATTTGGTTCATTAGATCGGTCAAGTTTAATCTTAACCGTGAGATCATGACAATTAATTTGGAAACCCTAGTTCGAAAATGACTTGGTGACCAAGCATGAATTTAGAAATTAGTTGATTAATTTTATCCATTGGATTAGTTTAATATTTAATCTTAACCATTAGATTGGAAATTAATTAACATGTATATATGGAATGCAAAATTCGAATTAAGTATAAAGGGATGTCGAATTCTATGGCTTGGGAATCAAGTTTGAAGAGATGACTTTGTCCTAAATCAATATGGTCCATAAGATTGGTTATGGAATTAATTCCAACCATTGGATCAAGCTTATTGATTTCGCATTTTCCATGTTGGTACATAGGGAATTCGAATTCTATTATATAAGGAAGTGATTGGATAATTAATTTATTCATGGTTTCCCTATTTGGTTTAATCCCTAGTTAATTAGAAGCATTTGATCTTTGATGATTCAATCTTGGCCATTGGTTTGGAGTAATTAATTACATTTGCCCATTATAGAATTCGAAATCAAGGAAGGAAACTTCCCTAATTGGTTTTTCTTTGAGCCTATAAATACAAGGCTCGTTCTACACATTTCACACACCTCTCCCCAGAGCAAGAATTCGATCTCTCTCTCTCTCTCTCTCTAGAGTCTGCGAATTTTCTTAGCTACTGATCTCCTCTTTCTGGTTCGGCTTAGTGAGACGTTGTTCTCCGAAAGCTTTAA
Source organism: Parietaria judaica (assembly GCA_954871525.1). Classification (NCBI taxonomy): domain Eukaryota; kingdom Viridiplantae; phylum Streptophyta; class Magnoliopsida; order Rosales; family Urticaceae; genus Parietaria; species Parietaria judaica. Next base: position 61,603,409 of record OX940860.1, read on the forward strand.
AAGAATATTCAGTTAAAGTTTTGCGACGGAGTCCTGCCGGCGAAGCCCACGCTTCGGTACGAGGAGTCCAAGAGAATACCCCGGAAGATCACGGGAGTTTCCCTCAGCATCGGCGAAGCCCTGCCCAGTTCAGAACGCGCAGCCGAAATCGTCATCACCTGAGGTACGGCCTTATGCATTGGGTCAATAACTGCAAACCTTTATTTACAAGTTATTTATTTTCTATAGACTATATTATTAATAATGAATTTATGAAAAGTTGAATTGCTAATAATTTTCAGATCTTGATTTTGGTTATTATTCAATGTTCGATTCGTTGAACGGTTAACAAGTTTTCCGGTTTAAATATTTTTTTTAAATGTTACCCGGACGGTTCGACGGCATAAATCGTGATAATATCATCGGAAAATGTAATGAGCTTCCCAACAATATCTCATCTAGTAATTGAGATCCATGATGGCCCTTTCCATTTGCTCCTGGATTGCTAGCTAGTGATTTGTCTGCATGATCGTCGGTGATTGTGGTTGAATCTCTGCCCACTGATCGCGTCCCAGTGGCAAGTTGAGCGGTGGAAAATTGATTCCTTGCTCCGCAATCCGTCGAGCAGTCCCGTTCCGGTTCCCACTATGAGAGGCATTCCCGACGTTGGGTGGAAAACGTGAAGGGAAACCGCCGTGACTTTCTTGCACGTGCAAAAGAATCAAATTCCTTCCATTCGTGCTGCCTCCGCTCCCAAAGATCCGCCTTCTCCTGATCCATCGGTGTGGTTGGCTTGTTGTCCCGTTGCCCTCGTGTTGCCTCCTTGCGCCAAGGCCTTTCCGAGCTAATGATTCCTTTACTCTAGTGCGAATATCCTGCGTCAATATTCTTCTATCGTTGGATAAACTGCTGGCGTTGCGGACGAATCTCCTGGTTGTTGGGATGGTGTTTGTTGTTGTGAATTCTCCATGTACTGTCGCACCAGTGCGGTTGTCCGTTATTGATTTGCTAGCGTCACCGTCATTAACTGCCTCTGTTCCTCTTCTTGTCTGTGTGTCTCTGAATCGTCTTCTGTTGCCATCTTCTAGGACAACATGTGATTCAACTACGCAATGGAAAACACCCAAGCCCCTCGGTGGGCGCCAAACTGTTGAGGTCCACAGTCACGGAGTAACGATTGGTGTAATTCCGTTTTTAAGTTACCTCAGAATACGAGTAATTTTGCTGAAACTAAATCACGTTGGTGAAAATGGGTTTGAAGAGAGTAAGATGCTCGAGAATTTGAGAGTGAATGTGTTGTATATCTTGTCAAGGATTTTTCCGTCCTTTTTTTTATATCCTTTAGCTCATTATTTATAGAGCTTAATAATTGAAATGTAACCTCATAAAATGATCGGTTACAAAATGCATTGAATTCCCTCATAATTGCCTTGATTACAATGCAACAATAATGGGCGTAACTGTCGTCGTCAACCCTGAGGCGCACTTCATTTTCTTTATCCTTGTCGGCTGCCTGTTGTTCTCGTCGCAAGATTGAGCTTCGTCGCTCGGCTTTCATCCTTAGCTATTTTCTTCTTTTGTCCTTCTTAAGGGATGAAGTCTCTTCGATGAGTTTTCATCGACGTGGCTATGCTGATGAACATGCCTTCGTCAACAAATGTCTTCGTTGTCTGTCTTTGATTTGTATTCTTCCTTTGTTTCCTTCTTCTAGTTGCCCCTTTGACTTGGTTAACAAGCCTTATATTGGTATTGAGCTTCTTCAAACCAAACCCAATTTTGTAAACAATAGAGATAGATTTCATCATATCAATGCAAATTGATGTGGACAAACTCGTACCTTAACTATAAGTTTCAGTGGGTTGGGTCATTAGGGTAGGGCGGTTGACCCAGTAGCCTTCCCTAACCGAACGCCAATACCCCCCCAACTTTTCAAAACACTCGACCATCCAACTTTTCAACTTTATCTCTCTGCTTACGAAAACCAGCAAAGAAACCCTTGCTCAGGCGACGAAATGGCTGAGGGCGAATAACCTGAACCTACGCTTCATACCTCTTCTCGATTACAGTAGGTAGTACTATACATTGTGGGTTTCGTTTCAAAGTCTTCATCGTTTATGAAATCTTGAAGAAAGGATTCGACTTTCTGAACATTGAGTGTTGATGAATGGTTTAATAACAAAAATCCATACTAAAAAAGTGTTTTATTTAGATAAGTTATTTGCTTTTTCGTCAAATCTGGATGAAAGTTTGTGACTTTATGAGGTTTGAGTGTTTACGCATGGTTGTAGATGAACTGTTAATTGTAGAATCAGGTTTGGTCTTCAGGTGTTACATTTAGTTTAACTAGGTCTGGTCTTGAACTGTTATACTTACTTCAATTATTTTTGGTCTTGAACTATTTTACTTAATTTACCTATGTTTGGTATTGATGTGAATAATGATGGGCAGACTATTAAAAGATGATGTCACTCTGGCGACAATCAAGAGGTTTGAAAGGCGGACAACACAACTGGCAAAGGAAGTTTCCCAGGATACACCGAGTCAGGCGACACCGAATCAGGCACCACCACCACCACTGAGTCAGGTGACACCACCACCACCACCATCTGAATGGGCTATGAATTAGAAACAAATATATTATGTACTTATTTAGGTCAACAACTCATCACAACACTGCAACTCTCGCATTTGATTCGCCTCGAAGCTTAGCTCTATCTCTAATCACAACAACCAGAGGTTCCAACTCTTCGACCAAACGTGGATCAATCCACCAAAAAAAATTAACAACCTCCTTCTTCTAATTTCGGTGTTCATAACCAAAAAATTAATAAGTAAAATAACAAAAAACTTACTAGTTAAAAATATGGAGTTTCAGTTAGGGTTCCGAACCAGTATTTTTTGTAGCATATATGAAAAACGTCTTTCAAGATTCGAAGGGGTCAAGAAGTGATGAGGTTTGAAGGCACACCGCAATTACAAGTAACTCCATCGCAGGGCTGAGACGGATTCCTTGGCCGATCTACTTGCCTAGAACAACGACCCAAGTAAGAACTCTCACTGGCCATTTCGAGAACAAAACCAGAAAAGAAGAAGAAAATAATGAACTGAGGAAGGAAGGAAGAAAAGAAGAGAAAAAAGAACGCGAGTACCTTGCTTGGGGTCAAAGAAGAAAGGGGAAGGGGAAAGACTAATAGAAATTAAAAAGAAAGTAACTAAATGAGAGATAAAAGAAGAAGGATGAAATACACAAACAAATAAATAAGGTAAAGAAACAAGAAGATTAAATTAAATGAGAAATTAGTGTTGAAAACGTGTTACCAATATACTACATGTGGAAAACAATAATTGCGACTTGATAGCGAGAATATAGTCAGCAAAACACACTTTGTAGCGAGAATATATTTAAATAACATTGGTACTATTGCCACATTTTTTTTGCATTGACTATTTAATTGTTCATATAATCACAAGTTAACTGTTTTTGCCGCAAATACCCTTAATATTTAATAGTAAATCACAATATTTTAATATACAACGATGACATTTGCAGTTTAAGAAAAAAAAATGAAATTAATTTAACACTGAAGTGAAATATGATTGAGATAATTAATTTATAGAGTAATATTTTATTTTAAAATAATGAATAAGTGGTATAAATGAAAGATACTAAATAAATATAAGAGTACGAAGATAAATAAGAAAAAACATAAATATAAAATAAATATTTTAATTTGTTGTTAAAAGTGAAGTTCTGTTGGAGATGAAGTGATATTTGATATGACATTTACTTTAAAAAGATGTAGAAAATAGAGTTGTCGATTAAAGATGATCTAAGAAACACTATTAGTCCTAAACCTGTAAATGCGTGGTTTTTAATCAAGTCGATATTTTGAACCGCTCAAATCTTAGTCAATTTTATTTAAGTGTAAATTTTTAAAATTAGATGTTTATTCAAATCTGTTGCCAAAATTAATATCCATAATATAAAACCTAGCATTTTGTTTTTAACATAAACCAAACGAATAATAAAGATATAGAAAGTTATAAACCAAATGAACATGGCACACATCTATGACGAAATATAAAACAATTTAATTACGTTTAAAACGATTAATAAATAAAACTATTATGTGCATTTTTCGTAACATATAAAAATTGGGCTCATTTTGGCAAAAGTCAAAGCCCATCACCAAAGCCAAAGACCGGAGGCCGATGAACCAAGACATTGGCGATGCCCGGAGCCGACAAGGCCGACGAGGCGACGAGGCAACAAGCCTGACAAGCACCCTCGTTATAACTTGATGAGGGCATAACTTGTAATTATTCCACACGACGAGGAGATCCGAGACCACGGAGATCTCTGGGAAATCCTTCGGATTCCCCCGAACTCAATATACGAACTCGCAGACAACCGAAAGACATCAAAGACGAATAAAGAAGCACCGACGACCTCTTTTGCAGGGCTAGGGGCCTCGACAACCCCCTTGTAGTAGGCCCCTGGAGGTGCAATTTCAGGGAATTGGTTTTCCTATAAATAGGAGCCTTCCCCCCCTCATTTCCACACTCACTCACAGCTTTCTCCAGAGCTTCTCTCTCTAACTTTCTCTCTCTATAAAGTCGCCCCTCTCTCCCTCAGCAAGAATTGAGAACTTGCTGGCTGAGGCCCGACTAAGAGGAGATCTAGAATAGAGTCTTAGTCTCGACAAGGGAAGTTGTTCGACGAGTCAACGATGGAGTCCCTTGCCAGGTGGTCAAGCCTGCCAACACCCGCGAGGTCGACTAGGAGCATCCCTTAACAGGTTAGGCGCCCTCGCCAACCTCGACAAGGTCGACAAGGAGCACCCTTTGTCAGGTAAGGCGCCCTCGTCAACCTCGACAAGGTCGACAAGGAGCATCCCTCATCAGGTTAAGGCCCTCGCCACAGTGAGATTGACAACACCAACGAGGTCGACGAAGAACACATCACGCCAGTAATACCCAGCCGCCTGGCCAAGGGTCACCCCCGCGCTGCCAACATCGGCACTTCCGACGAGTAAAACCACATCGTCATTCACCCGCCGTTTATCACTAACCCCGAACTACGTGAGACCTAATTCTCTTAAACTGAGATACGTAGGCAGCCTCGCCCAACCATAAGCGACGGGGCACGGGCCCAATCTACCCTTTATTGCAGGTCCTCCCTCGCCGTAAGAGCTCGTTAAGGAAGGAGAACTGTGAAGAATCATCAAGACCAGCACGGAGCTTCATCAAGACCGGAGTTCGCCTAGACGAGGATATCGCCAAGACAAGGACTCTGCTCAGACGAGGAGCGTCGCCAATACAAGGACCTCGCCCGGACTTCGCCACCACGAGGGAAGTCCGACGAGGAGCTTCGCCGTGATACAGACTTCGCCCCCACGAGGGAAGTTCGTCGAGGATCGCCAAGAACAACCCGAAGACTTATCCAAGACGACGGATTCGCCTCCAACTTTGACGATCATTACTCAACCCGCGTTGACTCAGCATTCAATTATCCACGTGTTCAGCGGGTCAATCTCAGGACCCGAACCTTAGATCCGATTCTAAGTTAAAATCATTTTTACGCATTAACAAAACAAATTTAAATTTATATAATTTAATGTAAAAAAGGAAAACACAGTACGAAAACAATATGCGACTCAAATTGTGAGCACATAATTTGCATATTTTTATAGGCTTATATCATAAGTTTCAGTTAAAAATACCTACTATATTAGTTGTATAATTGTGTAAATCAAACAAGTTGTGGGCATTAAAGCCCAACCTTCCAAATAAAGGCCAATTGGTACTAGTGTCGAGAAAGTTGGTGGCTATTTGGCCGACTATATTCCTAAACGACATCTAATTATGTTACACTCACTTTTTTCGTTTACAACTCATACTTAATAGTTAATAGTTTAATGTCGACGCATTAAAAAAATCATCAAATAAATCATAAAGTGGATAAAGAACACAACGTGCGTATGAGTCCCACAACATGAGTGTTTGAAAGGGCAAATCTTGTCTTCAATTTGTTGACTTGTCTCTCATATTGACCATATGATCATATTATACTAGGATTGCTATTAGGGGAAAGAGATTATCCAAATGTGACTTTTATTCAGATCGATCATATGTTATATTTTATTATTAAGATTTTATGTTAGCAGAGATAGTCTAAAAATAAAAAGTTAATGGTAATATATATACCCAAATTATTTTCAAGTGGGAGGACATAGATTCATTTTCAAGTGAGACTATGTTTTATTTCGGATTTGCGAAGATTATTGTTGAAGTGAAAAATCACTTTCGAAGTCACAGATTCACAATTGGTATAATTTGCTTTTAAATTACCCCAGAGCTCGATCTTTCCGTTAAAACTTAATCACGTGGTTAAAAATGAGTTTTGAAGAGAGTAAGACAATTGAAAATTTTGGTGTGAGTATAATATATTTCTTATCATTGAATTTCTCTCATCCAATTTTACATTGCTTTATCTCATTATTTATAGAGCTTAGTAATTGAATGCCAACCTCATAAATGATCTGTTACAAATTTTGTTTAATTCTCTCATAATTGCCTTAATTTCTTATTATACATTACGCATCAATCACGAGTGTAACTTTCATTGTTATCCCAGAGGCGTCGTCCGCGTTATATTGACTGCTCCTTGTCCTTGTCTTTGTCTTCGTCGTCTGGTTGCTAGCTTCGTCGCTTAACTTTGCTTCTTCTGGTGTTTTTTGGCAATGAGGTCTTTGATGGGGCTTCGTCGATGGAACTTTGTCGCCTTTTGTTGCAACGTCTTCCTTTGACTGTTGACTTTTTCCCTGATCGATTTCTTTGACTTGGTCAATGGGCTTCTTATTGGTGTTGGACTTCTCCCTCTAAGGTCAAATCTTGTAAACGACGGAGATAAATTTCATTGTATCAATGCAAATTGATGTGGACGAAGTTGTACCTCAACAGATAGCCCCATATTTTATCAAGTACTATAAGTAATTGGTAAAATATGAGACAAGAAATATCACTTTCCTTTGATGACATCGATGAGCTCGTCGCTTCCACTCTTGGAATGTTAACACTTAGTGATTTTTCAGATAATTGGCGATTGTCTTTTAGCGACGGTAGTAACCACAAAATATTCCCATTGCTCGATGGGATCCAAAGTGTTGCGAAATCCCTATCCAATCGTGATTTTACTTGTGGCGCTTCCTGGGAAATCGTCATGTTTCTTCATGCCGTTTCACCTCAGCGCGTGTTAGCGCGTGTCTCCATGTATTAGAAATCACTCGAGTGTATCTCGAGTATCCCAAACATCGCTTAATATGGTCCCTTGATTCATTTTCGAGCCTTCGATCCTCGTGCGTCAGATGTTGGTGCTAGCTGGGATATTTAAATCCCTGATTTCTTCATCTTTCTTTTCCTTCTCCTTATTCTTTCATGATTTCCTCCCGATATCTCTCTGTGAATTTCTCACAAAGATATTCAATCTTGTTCATGATTGTCTAGATTCTCCTCTTCATCCCTTTATATTTTTTCGTTATCATGTAGATTGCTTCTGCCTTCTTTGTACTTATAAATACCACCGTCCTCTGTGAAAATTAAAGTATTAAACATTCCCCAGACTCGTCAATGATTTCCGTGTTTAAAACTATTCCCCCCTTAAGTTCCCATGCTCTTCCATGAAGAAGGAGGATGTCGAGAAGATTGTTCAGAGGTTCTTCCTTAGTCCCGACGCTCTTGTTCGTGTTCCTGAGAAGGATGATCGTCCTGACAACATCGAGGATGGGTGGTATTATGTGAATTTTTTGATACATATAAAAGTTGGGCCCCATTGGCAAAAGTCAAAGCCCATCAGTGAAAGTCAAGGCCCATTAGTGAAAGTCGAAGCCCCCCGACGAAGTCAAAGACCAAAGGCCCAAGACCCAACGCATTTGGCGAGGCCCAGAACCTTGAAGATGAAGAAGACAAAGCCCTTGATTAAAAAGGCACCTCCTCCCGACGAGGTCCCCCGACGATCCTCCTGACGCAGTCCCCCGACGAGCCTCCTGGCGAGGTACCTCGCTATTACCAACCACCTCGCCCTGACGAGCCACCTCGCCATGGCATGAAGAAGGGATCGATCACAATAAATCCACATGACGAGGAGATCCGAGCTTACGACGATCCTTGGGAAGTCCTTTAGATTCCCCCGGAATAAACATACAAGTTCGTGGACACCCGTAAGGCACTATAGGCGAGCTACGAAGATCCGACGGGGCCCTCGCCATGACGAGGAGCCGGGGTAAGGTCCCTTGACAAGCCAAATTCGCAAGCCCCTCATGTGTAGTTAATGGGAATTGGTTTATCTATAAATAGGAGACTCCCCCTCCTCATTTCAACACATTCTCTCATAGCTTTCTCCAGAGCTTCTTAATCTAGCCAATCTCTCTCTAAAAATTGCCCCTCTCAACTGGTGATACCCGGATCGCGCCTCCGACGCCCCTGGAGCTTGCCAATAGAGGCCTCGTCCGAGAGATAAGGGTTATTTTGAGTCTAGCCTCGCTAAGAAAGTTGTTCACCGTGGTCATACGCTTCGCCTGATATCATCAGACGTCGCCAAGGCTACCCTCGCAGGTCAAGGCCCACGTCATACGAGCTCGCCAACACCCGCGTCGTCTACTACGACAGCCTCGCCGTTGGCAAAGGTCACCCCCGTACAGCCAACATCGGCACTTCTGACGAGTCAAACCATAGTGTTAGTCATTCATTTATTACTAACGCTGAACTACGTGGGACTTGATTCTCTTAAACTGAGATACATAGGCAGCCTCGCCCAACCATAAGCAACGGGGCGCAGGCCCGATCAACCCTTTTTTGCACGTCTTCCATTACCATAGGATCTCGCCAATGAAAGAAATCACGAAGAATCATCAAGAACGCCTTGGAGCTTCGCCAAGACAGGAGCTCGCCTAAACGAGGAACTTTGCCGAGACGATGAGCTTCGCCAAGCAAGAAGTTCTCCGAGACGAGGAGCTTTTCCAAGACAAGAAGTTTGCCGAGACGAGGAGCTTCGCTAAGACAAGAAGTTTTCTTGGACGACGAGCTCTCCAAGGAAGGAAGTTTCCCAAGGATCGCCCTAGACGAAGGATTCGTCCAGGTTTGATGATCGCTAGTTAACCAACGTTGACTCTGTATTCAATTATCCACATGTTCATCGGGTCCAGCTCGGGACCCGAACCATGAATCCGCCTCTAAGTTAAAGCCATTATTCGCATTAACAAATTGGTGCTATAAGGATGGTAGGCCGAACATCAACCTGGAAAACCGTACCAACATTCATCAGAAGATCTCGGAGCACGGCGATCGCCATTCGACATGACGAGCCACGCCAGTGCTTCACAAGGCACGACACCGATACTGACGACCAACATCGTGCTCAACACAAGAGTCTAAACCCTCGCCAGGCGGACTCAGCCGCCTCGCTAAGTTTCACCAGTGCAAATCGGGAATGAAGACGGTTTAAACGATGTTTCACAGAGGTCAATCCCCGCTAACGATAAAGAAGGTACAAGAGAAAGCAACGACAATAGAGCTCGCCAGAACGACACCGACCCTTGTTAGGCTTGCCCGGAGGGTCGCCAATTGGGTTTGCCAGGACGAAGACCGTGAAGATGTCGGAGCTCGTTATAACGACCCTGACCCTCGCCAGGCTCGCCCTGGGGGTCGCCATGCCAAAGATCACTAAGACATTGGAGACCGCCGGTACGCCCCGGACCCTCGCCAGGCTTGCCCGGAGGGTCGCAAGGTGGTTCACCAAACCGAAGATCCCGACGATATAGAAGACCGCCGGAACCACCCGGATCCTCTCCAGGCTCGGCTGGAGCGTCGTTAAGAGGTTCGCTAGACTGAAGACCTTGACAACATGGTATATTGATGGAACGCGCCGGACACTCGCCAGGCTCGCCTGGAGGGCCACCAAGGGAATCATTATGATGAAGACCGCTACCTTGCATGAGTATACCAGGACACCCCCGACCCTTGCCAGGATCACCCGGGGGGGTCGCTAACCTTTCATCAGGACGCGATGGCGGACGACGAGCTGAAGTAATCAACCTCAAAAACTATGGAGAAGACTATCAGTGGGGCCATCGGGCTTCGTCCGGCCGTCGCCCAGGTGACCAAGAGCCTCGCCAACTGCAACGCGACAACGTATTCGACCTCCTCGAAGGGATGCCGAATGATATCCAAGACTTACGCTATGCCCAGGGCCGTGGGGCGATGAGCTGTGTTGTGCTCGATGGGATGCTTTCCCCACTCGCACCACACCTGCTTGACGAAGAAGCCGTAGGAGACCTACGCTTCGCAATCAACCTCATTAAAGACGGGAAAGAAGATCTTGTCTACCACCTCGTCCAATATCAGACGATCATGCAAATGAAGAAGTGCTCGACCTCGACGATCTGCCAGGCGTTCTGTTTAACCCTCACCGACATAGCGTTCGAGTGGCAGCGGCTACCCAAGGCAAGCATCCATTTTTTCAACCAGCTTAAGGAACTCTTCGTCGCCCGCTTCGCCGGTGCAGTGAACCAAAGAAAGGAGATATCCTACCCGTGGTCAATCAAGCAGAACAGCGACGAATCCCTGCAGAAGTTTAGCAACTAATTCGTCGAAGAATCCAATAAAGTGAACGACTACACCGACAACGACGCCGTCATCGCCCTCATCGACGGGCTACGAACAGGGGAGTTCTTAGTGTCTCTCGTCAAAGACAGGCCATACCATGATGAAGCTCATGACGAGAGCAGCACAGCGTATCTCCATGGAGGAATAACTAGCCAGCAGGAAGTGAATAGAGCAAGGAAGCCACCGACAAAGCAACGACCACTCCTCCAACGAACCAAGAGGAAAGAAGATCCATAATGACAACAACAAATATCGAATGGCGAAGCCGCAAGGAGGCAGACGACAAAGGGACCATTCCGCATCGACAGAAGGAACTACACTCCGCTAGTAACTACTCTAGACGAAATCTTTGCCAAGAACGGCAACAAGTTCAAGGAACCTCGCTCGCTGCTGAAGCAAGAAAAGGACAAGACTTGGTACTGCCAATTCCATCGTGACTATGGTCACATGACGTCGCAATGTAACCAGTTGAGGAACCAAATTGAAGACATAATCAGGGAAGGACAACTTAAGGAGTTCGTCAAGAAGCTTGTGGTGAACAACAAAGGAACGAGCGCCATGCAGCTCCCACTCTTGACGATCACGCAACCGACACCTCAAGGCGATGACAGAGGAAAAGCCATTACCGCTGAACGTCATATCAACAATCAACAGAGGACAAGGAAATGGAGACTCATGCCAAAGCAGACGAACCTACGCACGTGGATGGAGAAGGGATAGTACTGGCGAAGCCATCACTTTCACTGAAGACGAAGCTCTCACCATCCACCACCCACACAACGACGCATCGTCATCAAAGCGCAGATTGCTAACAACATGGTAAGGGGGATACTCATCGATAATGGAAGCTCAGCGGACGTGATCTTCAAGACGGCCTTCGACAAGATGAACTTGGGCCGAATTATTTCCAGCCCAATTCGCACGCCATTATTTGGTTTTGCAGGAGAACGCGTACCGACCAAAGGATTCATCAAATTGTCGATGACCTTCAGAGCCAAAGACGGGCCTAGGGTGACTCGAATTGTTAGCTATCTCCTCATCGATATGCCTTCATCATACAACATCATTATCGGGAGAGCCACACTCAATCAGCTCCAAGCCTCGACATCCACCTATCAACCACTCGTCAAGTTCCCAACACCAAGCGGAATCAGAGTCATGCGAGGAAGTCAAATCGAGTCACAGGCTTGTTACGAGAAAGGCGTGAGATGAAGTATTGCCTCAGCGACAATCGCCACCATCAGCAAATGAGTCTGCAATCTTGACCTCGCCACCACAACAAGCACAAGTGGAGACGCGAAAAATCCAACGACTGTTATCGGTCTGAGGGAGATATTCGCCCTCCTACAACGATACGAGAAGAAGTTGGCCCATGCCAGGAAGACGAACGAATTCAAACCAGAAGATTCTCTTGACTACGCGACGTAGAAACGCTTCGTCGCCAAGATGTTCGCCCACGTATGCCAAAGCAAGCAGAAGATCAACCTCGCCGAGCGAAGAAATGGAGAAAAGCACCAGCCATGGGTCGCAAGAAAGAAAACATGAATGCTGACTTAGTCATTAAGCACACCCGCGGTGCCTACACCTATGTAGCTGAAGGAAGAGGAAAGGCGAATGATGTACAACCAAGCAGAAGAACCGAGCAAGAAAACGATGACACCAACACGGGAGCATGAATCGTCATCACCAGTCCTCAAGGAGAAAAGTAAAAGCACGCAATCAAATTTGAGTTTAAATTCTCAAACGATGAAGCAGAATGTGGAGCGCTACTCGCCGGCTTGAACCTCGCCGAAAGGCTCGCCATGAAGAATTTACAGGTACACTGCAACTCAAAGGCGATCGCGAACCAGATAAATGGCGGACTCCCGATGAAGGAAGAAAGCATGCTGACACATCTGCAGGAATCTATGGGCCGCCTCAAGCCATTGACATGGTACGTGGTCACGTGGATCCCCAGGATTGCCAACGACGAAGCAGCAACCCTAGCTCAAGCAGTGATTGGCTAGAAGGAAGACGAACATGAGAAAGCTCCTGATGAAGCGCCGGAGGAGGACTCATATGACTAAGAGGAACTTGTCGCCATCAACACCGAAGACGAGCCCAAGTGGATGACCGCAATTGTCGACTATCTCCGCCAAGGCAAACTGCTAGTCCTGCCGGTCAACCTGCACCAATGAGGTCACGGCGAGACTCCTATATCCTTTTCAATAAAGCGTGACAAAAGCGCAAGGCCAAGTCTACTTAGTAGGCCAACCTTGTGAATAAAATATTTCTTTGTGGAATTCTTCGTTTATCATAAAGTTTTCCCGAAACTGCAATGCAGATTACGCAAAAATTAGGGGGCACTACAATATATATCCGTTCCTAAAAAAAAATCGGCTATGCGCCACCTGAAGACCCTCGCAAGGTCCAAATATGGCTACACAAAACCCTCACCAGGTCTCAATACGGCTACACAATGACGGCTACGCGTAAGCCAAAACCCCGCCTGCTCCCAATACGGGTACACAAATACTGGCTCCGCGCCAGCCAAAGAGCCTCGCCAGGTCCCAGTACGGCTACACAAAACCCTCGCCAGGTCCCAATGCGGCAACACAAAAACGGCTACGCGCAAGTCAAAATTATTAAGCGCCAACAATAAACCCTCACCAGGTCCAAATACGGAAGCACATACTTGTCGGATTAACTACCCGACGAGAACACCCACCGTCCACAGACAACCTATACTACTTTCAGGTTAAAACATGGGTGATGACCTAACAATCACAACAGGAGTGCACTCCTAAGACCGCTACGACACGCCACGATGCGCGGACTCGACAAACAAAGATATAAACAAATTCAAAGTTCAGATTATACTATATATTTAAATGTCATCAACGGGTACGCAAAAATAAAAGACGAAATACGCCGAACAAGCGACAAAGGCAAACGTAAGGCTGTAAAGCCCGAAAAAATGTCTCGAAAGCATAAAAGGTGAGCGAAAGGGAAACTAATCTCTGGGAAGCACCAAGTCGAGCGGCTCCACATTGTGAACGGAGTCTGGAACACCAAAGACATCAAGGAACCTAAAGGAAAGATCAAAATGGCCATTCTCCTGAAGATGAGCCCCTTGGCACTCAGTGAAGCCCGACCAGTCCACCTCGTTGGAGGCTGCATGCCCCATCGCTTCCGTCCCAGCCAAACTCGCATCAGCATCTACCTTCTGCTTAGCATACGAGGAATGAGCTTTGGAGACATCACTCTGAAGACGCTCAATCTGGGAGTCACGCCTCGCTAAACAATCCTTTAAAGCCGCGACCTAGTCCTTAGCCGCACGAAGCTCCTCTTCAACGGCTCGACAACCCTCGCGCACACAGACAACTCTTGCTTACCAAAACTTTGGTACTTCTGCCACTATTAGGGTAATCAGTGATTCATGACAACAATCAAGAATCATGCCTGATTGGAATATTATATGTTCAATTAATATTTTGAACATAATATTTGCGGTGTCTTCCTTGTGGAGCTACAAACGTGACAAATGGATATACACACTCGAGCTTCGGCTAAAGTGTAAGGATTTTACCAACCTTGATTTCATTGCACTATAGCTTTTGGATGAACTCTCGAGTGTGTATTTATTTTATCTTCCTTATCACATGAGTCCATTGATACAATCAGATTATTCGAATCGAGGTTTATGTATTATTATGATTCTCATCGAAAATGGTGAAATTACCATTCTGCGCTTTTTGACGACACTTCCTTAGTCTATGATTATTACAAACTACTCACTCAACGGGTTATGAATCCGCTAAGATGATCATGAGTACTTGTTTGTTTCCCACAAATCATTATAAGAACATCATAAAGCTATTATCCATATCTGCACTCGTGCAACCTATCCCAGTCAACCATTTGATCCCAAAATAAAAGTATTATGAACACCACTCGTGTTCTGTAACGATTAAATAAAAGATCATGTAAGCTGAAACGTATAAGTCCACTATGATCAGGACTTCAAGTGATTCCTATCTGATCATCTTAGCGACTTTATCATAATTTCATTAGTGACGGACTTATTTGATGATTTTGATATAAGTCTAGTCCGTCTAGTACGAAGGCACTTTATACTTGATAAACTTAACAGTGCATGGACAACACTATGATCCGGTAATAGATCATCATATTAATGTGATTAAGTTCATCAATAGTCGTTCTTGATTAGAAATTCCCATTTCTAATCTAGACCATGGACTTATTTAAGTTCTTTATTTGTGACAGTCAAGCCTCCTCACATAGACTCAGTGTGATGACTAAACACAAAAGCAAAGTTAAAGAACTAAGGATTAAACATTCAATTTTTATTCATATAATCCATAGATAACTATATATGATTATCATTAGTAAGAGCTATTCATTACAAGAAAAACGATCAAGATCTTATACAATCGGGATTAGCATCTGAATAGAGGGCATATTCTAAAATATGTTCAACAATCTCCCACTTGCACTCTTAGGAAGATGCATCGAATCCTTAAATCTTCTTTCTGGAAAGTCCTCGAGAATTTATTCTCAGGCATTTTTTTCTTTTGGAAAACAGACTAGCCAATTATTCCTATCTATGTTTAAGTCATATGTCGCCTACAATCTTATCGAGAAGATAATATTCCTCTCTATGCTTAGCTTTACATGGTTCAAAGCTCCCACTCATTTATTAGTGCTAATTATGAATTAGTATAACATTAGCGGTTTCACTTGCAATTTGAATTGCATTCACATCTCTGAAGATATTCGAGCTCGATTATTTCACTTAATGTCCTTGACATTAAATCTAGTCACCACAAGGAATCTGCGATGAGGATTGCTTCAAAGCATTAATCCTTGCGACCTCTCCTTTATATAAGGTGTAGACACTAATCACGATCTCAAAATCCTTAGTGTTTTATTTATGACTTAGGTCGATAAATTTAGCATGACTGGAGATATTGATAATCTCTTAAATGTTTCAGCATACAAGTTCTTCGTATATCCAGAAAAAGGGAACTTATCACTTATTCACTCATTGAATCAAGCAAATATTAAACTGGCATCTTAAATAATTCCCACTGTCACTTAGAAGTTTTTCCTTGTTCGCTTTTTAGTTGCGCACTCAAAACTTCTTATTTGAGATCATGTCGTTAATAATTACATCGATCGATTCATAATTACATTGAATCAATTAATATTTTTAGTTCACGTATTATATTAACCAATAATATCATGTCGTTAATAATTACATTGATTGATTCATAATTACTTGTTTATTCATCTAGCTCATAAAACCATAATTGAGCTAGTTAATGAGATTCTTAAATGCAGGGCTCAACAACGTTCACATTTTTACTTTCAAGGTTTATGATGACCTTTTATGTTACCAGGATTTGAAAATTTACATTCATCCGACACGAATTAAATTATACAGTAAATTTATCCCCAAATCTTTCTTTACAAAATATATTCTGGAACAAATCCATGAAGATAATCTAGTCAATCTTTACCATTCAGAAAGACATATTGACACATATCTGCCATTACTCATTAAACGAGGATATAGGCTGTAACGCCCCTAAATGGGGGTTAGTAGAATAAGACAAAAACAATGACTTTTCAAACTGACCGGTCAATGGCACATCATCTTATAAACAACGAACTTGGACTATTCAACGTCCACGTCAATAGACATGTAGTTCCTGCCCATGGGACTAAAACGACAAAAAAAAAAAAAATCAAGACCGCTGTTTATACAACACCATAAAAGCAGGAAATGCAAAATACCACAATCACATTAATCCTTCATTAAATCTATTACAATTTTAAATTAGAAAGATCATCACAATTATAAAATATTTACTTCGACAAACAATAAAAATACGGGTAAAAAAAATAAACACTTGGATCTCCAGAACTGGTCTAGTCGTTGTCCGGAGTCTGACACTGAACACCGCCTGTAACTGAAAGGAGAAAAATATATATATGGAAAGGGTGATCTCCACGTGCTCAGTAGGGAAACTATTACAAATTCTCTTTACCGAATCATTATTAGTCAAATTTGAATCAAATAAATTAAACGTCATCATTAACCATTTAATCGTCATTTTATCACTTTCAACAATAAAATAATTAAATAAATATACCTCACAATAGTCAAATCATTTCGGTGGACCATGCCGAGTCAGCTCGCGCCTTTACTCCACTATACCCCATCGAGTCCTCAAGCCAACGAGAACAGGTGGACTAGAAGTCCCTAACCGTAACTCACCCTCAACTCGGGATCCTAATCTCCACCCAAAGACGGCCAGTTCACCATTGGCCAAAATGTTGACTTTTGGGTCACCAATCATATCCAAATCCATATCCGGCCTACTGCGCAGTAGCCAGCTGCTCGTCAGCAGCTCAAATCACATCATCCGCCCGAAGCGGGTACCAATATCATAATACATATCATCTGCCCGTTGCGGGTACCAAACCATCACACGTCATCCCGACATAACCATAAACATAAAATATATAATAACCATCATTAAGTAAATATAACCATACCTAGTTTCCAGCCTCACTCTCAAGCGACATCGATCATAACATTAATTTTATTAATTAACATATCATTTCATTAATTCCAATTTTAACCTATCCAGTTCAATCTTCATTAAAGCGTTGATTTCTACATTCATTTTAAATTGCAAGAAAAGGTAATAGCCCTTACCTCGATCAATGGAAATATTAATCCATTGACTAACTAGTCAAAGATGCGGGTTCGTCTTGGCCTTGGGTTTGATGATCAGAGACTTCGGCTTCCGATGTAATGTTCAAAACAGATGGTATAGGCAGCACAACCTCCGAGGCGAGAACGGGACGACTATCAGCGCCAACTACAATACCGATATCATCCATCGAAATATTCGCCAAAATGGAGTTTTAATTGCCAATTGCGATTCCGATACGCTAAAATTTAATCCGGGCCAAATCTTCATCGGGTACGCAAAACGAGACAGCAAAACGGGCATTAATTTGGCAATTTAATAACTTTCCTAGCCTAATCGAACTACCCTAAGATCAATGGAAATGTCAATTTCATCAATCCAAGCACTATCGAATTTAAGCATGGAAATTTTAAAGCTAGGGCGGCAAAATCGAAGGCTTACCGGAAGTCAGACGATAAATCTAATTGAGGGCTTTAGATCTCTTCGACGAGGGCTTAAAAACCCCTTAATAAATTTTGGGATCGGAGAATCACGACGGCGACCGGCACCTCCACCGATCACGAGCATGCTTCTTGAACCCAAATCAGAATTAGTTTTCTCAAAATTAAACTTTTTCGGAAAATATCTAAAAGTTTCAGTCCGAACCTTCCGGTGGCGATTCCGGCCAAGAGCCACCACTTCTGATCAATATCCGCCTATCACTGGCTTCGTCTTCACAAGATCTTTACAATGGTACCAAGATCTCGCCGATCGGAGTTCTAGTGATGGGAGTATAAGGCTCTGATTATTTGATGAGAAAAGAAAAAAAGAAATAAGAGAGGAGAGATGAGATAGGAGAGAGAGGCTACGTGAGGAATGGAGAAATAGTGGGTGGAAGGGATTTAATTTCCCTCTGCCAGCTTTGCTTTTTTTTTTTCCCTGTAAATATATATATATATATATATATATATATATATATATAAATATATTAAGGGTTTTACATAGGCTATAGACAAGAGAATCTTGATAAATAGCATAGTAACCAGAGAGTAAAAGATTCTACCATTTCTTTTCTCTCCTGTTTCTAGGGAATAACCCTCGGTTACTACTCTAGCTATTAACGATTTACCCTTCCGTCTATTCCTCTCTTTCTTATATATACTTACGGTCACTCTTCAACCCGTTAGCTAAGTATATTGGTTCTAGATATTGACTATAGTCAACGATTTTTGTACCTTTCTGCTATCGTTCATAATGAGATCTATTCTTTATTAAAAGAAGTTTAACGTATATGTTTCTCAAATAAAAATGTTAAAATATTAGTCGGTACTCGTAGCTCAGGATCAGCTGACACAGCTCCCACTACATCTAATTATTCTAAAATTTCTAATTATGACTTATGGTTTCTTTTTTGGTAATCTTTTATGATTTAGTATCACATTGATGTTTTCCGGGATAAAAAACGAGCAAATCGTTTTTCCTTTAACATATCAAATACGTATACTAATATAGTATTTATCTGTAACCATCTCGTTATAATTGTTGGCATCTTTTATTTATCTTATTGGCTAATCATTCATTCATCACAATGAATAATACTTGTAACACATCAATAATTTTGAAGAAACTGAAAAACATTATTGATGCATCAAGTTGACGGAATAAGTGGGAGCGTTGAAATACTCTTATTCTACCCATTATCTAACAATTTTACCGAAAGAAATAAACATAAAAATAAAACATCTAAGAATTTTACCGAATGGAATAAAAAACAAAACTTGAAACTTAAAAACAACGATTAAACTTAAAACATCTCTCTTCTCCGAGTCACCCATGTACTAGTCTTCCAGATGCACTAATTTCTTAGGAGCAGCAGCTGAAACAAGAAAATTTAAACATATCCTAGTTTTGTCGTGGAATCCTAGATTCACGAATAAAGGTCACAAAAGCCCTTTATATGTTAAATAGAAACATCTTAGGTGAGACACTCACCTGTTTCTCTTTTCTTGGCCATGAGCTTGGGACACTGATTCTTCCAATGTCCCTTCTCCTTACAATGGAAGCGTTTTCCCATCCGGCTTTCAGTTGCTTTTGCATTCTTCGACTTCTGAGAGAAATCCTTAGTCCCGCTTTGCCTATAGTGCACCTTCTTTTTCTTCTTCGCGTTTTTTGACGAAGAAGATTAATTATGACACGCAGCATGTGCCTCATGTCTCTTTGCAAAACTGGAGATGTTCTCGAAGGTTTGTAGCTCATTAATAAGTTGAGTAAGTCCGTAAGTCAACTTATTCATAATGCAGTTACTGGTGAATTGCACGAAGTCAGACAATAGTGAGTTCAGAATGATACTCACTTGTGACTTCTCATCCACCTAAGGACCGTGCAGTTCAGCTTCATTGAAGTGATTCACCATCTCCATCACGTGATCATGGACACTTGTCCCACATTTCATTCTGGAGTTCATATACAGACGAGTCGCATCATTCTGAGCTTCCTCAGACTGCTTGCCATACATGCCTTGGAGAAACTCCATCATTTCGTATGGAGTCTTGAGGGCTTTTATCTTGATCCTCAACGAATTGCTTGTGCTGGCTAGAATGTAGCCCATAACGCGATTGTATGCCTGGATCCAGCTTTAGTATGGTTCCCTAGCTGTTCTGGCGCTTGAAGCACCGGGTACCGCAGGACATTCATCAACGAGAACAAAGCGAATGTTCTCCCTGATCAGGACGATGTTGATGTTCGCCTTCCACTTAGGGAAGTTATTCCCGTCCAGAGTGTTGTTCGACAACAACGACATGATAGGGTGTAACATGGCTAATTGGCATAAAATGAAACTTAAAAAACTTATATAGGAGAATGTTTCTACAATTTAGAAATAGAGAAGTTTGCAAGGTTTTTAAGGATAAACATAGAAAAAAAACCTTATAGTATTGTTTCAAGGTAATTTAGCAACTTACACATGGTTGCTGGCTCAAAAACTACACTAACCATGTATCTAGCTAAACTAAGTTTAGTCTCAACTCAACTAATTCACTGAAATCAAAACTTGGTTCCTTGTGAACTATCTACCTACTTTAGAACGGCCATGCAATGAATTTAGTCATCACGTGCATGACTAACCCATTGTTTTTCAGATCATAGACTTAACAAAATCAATCACCGTCCATAGGAGGCCAGATCTAGCTGACGCGCGGTCGTTGAAATACATCTGATCTCTTATATCTGTAAACTAACTTGTACGGTGTCTTATAGACTACATAACTGAAACGATAACAAATGGAGAACTTCTTACTCTAATCCTACTATTTTAGCTATAAATGTTTTTAACCATCTAAGACAAGCACGGTTATCTAGGCTCGAGCTCTAAACGTTGAACTTACATTTTAATTATCTAGAATTAAAAGAAATTCTATCCGTTTAATGCTCATAATAAGCTTCTCATTAATTACCCATTAATAAGCTTATTCCTAGGTCATTTACATATACCAAGAATACTAAGAGCCTAGAATAAAATCATATATTAAATACGGTAGTGATAGATCGAGGTGCGTTCACCAGGCAGATGAGA
This sequence comes from Parietaria judaica, assembly GCA_954871525.1. Lineage (NCBI taxonomy): Eukaryota > Viridiplantae > Streptophyta > Magnoliopsida > Rosales > Urticaceae > Parietaria > Parietaria judaica. The sequence continues at coordinate 61,624,325 of OX940860.1, forward strand.
GGGGTCCCTAACCGCCCATAGTAAAGGACGCATACCGGCCCCGCTTTTGATTCCCTCTCTCTCAAACAAGAACACAATTCTCGGAATTTCCCTAATTAATAATGAAGTTATTTATCGATTAATTATTTACTATCTAATACTCAATCGAAACTGCTCAATTAAAACCCAATGTTATATAGCCCACTATATAACATAAACGTGTTAGGAAATTTGGATTAATAACTAAATTATTATCTAAGGAATTACAATTAAAATGTCAATAATTAATTCTTATTATTAAGAAATTAATTATCCATTTTAATAAATTAATAAAGACAATAATTAATTTAAAACAAAAATTAATTATCTAGTATTAATTATTATGCGAATTATAATATTCAAGGGGTCAATAAAATAAAAAAAATTATTTTATTTATCTAGGAGAAATTAAAAATAGGATCACGCTTAAACTTTGGGTTAATTAAAAAAATAAAAATAAACATTTTAACCCAAATTAATACTTTTGGGTCATTATTTAAAATTAACCCAAAATTGTATAATAATAATGAATTTTTTTATTCTGGCACGTGTAAAACACACGCCGTATGCGCGTGTGGGGATTTAAAGCTGCATTGAACAACCCGTGAAGTTCTTTTCATATCTAAACCCCATAGGTTGAACAAACCCCACCCAAGTTGTAATGGGCTCACCATTCTCAGAAAAGGCCCAATGTGCCTCGTCGCACACCAGTAACGAGCCAAAGTCACTGCCTCTCTCCAGTGCGTTAGTCACGCTTTGTCGCAGGTCGGTCATTCCAGCCTGGCACGGGCTGGGTTGTGCGTGTATGACGCGTGGGTCGAAGGCCCATTGCACTAGCTCGCGACACGCGAGCTGGTTTTTGCTCATTCAATGCAGTGAGTTCCCTTGCTCTACCAGCCCGGGCTGGTCAACCTCCCATGATTGGGCAGTGCTCAGTCTCACTTGTGTGACGACAGGGAGCCCGGAATTGGCTCCCAAATAACTCTGGGACTGGGAAATCCCAGCCGTAATTTGTGAATTAGAGGGAGCCGAATGGCTCCCCGAAACCTTAACTACCGCTAGGGTTTCAACATTGGTTGAACCCTAGCCGTTATCTAGTTAAAGATAATAATTAAATAACAAAAATACTAATAAAAAAAATCACAAAAATCAATTCCAAAATAATTATCCAAATTATTATTTGAAAATTAAGAATAATTATTTATAAGAAACTCAGGCTCTGATACCAATTGTTGGAGTGATTTCAGATTCTCAAAGAATCTTCGCTAATAAATCATGCTCATTGTGTTTAACGCGCGGGTTAACCTTTAGAAAAATTACACTGGGTTACACTCTCACACCAAAAAACCTTGTCAGCCTGTCTGGTTATACACAAAACGCAAATTAATTTTCCTGATCCTGATAAAATATTTTTTTTGAATTTTTCAAAACACATTATGTTATCTGCGTTTTAGGGACGACAATTATCCCGGCCGCATGTCTGATCGGGGGCAAGACCCGATGACCGCGCGGTGGGTAGTGACTAGGAGATTCCTCGGGTCTTCGCTGCTCCCACACTTGGAATAAGATTCTGCGGTGCCTAGCTGTTATCCACGATTTCTCCTCTCCCTGGCGGAGAGGCTAAACGCTAGGGCTTGATGGTTATAGGATTCCAGGCCCGTTACGCCATGGTCTTCGAGGTGGCCAAGTGTGTGGACATTGATTGGAATAGGATTCCCGGCCCGACACACCCAGAAGTCAACGTCTGGGGGCGGCTAGGCACGCAAGCGTTGATGAGAATAGGTTTCTCGGCTCGGCATAGGCTAGATTTGTCGTTGGGTTATTGCTAGGTACGTGATCGTTGATGGGAATAGGGTTCCCGGCTCAGCGTTCTGTAGATGCGTCGTTGGGTGGTGACCGAGAACGCAAGCGCCAGTGGGAATAAGATTCCCAGACTGATGTGCCTTAGAACCGTGGGGTGTGGATCCGAACCTTATCCCCGGGGGGTGTAGGTGGTTTTTTTATTATTATGGATGTGCCCGCCATAATTCTAGAAAGAATTTATCATAGTAAGGGTAAGATGAGTAGGAGAATTCGCGGTTTCTTGGAGAATGAAGGGGTATTTATAGCCTTTACAGAGGCTTCGGAGTAGGATAGTCTTTCTAGGTGTAAAGACATCCCATGAGGGTATAATGGTATATAAGTGAGGGCATGTGAAGTCATTTCCATGTAGGAGAATGCTTGAGGGGTATTTTGGGGGTTAATGAAAAGTTTTAATGTGGTTCATGTGAGTATGAATAGCTTTAAGTGTTGGGAATATTACTGTCCCCTCCGTCATATCTCGGGTATGGGCCTCTATCCATCGGGGTAACCTTTAAAAAATATTTTCACGGAACGGCCCATTTTACACTTTCCGATGTTACTTTCCATACTAGGATCGAGCACCGGGATACCGGAGATCCGATCGGATAAATAATTAGTTATTTAATAAACACAAGATTATTAATTCTAGTCACGGAAATAAACAAAGCGATAAATGTTTGCATTTATTAACCCAATGGATAAGGCTGTACCTCATTGGCGACGATGACTTCCACTGCGCTTTCTGAATTTTGGCAGAGCTTCCGCCGGACTTGAGATTGCGCCTATGGAATTTGAGCAGAGCTTCCGCCGCTCTTGAGACTTCTTCACGCCAAAGGAAACTCCCATAGTCTTCCGGGATATTCTCCTGAACTCGTCGTACCCAAAGCGTGGGCTTCGTCGACAGAACTTCGTTGCATGATAGCTTATGCGATTTCTAAGCTTTCGGGAAGAGAATTTCCTTAAGCCAAACTTTCTAGAGAGGGAGAGAAATTTCAAGAACTTCACCATGAGAGGGAGCATGAAATTTGAGAGAGAAGAGTGTGAGAATTGTGTCTTGAAAGTGTGAAATGAGTTTGCTATTTATAGGAAAACTCATACTCACAACTTCCATGTATAAATGAATCAATCACCTTAATAAGTATAATTACAAATCAATCAAAGACTTTCTAACCTTCTATGCAAGGTAGATTTCGAATTCTTTACGATTAATATACCAAAGATTTAATTTCATGTAATTAAAATAAATACCATGAAAATCAAATACCTACCATGAATGGTGTATTTCGAATTTTCTTTATTATTTTAATAATAGAATTGATTTTACCAATTAAAATAAATACCAAGAAATTTCATTTCCTTTCATGAATAGGAGATGTCGAAATTTCTTCATTATTCTAAAAAAAATTAATTCCAATTAAATCAATTAAGATGACATGTAATTCATTGTCATTTCCTTATTTGTAATTAACCTTCCAATCAAATAATATTATGAATCAATCAATATTAAATTCCCATGCAATATGAATCTTATAATTAAAACTTGATAATCAAGTTTCACGATTCATGCACAATTTAAATTCATGACATGATTCTTTAATTAAATGATTAAGGTTAATATCATATTTATATGTAATCAATCAATGTTCCTAATTATCAAAACACATTAATATTTGAATATTCCATGCTTGAAAAATCGCCACCTTGCTTTGTAATCAAGCTATGATATTTTTCCATGATTCAAATATTACCTAATATGTTTCCATGATAATTAATTAATTAATTACTTAATAAAATATGATAAGGAAAATACCTAATTGGCTTAACCACCAAGGTTGGTCGAATTCCCTCTCTCATAATTACCTAAGATTAAATCCAATGGACCTAGCCCATTAATTTTATCTCTAAGTAATTTTCATGAATTAACATAACGTTATGTCATGATCTACAATTCATAACTTTTTCTCTGTAGCTCTTACACATAAAATCATAAAATAAAAAACTCTTAGAATTAAATTTCCTACAACATTGATGTTGACAATTTATTCATGTTTTGACTTTTACCGATCAGCTATTTTCCGGGCAAACTTTAAGTACTTTTGCCGCAACATATTGAAACGTTCCAAAACTTGACACAAGCTTCGGTTTCAATTAGTTCTATCATAAATTACAATAACAAATATCCTAATTGTACGATTCGTCCTTTACGGAGCTATCCTGGGGACCATGGACCCACATCACTTAAGCTTCAACGAATAACTCCGTTAACTCCGGTGTTACTCCACTATAAACCCGAAGCTGTACTCTTTAGTGATGCGAATAATATATTCCTTTATCTTAAAGGTGTCTAGTGATATAATCAAAATTGGGTTAATCAATCTTTCAATTGATGATTCACACTCGAGCAGGCGATTTACCGTTTTGCCCCTTCGTGCTTTTTCTTCTTTAATCCAGTCGGTGGTGTTATAAACAACTCTTACGGTATGAAGCATAAGCTGGCCATGAGTTCCGTTTATTTCTCACGACCGACCATTAAAGGAATCATCTTGACTTTAGAGAAAGCTATGTGATATCCATATATGTGATCGAGCTACCCTTCCCTATCGACTATCATGATCCCAATATTGCGGCTTTGGGAACAACGGTATATTTGTGTTCTTTAACTTGCAAATCAAAGAACAATCAAGCCAACAGTCGGGGTTCAAGATCACCTCATGATTTAGATTAATTACCATTTGATCATCTTTTGCGACTTGATTCGAAAGTTATCAGGGACGGTCTTAGTTGAGTAACTTTCACGAATCAGTCAGGTCCAGTCTAGTGTGAAGTTGCTTCACACTTAGTGCACTCAATCAGTATTACACCAATACTGCAATCCGGATCGGATTACTGTATTTGAGTCACACTAATGGTTGACAATTAAGAGGCTCCCGCCTTCTTAATTAAACCACAGACTATCTTTTAGTTCATTTATTGTATTTACCAATCCTCTCTCACATTGACTCTTGTGTGATAGAAAAATACAATTGCAACATTGATGAACTATGGATACATTCATTTAATCTTTAGTACTATAATAAGATTTTAGCTAATAAGACTTTACTTTATTTCTTTGGAAATGACAAAGTGCTTATACAAGGGGTGAATACTTCTGATTTAAGGGCACATCCCTAACAATCTCCCACTTGCACTCTAAAGAAGAAATGTTATGTCCTGCAGACCCATAGTCTCCAATTGCCTACGGAGTATTCTCCCCGGCACTATCTTGGTACATATAATTTAGATTGCCCTCCAAGGATATTTTCATAACGTCGAGTTTCCCAATTTACAATCTCTTAATAGAGATTCTATTTCCACTTTATATGTCTTTCCTCTTTAATGGTGCTCTTCTTTTATTACTAACTGCATCACTGTTTATTACAGTACAATGTCAGTGGTCTATCTACATCTGGAATAAATTTCCAAATCCGTGTAGAAATTTATGAGCCAAACAGATTACTTAGCTACTCTTAGAAGCTTTCCATAATCGGTTTCCATCGTGGAATCTGCGATACTAGATTTCTCCATCGCTCCATTTTCAAGAGTAAACACTGAGCCAGCGTCGAAACATTCGAGTCGCAATCAGTGTATATTAGCGAATTCATTTCATTACCTGAATCCACTAACATATAATTTTTGTTGTCATTAAATCCAAAACTGGATTTACACTTGCTAACCACTCCCACTGCATTAAAGATGCCTGGCTTAGTAGACAACACAGTGTCCATCAGACTTCTCTCTTCCAATGCAAATAAGCTAAGTTCAGTATTGCTTTACTGGTGATCAAGAAATCGTACTTCTTAGAAAGAAACACTCCATATCTGAGTAACAGGTATCATACCTCTCATGGAGTCACCATCGCAAACAATTTAAGCATCATGTGCAATGCTTATGAACGTTGCTAGAAGCTTTATTTAATGATCCTTGATCATAAGAACATTATAAGCTTTTTACAAATATTTATTTTTATGGAGCTCGGTTGGCTAGTCTTTTGCTTTTTCGATGAAACGTATCATAAAGCACAAGGATATACACCAGTTCCCATCGGCGAATTCTTGAACCTCTCTGGGTGTTCCACATGGATGCTTTCAACATGATCATCCGTCAATTCTCGTAATTGAGATATCAGGCTACGGATACGAGATAACTTCTAAGCATAGTGATAATGGAGAATGTTCCTCTCCAATCAAGGTGTGAACCTTCGTCACTAGTCTAGCTTTAAAGTTTTATGACTTTCGGTTTTTCTCTTTTTCTTTTGTAGAGCTCTTTACAACCTGTGGATCTAAATCCATCTTGTAACTCTACAAGTTCCCAGATTTGATTTGTAGATTCAAATTCTCGATATATGGCTTCATGCCATTTTTCTTTTATCATAATCCATCATCACTTTCTCACAAGTGATAGATCTTTCAACATCAGTGTCCAAGACATTGTTGTTGATTTTTCTTGTCCATGCTTGTAGTTTTAGATCCTGGGACCTCCCACTACATCTGAGCACTCCCAAGCCATGATCAGGAACAATGTTTCCTTTAATCTGAATATCAACAGTCACTATTGATTGTGTAGACTCTTTGGCGTTTGATAATCCTCAAGTATTAACTTTATTTTGAGCTTTGTAGTTTATCTCATAGTCATATTCCAAGAAAATTTCATTCGTTAGAAAAGGAACACTTTCAATATGACTATAAACTACTTTCGTCCAACTTTCATAACCAGTAAATGAATATTGCAAAGATGATTAATTCATCATAGATTGAACCATTTATTATAAGGTTTCGTTCTTCCTTTCTGCTACACCATATTTATGTTGGTGTGCCAAGAACCGCTAGTTATTCAAGTAAATAGTTATTAGTGATTCATCGAGTCGAAACTCGATTCTTGCAATAAATTCCTAGAACTTTCCAAAGTTCTAATTTATTTCGCATATAAGTTACATACCATTACTTTGAATACTTTTCATATTTAGATGAAGTATTCAAATCCTCCTCAAGCTTGTATTAAAGGACCACATACACCAAGTATGTCCAAGCTCTATAGGAACCGTGGCTCTAAGACCTTTTACAGAAAAATGGTCTTTATTACTTATTCTAACCTCCAGACGAGATTCACAAACAGGTCGGAATTGATAAACAATTCACACATTGGTCCATCCTGTTTATCTCATCTAGCTTAGAATAACTTATTTTATAGATGCCTTAGGTATGACTTTATATCACTATAAGTTAACCTTTTATGGATTTCAAATCTATTTAATATTCATTTATTATTTCAAAAGGTTTGGGCTCGTTTATTTCTTTTGTCCCGACGGTCAATGTACACACTTAAATCATTTCTCTAAATAATAATAAACTTATTATCTAAAATGATATAACTTTGTTTACATAAGTGGACATTTGAATTTTCCACGTAAGTCTGGGATATAATAAACACTGTTCTTGACAACAAATTAATTATTTTTAAACGACTTGCTCCCACTACCTTTATTGAAATAAACACCCCATTGTTTGACTGACACAGTCAACGTTATAAATATCATCCAGAAGAATATTCATCACCACGGGTGTGGTCATTATCTTGTCTATGTTCATCTTTAGCAATTTCCCTAGTAATGAACCAAGTTCAAAACATTCGATGTACTCCCTTGTAACATCGAGTGGAAATACTACTAGATACAAAAGATATTTCTATAAGTGAACAAGATCACTTATTTGGACTTGTATTATCTAACAAATACACCTTAGATTAATATTTGACAACATGGAAATAAAAGCGTTTTACAAACTAATTATATTTAATAAAGAAACTTATTAATCTTAATTATAGATGAATGCTTCATATTTTTCGAAATAGTAATATGATGCAATCATATCAGGGAAAAACATAGATAAAACCTATGATACTATTTCGTGATAATTCAACCGACTGTACACATCGTTGCCGTCCTTATGGAATGGTCATACGACGATGACTCAGCGGGATCAACCGTGTAGTTTGGTTAAACTAAGTTTCAGTCTAAAACTCAATTAATAATCATAACAAGAAATCTAAGAAATCTCTATGACTATTAACTACCACCATAGAACGGCCAGAAAGACAAACTTCCTTGCAAGATTAACCCATTATTTTCGGTTTTCGGACTCGTCGTGAAAGTGCCGTCCTTATGGAACAGACATACGAAGATATCTAGCGGTAACACTTTCACGAACCATCCAATCCCCTTATACTTTTGGAGCTTTCACGGTGTCAAACCTCACACGGGGGCACACCTCTCCTTGTGGACGGCCATACGAAGACAGCCAAAGGTGGTGTGTGAAGCAGACGTTGTGACAACAATAATGGAGACCATTAATATATATACTATTCTTGCCATTGTTTTCGAAATATGCTTTATTAAAAACTTTATTAAGCTATTAACTAGGATCCAAATTTTAATTATCCAAAATTAAAACATCCCAATTTTATTTATAGCATATTATAAGCACCCATTTAATGACACATTAAACTAGCTTATCTTTAGGCATAGAAATTACTGAGTAATCATTTTTAGCCTAGTTAATTTATTTAATAAATACCGGTAGTGATAGGTCAAGAAATACGCTCTCCAGGTCGATGGGAGGAGTCCTAACCGGTCACCCAGAAGTGGATGGTGAAACGGCCTCACTTTTGATTCCCTCTTCCTTAGGCAAGAACGCATAACCGAGATTTTTCCGATATTTAAAAATAAATCCATTTATCTTTCATTATTTATATCTATCCGTTACAGACATATTAATAAATCAAATGATGTATAGACACTACACATCATATCATGTTATGAAAATAGGTTCCAATTAATTATTTCATGATGAAAATAAAACATGTCATTGATACTTATTCATAAATAATTATCATTCATATTTTATATTGTGAAAAATTAATATGTCAATGATATTCATCCTAGAAGAATTATCATTCATATTATAACCAATTGTTTCATGATAAAATAATAATATGTCAATGATACTTATTCATAAAGAATTATCATCCATATCTAAATTAATTAATCAAACAATTAATAATTATTCATGATTGTATAAATATGTCAATGATATCTATTATTTCCAAAGAAAAGATTATCATCCATATTACAATAAATTATTTCTTGATAAATTAATAATATGGCAATAATATCATTCAATTAGAATTATCATCCATATCTAAATTAATTAATCAAACAATTAATAATTATCCATGATTGTGAAAATATGTCAATGACATCTATTCTTTCCAAAAAGAATTATCATCCATATTTAAAACATAATTATATTATAGGAAAATATAAAATATGTCAATGATACTTATTCTAAAAATAATTATCATTCATATTTTAAATTTGTTATTTATGAAAAGTAAAATATGTCAATGATACTTATTCATAAGGAACTATCATCCATATTTTAATTTTATTGATTTATAAAAAAATAAAATAAGACAATGATTATTATTCTAAAATAAAAATCATCCATATTTAAATTCTAATCAATTATTCAAGAATAATTAATTCAATTCATAAACATAATAAAATTTATTTCAAAAATAAATAATATATTTATTTACGAGTATGGGTCGGATTAAAAATCCAACCTAACATAATCCGTGGGCCTCCGGGCATAAGCCCAAGCCCACCATGGGCTGCCATCGCGCCCAGGGAACCGGGCCAGGGCCCAGCCCCCACGGCCAGACCTAGTGGCAGCGTACTTGGCCACGGTCTACGCCCACGGCCAGCGCTCAGCGCCAACGGGTTGCGCCCAGTGCCACGGGCTGGGCTATTTTATATAGCCCGGCCCAACATACGATGCGCAATTTTGCGGGTCGTGTATTTTCCACTTTAAAATTATTTTTAAAAACCCGAAATCATATATTTCAATTTTCAAAAATAAATTAGATTCATCAAAATAATTACAAACATGAAAACCCTTTAAATTACTTAATTATTTATCCACGAACCATGCTCTAATACCAATTTGTTGGGAATATTATCGTCCCCTCCGTCATATCTCGGGTATGGGCCTCTATCCATCGGGGTAACCTTTAAAAAATATTTTCACGGAAAGGCCCATTTTACACTTTCCGATGTTACTTTCCTTACTAGGATCGAGCACCGGGATACCGGAGATCCGATCGGATAAATAATTAGTTATTTAATAAACACGAGATTATTAATTCGTCACGGAAATAAAAAAGCGATAAATGTTTGCATTTATTAACCCAATGGATAAGGCCGTACCTCATTGGCGACAATGACTTCCACTGCGCTTTCTGAATTTCGGCAGAGCTTCCGCCGGACTTGAGATTGCGCCTATGGAATTTGAGCAGAGCTTCCGCCGCTCTTGAGACTTCTTCACGCCAAAGGAAACTCGCACAGTCTTCCGGGATATTCTCCTGAACTCGTCGTACCCAAAGCGTGGGCTTCGTCGACAAAACTTCGTTGCTTGATAGCTTATGCGATTTCTAAGCTTTCGGGAAGAGAATTTCCTTAAGCCGAACTTTCTAGAGAGGGAGAGAAATTTCAAGAACTTCACCATGAGAGGGAGCACGAAATTTTAGAGAGAAGAGTGTGAGAATTGTGTCTTGAATGTGTGAAATGAGCTTGCTATTTATAGGAAAACTCATACTCACAAGTTCCATGTATAAATGAATCAATCACCTTAATGAGTATAATTACAAATCAATGAAAGACTTTCCAACCTTCCATGCAAGGTAGATTTTGAATTCTTTATGATTAATATACCAAAGATTTAATTTCATCTAATAAAAATAAATACCAAGAAAATCAAATACCTACCATGAATGGTGTATTTCAAATTTTCTTTATTATTTTAATAATAGAATTGATTTTACCAATTAAAATAAATACCAAGAAATTCCATTTCCTTTCATGAATAGGAGATGTCGAAATTTCTTCATTATTCTAACAAAAATTAATTCCAATTAAATCAATTAAGGTGACATGTAATTCATTGTCATTTCCTTATTTGTAATTAACCTTCCAATCAAATAATATTATGAATCAATCAATATTAAATTCCCATGTAATATGAATCTTATAATTAAAACATGATAATCAAGTTTCACGATTCATGCACAATTTAAATTCATGACATGATTCTTTAATTAAATGATTAAGGTTAATATCATATTTATATGTAATCAATCAATGTTCCTAATTATCAAAACACATTAATATTTGAATATTCCATGCTTGAAAAATCGCCACCTTGCTTTGTAATCAAGCTATGATATTTTTCCATGATTCAAATATTACCTAATATGTTTCCATGATAATTAATTAATTAATTACTTAATAAAATATGATAAGGAAAATACCTAATTGGCTTAACCACCAAGGTTGGTCGAATTCCCTCTCTCATAATTACCTAAGATTAAATCCAATGGACCTAGCCCATTAATTTTATCTCTAAGTAATTTTCATGAATTAACATAACATTATGTCATGATCTATAATTCATAACTTTTTCTCTGTAGCTCTTATACATAAAATCATAGAATAAAAAACTCTTAGAATTAAATTTCCTACAACATTTATGTTGACAATTTATTCCAGTTTTGACTTTTATCGATCAGCTATTTTCCGGGCAAACTTTAAGTACTTTTGCCGCAACATATTGAAACGTTCCAAAACTTGACAAAAGCTTCGGTTTCAATTAGTTCTATCATAAATTAGAATAACAAATATCCTAATTGTACGATTCGTCCTTTACGGAGCTATCCTGGGGACCATGGACCCACATCACTTAAGCTTCAACTGATAAGTCCGTTAACTCCGGTGTTACTCCACTATAAACCCGAAGCTGTAATCTTTAGTGATGTGAATAATATATTCCTTTATCTTAAAGGTTTCCAGTGATATAATCAAAATCGGGTTAATCAATCTTTCACTTGATGATTCACACTCGAGCAGGCGATTTACCGTTTTGCCCCTTCGTGCTTTTTCTTCTTTAATCCAGTCGGTGGTATTATGAACAACTCACTTACGGTATGAAGCATAAGCTGGCCATGAGTTCTGTTTATTTCTCACGACCGACAATTAAAGGAATCATCTTGACTTAGAGAAAGCTATGTGATATCCATATCTGTGATCGAGCTACCCTTCCTTGTCGACTATCATGTTCCCAATATTGCGGCTTTGGGAACAATGGTATATTTGTGTTCTTTAACTTGCAAATCAAAGAACAATCAAGCCAACAGTCGGGGTTCAAGATCACCTCATGATTTAGATTAATTACCATTTGATCATCTTTTGCGACTTGATTCGAAAGTTATCAGGGACGGTCTTAGTTGAGTAACTTTCACGAATCAGTCAGGTCCAGTCTAGTGTGTAGTTGCTTCACACTTAGTGCACTCAATCAGTATTACACCAATACTGCAATCCGGATCGGATTACTGTATTTGAGTCACACTAATGGTTGACAATTAAGAGGCTCCCACCTTCTTAATTAAACCACAGACTATCTTTTAGTTCATTTATTGTATTTACCAATCCTCTCTCACATTGACTCTTGTATGATAGTAAAATACAATTGCAACATTGATGAACTATGGATACATTCATTTAATCTTTAGTACTATAATAAGATTTTAGCTAATAAGACTTTACTTTATTTCTTCGGAAATGACAAAGTGCTTATACAAGGGGTGAATACTTCTGATTTAAGGGCACATCCCTAACATTAAGTGCATTCATGTGTTTTTGGGTGGGGGTTATGGTTTGATCATTTTGTGTATAAACCGATGTAAGAGCTTCCTCTGTGTCCATTTATAATTCATTTTGATTTTGTGGTTCTTGTTCTCCCACTATACTTTCTAGAAAGGAAGTCTTCTTCTAAGAATACACCTGTTTTTGCCCCAATGAGTGTTGGTGATAGAAGTAGTACCCAAAAGTTTCTCTTGGGTAACCCACAAAATGACATTTGACAGATTTGGGGCAGAGTTTCTCTGACGTCAACTTTTTGACATAGGCTTCATATCCCCAGATCTTTATGAATTGTAAATTCGGTTTTCCTCCCTTCCATATTTCATATGGTGTTGAAGGGACCGTTTTCGAAGGCACACAATTTAGTGTGGTAGTTTAAGAGAGTGGATGATTCGTGTATATTTTAAATACGTACGAAGAATTTTAAATTTTTTTCACCAATAAACAGATTTTTAACAATGTGTTAATTGATTTTCGATTAAACACTTTAATGTATAGACATTTGAAATTTAAAAAGGGGGTAAAGCATGTTTATATTATTATATTTTCTCACTGAATTTTGAGAACAAGATACTAAAATTAAGGAAACTTAATCATAACACTGATCTAAAATTCAAGTAATATCAAGAAACAAACTTAATGGAAATTAATAATAACAAGAAATGACAATCATTCAGAAAAGAAACCTAATCATAAACATGCTAAAGTAGAAGACATTGGATGTCTTAATCATGTGCAAGGCATGTCCTATCTCTTCTGTCCCGTTCAGCTCCTACTCATTTTCTTCTTCTTCTTCTTCTTCCGATTCTCCTGTGTATGAAACAAAATTTCAGGACACTGGTTAGTAACATGTTTACTATTGGTTTAATGAATCCTAAGTAGTTTAAGTTATAAGTGTTGGACATACCTGATTAGTATGCACTATAATTCAGATGCTAATGAAGCTTATATAGATCATGACGTTGACTTCTTTAAAGATTAGGTTTATGACTTATCAATGACAATCTTGTTTCAGTTTTTCTTATCAATATAATGAATGTTTTGAATCCATAGTTGTTATCTTTTGAAATTGTGTATTTTGTTATCACACTGGGTCTGAGTGAGGAGGTTTAACATACACAATATAATAACTAAAAACATGTCCATAGTTCACATCGTTAATGGGAATTAATGATCGCGAAAAACTATTGATAAACTCAACCACAATTTGATGATGATCTATTACCGGATCATGGTGCTGGTCCGCACCGTTGAGATAAAGTCAAGTATGAAGTGTCTTCATATTAGACGGACAAGACTTACTTTGAACTCATCAATCCGTCAATGATAGTTAGTAATGAAGTCGAATCGATGGTCAAATAGAATCAGTTGAAATTATGAGGTAATGTGGGTTTGTACGGTCTACAATCAAGTATTTCCAATACTTTTATTTTGGGATCGGAAGGTTGACCGTAGCAAACTGCATGACTACAGATATGGATAATAACTTTATGATTTCCTTGTTGTGATTTGTGGGAAGCAAACAAGTACTCATCCGTAGCCTAACTACTTCATAAAACGTTAGTTGAGTAATTTTGCAATAATCATGAAACAACGGTAGTTTTGTCCAAAGGGTATACAAAGATCAACCCGACTAAGACGAGAATAATAATAATAATACGAAAACTTGGATTCTGATAATATGATTGTATCAATGGATTCCTGAGTCAGGAAGTTATATTCAACGCGTACTAAAGAGTTCAGCTTCGGGCTATAGTGGAATGTAACTGAAGTTGGTTAGAGCACTTCACTTTCACCGAAGCTTAAGTACGTGTGTCCATTTGATTTATTAAATGTTTTAGGATATTTTTTGAATAAGATTTTATTTGAATTTATTCTTTATTTGATTTAATTAATAAATCAAATCTTAGAGTGAATATCTCAAAGTGGTTGGGCTAGTTCCGTATAAATAGGAGAGCCCTGAAACCTAAAAAAAACATACACTTCTCCTTAGATTTCGAAAATCTCTCTCTCCCTCTCTACGGTTTCTACGATTTTCGCTGGGGTTCTAATCCAGAGAAATTCGAGTTTTAGGGCTTAGGTTTTTTTTTTTCACTGGGAGCCCACACATCCCGACGGTCCAGATCCGGAGTATACATCGGAAGACTCGTGGTTGCTATCTTCGAGATTCAATCAAAAGAAATTCGCAGGAGCTCAAAAACACAAAGAACGAAGATCAAGCGAAGATCAGAATTGCGCAACAAAATTGTGGAACGAATAAGATACGCAATTTTATTTATTGATTAGAATAATTATTTATTAATACTCAATGACTTAATCAATTCGTATATAAAAAAGAAATAAAATAAAAAATTAAATATCACGATCGGGATGATTATTTTCGAATCTTATGAGTCGGATAGGGTAACGAGAAATATTTGTATGGGACTCTACTTCCTGTGAAAATATTTTTCGAGGTTACCCTACGCACCCATAAGGTAATCGATTATTAATCAGAGGGGATTCGTAAGAATCAGACCCCTAACAAGTAGTATCAGAGTTTTGATTCTTGAGATTTAATTTTTCTTGGATAATCACTTACTAATTTGTTTTTTGAAAAAGGGATTTTAAGGAAAATATTTATTATTATATTTGGTAAATAATATTTTTTATTTTCGAAAAATATTTTTTTAAAAAATATTGTGTTAGGGTTTTGTGATTTTCTGGGAAGCCGAAGTCAAAACCTTATTGTGATTTTAGAAAATTATTAAAAAAAAAATATCACGTTTCGACCAGAGTCAAAACCCTAACGCGTTTGGGTTTTTTTGGGGCGGGAAATTTTCCTAGCCCACGGGATTTGCACCAGCCTACGATTTGGGCTAGTGGTTAGGGTTCCGGGAAGCCGCTAGGGATTCCCATAGGAACAACGGTGCGGGCTGGTGTTGGACATGTGTGTCCTTAAACAAGATATTTTTATCCATTTGTAAAAGATTATGACAAGTCGTTGAATAAAAGATGGTGCTTATTATGTTAATCTTATTATAGTTTCTGGTAGAATAAAATAGAATGTTTGATCCTTAGTTCATAAAGGATGCAATTATGTTATTATTATCACAACAGAGTCAATGTGAGGAAGAATTAATAATGAACTTAAAATGTCCGTGACCTGATTAACTGGGTGGGAGCCCATTAATCGTATAAGGTCATTAATGTGACTATGTGACAATCCTATTCTGGATTTTGTGTGTGTCACACTCACTAGAAGTGTATTAAGTATGAAGTGTCTTCATACTGGACTGGACCTGACCTAAACTCCGGAAGTTATCATATAAGACCGTCACTGAGAACTTGGAGTTGAGTCACTAGTAGATGATCAAATGGATATTCGATCTATGTCCCGAGTGATCTTGAGTCTGAGCTGTTTGCTTGATTGTTCTTTGATTTAACCGTTAAAGAACACAATATATTACCGTTGTTCCCAACACTATTATTTTGGGAACATGATAGTCAGCAGTAAAGGTAGCTTAGTCATAGACATGAGCATCACAGAGCTCTCAAGTGAGAGGTACCCGTGCGCAACTTATGAATCGAAACCATAAGTGGGTTACTCATGATATTACTAACAGAGTCAAGGATGAAAATGCAATGAGGGGCATAACGGTAGAAACCGCCAGGTCATGTGTGGATCATCAAGTGAAAGATCAATAACTCGAATTTTATTGTATCAATGGACACCCTGCTGTAATTAGGGAAATAATATGTACTGTATCACTAAAGAGTGCAGCCTCGGGTTTATAGTGGAATAACACCGAGGTTTGACGAACACCCTAGCAGTTCGTTGGAGCTTAAGTGATACGGGTCCATGGTCCCCTGGATAGCTCTGTAACGGATGATACGTACGTGATAGGAACATTTTGATATGTTTAATCATTTTGCAAGACTTATAAAACTGAAGTCTGTCACAGGCATCAGATAGTTTTATCAGTAGCATGGCAAAAGTACCATATCTTGGTAATCGAAATTAACTGACAAAACAAAGAAGAATTTGGATTTTCTGTCAACATGAAAGTTGTTGGAAATTAAATTCTAAGAAACTTTTCTTTTGGAACCGAGTTGTTTCGACGCACGGTTTGTGATTTGAAGAATTTCTAAGTTTATGATCGTTTCGGTAAACTATGAAATTAAATCACATGTCTTGAATTTAAATGATGGTGTGACACCATGACATTTGAATGTGTTATATTTAGATCAGAGGATATTAATATAATTTAATTATTCGAATTTAATTATTCAAAGCTTATTAATAATTAATTAATAATTAATAGATTTATATTAATATATATGTTTATATATATTATATGTGTAAAATCGAATTATGCCTTGGAATGTAGAACTATATGACATTCGAATGGATAGGCTTTGGTCTTTTCATAATTGCGGCATAAGTACCAATTTTGGTATTTGAGAAAAACCCTAAAATCAATTTAATCCATTGGATCGGTTATGATTTAATATCAACCGTTGAATTAAGATAATTGATTTTAACCCTAAATATAATCCGAAATTAATAGCTTGGTGACCAAGTTTAGTTTTTCGAATTTATGTAATTAATTATATCTGTTGGATCAGCTTAAGATTTAATATTTACAGTCGGATTATAAATTAATTAATTATATATATAATATATATTTTTCGAATTATATAAAAGGATAAAATCGAATTATGTTTTTATTAAATCTTTAGATATTTTATTTTATCCTAAATTAATTTGATCCATTAGATCGGTTTAAAGATTTATCTCAACCGTTGGATCTAGATAATTACAATTTGAATTTTAATATATATATATATATATATATTTGAATTTGATAAGATAAGAGGATTGTAGAGGGGGTTTTTCACCACCCCTTTCCAGTCACAAAGATAATCATCAAATAACAAATAAATAACAACAAATGATGAATATCTCCGTTTTATTATAATTTCCGAAATGAGCTCGGTTTTCTTCCGTTGAATAGCTGGACAGATGAAGGATCATGAGCCTCAGATTTCTCTGTTTCCTTGGTCTTTTTCTATTACAAGATTTCTTCCTCTCTTTTTTTGGGTCTCTTTCCTCTTTCTCTTTTCTTCTCCTCAGCGAATGAGGCTTATCTTGCATTTTATAGAGTTTACGATTTACATTATGCCCCCCTAGCATTTTTCCCGCCTTTTCCCTTTTTAGTCATTCGCTCCCCAGAGTGATTCGATGGAAGGCATGGCGGATTTCTGCTTTACGTCACTTTTTGAGCAGACTGTCATTTTGGGTAGGTGAGCTTCATTAAATGCATGTCCCTTCAGCCGTCATCGGGCTTTGCAAGCCCCGACGCTGACGCCTTTTGTCGAGTGGGTAGGTGAGCTTCATTAAATGCACGTCCCTTCAGCCGTCATCGGACTCTGCATAATCATCATGACGAAATCCCTCGTCGAGTGTGATGGGCACTTCTTCGCAACTTGCTTTTGTGTGGCTGTACTTCCTCGTGATCAAACCTCCTCGGGGATGATCCTCTTAGGGAATAATCCCACTCGCGGTAGAACTCCCTCGGAGATTATCCTCGTCGGAGATAATTCCCTCGGGCGATGAGATTCCTCGGAGATTATCCTCGGGTGATGAGCTTCCTCAGAGATTATCCTCGTCGGGGATAATCCCCCTCGGGGTTGAACTCCCTCGGAGATTTTCCTCGGGTGATGAGCTTCCTCGGAGATTATCCTCGTCGGGGATAATCCCCCTCGGGGTTGAACTCCCTCGGAGATTATCCTCGTCGGGGATAATCCCCCTCGGGGTTGAACTTCCTCGCCCCCTTCCATGTCGTTTGTGGGCAAAACGACACGAGTTGTGTTGAGGATGGATTTGACCAAATCCAACCTTAACAGTTAGTCCCCCATTTTATCAAGTGTATACACTTGGTAAAATAAAGTATAACTGTTTCGGAGATCGGTTCTAGCCGGCATTAGTTATCCTCCTGGTCGATGATTTCTTCTTCGGCTCCTCGCGTGGTTTATATTGTTAAATTGCTCCTTTTCCTCGCCAAGTCTCCTTCGCGTCCCTTTTGGTTGTTTCCGATTGCTCCCTTTCGGGCTTGCTTGCCTGCTTAATCATATATATATAGATATATATATATATATATGTGTGAACGGCCAAAGATGTTTGCGAACTCTGTCGACCACTTTAGTTGACGCAGTTGCCCCGATGCACTTCGTCGGAGAACCTCATCGCAATTTGTTGGAACTCTCCCTCGACGGGCTAACATGCGATGAGCTATTTACGTAAGCAACCCTCGAGGAACTATATCTCCCTTGAGGAAGTTTTTGCGATGAAGATACCGGCGATGAGAATTCCTGCGATGGGAATATCTGCGGTGGGCTCCTTTCTTAGTGACTTTTAGCATTCCCGACAGTTCCTGTCCCTGGGCCCCACGACATTTCAATTTTCCCAAAACGTCAGTCTCGAATTCGCGCAAATCTTTTCAGCGTTAGATGCTGACGCTTCGCACTCGAGTATTTTTGGGATATGCAATGGCTCGACAATCTCCACCGTTGATGTCTTTTGCACGCTTCAGATCTGAACCGTTGGACCGAAGCGTCGGTTTGCCTCCCTTCATTCCTTTTCTTATAAATTCGAAGTCCCGCCTTCTTCGAACACCTTCCGAAACAGCGCAACAATTTCTCTGAACTTTCTTGTGATTTTCATCCTGCAATTCTCTTTTTCTCACTCATCTTCTGGATTTCTTCCTTCTTTGTCCCTGAATATTTCGATGGCTTCTTCCGATGTTGGTCCGATCTTTAAGACGCGGAGCCCTCTCTCCATTATGACTGAGGAGAGGTTAGCAGTTGCCAAGGAACAGTACGTCGATTCCGAGCTTTTCCTGGCACGCCTCCCTTATGAAGGTGAACTTGCCGACACCCCCAGGAACGAATACGTCTGTGTTTACGAATCGTTCTTCAAGACCGCCGGCCTTCGTTTTCCGGTGCCGAATTTGATCGTGGCGTTCCTCTACGCCTTCAGGGTTCCTCTACGCCTTCAGGGTTCCTATCGCTCAGGTGAGCCCTAACACTATCCGCTTCCTAGTGTGTACGCTTGCCATCGCCTGCGAGCAGAAAGTCGAGCTTACCCTCGAAGACTTGATGCGTCTCTTCAAGTTGTCGAGGAATCCGAAGAATCTGGGGCGGTTTTCCCTCTCCCATCGCGTCTCCCTCTCCCATCGTGTTCGGGGCCATATTCTCGAGAAAACACCCTCGAATGAATCCGGCTGGGAGAACCGTTATTTCTTCGTGAAGGTGGACCGTACTACTTTCGGTCCCAACCACAAGTTTCTGCCGAGGCAATGGGTCCCCGAGGGGATAGATCTCCCCCGGTATAGACCTGAGGAAGGTGGGAAAGCCGAGGCACGTTTTAACAAGATCCACCAGGCCCTCCTCGTCAACCCTCATCGGGACTGGAGCAAGGATTTCGGAGGTCAGCGCCTCGTGAAATCTGGGGTTTATCAGTTGGTCCGGGTTCACAGGCCTTCCCCAGATACTCTTCTTCCGGTGGGATTTTCTCGAACGCCCGTGCCGAAAGGGTCTCCTGTGGAGCGGAGGAAAACTGCTCCAAAAACGAAGAAGAGATCCAAGCTGGATCTCGTCGAGAAGAAAGGGAAAATCCCCTTCGGGGGCGAGGAAACCGTCCATGAACCGCCAGATTCTCAGACGCGATCAGACGCTCCTCGCCCCTTGGGCCTTACCCCTCGAGGGGGTAATTCATCGGGCAAGAGGCCTCTCGAGGATACTTGCGATGAGCGGCGCTCGGAGTTAAGGTCGGACCCCAACCCTCCACTTTCTTCGGATACTCATCGTCCCCCGACGAGGTCTCCTCGAGAAGATACGGGCTCGTCTGCTCCTCGTCCTTCGAAGGAGTCTTCTCAAGCTGATACTTCTTTGGGCAGACGGCCAGCCGGAGAGACACCCGACGCCCCTCCTGTGAAGAGGGTCAAGGTTTCCGATCCGACCACCGAGCACCGAATCGCTACTCCTGCTTGAGAGGCTGCGACGAAAAACTCGGGCCTTGAGCCGCCGAGTGGGAACGAGGCGACAGAGAATGCGCCGAGCGGAGGAGAACCGTCTTCGAGGGCAGGGATGGCTTCGAAAAAGATTTCGACGATCTCGCCGTAGTGCTACCTGCCTCTCCTCGGGAAATGCAGCGAATTTCTCCTCACCTTGAGGAAAATCTAGGCCCCCTGCAGGCCTCTTCTCACTGTGAGGAACATCGTGCCTCCTGCCAAGAGCTTCCTCTACCGCCATCCGGAGAGATCCCTGCCGGAGCTGTGCGGGAATCCGCCGTCGACCTTGCGCCTTCAATACCGACATCTGCCAAGGATCGGGGACACGTTGCCCCCACCGGGCAAGAAGGGAAACAAGGAGAGGCTCCTGGGCTTGCTGAGCCGTTGAAGGATACTGGTGAAGCTCCCGAGCTTGCCGAGCAAGGAGCGGGGCGAGGAGACTTCATCGAGCCAGTACGGCAAGAAGGGAATCATGATGAGACCTCCGAGTTTGCCGACCAAAGGTCCGTTCAGGAGGGAACTCCTTCCGAGCCTTCCGAGCCGGTGGTTTCCTCCAGCGTTCCCATCGCCGATGTTTTGGGGAATTCGGTAGCTGCGGCAGTTTCTGGGCCGGGCAGTGATGCCAACCTCCAGGTGTCTCTCGCTCCTCCCTCCGATACTCTCGTAGTACCTTCGGGGAGTGCTATCTCTCCGCGTTGGGACATGTCTCCTCTTCCAGACGTCCTGGTGCCGTCTTCCCCTTCGCTGTTTTCCGGTAAGGCGTTTGCCTCGAGAGCGCTGCTCCAAGATCGCTTCCTGTCCACGCCATCTCCGAGCGGGACTTCCGAGGAATGGGGGGTTTACTCTTCTGCGGCGCGCAGGGGTTTGTCCCTGGGAGCTACGGGCGATCAAGAGCTCTACGAGCCTCTCGACGAGACTGAGGGGTATCACGAGGGGACCGCGCTCCTCTTCTGGGCCCTGGCGCGATTTAATGACATGATCGTCTGCGAGAAGCAGTCTGTCATCAAGGCCGAGAGGGAAGCCTCGGCGGCAAATGAGCAGTTCGCAGTTCTCTGGGGTCAGCTCGAGATTTCTTGTCGCAATGAGCGGGAAAGCCGAGAACGGGCCGCGGAACTCTCCTCGGACCTCGATGAAGTCCGAAACGCGATGGAGCTGGAAGTCTCGCTCCGTCGGGTCGCTGAAGCCGAGCTCGCGGAGTACAAGAATTCCTTGGCTGTCAGGGAAGAGTCCCTCAATGCAGTGCAGGAGCGTTTTCGCCGGAGGGACTCGGAACTCTCTGAGGAGTTGGAGCGCTCTCGCCGATGCGAGGCAGAGCTCTCCGAGGAGCTTCGAATAAAGGCTCAACGTCTTGCTCGAATCGGTGTGGCTATCGATACGCCTCCCGACGAAGAGGATCGCCTGGTTGCTCGGGTTAGGGCTGTGCTTAGGGAGCTCGTCGCGGGCAAAGAGGAGGCGAAGACTGAGGCAGCCGAAGAGCGTCACGGTCGGGAGCGCTTGTTTGAAAGTGCCCAAGCCAAGCTGAAACGTGCCTCGGAGAGGTTTGAATTCCTCAACCAGGCCGTTAATGCCAACCGCCGGGCCGCCGCTTACCAAGCCAACGTCCGTCTGGCGGAGAGGATTCCTCTTACGGTGACTATCGAGGGTTTTAAGACCCGTTTGCCAAAATGGCGTGAGCTTCACGCTGCGCATCAGGGCGAGGCGAGCGAGCTGGAGAAGAAAGCCGCCGGAGACTCCAATTCTCCGCCGCTATCCCCCTGCAGGCCGCCGGATATTGACAGGCGTCGAGTAGAGGACCTTCTTCCGGAGGTTAACCCCTTCGAGCCCTCCTCGCGCGGCGAATTCGGCTCGAACGTCAAGGTTTTATCTCCTCCGGAGCCCGCGGTATAAGACGGCCCTTTCTGAGTTTTTCTTTCTATTGTTGTAAAAATTTTCGTTTGTTTTCAATGTTAAGTCTTTCTTTTGTTGACTCTTTGTAATTTCTTTTTCGATGATGAATGAACTCCTTTTGTAATTTCCTGTAGTGAAATTATATTTCTCTCTCGCGCCTTTATTATATCTTTTCATATCCGTACCTTAAGTTCTCATTCTCAGGCCGAGGTTGATCTTGCGAGGGGATCTTTCAAGGAGGAAATTTCCCTCCGTAAGGATGCCGAGATGAAGCTTGAGGAGCGTACTGCCAAGTGTGATGAGAGCAGACGTCTTCTTGCTATCGCCGAGGAATCTCTTATCGAGGAGCGGGGACGTTATCGTCGATGCGAGGAGAATCTGATGGAACGACTTCGGCAGTTGGACGGGCGTCAAACTCGGATTGCTGAGGCTATCGATTTTCCTCCCGGTCAAGAAGAGCATATCTCTTTCTGGGTCCGAGATGCGATGAAGAAGCTGATCGACGACCGTGACGCAACAAAGGGCGAGGCGATTGAAGAGCAATTCGCTCGGACGCGCGTTTTCATCGCTGCGACGGATAAGCTGGCGCGCGCCTTCGACAGATTAGATGCTCTCGAGGCGTCTGCCAGAATTAATCGCGCATTGGGCGGTGTCCTCGCGAGTATTCGGCTTGTCGAGAAGAATCCTCGTCGTTCGACCCTTGGCGAGATCCGGCAGAAGGAGCTGCCATCATGGCAAAAACTGGAGAAGGAGTACCAGTCCGAGCTGGCTGAGTTAGAGAAGAAAGCCGCCGGCGATCCCGCCTCTCCTCCACTCTCCCCTTGCGCCCCTCGCGCCGTGGTACGGGGTAGTTTAGCTTAAAAACTTGTAACTCCCCTCTCCCTTCTTGGGTTTGTCCGACTTTTCTTGAACTTGTTCGTCTTTTGGCTATACGTCGGGTTTATATTTCCTTTTTTCAGGCTCGTCCGGAATCTGAGCTCCTCGGCTTTGCAGGGCCTTCTCTGAGCTTACTTGCGCGGTTTCCCGACGAGGATCCCGCGCGTTTAGCTGTTATGGAGGAGACAGTTGAGGATGTTCTTCGTCAAAGCTGTGATACTCTCCTAGGAGAAATTGCCGATGCGGTGCTCGGCCAATATTCCGTTGACGGCGACGTAGCTTAATTACGAACTTAATTTCTTGGTAGAAATTATTATAGACATTCTTTTGTAAAGACAACTCTTACTGTGATATTCTGTAGACTACGCTTTGAATCAACTGAATAACAATTTATTTCGCACCTTTCCGCTTATAACATTCATCGGCAATATTTATTTCACTCCTTGTTCGGCCATCAAACCGAGCAGCTTTTCGTAGGCACTCTCGTCCCTTTTAATTTTGCTCGGCACTCTCGCCGTGGGCACACTCGCCTCTTTTAATTCTTGCTCGGCACTCTCGCCGTAATTGTCTCTTGCGGGTATCACTAGATTTTATCGGGTACGAGCCGACTAATTTCCAGGGCTCCCATAGGCACTTTCGCCTTATTTGTCTCTCGAGGGTATCGCTAGGTTTCGTCGGGTACGAGCCGACTAGTTCCCAGGGTCCCATAGGCACTCTCGCCGCGTACATTTCCTTGGCACTCTCGCCAGCCCGGGCTTGCTCGGCGCCCTTAGCCGTATATATGATCTCGACATGTTTTGCCGGACCGGGCTTGCTCGGCACCCTTAGCCGTATATAGGGTCTCAGCCTGTGTTGCCGGACCGGGCTTGCTCGGCACCCTTAGCCGTATATATGATCTCGACATGTTTTGCCGGACCGGGCTTGCTCGGCACCCTTAGCCGTATATAGGGTCTCGGCCTGTGTTGCCGGACCGGGCTTGCTCGGCACCCTTAGCCGTATATATGATCTCGACATGTTTTGCCGGACTGGGCTTGCTCGGCACCCTTAGCCGTATATAGGGTCTCGGCCTGTGTTGCCGGACCGGGCTTGCTCGGCACCCTTAGCCGTATATATGATCTCGACATATTTTGCCGGACCGGGCTTGCTCGGCACCCTTAGCCGTATATATACATAATATCATTTTTTTAACTTCCTCCTATTTGGTACATTCATCGAGCGGAGTTACATACACACTTTTGCCAACTTATAATTCCGCTCGTTTCTTAACAAATATAGTGCCAAAAAGAAAAAATATACTCAGACATTAAAAACCCAAAAACAAAAACAACGAAACTTATATCATCTAATAAGACTGAAAAGTAGTCACTTCTAATCCTCCCTGCGCGCCGAGCAGTGTATGAGCCTTACTCCGGGGCCTATTCCTCGATGATCGAGCAGGCCGTCGTTACGACCTTCTCCAGGGAGTCTATGCTGGGGCGCCCGAAGTTACATTTCGTGCAGAGGTGGGTGTACCACGTGGTACCGAGGATGTAGCATGACCTGCAAAAACCGCAAGCACCACTACCTCGGCGTCGGCCAAAACATGGCGGGCGGATGCAGTCTCTCGCTCGCACCTTCGTGGTCTTCTCGTAGATAAAAACGTTTCTGTCGCACCTCCTGCAGAACTCTATGTCGAGCAGTCGACCGCGTGGGGCGGGCGCCTGCTGCTCGGGGTAATCGGTTGGGTTCCCCGCCGTGAGCAGCGGGGGAAGGTCTTCGAGTTTGGCCCTGGGAAATAGCCCGTTGACCCTTAAGAATTTTATCCCGTGCTTGATGGTGGACAGGTTGTTGACCACGTCGTCTAAGGTGATTCGGTGGCAGCGAGGCAGGCATAGTTTTACGAGCGTCGGGTTGTCCTGCAGAATTGTCTTCAACGCGGCGTTGGTGACCTCGAAGCACCCATCCAGCGTCAAAGTCTCCATCTTCCCTTGAGACCTCCTCGCCAGCCCCAGGAGATTGTCGTCTTCCATCCGCTCGCTCAACGGGTTGTAGATGCTGATGTTGCGCCACATAAGGCTATTTTCCCGAACCTCGTTGCGCAATGACGTGCATACCATCTCCAACGCGAGGAGCTCCTTGGGCATAAGATACGGCAGGACCAGTTCCAACGCGGGGTGTGGTTCACCTGGTATTTTTAGCTCCTCTTGGTTCCGCAGGCTTTCCGTGGCGTCTTCCTTGGGCCATTCCCAACCTTCGTCCACTATCATTTCTGACTCGTCTGTGTAGCTTTGGCCAATAATTTCTTCCCTGAGCGCTATTTCTTTTTTGTATGCTTTCTCGACCTGTAACGGGAAAACACTAACAAAAACTGGTTCCGGAGTAAGAAAGGAACTTTTATTCTCTGGGTGGAAAGATTTGCACTTATCTAAGGGTTAACCGAATTCATTTTCACTTCTGCAGACTTGTTCTCCCTGGCCCTCTCCAAACTTCCCATTTTATAGCCGCCGATTGTTTCGCACGTGACCCTTCGTATTCCCTGGTTCGCTGTCACTTCATGACGCTTCGGGAGCCACTCCGACTTCTTGATATGCATGCGCTTCTTTTCCTGATTAACCGTCTATACGTCTACCCCTCTTAAACGCAAGGAGTCCGTACGTCTCCCCTTCTTACGTCACTCCTGCCCCTTGAGTTGCCTCCTTGGATTATGCTCGCTGTTTTCGCGTGCTCAGTTACCACCTCGAGCACGCTGCTGATGATGGCGTCGCTTAATGACGTCATGATCCTCCAAATTCCTAACTGTGAGTTAGAAAGAAAACAATAACCCCTCGGTGGGCGCCAAACTGTAGAGGGGGTTTTTCACCACCCCTTTCCAGTCACAAATATAATCATCAAATAACAAATAAATAACAACAAATGATGAATATCTCTGTTTTATTATAATTTCCGAAATGAGCTCGGTTTTCTTCCGTTGAATAGCTGGACAGATGAAGGATCATGAGCCTCAGATTTCTCTGTTTCCTTAGCCTTTTTCTATTACAAGATTTCTTCCTCTCTTTTTTTGGGTCTCTTTCCTCTGTCTCTTTTCTTCTCCTCAGCGAATGAGTCTTATCTTGCCTTTTATAGAGTTTACGATTTACATTATGCCCCCCTAGCATTTTTCCTGCCTTTTCCCTTTTTAGTCATTCGCTCCCCATAGTGATTCGATGGAAGGCATGGCGGATTTCTACTTTACGTCGCTTCCGAGCAGACTGTCATTTTGGGTAGGTGAGCTTCATTAAATGCACGTCCCTTCAGCCGTCATCGAGCTTTGCAAGCCCCGACGCTGACGCCTTTTGTCGAGTGGGTAGGTGAGCTTCATTCAATGCACGTCCCTTCAGCCGTCATCGGACTCTGCATAATCATCATGACGAAATCCCTCATCGAGTGTGATGGGCACTTCTTCGCAACTTGCTTTTGTGTGGCTGTACTTCCTCGTGATCAAACCTCCTCGGGGATGATCCTCCTCGGGAATAATCCCACTCGCGGTAGAACTCCCTCGGAGATTATCCTCGTCGGAGATAATTCCCTCGGGCGATGAGATTCCTCGGAGATTATCCTCGGGTGATGAGCTTCCTCGGAGATTATCCTCGTCGGGGATGAGCTTCCTCGGAGATTATCCTCGTCGGGGATAATCCCCCTCGGGGTTGAACTCCCTCGGAGATTTTCCTCGGGTGATGAGCTTCCTCGGAGATTATCCTCGTCGGGGATAATCCCCCTCAGGGTTGAACTCCCTCGGAGATTATCCTCGTCGGGGATAATCCCCCTCGGGGTTGAACTTCCTCGCCCCCTTCCATGTCGTTTGTGGGAAAAACGACACGAGTTGTGTTGAGGATGGATTTGACCAAATCCGATCTTAACAAGGATAAGATTGGTTTTTGATTTTATGCAAGTCTTTTCTTATTTAATTAAATCCCTAATTAATTATATCCCTTGGATTTAGATAAGATTAAATCTAGACCATTGCATTGAAATAATTAATTATATTTAATTATAGAATTGGAATTTTAGGGGAGAAAATTTCTCGAATTCGGTTACAGTCTGAGCCTATAAATAGGGAGCTCATTCTACACATTTTTCACACCTTTTCCAGAGAAAAATTTGAACTCTCCCTCTCCCTAAGGGTTTGCGAATTTTTCCTCTGATCTCTCTCTCTGGTTTGGCTTAAGAGACTTAGTTCTCCGGAAGCTTAAAAAGAACCATCAGTTTAAATTTTGCGAGGGAGTCCTGCCGGCGAAGCCCACGTTTCGGTACGAGGAATCCAGGAGAATATCCCGGAAGATCACGGGTGTTTCCCTCAGCACCGGCGGAGCCCTCCCAAGTTCAGAACACGCAGCCGGAAGTCGACAATAGAGGTACGGCCTTATGCATTGGGCTAATAAATGCGACCATTTACTGCTTTTTATTTATTTCCTATAAAGACTAGATTATTAATAATGATTTATGAATATTAAATTACATAATATTTATCTGGTCATATGGTTATTATCCGATGTTCGGACCGTTGGTCGGTTAACATGTTTTTCCGCTTAAAATAAATTTTTTAAATGTTACCCGGACGGTTCGACGGTATAATTCATGATAATTTGCAGGGATTATTCCCAACAATTGGTATCAGAGCAGTACCCGTACCCAACAGCTGGGATTTTCCTAACCCACAGTGGTCGGACCAGCCCACGCTGTGTGCTGGTAAAGTTGCTTGGCCATTAGGCCTATCTCTGGATCACCAGAAACTGATCCGGTTACGGACTGATTTAAGCCAAACACCTTGCCCAGCCCACGAGCTGGGCGTGGAAGCCGCGTAGACCAGGTCTGGTCCGGTCTAGACCAGATCGCAGCAACCTGCCCAGCCCACGGGCTGGGCACTCTCCCCGCGGGAAGCTTGTCCGGGCTAGACCAGCAGTATCGCAGCCCACGCGACAGGGCTGGGCCGCTTTGCGCGCGCGGCGAAGCCTATGTCGGGCTGGGCTTCCAGCCCAGCTCCGATTAAGGTTTCGAGCCGGATTTAATTATCCGGCCCACTGTTTGTTTTTTAAAACAGATAAAATATATTTATATATTTTATTTTAAACCCTATATTAAAATAAAATCGAATTAATCAATTTGTTTAATTAAGTAATTAAAATGGATAATTATTTCTTTTTAATAAGAATTAATTATTTGACATTTTAATTTATTTTTTTGATAGATAAACGATTAATTTAATTATCCAACTTTCATAACACGATTAAGTCACATAGTGGGCTATGTGACGTTGGGATATTGAGCACTTATTTTTTAGTATTTAGAAGTAGATAATTAATCAATAAATAACTTCATTATTAATTACGGAAAAAATTCTAAGGGCCGTATTCTTATCTAAGATAGAGGGAATAAAAAACGGGGCGAGTTCACCATCCACTTCTTGGTGACTGGTTAGGACTTCTCCCATCTGCCTGGAGAACATGCCCTAGTCTATCACTATCATAATTAATGTATGATTTTATTCTAGGTTGTTAGTATACCTGGTATATTAATTAACGACCTAGGAATAAGCTTATTATTGAGATGTTAATGGGAGCTTATTATGAGCTTAAACAGATAGGAATTATTTTAATTCAGATAATTAAAATGTAAGTTTCTAGTTTAGAGCTCAACCTAGATAATTAAAATTCTCTTAGATGGTGAAAATATTTATAGTCAAAATAGCAAGAGTTAGCGTAAGAAGGTATCCACTTGTTGTACAACGACAGGTTGCATAACACCTCATGTCAGCTATATCTAGCCTCCTACAAAAATGTTTCAGTTATGCGATAAGTCACCGTACTGGTCTGTTTATAGATAAGATGAGCAAATGTATTTCCACGGCCGTGTGTCAGCTATATCTGGCCCGCTAAGAGCGGTCACAAATTAAGTTGAGTCTGTAACCCAAAAATGGTGGGTTACTTTTGTATGTGATGATTAAATTCATTGCATGGCCGTTCTAAAGTGGGTACTTAGTTTACATGATAAGTTGATGTAAGTTTTCGTGAATTAATAGAGTTGAGACCGAACTCTGTTTAGCTAGTGTGTGGTTAATATGTTGGAGAAGCTCCAACCACGTATCAACTGCTAAATTACCTTGAAAACAGAAAGTAAGGATTTTTTCTATGTTTCTCCTCGACTCCTCGTATTGAAGCGTGGGCTTCGCCGGTAAGACTTCGTCGCAAAACTTTAATTGAAGGTTCTTTTAAAGCTTCCGGAGAACAACGTCTCACTAAGGCGAACCAGAAAAGAGACATCAGAAGCTAAGAAAATTTGCAGACTCTAGAGAGATAGAGAGATCAAATTCTTACTCTGGGGAGAGGTGTATGAAATGTTTAGAATGAGCTCTCTATTTATAGGCTCAAGTAAAAACCAATTAGGGAAGTTTCCCTCCCTAATTTCAAATTCTATAATGGAAAAATATAATTAATTACTCCAAACCAATGGCCAAGATTGAATCACCAAAGATCCAATGGTTCTAATTAATTAGGGATTTAACCAAATAGGGAAACCATGAATAAATCAATTATCCAATCACTTTCATATATACTAAAATTCGAATTCCCTATGTACCCAAATGAAAAATTCGAAATCAATAAACTTGATCCAATGGTTGGAATTAATTCCATAACCAATCTAATGGACCATATTGATTTAGGACAAAGTCAACTCTCCAAGCTTGATTACCAAGCAATAGAATTCAACCTCCCTTTACAATAAATTCGAATTATGTATTCCATTTATACATGTTAATTAATTTCCAATCCAATGGTTAAGATTAAGTCCTAAACCAATCCAATGGATATAATTAATCAGCCAATTTTGAAATTCATGCTTGGTCACCAAGTCATTTTTCGAACAACGGTTTCCAAAATTAATTATCATGATACAACGGTTAACATTAAATCTTGACCGATCTAATGAACCAAATTAATTCTAGTGTTTTTCACTAATACCTAAACTTAGGTATTTATGCCGCGAATTCGGAAAGTCCAAATCCAACTGAATTCGGGTAAGCCCAACTCACACATCTACTTGGGCCGCATCATTCTACATATTTATAAATATGCCAAATATATATTTTATTTAAATAATATAAATCTATTAATTATTAATTAATTATTAATAAGGATATAAATAATTAAATCCAAATAATTGAATTATATTATTAAGCACTGATCTCAATATCACACATTAAATGTCGTGGTGTAACACCACCATTTAAATTCGTAACATGTGATTTAATTTCTTAGTTTATCGATATCGATCAAAAACTTGGAAATTACCTAAATCACAAACCGTACGTCGAAACGACTCGGTTCCAAAAGAAAATTTTCTTAGAATTAAATTTCCAACAACCATTCAGTTGATGAAAAATCCAAATTCTACTTTCTTTTATCATTTGAATTTCCAGCACCAAACTTTGGTAATTTTGCCACGTCAAAAATAAAATTTCCAAAATCTTACACAAACTTTAGTTTTATGAATCCTGACAAATGATAAAACATGTCGAATGTTTAAATCACGTACGTATCATCCGTTCTGGAGCTATCCTGGGGACCATGGACCCGTATCACTGAAGCTCTAACGAACTGCTAGTGGTTCGTCAAACCTCGATGTAATTCCACTATAAACCCGAGGCTGCACTCTCTAGTGATACAATATATATTATTCCCTTTATAGAAATGTTTCCATTGATACAATCAAGTTCGGGTTATTGATCTTTCACTTGATGATCCACACACGAGCGGGCAGTTTTTACCGTTTTGCCTCTCACTGCATTTTCATCCTTAACTCAGTCAGTAATATTGTGACTAACCTACTTATGGTTTTGATTCATAAGTTGCACACGGGTAACTCTCACTTCTCACCACTGACAATCAAGGGAATCATCTTGACTCTGAAGAGAGCTATGTGATGTCTGTTTCTATGACCAAGCTACCCTAACCTATTGACTATCATGTTCCCAAAAAATAAGCATTAGGAACGACAATAAATGTGTTCTTTAACAGTGAAATTAAAGAACAATCAAGTTAACAGTCCAGGCTCGAGGTCACTCAAGACTTAGATCGAATATCCATTTGATCATCTACTAGTGACTCAACTCCAAGTTGTCAATGACGGTCTTATATAACAACTTCCAAAGTTTAAGTCAGGTCCAGTTCAGTATAAAGCCACTTCACACCTAATGCTCTTCTAGTGAGTGTGACACACACACTTAATCCAGAATAAGATTATATCAGTTAGTAACATTAATGACTTTATCCGATTAATGAGCTCCCACTCAGTTAAATTAAGTCGCGGACATTTGAAGTTCATTTATTATGGTTATCAATTCTTCCTCACATTGACTCGGTTGTGATAATAATAACAAAATAGCATCATTTATGAATTATAGAACAAACATTCTATATTACTCTACCAGAAACGATAATAAGATTATAACAATAAGTAACATCTTTTATTCAACGACTTTGGTCAAAATCTTTAACAATTAGGGGAAAGGCAGCTAGTTTAAGGGCTTATGTCGAATATACACATCATCGTATTTACGAATCACTTTGGTAACTTTCTTTTTCCTTATTCATTAATCCCAATTTTCCAGATATGAACTGTGATGAGCAGATAAGTCCCGATAATAAAGGACTCAAGATGAAAGGTATTGTTAGCAAAAGTAAATTGACAAAAAATAAAGGATGTTATGAAGACAGTGAGGGAATAAAATACCAAATTGATATGTCCGAGAACGGAGGTAATTGGAAATTACCTTCCATGTATGCGTATTATGCGGAGGACCTATTATCCAACTGGTTGTTAGAATTAGGAGCAAATGACAATGCATGTAACAACATCGACCTTTTAGATTCGATCAAAGAAATTAACAATGGACTTGCTCTTAAAGTTGGAAACGGAGAATACATAGCACCGAAAGTTGTTGGAAATGTTCGTGTAAACTTTGGTGATAAATACTTGTTTGTTAACAATGTATTTTATCACCTACAAGTTTGTAGGAATATCCTTTCAGCTTTTCTTTTGTATAAACAAGGTTACACCTTTAAATATCACGGAATTAACTTTTTGATATTAATGAAATGTGCATATGTTTGCACAACGAAAAAAGAAAACAGATTGTATTTGTTACGACATAATGGAAAGGATTGTTATCATACAGAAATGTTTGATGTAGCAAAGATCAAATCAAATCAACGAAAAAGATAATGAAAGATAATGATATTGAGACATATCTCTAGCATCTTATATTGGGTCATATTAATCTAGATAGGATATACAGGCTGGTCAAAGACGGATAGCTTAGAGAACTTACAATCGGTTCTCTGCCTGTTTGTGAATCCTGTCTGGAAGGTAAAATGACTAAGAGACCCTTTTCGGCAAAGGGACATAGAGCCAAAAAACCTTTTGAGCTTATACGTACTAATGTATGTGGTCCGTTAAACATACAATCCAGGGGAGGTTATGAATACTTCGTCACTTTCATAGACGATTATTAGAGATATGGATATGTATATCTTATGCAAAGAAAATCGAAAACCTTTGGTAAGTTCAAGGAATTTCTTGCAGAAGCTTAGAATCAGCTCAACTTAACGTTGAAGACCCTTCGTTCAGATCGAGGTGGTGAGTACCTGGACTATGAGTTCATCGATTTCCTTATTGAAAAGGGAATCATATCTCAGTTGACTTATCCCGACACACCAGAACAAAACAGTGTTGCAGAAAGGAGAAACAGAATAATACTGGAGATGGTAAGTTCTATGCTAAACTATTCGACTTTGCCGAATACATTTTGGGGTTATGCCTTGTTGACTGCGGCACATATTTTAAATATGGTACCGTCAAAGTCAGTACACATTTTGGTGTTATGCCTTGTTGACTGTGACACATAGTTGTGGAATGGAGTGGTTCCGTCTCTTCGACATTTCAAAATTCGGGGATGTCCCGCACACGTGTGATCGGGAACAAGGAATAATTTGGAATCACGAACAAACGTCTGTGTGTTCGTGAGATATCCAAAAGTAACAAATGAAGGTTTGTTGTATAATCCGATTTCTAAGAAAGTTTTTGTTTTCCACAAATGCCACTTTCTTGGAGCAAGATTATATGAAAAACTATAAGCCTCAAAGTAAATTGATACTAGAGGAACTACCAAGCGAAAAACTCACAGTTTCACTGACAACGTCTGTCAAGGAAACGGGAGCTGAAACCACAGTTCCAATTCAGAAACCGCGGGAGCTCAGACGTAGTGGAAGGCTAAGACACCATATCGAATTCTACGAGCACGTAATGGATCATAATATATATGTCCTAGAAGCGGTGTTGAAGATCCTACTAGTTTTGCGGAAGCGATGAAGGATCCTGATAATGGAAATCAGCAGGAATCCATTAACCAAGAGATGGAATCGATGGACTCCAATCAAGTCTGGGAACTTGTAGACTTACCAGAAGAATTTAGGTCCATCGGGTGTAAGTGGATCTACAAGAGGAAGAGAAGAGCTGACGTGAAGGTAGAATCCTATAAAGCTAGATTAGTGGCCAAGGCTTATACCCAGAAAGAGGGAATATATTATGAACAAACTTTCTCTCCGGTCGCTATGCTTAAGTCTATCCGGATTCTCTTATCCATAGCCTGTGTTCTCGATTATGAGATTTGACAGATGGACGTGAAGACCACATTTTTGAATGGCTACATTGACGAAAACATCTATATGGATTAACCGGAAGGGTTCGTGAAGAAAGACTATGAAGGGAAAGTTTTCACGTTAATCAAGTCCAATCATGGACTAAAGTAAGCATCTCGGTCTTGGAACTTAAGGTTTGATGGGACCATCAAAACCTATGGGTTCGAACAGAACATAACTAAGGCCTAGGTTTATAAACTCATTGACGGGAAAAAGGTGGTTTTCCTTATGCTATACGTAGATGACATTTTATTGATAGGCAACGATCGGGATAAATTGTCTGATGTGAAATTTTGGTTGGCATACCAATTCAAAATGAAGGATTTGGGTGAAGCTAGTTATATTCTCGGAATACAAATCATCCGAGATAGGAAGAACAAACTTCTCGCTTTATCGCAAGCATCTTGTGTAGATAAGGTACTTGAACGTTTTTCCATGACAATTCAAAAAGAGGTAACTTGCCTACAAGGCATGGAGTGCATCTTTCAAAGGTGTAGGCTCCTAGAACCCCGGATGAGGAAGAACAGATGAAGTGTATCCCTTATGCCTCAGCTGTAAGAAGTCTGATGTATGCTATGCTGTGTACTAGGCCAGACATCTGCTATGCAGTGGGAGTCGTTAGCCGATACCAATCTAATCCTGGCTTGACTCATTGGACAACCTTGAAATTCATCCTCAAGTATCTTAAGAGAACGAGGAACTATATGTTAGTGTATTCAGGTGATGACCTGAACCCACTAGGATACACTGATTATGACTTTCAGCCTGATAGAGACGCTAGAAAAGCTACGTCTGACTCAGTTTTCACCCTTGGAGATGGAGCGGTTGTATGGAGAAGCGTTAAGCAATCCTGCATCGCAGATTCCATAATGGAGGCAAAGTACATTGTTGCTTATGAGGCAGCAAAGGAAGCAGCCTCGCTCAGAAACTTCTAAATAGACCTGGAAATTATTCTAAATGCAGATAGGCCAC
The DNA here is from genome assembly GCA_954871525.1 of Parietaria judaica. Classification (NCBI taxonomy): domain Eukaryota; kingdom Viridiplantae; phylum Streptophyta; class Magnoliopsida; order Rosales; family Urticaceae; genus Parietaria; species Parietaria judaica. Next base: position 61,659,475 of record OX940860.1, read on the forward strand.
TGACACTGTACTGTGACAACAGTGGTGCAGTAGCTAATTGTAAAGAGCCCCGTAGCCATGCAAAGAGAAAACATATAGAAAGGAAGTACCATTAAAGAGATTGTATGGAGAGGTGACATCCAAGTTATGAAAATAGCTTCCGAGAAAATCTGGCGGATCCGTTCACCAAAACGCTGGCTAAGAAGACATTCTCAAGACACTTGGAGAACATGGGATTGAAGGACATAGCGCATCTTCTTTAGAGTGCAAGTGGGAGATTGTTGGACATACCTGATTAGTATGCCCTATAACTCAGATGCTAATGCCGCTTGTATAGATCATGACGTTGACTTCTTTAAAGATTAGGTTTAGGACTTATGAATTACAATCTTGTTTATGTTTTTCTTATCAATATAATGAATGTTTTTAATCCAAAGTTGTTACGTTTTGCAATTGTGCATTTTGTTATAACGCTGGGTCTGAGTGAGGAGGTTTAACATACACAATATAATAACTTAAAACATGTCCATAGTTCACATCGTTAATGGGAATTAATGATCGCGAAAAACTACTGATAAACTCAATGAAAATTTGGTGATGATCTATTACCGGATCATGATGTTGGTCCGCACGGTTGAGATAAAGTCAAGTATGAAGTGTATTCATATTAGACGGATGAGACTTACTTTGAACGCATCAATCTGTCAATGATAGTTAGTAATGAAGTCGAATCGATGGTCAGATAGAATAAGTTGAAGTTGTAAGGTAGTGTAGGTTTGTATAGTCTAACTTAAACGATCTTTGATTTAATTGTTTCAGTTTACAATCAAGTATTCCCAATACTTTTATTTTGGGATCGGAAGGTTGACTGTAGCAAACTGCATGACTACAGATATGGATAATAACTTTATTATTTCCTTGTTGTGATTTGTGGGAAGCAAGCAAGTACTCATCCGGAGCCTAACGACTTCATAAACCGTTAGGTGAGTAATTTGTCAATAATCATGGAACAACAATAGTTTCGTCTAAAGGGTATACGGAGATCAACCCGACTAAGATGAGAATAATAATAATACGAAAACTTGGATTCTGATAATATGATTGTATCAATGGATTCTTGAGTCAAGAAGATATATTCAACGCCTACTAAAGAGTTCAGATTCGGGCTATAGTTGAATGTAACCGAAGTTGGTTAAAGCACTTCACTTTCACCGAAGCTTAAGTACGTGTGTCCATTTGTCCCCTTTGTAGCTCCATAAGTTTGTAACCACAAATTATTATGTTTTAAAACATAGAATAGAACTGGTCAGATATGATTTGTAACTCAGTTACATGAAAATCATGATCACCCTAATGTGGCAAAAGTACCAAACTTTTAGTCAATACAGAAACTGGAAAAAATATTGAATTTATTCCTTGGACAACTCCAAAGTTGTAGGAAATTAAATTCTAGTATAAATATCTTTTTGAATCGTGTCATTCTGACACACAGTTCGACATTTATGAAAATAACGGTTTTTCAGCTTAGGGCTGAATATGACATTGTTATTTAAATCGAAAATTAGAGAAATTAAATATTGGCATTTATACCTGAAATATTTAAATGAGATAATTAAATATAAAATTTGATATATATATATATATATATGGGCAAATTTTAAATATTAAATCTTGAAAATATAAAGATTTGATTTATTAAATCTTTTAGGATATTTTCGGAATAAGATTTTATTTGGATTTATTATTTATTTGATTTAATTAATTAATAAAATCTTAGAGTGAATATCTCCAAGTGGTTGATATAATATCTCAAAGTGGTTGGGCCAGTCTTGAAGTCTGTCAGCGATGTCTATCATTTCCTTGCAATGTTCTGTAACAATGCTGTTGATAGACATTTTCTTGTTGAACAAATTTCTTAACACTGAGTAACGCTTTACGGGGTTCCGATCCCCAGAAGTTTTATCCAGGAAGAGGATTGCTTCACACTAGTACAAATCTGTGATTTGATGACAGTTTAAAACAGTCCTTGAAACTTTTCAGGACTGTTTTGAGACGTGGTTGAACAACGAGTGGTACTTTGCGAGCAAATATTTGAGCACGTAACTGAAACATGGTAGGAAATCACTTAAGCCACGGCTAATTTTATAAATTAACGCGGCCAAAATTTTTTTATAACGTCTCTGAAACATTGTTGGTCTCTGTTTTTTCCCTAAAATAAGCCTCGGCTTGTGATCAAAACAAACCGCGGTCTACACCTTTAAAGTGTCGTTTTTGTACTCAATTACAACGGTAATACATCGAACTTCACCGTGGCTAATATAGTTCAATAGTCGAGGTTATGTAAAAGAAGCCATTGTCGGTTCTACTTCGTAGCCGCGTAAGTTTTTGTATACGCTGGGGCATATCAAGCGTAAACAGTGATTATTTTTTTTTCAGATAAACCGCGGTTTGATGTCTCTTAACGCCGCATTTTGTTTATGATTATAGGCCGCGTTTTTTTGGTACTAGGTGCCTCGGTTCCTATGTATGTCATGCCTGGGCTTCTTTCAATAGCGCCGGCCAAACCATGAAATTATCATCGCAATAACCGCGGGTTCTTGTTATTACTAGCCAGGTTTATTATTTCAGATAAGCCGCGGCTTGTGGTTACTCGCTATTTTACTTTTTTTCCCTCTTTCAGACCGCGGTTAGTTATTTAAAACACCGAGGCTTTTTATGATTTTAGCCGCGGCGTTTCTTGTTACGGATAACAAAAAAAAATATTCGAATTGCGTGATATACGCCGAGGTCGTTTTAATATCGTGCTGGCAATATATTTTTGGGTCCGCCGGGAATGCCCCAGGAAGCGCCTGGAAACACCCTGCGTCTACCCAAAAATGCCCTATGCATGCCGGAAATGTTCCTGGAGTGCCCGGAAAAGTTTACACCTCCGAATAAACTAATTATTTGCCATATATATATTCAACACCAATAAATTCAAATTATTAAATACTTCACAATATACAATATAAAAAACCTAAAACAACGGTCTCAATGTACAAAACATAATCAAAATTCCCAATAAACAAAACCTTATACATATTCTAAAAAAAATACCTCTTCACACGAGGAACTCTTAATTGTTTTTGAGCCGACATCATCCTTTTCTCCTAAGCTTTAAAGACCATCGAAATGAACATTAAAATTCCAACATGGAGTATTCAACAATTAAATCTTCACCAATAAGAACCATCATATTGAAGATTAAAATTTCAACCAAGAGTATTCAACAAAAACAAGAGTATTCAACAATTAAATCTTCACCAATAAGAAATCACGCATACCTTGTTTTAGTTCTAAGCTCATATGCAACCGAGAACAAATGCATCGTTTTCTCCTAAGCTTCAAAGACCATCAAAATTTACAACAGTAAAACTCCAACCAAGAGTGTTTCAACAATTAAATATTCACGAAATGTGCATACCTTGTTTAGTTCTTAAGCAATGAAACCGAGAACAAATGCTACATTTTCTACTAAGATTCAAAGACCATCAAAATGAACAATAAAACTCCAACCAAGAGTATTTAACAAATAAATCTTCACGAAAAAGTAAGACGTCCATACCTTGTTTTCGTTCTTAAGCAAGAAACAAATATACAACCGAGAAAAAATGCTACCGTTTCTCCTAAGCTTCAAAGATCATCAAAATAAACATTAAAACTCCAACCAAGAGTACTCAACAATTAATAAATCTTCACGAATAAGGAAACGTGCATACCTTGTTTTAGTTCTTAATTAAGCAACAATTATTAACAATGCAACCGAGAACAAATGCATCGTTTTCTCCTATGATTCAAAGACATTGAAATCAACATTAAAACTCCAACCAAGAGTATTCAACAATTAAATATTCACTAATAAGAAATCAAGCATATTAAAACCTTGTTTTAGTTCTTGAGCAAGAAACAACAATGAAACCGAGAACAAATGAATCGTTTTCTCCAAAGATTCAAAGACATTGAAATCATAATTAAAACTCCAACAAATAGTATTCAACAATTAAATCTTCACGAATATGAAATAACGCATACCTTGTTTTAGTTCTTAAGCTCATATGCAACCGAGAACAGATTCATCGTTTCTCTTAAGATTCAAAGACCATCAAAATTAACAATATTAAAACTCTTACCAACAGAATTTCAACAATTAAATCTTCACGAAACGTGCATACCTTGTTTAATTCTTAAGCAATGCAACCGAGAAAATATGCTATCTTTTCTCATAAGCTTCAAAGATCATCAAAATGAACATTAAAATTCTAACCAAGAAGATTCAACAATATTTAAATCTTCAAGAACAAGAAAACGTGCACACCTTGTTTTAGTTTTTAATTAAGAAAGAAACAACAATGTATCCGAGACCAAATGAATCGTTTTCTCCTAAGCTTCAAAGACAATCAAAATGAACATTAAAACTCTATTCGAGAGTATTCAACAATTAAATTTTAACAAATAAGAAATACCACATACCTTGTTTTAGTTATTAAGCAAGAAACAACAATACAACCGAGAACTCCTAAGATTCAAAGACATTGAAATCAACATTAAAACTCCAACCAAGAGTATTCAACAATTAAATCTTCACGAATAAGAAATCACACATACCTTGTTTTAGTTATTAAGAAAGAAACAATAATGCAACAGAGAACACCTAAGATTCAAAAATATTGAAATCAACATTAAAACTCCAACCAAGAGTATTAAACAATTAAATCTTCACGAATAAGAAATACTGCATACCTTGTTTTAGTTCTTAAGGAAGAAACACCAATGCAACCGAGAATTCCTAAGATTCAAAGACATTGAAATCAACATTAAAACTCAAACCAAGAGTATTCAACAATTAAATCTTCACGAATAAGAAATCACGCATACCTTATTTTAGTTCTTAAGCAAGACACAACAATGCAACCGAGAACAAATGCATCGTTTTCTCTTAAGATACAAAGACCATCAAAGTGAACATTAAAACTCAACCCAAGATTATTCAATAACAAAATCTTCACATAGAAAAAAAATGTGCATACCTTGTTGTAGGGTATTAGGTTTTATCAGGAAAGAGACCGAAAAAGAGAGACAAGGAGTTGAGACCGAGAGAGCGAGAGAGAGGGAGAGAGAGTGAGAGAGAGAGAGAGAGAGAGAGAGAGAGAGAGAGAGAGAGAGAGAGAGAGAGTAGTTGAGACCAATCTAGAGCGATCCAGAGAGAGAGAGAGAGTGGTGGCAAGTGGAGAGAGTTGAGAGAGAAAAACAGAGGGAGAATGAAAATCAAAATTCTAAATAAATGAAGGGAAAACGAAATGTATACTCGAAATCTTTAACCATCGTGGATCATTTTATAAATGGGTGAGGTACATCACACGTGGCACGATTGATTCAGACATCAGTTTAATTAATACCGCGGCGGCACACTAAGAAGAATCATTTTCGTCTGCTCATTTTTACTATGCCACAATCCCTGAAGTTCAACCGCGGTACTTAAGCACATAAAGCCCCGGCCATATAAAATTCAAAATCAACCCGGGAGGTCCGGTAATTTGGTCCTCCAGAAAAAGTCGCGGTTAAGGTAATACTTAGCTTCAGTATAATAATTTAGAGAACGGCATATGAGTATTAAGCCGCGGCTATGTTCATTAATATTGGTAAATCATTAACTATGCCGCGGTTGTTCGTTACAAAACCGCGGTTATTTTGATGAAATTTTTTTTTTTTTTTCAATGACTACTTTCCACGAATTCCCACAAAAAATATCTAAGTTCGTGCTCATTTTCTCACAGCTAATTTCTCAGATTTCCGTGTGTAAATAATTAAAATACGTAAATTAAATATCATCAAAGGCATTAAACTTTATATTAAATAACAAGAAGTTGTCTATCAAAAGAAACTACAATGCAACCAAGAACTCCAAAGATTCAAAGACATTGAAATCAACATTAAAACTCCAACCAAAAGTATTCAACAATTAAATTTTGACGAATAAGAAATACCGCATACCTTGTTTTAGTTCTTAAGCAAGAAACAACAATGCAACTGAGAACACCTAAATTCAAAGACATTGAAATCAACATTAAAACACCAACCAAGAGTATTAAACAATTAAATCTTCACGAATAAGAAATACCGTATACCTTGTTTTAGTTCATAAGCAAGAAACAACAATGCAACCGAGAATTCCTAAGATTCAAAGACATTGAAATCAACATTAAAACTCAAACCAATAGTATTCAACAATTAAATCTTCACGAATAAGAAATCACACATACCTTTTTTTAGTTCTTAAGCAAGACACAACAATGCAACCGAGAACAAATGCATCGTTTTCTCTTAAGTTTCAAAGACCATCAAAGTGATCATTAAAACTCAACCCAAGACTATTCAATAACTAAATCTTCACATAGAAAAAAAAATGTGCGTATTTTGTTGTAGGGTTTTGGGTTTTATTAGGAAAGAGACCTAAAGAGAGAGACAGGGAGTTGAAACAGAGAGAGAGAGAGAGAGAGAGAGAGAGTAGTTGAGACCAATCTAGAGCGATCCAGAGAGAGAGAGAGAGAGTGGTGGCAAGTGGAGAGAGCTGAGAGAGAAAAACAGATGGAGAATGAAAATAAAAATTCTAAACAAATGGAGGGAAAACGAAATGTATACTCGAAATCTTTAACCACCGTGGATCATTTTATAAATGGGTGAGGTACATCACAAGTGGCACGATTGATTCAGACAGTAGTTTAATTAATATCGCGGCGGCAAACTAAAAAGAAACGTTTTCGTCTGCTCATTTTTACTACGCCACAATCCCTGAAGTTCAACCGCTGTACTTAAGCACACAAAGCCCCGGCCATATAAAATTCAAAATCTACCAGGGAGGTTCGGTAATTTGGTCCTCTAGTAAAAGCCGCGGTTAAGGTAATACTTAGCTACAATATAATAATTTAGAGAAAGGCATATGAGTATTAAGCCGCGGCTATGTTCATTGATATTGGGAAGTCATGAACTATGCCGCGGTTGTTCGTTACAAAATAGCGGTTATTTTGATGAAATTTTCTTTTTTTTTTCAATGACTACTTTCCACAAATTCCCACAAAAAATAACTAAGTTCGTGCTCATTTTCTCACAGCTAATTTCTCAGATTTCCGTGTGTAATTAATTAAAATACGTAAATTAAATATCATCAAAGGCATTAAACTTTATATTAAATAACAAGAAGTTGTCTATCACAAGAAACAACAATGCAACCAAGAACTCCTAAGATTCTAAGACATTGAAATCAACATTAAAACTCCAACCAAGAGTATTCATCAATTAAATTTTGACGAATAAGAAATACCGCATACCTTGTTTTAGTTCTTAAGCAAGAAACAACAATATAACCGAGAACACCTAAGATTCAAAGACATTGAAATCAACATTAAAACTTCAACCAAGAGTATTAAACAAATAAATAATCACGAATAAGAAATACCGCATACCTTGTTTTAGTTCTTAAGCAAAAAACACCAATGCAACTGAGAATCCCTAAGATTCAAAGACATTGAAATCAACATTAAAACGCAAAACAAGAGTATTCAACAAGTAAATCTTCACGAATAAGAAAGCAAGCATACCTTGTTTTAGTTCTTAAGCAAGACACAATAATGCAACCGAGAACAAATGCATAGTTTTCTCTTAAGATTCAAAGACCATCAAAGTGAACATTAAAACTCAACCCAAGACTATTCAATAACTAAATCTTCACATAAAAAAAAAGTGCATACCTTGTTGTAGGGTTTTGGGGTTTATCAGGAAAGAGACCGAAAAAAAGAGACAAGGAGTTGAGACCGAGAGAATGAGAGAGTGAGAGAGAGAGAGAGAGAGAGATGGAGAGTGGTGGCAAGTGGAGAGAGCTGAGAGAGAAAAACAGAGGGAGAATGAAAATCAAAATTCTAAACAAATGGAGGTAAAACGAAATGTATACTCGAAATCTTTCACCGCCGTGGATCATTTTATAAATGGGTGAGGTACATCACACGTGGCACGATTGATTCAGACAGTAGTTTAATTAATACCGCGGCGGCAAACTAAAAAGAATCGTTTTCGTCTGCTCATTTTTACTACGCCACAGTCCCTGAAGTTCAACCGCGGTACTTAAACACACAAAGCCCCGGCCATATAAAATTCAAAATCAACCCGGAAGGTCCGGTAATTTGGTCCTCTAGAAAAAGATGCGGTTAAGGTAATACTTATCTACGGTATTATAATTTAGAGAACGGCATATGAGTATTAAGCCGCGGCTATGTTCATTGATATTGGTAAGTCATGAACTATGCCGCGGTTGTTCGTTACAAAACCGCGGTTATTTTGATGAATTTTTTTTTCAATGACTACTTTCCACGAATTCCCACAAAAAATATCTAAGTTGATGCTCGTTTTCTCACAGCTAATTTCTCAGATTTTCTTGTGTAAATAATTATAATACGTAAATTAAATATCATCAAAGGCATTAAACTTTATATTAAATAACAAGAAGTTGTCTATCCCAAGAAAGTCTTCGCTACAACGCAATTATTGAAATCACGCCCGACACGTGTTTTTTTTTTTTTTTTTTTTTTGCGGGAATCCTAAAAACCTGTTGACTCTATACCTTGACGGCGTAAAACTGATTCATCGTTATTTTTAAAGTTTTCCATGTCTTCAAACGCCGGTAACCCTTTTGAGAACAGGGGAATATTCGTACATGTGTCTTCGTTTTCTTCTTTCGAATCTTCAACGTTTCTTAGTTTCAAATGTACTACGAGAGATAATTACTGATTAGCCGGATCGGTAACGTAAGAAACTTGAGCCACGAGCGACGCCAAGATGAACGAATCGTTGGCATATCCGAGCCGTCTAAAGTCAACAACTATAATCCTTTTATTGTCAACTTTTATATGGTTATTGTCCGCCCATTTGCACTTAAATAATGGTACTCGGAAGCCACAATAACAATAGTCAAGTTCCCAAATATCATAAACGTAGCCGTAGTATTTCATAAAATCGTGTACGGGATTCTTGTCCTTCGAGAACGCAACATACATGCAATCCGCACCATATGTTACACCACTATTTCAAACAGGGTGTTTCTCATCTCTTTCTTTTCTGTAGAATGTGTACCCGTTAACATACCACGACGTGTACCTTGTAACGATTGATAAAGTTCCTCTAGATATCTTCATAAGCGTCTCGGAATGTCCACTTCCATAATTCACACGTTCTTCGAGCCATTTTGGAAATGTTCTGTTGTGTTCTTGTTGTAAGCATTTTACATTATGGTCATTTTTAGTGTTGAGTAGTTTCAACTCCCTCAAATGTTCATCGATAAACAGTGACAGATCATCAAAAGTGTGTAAAACATGTAGAACAGCTTGATCCCAAAGTTTTCGGTCTACTTTCGAAGGGGTTCCTGTGTACAAAAACAATAAAAGTCATATATATATATGAACATTTCTGATTTAACTCTTTAACAATTTTATGAATTATTTTACCGGCGGTTATGCTTTTTGATTCTGCACTAGCTTCCTTTGGCAGTCTAATTGGAATCGATCTAGCTAAATTCTCTGAGAAAAACTCAACCGACTCCTCTGCAATGTAACTCTCAATAATGCTCCCATATGGCCGATTATAGTTCTTCATGTAACCTTTCAAGACTTTCATATAGCGTTCGATAGGATACATCCACCGTATGAATACGGGTCTGCATAACTTTAATTCGCGTACTAAACAAACTGTTAAATGGATCATGATGTCGAAAAATGCGGGTGGAAAGAACTTCTCAAACAAGCATAGAGTTGTAACCAAGTCTTCTTGCATCCGATCAAGATCGTCGGTGTCGATGGTCTTGGAGCAAATTGAGTTGAAGAACTCGCAAAACTTGGATATGGACAATCTAACCTCGTTTTTTAACAACCCCTGCAATGCAAGAGCTAATATTTGTTGCAGCAACATATGACAATCATGAGTCTTCATTCTAATAAGTTTGAAATTCTTCACAGATACAAACCAGAAATGTTGACGTAATAAATACATATGGGTTTAATTACATATTGATAATAAAGTTGGTATTTACTAACACAAACCTACGATAGTTAGACGAATGCCCTTCGGGAATGTTTATCGCAGCAAGCCACTCGCATAACGATATTCGCTCCGGTTTGGTTAAACTGGTCTTTGCCGGTGGTAAATATGTTCTTTTGCCTTGCTCCTTAGAATGCAAACTACTTCTCATCTCTAATTCAACGAGATCCAAACGAGTTTTTTTACCGTCCTTTGTTTTGCATTTATCATCAAGCAACGTTCCGACAATCTATTCGAAGATATTTTTCTCGATGTGCATTATTTTTTTTTCTGCTTTCGGAACGGGTGATTGGGTGGTAAGAATCTCTGATGATTGAGATAAACTGTCTTCCTCCCATGCTTCACCTGTATAAAACTTGTCTCTTTAATGCAAACAAGACGGTCAATTTTTTATTTAACGTAGTACCCTGTTAAGTTCCTGTCCACACTAACATAGCTTTTAAGTTGAAAGCTTCTTCATGGTGGCCATCCCAGGTCTCAAATCCTTTGTCCCATAAAATCTTCAAATCGTTGACCAAAGGTGCCACATAGACATCTATATCATTACCTGGTTGGTGTGGCCCCGAAATCAAAAGCGTCAACATCCAGATCTTTCTTTTTATACACAATTTCGGAGGGAGATTGTAGTTCACCAGTATCACCAGCCAGCCACTATATCGAGTACTCATGGTACCAAAATGGTTCATTCAATTGGTGGCCAAAGCAAGACGCAAATTCCTCGGATCCGAACTGAATTCTGGATATTGCGCATCAAACTTTTTCAATTGCACTGCATCAGCGAGATGTCTCAACTTACCATCATCGATACGTTGCTTAGAGTGTCAAACCAAATTTTTTGCACGACCAGCACTTTCGAACATGCAATGTAAACGCGGCACGGGAGGGATGTACCATAAAACCTTGCTGGGAACTCCATTGACACCGTTATGAGGCATTTTACCATTCTTCCACCTTGACTCTTTGGAAACTGGACAATTATCTAAGTCTTTGTGTTCGTGCCTATACAAAACACAATCGCGCGGACACGCATGAAACTCGACTAGATTTTTTTTCTTAAATATTATTGCGGGATAATTCGAGTGGGTTTAGAGTTATAGATTTAAGAAAAAAATCTTCTAAATGTCAAAAATGAGGTATATACCCAAAAAAACTGAGAACACGAGCCGCGGTATACATATATTAACCGCGGTAATAGAGGGCCTAAACAAAAAAAAATCGCGTTTTGAAAACTTGAAATGTTTCAACAAGTTCAATGAAAATGAAAATTTTTCCTTTATACCGTAGCTCATCTAACAATAGTCGGGGTGTTGTCCATTGGAAACTTAAAATTTTCCAGGAAATATGCATTAGAGCCGCGGTTTTTGCTACATTAACGACGTCAAAAAAATTGAAATTACAACTGAAATTGAAACATCGTACAACAAAACCGTTAACCCCATAATAATATAAAACATTGTACATTAATAAAATAAAAATCACATCATTACAAAATCAAACACCGTATATTAATAAATAGAAATTACATCGTTACAATATCAAACACGTCCGTAGTAAAATAAAAATTACATCGTTAAAGCATCAGTTGACACCCAACATTAATTAAACACCTAAAATTAAAATTAAAAACATTCCTTTAAACATAGTTGGACCTACAACGTTTCTCGGAATGACGACGTAGTGGATTTGTTCGTTGTTTAGAGTTTACTTTAAATTCAAAAGAGCACCTTTTGCATCTTGCGTACCGATTTAAATCATTCGCATAATATACCGTATCGAAATCGGTTCCCCACAGTATAGAATGTAGCCTACCGCGACTAGGCCTTGTCGGAATCCTTCTTTCGACGATTCGTCCTCATCCTCGTCCCGATGGAGTGCGAAGTGAGCCATCTAAATCAATTCGAGAAGGCTCGAATACTTCAACATCGCTTAGAGGATCGTCGGATCTAATTTCTACACCATCGTCGTCTAAACCATGTCGAGAAGGCTCGAATACCTCAACATCGCTTAGAGGATCGTCATCTAAACCAAGTCAAGAAGGCTCGGAGGAATCCGAATGAATAACGTGAAATGTCTTATAAGTCGGATCCTCCATATTACTCCGAAGAATTACCTCAGCCTTCTTTCAACGCCGACTAGGACCAAAACGCCGATTTGATGATGAACCCGCGAGCTCCATATTGTAATATATATATATATCAAAATTTTAAAATATATGAAGGTGTGGAGGGTGATTTGTGTGAGAAAAAATTTAATAGGTATGGTATTTATAGAAATAATTGAAATCGTTATTAGATTTACTTTTTCTTACATTATAGTCGTTTAAACAAAGTTGGGGCGAATAAATGGTGAATTCGCTGTTTTTGAAAATGTAACCGTTTGAGTCTGTCAGAAAAAAACAGCCTCGGCTCCGTTCATCATCACCCGAACCGCCTTGGCTAATACTTATCAAGCCTCGGCTCGGTTCATCATACAATTGTTTTTTATAGATTGATTATATATATATATATAGTTCATGATATCACATTATAAAAATTATTTAGTAAATTTATAAACATTTCATTTGATAATTTATAATTTATATACTTTATAATATATATTAAAACGATATAAATTTGATGAAAATAAAATATATTATTAACTAATATCGATTGTTGATTTGATGAAAGTGTATAATTATGGTTATTAACTATTTTTTTTATACGTATAATTAAAGTTATTTATCAAAATGTATGTAATATCTTTCAAGAATAAACAAAAAATATTGATTTAATTAGGGTTTAGGTCGGTTTTTAGACACATTGGTACTATATATTGATGGATCGAGTCAATGCATGGGTTAAATTTTAGCTAGACACATGGGTTTAAATTTGTAACATTATTAATAAGTGGGATGGATGATTAATATATAATAAATAAGCAAAAAGTTGTGTTATATATATATGTAACTTCGCACGATAATACAATCAAATACGAAACACCAATATATAATTGACAACAATATGTAGTATTATATATATAGAGAATTAAGGGTTTAGACAATTTTTAAACTTAAACGGTGGTTTATAATATAATTGAAAATATAATTGATTATATAATGTAAGAGATAAAAGAAATTTGAACGGGGCCAGTTGTACAAGCGATTGTCTCAAAGAGCACTTGTCTACTTAGCCGCGGCTTTAGTAAAATGCCGAGGTTTAGACACACATAACCAATATCGAAGGTGAATAGGCCGCGGTTTTACGTTACTATACCGTGGCTCTTTTCATCATCTAACATACGGACCTCAGCTCATTTATTAAAGCCGCATTCATTTGTGCATAAGATCATAAAATTATTGGCACTTCGTTCTATACAATCGCGGCTTAGTATAGTATATGCCGGGGCTACGGTATACAATTATTTTTTGATAGATTAATTACATACATATATAGTTCATTATATGACATTATAAAAAGTGTATATGTAGTAAGTCTATGGATATTTCATATGATTATAACTTATAAATTATTAATTTAAATAATTAAAATATATATACTTTTATAATATATATTAAAACGATATTATTACCGAGCACAACATAAATTTGATGAAAATAATAAAGTATATATATATATTATTAACTAATAATATCGCTGATTTGATGGAAAGGTATATAATTATATATTATTAACTATTGTTAATTATATACGTACACATCGTTATTTATACAAATTTATGTATTTATCTTTCAATATATTAAAAATTGATTTAACTAGGGTTTCGGCCGGTTAATTTAATGTCGACATATATATATATATTGGTTAATTACTTGATGGAGGGTTAAATTATAATGTATATATAATACAAAATACAATTAGTACATGAGTTTAAATTTCTAACATTATTAATAAATGGCGGGCTAGATGATCTATATATACATAAATAAAGTAATTAGTTGCGTTATATATATATAACTTATTCGCACGATTACGAAACAAAACGAAACAGGATTAAGGTTTTTGACAATTTTACAAACTTAAAACCGTTGTTTATAAATATATATATTGAAAATATAATTGCTAGTGTAAGAGATCGGAGAAATTTAAACGGGGACGGTTTTACGAGCGATTTTCTCTTAAGGCAATTGTCCACTAATCCGCGGCTTATAGTTACACACCAAGGTTTGATGCAAAAACGCCATGAACATATGTGAGTAGACCACAGTGTTGATATAAATGACCGAGGCTTGTTTAGTTAAACCGCGGCTTTGGGGTTTGAACTTGAAAATTAAATCTCACACTAACCTTAAACCCTAAATAGCTTGACGCGGAATCAATAAAATAGCTGCGGCGTTGTTAATATAATATTAGAATGTAGTAATAGATAAAGCAGCATAAACGAGTATATAGTTACGGTTTTCATATCAAAACCAAGAACCTTGTTTTAATCTCATTCGGGTATTCATTTTTTATTCAGTTTTAACTGGTTTAATTTGTTTTGCAGTTTAATCGGTATCGGTTGAATCGATTTTTGAGAAAAAATAATAAAAATCAATTAAAATTTTTACTCCTACAATGGTCAATGAGTACGGGTGTACCAATGAGTAAATCAAAAGTATGTAAATGCTTATTGTCATTATTAAGTTTTAGGTACCGTTATGTGCATTTTTCGTAACATATAAAAATTTGGCCCATTTTGGCAAAAGTCAAAGCCCATCACCAAAGTCAAAGCCCGACACCAAAGCCAAAGACCAGAGGCCGACGAACCAAGACATTGGCGAGGCCCGGAGTCAAAAAGGCAATGAGGACAAGGCCGACGAGGCGACAAAGCTGATGAAGCGACGAGCCGACAAGGCCGACAAGGCGACGAGACGACGAGGCGACAAGCCGATGAGGCGACGAGGCGATAGGCCGACGAGGCGACAAGGCGACAAGGCAAGAAGCCGACGAGGCGACAAGCTAACGAGGCGACAAGGCAACAAGGCGACGAGGTGACAAGGCGATGAGACGACAAGGTGACGAGTCGACAAGCCAACGAGGCGACAAGGCTGACAAGCACCCTCGTCATAACTTGATAAGGGCATAACTTGTAATTATTCCACACGACGAGGAGATCCGAAACCACGGAGATCTCTGGGAAATCCTCCGGATTCCCCCGAACTCAACATACGGACTCGCGGACAATCGGAAGACATCAAAGACGAATCAAGAAGCCTTGACGACCCCTTTTGCAGGGCTAGGGGCCTCGACAACCCCCTTGTAGCAGGGGAGTAATTCGCAAGCCCCTAGAGGTGCATTTTCAAGGAATTGGTTTTCCTATAAATAAGAGCCTTCCCCCCTCTCATTTCCACACTCACTCACAGCTTTCTCCAGATCTTCCCTCTTTAGCTTTCTCTCTCTAGAAAGTCGCCCCTCTCTCCCCCCCCCCCCCCGGCAAGAATTGAGAGCTTGCTGGATGAGGCCCGACTAAGAGGAGATCTAGAATAGAGTCTCAGTCTCGACAAGGGAATTTGTTCGACGAGTCAACGAAGGAGTCCCTCGCCAGGTGGTCAAGCTTGCCAATACCCGCGAGGTCGAAAAGGAGCATCCCTTAACAGGTTAGGCGCCCTCGCCAACCTCGACAAGGTCGACAAGGAGCACCCCTTGTCAGGTCAGGCTCCCTCGCCAACCTCGACAAGGTTGACAAGGAGCATCCCTCGTTAGGTTAAGGCACTTGCCACAGCGAGCTCGCCAACACCAACGAGGTCGACGAAGAACACATCACGCCAGTAATATCTAGCCGCGTGGCCAAATGTCACCCCTGCGCCGCCAACATCGGCACATCCGACGAGTCAAACTACATTGTCATTCACCCGCCGTTTATCACTAACCCCGAACTACGTGGGACCTGATTATCTTAAACTGAGATACGTAGGCAGCCTTGCCCAACCATAAGAGATGGGGCACGGGTCCAATCTACCCTTTTTTGCAGGTCCTCCCTCGCCGTAGGAGCTCACCATGGAAGAAGAATCACGAAGAATCATCAAGACCAGCTCGTAGCTTCATCAAGACTGGAGTTTGCCTAGATGAGGATATCACTAAGATAAGGACTATAATCAGACGAGGAGCTTCGCCAAGACAAGAACCCCGCCCGGACTTCACTACCACGAGGGAAGTCCGACGAGGAGCTTCGCCGTGATACGGACTTTGCCCCCACGAGGGAAGTTCGCCGAGGATCGCCAAGGACAGGCCGGAGAATAGTCCAAGACGACAGATTCGCCTCCAGCTTTGACAATCATTAGTCAACCCGCATTGACTCAGCATTCAATTATCCTTGTGTTCAGCGAGTCAATCTCGGGACCTGAACCTTGGATCCGATTCTAAGTTAAAGTCTTTTTTACGCATTAACAGTTTGGCGCTAGAAGGAAGGGTAGCCCGAGAACAAGCCTCGAGACCCTTCCAGCATTCGTCATAAGAACTCGGAGCACGACCATCGCCATTCGACATGACGAGCCGCGCCAGTGATTCACAACGTGCGACACCGCAACCGACGACCAGCATCGCGCTCAACCGACGACCAGGCGGACTCAGCCGCCTTGCCAAGTTTCACCAGCTCAGATCGGGCATGAATACGGTGTCAACGACGCTTCGCAGAGGTTAGTTGACGCTCAAGACAAGGAAAACACAGGAGATAGCAACGGCAACGGAGGTCGCCAGGACCACCCCGACCCTCGTCAATATCGCCCAGGGGTCGCCAGGAGGTTCGCCAAGATGAGATCCAGAAGATGCCGAAGGTCGCCAGGACAACCCCGACGCTCGTCAGGCTCGCCCGTGGGGTAGTCGGGAGGTTTGCCAGGCCGAAGATCCCGAAGATGTTGAAGACCGTCGGAACTGCCCGGACCCTCGCCAGGCTCGCTCGGGGGGTCGTCAGGACGTTCGCCAGGCCAAAGATCCTGAGGACACCGAAGATTGTTAGAACTACCCGGACCCTCGCCAGGCTCTCCCGGGGGGCCGTCAGGAGGTTCGCCAGGCCGAAGATCCCGAGGACGCCGAAGATCGCTGGAACTACCCGGACCCTCGCCAGGCTCGCCTAGGGGATCGTCAGGAGGTTCGCTAGGCCAAAGATTCCGAAGACGTTGAAGACCGCCGGAACTGCCCGGACCCTCGCAAGGCTCGCCCAGGGGGTCGTCAGGAGGTTCGCCAGGCCGAAGATCCCGAAGACGTTGAAGACCGCAGGAACTACCCGGACCCTCGCTAGGCTCGCCCGGGGGGTCCTTAGGAGGTTCGCTAGGCCGAAGACTTTAACAACATGGAACACCGACGGAACACCCCAGATCCCCGCCAGGTCACCTAGGGAACCGTCGTGACGAAGACCGTAACCTTGCCAGGGCGTACCAAGGGAACCGTCGTGACGGAATACGAGCTGAATTTATCTACCTCGTAGACTACAGAGAAGACCAGCAACACGACCGCTGGGCCTCGCCAACCGCAACGCGATGACATATTCGACCTCCTCCAAGGGATGCAGAAGGAAATCCAAAACCTGCGCTCTGCCCAGGACCGTGGCGCGAGAAGCCATGCTGTTCTCGACGGAACTCTTGTTGGACATGTGTGTCCTTAAAAAAGATACTTTATCCATTTGTAAAATATTATGACAACTCGTTGAATAAACATGGTGCTTATTATGATAATCTTATTATAGTTTCTGGTAGAGTAAAATAGAATGTTTGATCTTTAGTTCATAAAGGATGCAATTATGTCATTATTATCACAACAGAGTCAATGTGAGGAAGAATTAATAATCATAATAAATGAAATTAAAATGTCCGTGATCTGATTAACTAGGTGGGAGCCCATTAATCGTATAAGGTCATTAATGTGACTAAGTGACAATCCTATTCTGGATTTTATGTTTGTCACACTCACTAGAAGTGCATTATGTATGAAGTATCTTTATACTGGACTGGACCTGACTTAAACTCCGGAAGTTATCATATAAGACCGTCACTGATAACTTGGAGTTGAGTCACTAGTAGATGATCAAATGGATACTCGATCTAAGTCCTGAGTGATCTTGAGTCCGAGCTGTTGGCTTGATTGTTCTTTGATTTAACCATTAAAGAACACAATATATTACCGATGTTCCCAACACTATTATTTTGGGAACATGATAGTCAGCAGTAAGGGTAGCTTTCTCATAGACATGGGCATCACATAGCTCTCTTCAGAGTCATGATGATTCCCTTGATTGTCGGTGGTGAGAAGTGAGAGGTACCTGTGTGCAACTTATGAATTGAAACCATAAGTGGGTTACTCATAATATTACTGACTGAGTCAAGGATGAAAATGCAATGAGGGGCATAACGGTAGAAACCGCCTGCTCGTGTGTGGATCATCAATTGAAAGATCAATAACCCGAATTTGATTGTATCAATGGACACCTTGCTGTAATTAAGGGAATAATATATACTGTATCACTAAAGAGTGCAGCGTCGGGTTTCTAGTAGAATAACACCGAGGTTTGACGAACACACTAGCAGTTCGTGATACGGGTCCATGGTCCCTATGATAGCTCCGTAACGGATGATACGTACATGATAAAAATATTTTGAGATGTTTTAGATCATTTGGCAAGACTTATAAAACTGAAGTCTGTGACAGACATCAGATAGTTTTATCAGTAGCGTGGCAAAAGTATCATATCTTGGTAACCCAAATTAACTGACAAAAGAAAGTGGAATTTCTATTTTCTGTCAAAATGAAAGGATTGGAAATTAAATTCTAAGAAACTTTGCTTTTGGAACCGAGTCATTTCGACGTACGGTTTGTGATTTAGAAAATTTCTAAGTGTGTGATCGTTTCGGTAAACTATGAAATTAAATCACATGTCACGAATTTAAATGATGGTGTGACACCATGGCATTTGAATGTATGATATTAAGATCAGAGGATATTAATATGATTTAATTATTCGAATTTGATTATTAATAATTAATCAATAATTAATAGATTTATATTAATATGTAAATAATATATATTTATATATCTTATATGTGTAGAAATCGAATTATGCCTAGGAATGTGGAACCATAAACATTCGAATGGATAGACTTTGGTCTTTTTATAATTGCGGAAAAAGTACCAAATGTTTTAATATCTACCGTTGGATTAGGATATTGATATATTCGAAAATAATAACTTGGTAACCAAGTTTTAGTTTTCGAATTTTAACCATTAATTGTATCTGTTAGATCGGTCTAAGATTTAATCTTTACCGTCGGATTGGAAATTAATTAATTATATATATTATATATTATTTTCGAATTATATTTTTGGATAAATTCGAATTTGATTTTTTATTAAATCTTTTAATATTTGATTTTATCCAAAACTAATTTGATTCATTAGATCGGTTTAAAGATTTATCTCAACCGTTGGATCTAGATAATTGGAATTCGAATTATATATATATATATAAATTTGAATTTTATAAGAGAAGATTGGATTTTTGATTTTATCCAAGTCTTTCTTATTTAATAAAATCCCTAATTAATTATATCCTTTGGATTTAGATGAGATTAAATCTAGACCATTGGATTGAAATAATTAATTATATTTAATTATGAATTCGAATTTTAGGGGAGAAAATTTCTCTAATTCGGTTACTGTCTGAGCCTATAAATAGGAGGCTCATTCTACACATTTTTCACACCTTTCCCCGGAGAAAAATTTGAACTCTCCCTCTTCCTCAGGGCCTGCGAATTTTCTCTCTGATCTCTCTTTCTGGTTCGGCTTAAGAGACTTAGTTCTCCGGAAGCTTAAAAAGAACCATCAGTTTAAATTTTGTGACGGAGTTCTGCCGGCGAAGCCTACGCTTCGGTACGAGGAATCCAGGAGAATATCCCGGAAGATCATGGGAGTTTCCCTCAGCACCGGCAGAGCCCTGCCCGATTCAGAACGCGCAGCGGGAAGTCGTCAATAGAGGTAATAAATGCAACCATTTACTGCTTTCTATTTATTTCCTATAATGATTAGATTATTCATAATAATTTATGAATATTAAATTGCATAATATTTATCAGATCTTGTGACATGGTTATTATCCGATATCCGGACCGTTGAACGGATAACAAGTTTTTCCGCTTTAAAATAATTTTTTACATGTTACCCGGACGGTTCGGAGGTACATTTCGTGATAATTTACATGGGATCCGAGACGTGATTCCCAACAACTCTGTCCCCACTCGCACCACACCTGCTCGACGGAGAAGCCGTGGGCGACTTACGCTTCGCAAGCAACCTCATCTACGACAGGAAAGGAAATCTAGTCTACCACCTCGTCCAGTATATAACGATCATGCCAATGAGGAAATGCTCAGCCTCGACGATATGCCAGGCATTCTTCCTAACCCTTACGGGAACGGCGTTCGAATGATACCAGTGGCTACCCAAAGCGAGCATCTACTCTTTCAACCAGCTCAAGAACCTTTTCTTCGTCCGCCTCACCGGCGCAATGACTCAAAGAAATGAGAAATCCTACCTCTGGTCAATCAAGTAGAAGACTAACGAATCCCTGCAGAAGTTCATCAACCGCTTCGTCGAAGAATCCAACGAGGTGAACGACTACACAGACAGCGATGTCGTCATCGCCCTCATCGACGGACTGCAGACCGGGGAGTTCTTGATCTCCCTTGTGAAGGAAAGACCATCGACTATGATGGAGCTCATGACGAGAGCAGCCCAGCACATCTCCGTGGAAGAGTAGCTCACCAGCAGGAAGTAAACAGAGCCAGGGAGCCACCGACAAAGCAACGATCGCTCATCCGACGAACCGAAGATGAAGAAAAGTCACACGGACGACAACCGGAGCCGAAAGGCGAAACCACAAGGAGGTCAGGCGGCGAGAAAACCATTCCACCCTGACAGGAGAGACTACACTCCGCTGAGAACTACACCAGACGAGATCTACGCTATGCACGGTGACAAGTTCAAGAAGCCTCCTCCTCTTAACAAGCCTGCGAAGGATAGGAGCCGATACTGTCAATTCCATCATGACTACGGTCACCTGACGTCGCAGTGCCACTAGCTGAAGAATCAAATTGAAGATCTGATGAAGGAAAGACAGCTAAAGGAGTTCGTCAAAGGGCTCACGGCGAATGACGGGGGCGTGTCGACCCCACTCTTGACGATGGCGCAACCGACGACTCAAGGTGACGATCGAGGGAAAGCCATAGCGGCGACTCCGCTGAACGTCGTATCAATAATCATAGGAGGACCATGAACTGAAGACTCAGGCCAAAGTAAACGGAGCTACACATGCGCAACGGAGAAAGGATGGTCGCCAAACCAGGTTAACCTGACGGGCTCAACACCTCCAATCCGCACTGGCGAAGCCATCACCTTCACAGAAGACAAAGCTCTCACCATTTACCACCCGCACAACGACGCCATCATCGTGGTAGCACAGATCGCCAACAACATGGTTAGTAAGATCCCCATCGACAACGGAAGCTCAGCGAACGCAATCTTCAAGACAGCCTTCGACAAGATGAACTTGGGCCGAGTCATCGCCAACCCAGTTTGTACACCACTATTTGGTTTTGTGAGAGAACGCGTGAAGACAAAAGGATCCAACGAGCTGTTGATGACCTTCGGGGCCAAAGACGGAGCTAGGGTGACTCGAATAGTGAGCTACCTCATCGATGACTTGCCTTCATCATACATCGTCATCATCAGGAGGCCCACGCTCAACCAACTCCAAGCCGTGACATCCACCTGTCACCTACTTGTCAAGTTCCCGACGCCAAGTGGAATCGGAATCATGCAAGGAAGTCAAGCCAAATCACGAGCCTGCTACGAGAAAGGAGTACGCCGGAGCACACCCACAGTCGCCGCCATCAGCGACGGAGTCAACAACCTCAGCATCGCTAGACGATGAGAACCAGGAAAGGACGCGAAAAATCCAACGACTGTTATCGGACAGAGAGAGATATTCGCCCTCCTGCGACAATACAAGAAGACCCTGGACCAATCCGGGAAGACGAACAGAGCCACACCTGAAGATTCCCCAGACTACTCGATGTACAGTCGCCTCGTCGACAAGATGTTCAACTGCCTACGCTTTATCAAGCGGAAGATCAACCTCGCCAAGCAAATGAGCGAAGAAGAACGCCAGCCAGGGGTCGCCAAGATAACAGAAGCAAAGGCTGACATAGTCGCCGAGCAAACTCACGGCGCCAACACCCCCGCGGCTGAAGAAAGAAAGAAGACGAAGGACGCGCCGCCAAGCAGAAGAACCGCGCCCAATGGGCCGGTATGGAGTATGCACATCAGTGGAATCAACGGCGACACCAGCGCAGGAGCAGGGATCATCATCACCAGCTCTAAAGAAGAGAAGTCGAAGTACGCCATCAAGTTCGAGTTCACAGCCTCAAGCGACGAAGCCGAATAAGGAGCGCTACTCGCCGGCCTAAACCTCGCCGACAGGCTCGACGTGAAGAATTTACAGTTACACTGCAGCTCACAGAAGATCGCAAGCCAGACAAATGGCAGACGAGACCCTGACACAGCTACAAGAAGCCATGGACCGCCTTCAGCCATTGACGTGGTACGAGATCGCCTATATCCCTGCAACCGCCAACGACGAAGCAACCACACAGTCTCGAGCAATGAGCGGAAAAGGAGAAGATAAACAGCGCAAGACCCCCGACGAAGAAGCGGAGGAGGAGTCAACCGTCTACGAAGAAATCCTCGCCATCAACACCGAAGACGAGCCCAAGTGGATGCCGCGTAGTCGACTGACTCCGCCAAGGTGAGCCACCAGTTCTACCAGTCAACCCACACCAATAAGGTAACACATATCCTTTTTTCAATAAAGCGCAACACGAAGCAAAAGGCCAAGTCTACTTTATAGGCCAACCTTACTTATAAATAAATTCGTCTTTACGAAATACTCTGAAAGTTTTCCCGAAACTGCAAGGCAGATTACGCCAAAACTCGGGGGGTACTACCGTATATACCGTCCTTAAAAAAAAAGAAAAACCGGCTACGCGCCGAAGACCTTCGCCAGGTAACAATAGGCACCAGCACACACACCGGACTCCTTCGCCAGGATAAACAGGCACCGGAAAATATGATCCGGAACTCCTTCGCCAGGATAAACAGTCACCGTCAAATACGATCCGAAACTCCTTCGCAAGGATAAACAAGCACCGGCAAATACGATCTGAAACTCCTTCGCCATGATAAACAGGCATCGGCAAATACGATCCGGAACTCCTTCGCCAGGATAAACAGGCACCGGCAAATACGATCCAGAACTCCTTCGTTAGGACACAATAGGCAGCCCAAACTCGTCGGATTAGCTACCCGGCGAGCAAAGGCATACAATCGTCTACAGAAAACCTATACTATTTGCAGGTTAAAAAAGGGTGACGACCCTACAATCGCAGCAGAGTGCACTCACAAGACTACCAAAACGCGCTACATCACGCACACTCGACAAGCAAAGGTATGAACAAAACTCAAA
The DNA here is from genome assembly GCA_954871525.1 of Parietaria judaica. Lineage (NCBI taxonomy): Eukaryota > Viridiplantae > Streptophyta > Magnoliopsida > Rosales > Urticaceae > Parietaria > Parietaria judaica. Next base: position 61,683,058 of record OX940860.1, read on the forward strand.
CTACAAATTATACTAAATGCATAAATGTCATTAAATAGGTACGAAACAAGAAGGCGAAACACCCCGAACAAACATGCTAGGGCAACGAATAAGGCTAAAACAAAGCCCGAAAATGTCTATAAATCATAGAGGCAAAGAAAAGAGAAACTAATTTCTGGGTAGCACTAAGCTAAGAGGCTCTGAATCACGAACGGAGTCCGTAGCACCAAGGACGTCAAGGAACCTGAAGGAAAGAGCAAGATGACCGTTCGCCTGAAGATGAGCCGCCTGGAAATCCGTAAAACCCGACCAGTACACCTCGTCGAAAGCTGCGTGCCACGTCGCTTCTGTCTCAGCCATATTCGTGTCAGCATCCGCCTTCAACCTAGCATGGGCAGATGCAGCCTCGGATACATCACGCTGAAGACGCTCGATCCGGGAATCACGCCTAGCTAGAGAAGCCTTCAAAGTCGCTACCTGGTCCTTTGCCATACGAATCTCATCTTCAACGACTCGACGACCCTCGCACACGCCATCAGCCCGGGAGATCTTGACCTCGAGCCTCGCCTTGGTCATCTTGCCCTGCAGCGCATCACGCTCGGCAATGACTTTCTGCAGGACACCCTTCAAAGACGCACATAGGGTATGGGTAGCTTCAAGACGACGAGCCACCTCCGCCGACAACAACAAGACCTAAAAGACAAACAACGAGTATAAAGAAGAGCAATACGACGAAGTAAGCAAGAATGCCAAAAAGTACGTACCTTTGCCTGACAAAAGGAGTCATCAACAACCAAAGCCGAGTCAGGAGCATCAACCACAAACGCAATCACCGAGGACGAAGATCGAAGACGCTCCTGACGCAAAGGCGCTTGAGACTCACCGCAAGCTCAATGCTCGACAAACCGCGAGGCTCAGGAATCTCGCCTAACAAAGGAACGGCGATAGGAGCAGGCACGTCACCACAAGAGTCGCCCCCTGAAGCCACAAATATAGATGACATCCCACCAAGACCAGCGCCATGCTGATGAACCCGATGAGAAGAGTCCCCAGCCTTTCCAGGAGACAGCGAGCGCGAACGACGAGACGAAGACGCCTTCTCCGATGATAATCGCCGCTTCAGAAGACAGAAGGTACGATCATCAATAGCCTCGCCACACGACTTCGAGGCCAGAGCAGCATGAACACCGGGGGCAACACGAGCACGGAAAGCAACGGCAGAAGCCGGAGGACGCATCTGAGGAACAAACTTCTTGAAGCCAGACAAACCTGCGCAACAGCGAACAAGGCAATAGAGAACAGCGAACAAGGCAATGGAGAGCATCACAACTACTAAAGACCAAGCAAAGGGAATTATACCTGCAGGAGTCGACAAAGCTGGAGGACGAACGACCACTGAAGGAATACGCTGCTCAGAAGCAGGAGCCTTCGCCTTCGACGAAGCCTTCGCCGGAGAAGAACGACGAACAACTTCCTTTGAACAACGACGAACACCTTCCTTTGAACAACGACGAACATCCGCCCTCGAAGAACGATGAACGCCTTCCCGCGAAGAAACCCGAGGTGCATCATCCTCAGCCGGAGGAAGCACTTGAAGAAGAACCGGAGCATACACGTTTACCTCATCAACATCAACAAAGCCTCTCAGCGAATCAGCAATGAAGCCTGCCGAGATCCACGGCCGAGACTCCATAAAGGGAAGCAGACGAGCCTTCTTCATCAACCCCGAGATCAGGCTGCCAAAAGTCCCCGAGCCAGAAGTATGCTCATACGGCGGACGCAACACCTCAGAGCTGAACTCAGGCAGAGACGAGCCAAGCAAGGACGTCGAAGCCCAAACCCATTGACGATGCCAGTGAAGATCCAACCTGCATCGAGGCAACTCCAGACGAACATACGATGAAGACACCACGTATTCTCCAGCCTCTGAAGTGCGACAGTAGAATCGAAAAGCAGTGCGGAACTCTTCGACCGTCAGAGATCGACGAGAGAGAACCCGCCAAGCTGAGAAGCACGTTGCCAAGGCACGAAAAGACCTCATCACAACCTGGAAGGCTAGCACACCAAGAGACATCAGAAGATCTCTGACGAACGGCCGAAGAGGAAGGCCCATCCCATGACAAAGACTCTCGAGGTGCACCGACAGAAAACCAGGAACACGATCACAAAGAAGCTTGCCTGCAGCAAGAGCTCGAAGACCGGAGAGATACGACAACCCATGAAGAGCAAGAAAGGACGTCAAAGAAGACTCAGTGACTTGGCTACGTACAATCAACTTAGGACAGATGGCCGAAACGCTGTAAAGACGCTGTTTGGGCGTCTCGTCAGCAGGAGGACCCTCACCAACGGCAAAGCCGACGATGAAAAGACCCTCGCCTGCAAGTGCCTCCTCAATAATGGGTGCCTCATCGACAAAGTCCCCGCCAACGCCCTGCTCCTCGACGGCATCGGACGTATCGACATCAGCAAACTCTACGTCAGAGGCACCATCAAGGACCGAAGGCTCCGAGCCATGTTTACCGGGAGATCCGCCAAGCCACCTGCAAATTTTAGAGAATGTCCAGGAGATTTAGAAGACACAACGTTCTCCGCCGGAGCCGAAAACAAAAGATGAATCAACAATGAGAGGTCCTTACTGAGCCCGGAGACTGGCACGCTTAGCCCAGGAATGATAATTTCCTTGGCAGGAGATAGCCTCGGTCCCGGAAAATCCAACGCAAAAATCGGATCGTTGATCGGAGTCTCGAAGCCCTCGAAATAGAAGTTTCCGTCGAAATCGGACTCCGCCACCAGTTTCGGCGGTCCTTTCGCCGGACCAAGCTTGCCGGAGTTGAGGACAACCTCACCACTACCAACAGGCATCACCATCGCCACCGGAGCAGTCACCGGAGCACCCGCCAAGACGCTGCCCGCCTTGAGAACCTCACTGATCACGCCAAAGGAGCCCGCACAAGCTCCACACCCACCGATGACCTCCACCGCGCCGGAAGCCACGCCACCGCCGGCGACCACCCCAGACCGTGCCGACGAGCAATTCCCGGCTAACTCTACCACGCGGTGAGCCACACGGCCCGCTCCACTGCAGCCTGTGCGAAGGCCCGCCGCGCCGATGCCATCACGCACGCCAAACACGCTACCTTCCGCCGCTGCTCCAGCTGCCGTGCCACCACCGGCGACCACGACAGACGCCGCTGATGAGACGATTCTGGCCGGCTCCACCACGCCATAGACCACATGGACTGCACCGGAATCCCCCTTGGCGAAGACCACGCACGCGTGAGGCCCGAAGCCGCCAATCGCGCCGGACCGCTCCACCGCCGCGCAACCGCCGACGATCTCCACAGACGCTGCTGACGAGCCATCTCCGGCTGGTCCCACCATGCCGTGGACCCCGCGGCCCGCTCTTTTTCTGCCCGCACCAAGGACCTCGCGCACACCGGAGCCGAAACACCTCGCCGACCACCACGGCGACCGCCGTTCTCCGCCCAGACGCCGCCGACAGGCCCCCGCGGGTCATCTCCGCCGTCGCCGACATTCCGAATGCCACGATGGAGCCGCTATCCTCGCCAGGGGTCAAGCCGATCGCCGAGAAGCCACCCGCGCCTAGACTGAGTTCGGTCTCCTCCACGGGCCACGCCGGAATTTTGATTCCCGCGCCATCACCTCCACGGAATATATCCTCAAGACTCAACGTCCAATCATCCAAGTTTGCCAGAGCACCATCAATGGTGACCGGAGTTTCGTCGTCAACGAAAAGATTCGACAAAGAGAGCGTACCGAATAAAAGAACATCGTCAACGGAGAATTCCCCGCCAAGCTCACTGTAGAAAGCCATCACCACCCCAAGCGAGGAAAACGCAGCCGTCAAAGCTTCCCGGAGACTGCAAATCGCGAATTGGAGAAGGAGGAGGAGAGAGAACAAGCCAAAAACCCTAAGTGGTATTAACGAGGTAATATTTCCCCTAATTTCATTTCTTCTTTTAATTTTGTTCGAATTCTATAGCCAATGCAAGCCCAAAATCGCACAAACTAGGCCCATAAAGCTGATGTTTTATTTTTAAATGGTAAAAAACGATAAAAAATGGGCTTTTATATGTTTTTAAGTGAAAAAGACTATTCTCAAAGGTTATTTAAACATCCTTGGAAATTAAACTTTGGAACTTTATAAAGTTTCATTTTTAATTTTCCAACATGAAAACCAAATTTAAATTTTTTTCCCGGGTTTTCATGAATTATTTACGGTATTTATTACAAGTAAAAAATTGCGCAATAATTAAGGAACTATTTAAAGTTTCAAGCTTAATGTGCAATTATTATTTTCAAATTATTTATTTACTTTCACATTTATTATGTCACTTAATTTTTTATTTTATTTTTGGGTTTATTTGCGGAGTTCAAAATTAATTTATAAGGCCTTTATTTTACAAAATACGCCTATGAATCTCCGAAAATCCAAAAATCGAGTAAAGTCATAAAAAAGTGATTTGTGATTTATTTAATCAAATTCGCTTACATCTTTGACTATGCTCGAATTATTTTCCGCTTATTTATGCAAATATTTTCCAAAATATTTTACAAACACCCAATTAAAGGAAATTTGCAGTTCCTTGGGAGGACGGAGAGGAGACTAAAATCTCTGACAACCTGGATCCTCGCAAAATAACATAATTTGCCTAAAGTTTAAAAAAAAGTTTCTCGCGCAATACAATTACCCAAGAAACTAGGGGTTAATGTTATGTGCATTTTTCGTAACATATAAAAATTGGGCCCATTTTGGCAAAAGTCAAAGCCCATCACCAAAGTCAAAGTCCATCACCAAAGCCAAAGACCGAAGGCGACGAACCAAGACATTGGCAAGGCCCGGAGTCAAAAAGGCGAAGAGGACAAGGCCGACGAGGCGATGAGGCGACGAGCTGACAAGGCCGACGAGGCGACAAGGCAAAGAGGCTGACGAGGCGACGAGGCCGATGAGACGACGAGGCCGACGAGGCGACAAGGCCGACGAGGCGACGAGGCCGACGAGTTTGACAGGCGACAAGCCGACGAGGCGATGAGGCAACGAGGCGACAAGCCGACAAGCCGACGCGGTGACGAGGCGACAAGCCTGACAAGCACCCTCGTCATAACTTGACGATGGCATAAGTTGTCATTATTTCACACGACGAGGAGATCCGAGACCACGGAGATCTCCGGGAAATCCTCCGGATTCCCCCGAACTCAACATACAGATTCGCGGAGAACCGGAAGACATCAAAGACGAATCAAGAAGCACCGACGACCCCTTTTGAAGGGCTAGGGGCCTCGATAACCCCTTGTAGTAGGGGAGAAATTCGCAGCCCCCTGGAGGTGCAATTTCAGGGAATTGGTTTTCCTATAAATAGGAGCCTTCCCCCCTCATTTTCAGACTAACTCACAGCTTTCTCCAGAGCTTCTCTCTCTAGCTTTCTCTCTCTAGAAAGTCGACCCTCTCTCCCCCCAACAAGAATTGAGAGCTTCCTGGCTGAGACCCGACTAAGAGGAGATCTAGAATAGAGTCTCAGTCTCGATAAGGGAAGTTGTTCAACGAGTCAACGAAGGAGTCCCTCGCCAGTTGGTCAAGCTTGCCAACACTTGCGAGGTCGACAAGGAGCATCCCTTAACAGGTTAGGCGCCCTCGCCAACTTCGATAAGGTCGACAAGGAGCACCCCTTGTCAGGTGAGGCGCCCTCGCCAACCTTGACAAGGTCGACAAGGAGCATCCCTCGTCAGGTTAAGGCCCGCGCCACAGCGCGCTCGCCAACACCAACGAGGTTAACGAAGAACACATCACGCCGGTAATACCCAGCCGCCTGGCCAAGGGTCACCCCCCGCGCCGCCAACATCGGCACTTCCGACGAGTCAAACCACATCGTCATTCACCCGCCGTTTATCACTAACCCCGAACTATATGGAACCTGATTCTCTTAAACTGAGATATGTAAGCAGCCTCGCCCAACCATAAGCGACGGGGCACGGGCCCAATCTACCCTTTTTTGCAGGTTCTCCCTCGCCATAGGAGCTCGCCAAGGAAGGAGAATCATGAAGAATCATCAAGACCAGCTCGAAGCTTCATCAAGACCGGAGTTCGTCTAGACAAGGACTCTGCTCAGACGAGGAGCTTCGCCAAGATAAGGACCCTCCCCGAACTTCGCCACCACGAGGGAAGTCCGACGAGGAGCTTCGCGTGATACGGACTTCGCCCCCACGAGGGGAGTTCGCCGAGGATCGCCAAGTACAGCCTGTAGACTCATTCAAGACGACGGATTCGCCTCCAGCTTTGACGATGATTAGTCCACCCGCGTTGATTCAACATTCAATTATCCTTGTGTTCAGCGGGTCAATCTTGGGACCCGAACCTTGGATCTGATTCTAATTTAAAGCCATTTTTACGCATTAATAGGTACAAATATTTTATAAAACAATAATATTGTATGATAGAATTATATTTGTATTGATGTATGCATATGTATCACTGTTATATAATGTATAATTATAAATCGCTGCCTTGAGAACCGATAATAAGCCAAGAATACAAAAAAAACATTCTGAAGACTTAAATGATGGATTTAAAAAAAATAAAAAAGAAAACCCTCACGCGTTGAAGATACCAGGCTATTATTATTGCAATCCAAGCCCATTAATCATTTATTAAATAATTAATTAATTAATTAATAGTCTCATAAATAATTCTCAGGCCCGTGTGAGCCCGTTAGCTAGATTATATGCTCGGGTCAAAACCCGAGAACCCGGTGGATTCAATATCCGATTCGGGCATAACTTACATATCCTCAAAAATCACATGCCACAAAAATACAATATCCCACGTCCCAATCTTAAGATCTATCACATTGTATATTATCGCTTTGTGCATAACGTGTATATAGACCTTATTTAAAATGATTGGTGCCTAATAAATGCGTTAGACTGTTCGATTTGACAAGCATATAATATTAGAATGTAGTAATAGATAAAGCAGTATAAACGAGTATATAGTTGCGGTTTTCATATCAAAACCAAGAACCTTGTTTTAATCTTAATCGGGTATTCATTTTTTATTCAGTTTTAACCGGTTTAATTTATTTTGCAGTTTAATCGGTATTGGTTGAATTGATTTTTCTGTAAAAATAATAAAAATCAATTAAAAGTTTTACTCCTACAATGGTCAATGGTCAATGAGTACGGGTGTACCAGTGATTAAATTAAAAGTATGTAAATGCTTATTGTCATTATTATGTTTTCGGTACAAATATTTTATAACACAATAATATTGTATAATAGAATTATATTTGTATTGATGTATGCATATGTATCATTGTTATATAATGTATAATAATAAATCGCTGCCTTAAGAGCCGATAATAAGCCAAGAATACAAAAAATACATTCTGAAAACTTAAATGATGGATTTAAAATAAAAGAAAATAATAATAAAAAAAACCCTCACGCGTTGAAGATACAGGCTATTATTACTGCACTCATAATTATGCTATTATGAGTATTGTTGAGGGCGTTTTACACACTCAACGGTCACAAGGTTTAACCCTTGTTTGCTGTGATTTTCCTTCCGTGGGGGGGGGGGGGTGTCCATATTCTTCGACCCCTCCCCTCGCTCAGCAAGCAGAGGAGAAGATCGACGGCCCTCCCAAGGTAGAGGAGGTCATGGCTAAGCCAGGCTTCTTCCTCCCCGGGGGAGCGTCGTTGTCTCTGGGGCCCCGGCCGATGCTGCGAATGTAATCTCCTCCGCAGTCGGTGTTCCCGTTGGTGCATCCGTCGATCGGATTGCGGATTCCTTGGTGTTGACGGCGCCAACAGTTACCGATGCGGGGACTGCTCTGGCACAGCAAGCTCATCCATCAACGATGATCCCCGTCTGCGTGGCTCTCTCGTCGGAGGTTACCTTCGCTTTGTGTTCTCGGGGTAAAAGGTCTCCTCCTCCCGACTTCTCTCTCGCTCTTTCTCCTAGTCCGTCGCCAGGTTTTGGGAAGTCGGCGTCTTCCTCTTGTGCTACCGTCTGCTTCCCTCTCGTCCCAGTCGCCGACTAGCCTCTCGAGGACTGGGCGGCTTAGGTGTCCATCTTCTTCGGCCCCTCCCCTCCCCTCGCTGAGCAAGCAGAGGAGAAGGTCGACGACCCTCCCGAGGTAGAGGAGGTCGTGGCTAAGCCAGCCTTCTTCCTCCCTGGGGGAGCGTCGCTGTCTCTGGGGCCCCGGCCGATGCTGCGAAGGTAATCTCCTCCGCGGCCGGCGTTCCCGTTGGTGCATACGTCGATCGGATTGTGGATTCCTATGTGTTGACGGCGCCGACAGTTACCGATGCGGGGACTGCTGTGGCACCGCAATCTTAGCCATCAACGATGATCCCTATTGGTGTGGCTCTCTCGTCGGAGGTTACCTTCGCTTTGTGTTCTCGGGGTAAAAGGTCTCCTCCTCCCGACTTCTCTCTCGCTTTTTCTCCTAGTCCGTCGCCAGGTTTTAGGAAGTTGGCGTCTTCCTCTTGTGCTACCGTCCGCTTCCCTCTCGTCCCGGTTGCCGACTCGACTCTCGAGGACTGGGCTGCTTACTCGATCTCCGCCTGCAGGGATTTGACCTTAAATTCTTTTGACGGTTCGCCCAATTCCTGTCACTCTGTTGATGAGTGAGATGGCTACGCTGGCTTTGTCACCGATGTTTTTCAAAGCGTGGCACAGTTGAACGACTTTCTCTTCTCCGAGCGCGAGGACGTTTGGAATGCAGAGAAAGAGGCGTCTCAGCATGCTTCGCGACTTGCCGAGACTCAACTTCAGCTCAAAATGGCAATCTCCAACGAGCGGAGGGCTCTTCGGGAAATCGAGGACTCCTTGGCAAAGCTTTTTTTGGCAACGGCCTCGCTAGGAGAAACGAACTTTAAGTTCAAGGCGGAGGTGACGCTTCGTCGGTCGATGGAGGCCAAGCTGGTGGAGCAGGAGCAACTCGTCACCGCTGGGGAGGCTCGACTTGCGCAAGAGCGGGAGCGCCATCGCCTTGCCGAGGAGGACCTCGAGTCGAGGCTTCGAGACAAGTCTGATCGCCTCACCCGAATTTTTAAGGTCGTGGGGTCGTCTGCCGTCGAAGAGGACCAACTTGTCTTCCGGGTCAAGGAGCTATCTGCTCATCTGGAGCAATCTCGGTCCGCGCTCAACAATATTGTCGCGGAGCTAGAGGCGGCGCAGACGGAGGTCGCCGAAGAGAGATATGCCTGTCAGGTGCTATTTCAGAACGCTCTGGCCAAGCTCGATCGGCTGCAGGAGAGGTACCAGGCGCTCGACGAGTCCATCGACTCCCACCGTATGCTTGCCGGGTGTCGATCCAACATTGTCCTGATTGAGGGACTCCCTGACAATATGACGATCGAAAATCTTTGGTCGCGGCTTGAGAGGTGGTACACTCTTTGTGAGGAATACGCCGGCGGAGTGGGAGCAGAAAGCTTCGGAGGACCCCGACTCTCCTCCTTTGTCTCCGTACGACCCTCCGAGCATCGACGAACGCCGATTGGCGGCCTAGGGCACGGACGGCGCTCCTCTCGATCCTTCCACGTCGCAGGGTGAGTATGGCTCCAACGTCGACGCCTTGTCCACCCCGGCCCCTGAGCAAGGAACGTTGGATCTCGAACGCCGGTTGGCGGCCTTGGGCACAGACGGCGCTCCTCTCGATCCTTCCTTGTCGCAGGGTAAGTATGGCTCCAACGTCGTCGCCTTGTCCACCCCGGCCCCTGAGCAAGGAACGTTGGGTCTCGTCCAGGGCTTTGAAGGCAACATCGAGGATGCCATGTGTATCGTTCTGAGGCTTGTGTGTGCCGTCGCGGATTGAGATGTTTCACAACAAACTGAGTTGTAGCCAGGGCGTTGTGAGTGCCCGAGCTTGCCACTCGGTTTGTTGTGAGGATCCCACTCAGCGTAGTGCCACGCCTATCAAGTCATGTCCCGTAATTCTGTAATCACATTTTGAGCTATGAATATACTGTTAGGCATATTGCCCTTAAACAATGTTTTATTTACCCATTGTAAAAGTTTATGACGTCACTCTTAATAAAGAAGGCACTTATTATGATAATCTTTTTTATAGTTCTTTATGTATAATCGAATGTTAATCCATAGTTCATAATGGAATGCAATTGTAATCTATCCATCACACAAGACTCAATGTGAGGAAGAATTGATAGATGCAATAAATGAACTTAAATGTATCCGTGACTTAATTAAGCGGGTGGGAGCCTCTTAATTGATAAAGTCATTAATACGACTAAAGGGAGAAAATCTTATTCTGCATAGATATGTGTGTCATACCCATTAAGTGTATTAAGTACGAAGTGTCTTTGTACTGGATAGGACTTGACTAAGTTCTGAAAGTTGCTCAACTAAGACCGTCACTGACAACTTTAAACTAAGTCGTAAAATATGGTCAAATGGTAATTAATCTAAATCCTGAAGTGATCTTGAACCTTGACTGTTAGCTTGATTGTTCTTTGATTTGCTAGTTAAAGAACACAACATAACGCTGTTCCCAAAGCCGCTATATTGGGAACATGATCGTCGACAGGGAAGGGTAGCTCGATCACAGATATGGATATCACATAGCTTTTTACTAAGTCAAGATGATTCCCGGAATTGTCGGTCGTGAGAAGTAGTACGGGACTCGTGCGCAGCTTACGTCTCAAAATCGTAAGTGAGTCGTCTACAACACCACCGATGGAATTCAGGAAGAAAAGCACTAAGGGGCTAAATGGTAAAACGCCTGCTCAAGTGAGAATCATCAAGTGAAAGATTAATCACTGGAATTTGATTATATCACTGGACACCTTAAGATATAAGGAATATATTATTCGCATCACAAAAGAGTACAGCTTCGGGTTTTTAGTGGAGTAACACCGGAGTTAACGGACTAATCCGTTGGGGCTTAAGTGATGTGGGTCCATGGTCCCCAGGATAGCTCTGTGACCAATCCTACAATTAGGATATTTTTTATTCTAATTTATGATAGAACAATTGAAACTGAAGCTTGTGTCAAGTTTTGGAAAGTTTCAAAAAGTTGCGACAAAAGTACCTAAAGTTTTGCCAAAGAAATAGCTGATAGGAAAAAGTCAAAACTGGAATAAATTGTCAACATCAATGTTGTATTAAATTTAATTCTAAGAGTTTTTTCTTCTATGATTTTATGTGTAAATCTACAGAGAAAAAGATATGAATTATATATCATAACAAGAGGTTATGTTAATTCATGAGAATTACTTAAAGATAAAATTAATGGGCTAGGTCCATTGGGTTTAATCTTAGCTAATAATAAGAGAGGAAATTCGACCAAGCCTTGGTGGATAAGCCCACTAGGTATTTTCCTTATCATATTTTAATTAAAGATTAATTATGTTGATTATCATGATAAACATATAAGGTAAGATTTTGAATCATGGAAATTACCAAGCTTGATTATCAAGCAATAAGTTGGCGATTTTGAACATGAGTAGAAATCGAAATTTATATGTTATGGTAATTTAAGATACTAATTAATCATATTCAATTATGGTATTAATCTAAATTAAATAAATAAGAATCATATCATGAATATTAATTATGCATGAATCATAAGAACTTGATTTGCAAGTTTTAAATAAAGATTCATAATGCATGAGAATTAATATTGATTGATTCATGACATTATTTAATTGATAGGTTATTTACAAATAAGGAAACGATTGATATATCATGTGTCACCTAATTTGATTTAATTGGAATTAATTTTTGATTAAAAATAATGTTAGAAATCGACAACACCTATTCATGGAATGGGATTGGATTTCTTGGTATTTATTTTAATTAAAGAAAATGTATTCTCTTGATTAAAATATGATGAAATCGAATTTTACCTAATATGGTAGGTATTTGATTTTCATGATACATATTTAAATCATATGAAATTAAATCTTAGGTATTTCAATCATCATAATTTCGAACTCCTATTTAAATGGGAAGGTTGGAATTGATTCTTGATTGATTTATGATTAACACTAATTAGGGTTGATTGATTTGTAATTGACACTAATTAAGGTTAATTGATTTATCTAAAATTGGAAGTTCTGTGTGCATGCCTTTTACTATAAATACAAGGCTTAAGCATCACATTTCCATAACACTCTCACATGCAAAAATTCGAGCTCTCTCTCTAAAAGAAGCTCTCAAATTCTCTCTCTCTCTCTCTAGAAATCGGCTAGGCTAGAAGCAACGAAGTTCCGTCAAACGAAGCCCACACTTTGTGTACGAGGAAGTTCTAGAGAATATCCCGGAAGGGTTTGGGAGTTTCCTTGTCGTTTTAGAAGTCGTGCGGAAGCTCTGCTCAACCTCCCTAGGCGCATTCTCAAAGGCCGGCGGAAGCTCTGCCCAAATTCAGAAAGCGCAGTGGAAGTCATCGTGAGAAATAGGTACGGCCTTATGCATTGGGTAAATAAATGCAAAACCATTTTATTGCTTTATTTATTTCCTTGACTAGAATTAATAATTACGTGTTTGAATAAATAACTAATTACTTAACCGATCGAATCTTCGTTATCTTGGTGCTCGATTCTGGAAAAGGAAGTAACTTCAGAAAGTGTAAAATGGGCCTTTCCGTGTAAAAACAAATTTTTAAAGTTACCCCGATGGATCGAGGGCCCATCCCGATATATGACGGAGGGGACATTAAATATTTTCCCCAACAATTGGTATCAGAGCACGAGTTTGTGGTTAAATAATTATGTTATTTTATATGGTTTTCAGGTTTTTAATTATTTTTGTGAATTATATTTATTTTTGAAAATTGAAATTTATAATTTCGGGTTTTTAAAAATAATATTAAAAGTTGAAAATATCCGACCCGCAAGTTTGTGGATCGGATATTGGGTCGGGTCGCATGGAGCAACCCAACCCGTGTAGGGTTTGCCCTAGCCACGGTTTGCCAGGGCCTTACCCGTGCGCAGCAGCGGCCCACTAATGGGTTGCCCGCTGTGCCGCGGTAATGGGCCCAGGCTTCTGGGCTTCGGGCTCGGGCACACTGGGCCTTGCCCGTGCGTAGCAACGGCCCTCAAGGGAACTGCACGCTCTCACGCGGCAATGGGCTCGGGCCTTGGCCCGGTGAGCCCGCGGCTAGTGCAACTGGGTCAGATATTATTTTATCCGACCCAAACCCGTTGGATAAATAATTAATTAGATTTATTTTTGAAATTGAATTTTATTTTATTTTATGAATTGAATTGAATTAATTAATTGGAATTAAAATATGGATGATTTTTCTTTTAGAATAAATTTAATTGTCTTATTTTATTTTTCATTAATCAATAAAATTAATAAAAATATGAATGGTAATTATTTTGAATAATTATGATTGACATGTTTTTATGTTTTTCATAAATAATAGTTTTAAAATATGAATGATAATTATTTTTGAATATTTATCATTGACATGTTTTATTTTATAATTAATTTGTTTTATGTATGATAATTCTCTTGTGAATAAGTATCATGAACATAATTTGCTTTCCACTAAATTAAAAAAAAAAGTGAATGATAATTCTTTTTGAATAAGTATTATTAAATTGGTTTATTTTTCATCATGGAAATAATTATATTGGAACCTATTTTCATAACACGCGTTTTTGGCGTATAGTGGTTATACATAAAAAGGGTTTTTATTAATATGTCTGAAAAGGATAGATATAAATAATGAACAATAATTTGGATTTGTTTTGTAAATGTCGGAAAAATCTCGGTTGTGCGTTTTTGTCTTAAGAAGAGGGAACCAAAAGTGGGGCTGGTTCACCATCCACTTCTGGGTGACCGGTTAGGACCCCTCCCATCGACCTGGAGAGCGTACTTCTCGACCTATCACTACCGATGTTTATTAAGCAAATAAACTAGGCTATATTAGATATTACACTAGTAATTATATCGCCTAAAGAAGCTTTTTAATGGGTCATTAAATGGGAGCTTATAATAAGTTTTTTATAACTTAGTAATAAAACACTTTTATAAAAAGAATGGCAAGAATAGTATATTAAAAATGGTCTCCATTATTGCTGTCACAACGTCTGCTTCACACACCGCCTTTGGCTGTCTTCGTATGGCCGTCCACAAGGAGAGGTGTGCCCCCGTGTGAGGTTTGACACCGTGAAAGCTCCAAAAGTATAAGGGGATTGGATGGTTCGTGGAAGTGATACCGCTATATGTCTTCGTATGTCTGTTCCATAAGGACGGCACTTTCACGACGAGTCCGAAAACCAAAAATAATGGGTTAATCTTGCAAGGAAGTTTGTCTTTCTGACCGTTCTATGGTGGTAGTTAATTTCATAGAGATTTCTTGGATTTCTTGATATGATTATTAATTGAGTTTTAGACTAAAACTTAGTTTAACCAAACTACACGGTTGATCCCGCTGAGTCATCTTCGTATGACCATTCCATAAGGACGGCAACGACGTGTACAGTCGGTTGAATTATCACGAAATAGTAAAATAAGTTTTTGAATGTGTTTTGCTTGATATGTTTGCATCATAATACTATTTCATAATATTTATGTAACATTCGCCTATATTAAAGTTTAATAAGCTTCTTTATTAATGCCAGTCGAAATGTCTGACTATATCAATGTCACTTCTGATGATGAGCAAGACACTTCTTCGAAGATGATATTCAAGAACCCACCACCGACGATATTTGACAGTGATTGCGACTGGTTAAAGTATGATGATGAGTACAAAATGCTTACTCACTACTTTAATCAGTATCACGAAAAAGGTCAGGAATATCGGGCTTCGCTGGTGAAGGTTTTTATGAAAGAAATCGATAGGCTTATGGCAAAGGTTCGTCAGGTGACTAAACTAGTCGCCACGGCAGCTATGACCGAGCCTAAAGCTGAGCCAAAGTTCGAGTCTGAGAACTTAATGGAAACTGAATCTGTTTTGGAAAAGAGAATTGGGCTTGGAGGAAATTGCTTCCGATGCCACAAGAAGAGACAGGTGTACAGTCATATTCTTTGTCGTGATCACCTGGAGGATTGGAGAGGTAAAACTCTTCAGATAATCCTATTAGTTTTTTATTAGAGAGATTACATCTCAGATCCATAGATTAAAAATACTAACATATTCTTCTTATCTCCTTTTTCAGCAAAGGAACGCACCTTTGAGAAGGGCCACAGCAGCTAGTACCCGAGCGTCTCGGAGAAGGATAGCGGCGATGATTGGATTTCAGTGGCTTCGTTTTATCGTTTTCTTGTTTAAGTTTGAATAAGTCACATGTTGTGACAAGTGTTTTTGTTTCTGGATAAATTGTTAAATATTTTTTTAATGAAATAATAATGATGTTTTTCTTTTATTATTCCTTTTCCGGAGAAACAAAAATTATTTAAACTTATGAATGCCTAAAGATATAAATGTTTAAAAGGTTGCATATTAAGATTGGTTTTAAAAATGATTGTGTTATGATAATCTATAAGTAACTAAGCAAGTTATAAGATGAAAGTTTTCAATCAAAATTTTCTAACTTGTTTGGGTTACATACAAGATGATATCAATAACAAAAGATACAGCCAACTTTTATGAGACTTCTAAGATTAATCAGATAAGATCATCAAAGATCTGAATTCTCTTAGTCTCAAAAACTCTTTGTGATTTAGAATCACCAGAAATGAGTATAAGTATCTTGTTCTTTCTTAAAGAATAAAGCACCTTTTTAAAAGTTTTTATATTAATCTGCATTCAAAGCATCATAATTAAAGGAAAAAGAGTTCGATCTTTTTGATTAAAATTCCTATTAAGAATTATGATCTAATTCATAGATATAATACTCGAATATAAAAGTCTTATGACGAAAGTTACCGCTTCACCAACAGTAACTGTTGATGAAGAGAGTCTAGAAATCACAGTCCCAAATTAGAACTCTGGGGTACTCAGACGTAGTGGGAGGTTCAAAAGACAAATTGAACGCTACGAGCACCGACTGGAACTCAACCTAGCTGTTAGTGATGATAGTGTTGATGACCCATCATCCTATACGGAAGCTATGATGGATTCTGATAAAGGGGAATGGCAGGAAGCCATGAACCAAGAGATGGAATCAATGGATTCCAACCAAGTCTAGGAACTTGTAGACTTGCAAGAAGGGTTTAGAGCCATCGGCAATAAATGGGTCTATAAGAGAAAGAGAGGAGGAGACGGAAAGGTTCAAACCTTTCAAGCTAGATTGGTGGCAAAGGGTTTCACCCAAAGAGAAGGCATAGATTTCGAGGAAACCTTCTCTCTTGTCACTATGCTAAAGACCGTTCGGATACTCCTCGCCATAGCATGTAGTCTCAATTATGAGATATGGCAGATGGACGTAAAAACCGCCTTCCTGAACGGCTATCTTGACGAAAACATCTATATGGCTCAACCAGAAGGGTTCGTGCAAAAAAAAAAGGTCAAGAGAACAAAGTTTGCAGACTTCTCAAATCCATTTACGGATTGAAGCAAGCTTCTAGATCTTGGAATCTAAGGTTCGACGAGACTGTCAAATCCTTCGGATTCACACAAAACATCAACGAAGCCTGCGCTTACCAACTCGTTGATGGAAAAGCAGTGGTTTTTCTTGTTTTATACGTCGACGACATACTTCTATGTGAAGAAGTTATCGAACGTAAAAGTTTGGCTATCGAATCAATTCGAAGTAAAAGATTTCGGAGAAGCCAGCTATGTTCTTGGCATCCAACTTTTCAGGGATCGCAACAACAGGCTTCTAGCCTTATCTCAAGCGGCCTATATAGATAAGGTGCTTGATCGTTTTGCAATGGCAAACTCTAAGGGAGGTAATTTACCTACCAGACATGGAGTCGTCCTTCATAAAGGACAATGTCCTACTTCTCCGGAAGAGCAAGACGCGATGAGGCGCATTCCCTATGCTTCAGCCGTTGGCAGTCTGATGTACGCTATGCAGTGTACTAGACCAGATATCTGCTACGCAGTGGGAGTTGTAAGTAGATACCAAACCAACCCTGGTATGTATCACTGGACTGCAGTGAAGAATATTCTCAAGTATCTTCGGAGAACGAGAAACTATATGCTAGTGTATTCGGGTACTGAAATGAATCCACTAGGCTACACTGATTCAGACTTTATGTCTGACCAGGATGCGAGAAAGTCGACGTCTGGTGCAGTGTACACCCTTACCGGTCGAGCGGGATTCTAGAGTAGCGTAAAGCAAACCTGTATCGCAGATTCCACCATGGAAGCTGAGTACGTAGCAGCCTATGAGGCAGCTAAAGAATCAGTTTGGCTTAAGAACCTCTACATGGAACTGGGAGTAGTTCCTGATGTAGACGGACCTATGACAACAGTGGAGCAGTGGCTAACGCTAAAGAGCCAAGGAACCATTCTAAAGGGAAACATATAGAAAGGAAATACCATCTCATCAGAGGATAGTACATCGCGGTGATGTTAGGGTTATGAAAATAGCAACAGCGGACAATCTGGCGGATCCATTTACCAAGACATTGCCAGAGAAAGTCTTCAGGAGGCATTTGGAAAATATGGGTCTTAGAGATATGAGTCATTTACTTTAAGTGCAAGTGGGAGATTGTTAGGCATATTGCCCTTAAACAATGTTTTATTTACCCATTGTAAAAGTTTATGACGTCACTCTTAATAAAGAAGGCATTTATTATGATAATCTTTTTTTATAGTTCTTTATGTATAATCGAATGTTAATCCATAGTTCATAATGGAATGCAATTGTAATCTATCCATCACACAAGAGTCAATGTGAGGAAGAATTTATAGATGCAATAAATGAACCTAAATGTATCCGTGACTTAATTAAGCGGGTGGGAGCCTCTTAATTGATAAAGTCATTAATACGACTAAATGGAGAAAATCCTATTCTGGATAGATATGTGTGTCATACCTGATGATACTGAATTTCATCCTGTAAGAAGAAACGACGTCGTAGTTAAAAAGCTGCACATATTCCCCAAAATGACATATCCTAAACACAACATCTTGGGAGATGTGGGCCTCGTAACAAATCTGGAAGCCCAACGAGCAGCCCAGTACAATCAACCCATCGAAGGACCACTTCTAAGCCTAGTCAACAATGACCCAGCCTTCCCGAAGACCAAGCCCACGAAGACCTTCTCAGCCTGCCCACGAGGACCAAGCAGCCCAAAATAATAGGCATACTCCACTTTATTGACCAGTCCAAGGAGCCTCCACGTGGAAACGGACCAAGCATCACGTCGTCAAAACTTTACACGTGGTGATTAAGGCAGAAGGAAAGGAAGATTAGCTTAGTCTTATAGCCGTTACTTAATTATAGGAAACGAACGTTGTAATTCAGGCTATAAATAAAGCCTACGAAGTAACTTAAGGGGGATCATCTTGTTCTATACATTCTACTAGTTATTTACTCTGTATTCACTTTGCAATCGATCAATTATACATGTTCCTTATTATCGCTCAACCCTTTACAAAATCGTCATCTCGTATCATTATTTATCGAAGTGGGTTTTATCACGGATAATTAAGATCCATCGTCGTATATAATCATAATCAGAGTGCTATCACTTTGTGACAGTTGGTCGTGATTATTCACATCAACAGTTTGGCGCCGTCTGTGGGAAATCTCTTTATAGATTCCTACCCTACCAAGTTCGCAGCGAGCAAACGCACAAATGGAAAGTGGAGGATCCAGCGGGAATCCTGCGAGCAACCCCTCGGAGCCCGTGACAGACTACGCCGTGAAAGCCATGATGGAAACCATCCTCAAACAACTCGAAGAAGGCGCTGAATCGAGAAGGGATTTCCAAGCCAAGCTGGAATGCCTCGCCCAAAAATAGTCCCAAATCGAGGGGACGCTGACCGAAGCGGTTAGCTCGATGAAAGCCCAGTCTTCTTCAGTACCACGGAGAGACCTTGGACGAGGAAGGACTTTAGATTTTTCCGGATTTCAGGTCACCCCAGGACCGACCGAGGTGGAAATCGCCTCGGGCATAGTGGAAGGGCAAAACCCCACCATAGGCCCACAAGGGCCAGCAGATCGCGTGGTTGCAACCAACCGCACTTCGGCCGAGCACCCCGGCACCGGATTGGGGGCAATCCAATCCAACTACGGTGCATCAAGCCAGTTCGAGGACCCCGAATTCCGGACCCCACCTAGGATAATTCGGAATACCGACATGCAAGCCCCTCATGCACCAATGCGCCCGAGCTCTATGCGAGTTGGGAACGAGGTGAAAAATCCTATCCGCATACGGGAGGAGACACCCCCAGCGGCTCGTCAGGATACCATCATCAACGATAGGGACAACCCTTTCGTTTACAACCCTGAGTTGCCATTCCCAGCATGGCTCAAAGGACTCGAATCCACGGTGAAAAAGGTACAATATGAGGTAAAGACAGTGAGCTCGAAGGTTCACCACGCCACCTCAGCAGCGCCCGAAATAGATCGCCTAGATCGAGAATCCACGAGTACACCCTTCACCTCGTTGATCACCAACGAGAAGATTAGGGACGTTGGAAGGGTCAACGTTCCGCGTTACGATGGAAAGACCGACTCGAGGGCATATCTCCGGGCATTCTACATCGCGATGGGAAGAGCCGATCTCCGACCTGACCAGCGAGATGCGGGGTACTGCCAGATATTCACCGAGCACCTCATACAGAATGCCTTCGACTGGTTCTCCAAGCTGCCACCTTGCACGATCAGCTCGTTCGATCAGCTGACAGCGCTATTCTTAAAGCACTTCTCCATGTTTATCGAGACAGAAGCCACAGTGGCACAGCTTTACGCACTGCAACAAACGAAGGACGAGCCATTGCGGGACTTCATAGCTAAATTCAAGGACGTGCTATCACGTCTCAATGGAATAAGTGACGAAATAGCAATCGCGGCCCTGACCGTGGGATTATGGTATAAGTCCAAATTCAGGCAGGATATCTGCGTGAACCGATACACCTCAATCGAAGATGTAATGCACCGCGGAGGTAATTGGATCCGAGTCGAAGAGGAGCGAGCCGCTCTCGCCACTAAATTCGATCCAACCCGGACGACATCAAAATTCAACAGTCCTCCGAGACAGCCGCGGGACCCCAACCAGCACAAAGGATCAAGGCCTCACCGAGGCAATCCGAACCATGCTATCCAGCCTAAATGCAGCGTCTTGCCTCCAGGTTACGTTATGAACTCAGAGGAGGACGAGGTCAACATGGCCCAAGGCAATAACTCGACGACAAAGGCAGATCCGTGGCCGAAGGACCCAAAGGCATATTGCAAATTCCATAAGGTGTTCGGACACGCAACGGCCCAATGCCGGAAGCTACAAATGGCCCTGGCAGCAAAGTTAGAGCGATGCGAGATGAGCGATCTCGACATCCAGGCCCTGAACCCGAGATTGCAAGGGAATGTTAGCCCGGAAAGCGACGTGGCAACCCAGAAAAAGAGAAAGCACAAGAAGAACCGAACTCCCTCGCCTAGGGAAGCCCCTGACACCCCTTTCGAAAAGAGGGGAAAACACGTCAACGAAGTCGAAGACGTCAGCGAAGAGAAAAAGCCCCAAGTCATCAACGTGATAATGGGGGGATCTCAGTACTGCAGACCCTCGGTCAACTCAATCAAGGCGCACCAGCGGAAACTTCAATCAGACGCACCTCGCCAAACTTTCCAAGGGCCAGAAGCCCTCATCACATTCAAGGAGAGCGAGGCTCAAGGGCTCGCAGGACCGCATGACAACGCATTAGTCGTAACTCTCAATATCGCAAATTGGGAAACCAAAAGGATTCTCATCGATAACGGAAGCTCCGCAGACGTAATTTTACTATCAACTCTGAGCCAAATGAAAATAAGGCCAGAGGACATCAACAGGGAAACGGTACCCCTCACCGGTTTCAGCAGTCACTCCGAAAAACACAATAGGGGAGATTAAACTCCCCATAATGGCGGGAGGCGTGAACACTACCACCAAATTCCTGATCATAGACTGCCCGTCGCCCTACAATGCAATCCTAGGAATACCCTGGCTGCACGCCATGAGGGCAGTGCCCTCGTTGTATCACCAGAGTTTGCAATTCCCGAGCGAAGAGGGAATCAAAGAAATCCGAGGTAACCAGGCCATGGCACGAAGGTGCTACATGAACAGCTTTCTGCTCGCCAAGCAAAGCACGGTAAACCAAGCATAGCAATTACAACATCCACAAATAAACAAGGTGAAAAACACCTCGGAGGGAGACAACGAGTCTCCGACAATCGAAATGGTGCGACAAGTCCCCATTGACGACAACAATCCCGAAAACACAGTCAGGATCGGAAGCGAGCTGAATAGCGAAATGCTCAAGCGGCTCATCAAGTTTTTAAAAAAGAACAAAGAGTGCTTCGCCTGGTCCCACGAGGATATGCCAGGAATTGACCTGGAAATCATTTCGCATCAACTCAACGTCGATCCGAGCTTCAAACCAATCAATCAAAAAAGGCGAAAGCTGGCCCCGGACCGTTCCAAAGCAGTGAACGAGGAGGTCGAAAGGCTTCTCAAGACGGGATCAATCCGCGAGGTGAGATACCTAGACTGGCTGGCTAATACAGTAGTGGTAAAAAAGAAGAACGGAAAATGGAGAGTTTGCATCAACTTTACCGACTTGAATAAAGCATGTCCTAAAGACAGCTTCCCACTCCCGCACATCGATAGACTTGTCGAAGCAACATGTGGGCACGAGCTACTCTCTTTTATGGACGCCTTTTCCGGTTATAATTAGATCTTGATGCATCCCGACGACCAAGAGAAAACTTCGTTCATAACTGAACGGGGGATCTATTGCTACAAGGTAATGCCCTTCGGACTGAAGAACGCAGGAGCAACCTACCAAAGACTCGTAAATAAAATATTCTCAGAATATCTCGGAAAAACCATGGATGTCTACATTGACGACAGGCTGGTCAAATCCAAACGTTCAGAAGATCATATCGCTCACCTCGAACAATGTTTCGAGATGTTAAAGAAATACCAAATGAAGTTAAACCCTTCTAAATGCTCGTTCGGAGTGTCTTCAGGAAAATTCCTGGGATATCTTGTCACGCAGCGTGGCATAGAGGCAAATCCGGATCAAATAAACGCACTGCTAAAAATGCCCTCACCTCGCAGCGTGAAAGAGGTACAAAGGCTCACAGGGCGGATCGCAGCACTAAACCGATTCATATCGAGATCAACCGATAAGTGCCTTCCTTTCTACAAAATGCTGAAAGGGAACAAGAAGTTTGAGTGGACGGACGAATGCGAACAAGCTTTTCAAGAACTGAAGAAGTATTTGTCCACCCCGCCCATACTGGTCAGCCCGATCGTCGGCGAACCGCTTTTAATCTATCTCACAGTAACATCTTACGCGGTAAGCAGCGTACTTGTTAGAGAGGACCGAGGTGATCAGAAGCCCATCTTCTACACCAGTAAGTCACTCGAAGACGCAGAAACCAGATATCCCACCATGGAAAAGGTGGCATTCGCCCTCATCACGGCGGCAAGAAAATTAATGCCATATTTCCAGGCACACACAATCGTGGTAATGACACTGCAGCCGCTACGGTCGGTGCTACACAGTCCGAACTAATCCAGAAGATTAACGAAGTGGGCAGTGGAACTCAGCGAGTTCGACATCGAATACAAAATAAGGACATGTCCTAAATCGCAAGTTTTGGCTGACTTCGTCGTAGAGCTGAACACCGAGAGGACATAGGACGAGTCAACAGATGAGGCATGGACGTTGAAAGTAGATGGCTCTTCAAACCAAAACGGATCAGGCATAGGGATTCACCTCGTAACTCCTAGTGGCGAGGTGATAGAACAGTCTTTTCGCCTCAATTTCAAGGCTTCAAACAACGAAGCTGAATACGAGGCCCTTATCATTGGCCTCAAGCTGGCAAGAGCGGTGGGAGCACGAAACCTCAAGGTTTACTCCGATTCAAAGTTGGTTACGAGCCAGATAGCGGGGGAATACGAAGCGAAAGATCAAAGAATGAGTGCCTACCTATCTGTGGTGAACCAACTGATCAAAATGTTTGAAAAGGTCGAGATAGACCTGATCCCGAGAAGCCAGAATGCACAGGCCGATGCACTGGCAGGTTTGGCATCTACCTCAGATCCCGAGGTGAAACGCATCATCCCGGTGGAAGCCATAGATGCACCAAGCATCGACCTGACAGTACACAACATCGAGCTCATCCCGGAAGACTGGAAAACTCTAATAGTCAAGTTCCTACGAGGTGACGAAACACCTCGAGATCGACAAGACGCCAGAAAATTGAGAGCCAAAAGCTCGAGGTTCTGCCTAATAAACGACGTACTGTACAAACGAAGCTTCAGCGGACCATACCTCAAATGCTTGGGGGAGGATGAAGCAAAGAATGTCATCCATGAAGTGCACGAGGGAAGTTGCGGAAACCATTCCGGAGGGAGATCTTTGGCTAACAAAATCAAAAGACAAGGATTCTTCTGGCCCACAATGCTGAGGGATAGCGAAGTGCACGTACGAAAATGCGACGCATGTCAAAAGCACGTGCCTACAATTAGGCAACCCGCATTAAAATTGTCTTCGGTCATGGTGCCATACCCATTCATAAAATGGTCGATGGATATCGTCGGACCAATGCCAGCAGTAAAAGGATTAACAAGGTTCTTGCTAATAGCGACCAACTACTTTACAAAGTGGGTAGAAGCCAAGGCGTACGCACACATAAAGGACGTCGATGCGGAAAATTTCGTGTGGAAAAACATAGTCTGCAGATATGGACTCCCGAAGGAAATTATCGCAGATAACGGACCGCAATTTATCTCGAGCCGATTCAAAAATTTCTGTGCTACGCAAGGAATCTCTCTTAACACCTCGACCCCAAGATACCCACAAGGGAACGGACACTCCGAAGTGGCAAATCGAACGATAATCGACAGGGATCAAAAAGAGGTTAGACAGCAAGAAAAGGAGATGGCCCGAAGAATTAAACGGGGTGCTCTGGGCATACCGAGCCATACCTCGCCGGGCCACTGGAGAAACACCCTTCGTGCTGGTATACGGAACCGAGGCGATGGTGCCAGTTGAGGCAGAATCTTAAAGCTTGAGACGAGAATTTTGTCCGGATCAACCAGAAGAAAACGAAGAAATGTTAAAAGACCAACTCGACTACATCGAAGAACGAAGAGAAAGAGCTTTGAGTAGGATCATCAATTACCAAAGAGTAATCGAAAGATACTACAACTCGAAAGTTCGACCTCGCTCATTCAAGGTAGGAGACCTGGTACTTCACAAAGTGTTCCAAAACACCTCGGAATTAAACGCTGGAAAGCTCGGTATAAACTGGGAAGGACCATACATCGTGTCCGAAATAGTTAAACCCGGCATGTATAGACTCATCAATTCGGACGGACTGAAAGTCCTCCGAAGTTGGAACACCCAACATCTAAAAAGATATTATTCTTAATAGAACAAATATCACCCCGAACTACGTAGTGGCTTGATCCTGGTAAACACGGGTACGTAGGCAGCCTCCCGTAGGCACAGCCCAGTTCCTCACAACTTCAATAAACATCTCGATCAAATCCTACTCTTCTTTGTTATATTTCCCCCGGGGAGGGAGCCTGGGAACGACCCAGCTCTCACCATTCGAGAGCAACATCGAAGCTCGCAAAGACGAGGTAAAGTGCTTACAAACATATCAAAGCACCTCGAGTCATACAAGCACATCGATAAAAAACCTCCTAAAAGCCTATATATCTCGGCCGCATTAACACCCAAAATCTCCCCGGACTCGATTTCAAAGTAAGGCTCATAATCACACCCCGACGTGAGAGAACCCGAAAAGAAAACGTCTGCTCAATCGATCGGGTTGCGCGGGAATATACGCAAATCGAATATCGGGGTACGCGAGATAAACTGAGAAGCAACTAAAGGATGACGAAACAAAAATTTATTGAAAGAGAAAACACAGAGTTCCAACAGCAAAAGTCACCTCAATGAAACGAAGTGACAACATCCAGGTCGGACTCCCGACCAAAAAAGATGCGTAAATCCCAGAAGGAAACCTAAGGCGCCCAGGTTGGACTCCCAACCAAAAAAAGTGTAGATTGTCATACACATAATAAAAAGAAAAGCATAAAGCTGAAAAAGGGAGATCCCCCAAGCCGATTAAATCTCCTCGTCAATTTCGGCATTACGGCCCCCAGCCTCCTCCTCCTCCAAATCATCACCCACGACCTCGTCTCCACCAAGCCCAACGCCTAAAACATCCTCCACACCGACGGTAGCTTCGGGGACCTCCTCTCGATTCCCTTCAACGGAGAGAGCGGATTCGCGGCCCGCATTCGAGATGATGGTAGGGCGAGACGAGGTGGGGCTCAAGACCAGAGAGGACACAGAGCCGACGGCACAAGACGAAACACCACCTGGGAAATGAAACCCATCACAATCACTCCAGCAAAGATTCCTACACATGTAGCAGCTCTGAAAACACCACGAAGGAGATTCAGGCATTTACCTTGAGACCTTTCGGCCGAGGTGAATTTGGCAAGCTGGAGTCCGAGCTTAGCAATGGTTTCATTACGACGTTCAATTTTCTTGTTGAGTTTCTCAGAGATCTTCTACACGGCAAGCCGAGTCACCGAAACCACCTCACTCTTTGCTTTTTGGAGCTCCTCTGCTGCGTTCAGCAAACCCTCCCGAGCCGTCTTCAGACTCCGCTCTAACAACCCTGGCAACTTTGGCCCGAAGCGACGATACCTCATCCTGGAGAGCCTGACATTTGCCACGCTCCTCGGAAACTTGAGCTTGCAGCTTCTCAGCCGTTTCTTTTTGGAAGTCAGCATCCAACCTCGACGAATATAAGCACTCCTCGGCCTTACGAAGCTTTTCCTAGGCATCCCGTACCTTC
The DNA here is from genome assembly GCA_954871525.1 of Parietaria judaica. Lineage (NCBI taxonomy): Eukaryota > Viridiplantae > Streptophyta > Magnoliopsida > Rosales > Urticaceae > Parietaria > Parietaria judaica. Next base: position 61,708,957 of record OX940860.1, read on the forward strand.
TTTTCCCGATCGGCAAGCTGGATCTCAACCTCTTTTAGGCGCCCATCAGATCCCGCCTCGTTAAGTTGAAGCTTCAATGCCGCGATGTCTTTCTTGTAAGCAAGAACCATCTCGTTCATCGCCGTGAGAAACTACAACCAAGAAATTCGAGGTGAAAAACACCTCGGCAAAAAGATATCCTTACAACAAGAAAGACAGGGGTTACCTTCACTCCGTTGTGAGCCGCCTTCTCATACTCCCTACCATGAGACAACGAGAGCACATCGAGAGGATGCCCCTGGCGGATCGAGCTGGCCACGAAGCGCGAAGAAGCCCGGGAGAGTCAGCAAGGGAATGAGAGCTCGCAAAATCAATCGAGATGGTTTGAACGCCTGGGAGATCTCCCGATCCCGAGAGACTACTGCTCCCCTCCCGAGCCGCCGAGGCCTTCAGCTTCTCATCCTGTCGACGAGGAGGCGCCATGTACCCTTGGGGGTTTGACCTCGTACGGGGCGCCTGGCGCTACGGATTCACCTTGCCCCTTTTGGGGGGGGGGGCAAAGTTCACCTCGACACGATCGGGAGAATGATCACGTTTCTCCTGGCGAGGTGCAACATCACCCGACGACCTCGCGGAAACAGCCTTCCCTTCAACGCCCGCCTCAGGACATGCTTTGGCATTAAGCACCACCTCGCCCTCCACCTTAACCCGCCGAGATGACTGGGCCTCTTGCGCTTTTGCTACCAACGACTCCAATGAGGCGTCTTTAGAAGTCTCCTCGGTCCCGGATGAAACGTGGTGAACGTGGGGTCCTTACGACGATCCGGGGACGAATGCTGACTGCTCGAGGACTTCATAGACTCCTCGGGTGCTGTGAGACAAATAAAACAAGGTGAAAAACACCTCGGCGACATCGAAGAAAATTTCTTGCGAAGTAAAACCAAGGATATACCTAAAGTAGACAGGGGGGGACCGATAACACTGAGCCCGCATCGGTCTGGAACTTCCAATACCCAGAGACCCGAATCCTGCTAACCGAAAAATCGTTCCAATCCACCCCGTTCTTCGGGATCAACGTCTTTTTGAGCCCTCGGAATTTCGGATCCGCCTCCGGTACCACAATCTTGGTCACTGAAAGGCAAAAAAAAAATTCGACAAGTCAGAGTAGGGAAAAGCAAAAACGATAAAGGATAAAAGACACTAAAATAAGCCTTCAAGGCCCACCGGGGCCAGCACTCCATCTCGGGGGCTTCGGCGACCCAGGACGAGTGTCTCTAAGGACGAAGAACCTCTCCGTCCACGATCCACGAACATCGGGGGTCCCTGTGAGGATTTTTCCCAGTCTCCCGTTAAAGAAAAACCTCCCTGAGGACTTCCCAGCACCCTTGGGGAAGTAGAGGCGAACGAGATATTCAACGGTGAGAACCACCCTATTCTCCCGCGACATAACCCCCAGAGCTACCAGATTTTGGTAGGCGTTCGGGACAAGCTGCCCAGGAGACAAGCCAATATACCGGGGGAGCTCGATGATTACGTCGGGAAGAGGAAACTCAACCCCGGCCTCGAAGAAGGCTTCGTAGACGCATGACCACCCCGGCTTCTCATTAAAAGCACGATCCATCGGGCCCGGAGCCTCTCTCTCGATAAAATCAGGGACATTATACAAGCTCCGGAGTTCCCGGAGATACGCCGGAGTAATCACAGAGAGAGAATTATCGGCTTGGAACAAATCACCCTTTGAACCAGAGGTAGACATTTTCGGATTCTCGAACAGAAGAAGAAGGAAAACAAATGGGAACAAAAGGAAAAAGTGGGTTTATAAAACCTCACCTTGCTAGACCACGATCCCCTACCCCTCGACGCACGATCTCCAAAGCAACAAATGATGACAATAAACTGACAGATTAGTGGGATTTTAATAGCCCCATCACGCCCGAGATTAATGTGTCAGTTAGGATACGAAGAATCCATCTTGACCGTTGTCAAATCAACCCTCTGATTCGGCCATCACCCTTGGCGAAGGATCGAGGTGCAAATCTCACACGCAACCCCAATGGTGTTCCGCCATGTGTCCTAACCATGCATAATGAAAAGTCTCGGTCTAACTGATTCAGTTACATTTCAAAATCAAATAATTTTTTCGAGCCAAGGAAACTCAAAATTCCCTCCAATTTATTCAATTTTTTCGAATCAATTATTTTCAAGGGATAATACGAGATTTGTCCAAAGAGAATAAAATTTTCAGAAAGATGAAAATTATCACCCGTCAACGACACAAAAGTTCACCAAGTGACATTCACTTAATGAACTGGGGGGCTCACTGATGATGCTGAATTTCATCCTATAAGAAGAAACGACGTCGTAGTTAAAAAGCTGCACATATTCCCCAAAACGATATATCCTAAACACAACATCTTGGGAGATGTGGGCCTCGTAACAAATCTGGAAGCCCAACGAGCAGCCCAGTAAAATCAACCCATCGAAGGACCACTTCGAAGCCTAGTCAACAATGACCTAGCCTTCCCGAAGACCAAGCCCACGAAGACCTTCTCAGCCTGCCCACGAGGACCAAGCAGCCCAAAATAATAGGCATACTCCACTTTATTGACCAGTCCAACGAGCCTCCACGTGGAAACGGACCAGGCATCACGTCGTCAAAACTTTACACGTGGTGATTAAGGCAGAAGGAAAGGAAGATTAGCTTAGTCTTATAGCCATTACTTAATTATAGGAAACGAACGTTGTAATTCAGGCTATAAATAAAGCCTACGAAGTAACTTAAGGGGGATCATCTTGTTCTATACATTCTACTAGTTATTTACTCTGTATTCACTTTGCAATCGATCAATCATACAAGTTCCTTATTATCGCTCAACCCTTTACAAAATCGTTATCTCGTATCATTATTTATCGAAGTGGGTTTTATCACGGATAATTAAGATCCATTGTCGTATATCATCATAATCAGAGTGCTATCACTTTGTGACAGTTGGTCGTGATTATTCACATCAACAATACCCATTAAGTGTATTAAGTACAAAGTGTCTTTGTACTGGATAGGACTTGACTAAGTTCTGAAAGTTGCTCAACTAAGACCGTCACTGACAACTTTGAACTAAGTCGTAAAAGATGGTCAAATGGTAATTAATCTAAATCCTGAAGTGATCTTTAACCTTGACTGTTAGCTTGATTGTTCTTTGATTTGCTAGTTAAAGAACACAACATAACGTTGTTCCCAAAGCCGCTATATTGGGAACATGATAGTCGACAGGGAAGGGTAGCTCGATCACAGATATGGATATCACATAGCTTTTTACTAACTCAAGATGATTCCCGGAATTGTCGGTCGTGAGAAGTAGTACGCGACTCATGCGCATATTACGTCTCGAAATCGTAAGTGAGTCGTCTACAATACCACCGATGGAATTCAGGAAGAAAAGCACTAAGGGGCTAAACGGTAAAACGCCTGCTCAAGTGTGAATCATCAAGTGAAAGATTAATCACTGGAGTTTGATTATTATATCACTGGACACCTTAAGATATAAGGAATATATTATTCGCATCACTAAAGAGTACAGCTTCGGGTTTTTAGTGGAGTAACACCGGAGTTAACGGATTAATCTGTTAGAGCTTAAGTGATGTTGGTCCATGGTCCCCAAGATAGCTCGGTAAAGGACCAATCGTACAATTAGAATATTTGTTATTCTAATTTATGATAGAACAATTGAAACTGAAGCTGTGTCAAGTTTTGGAAAGTTTCAAAAAGTTGCGGCAAAAGTACCTAAAGTTTTGCCAAAGAAATAGCTGATAGGAAAAAGTCAAAACTGGAATAAATTGTCAACATCAATGTTGTAGTAAAATTAATTCTAAGAGTTTTTTCTTCTATAATTTTATGTCTAAAATCTACAGAGAAAAAGATATGAATTATATATCATAACAAGAGGTTATGTTAATTCATGAGAATTACTTAAAGATAAAATTAATGGGCTAGGTCCATTGGGTTTAATCTTAGCTAATAGTAAGAAAGGAAATTCGACCAAGCCTTAGTGGATAAGCCCACTAGGTATTTTCCTTATCATATTTTAATTAAATATTAATTATGTTAATTATCATGATAAACATATAAGGTAAGATTTTGAATCATGGAAATTACCAAGCTTGATTATCAAGCAATAAGTTGGCGATTTTGAACATGAGTAGAAATCGAAATTTATATGTTATGGTAATTTAAGATACTAATTAATCATATTCAAATATGGTATTAATCTAAATTAAATAAATAAGAATCATATCATGAATATTAATTATGCATGAATCATAAGAACTTGATTTGCAAGTTTTAAATAAAGATTCATAATGCATGATAATTAATATTGATTGATTCATGACATTATTTAATTGATAGGTTATTTACAAATAAGGAAAAGATTGATAAATCATGTGTCACCTAATTTGATTTAATTGGAATTAATTTTTGATTAAAAATAATGTTAGAAATCGACAACACCTATTCATGGAATGGGATTGGATTTCTTGGTATTTATTTTAATTAAAGAAAATGTATTCCCTTGATTAAAATATGATGAAATCGAAGTTTACCTAATATGGTAGGTATTTGATTTTCATGATACATATTTAAATCATATGAAATTAAATCTTAGGTATTTCAATCATCATAATTTCGAACTCCTAATTAAATGGGAAGGTTGGAATTGATTCTTGATTGATTTATGATTAACACTAATTAGGGTTGATTGATTTGTAATTGACACTAATTAAGGTTAATTGATTTATTTAAAATTGGAAGTTATGTGTGCATGCCTTTTACTATAAATACAAGGCTTAAGCATCACATTTCCATAACACTCTCACATGCAAAAATTCGAGCTCTCTCTTGAAAAGAAGCTCTCGAATTCTCTCTCTCTCTCTCTCTCTCTCTAGAAATCGGCTAGGATAGAAGCAACGAAGTTTCGTCAAACGAAGCCCACGCTTTGTGTACGAGGAAGTTCTAGAGAATATCCCGGAAGGCTTTGGGAGTTTCCTTCTCGTTTTAGAAGTCGTGCGGAAGCTCTGCTCAACCTCCCTAGGCGCATTCTCAAAGGCTGGCGGAAGCTCTGCCCAAATTCAGAAAGCGCAGTGGAAGTCATCGTGAGAAATAGGTACGGCCTTATGCATTGGGTAAATAAATGCAAAACCATTTTATTGCTTTATTTATTTCCTTGACTAGAATTAATAATTACGTGTTTGAATAAATAACTAATTACTTAACCGACCGAATCTCCGTTATCTTGGTGCTCGATTCTAGAAAAGGAAGTAACTTCGGATAGTGTAAAATGGGCCTTTCCGTGTAAAAACAAATTTTTAAAGGTTACCCCGATGGATCGAGGGCCCATCCCGAGATATGACGAAGGAGACATTAAATATTTTCCCCAACATATACTCCTTTTGTTGTGTTGCTTCTCATGTATTACTTTATTATTACTCTCGTCACTGCGAGGTGGTGTCGGATATATATATATATATATATATATGTGTGTGTGTGTGTGTGTGTGTGTGTGTGTATGTCCTCCCCCCTCCTTTTTTTTTTTTAAATGATAGGCCTCGAGCCGTTAATTTTTTTTTTTATTAAAACACAGGCTTCGCGCCTTGTATTTTTAAAAGACCATACTCGTCGGTAAGGCGTCCCCTACCGGCGACACGTTGGTTACGACCAAACATCACTAAGTGGCCCTCGTCGGGTTCACTTGCGACGGATCGACTTCTACTTGCTTAGGGTTGCTGCCAAGGCTAGGCTTGGGGTCTCCTGGTGCATTTTAGGTAGGCGTCGCTGGTCTTCCCGTATTTCCGGTAGTTTCCAGGACCCTTTGTGGCATTGCACCTCGTAGTTTTTTTTTCTCGGCATTGCGCCGTTCATCAATGGCATTGCGCCCTATGGGCATTGCGCCTTTTTTATTGTCTTCTCGACATTGCGCAGTCGATCGATGGCATTGCGCCCTATGGGCATTGTGCCTCGATCGTGGGCATTGCGCCTCTTTTATTGTCTTCTCTGCATTGTGTCGTTGATCGATGACATTGCACCCTATGGGCATCGCGCCTCTTTTATTGTCTTCTCGGCATTACGCCGTCGATCGATGGCATTTCGCCCTATGGGCATTGTGCCTCGATCGTGGGCATTGCGCCTCTTTTATTGTCTTCTCAGCATTGTACCGTCGATCGATGGCAATGCGCCCTACGGGCATTGCGCCTCTTTTATTGTCTTCTCGGCATTGCTCCGTTGACCGATGGCTTTGCACCATTAGGCCTTGGGCTTTCTTCATGGGCGTTGCACCTTCGGTCGGCTGTTCTTCCTATAGGTTAGGTGCTTTATGAAAATAAAAAGTGATGAGTTCTAGTATAGGAGTCGAATTATAATTTTCTTGATATATATGAAAACGGTGGGGTGGGCATAAGTTGTCGAACTACACTTAAGGAACAGGCATTGCGGCTACTGGTAATACTTCTTCAGGTGCTTCACGTTCCAGCTTCGTATCACCTTCACGCCCTCGGAGTTCTTGAGCTCATAGACGCTTGGCTTGATGATCCCTGCCACTAGGTATGGCCCTTCCCAACTCTACCCTAGCTTTCCAGCGTTAATCTTGTCTGTGTTCTGGAAAACTTGTCTGAGAACCAACTCACCCACTCTAAATCTCCTTGGTCGAACTGTCTTGTTGTAGTAGCGGGCTATTGTGTTCTGGTAGTTGGCGATGTGCACCCTCGACTGCTCTCGCTTCTCGTTTATGTGATCAAGTTGGTGCCGCATGCTCTGGTCGTTAGCTTCCTCGTCGCGCGGAGCCAATGTCCGTATGAGGCTTAGAATTCCCACTTCCGCTGGGATCACCGCCTCGACTCCGAAAGGCAGGGCGAAGGGAGACTCTCCGGTCGCCGAGTTTGGAGTCGTTCGGTAAGCCCACAGTACGCCCGGCAATTCATCCGCCCAGAGCCCTTTCTTCTCGTCGAGCTTCTTCTTGATAGTGTCGACTATGGTACTGTTAACTGTCTCCGCGTTCCCGTTACCTTGCGGGTATCGGGGCATCAAGGTGTTAAGCTTGATTCTCCAACGCCTGCAGAAGTCCAAGAAGCGTCTTGAGATGAACTGGGAACCGTTGTCGGCGATTATTTCTCTTGGTAGCCCAAAGTGGGTGAGGATGTTCTTCCAGACGTAGCTCTCGACATTGGAGTCCTTTATGTTGGCGTAGGATTCAGCCTCCGTCCATTTCGTGAAGAAATCCGTGATCACGAGCATGAACCTCTTCTGCTTTCTCCCGACGGGCATGGGTTTGACGATGTCCATGAACTAATTCATGGATGGATACGGAACGGAGACCGCTGATAGCTCCTCCGCCGGGCAGTTGATGGCGAGGGCGTGACGCTGGCACTTGTCGCACTTCTTGGCAAGGTTGCTACAGTCGACGACCATGGTTTCCCAGAAGAAGCTCTGCCTCTTGGCCTTCCGTAAAAATGATCGTCCGCCGGAATGATTTCCACACTCCCCACCGTGGATTTCCTGCAGCACGTACTCGACCCCCTTCTGGCCTAGGAACCTCAGATATGGTCCGGCAAAGCTCCTCCTCTACAGTTTTTGTTGCAGGACCGTGTACCTGGAGCTTTTCACCCTGATCTTTCTCGCATCTTGTTGATCTTCGGGGAGGGTGCCGTCGAGGATGTATTCACGGAGGGGGATTCGCCAGTCGTCGACTACGCCTTGATCTTCTTCTCAATCGTCAACTCCCTCAATGTCGTGGATGCTGGCGTCGTCACTCTCCTCTTCCTTATTCCTACTGCCGACTTTAACCTTCTTCCTTTCGGGCCCTTCTTATAGTGGGATGCTTGGTTTCTCGACTGTTTCCACCGTGATCGTCCGTTGTGCGCTGGCTTTGGTGGTTGACCCCAGTCGTGCCAGCGCGTCCGTGTAGGTGTTGTCTCCCCTCATCACATGGGTGAGGTTGAAGCAAGCGAACTTCTTGGAGAGGGCTTCGGCAAATTGGGCGTAGGCTTCCATTCTCCCGTCATGTCGCCCGTACTCCCTGTTGACTTGGTTGACTATCAGCTGAGAATCCGAGAAGACGTCCAAGCATTGAACTCCGATTACGAGGGCTGATTGCATGCCGATGATGAGAGCTTTGTACTCGGCCTCGTTGTTGGTGGCACGGTAGCCGAACCGATATGCCTTCTCCACGATGTCCCCCATCGGAGAGAGGAGTCTAATCCCGACACCTGATCCCTGCGATGTGGCTGACCCATTGACGTTCAGCTTCCAAGTCCCGGCTTCATCACTCAATTCTGCAGCTTCCGTCGGGAGCTTGATAAACAAATCTGCTAACACCTGGGATTTAAGGCTCTTCCAGACTCGGTATTCCATGTCGTATGCACCCAGCCTGATCAACCACTTCGTTGGTTCATGTTTAAGAACCCGATCAGTTGTCGCTTGACGTCTATGTCGATGGTTCGGGTAGGGTTGGTGTCGTCGATGCAGACTTGCTCGACCGCCTCTAGGCACGGCCTTCATTTCCCTCCTTTCGGATCTTGCTCTGGGTCTCCCGGTCTTGTCGCCTCGCTCGTTTTGTCCCTTTTGTTGCCTCTTCTCCCTCGCATCTAGGTCTCGGGGATGGGCAATGTTAATTGCTATAAGTGGCTTTTCTTCCTCCGCTCTTCTTCTTGCACCGTCGTCCAGTAGCTGATTAAGTAACAAGTCCTGTAAGCGTCCTTGTTTCCCTTGACCTCCTCTACTTTCCCTTCTTTGCTATGAAACTTTATACTCTGGTGGTACGTCGATGGAACAAATCTCATGGAGTGGAGCCACGGTCGCCCGAGGATCATGTTGAAGATCGATGGGCAATCCAGCACCATCAGCGTCATCATCTTGTTGATGCTTCCTGCGTATACCGGCAGTCTGACCGTACCCATCAATGTTGTGACGTCTTCGTTGAATCCCGAGACGCTTTGTGGCTTCCCGTGGATCTCTATCCCCTCGATATCAATCTTCTTCAGGGCGTCGTAGAAGATGATGTCCACCGAGCTTCCGTTGTCAACCAGAATTCGGCTGACGTCGCAGTTCCCGACACCTACTGAAAGAACCAACGCGTCATCGTGTGGGTCGGCACAGGCTTCATCTTCGACGAAGACTATTTGGTGCCAACGCCGCTTATCACCGCATCTCCTCAGTTGTGCTCTCTCACCCTTCTCTATTTGGCCTTGTTGCTGTTGACAAAGTCGTCGCACAGGTGCGACCCTCCCATGATCATCTCTATCCTCTTCCTCGCCCTCGGGGGCTCGTCATCGCCGGAGCGTTGACCCACGTGTTGGACCGTCATCTGGTCGTCAGTTGGCTTCCTCCTCATCTAGGCCTGGCCACTTCCATTCCCTTGCAGCGGCTCCTCCTGTCGGTACTGTCCTCGACTGCCCCTCCACGGTTCGTAGGGTCTCCCAATTCTACACCCTGCATTTCCCCCTTCCAGTACTTCTCCATGAGCCTTCTCTTCAGCATGGCACACTCCTGGGTGGAGTGTCCTTTGAACCTGTGGAAGCTACAAAACTTTCATGGGTCTTTGGGCCACGCCTTTCAATCCTGACCTCCTCGTCCTTCCGCTGGCTCTCTCCTCTCTTCGACGTGGTAGACTGCACGCTTTTGGCCTTCCCACCCGCGCGGTTGGCCCGAGGTTCTTCTATCTTCCTCTCCTCCTTTTGGCCTTGTCGAGGGGCCTTTCTTGTAATCTCTGCTATCCTTCTTCTCGGGCTGCTTTCCTTTGTTCCTCGACTCGTGCTTCTTGGCCAGCGCCGCCTTCTCCTCTTCCATTTGCATGAACACGGATGCTTTGTGAAGGGCATCTTTGATCGTCGATGGGCGTGTCGTTATCAACTCCTATCTGAAGGGCGCGTAGAACCATAGGTTGTTCTTCAAGGCCTGGATGGCAACATTGTCGCCCAGCCCGGAGACCCGAGCCATGACGTCTTTGAACTTCTCGATGAACTTCCGGAGGGTTTCTCCTTCATCCTGCTCCAGCAGCCATAGGTCAGTTATATTTCCCTCATTTTGTACGTACATCGAGTAATTTCGTAGGAAGTAGGAGACCAGGTGGTCGAAGCAGCTGACTAGGTTGGAAGGAAGCCTCGCGAACCACTCCACAACCAGCCCTTGCAAGTTGTCGACGAACAGATGGCACATGATGGCTTCCCGCTCCGGACTGCATGCATTCACTTGTCTTGTCGTGATTCGGAATGCCTTTACGTGTGCTTTGGGATCCTTCATTCCTTTATACGTCGTCGACTTGATCTTTGGCATCTCGTCGCTCCTGACGTGTAGAGAGAAGGGCGCGTGTCTAGACTCCTCGGCCAGCCTATCAATCTCTGGTGCTACGCTCGTTGCCTTGTGCATTTGCGAGGTTACGTATCCCATCCTCGAGGTTAGCTCTTAGAGCGCTCAGTCGATATGCTCCTCGATCCTTGCTTCGGCTGTGGTCGTCATCGCCATTTGTTGGTGTTTCGCTTGCGTCCGGTAGATCGGCCCTGCCATTTCCATGGTCGTGGTCTGGTACGGATGTGACCCAAACCGGTGGGGAGCCCATCAGCTTGAGTGGGGCCAATTGGCGTTAGCCTTGGCCCAAAACATTCCCGAGTTGGGCTTGATCTGATCTAGCCAACTCGGGTTGGATGGGCTACCTAGATCAAATTCGGGTCGGGTCGGGGTTGGACCCCGACTCATAAAGTGGGTCCCGGAAACTTGGACTTGTGGACTTGGTCATGGGTTGGCCCAGCTATCCGAGCTTAAGCTCGGACTAGGCGAGGCCTAAATAGCCCACTATAAGGCAGTGTGCCTGGAACTGTTCCAGGCCTACGACGGTTTGAGAAACCCTAGCCCGACCCTTAAACGGTAGTGACCACGATATTCGGAATTCCGCCGCCGGACCGGCGGCGGTGCCAAAAATTGCGTGGTTGTCGCCTCCTTTTTTAGTGGCCCATGGTTTGAGGGTCAATTTCCAAAACGGTTTAATTAAATCGCACCATTTTGGATCATCATTCTTTTTTTCCCGAGTCCAATTACAAAACCACTCTGACTGAAAATTTGAAATTATCTATGAACATATAAAAATATTTCGAAACCAAAAAATATAATTCTAGCTCTAATACTATTGTAGGGTTTTCTAGGGATTTCCATAATCCTGAGGTGAAAACTTTGGGATATCCTCAAACAAATAATCTAGATTCAATATGAAAATAAAGAAATATTAGTTCTGAAAATTTATTTAACTTCTGTGACTTTTGATGCAAATGGTGTTGGGAATCATCTTTCGGATTCCTTGAAAATTATCACGAATTGAACCTCCGAACCGTCCGGGTAACATTTAAAAATTAATTTAAAGCGGAATAACTTGTTATTCGTCCAACGGTCCGGATATCGGATAATAACCATTTCACAAGATCTGATAAATATTATGTAATTTAATATTCATATATCATTATTAATAATCTAGTCATAATAGGAAATAAATAGAAAGCAGTAAATGGTTGCATTTATTAACCCAATGCATAAGGCCGTACCTCTATTGACGACTTCCGGCTGCGCGTTCTGAATCAGGCAGGGCTCCGCCGGTGCTGAGGGAAACTCCCGTGATCTTCCGGGATATTCTCCTGGAATCCTCGTACCGAAGCGTGGGCTTCGCCGGCAGGACTCCGTCGCAAAATTTTAACTGATGGTTCTTTTTAAGCTTCCGGAGAAATAGTCTCCTAAGCCGAACCAGAAAAGAGAGATCAAAGAGAAAATTCGCAGACCCTGAGGGAGAGGGAGAGTTCGAATTTTTCTCTGGGGAAAGGTGTGAAAAATGTGTAGAATGAGCCTCCTATTTATAGGCTCAAACCGTAACCGAATTGGAGAATTTCCTTCCCTAATTTTCGAATTTCATTAATTAAATATAATTAATTATCTTAATCCAATGGTCCAGATTTAATCTCATCTAAATCCAATGGATATAATTAATTAGGGACTTAATTAAATAAGAAAGATTTGGATAAATCAAAAAACCAATCTTATCTTCTTATCTTTATAAAATTCGAATTATCCTATATATTTATATTAAAATTCGAATTATCATTATCTAGATCCAACTGTTGAGATAAATCTTTAAACCGATCTAATTGATCAAATATAAAAAGATTTATTAAAAAAAACAATGTCGAATTTATCCATAAACTATAATTCGAATATATATATAAATATATATAATTAATTAATTTTCAATCCGACGGTAAAGATTAAATCTTAGACCGATCTAACGGATATAATTAATTAACCAAAATTCGAAAAATGAAACTTGGTCACAAAGTTATTAATTTCGAATTTATCAATATCCTAATCCAACGGTTGATATTAAATCATAACCGATCCAATGGATAATATTGATTTTAGGAATTGCTAAAATACCAAAACATTTGGTACTTATGTCGCAAATTTGGAAAGACCAAATCATACCATTCGAATTTAGCTAGGGTTTCATATATCAAACCCTAATTCGAATTTACACATATGAATATATATAAATATATATATTTGTATTTATTAATATAAATCTATTAATTATTAATTAATTATTAATAAGATATTAATAATTAAATCCAAATAATTAAATTATATTAATATTTTCTGATCTCAATATCACACATTAAAATATCATGGTGCCACACCATCATTTAAATTCGTGACATGTGATTTAATTTCATAGTTTATCAAACCAATCATAAACTTAGAAAATCCATAAATCACTAACCGTAAATCGAAATGACTCGGTTCAAAAAGAAAAGTTGCTTAGAATTGAATTTACAACAACACAGTGCTGATACAAAATCTAAATTCTAACTTTCTTTTATCAGTTAATTTCGTGTACCAAAATATGGTACTTTTGCCACGCTAACGATAAAACTATCTGACGTCTGCTACAGACCTTTCAGTTTTATAAGTCAAGCCAAATGATTAAACATTATCCAGAATATATTTTAATCACGTACGTATCATCTGTTACGGAGCTATCCTGGGGACCATGGACCCGTATCACTTAAGCTCCAACGAACTGCTAGTTGTTCGTCAAACCTCGAAGTGATTCCACTATAGACCCGAGGTTGCACTCTTTAGTGATACGGTATATATTATTCCCTTTATCACAGCAGGGTGTCCATTGATACAATCAAATTCGGGTTATTGATCTTTCACTTGATGATCCACACACGAGCAGGCAGTTTCTACCGTTATGCCCCTCACTGCATTTTCATCCTTGACTCAGTCAGTAATATTATGAGTAACCCACTTATGGTTTCGATTCATAAGTTGCGCACGGGTACCTCTCACTTCTCACCACCGACAATCAAGGGAATCATCATCACTCTGAAGAGAGATGTGTGATGCCCATGTCTATGACCAAGCTACCCTTACTGCTGACTATCATGTTCCCAAAATAATAGTGTTGGGAACAGTGGTAATATTTCGTGTTCTTTAACGGTTAAATCAAATAACAATCAAGCCAGCAGCTTGGACTCAATATCACTCAGGACATAGATCGAATATCCATTTTATCATCTACTAGTGACTCAACTCCAAGTTATCAGTGACGGTCTTATATGATAACTTCCGGAGTTTAAGTCAGGTCCAGTCCAGTATGAAGACACTTCATACTTAATGCACTTCTAGTGAGTGTGACACGCACAAAATCCAGAATAGGATTGTCACTTAGTCACATTAATGACCTTATACGATTAATGAGCTCCCACCCAGTTAATCAGGTCACGGACATTTTAAATTCATTTATTATGATTATTAATTCTTCTTCACATTGACTCTGTTGTGATAATAATTCATAATTGCATCCTTTATGAACTAAGGATCAAACATTCTATTTTACTCTACAGGAAACTATAATAAGATTATCATAATAAGTATCATCTTTATTCAACGACTTGTCATAATCTTTTACAAATGGATAAAATATCTTATTTAAGGACACATATGTCCAACAAATGGATCAGGCCGATGTCCTCAAAATCTGTGAGGCCACTTGTGCCCGTCTCGTGCTCCGAATCACAACTTCACAAATGTCTAGCCTTTACGTCAATCATGTCGCTGCAGGAACGCTATATAGTATAGCTCGAAAAACACCTCGTCGGATTCTCTCTGAAGGCTAAGGGATGATTAGGTTTAATGAGCTATAATTGATCATTTAATGACCTAATAGGCTTTGATCATTTAATTGAACAAGTCCACTAGGTCAATTAATTAATTAATAATCATATTATATAATTAATTCTCTTATGACAACTCATCGTCCCGTGTGGGCTCGGTACCTATTAATGGAGGTCCATTTGGACCCCTTAGACCCATTGGACTTGTGGGTTCAATTCCCGATTTAGGCATTATCCTTCAAATTTTGGTGCAATTTATTTTTAAATTGACACTATGGCGCCTCACTTTGAAACATCTTGAGTAGTTTTCCGCTAATAACCCATCTATATAATTTCTTCTACATTTGCCACTGACATGAAGTTACAGCACAGAAAATACACATTGCATTGCGTATAGTGACCAACACCACACACATCATCGCCGTGTAGAGAAACGATAGCTAAGTCATTAGAGGGGAAATTCGAGTATTTCATTTGTATTATATTTTATTTCATCGGAATAAAATCTACGTGAAAAGAGTATTTATTAGGTAATATATAAAAAAGAGAGCATTGAAAAAACCCCAATTTCAATACCAAAACCCTCTCCCTCTAAAACCTTATTGTTAAGGTCGGATCCGGTCGAACCCAATTAATGAAGCAGCAGGCGACGCCTGCTACCAATAAATGAGGCGATGGCACGCAAAGGACTCAAGGGGAAGGCCCAAACCTGATAAGGGCCAAGTATCAAAGATCGGCAAGAAGAGGCGAGAACGACGACCCGCCATAGGGTCGATGAGAGGAATATCCAGGCCTCGCGAGGAGAAAAATACCAAGGATTAACGGGTAGCGTCGACGGCATGGCCTGCGGCGCCGACTGACAACCGACGTGATGCGCATTTAATGCAGCCCATGCCTGTTTCACCTATCCGGCGTGGTCGATAGCCCCTAATAGGCGCAAAGTATGGTCAGCCACTCCTCCATCAATCACTCCTAGAGAAGGGAGTGATGGGACGCGATAAAGGGCGGGAAAAATGCATCACGAAATGAGTGTTAAAGCTATAAAAGGCAAGATGAGCCTCATTTGTAAGGGATCCAAAAAAAAAAAAAACTCGATGTATTAACAACAAGAACAATATACAAGCATTTTCGCATCATTTCCTTTGTGTGTTCTTAGCTAATAAACGAGAGAAATCGAACCATTCCTTTAAAAACAAGGGTTAAACCTTGTGATTGTTGAGTGTCAATAATGCCCACAACACTTATCTCTCTCCAAACGCCATAACCATGGGCGAATTGTGAGAATGACCTTAAGTGAGCCTTTTAAAGAGCATATACCCTTATTACTGTTCAAGTCAAGCATTCATACCCATCATTAAAGGGTAAAAGTGCTGGGTAACTTTAAAATTTACTCATCCTCTTACTTTATTATTGTCTCGAGCAACCCTTTCTCTCCTCCTTTTTATATTATATCGTTTCCCGCGTTTTTCTCTCTCCTCTTTTATTCGTCTTCTTCAACGACTTCCCAATTTCCGAAACCCTAAGCTCCAATTCTCAGTCAAACGATTTGTTGTATTCGTCTTCTGTATCTTCTACGTTACGTAATCAACGATTAACAAGTTTCAGAGCTCCTCGGTTGGATTATTTAACATCAACTTACCTCCTTTTAAGGTTAGCCCAGTATCTTACTGGAATTATTTTATTTTATTTTTTGTTTTAATATAGCCCATTTTAGGTTCTAGTTTGATTAAAATTTTTACCGCTAGACGAATTTGTGTACATCTTAGTGGTTGATATAGCGGTTTCTGATTAAAATAACGGTTTCTTATTAATATAGCAGTATCTCAAAACATTATAGCATATTAACTTAATGCCTTCTTTACCTATTCTATCTCGTTTAAACCTCGTAATATCTATTATACAGTGGAAGGGAATAATATTCTTCCACTCTATCTGGAAACCGCTACTCCATGAGAATATTAGAGGTTTCAGGTTACTTATAGCGGGATCATTTTTCGTGATAGCGGTATACTATAATTCCCTCGTTTATACTATAATTCCCTACGGTTCTGGATCAATTGTTAAATGAATCACACTTGGAGAATATCAAATAAAATCTACTACAAGAATAACAACTAAAATATAAATTCAATAAGTTTAATATGTCCACTTGGAGAAAATGAAGCTGGCTTAGTTCACTCTGGCTACGTTAACATTTTTCTCGCCGAATTTTTTTAGACTATGGTTTAGCATGTCGAGTTATATAAACTTCATGCAATATAGCCTACAGTCTCCCCTATATTTATCCTTTGAGCCTTCTGCTCACCTATGTGTCCACTCCTTGCCGTTGAGATGTTTATGCCTTGTTGTATTCTCCATGCCCGACATTTTGAGTATCCAGTCAAGAGTAGTCGCTACATCTTTCATCTTGTTTTTTAGGTTTTCATCAGAGATGCACGTTGAGCTTGAATCAAACACTACAAGCTCCGCCTTTTTTAAATCGGCCTTCCATGATATCCAGTGTACACCCTCATAGTTTATCGAGAAATACAGCCGCTCCAATTCCGCCCACGGTCTTCCGTAAAGTGTAGGCGTTCTACCTTCAGCCCAGTCCACGACATTAGTAACATCATTCTCTGTTATATTTGTTAGAGATGTGCTCTTAAATCAGAAGTATTCACCCCTTGTATAAGCACTTTGTCATTTCCGAAGAAATTAAGTAAAGTCTTATTAGTTAAAATCTTATTATAGTGCTAAAGATTAAATGAATGTATCTATAGTTCATAAATGTTGCAATTGTATTTTATTATCACAAAAGAGTCAATGTGAGAGAGGATTGGTAAATACAATAAATGAACTAAAAGATAGTCTGTGGTTTAATTAAGAAGGTGGGAGCCTCTTAATTGTCAACCATTAGTGTGACTCAAATATAGTAATCCGATCCGGATTGCAGTATTGCTGTAATACTGATTGAGTGCACTAAGTGTGAAGCGACTTCACACTAGACTGGACCTGACTGATTTGTGAAAGTTACTTAACTAAGACCGTCCCTGATAACTTTAGAATCAAGTCGCAAAAGATGATCAAATGGTAATTAATCTAAATCTTGAGGTGATCTTGAACCCTGACTGTTAGCTTGATTGTTCTTTGATTTGCAAGTTAAAGAACACAAATATACCGTTGTTCTCAAAGCTGCAATATTGGGAACATGATAGTCGACAGGGACGGGTAGCTCGATCACAGATATGGATATCACATAGCTTTCTCTAAAGTCAAGATGATTTCTTTAATGGTCGGTCGTGAGAAATAAATGGAACTCATGGCCAGCTTACGCGTCGTACCGTAAATGAGTTGTTTATAATACCACCGACGGGATTAAAGAAGAAAAAGCACGAAGGGAAAAAACGGTAAATCGCCTGCTCGAGTGTGAATAATCAAGTGAAAGATTGATTAACCCGATTTTGATTATATCACTAGACACCTTTAAGATAAAGGAATATATTATTCGCATCACTAAAGAGTACAGCTTCGGGTTTATAGTGGAGCAACACCGGAGTTAACGGACTTATCCGTTGAAGCTTAAGTGATGTGGGTCCATGGTCCCCAGGATAGCTCCGTAAAGGACGAATCGTACAATTAGGATATTTTTTATTCTAATTTATGATAGAACTAATTGAAACCAAAGCTTTTTCCAAGTTTTGGAACGTTTCAATATGTTGCGGCAAAAGTACTTAAAGTTTGCCCCGAAAATAGCTGATCGGTAAAAGTCAAAACTGGAATAAATTGTCAACGTCAATGTTGTAGGAAATTTAATTATAAGAGTTTTTTCTTCTATGATTTTATGTGTAAGAGCTATAGAGAAAATGTTATGAATTATAGATCATGACATAACGTTATGTTAATTCATGAAAATTACTTAGAGATAAAATTAATGGGCTAGGTCCATTGGATTTAATCTTAGGTAATTATGAGAGAGGGAATTCGACCAACCTTGGTGGTTAAGCCCATTAGGTATTTTCCTTATCATATTTTATTAAGTAATTAATTAATTATCATGGAAACATATTAGGTAATATTTGAATCATGGAAAAATATCAAAGCTTGATTACAAAGCAAGGTGGCGATTTTTCAAGCATGGAATATTCAAATATTAATGTGTTTTGATAATTAGGAATATTGATTGATTACATATAAATATAGTATTAACCTTAATAATTTAACTAAAGAATCATGTCATGAATTTAAATTGTGCATGAATCATGAAACTTGATTATCATGTTTTAATCATAAGATTCATATTGCATGAGAATTTAATATTGATTGATTCATGATAATATTTGATTGATAGGTTAATTACAAATAAGGAAAGGATTGGTAAATCATGTATCATCTTAATTGATTTAATTGGAATTAATTTTTGGTTAAAAATAATTAAAGAATTCGACATCTCCTAATCATGGAAGGAGATGGAATTTATTGTTATTTATTTTAATTGATGAAAATATATTCCATTGATTAAATAATAGAGAAATCGAATTATACCTAATCATGGTAAGTATTTGATTTTCTTGGTATTTATTTTAATCACATAAAATTAAATCTTAAGTATTTTAATCATCAAATTTCGTTTTCTACCTATCATGGAAGGTTGGAAAAAGTCTTTGATTGATTTGTGAATAATACTAATTAAGACTAATTGATTTACCTATTCATGAAAATTTGTGTGCATGGTTTTTCCTATAAATACCAAGCTAGTTTCACATTTCCAATATCACTCTCATATAGCAAATTTCGTGCTCCCCCTCATGGTGAAGCTCTTGAAAATTATCTTCCTCTCTAGAAAGTTCGGCATTAGGAAATTCTCCTCCCAAAAGCTTAAAAATCGCATATGCTATCATGCAACGAAGTTCTGTCGACGAAGCCCACGCTTTGGGTACGACGAGTTCAGGAGAATATCCCGGAAGACTGTGGGAGTTTCCTTTGGCGTGAAGAAGTCTCAAGAGCGGCGGAAGCCCTTCTCAAATTCCATAGGCGAAATCTCACGTTCGGCGGAAGCTCTGCCGAAATTCAGAAAGCGTAGTGGAAGTCATCATCGCCAATGAGGTACGGCCTTATGCATTAGGTTAATAAATGCAAACATTTATCGCTTTGTTTATTTCCTTGACTATAATTAATAATCTCGTGTTTATTAAATAACTAATTATTTATCCGGTCAGATCTCCGGTATCCCGGTGCTCGATCCCAGTAAGGAAAGTAACATCGGAAAGTGTAAAATGGGCCTTTCCGTGAAAATATTTTTAAAGGTTACCCCGATGGATCGAGGCCCATACCCGAGATATGACGGAGGGGACGATAATATTCCCAACAATATTACCTTCAGAAATTTTATCATGCTGGAACAAAATAGTCTTATCGAATGATGTATCAAGAACCGCCATCGACCTAGAATTTGGAATACTCTCGGGAAGCCCATGCAGTGGTTTACAGAGCCCGTATGTGATTTGATCTAGGTGCTGCATCTAAAATTAAATTTATTCATTATAATGATAAAACTAAATTGTATCGAGGAAACGTTCACCGTGCCGGGGCCGAGCGTTATAAACGAAAGTCGGGCAGCGACTAAACGAGAGAAAATATGCCTTTGGGCGTTGAGCAATGGCGGGTTCGAGTCGAACTTAGGGAAGCTCATAATGGAATTTGACAATGTGTTTGCTACTCCTTCCGGACTACCTCCGAAACAGGATTGTGACCACCGTATTCGCCTCCGAAACGGGGACCGACCCGGTGGCGGTTCGGCCGTACCGATATCCGCACCTACAAAAAGACAAAATTGAAAAACAATGCGCGGAGATGCTACTAGCGGGTGTGATTCGTAAGAGCACGTCCCCTTTTTCTTCGCCGGTGCTCCTCGTAAAGAAGTCCGATGGCTCATGGAGGTTTTGTATTGACTTTCGCGAGCTTAATTTGGCCACCGTCAAGGACAAGTACCCGATTCCGGTGGTGGACGAACTCCTTGATGAACTTCACGGTGCGAAATACTTTACCAAGTTAGACTTGACCGCGGGATATCATCAAGTTCGCATGCATGAAGACGACGTGGAAAAGACGGCCTTTCGCACACATCACGGGCATTTCGAGTTCCTCGTGAT
Organism: Parietaria judaica; assembly: GCA_954871525.1. NCBI lineage: Eukaryota > Viridiplantae > Streptophyta > Magnoliopsida > Rosales > Urticaceae > Parietaria > Parietaria judaica. The sequence continues at coordinate 61,729,263 of OX940860.1, forward strand.
GCCATTCGGGTTGTCCAATGCCCCGTCCACCGTCCAAGGCCTTAGGAATACGGTATTTCATGATATGTTACGTAAAAGTGTTCTTGTTTTCTTTGACGATATTCTCATTTATAGTCGTACATGGGAGGAACACTTTGCACATGTTCGAGAGGTGCTCTCCAAATGCCGTGAAAATGAGCTTCGCCTCAAGAAGTCCAAGTGTTCGTTCGGGCGTGAAGAAGTGGGCTACCTCGGCCACATAATTTCAGGCGCCGGCGTCCGAGTGGATCCGTCCAAAGTCAAGGCCGTTGCGGATTGGCCGCGGCCACACACGCCTCGAGGAGTTCGCGGATTCCTAGGGCTCTTGGGTTATTATCGTAAATTAATTCGGGACTACGGGGTAATCGCTGCCCCTCTTACGAGCCACCTTCGATGAACCGGGTTCAAATGGGACGATCCGGCAACTCGGTCCTTCGAGACGTTGAAGACCGCGCTTTCCGAGTCGCCGGTGTTAGCTTTGCCGGATTTTGTGGAAGATTTTGTGGTGGAATGCGATGCCTCGGGAACCGATATAGGCACGGTGTTACAACAAAAGGGCCATCCCATCGCTTTTTTTAGCCGGAAGCTCGCGGACCGGCACATGAAACTTGCAGCTTATGAGCGGGAATTGATCGGACTTGCCAAAGCCATTATTCATTGGCGACCGCACCTTTGGGGCCGCCGTTTCATTATTCGTACGGATCACTCGAGTCTCAAGAACCTTCTCGAGAAACGTTTGACGACTTCACCGCAAATTCATTGGATTAGCAAGCTATTGGGATACGATTTCTCCGTAGAATATCGCGCCGGGTCTTTGAAAAAAGTCGCCGATGCACTATCTTGCTGCGATGAGGATGAAATTACATTACACGGAACTCTAAATGTGATTGGGTTTCACGACTCGACCTTCGCCGATCGCCTCCGCCACGAGGTTACTTCGTCAACAACACTCACGGAGCTTCGGTCAAGGATCGAATCCGGCGAGGCGCTGCCTTGTTGGATACTTCGAGATGGGATCATTCTCTACAAGGGCCGTGTTTTTCTAGAAGGGTCTTCTTCCCTGATTCCAGAAGTAATAGAGGGCTTCCATAACCTTGGCCACTAGGGAGTTCAAAAGACTATGTCGAGAATTCGGCGGGATTGCTTTTGGAAAGGTTGGAAGCTCAGCGTTCAGGACTTCGTGGCCCGTTGTCAAACGTGCCAACGCAATAAATGGAAAGGTCTTCAACCCGCCAGACTTATGCAGCCGCTGCCCATTCCAGACTAGATTTGGAAGGACATATCAATGGATTTTGTGGAGGCCTTACCAAAGTCGCACGGGAAAAGCGTCATTCTTGTGGTCGTCGATCGCTTTTCCAAGTACGCCCACTTCATTCCGTTGAATCATACTTTCACCGCGAGCTCCGTGGCAAACGCCTTCTTTCGTGAGATTGTTCGCTTGCATGGTTTTCCGGCTTCGATCGTTTCCGACCGAGATAAAGTCTTCCGAAGCGCCTTTTGGAGGGAATTATTTCGGCTTGCCGGGACTTCCTTGAATTTTTCTACGGCTTTCCACCCGCAATCGGATGGCCAAACGGAAATAGTTAATCGGACGTTAGAGATGTACCTCCGTTGCACGACCGGCGACAAACCACGGAAATGGCTAGCTTGGTTACCGTGGGTGGAATATGTCTACAATACTTCCTTCCATTCCGGACTTCGTACCTCGCCATTTCACGTGGTTTACGGGCGCGAACCACTGAGGCTTTTGGAGCATTTGGCCGGGTCTACGAATGTCGAGGAGCTTGACGAGGCTTTGTCGAGACGCACGGAGTTTGTGGCGGAAGTCCATGCACGCCTTTGTGCAGCCCAAGAGCGAATGAAGGCGGTTTATGACGAGAAGCACCGGTTTGTGGAGTTTGCAGTGGGCGATTGGGTGTGGCTCAAATTGCAACCATATCGCCAGCTTACTATAGCAAAGGCAGCGTTCACGAAGTTATCTCCGCGGTTTTATGGACCCTTTGAGGTACTAGATCGCATTGGTTCAGTTTTGTATCGCGTGAAGCTTCCAGCGGGGTGTCGGATTCACAACGTCTTCCATGTCTCGCTCCTCAAGGCGCACAAGGGCACCAAACCAACTTCCAAGGGCGACATTCCGGAAGTGTTTGAAGGGCGGGTCTTGTCGGAGCGTCCCACGAAGCTCCTTCGTGCATGCGTCCGCCTCGGGGAACGTGAAGTGTTAGTCCAATGGAGCAGCGGCGGGGTAGAGTCGGATTCGTGGGAGAACGCGGCAACCATTCTTGATGCATTTCCAGAGTTCTAGCTTGAGGACAAGCTCTTGGACGAGGAGGGGAGTAATGATACGCGTCGCATCCGCTTCACGTATCACCGTCGCCAAAAAGGCGGAGCATCAACCTCACGTGGCTAGGAACAAGAGACTTTGGGAAATAATTTATTTATCGCTTTAATCGAGTCCAATAAAATTAATGTCGTATGTCATGTTTGTCGTTTTATTTTTTAGAAGACTTTCCATGTTAGTGTTCCCGTTTAGTCGGGGTTTCCCATTGTAAGCCTATTTATAGGCTAATGAAATTAATAATAATTAACTTCCAAGAATAATCTTAATCCTCTCTAGGGATTAGGGTTAGGAAGGTTCTCATATTCTCTCTCTTGCTCGTTTCCTTCTTCCCTCAGAGAGACCCTCACGGTCAACGTATTGATCATCAGCTGGGCTTTCTTTGAGTCCTCTTTGATCGACATCTGGAATTCCACCGAAGCTGACCAAGATTCTGCCTCCAGCAGAATCAGCTTCTCTAGACCTCATTCCCGCTGAAATCTCGCAGGAACAACACGGCGCGAAGAACCTCTTCCCGCGACGAACCTCCGATCACTCGTTCACGATCCCGGGCACATATCACTGACGTCCCAATTCTTGGCTCGTCCCGTGCTGGACACCCACGGGTGGGACCATGATTGTGGTTACGACGGCGTCAATATCGAGCACAACTTCGCGCTCGCCAGCCGCTTCCCCGGCGCAGTCGCCGTCAAGATCACCAAAGATAAGAAAGAATTTAACATCCACGTGGACTTTTCTGTGGAGGCCAAGCATGGTGAGAGCGGGTCCATCATGGCCGGTTTCGTCATCCAGAATATGGGGAAGCAGCTAGCCTACATTGTCCAGGGTGAGACCAACTTCCGAAGCTTCCGGAAGAACCGCACCGCCGTCGGCGCCTCTGTCACTTTCCTCGGCGAGAACGTCACGCCAGGAATCAAGATCGAGGACCAGATTGCTATCAGAAAGAATGTCGTCCTCATAAGGTCCACCGCAATGGTCAAGTCTCAGAGCGAGTCGGCTTACGGGGCGAATTTGGAGGTCTGGCTCCGGGAGTCGGATTTCCTTATTGGGCAAGACCAGTGCTTGCTCGGGCTCTTGCTGGTGAAGTGGCGGGGTGATTTGGCTCTGGGCGCGAATTTCCAGGCCAGGTTTTCGGTGGGCCGAAGCTGCAAAGTGGCAGTCCGCACGGGACTGAACAACAAGATGAGCGACCAGATTTCAATCCGGACGAGCAGCTCGGAGCAGCAGCAGATCATGCTCGTGGCTCTTCTTCGGATTGTGAAGAGCATCTGCAAGATTCTATGGCCCGCCGCCGAGGGGACGGCTACTCCATGTACTAGAGTAGGCAGCTCTCTTATGCTCTGCTTTTTTGTCGTTTATTCGCGATTCTTGTCTGTTGTTTGAATTCTGTCGTTGATTTGGTTAGGTCTTTTTCATGATATAAAACGAGCGGTGAAATGTATTTGGAAATGAGATGGAACCTCGAGGGCCTGCAATGCAATAAATGTCTTTGCTATTTTGATTCCGAAGATCCAAGGCCTGTGCATAAAACCCGAAAATGCGGGTTTTTAACCGAAACCGGACCGAATCCAGTTTTAAAAAACCGAAACCGAATTAAAACCGGGTTAAACCGAAAACCGAATTTTAAAAAACCCGCAACCGGATTAAACCGGTTCCGGGTTTTGAGTTATAAAACCCGATACCCGAAACCCGGTTAGTAGGTTAGTAAAACCCGGATTTTTAATTAAATATTTAATTTTAATTATAATATTTTTTAAGTGATAGTCTGATAAAAAAAAACGACATTGGGGTACTCAATCAGTTAAATGGTTAAACGACATCATAAACAAAAAGCTAGGGTTTCATATTTCTTTCATTTCTCTTCTCATTTTGCCTCTCCTCTCTCTCCCTCACTCGCGCCTCCGCTCTCTCTCTCTCCCTCGCTCGCCGTCTAGCTCTCGCCCTCTCGCTCTCGCCTCTGTCTCTCTCTCCTCTACTCGCCTTCTCGCCGTCGCGACTCAGCTCAGCTCCTCTCGCCATCTCGCCGTCTCGACTCTGCTCATCGCCTCTCGCCTCGACGAAATCTGTGAAATCTGTCCATCGATTTCAGGTAAAAAAGATATCTGCATGTGTACATGAGATTGGGGTTGATGATTCATTCTACTAATTCATTCTTATTGGGGATTTAGGAATTTAGGATTTTAGGGATTCATTCTTACTGATTCATTCTACTGATTACAGTTCTAATTGATTTAGGGAATTAAGGATTTAGGATTCTTATTGCTGATTGATTTCGTTGATTACAGTTATGATTTTGTTAATTACAGTGATGATTTTGAAGCTTGGAATCCTGATGATTTTGTTAATTACAGTCGACGACGCTTGAAGACTTGGACGTGTCTGTTGTGATCGGAAGCTATTGCTGTATTTGTTTTGTTGTCACCAGAATTTGAATTAGTTGTTGTGTCTATTTTGATTACTGTTTGTTGTTATTTGGATAAACTTGTATTTGTGTTTGGATTATTGTGGTATTTAGACCTGTTTTTTTATTTTTATGTTTTTAAATTGTTTGTTTATGTTATTTTTTTCCGGGTTAAAAACCGGGTAAAAACCCGGAACCGAATTTGAAACCCGAACCCGAATAAAATTCGGGTTCGGGTTTTAAATCCGGGTTTTGATTTTGAAACCGGGTAATTACCCGAACCCGGATTTCCGGGTTTTTCCTTTAAAAATCCGGTTTCGGGTTTTGAAAGTGAAAACCCGGAAATCCGGGTTCGGGTTCCGGGTTTTTAAAAAAACCGGGTTTTGGATCATCCAATCATTGTTGAATTTTTGTCGTAAAATCTTGTAGGTCTTTTTAGAGGCAAGGGTACTTTGGGTATTTAATTATATGTTTTTTAAGTCCTCGTGGGTCTTTCCGTAAAAATGTTTTGGAATTAGGAGTTTAGGACTAAAGGAAAAGTGTTATCAGAAGGAATAAGGTTCGTATCCTAGATTGGTCTTTGTGTTGTATTTCAGATTACAATAATAGGATCAAAGTCAGAGTTAAATGCTTAGTCCTGTCCGTCCAAGCTAAAACTCTGTTTGCTATTAGATTTCGTGTTTAAATTGTTTTTATTTTTAAAATTAATTTGTTAATTTTAGTCTAAATTTTATTTCAAACAAAGATCTTCTAGTAATATATATTTTAGACTACATTTATTATGAAAGTATATTATAAAAAAAAACTCTACTGCCCGACGTGACAGAAAAGATTCGAATTCTAACAACACTCAGTGCACCTGAGTAGTGAATATGCCATCAGTTTTAAATGCTAATGTTTTGAGTGACTGAAGCAGAAGATATTATTAAATTAACTTACAACACGTCCAACGTCAAAAACAACAACACAAGACAACACACGCTCTTGATTACAATAACGAATTCGGGATTCACTGAGGGACAACCCCGTGATCCGCTGACGAATCTCCGTTCTCCACCTCGACGTGGTCAGACGACGACAACTTATCACCGTCGGCGCGATCCAACGACAATGACTTATTGCCGTTTTCAACCACGGTGCGATCCGACGATGATGACTTATCGCTGTTTTCCACCACGGCGCGATCCGATGATGATGACTTACCGCTGTTTTCCACCACGGCGCGATCGGCAGACGACTTATTGCCGTTTTCCAGCACGGCGTGATCCGACGTTGCATCGCCTTTTTCCGCTACAGAAGGCGCAGTCCGTGGCTCGGAGAACACCTTGGCGATCCGCTCTAGGGGAACCAGTGGCAGATACGATGCCACCAGGAATCCCCTCTCCGCCAAGAATTTCACTGCCCGGTTGTACAATTCGGACCAGTAGGCGGCCGTGGGGACCACCATCAGTGCCACCACGGGGAACAGAGGCAGCCGGTTCAACCACCGCCAGGCCGCCACCACATACTCTTCTGCGGTCGGCTCGTAAGTGTCGTACAGCATTTTCGCCGCCTCCACCGGGCCGACTCGCCGGATCTCTGATGCTGCCGTTTTAGCCGCATCTGGAGCCTTCTGGATCACGGTCTTCACCACTCCCGGCAAGTGCCCCTCCAGATCGCTCAGTATCGTGTCCACCTGAAGACACGCATTGTAAGATTTGTGCAAATTAATATGTGTGTGTATATATATGTATATATATATATATATATATATATATTAGTGACTGACCTTGCGATCAAAGAACCTGAGAAGCTCCCATGGAAGATCGTGGAACTTCTCATAGACCGGTCCGACGACGGTCTTCACGGTGGCCTCCACCGTCTCAACCCCGGGCTTGAGCGGACCTGAGTTCTCCTTGGCGTAGTCGTACACCGTCGTGAAGCACACCACGCCGTAGATCACCACCACTTGCACGAAATCCAAGTGCTTCAGCTTCTTCTCGCCATTACTGTCTCCAACTTGAGCCTTCAAGCAAAGTTTCAAGAGAGCTTAAGCAGAGTTGAGTAGTGAGAAGAAGAGAAAGAAAGATACAAAGCTTACAGTGTCTGGTGAATGTAGCTTGGGTTCCGAATTCGCCATTTCCCCACAAGCTCGAAGTGAGTGAGGTTTCTGTTTCTAAAAGCGAACGAATCTATCACGATCAGATCGACGGTTCCGAATATATAGGATAAAGGACGGCTGCGATTGGAGATCTCACCACGTGGCGCTATGTGAGGTGAGGATGGAGTCGACGGCTATGATGGAAATGGACACGTGAGCGAGGATTGGGACACGTGTTAGAGGTAGGGGATGGGATTCGTTATCCTAGGGTGTTGAAGTGCGGGCTTGTTGTACTGTTGCCTAGACGGCACGGACTTCGAGAAGCCCACCAAATTATAGCACGTTTTGGGCCCACTCTTGCCCATCCTCTTTGAGCTCAGTATGGTTTTTTATATTCTAATTTATTTGTTGAGTGTTATGGGTTAATTTTGCAAAGGTTATTTAATAAAGAAAAATTATTTAGTTAATTATTTTTTATTAAATAAATTTATTTTTTATCAAAATATTCATAGGAGGTCCGTTTTTGAAAATAACGGGTCGAGATGATCCAAAAAATATCGAAATAACCAAAATCGATATAAAATTTGTAAAAAACGGCCTCGGAAAACACCAGAGGCCTCTGGGACACGTCGGGAAACACCAGAGCGGGCCCCACAGCCCCCGAAAGCCAACCTCCACGTGGCAGCGGCTCTGCAGGACCACCAAGGGTCAAGCCTTGTCCTCCCACGTGTCGCCCAGCCACTGGATGCGCCAGGAGGCTGACATCAGCCCTGTGACGTCAGCTGACGTCAGCAGCTTGGAGACCAAGCTTCCAACGCGCGCTGCCCACGTTTTTCGCGCGTAAGGGAGCGTCCGGCGTCGGATGGGGACGCCGATTGCGGCGTTGGATCGGCCACGTCTTGAGGATGCGAAAAACTATATTATTTTGCACCAGGGGCCTCCCGAATCAAAAGATAATTGCGTTTGAATCCCTGGGTTCTCTTATAAATAGAAGCTCGGTTTTCACTTAACGGTAACTCGATTCTCACCCCGAGAACTCGCCCTAAACTCTCTCTTCACCCTCTAGAACTCGCCTCCCCTCAAATATCACTCTAATGTTGAGCGTCGGAGGTGAATCAGTGGGTCCCCTCTCCCCGGTTCTCCCTGATCTCGGGTGCTGTTTTGTTCAGGTTCCGAGAGAGAGAAAACACATTTGACCGGAAGTTCTGGAGAAGATTCTGGCACGATCTAAGACCCTCCTTGCCAAGGTTCTAGATCCGTGAGGTGTTCGTTCTATCCGCTGGTCCTGTATCTCCGGCAGATATACTGACTACGCGGATAGCCCGAGGACCCGGATCTGTCCCCGTGACGCCGGTTGAGGGTCTGATCTACCATTGGTTCACTGGAAAGTCGATACTGGGATCCCCCCTACGCGGTGGTCAGGAATCCGTTTTTGTTGTCCCGAACCTGTAATCCGGGCCAGGCCAAGTCCTGGCCCTATTAGCGACAGGTAGTGGAGTTTACCACGGATTTCTGATCATCGAGTCAGCGGAGGATCCGTTTGACTCGAAATTCCAGGAGCCCAAGCCCGAAAGTCACAAAAGTCAACAAGACGATATTGGGCCCGGCCCAACACGAGCTATTGGGCCGCTGAATGTTTGAAGCATTTTTCTGCATCAACATTTTGGCGCTAGAAGGAGGGGGGCCACGAGTTTAAAACCTCGAGTCCCTACCAGCACATCCGACCACATTCGAAGGTATTCGAGTACATTCGAACGCATTCGCACACACTCGAAGGCGTTTGAACACACTCGAAGGCGTTCGAAGACATCTGGCCACATTCGAAGATATTCGAGTACATTCAAACGCACTCGAACACACTCGAAGGCGTTCGAACAAACTCGAAGGCGTTCAAAGAAACTCAAAGGCGTTCGAAGAAACTCGAAGGCGTTCCAACACACTCGAAGGCACTCGAAGGTATTCGAACAAACTCGAAGGCGTTCGAACACACTCGAAGGCGTTCAAAGAAACTCGAAGGCGTTCGAAGAAACTCGAAGGCGTTCGAACACACTCGAAGACGCTCGAAACCTCAATGTCAGATACAACTGAAGGCACCTCTTCCCGCCCCGCGGGAAGTATCGCTCTCAACACTCGGGCTCGGGTGAACGTACCCCGAACTCAGGCTCTCAACCGGCCCGAGACGAGCACGCGACAAGAGCCCGCTGTCATCGAAGAAAAAGAAAGGCTAACCCGGCTGGAAGATAGTGCTTTCCGCCTGGTTGATCTTGTGTCCAAACGTTTCGGCAACAACGACACCAACCTTGAAGCCATCAACGAAGAAGAGAGCCCAGAGGAGGCCCTCGAACTCGCACAGTGAGGGCCACGTGTAACTCAACAGGCCCGTCGAGGCATTCAAGAGCCGGCCTAATCACAGTCAACCCGACGTTCAGCCTTTGAACGTCTGGGAGGAGACGAAAGTAACGCTGAAAGTGTTAATGCGCGAAAAAACCGTCGTCGTCAGCAGGCGCTTGCCCGAGCACACCCGGAAAATCAGGAGGATCTCGGTCACCGTCTGAGTCACTCTCGTCAAGAAGGAGACTTACGATGACACCTCGAACGACGAAGGGAAGAACCTCGCCCTCAGGGAAATCCGGACAGTGCCGAGTCAGAAGAGTCTAGAAGTTCCGCGCCCCCCGCCATGTATCACGTGACAAGAGGAGCCAACACGGCCCCGGCACCTGGCCTGACAGTACCTCTGCCAAACGATAGACTGAGAAACGAGGTCCAGGCTCTAAGGAGAGAGCTGAGAGAACTCGCCGCCGCCAATACCACTGATCCCCCGCCAGACGAAGTATGGCGGAGGGAGTCATCTCCCCTCTGGCAAGCCACCTACTCGACGAAGATCTCAGCAGAGACCTCCGATTTCCGCTAAATCTCATCTACGACGGCACGACAGACCCCACATATCATCTGGTGCAGTACCAGTTTTCCATGCGGGTGAAGAGATGCTCGCCCTCCACAATGTGTCAGGCGTTCTGCCTCACCCTTGCCGGACCAGCATTCGAATGGTACCAACGACTCCCCAAAGGGTCGATTGAATCCTTTGAAGAGCTGACGGAACGCTTCATATCCCGCTTCGCTAGCTCGATCACGCAGCAAAAAGGAAAGTCGTACCTATGGTCCCTCAAGCAGTGCAAAGACGAGTCTCTCCAGGCTTACTTCAAAAGGTTCACGGAGGAGGCGAATAAAGTCGTTAGCTATACCGACGACGACGCCATCACCGCAGTAATCGACGGCCTCCCGGTGAGCGAATTCACGCGCTCCCTTGTCAAAAAGAGACCTGCTTCCATGGCCAAACTAATGGCTAGGGCAGCGGAAGACATCGCCGCCGACGAATACTTCGTCAGTCGAAACCAACTCAGCCTAGACGAGCAAAGCCGGAACGGCCAAAGGAAGGATGATGACGAGTCTCAAAGAAAGAGGCAGCGTCAGCAGTCAAACTCGGAAGGATGAAAACAGCGCCCCAGGCGAGCAGAAGGTTTCCACAAGGACGCAAATTACACCCCGCTGACTACGTCAGTGGCAACGATTTTTAACCTCCACCAAGAGAAGTTTGATCCTCCGCGGCCTCTGCCCAGAAAGGCCAACCGAGACAAAGCTCGGTACTACGAATATCACCAGGACCACGGCCACCTGACGTCAGAATGCTGGCAACTAAAGAAACAAATCGAGCAGCTCATCCAAGACGGACAATTAAAAGAATTTGTCAAAAAACTCGTGGCAGGAAGCGGGAAAACCAACAACCTTCCGCCTCGGGAAAGTGAAGAACCCCAAGACAATCACAAGCCTCGCCAAGACGAAGAGCGAACCAAAGGCAAAGCTCCCCAGTATCATGTTGTATCCACTATCCTAGGTGGACCGGAAACTGGGGACTCCAACAACAAACGAAAGAGATACGCCCGAGCCCTGGAAAGTGACGGTGAGGAACACCAGATCAACCTCACGAACCTAACCAGTTCTACGACGGTGCTTCCCAGCCAAGCCATCACTTTCACAGAAGACGAGGCTCAGCGAATCTCACACCCTCACAACAACGCCATCTAGATAGAGACGTTGATCGCCAACAACCGATTCAGGCGAGTGCTGGTCGACAATGGAAGCTCGGATGACGTTATCTTTAAGGCCGCCCTTGAACGCATGAGTCTGGGAGGACTCATCCCGACGCCCATCAAGACCCCGCTCTACGGTTTCAACGGAAAGCCGGTCTATGCCGAAGGAGCCATTGTCCTCCCGACAACGTTCGGATCCGAAGACGGGGCCATGGTCACCAAAATGATGCGATATCTCGTGGTGGACCAACCATCGTCTTACAACATCATCATGGGAAGGCCGTCCCTCAACAAACTCCAGGCCATCGCCTCCACTTTCCATCTGCTCGTAAAATTTCCCACGGAAAACGGGATCGGAATCCTAAGAGAAAGCCAACGGTAATCCAGAACCTGCTACGCCCAAAGGACGAAAACCGGGAAAAGCGAGTTGATCATCCACACGATCCAACAGCTGAACAAAAATCTTACCCCCGGTTCCGATGAGGCACGGATGTTCGACGAGCTCGACCCAAGAGACGCGAGACGTAAACCCATGATGGAACCCTCTTCCAACGTAACGGCCATCATCCTGGATGAAGAAAGGCCAGATAGGACCATTTCAATCGGCGCCCAGTTGCCCACCATGATTAAAACGCAACTGGCCGCCTTCCTGCGAGAGTTCAAAGATGTCTTCGCCTGGTCGCACGCTGACATGCCAGGCATCAATCCCGAAGTCGCCGTCCACAGACTCAACATCGAGAAAGGAAGGGTGCCCAAAGTACAACGACGACGAGCCTTTAATCCCGAAAGGTATCAAGCCATCAATGACGAAGTCAACAAACTCATCACGGAAGACTTCATCAAGGAAGTCACGTACCCGGATTGGGTGTCCAACGTCGTGATGGTGAAAAATCCCAACGACAAATGGCGAATCTGCATATACTATTCCGACCTCAACACGGCATGTCCGAAGGATTGTTTCCCACTCCTAAGGATTGATCAGCTAGTAGACGTGACCGCCGGCCACCAGCTCATGAGCATGATGGACGCGTATTCAGGATACAACCAAATCTGAATGCACGAGCCCGACCAGATACACACCACGTTCATTACAGACCGTGGTCTCTACTGTTACAAAATCATGCCCCTTGGGCTCAAAAACGCTGGAGCCACTTACCAGCGCTTGGTTAATCGGATGTTTGCCCCGCTGATCGGGAAAACGATGGAAGTCTATGTCAACGACATGATCGTGAAATGCCTTGAAGAAACCGACCACGTCAAGGACCTTCGAGAAACCTTCACTCTTCTCAGGAGGTACCAGATGAAACTGAACCCCACCAAGTGTGCGTTCGGGGTCGAGTCTGGGAAGTTCCTCAGATTCATCGTCAACCGACGAGGGATCGAAGCGAACCCCGAAAAAATCAGAGCTCTAATCGAAATGAAGAGCCCTCGGAAAATCAAGGAAGTGCAGAGCCTCAATGGGCACATCAACGCCCTGGGGCGATTCGTGTCAAAAGCCACAGACCGATGCCAACCATTTTTCCAAGCCCTCAAAGGCGGAAAGAATTTCACATGGGACGAGAAGTGCGAAGCCGCATTCCAGGAATTGAAAGCCTACCTTGGATCGCCGCCTTTATTGTCTAAACCAAAAGACGATGAAGCCATGTTCCTCTATCTTTCCATCTCAACCAGGGCCGTCAGCGCGGTCTTGGTTCGAGAAGAAGAAAAGAAACAGATGCCGGTCTATTACATCAGCAAGGCTCTCCTTGACGCCGACCCGTACACGCAAAACGTGACTGGTAGGTTATCTCTGGGACGCCCCCGTACACACACGGCTTGGTGATCTCTAGGGACGCCCCCACAATCGTAAAGCGTAAGACGGTAAAGTGTCTAGCAAACCACCCCATAAACTAAAGCAGAGTGTTCTTCCCAGGGACGCCACCATACATCTTTTTAAAATCGAAGGCTATAAATTCCCATATGAGCAAAAATAGTTTCTCGCAAAGCAAAGACTTCCAAAAAACTGGGGGGGTTAATGTGATGGGTTAATTTTGCAAAGGTTATTTAACAAAGGAAAATTATTTAGTTAATTATTTCTTTATTAAATAAACCTATTTTTTACCAAAATATTCACAAGAAGCCCGTTTTCAAAAAATAAAGGGTCCAGATGATCCCAAAAATATCAAAATACCCAAAATCGATATAAAATTTGTAAAAAACGGCCTCGGGAAACACCCGAGGCCTCCGGGACACGCCGGGAAACACCCGAGCGGGCCCCACAGGCCCCCAAAAGCCAACCGCCACGTGGCAGCGGCTCTGCAGGACCACCAAGGGTCAAGCCCTGTCCCCCCACGTGTCGTCCAGCCACTGGATGCACCAGGAGGCTGACATCAGCTATGTGACGTCAGCTGACGTCACCAGCTTGGAGACCAAGCTTCCAACGCGCGCCGCCCACATTTACCGCGCGTGAGGGCGCGTCTGGCATCAGATGGGGACGTCAATTGCGGCGTTGGATCGGTCACGTCCTGAGGATGCGAAAAACTATATTATTTTGCACCAGGGGCCTCCTGAATCAAAATATAATTGCGTTTGAATCCCCGGGTTCTCTTATAAATAGAAGCTCGGTTTTCACTTAACAGTAACTCAATTCTCACCCCGAGAACTCGCCCTAAACTCTCTCTACACCCTCTAGAACTCACCTCCCCTCAAATATCACTCTAATGTTGAGCGTCGGAGGTGAATCAGGGGGTCCCCCCCCGGTTCTCCCTGATCTCGGGTGCTGTTTTGTCCAGGTTCCGAGAGAGAGAAAACACATCCGAGCCTTTGGTCCTTGACGGTGCCTCTGACGTAGAGTTTGCTGATGTCGATACCTCTGATGTCATCGAGGAGCAGGGCGCTGGCGGGGACTTTGTCGATGAGGCACCCGTTGCTGAGGAGAGACCTGCAGGCGAGGGTCTTGCCATCGTGGACATTGCCGCTGGTGAGGGTCCTCCTGTTGACGAGACGCTCAGACATTGTCGCTTTCGCATTTCGGCCTTCTGTCCTTGGTTGGTGGTGTGCAGTTACGCCATTGCTTATGAGCTGGCTTCCTGCCTTGGTTTGCATGGGTGTTCGTACCTCGTCGGTCTTCGAGTTCCTGCTGCAGGCGAGCTTTGTAGTGTCGTTGTCTTGGTCTTCCGCCGGTGCTGATGACGTTGACTTGTTTGCTTCATTTTCTCTTTAGGTGCCTCCTCCGGCTGATGGTGACATTCCTCGCGCTTCCTCGTAGGAAGGCGTTCTTCATTCTTCGAGGGCGGGTGCTCTTCGTTGGATATTCGTCGTTCTTCAAAGGAAGGTGTTCGTCGTTCTCCTCCGGCGAAGGCTTCGTCGAAGGGAAAGACTCCTGCTTCTGAGCGGCGTATTCCTTCATTGATTATCCGTCCTACAGATATTCCAGCTTCGTTGACTCCTGCATGTATAATTCCCTTTGCTAGGTCTTTAGTAGTTGTGCTGCTCTCGATTACCTTGTTTGCCATTGTGCAGGTTCGTCGAGCGTTGAGCGTGCGGTGAGTCTCAAGCGCCCTTCGTCCTCGGGTGATTGCATCGGTGGTGGATGCTCTGGACTCGGCTTTGGTTGTTGATGACTCCTTCTGCCAGGCAAAGGTACGTACTTTTCGGCATTCTTGCTTACTTCTTCGTATTGCCTTTCTTCATGCTCGTTATTTGTCTTGCAGGATTTGACTTCGTCGGCGGAGATGGCTCGTCGTTTGGAAGCTTCCAATGGTGTCTTGCAGTCTTCGGTGCTCTGGACCCGTTCGTGTTATGGAGCCTCTCGGCCTCGTATTTCACAGAGATTAGTTTCTCTTTCCTTTGCCACTATGATTTATAGACATTTTTGGGCTTTGCTCTAGCCGTACTCCTTGCCCTGGCACGTTTTTTTGGCGTATTTTGCCTTCCTTTTTTCTTTGTACCTGTTGAATAACATTAATGCATTTAGTATAATTTGAACTTTGAGTTTTTTTCATACCTTTGCTTGTCGAATAAGCGCGTTGTGTCGCGTCGTGGCAGTCTTGTGAGTGCACTCTGCTGCGATTTGTAAGGTCGTCACCCTTTTTTAACCTGCAAGTAGCATAGGTTGTCTGTAGATGATAATATGCCTTTGCTCGCCGGGTAGCTAATCCGACGAGTTTGGGCTGCCTATTATTTCCTGGCGAAGGGGTTCCGGATCGTAATTGTCGGTGCCTGTTATCCTGGCGAAGGAGTTCTGGATCGCTATGCCGGTGCCTGTTTATCTTGGCGAAAGGAGTTCCAGATCATAATTGCCGGTGCCTATTATCCTGGCGAAGGAGTTCCGGATCATAATGCCGGTGCCGGTGCTTGTTTATCCTGGCGAAATGAGTTCCGGATCGCAATGCCGGTGCCTGGTTTATCCTCTGGCGAAAGAGTTCTGCCTATTATTACCTGGCAAAGGTCTTCGGCGCGTAGCCGGTTTTTTATTTTTTTTTTATTTTTTTAGGGCCCGGTATATATACCGTAGTACCCCCCGAGTTTTGGTGTAATCTGCCTTGCAGTTTCGGGAAAACTTTCAGAGATATTTCGTAAAAACGAATTTATTCATAGATAAGGTCGGCCTACATAGTAGACTTGGCCTTTGTGCATCACGCTTTATTGAAAAGGATATGGGGCTTTCACCTTGCCTTTAGTAGTGCGGGTTGGCTGGTAGGACTGGTAGCTCGCCTTGGCGTAGACAGTTGACTATCGCAGTCATCAACTTTGGGCTCGTATTCGTTGTTGATGGCGAGAATTTCTTCGTAGGCGGTTGATTCTTCCTCCGTCTCTTCGTCGGGGGTCTTGAGCCGTTCGCTTTACTAGATTGGTCCAGGGTCTTCTTGTATTGTCTCAGTAGGGCGAATATCTCTCTCAGTCTGATATCGGCTGTTGGAGTTTTCGTGTCCTCTCCTGGTTCTCCTCGTTTGGCGATGTTGAGGTTGTTGACTCCTTCGCTCGTCGTTCTCCTTCTTCGAGTCGGTCTTCATTGGTAGTACTGTCTGAAGTGTTCGGCGTTCCACGGGTGCCTGATCGGTTCTCCTTCCGTTGTCTCCAGGCGGTGCGTCCCATCTGGTAACACTTATCTGACGATGTATGGTCCTTCCCATGTAGGGCCTAGTACTCCTGCGTTAAGCTCCTGTATGTTCTTCATGACCTTCCTCGGTATCAGGCTCCTTTCGGCGAATCGTCGAGCTTTCACTTTCGTGTTATAGTGTCTCTCGATGATCCTTTTATGTGCTGCCATGCGTGCGAAGGCGTCGTCTCTTCTTTCTTCAATTAGGTCGAATTCGCCACGGAGTAGGTTGTTGTTGACTTCGGGGTTGAATAACTCGATCCTTGGTGATGGCACCGCGATCTCGGCGGGTATGACTGCTTCAGCGCCGTATGTGAGAGGGAAGGGGGTTTCCCCAGTGGCCGTCTAGCTGGTGGTGCGGTAGGCCCAAAGTACAGATGGTAGCTCCTCGCCCCATTTGCCTTTCTTCTCTTCCAACTTCTTCTTGAGGTTCTCCTTGATGATCTTGTTGGCGGCTTCCACTTGCCCGTTTACCTGCGAGTGCTTCGGTGCGGAGTAGGAATTGGTTATTCCGAGCTCCTCATAGAACGACCTGAATTTATCATTGTCGAACTGGAGGCCATTGTCGGCCACGATTGATTCCGGTATTCCGTGTCGGAAGATGATGTTCTTCCAGATGAAGTTCGTCGTGCTGGCTTCGGTGATTGAGCTGAGAGGCTCTGCTTCGACCCATATTGCGACGATAGCGTATTCCCTGTTGGGGGCGGCCTTCGGGAGCTTTCCTATGAGGTCGACTCCCCACATTGCGAATGGTCGCAGGACTAGTATGGACTTGAGCGTCGCCGGTGGCCAATAGGACACGTGAGCGTAGCGCTGGCACTTGTCGCATCGGCGGGCTATGTGGCTTGCGTCCTTCTTGATCGTCGGCCTAAAGTAGCCTTGTCGGAGAGCTTTGAATGCGAGCAAATGTTCGGCAGCGTGGTCACCGCAGATTCCTTCGTGGATTTCTCTGAGCACTCGGTTGGCATCGTCGGGCCCTAGGCAGCGAAGTAGCGGTTGTGAAAACCCTCTTTTATAGAGCTTGCCTTCGTGCATGATGTAGCGAGTTGCGTGGTTCTTCAATCGTCTTGCTTCGGACATGTCGTCCGGCAACTTGCCTTGCTGGAGGTAGTCCTTCATGCTCGTTATCCAATCTGGTTCCTCCTGGTCTTCTAGTCCTTCGATTGCTAGTACTTCGTCTTTCTCGATCGAACGTCGTTCGAGCAGCTCCACAGGTACCCTCCCGAGTTCTTCGTCGATTACGCCGGAAGCCAGGCGTGCTAATGTGTCCGCTTCTGCATTAGTTCCCCGGGGTATCTGAATGACTTCGTACCATGCGAATGGTTCCAGACGTCTTTGAGCTTCTTGGAGGTAGGCTAGCATGTTGTCTTATTTAGCTTGGTATTCGCCATTTATCTGGTTGACTATCAGCTGCGAGTCGCAGTGTATCTTCAAGTTTTCCACGGAGAGCTTCTTGGCGATGTCGAGTCCGGCGAGGATGGCTTCGTACTTCGCTTCGTTGTTGGAGGCCTTGAATCCGTATTTGATGGTGTACTTCAACTTCTCTCCTTGTGGGTTGCTGATGACGATTCCTGCGCCGGCTCCTTGGGCGTTTGATGCTCCGTCCACGTGCATGCTCCACGTTGGTCCTCTGGGGTGGCCTTCCTTTTTGGTTGCGGTGGCTTCGTTTCCTTTATTTCATCAGCGTCGGAGGCGTCGACATCATAGGTAAACTTAGCGACAAAGTCGGCAACGGCTTGTTCTTTGATGGTGACCCGTGGCTGGAATTCGACTACGTATTCTCCAAGTTCTTGCGACCAAAGAGTCATACGGGTTGATGTTGCCTTCTGGAGTGCCTTCTTCAATGGATGCTCCGTCCTGAGCACAATCTGGTGGGCTTGGAAGTAAGGGCGTAACTTTCTTGCGGTGGTGACCAAGGCGAGTGCCAGCTTTTCAATCTCGGGATACCTCGTCTCTGCGTCCTGGAGAGCTTTGCTGACGTAGTACACCAAGTGTCGAGCTTTGTCTTCTTTTCGAATCAAAACTGCACTTACGGCCCGGCTGGATACGGACAGGTAGAGGTACGGTGTTTCTTCGTCTCGTGGCTTGGCGAGCATCGGTGGCGAGCCTAGATAAGTCTTCAGCTTCTGGAATGCGAGTTCGAATTTTTCGTCCCATTGGAAGTTCTTTCCTCCTTTCAGCGCTCGAAAGAGGGGCTGGCTCCGGTCAGTGGCTTTGGTGATAAATCGGTTGAGGGCTGCGGGACGTCCTGCCAAACTCTGCACTTCTTTCACCCTTCATGGGCTCTTCATCTCCAGTAGCGCTCGGATCTTCTCGGGGTTGGCTTCTATCCCTCGTTGGTGTATCATGTAGCCAAGGAATTTTCCTGACTCCATTCCGAATGCGCATTTGGTGGGATTCAGCTTCATGTTGTATCGGCAGAGGAGGTTGAACATTTCCTTGAGGTTGGTGACGTGGTCGTCGGTCTTCAGGCTCTTGACGAGCGTGTCGTCGACGTAGACCTCCATGGTTCTCCCTATGAGCTTGGCGAACATCTTATTGACGAGTCGCTGGTACGTCGCGCCGACGTTCTTCAACCCAAACGGCATGACCTTGTAGCAGTAGAGTCCTCGGTTCATCGTGAACGTCGTGTGGATCTGGTCAGGCTCATGCATACGGATTTTGTTGTATCCGGAGTACGCATCCATGAAGCTCATCAGCTCGTGACCGGCGGTAGCGTCGACGAGCAGGTCGATTCTTAGTAGCGGGAAGTAATCCTTCGGGCACGCCTTGTTCAGATCTGAGTAGTCGATTCAGATTCTCCATTTCCCATTCAGCTTCTTGACCACGACGACGTTGGAGACCCATTCAGGGTATACGGCTTCTCGGTTGAAGTCCGCGTTGACGAGCTTGTCGACTTCTTTGTGGATCGCGGCGTATCGCTCTTCATTGAATGCTCGTCTCTTCTGGATCTTTGGCGTCTTCATCTTATCGATGTTGAGGCGGTGGACCATTATCTCTTGGTCTATACCAGGCATGTCTGCATGCGTCCAGGCAAACATGTCGCGGTATTCGCGTAGAAATGCGGAGAGCTGGGTTTTGACCATCGTCGGGAGATTGGCTCCAATCTTCACTGTCCTTTCTGGCTTGGCGTTGTCCAGCGTCATGATTGTCAGGTCCAAGAAAGCTTCGACCGCTGGTTTCCGGGGCACCTCCCGGGGGTCGAGCTTGTTGAACATCGAGATGTCTTCGTCGTTGATTGGCTGGTCGTTGTTTTCCTGGCTGACGGCTGCTGCGGTAGTCGAGCCAACTCCTCGCCTCATGGCGTTGTTAGGCGGGGAGTCTATTTCAAGAGTTTTGTCGTTGGTGATGGCTTCAGCCCCGGTTGTCGTCCGTGCGGTTTTTCTTCATCTTCGGTTTGTCGGGGAAGCGGTTGTTGCTTCGTTGACGGCTCCCTGGCTCCGTTGACTTCCTGCTGGCGAGGTATTCTTCCACAGAGATATGCTGGGCTGCTCTTGTCATGAGCTCCGTCATGGTCGACGGTCTTTCCTTCACGAGAGATATCAAGAAATCCCCGGTCTGCAGTCCGTCGATGAGGGCGATCACGGCATCGCTGTCGCTGTAGTCGTTTACCTTGTTGGATTCTTCGACAAAGCAGTTGATGAACTTCGGCAGGGATTCGTCGGTCTTCTGCTTGATGGACCAGAGGTAGGATTTTTCTTTTCTTTGAGTCACTGCGCCGGCGAAGCGGGCGAGGAACAGGTCTTTAATCTGGTTGAAAGAGTAGATGCTCGCCTTGGGTAGTCTCTGGTACTATTCGAACGTTGTTCCCATAAGGGTTAGGAAGAATGCCTGGCATATCGTCGAGGCTGAGCACTTCTTCATTTGCATGATCGTCTGGTACTGGACGAGGTGGTAGACTGGATCTCCTTTCCCGTCGTAGATGAGGTTGCTTGCGAAGCGTAGGTCGCCTACAGCTTCTCCGTCGAGCAGGTGTAGTGTGAGTGGGGATAGAGTCCCGTCAAGCACGGCACGGCCTCTCGCGCCACGGTCCTGGGCAGAGCGTAAGTCTTAGATTTCCTTCTGCATCCCTTGAAGGAGGTCGAATACGTCGTCGCGCTGCGTTGGCGAGGCTCCTGGTGACCAAAGCGGCGGTCGGGTGAGGCCCGGCGGTCGCATTACTGGTCTTCTCTGTAGTCTTCGAGGTAGATAACTTCAGCTCGTCTTCCGTCTTCGTGTCTTGGTGAGGATTGGCGACCCCCCAAGTGGTCTTAGTACGCCCCGGCAAGGTTGCGGTCTTCGTCACGACGGTTCCCTTGGCGACTTTCTTGGCGATCCTGGCGAGGGTCTGGGATGTTCCGTCGGTGCTCCATATCGTTAAAGTCTTCAGCCTGGCGAACCTCCTGACGACCCCCCGGGCGAGCCTGGCGAGGGTCCGGGTAGTTCCGGCGATCTTCGGTGTCTTCGGGATCTTTGGCCTGGCGAACCTCCTGACGACCCACCGGGCGAGCCTGGCGAGGGTCCGGGTAGTTCCGGCGGTCTTCAACATCTTCGGCATCTTCGGCCTGGCGAACCTCCTGACGACCCCCCGGGCGAGTCTGACGATGGTCGGGGTGGTCCTGACGATCTTTGTTGCCGTTGCTGCCTCCCGTGCTTTCCTCGTTGTGAACGTCGACTGATCTCTGCGAAGCGTCGTTGACACCGTCTTCATTCCCGATCTAAGCAGGTGAAACTTGGCGAGGCGGCTGAGTCCGCCTGGCGAGGGTTTGGGCCCTCGTGTTGAGCGCGATGCTGGTCCTCGGTTGCGGCGTCGAGCGTTGCGAAGCACTGGCGTGGATCGTCATGTCGAATGGCGATCGTCGTGCTCCGAGCTCTTCTGATGAATGCTAGAAGGGTCTCGAGGCTTGTTCTCGGGCTACCCCTCCTTCTAGGGCCAAACTGTTAATGCGTAAAAATGGATTTAACTGAGAATCGGATCCAAGGTTCGGGTCCCGAGAGTGACCTGCTAAACACAAGGATAATTGAATGCTGAGTCAACGCGGGTTGACTAATGATCATTAAAGCTGGAGGCAAATCCGTCGTCTTGGATGAGTCTCTGGGCTGTCCTTGGCGATCCTCGGCGAAATTCCCTCGTGGTGGCGAAGTCCGGATTACGGCAAAACTCCTCGTCGGGTTTCCCTCGTGGTGGCGAAGTCCAGGCGAGGTCCTTGTCTTGGCGAAGCTCCTTGTCTGGGCGGAGTCCTTATCTTAGCGATGTCCTCGTCTAGGTGAACTCCGGTCTTGATGAAGCTCCGAGCTGGTCTTGATGATTCCTAGTGATTCTCCTTCCTTGGAGAGCTCGTACGGCGAGGGAGGACCAGCAAAAAAGGGGAGAATGGGCCCATGCCCCGTCGCTTATGGTTGGGCGAGGCTGCTTACGTATCTCAGTTTAAGAGAATCAGGTCCCACGTAGTTTGGGGTTAGTGATAAACGGCGGGTGAATGACGATGTAGTTTGACTCGTCGGAAGAGCCGATGTTGGCGGCGCGGGGGTGACCCTTGGCCGGATGGCTTGGTATTACCGGCGTGATGTATACTTCGTTGACCTCGTTGGTGTTGACGAGCTCACTGTGGCGAGGGCCTTAACCTGATGAGGGATACTCCTTGTCGACCTTGTCGAGGTTGGCGAGGGCGCCTAACCTGTTAAGGGATGCTCCTTGTTGACCTTGTCGGGGTAGGTGGCCTCGTCTAACGAAGGGCCTTATCCCGACGAGGGAAGCTTCTTCCTTTGTCGACCTTGTCGGGGTAGGTGGCCTCGTCTAACGAGGGGCCTTATCCCGACGAGGGATACTCCTTCCCTTGTCGACCTCACAGGTGTCGGCGTACTCGACCACCTAGCAAGGGACGCCTTTGTTGACTCGTCGAACAATTTCTCTTCTTCGAGACTAAGACTCTTCTTCTAGAACGATCTCAGCTCTTATTCAAGTCCTTCCTCCTCTAGGAGTGGATGAATTTTTAGAGAGAGAAATCTAGAGAGAGATGCTCTGGAACAAGTTGTGAGTGAGTGTGGAAATGAGGAGGGAAGGCTCCTATTTATAGGAAAACCAACTCCCTGAAATTGCACCTCGTAGGGGCCTGCGAATTACCTGGATATTGCACCTCCAGGGTCTGCGAATTCCCTGAATATTGCACCTCCAGGGGCTTGCGAGTTTCTCCTCTGCAAAAAAGGTCGTCGGTGCTTCTTGATTCGTCTTTGATGTCTTCGGGTTGTCCGCGAGTCCGTTTGTTGTGTTCGGGGAAATCCGGAGGATTTCCCGGAGATCTTCGTGGCCTCGGATCTCCTCGTCGCGTGGAATGATTACAAGTTACGCCCTCATCAAGTTATGACGAGGGGGCTTGTCGCTTCGTCGCCTCGTCGCCTCGTTGCCTCGTCGCCTCGTCGCCTCGTCGTCTCGTCGCCTTTTTTATCCCGGGCCTCTCCAATGTCTTAGTTCGTCGGCCCCGGGTCTTTGGCTTTGGTGATGGGCCTTGACTTTTCTTAATGGGCTTTGACTTTTGCCAAAGGGGGCCCAATTTTTATATGTTACGAAACATGCACATAACAGAGATTTTTACGGCAATTATACCATAAACTTTTAAAATTAATTTTATCGTGGCCAAAATTCCAAAAACACTAAAAAATAATCCTACCATAACTTTTGTTACGGGTAATTCACGGAATTGATTTTAAAACAAATTAATAAAAGAAAAATTATTAAATTGATTTTTCTTTAATTTAATTAAGTCAATTTTAGCCCAAAACAACCTTCGGAGGCCCGTTTTCATAAAATAAAGTGTCTAGATGTTCCTAAAATATTAAGATACTGAAAAACGACAAAAAATTTATAATAAAAAAAAATGGCCTTGGGACGCCCCCGTA
The DNA here is from genome assembly GCA_954871525.1 of Parietaria judaica. NCBI lineage: Eukaryota > Viridiplantae > Streptophyta > Magnoliopsida > Rosales > Urticaceae > Parietaria > Parietaria judaica. The sequence goes on from OX940860.1 coordinate 61,752,141, forward strand.
ACCCTTAAAGAGCTCCGGAAGCACTTCGGGTGGGCCCCACAGCGCCAAAACCCAACCAGGGGCTGCCACGTGGCAGCTACAGCCCCCCAATCGCCTAGCTGGCCTCTCCACGCGCCTAGGTGGCCTATCTGTAGCCCACTTGGACGCCCACATGCGTGCTGACACGTGTCGAAGAGGTGGAGCTCCCCCATTTCACGCGCCGCGCACAAAACCCGCGCGTGAGGGCGCGTGGAACATCATATGGACACGTGGCTTACGAGAATGGCTTCGTGACTTCCGGGGGATCAAAATGCATATATAGTTTTACCCCGGGGGCTTCCCGAAATAATTTATAATTGCACTGGAACCCTTGCGTCCAGTTATAAATAGAAGCTCAGTTCATTCAAACGGTAACTCATCGAAACTCATCCGACCTCGCTCTATACTCTCTCTACGCCCTATAAAATTGCCTCCTCTTCAAATATTCCACTAATGTTGAGCGTCGGAGGTGAATACGGGGGTACACCCCCCCGGTTCTCCCTGACCTCTGGTATTCTTTTCCCCAGGTCCGGAGACGGAGGAGTTAGTAGAGCGGGAGCCCTAGAGAAGATTCTGGCACGATTTGCGACCCCCCTGTCAAGGTCCCAGATCTGTGCGGTGCTTGCTCTGTCCCTCAGTCTTGTATCTCAGATCATAGGACCCGGACTGGGATAAGTAACACAAGTCGAGGGTCCGATATACTAGGGTCCACTGAAAGGTTGAAACTGTGATCTCCCATTCGTGAAGACCCAATCTGCGTGGCGCCCTAGACCTATAACACGGGCCTTGTCCATTCCAGGCCCTGCGGTAACAGGTAGCGTGGTGGCCCGGATCGCCGGTCCGCGGACAACAGATGATTTGTTCGACCCTAGGTGCCATGGATTCCTTTCCAAAGCCCACAAAAGTCAACAAAATGACATTGGGCCCGGTCCAATACAAGCAATTGGTCCGCTACAGTGTTTGATCTAAAATACAGCATCAACAACTTCTATTTTTTCCAGATAATATTTATGATTTATTTATTAATGTCCTAAAATTCTAATTTTTTCTGATAATATTTCTAATTTATGTATCTCAACTAATGCAGTTAGACACCTACCTACGTAGCCGTTAGGTTGTCTCATGTGACGTGCCACGTGGCGCAAGCCGCCACGTGGTAAATATTAGGTACTTTCGCCACCATGTGGCATTTTAATTTATTTTTTTTCTTTCTGTTGGCCCACATGTTTTAATTTTTTTACATATAATTAAATAATTTTATAAAATTTGTATTTACAAAAAGAATAAGTTTTATTTTTTTAAATAATGAAATAATTCCTTAAAAATTATTAGTTTTAATTTATTTTAAAAAAATTATTTTTTTCATTTCCGTGGCACATATTTTAATTTGTACATATGTCAAATATAATCAAATAATTTTATAAAATATGCATTTATAAAAAAATATTTTTTGTTTTTTTTAATATTAGAAATTTATATATTTTAGGGTTAATTGCGGCGAAAATATCTTACCTTTGGCAAAGTGGCGGCTTGTGCCACGTGGAATGCCACATGAGACAGTCTACCGGCCACGTAGGGAGGTGTCTAACGGCGTTAGTTGGTCGGCAACAAAAGTGAGACGTTAGATACTTTCGCCTTCATTTATTGAGGTTGGGAACCTGTCGGAGAATATGGCCAAAGATTGAGTATTTTCGCCGCAATTAACCTTTTAGGATAATATTTGTAATAAAAGAATGATAGTTATGACTTTCGCGGCAAAAAATAAACGTTAGTGACTTATCTGCAAATAATTAATGACGTTAATGATTTTTGCCTAAAAAATAGACGTTAGTGATTTATCTACAAAAATTTAGCGACTTCGATGATTTTCGCCGCAAATTTCCCTTTTTATTTGTAACTTTCCGATTTCTCATTTTGTTTAGACTACAGTTCTTAATATCTTTCTTTTTAATCATTTTATCAACACTTAAAATTTTAAGTGACATGTACATTGAGATAGTCGAAGAATGAGCCTTTTAGGCATTTATGTATAGTCATAAGTCATATAACTTATATCAATATGAAGGTTTTATTTTAATCACTTTTGTCTGTCGTAAACCATTGTCAAAATGTCTTACTTTTTAAGAAATGCCCAAAAGTAAAAAATACACACAATTGTCAAAATATCGTACCTTTTAAGAAATGCCCAAGAGTAAAAAATACACACAATGGGCAAAGTCTAAAAGGTTTGACACAAAATGAGCATTTCGTTCATTTATCCTAAATTAAAAACAGAGATCACGTGACAATTTTAACATTTTGTTACATAAATTCTAAAAACAAAAACTTTTTATAAATTATTTAACATTTTATTTTATGATCGTTGTAATTATTAATGTTCATAATTTTATTTCCGTAATATAATTTTATCTTGAATTTCTTTTGTCCTTTACATTTAATACAATATTCTTTCACTAATTTAATTAAACATTTGCAATATATGATGTAAATTTAAGAAAATTCAAAAGTTTTCTACTAAATTTAAATACGATATTTCTCGCCACTGTGCTAACTTCTTTAATGTTTCTTTTAAAATTTAGAAGTCCACTAATTATCTATAAAATATGTGAAAAATGAAACCATGAAAATCACACATGATGTATTTATCTTTTACTTATGATACAGAGGTAAGCATGCAACACACAGGCAAGTTAGATATAGAAGAGGATGAGATTGACAAGACACAGAAAAGCCGTCCAAGCCAAGCACGGCATAATTACTCGCCCCGCCAAACCGTTGATCTCCCTGAAATACTGGTAGCACCCGACTGCAGAACCGACCATACCCACACACACCGCCAGTCCAAGCCGCACCGCCCCGGACCCGAACACTAGCGGGTCCCACGCCGCGCCCAGCCCGAGCTGGGCCACGTAGAAGCACAAAGCCCACGGGTTGGCGTGGAAGCCGCCCTCGGCCCACACCAGCCACGCCGCCAGGCCCATCAGAAGCGCTGACCCCGACGACATCACCCGCAACGCCCACAGCGGTGGGAACCAAAAGGGCGCCGCTTTAGGGTACGTGTTGGCGGACATCGACACGGTCGGGGGCCCCACCGAGACGGCAATCGATACGGCAAGGGAGAAGAGTCCTCGCTTGGTGATCCTCCTCTCTCGCCGTGGAGGGTATTTTGCAGCGACGTCCACGTCATGCCCCGCGAGTTTCTCGCCGGTGGTTCTCTGTTTGAGGGTCTGGGAATCCATTAGAGAAGTCTGATCTGAAGTGGGTGTTACTGTGAAACTTTGTTAAATAGAGGAGAGGTGACGAATGTGTTTGGGTGGCGAGAAAGTTGGGGTCGACGCGTGGAGGAAGAAGGCCGACACGTGGTGAATGGATGTTGATCTACTCTATACAGTGAGCTAAGCTTTGTTGAAGATGAAGACCACTTTCTTTTGGATTTACTGACACACTCAAACTGGCTTTTGCTGCGTGTTCCCGCCACAACACGTGGCACCAGCTTTTACTGTTTTCCAATTTTTTTTTTTTTTAAGTCAGCTTTGTTACGGTGGGGATCGAATCCACGACCTCCACTTTGGAAGTAGTGTGGAATTACCACTAGGCTATCCTATCAACCACAATGAAGAAAACTGTTTTCCAATATTTTTATCTATATACTTTTGCGGTGTCTTTGTATAAAAATTTATTTTATTTTAATAAGATATAATAAAAATAATCATTACGGACAAAAATATTTAAGTACTTCAAAAATAGATCAGTATAAAGTTAATTTATAAAACTATGGTAATCAAAGTTATTTTTTTAGTCGGTACACCTCATCTATTTATTTTTACTTCTTTTTACTATTTTCGTCGATGTTGATGTGCAAATTCGTTCCGTAATAGGAATTATAGGATCATTAATTGAATTAATGGTTAAAATCAATTAAAAGCATAAGTCATGAATATAATTGAATATTTATGCAAAATGGGCTTATAAAATACGAAGTCCAGAGGCCCAACGGACATTCGGATATGTTCAGGCCCAGATAGAACTAAAAACCCACAAGGCAAGAAGTTCACCACGAGCAGAAAATGCCCAAAGGAAATCCGAACAGAGCCTTCTAAGGGAAAAAACCCCAAACTGAGCTCAAAGATCATACTTCAAGACAAAAACCAACACTTGGTCAAAATCCAAACATCAAACAGATTAAACGACCCGGAGAACCCAAAAACTCGCCCCGGGCAGAAATTGTCAACAAAGGGATCCGAGCAGAAGCATACGAAACATCCGAGCACGAGCAGACCAAGTCAACCACCTCAATTCAAATCTCCGAAGCCCAACCAGGAAAATCGCCACGATCCAAATTTAAATCCCACGACGACAAGTCAAAGTCCATCACTACGCAAATCTCTCAGAATGTGGCCCACGTGTCAGCTCGACAGCAAACCAAGCCCCGAACTCGAAGCCATCACCAACGTACACTTCCAACGGGCAGGAACCAGAAGCCTATAAAAGCAAGGAGACAGCCCCATCATACGCACGCAAGCATTCATCCTGATAGAAGAAAGAGATTTGTATTTTTCAGAGTGTTCTTCATCTTTTACTTTTGATCTACCAGAAATTGGCTTGTGGTTTCGGTTGATCATCTTTTTCAAAGCAATAAACGTACAGAGGACGTAGTCAACTACCGCACTGGGACGAAACTCTCTAAAAAAACTCGGTGTTCTAATCTTTAATTCCTTTTGATTTCATATTTATTTTGTCACCGTCTAAAGTATTGACGACGCGGAGGTCAGAATCCACAAAATTCAGCAATATCAAATCGAAATCCCATTCACAATTCACGTGACTGTTGGTGTGTGAAAACACTTCATCAGTATGGCGCCGTCTGTGGGAAACTTTGATCTCGCTAACTCTGTCATACTTCGACACGACGATGAGTTTGGAAGAGAATCCTACCTCCGACGCTCTGGTGGAGACAACTCCCGACCAGGGTACCGAAGAGCAGACTCTGAGGACCCGGCTCCAAGAAAGGGCTGTTGAAAATGCTGAGCTCAAAAGGCAGATCGAGTTCCTCATGAGCAGTCAGACCCGGCTCGAACAGAGGCCATACTCTGTAAATGAGCCCGGGCAAACCTCTGGGCAAAGGAATCACGAGAGGGTTAATGCGGTCCATTTTGACTTCCTGGACCCCAACGATCCCCAAGCCCAGAGAACCAACCAGCCACCCCTCCCAAGAGGACCGCGTCCGTGTACGCCACCTCAGCCGGGGGACTCACCCTCGGGCGCGTTGCCTTCGCCGCCTCGCAATGGCACTCCTCGGTTCCGAGTTCCCGCTTTCGGAACCAATCAGCCCGGTCCCGGGCAGAACACTCCCTACCATCAATCTCGCAATCACCCATCAGGTATTCGACTCTCGAGCCCATCTCGGGCAGAAAACTCGAGCTACCTCACGCCATACGGGCCTACAAGAAATGACCCCCAACGTTCAGAAGAAGGTGGCGCTGGCCTGTATCCTCAACATTCTCAGTTTGAGCCTTCTTCAAACAGTTCCGAGCTCGAAGATCTCAAATGCCCCATGATGCGAATGGGGGAGAGACTCACCAAGGTGGATTCCCGGGTACAGCGAGCGGTATCAGCCGCCCCCGAAATTGAGCGCCTGGTCGAAGAAGCGACGAGAACCCCATTCTCGGCACCTATCACCGACACTCGGTGGAGACATGGCGGGCAGATTCACCAGCCCACGTACGACGGAACCACTGACCCAAAAGTACACCTAAGGGCGTTCCGAATTGCAATGGGACGGGCTAACCTAGATGCCCACGAGCTGGACGCCGGAAGGTGCCAGTATTTTGCTGAGAACCTCACAGGGGCAGCAATGGAATGGTTCTCCAAGTTATAACCAAGATCGATCGATAGTTTCGATCAACTGACCATGGTTTTTCTCAAACACTTTTCCATGTTTATGGAGACAGAGACCACCGTGGCCAACCTATACGCTCTACAATAAAGGGAAAACGAGCCACTCAGGGACTTCATGACGAGGTTCAAGGCAAAAATGGTCCGAATCAACGGATTAGCAGACGAAACGGCCATAGCCGCCCTGACCAGCGGGTTGTGGTACGACTCTAGATTCAAGACCGACATACTGGTCAATCGGTACACCTCGATAGAGGACGTGATTCACTGTGCATCCAATTGGATCAAGCACGATGAAGAGCACGAGGCCCTGAAGAGGAAATTCGGATCATCCCCGAATGTACCAAGGCCCGGAGCGCACCTGCCTCAGTCAAGGAACGGGCAGCTGCCCCGCTTCAAGGTCTTAAGGAACCACGTTCCTACTAGGGGAACTAATCCCCAGCATGGGAATTTCCAGCACGGAATATCCTAACCCGGGGGAAGAGCACACCCCCAAAATCCAGTCTACAATCTGAGCTCAGAGGCCGAGGAAGAAACCGAAGCTGACGAGCAAGGAGAACTGTACATGAGCATCGGCGATATGGCGTCCAACAATAGGGACATGAGCGCCTGGTGCAAATTCCACCCGAGGTATGGGCACCATACCAGAAATTACATGGTCTTACGGGCCCGTCTCGCCGATAAATACCTTAGGGGCGAGCTCAGGGACCTCCCATTGGATTTTTTCAGGTCGAAGGGCGAACGCACCGAGCATGCCCAACAGCCCAGTATCAGCCAGGGCAGCGGTGCCAAACCCGAGCAGAATCACCCGACCAAGGGCAGCAACGCTCCCCCTAACAAACGAGGCAAATTCCTCATGTTAGAAGAGCAAACCGACCAGGAATCGGAAGACGTAGAAGAACCGGTGACCGAAGTGTTGGACATATGTGTCCTTAAACAAGATATTTTATCCATTTGTAAAAGATTATGACAAGTCGTTGAATAAAGATGATACTTATTATGGTAATCTTATAATAGTTTCTGGTAGAGTAAAATAGAATGTTTGATCCTTAGTTCATAAAGGATGCAATTATGAATTATTATCACAACAGAGTCAATGTGAAGAAGAATTAATAATCATAATAAATGAACTTAAAATGTCCGTGACCTGATTAACTGGGTGGGAGCCCATTAATCGTATAAGGTCATTAATGTGACTAAGTGACAATCCTATTCTGAATTTTGTGTGTGTCACACTCACTAGAAGTGCATTAAGTATGAAGTGTCTTCATACTGGACTGGACCTGACTTAAACTCTGGAAGTTATCATATAAGACCGTCACTGATAACTTGGAGTTGAGTCACTAGTAGATGATCAAATGGATATTCGATCTAAGTCCTGAGTGATCTTGAGTCCAAGCTGCTGGCTTGATTGTTCTTTGATTTAACCGTTAAAGAACACGAAATATTACCGCTGTTCCCAACACTATTATTTTGGGAACATGATAGTCAGCAGTAAGGGTAGCTTGGTCATAGACATGGGCATCACACAGCTCTCTTCAGAGTGATGATGATCAAGTGAAAGATCAATAACCCGAATTTGATTGTATCAATGGACACCCTGCTGTTATAAAGGGAATAATATATACCGTATCACTAAACAGTGCAGCCTCGGGTCTATAGTGGAATCACTTCGAGGTTTGACGAACAACTAGCAGTTCGTTGGAGCTTAAGTGATACGGGTCCATGGTCCCCAGGATAGCTCCGTAACGGATGATACGTACGTGATTAAAATACATTCTGGATAATGTTTAATCATTTGGCTTGACTTATAAAACTGAAAGGTCTGTGGCAGACGTCAGATAGTTTTATCGTTAGCGTGGCAAAAGTACCATATTTTGGTACACAAAATTAACTGATAAAAGAAAGTTAGAATTTATATTTTCTATCAGTACCATGTTTTTGGAAATTAAATTCTAAGCAACTTTGCTTTTTGAACCGAGTCATTTCGACTTACGGTTAGTGATTTATGGATTTTCTAAGTTTATGATCGGTTCGATAAACTTTGAAATTAAATCACATGTCACGAATTTAAATGATGGTGTGGCACCATGACATTTTAATGTGTGATATTGAGATCAGGAAATATTAATATAATTTAATTATTTGGATTTAATTATTAATATGTTATTAATAATTAATTAATAATTAATAGATTTATATTAATAAATAAAATATATATTTGTATATATATATATATGTGTGTAAATTGAATTAGGGTTTCATATATGAAATCCTAGTCAAATTCGAATGGTATGATTTGGTCTTTCCAAATTTGCGGCATAAGTACCAAATGTATTGGTATTTTAGCAAATTCCTAAAATCAATATTATCCATTGGATCGGTTATGATTTAATATCAACCGTTGGATTAGGATATTGATAAATTCGAATTTGATAACTTGGTGACCAAGTTTAAATTTTCGAATTTGGTTAATTAATTATATCCGTTAGATCGGTCTAAGATTTAATCTTTACCGTCGGATTGAAAATTAATTAATTATATATATTTATATATTTTTTGAATTATAATTTAAGGATAAAATCAAAATAGTTTTCTTTAAATCTTTTTATATTTGATTTTATCCTAAATTAATTTGGTCCATTAGATCGGTTTACAGATTTATCTCAACCGTTGGATCTAGATGATAAGAAATTCGAATTTTATTATAAATATATAGGATAATTCGAATTTTATAAAGATAAGAAGATAAGATTGGATTTTTGATTTTATCCTAATCTTTCTTATTTAATTAAATCCCTAATTAATTATGTCCATTGGATTTAGATGAGATTAAATCTGGACCATTGGATTAAGATAATTAATTATATTTAATATATAGAATTCAAATTTTAGGGAGGGAATTTCTCCAATTCGATTACGGTTTGAGCCTATAAATAGGAGGCCTATTCTACACATTTTTCACACCTTTCCCCAGAGAAAAATTCGAACTCTCCCTCTCCCTCAGGGTCTGCGAATTTCCTCTCTGATCTCTCTTTTCTGGTTCCGCTTAGCAGACTATTTCTCCGGAAGCTTAAAAAGAACCATCAGTTAAAGTTTTGCGACGGAGTCCTGCCGGCGAAGCCCACGTCCTCCCGTGATCTGCCGGAGAATATCCCAGAAGAAGATCACGGGAGTTTCCCTCAGCACCGGCGGAGCCCTGCCCGATTCAGAACGCGCAGCCGAAAGTCGTCAATAGAGGTACGGCCTTATGCATTGGGTTAATAAATGCAACCATTTACTGCTTTCTATTGATTTCCTATTATTACTAGATTATTAATAATGATATATTAATATTAAATTACATAATATTTATCAGATCTTGTGAAATGGTTATTATCCGATATCCGGACCGTTGGACGGATAACAAGTTATTCCGCTTTAAATTAATTTTTTAAATGTTACCCGGACGGTTCGGAGGTTCAATTCGTGATAATTTTCAAGGAATCCGAGACGTGATTCCCAACACGAAGAGGCCATCAGAAGAATCTACACTATAGTTGGAGGGTCACAATTCTACGGAAACTCGATCAACTCCATTAAAGCCCACCAAAGAAGATTGAAGGCTGGTCCGGCGGCTCTCCCACGGAAGGAGCCCGACTACGAGATCTCCTTTAAGGACAGTGAGGCCTCAACCTTGGTCGGGCCCGACGATGACGACCTAGTCATCACCCTTCTAGTCTCCGGCTATGCGACCGAGAGAATTCATGTCGACAATGGAAGCTCGGTAGACGTCATATTCCTGTCATGCTTACGCAAGATGGGGATCGATGACACGGAAATCAATAGAGGGAACATTCTTCTGACCGGTTTCAATGGTGAGACGGTCGACACCTTGGGGACAGTTAGACTATCAATCGTCGCCTGTGGAGTAGGCAAGATAAAAAACTTCCTGGTCCTAGATTGCCCCACAGCCTACAACATGATCCTCGGAAGACCGTTGATTCATTTGATGAAAGCCGTGCCATCCACCTACCACCAAACCATCCTCTTCCCAAGGGAGGATGGGAAAATTGTGGAAGTGAAGGGCAACCAAAAACAAGCCCGGATCTGCTACATGACATCATTTCGAATGTCACACGCGCCTCAGACGAGGGAAAAGGCACCAAAAACCGACCAATAGTAATTTATGTCGGTAGGGGAAAAAGATTCAGCCCAAGAAAGGGTCGACGACAACGAGGGCCCAGATTTGGAAATGACGCACCAGGTCCAAATCGATCCACAGAATCTCGATCATAAAGTGGGAATCGGGGTCAACTTGGACAATGACGTCAGAAAAAGCTAATCAAATTCCTCTTAAAGAACCACGACTGTTTTGCGTGGTCCCACGAAGACATGCCGGGAATCAACCCGAGCATAACCGCCCATCGCCTCAACGTGGACGCGAGCCACAAGCCGGTAAAGCAAAAGAGAAGAAAATTAGGACCTGACCGGGCCCAGGCGGTAAATGATGAGGTCGAGAAACTACTAAAGACCGGCTCCATCAGGAAAGTAAAATACCCGTATTGGTTAGCCAATACAGTGGTAGTTAAAAAAAAAACGGGAAGGCAAGAGTCTGCATCGACTTCACCGACCTGAACAAAGCATGTCCCAAGGATAGCTTCTCTATGCCTCACATCGACCGCTTAGTGGAGGCGACCTGCGGACATGAGTTCCTGTCTTTCATGGACGCTTTCTCCGGGTATAATCAAATCCAGATGCACCCCGAGGACCAAGAAAAAACCACGTTCATAACAGACCGAGGGATTTATTGCTATAAGGTAATGCCTTTTGGAGTCAAGAATGCGGGGGCAACCTATCAATGGTTGGTCAACCAAATGTTAGCCGAACAACTCAGAAAAACGATGGAGGTCTATATCAATGATATGCTTGTGAAATCCACCAAAGCCACGGACCACGTGTCTCACTTGGAAGAGTGCTTCGCGATACTTCGAAAGTACCAAATGAAGCTCAACCCCGCTAAGTGCACTTTCGGAGTAACATCCGGAAAGTTCCTCGGTTACCTGGTAACCCAACGAGGAATAGAGATCAACCCGGATCAAATCAAAGCTCTCCTAAACATGCCTTCCCCAAGGACTGTTAGAGAAACGCAGAGATTGGCCGGAAGGATAGAGGCCCTCAATCGGTTCATCTCGAGGTCTACGGACAAATGTTTTCCTTTCTACAAGATCCTGAGGGGCAACAAAAAGTTCGAATGGACCGAAGAATGCGAAAAAGCATTCCAAGACCTAAAACGGTACCTGTCAACGCCACTGATACTGTCCCGACCGATTATGGGAGAATCCTTGCTGGAAGACGCAGAAACAAGGTATCCCGCCATGGAAAAATTAGCTTTGGCTATGATAACCTCAGCGCGAAAACTCTGGCCATATTTCCAGTCTCATACCATCTTGGTAATGACGACTCAACCTTTAAGGGTAATCCTCTATAGCCCAAATCAGTCAGGGCGACTGACCAAGTGGGCCATCGAGCTAAGCGAGTTCGACATCGAATATAAAATTCGAACATGCACCAAATCCCAGGTGCTAGCTGACTTCCTGATCGAACGCCCAACAGATGATCCTACAGGGAAGAAAGGGAACGAAGAATGGCGTCTTGAGGTGGACGAGGCATCAAATAAGGGCGGATCCGGAATAGGAATACGCTTGATTTCCCCAACCGGAGAGGTTTTGTAACAGTCATTCTGGATAAGATTCCATGCCACAAACAACGAGACGGAATACGAGGCACTGATAGCAGGGTTAAAGCTGGCCAAGGCAGTTGGAGCCAGGAAAGTTCGAGCCCATTCGGATTCTAAACTGGTCACCAGCAAAATCAGTGGCGAGTATACCACCAGGGACGATCGCATCGAAAAATACCTCGCGGTGGTCAAGGACCTGATCTCCCAATTTGACAAAGTTGAGGTAGTTCAGATACCACGAAGTGAAAATTCTTCGGCTGATGCTCTGACCAGACTAGCATCCACTTTGGACCCCGAAGCAAAGAGGATTATTCCCGTGGAAGTAATAGACGAGCCTAGTGTAAGTCTACACGTCAACAATATTCGAACAGGTGTGGAAGACTGGAGAACTCCCATCCTGAATTATATCCTGGCGGGAGAAAAACTCCAGGATAAACAAAAGGCCCGGAAACTCCGCATTCAAAGTGCTAGGTTCTGCCAGATAAACAAAAAATTATACAAATGAAGCTACTCCGGACCCTACATAAGGTGCTTAGGAAAGACCGAAGCTAAAGTTGTACTGCAGGAGATCCACGACGGAGAATGCGGAAACCATTCCGGCGGGAGATCGCTTTCTAACAAAGCGAAGTGGCAAGGTTTCTTTTGGCTAACCATGTTAGCCGACGCAGAAACTCACGCTAGACGATGCGACAAATGTCAGCGTCATTCGCCGGCCATACGTTGTCCGGCAGAGAAGTTGTCGTAAGTCTCGGTACACTACCCATTCATGAAATGGTCCATGGATATAGTAGGACCTTTCTTCTTGGCACCAGCCGGGAAAATATTCCTACTAGTCGTGACGGATTGTTTCTCAAAATGGGTGGAAGCCGAATCCTACGCCAACATCAAAGACTCAGATCTGGAACACTATGTGTTGAAAAACATCATAAGTCGCTTCGGATTGCCCAAGGAAATCATTGCCGACAACGGACCCCAGTTCGTGTCAAACAGGTTCCATAATTTCTGCTATAACTGGAAGATTTCCCTAAACACATCCACCCCCAGATATCCACAAGGAAACAGTCAGGCGGAAGTTTCTAACCGGACCATCGTGGATGGTATCAAGAAAAGACTTGACACCAAAAAGGGTCGATGGGCCGATGAGCTCATAGGCGTTTTATGGTCATACAGGACCACCCCGCGGAGAGCAACAGGAGAAACCCCTTTTTCGATGGTATACGGTGCTGAAGTAGTCATACCAGCCGAGATCGAGGCCCCCAGTCTCAGAAGGGAGTACGCTCCCGACAACGCAGAAATTAACGATGAAATGAGATTAGACCAACTTGACCACGCAGATGAACGAAGCGAACAAGCATTAATTTGAATTGCTAACTACCAAAACTCGGTAGCCAAGTATTATAATTCTAAAGTTAGGCATCCCAGATTCACCTCTGGGGAATTGGTCCTCAGACGGGATTTCCAGAACACAGCCGAGCCCAACGCCGGTAAGTTGGGGGCTAACTGGGAAGGACCCTATATCGTTACCGAAGTAGTAAAACCCGGTGTATACAAACTGGTGACCCCGGAAGGATCATGAGTCCTTCGGAGCTGGAACGCTATGCACCTCTGAAAGTACTACGCATAAAAGGTCAAAAATTGACTTCTCATGAACTACGTAATGGATTGATCCCCAGAGAGTGGGGTACGTAGGCTGTTTGGCCAGAAACGGCCGAACACAGCCCCAACAAACCCAACGACCCTTCATGCCCCTACCTCCCAGGTTAAGGGCATCCAACCAAAGGAAGAATTTCGACTTCAAAGAGCTCCCGAGTAATATCCCGACACAAGTAAGTGATCTCACTCCCAAAAGGAATTCATTTCAATTTTTTTAACTCATTATTAAGTAAATCATAGCAAAATCTACATGAGCAGCGCATTCATAACCATTGTCATACGCATTCAAAATATTGTCTACAACATATAAGTCGTAGAAATTGTTAAGTCCAGAACAACAAATCCAGGCATCCACACGGGTACCAGACCCTTTCTTTGCAAGTAACATACCTGCCCGGGTACCAGACCCTTTCTTTGCGAGTAACATACTTGCCCGGGTACCAGACCCTTTCTTTGCGAGTAACATACTTGCCCGGGTACCAAACCCTTTCTTTGCGAGTAACATACTTGCCCGGGTACCAGACCCTTTCTTTGCAAGTAACATACTTGCCCGGGTGCCATACCCTTTCTTTGCGAGTAACATACTTGCCCGGGTACCAAACCCTTTCTTTGCAAGTAACATACTTGCCCGGGTGCCATACCCTTTCTTTGCAAGTAACATACTTGCCTGTGTACCATACCCTATCAAATCCTACCCCTAAAGACCCCCGCGCCTTGCTCGGCCTCGGAGGTTACTACAGAGCTGCTCGAAGAATAGTACCGATCAAACAAGCATCTACTCCCCAAGGTACTACGAATCCTATTTCATTTTTAACTACTCTTGAGCTCGTGTAAAATAGATCGTATCGAACCTTTTTTCCTAACGCATGTAGTAAGATCGGAATATTCGATCTGCAAAATTGACGAAATATTCTGGTCGGATACTCCGATCAAAAGCTCCAGCGAGTAGAGCAACAGATTGTTATTCACAATGTTTACAAAAAAAAACCCAGCTAATTATTCTAATTTCTGCAAAAAAGATTAGCAATTTATTATTTACAAAAATATTTGCTAAAAAGGACAAATTATTATAAAGGCCCTAACCACGGGCAGAGTATTGGCAAAATAAGAAAGAAAATTACAAAAAAGGGTTCAGATCCCATGACCTGCCCGTAATAAAGCCATAACCACGGGCAGAAACGATGTTCGATACTTATTAAAAAATATATAAAAAAAAGAGCAACAAGCTCAGAGATGGTTGCCTTCTTTAGGCAGCGTTAGAAGAGGCCTCTTCTCGCTGGGTCTTTTCGGTCGGGTTCGGCTCGGTCGTACTCGATTTGGTCGGGAGATGCACATTCGGCTCGGACGGGGTCAATTCGGTCAAGGTCGGGGTGTCTTCGGACAGAGTAACTTCAGGCTCGATCTGGGGTTCACTCGGGGTCGGCTCAATAGAGGCACTCTCTTCTGGGAGGATCGCTGCATTTAGGCTCGGCTCGGGATCTGCAAGACCAGCACCCTCTGTCAGGTCAAACTCGAGAGAGAGAGCTGGAGAGTCCACCACGGGTGCTGGTTGCCCTGCCAGGAGGTCTTCATACATAGACTTGTCCTCCGTGAGAATTTCAAGCTCGCCCGAAAAGTCGGTGAGTTTACCCTGTCCCTCAGCGCCAGCTGCCCATAACTCTTTTCTAGCTCGGCGTTCACCCGGGCTAGCTATTTCTCTTTCTCAACCAATTTGGCCTTGGTCCCATTGGCGTGTATAGTTGCGAAAGCATTATATTCCCGGGGCTGAGTGACGTCGTCATCCCTCACGGGAGAAATTCCCCCGCCCGTCAGTTGCTTCATCAGGTTCCCGGCCACTTTGGGGGCCTCATGAAGACCCTTCTCGGCAAACCAGGCAACCTTGGTGACCGTCTTGACTTCGGGATGAGGGATCGAACTCCCTTCTCGTACGGGCTGAATTCCACGACCTGGGTTCTCTGTGCGCTGATTGGAGATATTTCCGACCACGACCCGATCACGACCAGCCGTCTTCTTGTAAGCGACTCCTTTCTTCCTCTACCAGGAACTGAGGTCGGAGGATTGGAACCGCCAGATTGGAGCGCCTCGGAGAACGACTTGGTCACCTCTCGAGCAGCTCCCCCTCAGTCTCTTGAGGCCTATCCCCCTTTGGCTTTTTGCGGGCCACATCCTCCTCGGTAGAGCGAACCCGCTTACCCTGGCTCTGTGGGCTCGCGACCTCAGATGGTGGGAGCCCAAAAGAAGGCAGAGACTCGGAAACCCCGGTTGGCTCTAGAGTCGATTCTTTATCAGAGATCTCGACGAACTCCCTCTCAGCAACAGCCCGAGCAGCCTCCTGTCCGGCTGCCGAAAGAACAGTCCTTTCGGGGACTTGTTCCGGTAGGACCTCCATGTTGAGAGTCGCCTCAGATCCTTCAGCAGGCAAAGTAGGATTTGGCCTCCAGATCCCCCCCTCCTTAGGAACCCCCTGAACCTTATCGGAGATTTTCTTCACTCCCTTGGCCACTTTGGGCCGAGCAGAAACCTTCTCGGTCACATGAGTGACCTTCTCTTTCCCCTTTCCTGGGACCATTTTAGCCCGGTCAGGAACCCTTCCGACCACCTGAGTGGTCTTCTCCTTCTCCTTTCCGGACGCAGCAGCCTTGGCGGCTGCTCGCTGAGCCCTCAATTCTCGATAGTTGAGTTCGCCAGTCATATCTGACGAATAGAGCCTATTAGTAGATGTTCAGAAAATAACAAAACAAGACCCAGTTTAGAAAATCTACCTTCCTCCTCGGAACTGCTTGAACCTTGATCGTACTCGACGAAGGTGCAACTGGGCCCAGGACACCAAACCCCAGAAGCAATAAACCTCTCCTCGGTGAGATCCTTCTACTCGATACCACCTTCAATGAACAGAACTTCGTTCTTAGCAATCCACTCCTCTCCAAGAGACCTCAACCTCACCTTCTTTCCTTTCCGATCTGAAAAATACAACGAGCAAATATCAGAAAAAAGAAGTAAACAAGATACAAACCCGAGCAAAAGACAGAAGAAGATTACCAATATTATGAGCCCGTTTATTCACATAGGAATCCCAAGTACCAAAAGATCCCGAGCAGGGCTTAAAAAGAAATATCTGTCCTGCCACCCATCATCTTTGTTCGGGATGCCTCTAATAAAATCACCCTTATGACCGTTGACCGAAATGTAAAACCTACCCTCGGCCCTAGAATTTTTCTTGACCATGAAAACTTCGAGCATATCAAACAGCGACAAGCTACAACCCTCTTCCCTACATCTAACTAGGTAAGCAAACAGAATCCTGTAGGAATTCGGGCTCAACTAAGCCAAAGAAATATCCAACTGGTTCACATACCTAAGGATAGGTTTAGAAATCGGAAATCTCAACCCACAATCTTGAAAATACCTCTCGTAAATACAAACCCATTCATCTTTGATCGAGTCCGCAAATTCATCAGAATCTGGAACCCAAAGAGGGACAGACTCTGGAATATCATATTTCGACCTGAGTCGAGGAATATCCACTTCCCTCAGTCTAGACCTAGGAGAATCAGTTTGAAGGAACTCCGAAACCAAGATCGGACCCTTAGCCTTACTCTTCTTACCATCAGCCATTTTTTCAAAGGAAAAAACTTAAACAGCTTACACACAAACACCCAGAAACCCAGAAAAAGCCAAACCTAAATCCCCAAACACAATCTCAAACCCGAAAAAAACCTAATCCTGGTAAAAAAATAGCAACAAATCCTAGAACCAAAAGAAAGAAATGCAGGAAAAGGAGAGAAACCTGGAAACCCTAGGATAATATTGCTCGGAGTTGCAGAACAACAATGGCGGAGAAAAAAGCTTCTCTCTCTTGTCAAGAATGCGAAAATGAAAACAGAAGAGAGAGAGAGGCTTAAATAGAAAAGAAGAGGAGCAGTTACCTGAATTCGAAGCGACACACCCGAGTAGAGTTTCAGAAAAGCTGATTGGACCTTTCTGAAGAAACACTCAAGTGTTCTTATAATTGAGAATCGACCCGAATCGCAAGGCTAGGGTTCCCTCGATTCTCGCGCCAAAAACCATCCAACGGCTGGGACCAATTCCCAAATCATGACACGTCAGCACAATAATGAGCTGACCAAGTCAGCAGAGGTCGAAGAGATTATCCTCTTCTTCGAATCACGAGCAAAATGACACGTGTCATAACTGCTCCCTCCAAAAAGTTCGAAATCATTTTGATTTCAAAAGAAATTACACCTCAACCCCTGAAAAATATGATATTATCATGAAAACAATTCTAGCGTCCCTAAACTAATTTATTTTTGCGGCAAAAGTCACAAATATCTCTGATTTCTCGAATTTAATTGATTTTTATCACAAGTTTTTACATGATTTTGTCAAATTTATACTATAAATAATATTTCATATTTTTATAGTAGGGGGCTATCTGTTGATGTGCAAATTCGTTCCTTAATAGGAATTATAGGATCATTAATTGAATTAATGCTTCAAATCAATTAAAATCATAAGTCATGAATATAATTGAATATTTATGCAAAATGGGCTTATAAAATACGAAGCCCAGAGGCCCAATGGACATTCGGCTATGTTCAGGCCCAGATAGAACTAAAAACCCACAAGGCAAGAAGTTCACCACGAGCAGAAAATGCCCAAAGGAAATCCGAACAGAGCCTTCCAAGGGAAGAAACCCCGAACTGAGCTCAAAGATCCTACTTCAAGAAAAAAACCAACACTTGGTCAAAATCCAAACATCAAACAGATTAAACGACCTAGAGAACCCAAAAACTTGCCCCGGGCAGAAATTGTCAACAAAGGGATCCGAGAAAAAGCATACGAAACATCCGAGCACGAGCAGACCAAGTCAACCACCTCAATTCAAACCTGCGAAGCCCGACCAGGAAAATCGCCACGATCCAAATTCAAATCCCACG
Organism: Parietaria judaica; assembly: GCA_954871525.1. Classification (NCBI taxonomy): domain Eukaryota; kingdom Viridiplantae; phylum Streptophyta; class Magnoliopsida; order Rosales; family Urticaceae; genus Parietaria; species Parietaria judaica. The sequence continues at coordinate 61,770,363 of OX940860.1, forward strand.
ACGACAAGTCAAAGTCTATCACTACGCAAATCTCTCAGAACAAGGCCCACGTGTCAGCTCAACAGCAAACCAAGCCCCGAACTCGAAGCCATCACCAACGTACACTTCCAACGGGCAGGAACCGGAAGCCTATAAAAGCAAGGAGACATCCCCATCATACGCACGCAAGCATTCATCCAGAGAGAAGAAAGAGATTTGTATTTTTCAGAGTGTTCTTCATCTTTTACTTTTGATCTACCAGAAATTGGCTTGTGGTTTCGGTTGATTATCTTTTTCAAAGCAATAAACATACAGAGGACGTAGTCAACTACCGCATTGGGGCAAACCTCTCTAAAAAACCTCGGTGTTCTAATCTTTAATTCTTTTTTATTTCATATTTATTTTGTCACCGTCTAAAGTATTGACGACGCAGAGGTCAGAATCCACAAAATTCAACAATATCAAATCGAAATCCCATTCACAATTCACGTGACTGTTCGTGTGTGAAAACACTTCATCAGTCGATGATGACGTTAACAACGCAAATCACAATGTTATTAAAGAGATGAAATGAGAATTTGAGAGCAAAAATAAGAATTTGCGTTTTACATGTTCAAAGAATTTGAGTTTGCATACAAATTTATTTTTATATGGGTGAGTTTTATCGTTTGAGTTTATTTATTTCATTTGTGTTGACATCATTACTAAAAAAAATAGTAAAAAACTAATAAAAAATTAGATGAGGTCTACCGATTTACAAAATAGTGAACTTAAATATTTTTACAATAATTTTTTAAATTAACTCTATGTTGCCCTATTTCTGAACAATTTCAATACTTTTACCTTTAGTAATCGTAATAGATACAAGGAAGTAGTGGTGATTGAGGTAAAAAATCGGTCTCCGCAGTCACGGAGTTAAGGTTGGTGTAATTCCGAGTTTAGATTACCTTAGAGCTTGAGTCTTTTCGTTAAAGCTAGATCACGTTGAAAGAGATGAGTGTTCAAGAGAATGAGTCAAGTTATTTGTTGAGTGATTGGGCCTCGATGAGAAGCCCTGTTTGCGTGTGTATTGATGGTGCAAAAATGTGCGAACCCTTGTATATGGGTATTAGCCCTCTATTTATAATCAGCTAAAAGATTCAAATCAACCCTCATAATTGGGCTGTTACAATTGCGTTTGATTCCCTCATAATGGCCATAATTGCATGGCTATAATTGTATGGGTATTAGCCATAATTGCATGGAGCGTCGTTTGCACCACACTGATTGCTTCAATCACGCTTTCGGTCTTTGTCATCTGAATTATAGGCTTCGTGGGCGATGAAACGCTTCGTCGCTGACTTGGTCGTCACTCTTATTGTTTATTGGCGATGATCTTTGTCGCTGAGGCTTCATCGATGGAAATCATTGCCGCATGCTTCCCCATCGCTAACGGTCTTCATCGCTTGACTAAACATGGTCTCCTTCGATTTGGTCAACTAGGCTTTTGTGGGCGTTGGGCCTTTGACGGATAAGGCCTAAATCTTTAAACGACATAGATAGATTTTGTCGTTACGACGTAAATTGTCGTAGACGAAATCGTACCTCAACAGATAGCCCCTATTTTATCAATTACTGAAAGTAATTGGTAAAATATGAGACTAAAATTTTTATCTTCGTCACTAATAGATAGGCTCGTCGCTTCGCTATCCTGATGGCAAAGAGATAACTTTTCAAAGGCTTTCCAGAGTATGCTGTTGGTGGTGATAGTGAGTTAAAAAATAGTTCTGTTGCCCGAGGTGATCTCAAACGTCGCAACTCCTTCAAATCCAACTGTCATCCTTTACACGTTCCACTCTCTAGGAATTTGTCATGTCTCTTCAATTAACTCGCGTATTTTTTATTCGGTGCATGTCAGCGCGTGTCTCCTTGACGTCAGCAAGTACTCGAGTATTCCTTGTGTATTCCAAACGTCGCTAAGTCTGAGCCTTTGATCTTATTTTGCGCCTTTCATCCTCATCCGTCAGATTTGCATGCGGTGGGGGTATTTAATCCTTTGACCTTCATCTTCATTCCTTTTTCGTGAATTGCTTCAATCTTCTCCCAATTTAGCTTTGCAAATTTCCTTCAACTTCCTTGATTCCTTCCGAGATTTCCAGATTTCTTCCATCCTTCCTTCTGTGTATCAAAATCCCATACTACAAATTCCAGCATCATGTCTTCTTCTTCCAACAACGGTCTCCCCTTCAAATTTCCTCGTTCCTCCATAAAGAGGGAAGATGTTGAGAAGATTGCTTTCAGACACTTTCGTTCTGAAGGGGTGATTGCTCGTGCTCCTGCACCAAATGAACGTTATGACAATGTCGAGGAGGGTTGGACATGCGTTTACGAGGCTTTCTTCTCCGACACTGGTCTTTAACTTCCTCCGCCGTGTTTCCTCATGACGTTTCTCCATGCACTCCCTCTTCCGTTGGCGCAGGTTGACCCTTTCTTCCTCTGTCTCTTCATCGGAGTCCTGACACTGGCGGCCGAGTGTGGGAAAAGTCTCATGCTTGGTGATTTGATGAGAATTTTCTCGGTTGTTCGGTTGCCTGACTATCGCGAGAAGTTCTCGCTTGCCATCCGTTCTGGCGACAACCTCCTCTCTGAACTTCCTCGGCTCGAGTCTCGATGGACAAAGCACTACTTCTTTGTGAAGGTGGATCAGTCAGCCTTTGGTCCTTTCTTCGGATTTCTCCCGACGAAACTCGTCGTTGCGCCCCAGGACTATCCGCTTCTGGAAAATCCCCAAAGTTTCAAAGATCTGCATGCCACCCTGTTGAGCTGCGAGCATCGAAGTTGGTTTCTATTTACTCCGGCTCCGACTCACAAGGCTAGAGTATAGGCGAGGAGCCTTCTTTATGGGCTTGACACTGGCCTGTCTCTCCGTGTCTTCATGAAATGTGAACAGGAAACGGCGACGACTCCAGCGATGATTTCTCGCAAAAGGAAGAGGGCGAGCTTCACGGACATCCGTGATACTCTTTAGGCTCCTTCCCCTCGTCACTAGAGTGTAGATGTGATTTCCCCAAAAGAGAAGGAAATACCCCTCCTGGTTGACAAACCCGGGATGAAGAAGAATGGTTTTGATGTCGACGGTTCCTCCATCGATGATAAGAAGTCCATCAATGCAGCCTCAACATCTCTTCTGGCGACCAGGGAACTTGTCGCTCAGCCTGCGATCGCATGTTGCTCGTAGAGTCTGGCGACGAGTTCTGGAAGAACCTCTGAGCAGGGTTTTCAGGACAAAAATGCCGCCCAAACTTTGGGTGGTGTTTCGGTCTTCACCCCTGCGATGGGGTCTTCGATTGTTACGACCGCTCCTAATCATATTTCTTTCCTCGAGGAGGATGAATTGGAGTTTGTTTCTCGGAAGAGCACCAACGGTGAGCCTCTCATCGGCGTTGAGGTAAGAAACCTTTTTTTTTGCTTTCCTCTGCCTCATCTAGTGATGCTGAGGGATCACTTTCGATGGGGAGTGATCATATTCTTTATGCTACATACTCTTTCGCTCCGACCATTTCATCGACGGTCATGACGATCGAAGTAGCTGAAGCTTCAACAAGGGGCGTCGACAAGGGCAAAGCTCTCTTGCATGACAGTGCTTTGGTCCAACTGCCTGTTTCATCACCTTCTCCTCCAGCGATGGGTATTCCTGAGATTAGAGCATCTTCAAGGGTTCCTTACACGTCCGTTCCCCTTGTCAAGAATCCAAACCTCTATGGATTCGCGAAGTTATTCGCGGTGGATGATCTGGTGGCTTCCTTCACTGATGAGGAGTGGAGGTGTTTTTCTGCTGAAGCCTTAATGGATCTTTCCCTGGCAGGCTATTCTTAATAAGTTGAACAGGAGTTCGATGCTGAAGAACCCGACAACGAAGAATACTCATTCTTTGCCGCCGACGCTCTTTGAGGCATTGCTCGTCTGAATGACCACGCCCTTCGGTTCAAGCGTCGTGCTTAACGCCAAGGGTTGCGAGATTGACTCTCTTAACTCCCATGTACTGCTTATTTTATTTAGTTTGTTTCTTCCCATGCTCGAATATTAATTCTCACGGTCCTTTATTCATTCCAGCTTGCACGGGCAAAAAGCAGGATCTTCGCACGAACACTTTTCTCCAAAGGGGACTCCAAAAAGAGAATCAAGATCGCCTCTAGGACCTAACTGCGGCGAGGGCATCCATAGCAAGGCTGGAGGAAGAGCTTGCTCATGAGCACGCTCGGAGTGCCCAGACTGCTGACGCCTTATCCGCTAAACTTTTCGCGAGTGAGGAACCAGTTCGGGAAAGCAAAGCTAAAGCCGAGGCTCTTTCTCGTCGTCATTCCTCACTCGCCGATGAGAATGCTCTGTATAATAGAGCTTAATTGAATGAGAACGATAGCCAAAAACTAATCACAAAAAATATTCTCTCTCGAAGAGTAGAGATTGAGTTTACTGCAAGTTGGCAAAATTCCATTTTGATTCACGGTATTCTTAATCTTCAATCTTGGTTCATACCATCATAACATTTGATTCTTTTGTCATTGCAAATTTCGTTTGGGTTCTTGTATATTATAAATCTAGGAATCGTCTTAGCCATCTACGTCATGACCAATGTGGTACACGTAGAATCCTTTATTTGTGATTGAAATAACGAAATTTGAATGCCCAGTTGTTCAGAAATTTTTAACCAATTTTTGCAGGCTCCATGGTGGGCTATTAACCTGCTTTGTCTATGGAAGCGAGTGTATTCTATCTTTGTTCTCCGTCTTTTCAACGGATGTATCACTACATTGTTTCTTCACGCTTCTTTCTTTTCGATTGTCGGTCAAATGTGGCATCCGGGTTTGATCATTTTTAGGTACCCCATTTTTTCTTTTGTAATTCATTCTGTTAAGTAAAAACAATTTAACTAAAATATGCATTTTTTTTTCTTGTTTCTGCAGCGGAGCGGTTTCGATAAAGATAAATTTTTTGCTTTCGGTTCCTCCTGTATTAGTCCTCATGTTTAAGGTACAATTTATTTCTTTATGCTTCCTTTGTTAATTTGTAGAAAAATTCGAAGAAAATACGTAGAAATTATTTTATATGTTTTGATCAATTTTTTTTATTTTTAGGCCATGGATTTTGTCAAAGTGATAACTGCACTAGCCGGAGCTGTACTTGTGTAGGTGCTTATTTTTTTCCCTTTAGTTAATACGATTTTGTAATATTTGGGTATATAAGGTTTTCAACGCAATGAATATTCTTATATCATAGTTTCTTATACGTTTTTTTAATCTTATTTCCAATGTGGCTAGGTGAGTTGTACATCGGAAGCGTTCACATCAAGAACGATCCCTAAATATGGTTTTCAACTTGTTAATTAATGCTTGTTTGGTAAAATTTTGTAGATACTTTTGGCAATGCCTTTTATCGTCTCCCATCCGTCGCCCAAGGTCTTCTTTGATTTGATCGTCTACAGTCGGCGGGATCAAGGTCCTGATTCTTCACGGACTTTGTCTAGTAGTCAGAGTGGGGTGGTCTTCCAACGACGGCAGTGCAGCTCGCCTCTTCCTACAGGGGTAGCTGGTTCTAATTGCCAAAACATCAGTGGGACTAGGTCAACACCGGATACTCGCGGACTTTGGAGTTTTTTTTGTTTTGTTTTTCATGCCCGTGCAGCAAGTTATTCCTACTACCCCTCTAGTTTTTGCAAAATTGTGAAGTAATTTGGTAGAAACTAAGGAGTTGCAGAACAAGAAATAACTTTATTAATGAACTCGGTGCGCTTATGTCCCGCTTACAGGAAAGGGAAATAAAGCTAGAGATAACGAGGTGCGGAAAGGATTAGTAACTTCCCGCCGTGGAGGTAGTCGATGATGGCAATCATATCCATGTTTCTTTGCTATTTATGTGGGACTTCGTCCCCTAATTAACGACACGGATGTTGGACATATTTGATATATGCTCTCTGTTCATATGCTAATCCATCTTGTATAAGATCTAGGTAATCTGCCTTTAAATGATTAGTTTTTAGTAATGATAATCTTTTATAGTTATCTGCAGAATTTTATCAATATATTGAATGTTTGATCCATAGTTCTTTACCTTTGCATTTGTGTTTTGTCATCACACTGAGTCTATGTGAGGAGGTTTGACAAACACAAATATAGAACTTAAATTGGAAGTGATATGGACTTACTCATATATCAATGTGGTGATCTATTACCTAATCATAGTGTTATCCTGCACTATTAAGTTTATCAGGTATGCAGTGTCTTTATACTGGACGGACTAGACATATATAAGAAATCATCACATAAGTCTATCACTGATGAAAGTATGATAAACTAGCGATAATGATCGGATGGAATCGGTTGATTTCCTGAGCATGGACTTGTACGGATAAACTTACATGGTCTTTAATTTAATCTATAAAGTCTACAAAATGTATTCCCAATACTTTTATTTTGGGATCTGACGGTTCATCGGGACAATTTGTATGGTTGCCGATATAGATGATAACTTAATTATTTCCTTATTATGATTTGCGAGAAACAAATAAGTACTCATGATCAGCTTAACGGAATCATAACCCGTTGAGTGAGTAGTTTGTAATAATCATAGATTAAGGAAGTGCATCAAAAGGGCAGAACGATAATTTTTACCCTTTTGATAAGAATTATAATAATACGAAACCTAGGTTCTGATAATCTGATTATATCAATGGACACCTGTGGTAAGAAAGATAAAATCAATACATACTAGAGAGTTCAAGTTCGAGCTATTGTGGAATGTAATCAAAGTTGGTGAAAGTTCTACACTTTCACCGTAGCTCAACTATATATGTCCATGTGTCCCCCTTTGTAGCTCTACAAGGACAACATCACATTCATTATCTTTAATAAACTTATTAAATATAGAATAGATCCAATCAAGAGCATGATGTGACTCGTCTATATATGATTTCTAAGATGAAGCGTGGGACAAGTGTCCATGATCATGTAATGGAGATGATGAATCACTTCAATGAAACAGAACTGCATGGTGCTAAAGTGGATGACAAGTCACAAGTGAGTATCATTATGAACTCATTGTCTTCAGACTTTGTGCAATTAACTAGAAACTACATTATGAACAAGTTGAGTTACAGAGTGACTCAACTCATTAATAAATTGGAAACCTTCGAAAACATCTCTGGTTTTTCGTAGAGGCCCAAGGTGCATTTTGTATTTCACAAAGGGGCTTCATCGTAGTAAAATCTGAAAAAGAAAAATAACGGCACCATGCTCAGGGCGGGACTAAGGAATTCTCTCGGAAGTAGAGGAATATAAAATAACCTGAAGACCGCATAGGAAAATGCTTCCATTGCAAGGAGAAGGGACATTGGAAAAACAAATGTCCCAAGTTCATGGCCGAAAGAAAAGGTGAAATGGGTGAGTAACTCATCTGATGATGTTTCTGTTACATATAATTTTCATTTGAGAAACAGAAAGATGTGATGCGAAATAATCTTTTATATTTTTGGCATAACTCACTCATTTTTGTAAAAAAAATATTAATAAACACCCGTTGGAAAGATAAAAAATTTATCTACAACTTTTTAGTTTTGCGTTTCATCATAAAAAGTCATTATGTATATTAAAATTTGCTCGAAACAAATATTTTGCATTAAACTAATGTCCAGTTTTACGTTGTATTTGACATTTCGTATTTTTCTAAAACTAATTTTACAAAACTTAAAACACCAAAGTTGTAGATCTATCTCTTATCTTTCCAACCATAGGTCGTGCATAAATTTTGGACAAAAAATGAGTAAGTTATGTAAAAAATACAAAAAGTGTACATATAGAGGAGGATAACTCTCTAATGGTCAAGTGACAGAAAACACGAAAATATCTAACGGATCAAACATTGGGTACATTAGCCGCCAAAAATAAACATTGGGTACATAATCCGCAGAAAATCAAACATTGGGTACATTAGCCGCAGTTTACCCTTTTGTCTTTGACTTGATGCATCAATAAAATTATCCTTTTTTTCGAGTAATTGATGTGTGACAAGTCATATCCATTATATTAAATGAATGAATGATTAACGAAATAGTCATAAAAACATCGACGATAATAAATGATGATGAAAAGAGAAAATACTATGTCAGTATATATCTAGATGTTGCAAGAATATGACTTCTTCACTTTATTCCATAAACATCAAAGGGATGTTAAATTTCAAAAGATTACAAGAAATAGAAACCATAGTAATAATTAGAAATCTAGGATACTCTGATGTAGTGGGAGGCTGTGTCAGCTGATCTGAACTATGAGCACTGATTGGATATCAACGTGTTTAACGACAACCAAATATGTTGAATTTCTTCTGAAATAAATAAAGAAGAATTCTAGTTAAGAAATAAAGTAGGAAATTACCAAATCATTGATTCAAATCAATATCTGGAATTTGTATACTTAGTAAACGGTTTGGTATCCGTAAGTATATTCTAACAAATGAAAGAGTGGATTAGACAGGAAGGATAATGCCTTTATAGCTAGAGTAGTAATTGAGGGTTATTAACTAGAATGATGAGAGAAATGATATGATAGAATTTTTTCTCTCTAGTTACTATGCTATCTATCCAGGTTCTCTTGCCCATAGCTTAAACTCTCAATTACGAGTATGGCGGATAAATGTCAATATGTATTTCTAAATTCCAAAGATTGACTAGATTATGTATATGGATTTTGTCTAGAATATTTTGTAAGGTAAAACTTGCAAATAGATTTACACTGTAATTTAATCTGCATCGGATTAAAGTGAATCTTCAAGTCTTAGAAACTTAAAGATTTGATTATGTTCATCAATGCATAAAGTTTATGCGTAAATGTTACTAAGACCTATATTAACAATATCATTAACTAACAAAAATATGATTTTCATAGTTCGATAAATACATCAGTTTTATTAATTGAAAACGATCGGAATAAATGAAACGACATGGAATTATTGGTAAACATAATATAGATAATGTTAGAATTTTGATGTACGATAGGATTTATACTAGGAAAAAACATCTAAGATAGAGTGGGGATTATTTAAAGATACCAATTCAATCCTTGCTTAATTCACTAGGGTGAATTGAAAGCAGTCCTCTTTATCTGAATATATCAAGGAACTATGAGCTAACACACTTAGGAGACTACTAGTATCTCATTTAATGTTATGTTACTGACTTTGAGTCAGAAATAGGACACTAAGGAGTTAAGATCCTAGTTCAGTGTCCGGCCTTATAAAAGGAGCGGTCGCAAGGATTTTTTCATTAGGAAATCCTGCGTTAAAGATTCCAAATAGAGACTGTAGTCGAGAAATTCTTCCGGCTTGACTCCATACGTGTTCTTGCCGAGGCTCAACTTCTTCTCATACCGGCGGAGGAGGGTGAGGGTGCTTCGGAGGCCGGCGACATGGCGGATAGTCCTTGAACCCTTTACGACTCTCATAGGGTCTTGGTCGTCGGGGGCGTTACTTTCTAAGTTTGGGGAGGTCTCGAAAGACTCCGTGTGAGGCGACTCTCTAGGATTGAGCTCGCTTGTCGTTGGAATGTCCTTGTTTGTGGTGTTTATCTTATCGTTTCCCTGGGTGATGGTTGCGACTTTTGTTATGGCGACGTTCCGCCAGATACCTTTTTCATAGCAGGTCCGTGATATCTTTTGGCTTCCTCGCATTATCCCGACTCCTTAGAGAGTGGGGTCTTGAATATATTTTATAATATGCCCTTTATTAAGATGTCACTGCATAAGATTATGGTTGTCCTTCCTTTAAAGATTACACCCTTATTAATGTTAACCTTATATAGTTATATTCTAGATATTATAAACTTAAATTTTTCATCCTTAGTTCATTACATTTTGCAATTGTGTTTTGTCATTACACATAGTCTATGTGAGGAGGTTTGACAAACACAAAGTTAAGAACTTAAATAATGTAGGTCCATGGTATACATTAGAAAGTGAGAGCTTCTTATCATGAATGACTATTGATAAACTCGATCACAATTAGTGTGATGATCTATTACCGGATCATAGTGCTAGTCCAACATTGTTGAGGAATTAGGTATGACTAGACTTGAATATGAAATCATCATGTATGTCTGTCAATGACGATAGTAAGATTTAGTCGCTTAGATGATCATATGGATCGGTTGATGTCCTGAAGTATTATGGACTTGTACGGTTCAACTTGCATGATATTTCATTTGATTGGTAAATTTTACAAAAGTACTCCCTATACTTTCATTTTGGGATCAGACGATTGACCGGGACATGTTGCATAATACATATATAGATAATAATTTTATGATTTCTTCATTATGATTTATGGGAAACAAATAAGTACTCAACGCCAACTCAATGGATATATAACCCGATGAGTGGGTAGTTTGTAACAATAAAAGATTGAAGAGAGTGTCATCGAAAGGGAAGTACGATAACATACCTTTTTTATGAGAATCATAATAATACGAAAAACCTAGATTCCGACAATATGATTGTATCAATTAGGGATGAACAAACAAGTCTTTGGTTCGGTTTTCATACCTATTTATATAGATTACCGCATTTTTAGTTTTTTCAATTTTAGAACCAAAAGCCGAGCTATTTAAGTTTAAACCAATTTTACCAATTACCGATATATCGGTTTTAAATTTGGTTTTAACCGCATATTTACAAAATGCAATATAATAATCATAAATTTGAAAAATCAAATTAGTACTATACAATCTTAAGTTAAAAAAAGTACTAATTGATGAAAAAAATTAAATGGAAGCCATTTTCTTTGGGCCTCTATTCATTCTTATTCAAACGGGAAAAAATAATTGCAATAAGAATAAAAACTGTTCATAATAAAATAAGACTGAAAGAATCAATGAATGAGAAAATCCATGCCAAAAAATTCTTATATAGATATTAAATGCTAAAATTCTTACATTTATCTATTTTTAAATGTATAAAAACATACAAATTTATTATCAAGTTAATCGGTAATTGGTAATAGTTTTTACCGTGAAAACAATATTTTTAGGAACGAAGATAATCCCGACCGCGTGTCCTATCTCGGGCTAGACCCGGTGACCGCTCGGTGGGTAGTGACTAGGAGATTCCTCGGGTCTTCGCTACTCCCGCATTTGGAATAAGATTCCGCGGTGCCTAGCTGCTATCTCCGCTTTCTCCTCTCCCTACCAGAGAGGCTAAATGCCTAGAGCTTTGATGTAATAAGATTCCTGGCCCGTTAAGACGTGGTATTCAAGGTGGCCAAGTGTGCGCACGTTGATAGGAATAGAATTTGTGGTCTGACACAACCTAGAGCCTGTTGGACATGTGTCCTTAAACAAGCTGTCTTTTCCCTAATTGTAAAAGATTTTGACCAAAGTCGTTGAATAAAAGATGTTACTTATTATGTTAATCTTATTATTGTTTCTGGTAGAGTAAAATAGAATGTTTGTTCCATAGTTCATAAAGGATGCAATTATGTTATTATTATCACAGCCGAGTCAATGTGAGGAAGAATTAATAATCATAATAAATGAACTTAAAATGTCTGTGACCTGATTAACTGGGTGGCAGCCCATTAATCGAATAAGGTCATTAATGTGACGAGGTGATAATCATATTCTATATTAAGTGTGTGTGTCAACTCAGTAGAAGTGCATTAAGTATGAAGCGACTTCATACTGAACTGGACCTGACTTAAACTCCGGAAGTTGTTATATAAGACCGTCATTGACAACTTGGAGTTGAGTCACTAGTAGATGATCAAATGGATATTCGATCTAAGTCCTGAGTGACCTCGAGACTGGAGTGTTGACTTGATTATTCTTTGATTTAACTGTTAAAGAACACATTTTATTGTCGTTCACAATGCTGCTATTTCGGGAACATGATAGTCAACAGATAAGGGTAACTTGGTCATAGACACGGACATCACATAGCTCTCTTCAGAGTCAAGATGATTCCCTTGATTGTTAGTAGTGAGAATTTAGAGGTTCCCATGCGCAACTTATGAATCGAAACCATAAGTGGGTTACTCACAATATTACTGAGTTTAGGATGAAAATGCAATGAAAGGCAAAACGGTAAAAACCGCCTGCTCATGTCCGAATCATCAAGTGAAAGATCAATAACCCGAATTTCATTGTATCAATGGACACCTTGATATAAAGGAAATAATATATATTGTATCACTAAAGAGTTCAACCTCGGATTTATAGTGGAATAACACCGAGGTTTGACGAACCACTAGCAGTTCGTTGGAGCTTCAGTGATACGGGTCCATGGTCCCCAGGATAGCTCCGGAACGGATGATACGTACGTGATTTAAACATTCCGTATGTTTTATCATTTGTCAGGATTCATAAAACTAGAGTCTGTGTCAGACTTTAGAAGTTTTATTTTTGACGTGGCAAAAGTACCAAAGTTTGGTATAAGAAATTTAACTGATAAAAGAAAGTTGAATTTAGATTTTTCATCAACTACAACGTTGTTGGAAATTAAATTCTAAGAGACTTTTCTTTTGGAACCGAGTAATTTCGACGTACGGTTTGTGATTTAGAGAATTTCCAAGTTTACGATCGTTTTCGTAAAAATGTAAAATTTAATCACATGTCACTAATTTAAATGGTGGTGTTGCACCATGATATTTAATGTGTGATATTGAGATCAGAGGTCAATAATATAATTTAATTATTTGGATTTTATGATTAATATTCTTATTAATAATTAATTAATAATTAATAGATTTATGTTATTTAAATAAAAATATATATTTGGTATATATATGAATGTGTAGAAATATTGCGGCCCAAGTAAATGTGTAAATTGGGCTTACACGAATTCGCTTGGATTTGGACTTTCCAAATATGCGGCATAAGTACCTATGTTTAGGTATTAATGGAAATAACCTTGAAATTAATTTGGTTCATTAGATCGGACAAGTTTCATCTTAACCGTTGGATCATGATAATTAATTTGGAAAGCTAAATTCGAAAATGACTTGGTGACCAAGCATGGATTTTGAAATTGCTTAATTAATTATATCCATTGGATTAGTTTAAGATTTAATCTTAACCATTAGATTGGAAATTAATTAACATGTATATATGGAAATGGAAAATTCGAATTCTTTGTAATGGAGATCGAATTTTTGCTTGGTGAACAAGTAATGAGGCTTGACTTTATGCTAAATATATATGGTCCATTAGATTGGTTATGGAATTAATTCCAACCATTGGATCTAGACTATTGATTTTGAAATTTCCATATACATGCATAGGGAATTCGAATTCTCTTATATAAGGAAGTGATTGGATAATTGATTTATTCATGGTTTCCTTATTTGGTTATATCGCTAATTAATCCTAACCATTGGATCATAGGTGGTTCAATCTTGGCCAATGGTTTGGAGTGATTAATTATATTTGCCCATTATAGAATTCAAAATTCATGCATGGAAGCTTCCCTTATTGGCTTCTCCATGAGCCTATAAATACAAGACTCATTCTACACATTTCACACACCTTCCCTAGAGCAAGAATTCAATCTCTCTCCCTCTCTCTCTCTCTTTCTCTCTCTCTCTCTCTCTCTCTCTCTCTCTAGAGTCTGCGCATTTCTTAGCCTTTGATCTCTCTTTTTTGGTTCGGCTTAGTGAGACGTTGTTCTCCGAAAGCTTTGAAAGAACCACCAGTTACAGTTTTTTACGACGGAGTCCTGCCGGGGAAGCCCACGCTTCGGTATGAGGAGTCCATGAGAAAATCCCAGAAGATCACGGGAGTTGCCCACAACATCGGCGAAGCCCTACCCAATTCAAAACGTACAGCAGGAATCGTTATCACCTGAGGTACGACCTTATGCATTGGGTCAATAAATGCAAACCTTTATTTACAGTTTATTTATTTCCTATAGACTAGATTATTAATAATGAATTTATAAAAAGTTAAATTAGTAATAATTTATCAGATCTTGATTTTGGTTATTATACGATGTTCAAATCGTTGAACGGGTAACAAGTTTTTTTCGCTTTAAAATATTTTTTAAATGTTACCCGAATGACTTGAAGGCATAAATCGTGATAATATTATCGGGAAGCGTAATGAACTTCCCAACAGAGCCGTCGTCTGGAGGTGGCTAGGTACATGAGCATTGATGAGAATAAGATTCTCGGGTCAGCGTACGCTAGATAAGTCGTTGAGTGGTGGCTAGGTACGTTAGCGTTGGTGGGAATAAGATTCCCGGCTCAGCGTACTCTAGGTTCCTTGTTGGGTGGTGGCTAGGTACGTGAGCGTTAGAGGGAATAGGATTCCCAGCTCGTCGTACTCTAGATTCGTCATTGGGTGGTGGCTAGGTATGTGAGGGTAGATGGGAATAGGATTCCCAGCTTGGTGTACTCTAGGTTCGTCGTTGGGATGATGGCTAGGCACGTGAGCATTGATGGGTATAGGATTCCAGGTTCAGCGTACTCTAGGTTCGTCGTTGGGATGATGGCTAGGCACGTGAGCATTGATGGGAATAGGGTTCCCGGCTTGGCATGCCGTAGAGCCGCGTGCGATGAACCCGACCACTAGCTCGTGGGGGCTTACGGGTTAATGAGATGGAGGGCTTTCAATTAGGGCTGGCTCCATCTTTCTTTGCGGAATTTTGGCAGAGCTTCAGCGGGGTGAAGTTGTACTTTGGTAGAGTGTGGGCACAGCTTAGGCTAATCGAAGTTACACTTTCTGTATACTCCGGCGCAAAGCTCGGGGCCTTGTGAGTTCCTCCTTGATGGGGCTAAGGAGAACTCTGTTGGACATGAGTCCTTAAACAAGCTGTTTTTATCCTACATGTAAAATATTTTGACTTGTGGTTGAATAAAAGATGGTACTTATTATATTTATCTTATTATAGATTCTGGTAGAGTAAAATAGAATGTTTACTCCTTAGTTCATAAAAATTGCAATTATGTTATTATCATCACACACGAGTCAAGGTGAGGGAGAATTAATAATCATAATAAATGAACTTAAAATGTCCATGACTTGATTAACTGGGTAGGAGCCCATTAATCGATTAAACTCGTTAATATAACTAAGTATTAAAATCCTATTGTGGATTAAGTGTGTGTGTCATACTCACTAGAAGTGCATTAAGTATAAAGTGACTTCATACGTGACTGGACCTGACTTAAACTCCGGAAGTTATCATATAAGACCGTCACTGATAACTTGAAGTTGATTCACTAGTAGATACTCAAATGGATATTCGATCTACGTCCTGAGCGCGATCTTGAGCCTGGACAATTGACTTGATTGTTCTTTGATTTAACTTATAAAGAACACATTTACAGTCGTTACCAAATGCTGCTATCTTTGGAACATGTAGTCAACAGGTAAGGGTAACCTGGTCATAGACACGGACATCACAGAGCTCTCTTCAGAGTCAAGATGATTCCCTTGATTGTCGGTGGTGAGAAGTGAGAGGTACCCGTGCGCAAATTATGAATCAAAACCATAAGTGAGTTACTCATAATATTAACGACTGAGTTGAGGATGAAAATGCATTGAGGGGCAAAATGGTAAAAAGCGCCTGCTCGTTTGTTGATCATCAAGTGAAATATCAATCAACCGAATTTTATTATATCAATGGATGCCTTGCTATAAAAGGGAATAATATATATTGTATCACTAAAGAGTGTAGCATCGGGTTTATAGTGGAATAACACCGAGGTTTGATGAGCAACTAGCAGTTCGTTGAAGCTTCAGTGATAATGGTCCATGGTCCCCAGTATAGCCCCAGAACGTATGATATTACATGATTTAAACATTTGATATGTTTTATCATTTGTCAGGATTCATAAAAATGAAGTTTGTGTCAGATTTTAGAAGTTTTATTTTTGACATGGGAAAAGTACTAAAGCTTGATACAGGAAATTTAACTGACAAAAGAAAGTAGAATTTGGATTTTTTATCAACTGGAAAGTTGTTGAAAATTTAACTTTAAGGAACCTTCCTTTTGGAACCGTGTCATTTCGACGAACGGTTTGTGATTTAAAAATTTCTCGTTTCTGGCCATTTTTAGTAAAACGTGAAATAAATTATATGTCACGAATTTGAATGATGATGTTGCACCATGACATTAAATGTGTGATATTGAGATCAGTGACTAATAATATTATTTAATTATTTAGATATAATTATTAATATTTTTTATTAATAATTAATAGATTTATATTATAATTAAATATATACTTAGAATATATTGACACGATTTTTTACTTAGTTGGCTTTGTTGTATTTTATTAAAACCTTAAAATTAATTATATCCATTGGATTGGTCAAGATTTAATATCAACCGTTGGATTGTGATAATTGATTGTAAACCCTATTTCGAATATAACTTGGTGACCAAGTTTATCTTGGTATTCAAGTTTGGAGATTTGACTTTGTCCTAAATCAATATGGTCCATTAGATTGGTTATGAAATTAATTCCAACCATTGGATCTAGGATATTGATTTAAAAAAGTTATATATATAGGGAATTCAAATTTTTCTCTATAAGGACAAGATTTGTTAATTTATTTTTCCAAGTCTTCCTTATTTAATTAAATCCTTAATTCGAGCCATTGTATATTTCTAGATTTAATCTGGACTATTGATTTGAGAAAATTAATTACATTTACTTATATAGAATTAAAAAATCGGGGAGGGAATTTTCCCTAATTGGTTACAGCTTGAGCCAATAAATAGGAGGCCCATTCTACACATTTTACACAGCTCTCCTAAAGCAAGAATTCAATATATACCTCTCTCTCTCTCTCTCTCTCTCTCTCTCTCTAAAAACTCTGTAAATTTCTTGCCTTTGATCTATCCTTTCTGGTTCGGCTTAGTGAGACGTTGTTCTCCGGAGCGTTAAAAGAACCTTCAATTAAGAGTTTTGTGGCGGAGTCCTGCCGGCGAAGCCCACGCTTCAGTACGAGGAGTCCGGGAGAATATCCCGAAAGATCACGGGAGTTTCCCTTAGCAGCGGCGAAGCCCTGCCCAATTCTGAAGGCGCAGCCGGAAGTCGTCATATCTGAGGTACGACTTTAGGCATTGGGTCGATAAATGCAAACCTTTATTTACTTCTTTATTTGTTTCCTATTGTCTAGATTGTTAATAATGACTTATAACAATTAAATTTGCTAATAATTTATCAGATCTTGTTATCTTGATTATCCGAGTATCGATCTGTTGTACGCGATAACAAGTTTTTTGCATTAAATATTTTTTTAAATGTTTCCCGGACGGATGGATGGCTTAATATCGTGATAAATACATGGATTCAGAGCACCGATTCCCCAAAAAACTCAGCCTCGCCGGATGGGAGGGCTTCCGCCGCCTTCCTAGAAGGTGCATTTTGCCAGACTACGAAGGGGTCGATGAAGAGATGAAATGAAGCTTTCTCAGAGTAGAGGAGAGATTTTGGCATAGTAATGGTAAGTGAAGTGGAAGATCTTCCTAAGCTCTAGAGAGATTTTAGCATAATAATGGTATGGTGAGGATGGAGAAGTGATTCATGGAGAATGAAAGTGTATTTATAGCCTTTAGGGGGGGCTTGGGGGTAGGATACTCTTTGTACGTGTAAATACATCTCATGAGGGCATTATGGTCCATATGTAAGGGTATATCGAGACTTTTCCATGTGGGAGAATGCTTTATGAGCATTCTTGTCATTTTAGGCGGTGAAGGTGAAGACACCTTCACATGGTAAAGAATGTGTTTAGGGGTACAAAGGACATTTCTAGGGTCTTACTTGTTACTTGCCTTCCTTGGGGGTGAACGAAGCATGAAGATATGTTAATGAGGCTTTAGTGTGGGTAAAACAGGTCTTGGACGGGGGTGGGGGGGGGGGGGGATTTGGACGGGAGCCCTGTCTAGCCTTGGTTGGGATGGCTGAATGGCCTTCTGCAACAGGTGTCTTGTATTGCCATGGCTGGGACGAGTGAACAACTAAGGCTGAAGCCTTCCTGCACCTAAGGGTTGAAGCTTGAAGCCTTTCCACGGCTGGGACTGCGGATGGATGCCTTCCCACGGCTGGGGGCTGAACCTAGAAGCCTTCTCACAGCTAGGGGCTGAGGCTGGAAGCTTTCGTACGGCTGGGGGCTAAGGCTGAGTACCTTTCTACGGTTGGGAGCTCAAGCTGGATGCCTTGCTACGGCTGGAGGGTGAGGTTGGACGCCTTCCAGCAGCTGGAGTTGAGGTTGGCATCCTTCCAACAGTTAGGGGCTGGGTCTTAAGCCTTCCCAAGGCTAAGGGCTGAGTCAGAAAGCCTTCATGCAGCTAGGGGCAGAGGCTGAAAGCCTTCTTAAGGTTGAGGGCTGAGGGTGAATGCTTTCTAGCAACTGAGGGCTGGGGCTAAGGTTCGAAGCTTTCCCATGACTGAGGGCTAAGGCTGGCAGCCTTCCTGCGACTGGGGGCTGAGGATAAATGCCTTCTTGCAGCTGGGGGAGTTGAAATGCCCTCTTGAGCATGGGGACTTAAGGTGGATGCCTTTGAGCGGTTGGGTGCTTGATTGCTAGGGCTGCAGGTGCATGCTTCGGATCGTTCGTAGGCCAAATAAGAACCCACTTTGGGACACCTTGGATTGTGACTAGGGGCACATTTGTGGGATATTTCAGGTGTCGGGGGCACGGTCTGGTGCCGTGTCACGTTAGTGCATGCCAGGGGGCATTCTCGGGGATGCGAGGTAATGCATTGGGGACATGCCTCGGGGAACATCTTGGGTCACACGGGGGTGTACCGTGGAAATTGTGGTTTGCCGTAGGGGCGTGCCCAGATTTGTGCCGCGGGTGCCCTAGATGTGCCGCTAGGGCGATGCCAGGGTGCCATGGGTGGCCTTCGGGTGACGCGGGCACGGATGGGTGCCTTGCTGCATCAGCGCACGCCAGGGGGCACGTCTGGGGTTGCTCGTGAATGCACTGGGGGCATGCTCTATCCGTGCCTTGCTGCGTCAGGGCACGCCAAGGGGCGCGCCTATGGTTTCTCGTGAATGCACTGGGGGCATGCTCTGGAGCACACGGGGGTATGCTCAGGGCGTCGTGGCACACCGGGGGACGTGCCTTGGATTTGTAGTGGTGTTGGGAGACGTTGGACTGCCGGGGGAAAGGCTGGGTTCCCTACTGCGTTGGGGCACTAAGGGGCGCGCATAGAGGGGCTCGTGAATGTACTAGTGGCACGCCGTGGGGCACACGGGGGTGTGCTCGGGGTGTCGTGGAACATCGGGGTGCGTGCCTTGGCTGCGTTATGGCACTGTGAGATGCTGGGCTGCCGCGGGACACGTCTGAGTGCTCTGCAAGGGGCAGGCGAGGCAGGGTCATGTAGCTGGAGCTTTCTGGTGTGGCTAGGCCCTACGGCTGGCCTGGCAGGGACCAGCGTCTGGAGTTTCTTGGCACAGCTGGGACCGGCGGCTGGAGCATCGTGGTACGACTGGGCTCTGCGGCTAGGTCCTTCGTGCTTGTTGACCCTCGTTTAGGGCTTTTTTCTTCCTTTTGTAAAGATCTTATCTTCAGGCGTGAGGTCATGGTGGCGTTTTCGAGGCTGTCTGTTGACTTTTTGGGGGTGTTTTGAGGGTTTTCAAATTTTTTCCTCTTTAGACATTTTTTAGAAAACTTTTACTACGGATTTGATGCGTTTGTATTTTCTCGGGTGTTCTTTGATTTTTTCAGATTTTATCGAGACCTCATAATTTTTAGCTACTTTGGGAAATGTTTCTGACAACTTCCAAGACGTACCAAAGGCCTCCTGGATCTCTAGGGAAAGTTTTGGAATTTTCTAGATTTATTATTTTCGGGTCATTATTCCTATTTTTTACCTGATTTTGACTTCACGTTTCTTTGTAAAATCTTTGTAAGAACTTAAAATTTTAAACTTCAGGAAGTGGAATTGATATCCGTATAATATTTTGCATTTACTTTGACTTTTTGAGGATTTTTGGGATTAATGGATTTTTCGGCTTTACGACCGCTAAAACCCAAAATTTTTACTTTGAAAAAGTCAAACTTTTGACCATCCGAATTTATCAGCAAATTTCAGAGGGTATATTGGGGGGGGGGGGAGTTTTGTCACATGGATTAGATAGTTGGATATGAGTGGGGGACAAGTTTTAATGACGCGTCAGTACTCTATGGACTTTTGTCCCCTTTCACTTTACTCATTTGTCTCTCACTTTCCCGTTTCTTTTTTGTTCTCCAAAAATATGAATTTCCTCCCTCTTCTCTTCTTCTCCATTTCATGGCTACCACCGGGGATCTTCTTGGGAGCTTCGAGTATTCCGCCGTGGTTTCTCGTTCCTTGCTTGTGTTTCCTTCCTCTTTAGACGACGCTTCTTGCACATGGCATTTCCTCCTTTCTTGTCAGTTTGTTTAGAGTAGAAGGAGTCTTGTTTGTTGTTATTTGTGTGTCCTCGATACGTCACGTTCTTTTTTGACATTGAGTGTGTGAGTACTCCTAGGTCAAAGCAGTGTGACCTCGTAGGTGGTGGTCGTTCCTCTAAATGGGTATATCTGGAAACCGAGAGCGACAAGAAAAGTTGATGGAGGGTTCTTCCATAAATATCGACCATGTAACGGTCGTGCCTTGTCATCGTGAGCGCTTGAACGAGTTGAGGGCGGAGACGGTTGGTGGTGTGATACGGCGGGATGGACATGCGGATGTGTCATACTCTGTGGTTCGAGAAGCGGGTCGTACCTTGGCCGGCATAGTTATGCCGGAAGATCCTGCTTCTTCTAGCCCGGGACACCCAGCTTCCTGCCGCGGAGTGGTTGCTTTGTCCTGCCACGGGGTTCTTCTACGGGCTTGAGCTTTTTTCCATGGGTTTCAAATTCCTGCCGTGGGGTTTTTCCTCAAGCTTCAGTTCCTGCAGTGGGTTCTATCTTCTTGTCACTTTGAGGCCGCAAGTGGTCCGGCTGAACTCTATTCGGCTGCAGTTTGTTGTGTCTTGCGTCCTCTTCTAAGCCGTTCCTTTCGGCGTTGCTGACCACAACGAAGGGGGTTCCACTGTTTGTCAACTTGATTTCTAGGCACTTTTTTCTTTTGCGGTTTGAGGCTCTTCTCATAGGGGTTAAGCCATTCCTGCTGAGTTCAAACATTTTTGGAGGATTGTTATATTCAGATTTTCTGGTCGGTGGACCTGTCTTGGCGTGGTCCTTTCTTTCCTTTCATGGTTCGGCGGGATGAGGGGATCAAATTGGACTCGAGCCTCCCTGCTTCGTTTACAGTCTTAGGGAGGTTCAAGTGTAACTCCCGTGAGATGAGGCTTTGAGAATTCTTCATCAGCAAACCCTCGTGGTCGTTAGACCGTCTTAGGAGGTTCAAGTGTAACTCCATGTTGAGGCGTGACATCTAAATCTCTTCGTCTTTGAGCCTTCATTGTCTCTGGATGGTGGGATCTTTTTGCTGGCTAGATATTCATGATTTTTGACCGCCTTGGGGAGGTTCGTGCGTTACTCCAATGCTGAGGCGAGGTGTTCGAGATTTCTTCGCAGGAAAGCCCTTGTGGTCGCTAGACCATCTTGGGATGTTCGAGTGTAACTTCTTGTTGAGGTATTATGTTGAAATCTTCTTGCCGGTGAGCCCTCTTTATTTTGGCAGGGGTTATTTTAGCACTGCTTACTGCGACTAGCATTGGACCCCGACCTTTCTCAGTCATTGGGGATCTTTCTTGAGGACCGTCTTCATATGAAGAGGATAAAACATGTTGGGTGCGGATGATTGGATGCTCTATTATCCTCTGCGTATTCCTTTCCACGTTTCTAATCCCATTCGACGGGGTTCCGCCGTCAGTCAACTGGATGTCGATGCACTTTTTGCTTTTGCAATTTGTGACTCTTCTCATGGGTGTGAGCCTTTGCCGCTGTATTCGAACATATTTAGAAAATTTTTCGTTTCAGACTTCTGGGTGGCGGACCTATCTTGGTGTGGTTTTTTCTTCCCTTCGTGGTTCGGCGAGATGCAAGGATAAACTTAGTGTGAACTTTTTGACTGTCTTGGAAAGGTTCAAGATGTTCCCCCGTGTTGAGGCGGGACGTTGAGATTTCTTCGTCAGTAAGCCCTCGTGGTTGCTAAACCGTATTGGGAAGTTCTTGTTGGCGAGGTCTTCGTGTATGTTGATCTGTTCTGGGGAGGTTCAAGAGTGACTCTACGTTGAGGCGGGTCCTTGAATTTTCTTCGCCTATAAGACTTCATGGTCGCTGACCGTCTTGGGAGGTTCTAGTGTGACTCCTAGTTGAGTCGAGGCATTGATATTTCTCCTTCAGCAAGCCCTCGTGGTATTTAGACCAACTTGGGAGCTTCAAGTGTAACTCCGTGTTGAGGCGTGACGTCGAAATCCCTTCACCGGTGAGACCTCGTGATCTTGGCTTCTCTATAAGTTAATTTGTCTTTAGTTGGGGGAACTCGAGACCTTTTCACTGGCGAGGTCTTCGTGCTCGTTGAGTGTCTTGGGGAAGTTCAAGATGTTACCCCCGTGTTGAAGCAGGACGTTCGAAACTTCTCCGTCAATAACCCCTTGTGGTTGCTAGACCGACTTGGGATGTTCGAGTGTGACACTGTGTTGAGACGTGACGTCAAAATATTTTTGCTGGTGAGCCCTCGTTATCTTGGTAAGGGTTGTTTCAGCACTGCCTGCTGTGACAAGCATTAAACCCCAAACTTTGTCGGTCGTCGAGGGTCTTTCTTTGATGACCATTTTAATATGAGGAGGAGAAAATGCATCGCGCGCGGATGATTGGATGCTCCAAGGTTTTCTACCCCGACGGTAGTTGCGCTTCGCTGTTCTATTGCATTATCGGTTTTCTCTTCGGCGTTGTTAACCTTATCATAGGGTGTTCCGCTATTAGTCGACTGGATGCTGAGGCGCTTTTTGCATTTGCAAGTTGCGGCCGTGTTTGAACAGTCTTGAACGATTGTTCGATTCAAATTTTTTGATCGTCGGACCTATCTTGGTGGGGCGCTTTCTTTCCTTTCATGGTTCTGCATATGCCAGGGTCCACTTCGTGGCGAGGTCTTTGTGCTTCGTTGAACGTCTTGGGAGGTTCCAGTGTGACTCTGTTTTGAGGCGTTGTGTCGAAATCTTTTTGCCTGTGAGCCCTCGTGGTCTTGGCTACGCTATTGGTGAATTTTCCTTTAGCTTAGGATGCTCGTGATGACTTCGTCCAATGGCTTTGTGTCTCTTTGTTATAGAATCTTTGATGTTGATTGAATTGGATGTCTTGAGACGAATTCTTGAATTTTGGTTGTTGCTCTTGGGTCTTCCCATTGCAGGTTTAATCTTGTAGGGTTGAACGCAATATGAGACCCGGAAGCCTTTACTTACTGCCTACTGCACAAGTGGTACCTGAGGCGACGCCCATGTCCGAAGACACTGATTGTTCAGTCCAATTTTCTAATGCAGGCCTGCCAGGTGGTGAAGGTGATTGCCATCAACAACAGAACATTTTATCCAAAAGAAAATACTTCTGTTTTTACTTCCCGGCACGAGACATGGGAGGATTTGATAGTCAAAGGAGGGTATAATGCGTCGTCCTACTTGGCCAAGGCCCCATGGTCGACCTAAGAAGAGAACGGGAAAATCCGCCTCTCCGGCAGGAATTTCTTTTCCCGTCTCGCGTTTCTCGACCAACAGGGTTAGAGTTTGTACCCAAATATAGCCTTCGTGTTGCGACTCCAAATCCATGGCATAGTTATGAGAATTCCTGCCCAATAATAGCCTTCGTGCTTTCGATTCCAGGATTTCCATCCTTCTGACGTCATTCTGATTTGTTTTGATTTGCATGGTTATGAGAATTCGTGCCCGAAGATATTCTTCGTTCTTTGGATTCCAAGACTTTCTGCCTATGCTGGCGGCGGATAAGATTTCTACCTTCCTGACTTCGTTGCATGCACTTTTGTTATTGGTTATGGGAGTCGTCTTGATTTGCATTGTTATGAGAATTTGTGCCCGAAGATATTTCTGCCTATACTGGCGGCGGATGAGATTTCTGCCTTTCCGACGTCATTCTAACTTGTCTTGACTTGCATGATTACGGGAATTTATGCCCGAAGATAGTTTTTGTGCTTTCGATTCCAAGACTTTCTGCCTATGCTGGCGGCGGATTATATTTTCGCATTTATGACATTGTTGTTGTTCCAGAACCTCTTTTTCAATGCTTTTTGTTTTATTCGGTTTTTTCTTTTTAAGACCGGTTTAGCTTTTTTATTCGGTAGTTATTGCTTTTTTTTTTACCGGTTTAGCTTTTTTATCCGGTATTTTTGAGACGGTACATAGTAGTACCCCGTAACCACCCCAGTTTTTCTTAAATTTTGTTAGAAGTTGGAGAGAAACTTTTGGTGATGTATTTTTGGGGCTCGTGTCATTATGTCCTTTGCTCATATTTTTCAATGAAGGCTTTTTGAAGAATTTGAGCATAAAACCTCTTCTAATTAATTCCTTGAATATTTACATCGTTTTAGAAGAAACGCAAAAGTAGTTCCCATGACCTCCCTGAGGGCCACTTGAAGGAAAGTAATAAAACCTGAGTGTTTGCATGCGAAACTTTGGAGAATATTTACATGGAGTTCTGAGGAGGAAGAGATGATGGCCGGGGACCAATTCCAGACGTAGCAGGCGCGATGGAAGGCTTCGGCGAGAAAAAAAAAAGGTTCTCGTACGGGGTTTGATCTCTTCTTGGCAACCTAGCTTAGAACCTTCCCGAGAAGTTTTTGGTGGAAAGTAAATATGCTACCAGAGGCACTTTGGAGGAGCGATTCGTAGAAATGTTGTGTCTTTTGAGACTCTTCTTGGTAAGCGTAGAAGATAGTCTCCTTAGAAGGATCTTTCCTGTGAGGGGAGACTGTGACTATGTACAGGTGACAGCGTCTTCTTGCTGGTAATGGCGTCAAGTCGAGGTGCTGGCCTCGTCTTCTGCTCACATGACGTATTCTTTCAAGTGTCTTTCTTGTATAAAATTCTCAATCTGTTTGTTGAGGTTCCAACATCCTTCCGTGCCGTGGCCCAATTCTTGATGAAATACGCTGTACTGGTCGCTTCTTCTTCCACTAGTGGGCATCGGCGGTGGTTTCTTAAAAAGCTCTTTGTTGATGCACATGATAAGAGCTAGTGATATCCACAGAAGGGTCGCCTTACTGTTGTTCCATCGACGACTATCTTTTTTAAGGCGACCCTGGTTTGGCCGCCTCTCTTCGTCTTCGGACTCTGGATGTGGTGGTACTCTGATAGGGACGTACTCAGGGATATACTCTTCTATGTATCCAGGCACTTATTGTGGGAACCGAGGCTCAGGCCCCTTTGAGGTTCGCCGTATTCTGCGTACATTCAAACCCTTGTTGGTTTCGTCATTGCTCGTTGCGGCTTCATTGTTAATGGGGGGCCTTTTTTCAGGAGGGGAGGGCGTGGTTATGTACTTCTGGAAGTGACCATTTCGGATTAGGTCATTCGTTTGCACCATGAGATTCCAACAATCCTCTATTTTATCCCCGTAGTCTTCGTAATGTTCGCAGAACTCTTGTGGGTCCTTCCTTACTAGTGTAGGAACGTTTTATACCCGGTTTATAAAAATTTGAACGTAACGGTTTACGGTGGAATATAAAAAAAAATCAAAGTTTATGTAAAAACAAATTTTCACGTAAAAAATTAACCGCATGTTTATTAAAATGTTCATGCATGCTATTCTTTGTTTAAAAATTATTCCAGTACATCTATGATAAAAATCATAAAACGCATATACATACATATATATAAACAATCATATTATTATTATATATGCATATATGTATACACGAAAAAAATATTACCTCTTGTAGCGTAATCGGAGATCTCGTGCATCTTTCTCAAAGATCCCCACCAAACAACCGCGAGAAGAATCACCGTTAAGATCTTAGAACTTTATAGAATATCGAGAGTAGCCTCGTATTGAACTATAGAGCAAGAAATCGAATTTCCTTGTCTATGAACAATAATGGCAATTTTTCTAGAGAGAAAGAGGAGAGAAAAACTTCTTGATTTTGTGATATGATGCACTATATATAGGCATCTCACTAAGCATTTGAGATTCCAAAATTTCCTAGTCTTCCTCATCATAAAATTCGCCATTATCTCCTAGTCCAAGGGTGAAGAATTCAAATGATAACACATGTCATCCTCATGCTCTTTCAACCTGACAATTTGAATCTTCCTTAGCTTAAATCATGTTAATTCGAATTCCCCATGGTCAAAGTGTCTAAGAGGATGACACATCATCATATACACTTTATTGACTAAAGGAGAATATCACACCTCATTGATCAATCCCCTTTATTCTCATCCAATGACAATTAAGCAAAATAATTAATTAATCATCTCTTCATTAATTCAAATTCAAATATGAGTGAAATTAGGACAAGACATGCTTCCTATTTTCTCTCCACCATATCATTCGAATTTAATACAAAGAAATTAATCCAATTAATTTATTTTTCTTCCAATAAGAAACATGTATTAATTTAATTAATCCTTTGTGTTTTATCATCATAAAATTTATCACCATTATGTACACATACACATTTAATGTGCTCAATAAGTCATTACTTATTTTGTCCCCCATTATAACATTTATCAATCGGTCACATGTACATGTTAGTAACTTGGTTACATAAAATGTTACATTTAATGCAATAGATCAATATCATTAAATTAACTAACCATTTTAATTCGAATCAATTTTCTAAATAAAAATTTAGAACTAAGAGATTAATTCACTTGGAACTAATATTAGAAATCATTTAAGTCGTTACTTAGCATGAAATATGTTTCCAAAACACTATTTCATATTTCTTATTTATTCTTGTTAAATCATAATTCTGTTCTATGATTTAACACTGAGACCTCGTGGACCCACATGATCGAAGCTTAAAATAAAAGACGTCGCATAACAAATTCATTAATTTGGCCATATTGAATCTTGATATTCAGCCGATCCCACGATAGGGCCAAATACCGAGAATCTCTCAGATCATGTGCGTTATCATTTTCTGTTTGATATGAACTATCGTATTGTCATACGGTCCACAGTGTACTTTTCTGTATAATCCTTTATGAATATCATTAAGTAGAAAGGAGTGTTCTAATAAACACCGTTTCACCTTTCTAGTTTTTTTTTTTTGTCATCAACTCCTTTGTTGTATTGTAAATGAGAAACATATACTCTGAGTTATCCGTACAAGTGACATGTTTAGATCGATGAGTTACTAAGTCATCAAAAACTAGGTTTGGTTTGTCCATTTACAATCCAGAAACAAAGCATGACGTAATACTAGGTGTTGAATCACTCGTAGTGCATAAATTCCTTATCTGTGAAGACCCTAATGTCACGGAAATAACTTAACGGTACTGACCGTCGAGATATTGATTCACTACTATGAATCTCACCCAATGACTAATCAAATCTCGTAATACATCTCAACATATTATCTTTTCACTCAGGATGGAGATTATAAAGGAAACATTCCTTGATGTGTGATGTTAAATAAAAGGTGAAAAACGGCATTTCACATTTATCTCAACCATAATTGGTCTAGTTTAATATCTTCGTTAAGATATCTAAGGCAACCTTGTTGATTCAACCTCCCGATAGGACAAGACTCGACATTACAAGCTTCCTTAACAATCGTACTGGAGTGCAACTGCCCAGTTGATTCTAAGATTGCAGACTCATTCTTTTTAAACCTTCTAAAATGGAGTGTCTTGTTGAGTCATAACTTAACTTCCTTTTTCGTAATCTAGAAGTTTATGGGCATATATTTATTTCGGTCTAACAACATACTATAAAGAATGCATACTTTTATTCAATTTATTTATCCAGCAATTACTTTGAAAAATACTCTGTACAAATGATCTCTCGATCTCTCATTTGTAGACATTATTTTCAACAACTAGGTGCCCCATTTTTGGAGGTTTGGCAAACTTCTCTATATGGTGTATTAATAGCCACGACGGAGGAATGAGTAATTGCAACGAAGGTGTTTCGAGTAGCCTATCTTCCAGAGCTTTGCTGGAACTTGGGTCATGTCGGACCCTATTGATTTGGTGGGCCGTTACTCCTATCAAGGCCTTTCCTTGTGGGTCGATTGTGGCCACATACTGCCATAGACGTTCGCCACGGATTACCAATTCGATATCTCTTGTAAGACACCAACATTCTTCGGTGGGGTGTCCCGCTTGCTCGTGATATTAACTTTATCTGTGGGAGTGTCCAATTCTGCTCTTCATCTATTCTGGTTTAAGAAATTCATCCTTATGGAGTCGGAGGATATGGTTGCTCGTGGAACAATCAGTGGGAACATGCGGGGGATGTCGCCCCATTCATTTATTACATTACCATTTAGTTGGATTCATTGGGCTCCTAGGCGCATCAATTGGGTTTGTGGGTGGTTTCCTCGTTGTTTGCCCTCCCTTCGTCATTTTGTTTTGGAATTTGGCATGTTCGGGGTGTCTTCCTGTGCGTATTGTGTGATGAATTGATAGGCGTACGCCCTTACCCCACCCATGGATGCTCGCCTGCAAGCTCTCAAAATTTCTTGTAGCTCCCTGTGTTGAGCCCTGATATGAGAGCTACAACCGCATTCCTTTCGTCGCACCCTACCACGTTGCTCATTTTCTTGGTGAACCTGTAGATTTCAAGTTGAAGGTGCTTTTTTTTATTGCTTGACCGCCCATAGGTCCAGTTGCTTGCTTCCCGTAGCTTGAACCCTCATAAATTTAAGGATGAAGAGTTATTTAAGCTCCTAGAAAGACCGGAGGATGTACCAATTCCTTCAAGAGGCGTAGTTACGAGATGAAGGCTAGCCCATTGAGGGTAAGGCAAAAGGCTTGGCTCATCGTGGAGGATGTATCATTATCAATCGTACGTGGGTTTTATATCGTATAACGTGCTCTATCGGATCTTCGCTCCCGTCATAGGTGAGATTGCTGATGAATCCTAGATCGGTTATCGCTTCCTCTACAAGTAGATGAGGTGCCAGTGGCAATACCGTTTCCTCCAGCATGTTTTACCAGGAGATTAGTGCTTTGCTTCCTTGGGAGATGTAGTACGTACTCGTCTAGTTCTTGGATGAGACGATCTTCCCTTGTCATAGTGAGTCGGCCCAAGTTTTTGGCGGTTCGCGGCTCCTTGTAGATTTTTTTACTTTTCTGGATGTCTACGAACGTCTTTGTTACTTCGTCTTCTTCTGAGGTTGAATGTTTGTTTGCAGCGCGTCTTGTTGTGGGAGGCCGTTGTCGATGCAATTAATTTTTGCGTGCGTAGGGGCGTCAAATCTTGATGGGCTTGTTCCTCTTCAGTGTTCTTCTTCAGGGGCTGAACCATTTCTATGGTAAGGCTTGTGAGATTGTTCTTCGAAGGCTGGTCCCTTTTAGTACGACCTTGTGAGCTGGTACTTCAAAAGCGGGTCTCTATTTTTCCTTCCACAAAGGTCTTTGTGTGAATGTTCTTTAAGTGTTGGTCGCTCTTTATTCTCATGTGATGGGCTTGTGCAGAAGTACTCCAAGGACTGGTCCCTCTTTTTCCTTCCGTAAAAGGTCTTCTGTATACAGAGCTTATGGTTGCTTCAAAAGGGCTCGAGGTATATCTCGCTTGCCCCCTCCTTATAGCGCCAAATTTTTGTCTGCGTTTTTAGGGACGATAATAATCCCGGATGCGTGTCCGATCGCGGGCCAGACCCGGTGACCGCTCGGTGGGTAGTAACTAGGAGATTCCCTGGGTCTTTGCTGCTCTGGCACCTAGAATAAGATTCTGCACTGCCTAGCTGTTATCCCCGGTTTCGCTTCTACCTGGCGGAGAAGCTAAGCGCTTGGGGCTTTGATAGAATATGATTCACTGCCCGTTACGCCGTGGTGTTCGAGGTGGCCTAGTTCGCAGACGTGGATAGGAATAGAATTCCCGGTCCGACACACCCTAGAGCCGTCGTCTGGAGGTGGTTAGGTACGTAGCGTTGATGAGAAGAAGATTCTCGAGTCAACGTACGCTGGATACGTCGTTGGGTGGTGGCTAGGTACGTGAGCGTTGATGGGAATAGGATTCCCCAACTCGGCGTACTCTAGGTTCATCGTTGGGGGTGGCTAGGTATGTGAGTGTTGATGGGAATAGGATTCCCGGCTCAGCGTACTCTAGGTTCATCATTGGGATGATTGATAGGCACGTGAGCGTTGATGAGAATATGATTCCCGGCATGGCGTGCCCTAGAGTCGCGGGTGGTGAACCCGACCCCGAGCCCGTGGAGGCGTGGGGGGTTAGTTTATTATTATGGTTGTGCCCACCTCGTTAATTACGGATTGCCTACGTACCCTACCTCAGGGATCAAGCCATTACGTAGTTTGCTTTTAGGTGATAAATGAGGGTTAGCGGATCTAAATGTGGCTAGATCCGATAATAGTGCCCGAGGGTTTTAAGCATAGTTCGGGTAAGATACGAAGGCACCGGGATGAACTTTTCTGAAAGAATAGCGTGGATGTGAAGCAGAGCTTCGGAAAACCGAATGTGCTGCTCTCACCTTCCTAGAAGGTGCGTTTCCCCAGTCTATGCAGGGGCTGAGGCCAAGATCTCGCCTAGATCTTCCGTAGCACTAGGCTAAAAGGTGGCTCGTGGTAGCTGAAATCCCTTGTGTGAGGATCTTCCTTGCTAGCTCGAATACTATGGAGAATTGAGTATGGTAAAGTAAAGATGTGGAGAACTTCCTTCTATCTAATAATAGGTTAAAATCTGGAGAACTTCCTTCTATCTAATAATAGCTAATAATTCTAGAAAGAATTTAGCATAGTAAGGGTAAGATAAAGAGAAGAAATGAAGATTTCTAAGAGTGGAGGAGAGATTTTGGCATAATAATGATAGGTGACGTGGAAGATCCTGCTAAGTTGTAGAGAGATTTTAGTATAGTAATGGTATTGTGAGGATGAAGATGTGATTCATGGAGAATGAGGGCGTATTTATAGCCTTTAGGGGGCGTGGGGGTAGAATAGTCTTTCTATGTGTAAAGACATCTCATGAGAGCTTTATGGTCCATATGTACGGGTATGTGGAATCTTTTCCATGTGGGAGAATGCTTGAAGGGCATTTTTGAGGTTAATGAGAAGTTTGGTTGTGGTCCATGTGAGTATGAATGGCTTTAAGGGCATTCTTGTCATTTTGTGTGTTGAAGACACCTTCACATGGTAAGGCATGTGTTTAGGGGTACAAAATACATTTGTAGGGAGTTACTTGCCTTCCTTGGGAGTTAAGGAAGCATGAAGAGCTGTTTCCGAGGCTTTGGTGTGGGTAAAGCACGTCTTTGAGGAAGTTTGGGAGGGGGGGGATGGTAAATGGCTTTCTGGCAGAGAAGCCCTGTGTGGCAACGGCTAAGATGGTTGGACGGCTGAGGAGGAAGCCTACCTACGGCTCAGGGTTGAAGCTTGATGTTGGACATGTGTCCTTAAACAATCTGTCTTTTCCCTGATTGTAAAAGATTTTGACCAAAGTCGTTGAATAAAAGATGTTACTTGTTGTGTTCATCTTATTAATAGTTTTTGGTAGAGTAAAATAGAATGTTTATTCTATAGTTCATAAATGAAGCAATTATGTTATTATTATCACAAGCGAGTTAATGTGAGGAAGAATTAATAATCATAATAAATGAACTTAAAATATCCGTGACTTGATTAACGGGGGGGGGGGGGGGGGGGGGGCGCTAGATGACCTTCTGCCACAGAAGCCCTGTGTGGCCATGGCTGGACGACTGAGGCGGAAGCCTACCTGCGTGTAAGAGCTGAAGCTTGATGTTGGACATGTGTCCGTAAACAATCTGTCTTTTCCCTGATTGTAAAAGATGTTGACCAAAGTCGTTGAATAAAAGATGTTACTTGTTGTGTTAATCTTATTATAGTTTTTAGTAGACTAAAATAGAATGTTTGTTCTATAGTTCATAAAGGATGCAATTATGTTATTATTATCACATGCGAGTTAATGTGAGGAAGAATTAATAATCATAATAAATGAACTTAAAATATCCGTGACTTGATTAACTGAGTGGGAACTCATTAATTGGATAAAGTCTTAATGTGACTAATTGATATAAACATATTCTGGATTAAGTGTGTTTCACACTCACTAGAAGTGCATCAAGTATGAAGCGTCTTCATACTGGACTCGACCTGACTTAAACTCCAGAAGTTATCATATAAGATCGTCAGTGATAACTTGGACTTGAGTCACTAGTAGATGATCAAATGGATATTCGATCTAAGTCCTGAGTGATCTCGAGCCTGGACTATTGACTTGATTGTTCTTTGATTTAATTGTTAAAGAATACATTTACTGTCGTTCCCAGTGCTGCTATTTTAGGAACATGATAGTCAACAAGTAAGGGTAGCTTCGTCATAGAAACGGACATCACATAGCTCTTTTCAGAGTCAAGATAATTCCCTTGATTGTTAGTGTTGATGTGCAAATTCGTTCCCTAATCGGAATAATGAGGTCATTAATTAAATTTACGGTACAGTAAATTAAGACCAAAAATATGAATATAATTGAATATTCATACATTTGGGCTTGTGGGATACATAGCCCAGAGGCCCAATAAACATTTAATTGTGTTTTGGCCCGAACAGAGTCCAAAGGCCCAAAGGGCAGAAGCCCATTTCGAGCAGAGATTGCTCAATACAGATGTGGGCTGATAGCTTCTAAAGGGTAATACCCCGAGCAAAGCTCAATAACTACACCAACTCAAGCAAGAACCAACACTTGGGTAACATCCAAGTACCATCAAGGCCAACGACCTGAATAGCCCGAAGTTCATCCCGGGCAGAGATTGCCATAAAAGGATCCGAGCAGAAGCAAATGAAGTACCCGAGCACGAGCAAACCAAGTCAACAACCTCGATTCAAACCTGTAGAGCCTGACCAGGAAGATCGCCATGATCCAAATTCAAATCCCCACGACGTCAAGTCAAAGTCCGCTACTGCGCAATTCTCTCAGAGCGTGGCCCACGTGTCAGCCCGACAGCAAGTCAAGCTTCGAACTTGAAGCCATCACCAACGTACACTTCCAACGGGCAGAAATCAGAAGCCTATAAAAGCAAGAAGACAGCCCTATCACACGCACACAAGCATTTACTTTGAGAGAAAAGAGTCTGTTAGATTTGAAATTTCAGAGTGTTTTTCTTTTCGATCAACTAAGAATTGGCTTATGGTTGTGGTTGATCTCTCTTTCAAAACAATAAACTTACAGAGGACGTAGTCAACTACCGCATTGGGACGAACCTCTCTAAAAAAGCTTTTGTGTTTTGTCTTATTTTTAATCTTTTTGTTATTGTCGAAAGTATTGACAACGCTGAGGTCAGGATCCACAAAATTCTTAGCATCTTCAAATCGAAATCCCATTCACAACTCACGTGACTGTTGGTGTGCGAAACCACGTCAACAGTTTGGCACCGTCTTTGGGAAATCTTTGATCTCGCTAACTCTGTCATACTCGACACACCATGAGTTTGGCAGAGGTAACTCCCGACCAGAATGCAGAAGGGCAGGCTCTGAGAACCTAGCTCCAAGAAAGGCTGCTGAAAATGACGAGCTCAAAAGGCAAATTGGGTTCCTTATGAGCAGCCAGACCCGACTCGAATAGAGGCCTTACTCTGTGAACAGACCCGGGCAGACCTCTGGGAAAAAGAATCACGAGAGGGTTAATACGGTCCACTTTGACTTCCTGGACCCCAACGATCCCCGATCCCGGAGAACCAATCAACCGCCTCTCCCGAGGGGCACGCCCACGGGCGTATTTCCATTTCCACCAAGCGTCGGCACTCCCCAGTTCCGAGCTCTTGTACTCGGGACTAACCAGCCCGATATAGGGCAGCATACACCCTATCAGCAATCCCACAACCATCCATCAGGAGTTCATTTCTCAAGCCCTTCCCAGACAGATATTCCGAGCTACCTCACCCCTCACGGGTCAAGCAACTACCCTCAGCATATAGAGGATTAGCATGCTGGCTCGTACCCTCAGCATACTCAAGCTGGACCTTTGTCCTAGAAAAACTCCAAGCTGGATGACCTCATACGTACCATGAAAAGAATGGGAGAAAGACTCTCCGAAGTGGACTCCCGAGTACATCGTGCGGTATCTGCCGTTCCAAAAATCAAGTGCCTGGTCGAGGAGTCGATGAGAACCCCGTTCTCGACGGCTATCACGGACACGCGCATGAGACACGGCGGGCAGATCCACCTGCCCAAGTACGATGGGACCACCTACCCAAAAGTGCACCTAAGGGCGTTCCGAATCGCGATGGGACGGGAAAACTTGGACATCCACGAGCTGGACGCCGAGCGATGCCAATATTTTGCTGAAAACCGAGTGGGGGCAGCAATGGAGTGGTTCTCCAAACTATAACCAAGATCGATTGACAACTTCGAACAGCTAACCATGGTATTCCTCAAACATTTTTCCATGTTTATGGAAACCGAGACTACCATGGCGAATTTGTACGCCCTACAACAAAGGGAAAATGAGCCTCTCAGATACTTCATGACAAGGTTCAAGGCAAAAATGGTCTGAATTAACGGGCTAGCGGATAAAACGGCCATAGCCGCTCTAACAAGCGGGCTATGGAACGACTCCAGGTTTAAAACCGACATTCTGGTTAATCGGTACACCTCAATAGAGGATGTGATCCACCGTGCCTCCAACTGGATCAAGCACGATGAGGAAAATGAGGCTTTAAAGACAAAGTTCGGGTCATCCCTAAATGTACCAAGGCCCGGGGTACACCCGTCCCAGTCAAGGAATGGGAAGCAACCCCCTTTAAGGGCCCCAAGAACCACGTTCCTACTAGGGGATCTAATCCCCAGAATGGGAATTTCCAACACGGAATATCCCATCCCGGGGGAAGAGCACATCCCCAAAACCAGGTCTACAATCTGAACTCGGAAGCTGAGGAAGAAGCCGAAGCCGACGAGCAAGGAGAACTGTATATGAGAGCCGGTGACATGGCGCCCAACAACAGGGACCTCAATGCCTGGTGCAAATTTCACCAGAGGTATGGACACCATACCAGAAACTGCATAATCCTACGGGCCCGTCTCGCCGACAGATATCTAAAAGACGAGCTCGGGATCTACCGTTGGCCTTCTTCAGGTCAGAAGGGGAACGCGCCAAGCAGGCTCAGCAACCAAACGTTGAGCAGGGCAACAACGTGAGACCCGAGTGGAAGTAGCCGACCAAGGGCAGCAACACACCCCCCCATAAGCGATGCAAAGTCCTCATGTTGGAAGAACAAGCTGACCAAGAGTCAGAAGATATGGATGAACCAGTGACCGAAGAGGCCATCGGAAGAATCTATACCATAGTCGTAGGATCTCGGTTCTATGGGAACTCAATCAACTCCATCAAAGCCCATCATAGGAGATTGAAAGTCAGCCCCGTGGTTCTCCCACGGGAAGAACCCGACTATGAAATCTCTTTCAAGGACAGTGAGGCGTCGACACTGGTCGGGCCTCATGATGACGCTCTGGTCATCACCTCTTAGTCTCCGGATACACAACATAAATAATTTTGGTCGATAAAGATAGCTCGATAGACGTCATCTTCTTGTCGTGCTTACGCAAGATGGGGGGTCGATGATACAGATACCAATAGGGTTTCAACAGAGAAATGGTCAATACCTTAGGGATAGTCAGACTGTCAATTGTCGCCTGTGGAATAGGCAAGATGAAAAATTTCCTGGTGCTAGACTGTCCCACGGCCTACAACATGATCCTTAGGAGACCATGGATTCATTTGATGAAGGTCGTTCCGTCCACCTACCACCAAACCATTCACTTCCCAAGGGCGGATGGATTCATCGCAGAGGTCAAGGGCAATAAAAAACAAGCCGGAATTTGCTACATGACATCCTTCCGGATGTAACGCATGCCTGAGACGCGGGCAAAAACTCTAAATACCGACCAATAGAAATTAATGGCTGTAGGGGAAAAAGATTCGGCTCAAGAAAGGGACGGCAATAATGAGGGCTCTGACTTGGAAATGACACACCAGGTCCAGATTGACCCGCAAAACCGGACCACAAAGTGGGGATCGGGGTCAACTTACACAATGACGTCAGAAAAAAGCTGATCAAATTCCTCACTAGGAACCACGACTGCTTTGTGTGGTCC
Organism: Parietaria judaica; assembly: GCA_954871525.1. Taxonomy (NCBI): domain Eukaryota; kingdom Viridiplantae; phylum Streptophyta; class Magnoliopsida; order Rosales; family Urticaceae; genus Parietaria; species Parietaria judaica. The sequence continues at coordinate 61,806,528 of OX940860.1, forward strand.
CACGAAGACATGCCGGGAATCGACCCAAGCTTAACCGCCCATCGCCTCAACGTAGACCCGCGTCACAAACCGGTGAAGCAAAAGAGGAGAAAATTGGGACTTGACCGGGCCCAGGCGGTAAATGATGAGGTCGAGAAATTACTCAAGACTGGTTCCATCAAGGAGGTAAAATACCCGGATTGGTTAGCCAAAATGGTAGTAGTAAAAAAAAAGGGAAGGCAAGAGTCTGTATCGACTTCACAGACCTAAACAAAGCATGTCCAAAGGACAGTTTCCCTATTCTTCACATCGACCGTTTAGTGGAAGCAACCTGCGGGCATGAACTCCTATCCTTTATGGACGCTTTCTCAGGGTATAATCAGATGTTGATGCATTTCGAGGACCAAGAAAAAATTGCGTTCGTAATTGATCGAGGAATTAACTGTTATAAAGTAATGCCTTTCGGACTCAAGACCGTAGGAGTGACATATCAACGGTTGGTAAACCAGATGTTCGCCGAGCAGCTCAGTAAGACAATGGAGGTCTACATCGACGATATGCTCGTAAAATCCACCAAGGCTACAAACCATATGTCTCACTTGGAAGAATGATTCGCAATACTCAGGAAGTATCAAATGAAGCTCAATCCCGCTAAATGCACATTTGGCGTAACATACGGAAAGTTCCTCGGTTACTTGGTAACCCAACGAGGAATAGAGGCCAACCCGGATCAAATCAAAGCTCTCCTAAACATGCCCTTCCCGAGGACAGTTGGGGAGACGCAGAGATTAATCGGGAGGATAGCGGCTCTTAATAGGTTCATCTCGAGGTCTATGGACAATTGTTTGCCCTTCTACAAGATCTTAAGGGGCAACAAAAAATTTGAGTGGACAAAAGAATGCAAGAAGGCATTCCAAAACCTCAAAATGTACCTGCCAATGACACTGGTGCTATCCCAACCAATCACGGGGAACCACTACTGCTGTACCTGGCAGTATCTCTCTAGGTCGTTAGTGGTGTGATCGTTAGGGAAGACAGAGGTGAACAAAAACCAATTTTCTACGTCAACAAGTTGCTAGAGGACGCAAAAACTAGGTATCCCGCCATGGAAAAACTAGCTTTGGCTATGATAACCTCGGCGCGAAAACTCCGGCCATACTTTTAGTCCCATACCATTTTGGTGATGACGACTCAACCCCTACGGGTTATCCGCCATAGCCCAAATCAGTCGGGATGACTGACCAAGTGGACAGTCGAACTAAGTGAGTTCAACATCGAATACAAAATTTGAACATGTGCTAAATCCCAGGTGCTAGCGGATTTCCTAATTGAACTCCCGATGGAAGACCCATCGGGAGTTCAATTATGGGTGGATCCGGAGTAGGAATACGCTTGATCTCCCCGACCGGAGAGGTCATAGAACAGTATGTTAGAAAAATGTTCCATGCCACAAATAACGAGACAGAATATGAGGCACTGATAGCAGGGTCTGGCAACGACAGTAGGGGACAATAAAGTTAGAGCCCATTCAGACACTAAACTTGTCACCAACCAAATCAGTGGCGAATATACCACCATGGACGATCGCATGGAGAAATACCTCGCGGTGGTCAAGGATCTGATCTCTAAATTTGACAAAGTTGAGGTGGTTCAGATACCACGAAGTGAGAACTCTTCGGCTGATGTTGTGGCCGGACTGGCGTCGACTTCGGATCCCTAGGCAAAAAGGATAAATCTAGTGAAATTAATAGACAAAACCAATGTAATTCTATGCATCCACAATATCCAAACAGATATGGAGGACTGGAGAACCCCCATCCTAAATTATACCCTGACAGGAGAAAAGCCCCAGGATAAGCAGAAGGCCCGGAAGCTCCGCATTCAGAGCGCTAGGTTCTGTCTGATAAACGGAAAATTGTTTAAACGAAGTTACTCCGGACCCTACCCAAGGTGCTTAGGAAAGACCGAAGCTAAAATCGTACTACAAGAAATTCATGACGCAGAATGGGGAAACCATTCCGGCGAGAGATCACTCTCAAACAAAGCAAAACGGCAGGGTTTTTTCTGGCCAACCATGTTGGCCGATGCGGAGGCCTACGCTAAGCGATGCAAAAAATGTCAGCATCATTCACCGGCCATACATTGTCCGACAAAGAAGTTGTCATCAGTCTCAGTACCCTACCCGTTCATGAAATGGTCCGACAGAGAAGTTGTTCGGACATACTGGGACCTTTCCCCCTGGCACTAGCCAGGAAAAGATTCCTACTAGTCGTGATGGACTATTTTTTGAAATGGGTAGATGCCGAATCCTATCCCAACATCAAAGACTCAGATGAGGAACACTACGTGTGAAAAAAACATCATAAGTCGTTTCGGATTACCCAAGTAAATCATCGCTGACAACGGACCCCAATTCGTGTCAAATAGATTCCAGAATTTCTGCTACAACTGGAAGATTTCCTTGAACATGTCCACCCTAAGATATCCACAAGGAAACGGCCAGGCAGAGGTGTTGGACATATGTGTCCTTAAACAAGATATTTTATCCATTTGTAAGAGATTATGACAAGTCGTTGAATAAAGATGATGCTTATTATGATAATCTTATTATAGTTTCTGGTAGAGTAAAGTAGAATGTTTGATTCCTTAGTTCATAAAGGATGCAATTATGTTATTATTATCACAACAGAGTTAATGTGAGGAAGAATTAATAATCATAATAAATGAACTTAAAATGTCCGTGACCTGATCAACTGAGTGGGAGCCCATTAATCGTATAAGGTCATTAATGTGACTAAGTGACAATTCTATTCTGGATTTTGTGTGTGTCACACTCACTAGAAGTGCATTAAGTATGAATTGTCTTAATACTGGACTGGACCTGACTTAAACTCCGGAAGTTATCATATAAGACCGTCACTGATAACTTGGAGATGAGTCACTAGTAGATGATCAAATGGATATTCGATCTAAGTCTTGAGTGATCTTGAGTCTAAGCTGCTGGCTTGATTGTTCTTTGATTTAACCGTTAAAGAACACAAAATATTACCGCTGTTCCCAACACTATTATTTTGGGAACATGATAGTCAGCAGTAAGGGTAGCTTGGTCATAGACATGGGTATCACAAAGCTCTCTTCAGAGTGATGATGATTCCCTTGATTGTCGGTGGTGAGAAGTGAGAGGTACCCGTGCGCAACTTATGAATCGAAACCATAAGTGGGTCACTCATAATATTACTGACTGAGTCAAGGATGAAAATGCAATGAGGGGCATAACGGTAGAAACCGCCTGCTCGTGTGTGGATCATCAAGTGAAAGATCAATAACCCGAATTTGATTGTATCAATGGACACCCTGCTGTTATAAAGGGAATAATATATACCATATCACTAAAGAGTGCAGCCTCGGGTCTATAGTGGAATCACTACGAGGTTTGACGAACAACTAGCAGTTCGTTGGAGCTTAAGTGATACGGGTCCATGGTCCCCATGATAGCTCCGTAACGGATGATACGTACGTGATTAAAATACATTCTGGATAATGTTTAATCATTTGGCTTGACTTATAAAACTGAAAGGTCTGTGACAGACGTCAGATAGTTTTATCGTTAGCGTGGCAAAAGTACCATATTTTGGTACACGAAATTAACTGATAAAATAAAGTTAGAATTTAGATTTTCTATAAGCACCATGTTGTTGGAAATTAAATTCTAAGTAACTTTTCTTTTTGAACCGAGTCATTTCGACTTACGGTTAGTGATTTATGGATTTTCTAAGTTTATGATCGGTTCGATAAACTTTGAAATTAAATCACATGTCACGAATTTAAATGATGGTGTGGCACCATGATATTTTAATGTGTGATATTGAGATCAGGAAATATTAATATAATTTAATTATTTGGATTTAATTATTAATATGTTATTAATAATTAATTAATAATTAATAGATTTATATTAATAAATAAAAATATATATTTATATATATATTTATATGTGTAAATTCGAATTAGGGTTTCATAGTATGAAACCCTAGCCAATTCGAATAACATGATTTGGTCTTTCCATATTTGCGGCATAAGTACCAAATGTTTTGGTATCTTGGCAAATCCCTAAAATCAATTTAATCCATTGGATCGGTTATGATTTAATGTCAACCGTTGGATTAGGATATTGATAAGTTCGAATTTAATAACTTGGTGACCAAGTTTCATTTTTCGAATTTGGTTAATTAATTATATCCGTTAGATCGGTCTAAGATTTAATCTTTACCGTCTGATTGGAAATTAATTAATTATATATATTTATATAATTTTCGAATTATAGGTTAAGGATAAAATCGAAATTGTTTTTAATAAATCATTTTATATTTGATTTTATCCTAAACTAATTTGATCCATTAGATCGGTTTAAAGATTTATCTCAACCGTTGGATCTAGATAATGATAATTCGAATTTTAATATATATATATATATGATAATTCGAATTTAATAAAGATAAGAAGATAAGATTGGATTTTTTATTTATCCAAATCTTTCTTATTTAATTAAATCCCTAATTAATTATATCCATTGGATTTAGATGAGATTAAATCTGGACCATTGGATTAAGATAATTAATTATATTTAATATATAGAATTCGAATTTTAGGGAGGGAATTTCTCCAATTCGGTTACGGTTTGAGCCTATAAATAGGAAGCTCATTCTACACATTTTTCACACCTTTCCCCAGAGAAAAATTCGAACTCTCCCTCTTCCTCAGGGTCTACGAATTTTCTCTCTGATCTCTCTTTTCTGGTTCGGCTTACGAGACTATTTCTCCGGAAGCTTAAAAAGAACCATCAGTTAAAATTTTGCGACGGAGTCCTGCCGGCGAAGCCCACGCTTCGGTACAAGGATTCCTGGAGAATATCCCGGAAGATCACGGGAGTTTCCCTCAGCACTGGCGGAGCCCTGCCCGATTCAGAACACGCAGCCGGAAGTCGTCAATTGAGGTACGGCCTTATGCATTGGGTTAATAAATGCAACCATTTACTGCTTTCTATTTATTTCCTATTATGACTAGATTATTAATAATGATATATGAATATTAAATTACATAATATTTATCAGATCTTGTGAAATGGTTATTCTCCGATATCCGGACCGTTGGACAGATAACAAGTTATTCCGCTTTAAATTAATTTTTTAATGTTACCCGGACGGTTCGGAGGCTATATTCGTGATAATTTACTCGGAATTCGAGACGTGATTCCCAACAATTGGTATCAGAGCCATGGTTCAAGGATAAATAATTACGTAATTTAATTAATGGGTTTAAGAACAAATTATTTGATGAATAAAATTAATTATTTAAAATTGAAATTTTGAATTTCAAGATATTTTAAATTTTAATTTAAAATAAGAAAATTACCCGACCCGAAAAATCGGACCGGGTAGTTGGACCGGGCTGCCCTTGGCAGCCCAGCCCGAGAATGACGCGAACAGGGGCTGCCGCTGCAGACCCAGGTTGTTCGCCAAGGGCAAAGCCCACGGGCCAGGCCCACGGGCAGGGGCCTCGCCAAGGCCATTCGGCCAGGGCAAGGGCACTCGTGTGGGCCTGGCGGGCTGGCCGCAGGCCACGCTGCCTGGCAGCGGAATGGGCCTGCAGGCCCAGCCCGAAGTGCCAGGGCAATGCCCTGGCCTACCCGTGGGCTGTCCCTACATGTGGGCCCGGGCTTAAGCCCGGAGGGCCCACGCGCAATTTTTTATATGGGTCGGATTTTTAATCCGACCCGGATCCCGTGGATTAATTATTAATTATTATTAATGAAATTAATATTTATGAATTAAAATTAATTATGATTAATTAATATGAATTAAAATATGGATGTTATTTCCGGATAAATAACATGGATGTTGTTTAATAATTAAATAACATTGTCTTATTTAATAAATTAAAATATGGATGATAATATTCGAAGAATAATATCATTGTCTTATTTTAATATTTCATAAATAATTATTAAAGGGCATTAAAATGTTTAATGATAATTCTTAGAGAATAAGTATCATTAATTATGAATATTCATCATATATATAATTTGGTATAACCTATTTTCATAACCCTCAAACATAGTGTCTATGTTTAGATCATTATTAATATGTCTAAATAGGATAGATATAAATAATAAAGAGTAAATCTAAAAGTATTAATTATTAGTTGGAAAAATTTCAAACGTACAATCTTGCCTAAGGAAGAGGGAATCAAAAGTGGGACCGGTTCACCATCCACTTCTGGGTGACCGGTTAGGACCCCTCCCATCGACCTGGAGAGCGTACGTTTTGATCTATCACTACCGACGAAATAATAAACACATTTTTAGGGCTTATTTTAAAATTACGTGTCGTAATAAATAAAGCCAAAATATAAACTTTTAATGTGTCATTAATAGACAGTTTATATAATAAGTTTTTTCAACTTAGAAATTAAAAACGTTATATTCCTAAAAAACAATGGCAAGTATAGAATAAAAAAAAAGGTCTCCATTATTACTGTCACAAGGTCTGCTAACCACACCGCCTCGAGTCACCCTAGTATGTCCATTCCCTAAGGAAGGTGTGCTTGTGGGAGGTTTGACACTGTGATAGTTCCAAAAGAATATGGGGACGGAGGAATCTTGGAAATGGACCTTGAGTCACCCTGGAGTAACCATTCCGTAAGGACGACGTTTCCAAGAGGATCCCGAGAACCGAAAATAATGGATTAAGCTTGCACGGAAGTTGGTGCTTCCTGACCGTCTATGGTGATAGTTAATAATCATAGAGAACTTGGTGGTTCTTGTTATGAATATTAATTAAGTTTATGACTAAAACTTAGTTTAACCAAACTACACGGTTGATACCGCGAGTCACCCTAGAGTGACCATGCCACTAAGGACGGCAACGACGTGTACAGTCGGTTAAATTATCACGAAATAGTTAAAGGGTTTATTTAACGTTTTCCCAGAACATGTTTGCATCATGTAACTATTTCGAACCATTTTTTACCTAAAACATTCTATCTATAATAAAGTTTAATAAGTTTCTTTTTCAATGTCAGTCTAAAATGTCTATCCCAAATATATATAGAATAGTCTGATGTGTATTTAATGTCAAGACAATAAAAGTTCAAATAAGTGATTTTGTTCACTTATTGATTATCTTTTGTGTTTAGCTGGTATTTCCACTCGATATTACAAGGGAGTAATTCGAAAGTTCTTGAACTTGGGAAATGGCTAAGAAATAAACAAAGATAAGATAATCGCCCAACCCAAAGTTAATGATTGGTTAAGGTTTAAACCTTTGACTGAATCCAGGATTCGGAAGACAATCATAAATTGACTATATTAGTCAAAGTAATGGGATAATTATTTCAGTGGGAGCAACTTGTTTAAATATAATAAATTGTTGTTTTCAAGAACAATATTTATTATACCCGTGACTTACGTGGAAATTCAAATATCCACTTATATGAACAAAGTTTTATCATTGTAGATAATAATGAAATTATTATTTATGAAATGATTTAGTTGTTTTTATTGATTGTCCGGATATGTGAAATAAACAAGCTCGAACCATTATAAAATAATGAATGAATAATATGGATGTGACAGCCAGAAAAAGGTTAACTATGAAAGTGATCATACCTAAGGCATCTTAATGACAGTCATATTAATTTGGATGAGATAAACAGGATGGACCAATGCGTGAACTGTTCGTCAGTTCCCTGCCTGTTTGATAATCTTGTCTAAAGATTAAAATGATTAAAAGACCATTTCATGAGAAAAGGTCTAAAGAGCCACAGTTCCTATAAAGCTTGTACATACTTGGTGTATGTGGTCCATTATACAAGCTCGAGAAGGATATGAATACTTTATCTAATGATAAGAAAGTATTCAAAGGTATGAATGCAAAGTAAATTAGAACTTATGTGAGTTCAAGAAATTTATTGCATAAATCGAATTTTTAAATTCGATAAATCACTAATGGCTCTTCAGTTATTCTGAAGTGGTGAATCTGAACTTTTAATTCAGTGATCACCGTTAAGAGAAATTAATTCTCTGTTAGTCAACGTTTCCTTGCACCCATCAAGCACATTGAAGTGTTCTAGAAAGAAGGAACAATAACCTTTTAGAAATGATTAAGGGGAAAGAATCATTTTATATTATTCATTTAATGGGACGCGGACGAAATATAGTTTATGATCATATAAGAGAGTAATTGTTTTACAGCAATAGTAACTCTTTTGGAATATGACTCTATAATAAACTATGAACCTCAAGGCAAAATATTACTGGAGGAATTGTTAGATGACAAAGTAATTACACAATCAACAGCGCCTGTATATAATCAGAGTGCGGAAACCACGGTCCCAAATCAGAACCAAGGGGTACTCAGACGTAGTGGGAGGTTCAAAAGACCTGTTAAGCGCTACGAGCACACCCAGTTGGAATTTCACCTAGCTGTTACAAACACTAGTGTTGAAGATCCCATAGGCTATGAGCAAGCTATGATGGATCCTGATAAGGGAGAATGGCAGGAAGCCATGAACCAAGAAATAGAATCAATGGATTCTAATGAAGTCTGGGAACTTGTAGACTTACCGGATGGCTTCAAAACCATTGGCTGTAAGTGGGTATACAAGCGAAAGAGAGGAGTGGACGGGAAGGTTGAAACCTTCAAGGCTAGACTAGTGGCAAAGGGTTTTACCCAGAGGGAAGGTATTGATTTCGATGAGACCTTCGCTCCAGTCGCTAAGTACAAGTCCATCCGGATTCTCATGGCCATAGCCTGTAGTCTCAATTACGAGATTTGGCAGATGGACGTCAAAACCGCCTTCCTGAACGGGTACATTGACGAAAAACATCTATATGGACCAACCAGATGGGTTCGTGCAACAGGGTCAAGAAGGGAAGGTTTGCAGATTACTCAAATCCATCTATGGATTGAAGCAAGCTTCCAGATCCTGGAATCTAAGGTTCGATGAAACCATCAAAACCTATGGATTCATACAGAACATCAATGAGGCCTGCATATACAAACTCAATGATGAAACCGTGGAGATATTCCCTATTCTATACGTCGACAATATTGTTCTCATTGGAAACAGTGTGAAGAGGCTATCGGACGTGAAAGCGTGGCTATCTACGCAATTCCAAATGAAGAACATGGGAGAAGCCAGTTATGTTCTTGGGATCCGTATTTTCAGGGATCGCAACAACAGGCTTATGGCCTTATCTCAAGTAGCTTACATTGATAAGGTGCTTGAACGTTTTGCAATGGCAAACTCCAAGGGAGGTAATTTACCGACCAGACATGGAGTGTTACTTAGCAGGAAACAATGCCCAACTTCTCCGGAAGAGCAAGATGTGATGAGGCGAATACCCTATGCTTCAGCAGTGGGAAGTCTGATGTACGCTATGCAGTGTACTAGGCCAGACATCTGTTACGCTGTGGGAATTGTTAGCAGATACCAATCCAACCCTGGTATGGCTCATTGGACAGCAGTGAAGAACATTCTCAAGTATCTTCGGAGAACGAGAGACTATATGTTAGTGTTTTCAGAATCAGAACTGAATCCACTAGGATACACTGATTCAGACTTTATGTCTGATAGAGACGCGAGAAAATCGACGTCGGGAGCAGTGTACACCCTTGCTGGTGGAGCGATATTCTGGAAAAGCGTAAAGCAATCATGTATCACAGATTCCACAATGGAAGCTGAATACGTGGTAGCTTGTGAGGCAGCCAAAGAATCAGTTTGGCTCAAGAATTTCTACATAGAGCTGGGAGTTGTTCCATATGTAGATCGGCCCCAAACACTATACTGTGACAATAGTGGTGCGGTGGCAAATTCTAAAGAGCCCAGAGACCATAACAAGGCGAAACATATAGAACGTAAATACCATCTCATAAGAGAAATAGTGCATCGTGGCGACGTGAGGGTTGTGAAAATAGCTTCGGAAGACAATCTGGCTGATCCATTCACCAAGACGTTGCCAGAGAAAATATTCAGGAGGCATCTGGAAAGTATGGGTCTGAAAGACATGGGTCATCTTCTTTACGTACAAGTGGGAGATTGTTGGACATATGTGTCCTTAAACAAGATATTTTATCCTTTTGTAAAAGATTATGACAAGTCGTTGAATAAAGATGATGCTTATTATGATAATCTTATTATAGTTTCTGGTATAGTAAAATAGAATGTTTGATTCCTTAGTTCATAAAGGATGCAATTATGTTATTATTATCACAACAGAGTCAATGTGAGGAAGAATTAATAATCATAATAAATGAACTTAAAATGTTCGTGACCTGATCAACTGGGTGGGAGCACATTAATCGTATAAGGTCATTAATGTGACTAAGTGACAATCCTATTCTGGATTTTGTGTGCGTCACACTCACTAGAAGTGCATTAAGTATGAAGTGTCTTCATACTGGACTGGACCTGACTTAAACTCTGGAAGTTATCATATAAGACCGTCACTGATAACTTGGAGATGAGTCACTAGTAGATGATCAAATGGATATTCGATCTAAATCCTGAGTGATCTTGAGTCCAAGCTGCTGGCTTGATTGTTCTTTGATTTAACCGTTAAAGAACACAAAATATTACCGCTGTTCCCAACACTATTATTTTGGGAACATGATAGTCAACAGTAAGGGTAGCTTGGTCATAGTGATGATGATTCCCTTGATTGTCGGTGGTGAGAAGTGAGAGGTACCCGTGCGCAACTTATGAATCGAAACCATAAGTGGGTCACTCATAATATTACTGACTGAGTCAAGGATGAAAATGCAATGAGGGGCATAACGGTAGAAACCGCCTGCTCGTGTATGGATCATCAAGTGAAAGATCAATAACCCGAATTTGATTGTATCAATGGACACCCTGCTGTTATAAAGGGAATAATATATACCGTATCAGTAAAGAGTGCAGCCTCGGGTCTATAGTGGAATCACTTCGAGGTTTGACGAACAACTAGCAGTTCGTTGGAGCTTAAGTGATACGGGTCCATGGTCCCCAGGATAGCTCCGTAACGGATGATACGTACGTGATTAAAATACATTCTGGATAATGTTTAATCATTTGGCTTGACTTATAAAACAGAAAGGACTGTGGCAGACGTCAGATAGTTTTATCGTTAGCGTGGCAAAAGTACCATATTTTGGTACACGAAATTAACTGATAAAATAAAGTTAGAATTTAAATTTTCTATCAGCACCATGTTGTTGGAAATTAAATTCTAAGTAAATTTTCTTTTTGAACCGAGTCATTTCGACTTACGGTTAGTGATTTATGGATTTTCTAAGTTTATGATCGGTTCGATAAACTTTGAAATTAAATCACATGTCACGAATTTAAATGATGGTGTGGCACCATGATATTTTAATGTGTGATATTGAGATCAGGAAATATTAATATAATTTAATTATTTTTATTTAATTATTAATATGTTATTAATAATTAATTAATAATTAATAGATTTATATTAATAAATAAAAATATATATTTATATGTGTAAATTCGAATTAGGGTTTCATAGTATGAAACCCTAGCCAATTCGAATAACATGATTTGGTCTTTCCATATTTGAGGCATAATTACCAAATATTTTGGTATCTTGGCAAATCCCTAAAATCAATTTAATCCATTGGATCGGTTATGATTTAATATCAACCGTTGGATTAGGATATTGATAAGTTCGAATTTAATAACTTGGTGACCAAGTTTCATTTTTCGAATTTGGTTAATTAATTATATCCGTTAGATCGGTCTAAGATTTAATCTTTACCGTCGGATTGGAAATTAATTAATTATATATATTTATATAATTTTCGAATTATAGGTTAAGGATAAAATAAAAATTGTTTTTAATAAATCTTTTTATATTTGATTTTATCCTAAACTACTTTGATCCATTAGATCGGTTTAAAGATTTATCTCAACCGTTGGATCTAGATAATGATAATTCGAATTTTAATATATATATATATGATAATTCGAATTTAATAAAGATAAGAAGATAAGATTGGATTTTTTATTTATCCAAATCATTCTTATTTAATTAAATCCCTAATTAATTATATCCATTGGATTTAGATGAGATTAAATCTGGACCATTGGATTAAGATAATTAATTATATTTAATATATAGAATTCGAATTTTAGGGAGGGAATTTCTCCAATTCGGTTACGGTTTGAGCCTATAAATAGGAGGCACATTCTACACATTTTTTACACCTTTCCCCAGAGAAAAATTCGAACTCTCCCTCTTCCTCAGGGTCTGCGAATTTTCTCTCTGATCTCTCTTTTCTGGTTCGGCTTAGGAGACTATTTCTCCGGAAGCTTAAAAAGAACCATCAGTTAAAAATTTGCGACGGAGTCCTGCCGGCGAAGCCCACGCTTCGGTACGAGGATTCCTGGAGAATATCCCGGAAGATCACGGGAGTTTCCCTCAGCACTGGCGGAGCCCTGCCCGATTCAGAACGCGCAGCCGGAAGTCGTCAATTGAGGTACGGCCTTATGCATTGGGTTAATAAATGCAACCATTTACTGCTTTCTATTTATTTCCTATTATGACTAGATTATTAATAATGATATATGAATATTAAATTACATAATATTTATCAGATCTTGTGAAATGGTTATTATCCGATATCCGGACCGTTGGACGGATAACAAGTTATTCCGCTTTAAATTAATTTTTTTTAAATGTTACTCGGATGGTTCGGAGGCTATATGCGTGATAATTTACACGGAATCCGAGACATGATTCCCAACAAGAAGTCTCTAACCGAACCATTGTGGATGGTATCAAGAAGAGACTCGATACCAAGAAAGGCCGATGAGCCGACAAACTCGTCGGCGTCCTATGGTCATATAGGACCATACCGCGAAGAGCAATAGAGGAGACTCCTTTCTCAATGGTATACGGCAAAGAAGCAGTCATACCAGCCAAGATCGAGACCCCCAGTCTCAGAAGGGCGTACGCTCCCGTAAACGAAGAGCTCAACGATGAAAGGAGACAAGACCAGCTTGACCACGTAGACGAACGACACGAACAAGCCCTAATTCAAATTGCGAACTATCAAAACTCGATAGCTAGGTACTACAATTCTAAAGTTAGGCATCGCAAGTTCATCGCCGGAGAACTAGTTCTCAGACGGGTCTTCCAGAACATAGCCGAACCCAATGCTGGTAAACTGGGGTCTAACTGGGAAGGTCCCTATATCGTTATCGAAGTAGTCAAACCTGGTGTATACAAGCTGGCAACCCCGAACGGTTCAAGGATCCTTCAGAGCTGGACTGATATGCACCTAAAAAAATATTACACCTAACATGCCAGAGATTGATCTCCCATGAACTACGTAATAGCTTGATCCTCGAAGGACGGGGTACGTAGGCAGTCCAAACAAAAAAGGTCGGGTACAGCCCCAACAAACCCAATAAATCCACATGCCACATGCCTAGATAGGTTCAGAAGCTAATACCCCCGATCGAAGGATAAATATCAATCGCAACAAAACTACAGAACATCAACCCGAGACACATCCAAATAAATGTGAGTAATTTCAATTACATCAAAGAAAGTTTATATATTACTAAACAAATCGTGATTTATTCCACACAATCAAATCGATCATCACTTAGTACTTCGAGCACAGTCAATTTATTATCCACAATGGTTCATAAGTAGTAAAATTACACTAAGTCCAGGCAACAATCCTGGCATCTATTCGGGTACCACACCCTTTCTTTGTGAGTTACATACTCTGCCCGGGTACCACACCCTTTCTTTACGAGTTACATACCCTGCCCGGGTACCACACCCTTTCATTGCGAGTTACATACTCTGCCCGGGTACCACACCCTTTCATTGCGGGTTACATACTCCGCCTGGGTACAATACCCTACGCTACTCGATTCGGGCATCAGGAACTGCATCCGGGGATAAACCAGCCATGCTCGGCCCTGAACCCTACAGCAAGCCCACTCGAGTAAACACTAGGCGACTGAGCCTAAGACCCCCAAGGTACTAAATTCTTGCTAAGTACTTATTTTCCTTTGATTATTTCTTATGATGTGAATCCTAATTCCCATAGTGAAAGACATTTTAACTTAGAAATAGAATCGGAATATTCAACTTGAAAATTCAAACCTTCTGGTCGAATATACTGATCAGAGATTTTACAAAAGGAAAAAAAGTCATTTATTATGTTTTCTATAAAGGAAAAGTTTACGAGAAAGATCGCAATATTTATTTGATAAAAAAAAAGCCCTAGCCACAAGCAACGAGTATGTACGAGAAAATAAAATGAAAAGAAAATTACAAAAAAGGGTTCATGTCCCATGACTTGCCCGAAATAAAGCCCTTACCACGGGCATAAATTATGTTCGAAACTTATTCAAAAAAAAAAAGGAGCAAAAGCTCAGAGATCGCTGTTTCCTCTAAACGGCATCGGTGAGGGTCTTTTCACGCGGAGTCGGCTCAATCGGGTCGTTCTCGGTCGGGGTCGGCATGTGCTCGGCTAGGGCCGGCTCAGTCGGGGCTGGCTCAGTCGGGTTCGGCTCAGCCGGGACATTCTCGCCAGAGTTTGCTTCAGCTTGGGTCACCGCATCTCTGCTCGGCTCGACATTGGTCAGCTGGTCCACCTGAAGGACATCCTGATCTGCCACATCAGCACCCTCCGTCAAGCCGAGCTTGGGGGAGAGAACTGGAGAGTCCACCACGGGTGCCGGCTGCCCGGCCAGGAGGTCTTATTAGGCAGATTTGTCCTCCGTAAGGATTGTTAGCTAGCCAGAAAAGTCGGTGAGCTTTCCCTTAAAGATCTCACTGATGATAGCCATGTTGCCATGAACCTGATTAAGGATCTTGGTATCATAGGCAACTTTTTGGTGGTGAGCAATCACCGCATCCCTCTGCTGCACGCGCTTCCTATACTTGCGCCGAACAACCTTGGCCGCCTCCTTCTCAGCTGATGCTTCTGCCCGGGCCTGGGTCAGCGTGATCAACTCCTCACGGAGCTCCCTTAGCGCGATCACCTCCTCACGGAGCTCCCTTAGGCTATTCTCAGCCCGGCCCAGCGCGGCATCAGAGGTGGTGAGCATCCCAATTGCCTTGTGCTCGTTCGCCTGAGCCTCAGAAACTAAGGCTGAGGCATTAACGAGCTTCTCCCTAAGGTCCATATCGGTGATCTCCAGAGCCTTGATCTTGTTGTCCCTAATGCCGATATGGCGTTTCAGCTTGACAACCTCTTTATTAGTCATGATCAGCTCCCCAGAGTTCTTCTCAAGCTCGGCATTTACTCGAGCAAGCTCCTCTTTCTTTTTGGCCCGCTCGGCCTTCATCCCCTCCCCTTCGGCGACGGTCAGCCTGTCCTTCAGCTCATTGATCGAGCCCTCATACTTGAGGATCAGATCGTTAGCGTATGCCCCGAGCTACCAACAAAACAAAAATGGAAATTACTTAGGAAATTTTCATAAAAAAAAAAAAACAAAAAAAGAAGGGGCCAAGATCATGGCACCTGGTTTACCTTGGCCTGCAAGGAAGCAAAGGCATTGTACTCCCGGGGGTGGGAGACTTCAGCGTCCTGGACATGGGGCACTACCGCGCTCGTCAACTGCTTCATCAAGTTCCCAGCTACATTGGGAGCCTCATGAAGACCCTTCTCGCCATACCAGGCCACCTTCGCGGTCCTCCTGATCTCAGATTGGGAGCCCGAACTACCCTTCTTGGCAGATGCGACTTCCCGAGCAGGAGTCTCCACTCTCTGACTGGAGGCAACCTTGGTCGGAACCCAGTTTCTATCGACCGTTTTCTTGTAAGTGACCCCTTGTTTCCCGGGGCCATGGTCCTTGCTAGGAGGTTTGGTGCTCTTGGGTCGGGCAACCTCAGAAGAAGGCTTGGCAACCTTCTGGGTGGGCTTATCCCCCTTCGGTTTCTTGCGAGCGACCTCCTCTTTGGTAGAGCAAGCTCGCTTCTCTTGAGGGCTAGTGATCTCAACCGGCGCGAGGCCGGAAGAGACCAGGGGCTCAGGAGTCCCGGTTGGCAGCAGGCATGTCTCCTCGTTGGAAATATCGATAAAATCCCACTTGGCGACAGCCCGGGCAGCCTCTTGCTCAGCTGCGAAAGGAACAGTCCTCTTCGGGACTTGTTTCGACGCGACCTCCGATCCGGGAGTCACCTCACGCCCTTCAACAGGCAGAAGTGGTGTCGACCTCCGACTCCCCCCCTCCTTGGGAACCTCCTGAGTCTGGCCTGAGGCCCCCCGTTCCCTGGGCAGCCTCGGCTTGACCAAAAGCCTTCTCAGCAACGAAAGATTCCTTCTCCTTCCCCTTCCCTTTTGTGGCAGCCTTGGCGGTTGCACGCTGAGCCATCAACTCTCGATAATTGAGCTTGGCAGTCATATTTGTCAAACAGAACCTATTAGAATTATCCGAGCAAAATATCCTAATCAGAAATAAAACGCAGCTCGAAAAGCATACCTTCTTCCTCAGAATTGTTCTCTTTGTTCAGATCAGGACCGTACTCGACGAATGTACAGTTGGGCCCGCGGTACCAGACCCTAGGAGCAAAGAATCTCTCCTCGGTAAGATCCTTACACTCGATACCACCCCCCGTGAACAGAACCTCGTTCTTGGCTATCCACTCTTCCCCGAGAGGCCTATACCTCACTTTCTTCCCTTTCCAATCTGAAAAACACAAAGAGCTACATCAGGAAAAATTCGGGCAAAAGAAAACCGAGCAAAATTGAGTAAGAAAATTACCGATCTCATGAGCCCACTTATTCATATAAGAATCCCAAGTACAGAAAGACCCCGGGAAAGGCTTGAAAAATAAATACATATCCTGCCACCCGTCATCCTTGTTCGGGATTCCCCTAATGATGTCACCCTTTTGACCCTTATAAAAGATATAGAACCTACCTTCGGCTCTAGAATTCTTCTTCACCGTAAACATTTCAAGCATACCGAAAAGTGATAGGCCACAACCCTCCTCCTTACACCTAACCAGATAGGCGAGAAGGATCCTATAGGAATTCGGGGTCAATTGAGCCAAGGAAATATCCATTTGCTTTACATACCTAAGGATGGGTTTTGCGATCGGGAACCTCAGCCCGCAATCAATGAAAAATCTTTCCTAGATGCAGACCCAATCATCTCTGATCGTGTCTGCAAACTCGTCAGAGTATGGTACCCGAAGAGGGACAGACTCCGGAATATTGTACTCCGACCTAAGCCGAGGGATATCCACTTCCCTCAGCCGGGACCGAGGAGATTTGGTCTGGAGAAACTCCGAGACCAGAACCGGGCCCTTAGATCTACCTTTCTTACTGATGTCAGCCATTTCTCTTAGATTCAGAAAAACAACACCAAAAACCCATAAAAAGCTAAACCCATATCTTCAAACACTTCAAACACGAACCCAGAAACCCAAACTTCAAACTCAGAAACTCAGCCTATAACCTATTCGAAACAAACAACAACCTAGAACAAGAAACAAAGCGATGAAAGAACCTGGAAACTCTAAGGAGGCTGGCTGGCACTAGGATAACTCGAAGATCAACGATGGCGAAGAAGCTCTATATTCTTTTTCTCTCAAACGCAAAAATGGAGAAAGAAGAAAGAGAAGGGTTTAAATAGAGAAGGAAGAAAGCGGTTACCAGTTGAAGAGGCGCACCAAGCAGAGTTCCGAAGCGACCGATTGGACCCTCACTGACAGCACTCGAGTGCTTTTACAATCAAAGATCGACCCGCATCGTAAGGCTAGGGTTCCTTCGATTTTTGCGTAACAACTCATCTAACGGCCAATCAAGTCTCTGATCAGGACACGTCAGCACGAAGACGAGCTAACCGAGTCAGTAGAAGTCGAAGAGGTTATTCACTTCTTCGAACGCCGGGCAGAACGACACGTGTCGTAAATGCTCCCCCCAAAAAATTTGAAATCATTTTAATTTCAAAAGAAATTCCAGCTCGGTCCCTGAAGAATATGATACTATCATAAAATCAGTTCTCATGTCCCTAAATTGATTCTATTTTGCGGCAAAAGTCACATGATTATATCAATTTTATACTATAAATAATACTTCGTATTTTTTATAGTAGGGGGCTATTTGTTGATGTGCGAATTCATTCCTTAATTGGAATAATGAGGTCATTAATTAAATTTACGGTTCACGTAAATTAAGACCAAAGTTATGAATATAATTGAATATTCATACATTTGGGCTTGTAAGATACATAGCCCAGAGGCCCAATAAACACTTAATTGTGTTTGGGCCCGAACAGAGTCAAAAGGCCCAAAGGGCAGAAACCCATTTCAAGCAGAGATTGCTCAATAGAGATGTGGGCTGAGAGCTTCCAAAAGGTAATATCCCGAGCAGAGCTTAATAACTACACCAACTCAGGCAAGAACCAACAGTTGGCTAAAATCCAAGTACCATAAAGGCCAACGACCTGAATAGCCCAAAGTTCGTCCCGGGCAGAAATTGCCATAAAGAGATCCGAGCAGAAACAAATGAAGTACCCGAGCACGAGCAGACCGAGTCAACAACCTCGATTCAAACCTCTAGAGCCCGACCAGGAAGAACGCCACGATCCAAATTCAAAACGCCACGGCGTCAAGTCAAAGTCCACTACTGCGCAATTCTCTCAGAGCGTGGCCCACGTGTAAGCCCGACAACAAGTCAAGCTCTGAACTCGAAGCCATCACCAACGTACACTTCCAACGGGCAAAAATCAGAAGCCTATAAAAGTAAGAAGACAGCCCTATCACACACACGCAAGCATTTACTTTTAGAGAAAAGAGTCTGTGAGATTTGTAATTTCAGCGTGTTTTTCTTTTATTTTCAATCAACTCAGAATTGGCTTGTGGTTGTGGTTGATCTCTCTTTCAAAGCAATAAACATATTGAGGACGTAGTCAACTACCGTATTGGGATGAACCTCTCTAAAAAAACTTTTGTGTTTTGTCTTATTTTTAATCTTTTTGTTATTGTCGAAAGTATTGACAACGCTGAGGTCAGGATCCACAAAATTCTTAGCATCTTCAAATCGAAATCCCATTCACAACTCACATGACTGTTGGTATGCAAAACCACGTCAACAGTTAGTGGTGAGAAGTGAGAGGTACCTGTGCGCAACTTACGAATCGAAACCATAAGTGGGTTACTCACAATATTACTAACTGAGTTAAGGATGAAAATGCAATGAGAGGAAAAACGGTAAAACCGCCTACTCGTGTGTGGATCATCAAGTAAAAGATCAATAACCCGAATTTGATTGTATCAATAGAAACCTTTTTTTAAATGGAATAATATATATTGTATCACTAGAGAGTGCAGCCTCGGGTTTTTAGTGGAATAACATCGAGGTTTGACGAACCACAAGCAATTCATTGGAGCTTAAGTGAAATGAGTCAATGGTCCCCAGGATAGCTCCGGAATGGATTATATGTATATGATTTAAACATTCGATATGTTTTATCATTTCTCAAGATTCATAAAATTAATAAAACAAAAGTACCAAAGATTTGTACTAGAAATTTAACTGATAAAAGAAATTTGAATTTGAATTTTTCGTCAACTGGAAAGTTGTTTGAAATTTAATTCTAAGAAAATTTTCTTTTTGAACCGCGTCGTTTCAACGTACGGTTTGTGATTTAGGTAATTTCCAAGTTTTTGATCGATATCGGTAAACTAAGAAATTAAATCAGATATCACGAATTTAAATGATGGTGTTGTTGTTGGACATATGTGTCCTTAAACAAGATATTTTATCCATTTGTAAAAGATTATGACAAGTCGTTGAATAAAGATGATGCTTATTATGATAATCTTATTATAGTTTCTGGTAGAGTAAAATAGATGTTTGTTTCCTTAGTTCATAAAGGATGCAATTATGAATTATTATCACAACAGAATCAATGTGAAGAAAATTAATCATAATAAATGAACTTAAAATATCAGTGACCTGATTAACTGGGTGGGAGCCCATTAATCGTTTAAGGTCATTAATGTGACTAAGTGACAATCCTATTCTGGATTTTGTGTGTGTCACACTCACTAGACGTGCATTAAGTATGAACTATCTTCATACTGGACTGGACCTGACCTAAACTCCGGAAGTTATCATATAAGACCGTCACTGATAACTTGGAGTTGAGTCACTAGTAGATGATCAAATGGATATTCGATCTAAGTCCTGAGTGATCTTGAGTCTGAGCTGCTGGCTTGATTGTTCTTTGATTTAACCGTTAAAGAACACAATATAGTACCATTGTTCCCAACACTATTATTTTGGGAACATGATAGTCAGAGTTAGGGTAGCTTGGTCATAGACATGGGCATCACACAGCTCTCTTCCGAGTCATGATGATTCCCTTGATTGTCGGGGGTGAGAAGTGAGAGGTACCCGTGCGCAACTTATGAATCGAAAATATAAGTGGGTTACTCATAATATTACTGACTGAGTCAAGGATGAAAAAGCAATGAGGGGCATAACGGTAGAAATCGCCTGCTCGTGTGTCGATCATCAAGTGAAAGATCAATAACCCGAATTTGATTGTATCAATGGACACCCTTCTGTTATAAAGGGAATAATATATACCGTATCACTAAAGAGTGCAGCCTCGGGTCTATAGTGGAATCACTTCGAGGTTTGACGAACAACTAGCAGTTCGTTGGAGCTTAAGTGATACGGGTCCATGGTCCCCACGATAGCTCCGTAACGGATGATACGTACGTGATAAAGACATTGAAATTTTTTTAAGATCATTTGGCAAGACTCATAAAACTGAAGTCTCTGACAGACATCAGATAGTTTTATCAGTAGCGTGGCAAAAGTACCATATCTTGGTAACTGAAATTAACTGACAAAAGAAAGTTGAATTTGGATTTTCGGTCAACATGAAAGTTTTTGGAAATTAAATTCTAAGCAACTTTTCTTTTGGAACCGAGTCATTTCGACGTACGTTATGTGATTTAGAGAATTTCTAAGTTTGTGATCGTTTCGGTAAACTATGAAATTAAATCACATGTCACGAATTTAAATGATGGTGTGTCACCATGACATTTAAATGTGTGATATTGAAATCAGAGAATATTAATATAATTTAATTATTCAAATTTTATTATGTATTATTAATAATTATTCAATAATTAATAGATTTATATTTATATTAAAATAATATATTTTAATATATTAAATTGCGTAGAAATCGAATTGGGCTTTTGAATATGGATCCATTCATATTCGAATGGATAGACTTTAGTCTTTCCATAATTGAGGCAAAAGTACCAAAAGTTTTGGTATTTGAGAAAAACCCTAAAATCAATTTAATCCATTGGATCGGTGATGATTTAATATCAACCATTGGATTAGGATATTGATGAATTCGAATTTAATGACTTGGTGATCAAGTTTCATTTTTCGAATTTGATTAATTAATTATATCCGTTAGATCGGTCTAAGATTTAATCTTTACCGTTTGATTGGAAATTAATTAATTATATATAATTATATTATTTTCGAATTATAGTTTAAGGATAAATTCGAAATTGTTTTTATTAAATCTTTTTATTTTTGATTTTATCCTAAACTAATTTGATCCATTAAATCGGTTTAAAGA
This sequence comes from Parietaria judaica, assembly GCA_954871525.1. Taxonomy (NCBI): domain Eukaryota; kingdom Viridiplantae; phylum Streptophyta; class Magnoliopsida; order Rosales; family Urticaceae; genus Parietaria; species Parietaria judaica. The sequence goes on from OX940860.1 coordinate 61,828,161, forward strand.
TTTATCTCAACCTTTGGATCTAGATAATGGTAATTCGAATTTTAATATATATATATATATAATTCGAATTTATAAAGATAAGAAGAGAAGATTGGATTTTTGATTTTATCCTAATCTTTCTTATTTAATTAAATCCTTAATTAATTATATCCATTGGATTTAGATGAGATTAAATCTGGACCATTGGATTGAGATAATTAATAATATTTAATAAATGAAATTCAAAAATTTGAGAGGGAATTTCTCCAATTCGGTTACGGTTTGAGCCTAAAAATAGGAGGCTCATTCTACACATTTTACACACCTTTCCCCAGAGAAAAATTCAAACTCTCCCTCTCCCTCAGGGTCTGCGAATTTTCTCTCTGATTTCTCTTTTCTAGTTCGGCTTAGGAGACTATTTCTCCAGAAGCTTAAAAAGAACTATCAGTTAAAATTTTGCGACGGAGTCCTGCCGGCGAAGCCCACGCTTCGGTACGAGGATTCCAGGAGAATATCCCGGAAGATCACGGGAGTTTCCCTCAGCACCGGCGGAGCCCTGCCCGATTCAGAACGCGCAGCCGGAAGTCGTCAATAGAGGTACGGCCTTATGCATTGGGTTAATAAATGCAACCATTTATTGCTTTCTATTTATTTCCTGTTATGACTAGATTATTAATAATGATTTATGAATATTAAATTACATAATATTTATCAGATCTTGTTAAATGCTTATTATCCGATATCCGGACCGTTGGATGGATAACAAGTTATTCCGCTTTAAAATAATTTTTAAATGTTACCCAGACGGTTCGGAGGTATAATTCGTGATAATTTACACGGAATCCGAGACGTGATTTCCAACAGTTGCACCATGACATTGATGTGTGATATTGTGATCAGTGAATTATAATATAATTCAATTATTTGGATTTAATTATTAATATTTTTATTAATAATTAATTAATAATAAATAGGCTTATATTATAATAAAATATATTTTTGGTAAATATATAAATGTGTATATTCATTACAGCCCATGAAATGTGTGACTAGGTCTACAAGATTTTGACTTGGTTTGGATTTTCCAAATTGCACCATAAGTACCTAAGTTTAGGTATTAGTGAAAAACATTAAAATTGATTTGGTTCACTAGATCGGTAAAGATTTAATCTCAACCGTTGGATCATGATAATTAATTTGAAAGCCCAAATTCGAAAATGACATGGTGACCAAGTATGGATTTCGAATATGGTTAATTAATTATATCCATTGGATTGGTTTAGGATTTAATCTTAACCATTGGATTGGAAATTAATTAACATGTATATATGGCATATATAATTCGAATTTATAAAGAGGGATGTCGAATCCTATTGCTTGGTAATCAAGCTTAGAGAGTAGACTTTGTCCTAAATCAATATGGTTCATTAGATTGGTTATTGAATTAATTCCAACCATTGGATCTAGCTTATTGTTTTCAAAAATTATATTTATATATATATATATATATAAATATAGGGAATTTGATTTCGACTATATAAAGAAGTGATTGGTTAATTGGTTAATTAATTGATTTAATATGAATTCCTTATTTGATTAAATCCCTAATTAATTTGAACCATTGGATATATCTAGATTCAATATAGACCATTGATTTGACAGAATTAATTATATTTGCCCATTATAGAATTCGAAATTAGGGAGGGAAACTTTCTTAAATGGTTTTTCCTTGAGGCTATAAATAGAGTGTTCATTCTACACATTTCATACACCTCTCCCCAGAGCAAGAATTTGATCTCTCTCTCTACAGCCTACGAATGTTTTAGCTTTTTAACTCTTTTTTTTGTTCGGCTTAGTGAGACGTTGTTCTCCGAAAACTTTAAAAGAACCTTCAGTTAAAGTTTTGCAAAGAAGTCCTGCCGGCCAAGCCCACGCTTCGGTATGAGAGCCAGGAGAATATCCGGGAAGATCGCGGGATTTTCCCTCAGCATCAGCGAAGCCCTACCCAGTTCATAACGCGCAGCCGGAATCATCATCACCTGAGGTATGGCCATATGCATTGGGTGAATAAATGCAAACCTTTATTTACGGTTTATTTATTTCCTATAGACTAGATCATTAATCATGAATATATGAAAAGTTAAATTACTAATAATTTATCATATCTTTATTTTGGTTATTATCCGATGTTCGATCCGTTGTACGATCAAAAAGTTTTTCGCTTTAAATATTTTTTTAAATGTTACCCGGACAGTTCGACTTAATATTTTGCGATAATATTAACAAGAAACCGTAATGAACTTTCTAACACTTGAAGCCTTCAAGCCTTCGAACGGCTGGGGCTGAGGCTGGATGTTTTCCCACGGCTAGGGGCTAAGGTTGGAAGCCTTCCCACGGTTGGGGGCTGAGGTTGGGAGCCTTTGTTCGGCTGGGGGCTGAGGCTGAGTGCTTTCTTGCAACTGGGAGCTGAAGCTGGATGCCTACCTGCGGCTGGGGGCTGAGGTTGAACGCCTTGCTCCGACTGGAGTTGAGGTTGCAAGCCTTCCCACGGCTGGGGGTTGAGGGAGGAAGCCTTCATGCGGCTGGAGGCTGAGGCTGAAAGCCTTCCAGCGGTTTAGGGCTCAGGCTGAATTCCTTCCTGCGGCTGGGCAGAAGTTGAAAACCTTCCCACGGCTAGAGGCAGACGCTGGGAGCCTTCCTGCGGCTCAGGGCTTATGCTGAGTACCTTCCTGCGAATGCGGCTGAGGTTGGAAGCCTTTCCAAGGCTGGGGGACTTCTGTTGCGATCCGATTCTCAGAGAATCCATATAAGAAATTTTTGCTCATTATGTACGACGCGTGGGGTAACCTTTTAAAAATATTTTAACCAGGATTAGAGTCCCATACCAATAATCCTTATTACCCTATCCGGTTATACGTAAAACAAATTAATTTTCCCGATCGTGATAAAATAATTTTCTTAATTTTCTTAACTTATTACTATCTGATTTAATTGAGCCATGAGTTAAAGTGAATAATCCTATAATCGATAAACACATAAACACGTACTTGACACCTTCAAAGATTCTGTCTGCGTTCTCTGATCTTCAAGAACTACGTGCATCCGATCGACATGCTCTTTGCGATTTTTTTTGGAGAAAATAACTCCCAGCTGTCTTCCAATGTATTCTTCGGGATTACGTCGCTGAGATGCGTGGGCTCTCCTTGAATAACTTCTAAACCATTAAAGAAAAATCCTGGGAAAATTTTTCCCTTTGATTTTCGCAGGAAATGAGATGAGAGAGGCAGAGAGAATGCGATTTTTCTGAAGTCTGATGAATGTGTTGTCTGTGATTTAGGGTTCCAGGGGTCCCCTATTTATAGGAAACTGACCCCAACCACTTCTGAGATATTCTCTCAACCAATTTGGAGATATTCACTCAAAGATTTAATTTAATGATTAAATCAAATAAAGAATAAATCTAAAAATAAATCTTTTTAGAAAATATCATATAAGATTAAATAAATCTTTAATAAATCGCATAACCATAATTATAATATTATTATAATTATTTTCCTAATTAAATATTCCAGGAATTAATTTTAATATTTAATTCTCTCTTAAATTCTCACGTAAAAATAGTGAATATTTCAGCCTTAGCCGAAAAACTGTTTTGACCATAACTCTCAAACCGTACATCAGAATTGCACCATTAAAAATGATAATATTACAGAATGTTATTTGCCATAATCCTAGAATTATCTAGGGATCAAATTCAATTATCAATTTTCACATTCCCGGCCAGTACCAAAACTTTGGTACTTTTGCCACTTTTAGGGTAATCAATGAATTCCTGACAACAATCACGAATCGGTCTTTATTGGATCTATTCAATGTTTAATTGGTATATTAAACATAATTGCGGTGTCATCCTTATTGAGCTAAAAAGGGGACAAATGGACAACACACTTGAGTTACCGGTGAAAGTGTAGAGCTTTCACCAACTTCGGTAACATTCCACTATAGCGCGAAGCTGAACTCTCAAATGTGTTTAAATTTTATCTTCCTTAACACAGGTGTCCATTGATAAAATCAGATATGTGAAGATCAGTTTTTGTATTGTATGATTCTCATCAAAAGGGTAAATATATTATTACCGTTCTGCCCTTTTGACAACACTACCTTAATCTATGATTATTGCAAACTACTCGCTTATCGGGTTATGAATCCGTAAGCTGCGCACGAGTAATTATTTGCTTCCCACAAATCATAATAAGGAAATCATAAAATTATTATCCATATATGTAATATGCAGTTTGTCATGGTTAACCTTCCGATCCCAAAATAAAAGTGTTGGGAATACTCAATTGCAAACTAAAACGATTAAATCAAAGATCATTTAAGTTGAACAGCACAAACTCATATTGCCTCAGGACATCAACCGATTTCATCTGATCATCATAGTGACCTTATCGTAATTTCATCAGTGACGGACTTAAATGATGATTTCGGATATAAGTCTCTCCCTATTCAATATGAAGACACTTAATACATGATTAACTTAATAGTACACAGACAACACTATGACCGGTAATAGGTCACAACATGTATGTGATCTATTAAGTTCACCAATGGTCGTTCTCGATCAAAAGTTCCCACTTTCGATCTAGACTATGGACTAATTTTAAGTTCTTTATTTATGTTAGTCAAACCTCCTCACATAGACCTAGTGTGATGACTTAACATAAATACAAAGTTAAAGAACTAAGGATCAAAACATTCAATTTTGATATTATACATTTATAATCCGCAGATAACTATATAAGATTAACATTAATAAGAACATTTCATTCCTAGGAAAACGACCATAATCTTATACAATGGGATATGTATCTGAATAGAGGGCATATACAGAATATGTCCAGCACCTTCCTGCGGTTGGAGGCTGAGGCTAGAAGCCTTCCTGCGGCTAGGGATTGAGGCAGAATGCATTCCAACGGTTGGGGGCTGAGGCTGGAAACCTTCCTGCGGATGGGGGCTAAAGCTAAATGCCTTCCTGCGATTAGGACAACTAAAAAGCCTTCCTGAGTGTCAGGACTTAGCCTGGATGTCTTCCAGCGACTGGGTGCTTGATTGATAGGGCTGCAGGTGTATGCCTCGGGGCGTTCGTAGGCCAAATCGGAACGTACTTAGGGACATCTTGGGGTGTGACTAGGGGCACACTTGCGCGTTATTTCAGTTGTCAGGGGCATGATTGGGTGTCATGCCACGTTGGTGCATGCCAAGAGGCGTGCTCGGGGTTTCGAGGGAATGCATCAAGGACATGCCTCGGGGAACGTCTTGGGGCACACGGGAGTGTGCCGCCGGTCTCCTTCGAGTACCGCGGGTAGCCTTCGGAAACTGCGTGCGGTCTTCGGGTGTTGTGGGCACGGCTGGCTGCCCTGCTGCATCAGGGCGCACCTGGGGGTGCTCGTAAATGCACTGAGGGCATGCCCTGGGGCACACAAGGGTGTGCTCGGGGCGTCGTGGCACACGTGGGGCGTGTCTTGGCTGTGTAGGGGCGCTGGGAGGTGTTGGGCTTTCGGAAGCACGGCTGGGTGGTCTGCTGCATCGGGGTGCGTCTGGGGCGTGCCTAGTGGTGCTCATGAATGCATTGGGAGCATGTCGTGGGGCACACGGGGGTATGCTCGGGGCATCGTGGCACGCCAGGGTGCATGTCTTAGCTGCGGTGGGGCGCTGGACTGCTGCGGAGGGGGCTGCTCTGCGGTCGGCAAGGCAGGGTCTTGCAGCTGGAGCTTCATTGCGCAGCTAGGCTTGCGCAGCAGTGACCTGCGGCTAGAGCTTCCTGACACGGCTGGGACTTGCGGCTGGAGCTTCTGGGTGCGGCCAGACCCTGCGGCTGGTGCGGCAGGGATTTGAGGCTGGAGCTTCCAGGCACGGCTGGGCCCTGTAGCTGGAGTTTCCTGGCATGGCTGAGCCTGCGGCTGGCACGGCTGGGCCCTGCGGCTAGCGCGGCAGGATATTCATGCCGCGGCTAGGGGACTTGTGATTCGTCCGAGTGCTTCCCGAGTACTTCCTTGGACCTTTCTGAGTTGCGTAAAGGGTTTTTGAGTTGTTGGGGGTCAACTTTTCACGTGACCAAAAATAACCAACAACACACATTTTTTGGTGTTTTCAAAAAAACATAAATTTTTGGTAGTGAAAAAATTGGTAAATTAATGTTATCGGTTTTAGATTTCGGTTTAGGGTCTATTTTGTACACCCTAGTATCAGTCGACTCCTATGATTAGGAATATAATAATGTTACTACTTAATAGTTCAGCTTTGAGCTATAGTGGAAATTCTTTATTTTCACCTTAGCTTAGTAGTATGTCCATTAGTCCCATTTGTAATTTCATAAGAATGACGCCGCAATTATTATTCATTACGAATTTAGAGTAGATTCAATTAGACTGGATTCATGACTTTGGTTAGGAAATGTCTATTCATCGAAAAGTCGCAAAAGTACCTAAGTTTTTCGTACTTCCGAGAAGTTGAAAAATTGATTATTGAATTTGATTCCCGAATAATCCTAGGACAGTGGGAAATCAAATTCAAACAAATTATTTTTTTGAATCATAACATTCCGATGTTCGGTTTGGGAGTTATGGTCATAACAATTTTTCGGTTGATGTCGAAACGGTCACTAGTCTTACCTGCGAATTTAATATCAAATTAAATATTGGATTTAATTCCTTGAATATTTAACTGATAATATAATTTTAGTTATTGAATTTAATTATTAATAATTAATTATAATGAAATAGATTTATATGATTTGTTTTTAACCTAATTTCGATTAATTAATTTGGAATTAATTAGTATATAGATTTTTTTTATATTTTCGAAAATTATGGAGATATAATCTTGGAAGATTTAATTCGGGAAGATTTGTTTTATCTAAATCTTAGATGGAATCTTTATTAAAAAACATTTAAAAAGATTTGATATTATTCATTAGCTTATTTAATCTTTATTATTAAATAAAGATAATGAGTGAATATCTCCAGGTGGTTAATATTTGGTTTTTCCTATAAATAGGCTAGACCTGAAATCATAAAACATTACCTCACTTTCTTAAAAAATTCACCTCCCCCTTTTCTCTCTGTTTTTTATTTTGGTCAGAGAGAAAATTTATCGGTTCAGACTTTTTGGATTTAGTGATTACTCAGAGGAGCGCACACATCCTGGTGGTCTAATTCTAGAGAATACATTGGAAGATTATTGGGAGAAAATCATGTTATGAAAATCGATCAGAAGATGCGCATATTCATAGAAGCCGGTTCAGATCAGAAATCAGAGTGCGCAGCCAGAATCGTCAGATAAAGTACGCACTATATTTATTGATTAAGAATTATATACTGTTGCTTAAACCCGAATCGAATCACTAGATAATGAATTAGAAAATCATGAGAAAATTAATTATACCGATCAGTGGACCTAATAAATTAATTTTCTTGGTTACGTAAGCTATATGGGGTAATAGGGATTTCTTGTGTGAGACTTTAATCCTGGTTAAATTTTTCTAAAAGGGTTATCCCACACGCTAATGCTAACTGACAAAATTTTAACTTCCGAATGTGTCCTTGGGGCCTAGGGGAATAGGCAGATCCCAACATGGGGAACTTAACTAATAGGTGGAAGGTGGAAGTCACAGCTTGGAGCTGGGTAAGCGTTGGTTATCCAATGATAGCGTTGTGTGATGATGGTTGGTTGACGATGAGGTAGCTCACCATGCGGGTCACTCTTGCTGCATCTTCAGATCCGAATGTCATCGGTAGCTTGATGGTCCTTCAGTCGTCACTTGCTCTCCGTGCTCAACAGAGACACAGTTGCGGACAGTGGTCGTTCTGACACTCATCAAGGGTCTAAGTATTAAGTCTACCCGATGTGGTCTCGGTTGGATTTCTCTGTCCCTCGTCGTCTTGCCGACAATACCCTCTCCATCAGCGACGGTCAGCTCTGCGCCACCACTTTAGGCACCCTCGTTGGTAATACCTTTGCTACGCGACGGTCACCCCCGCACAGCCTGTAATGGCTCAAAAGACGATACAAACCACCTCGTCATTCCTCCATTTACCACTCACGATGAACTATAGGATGACCTGATCATTCTTCACTCCCGTAGGTAGCCTTGCTATAGTGACGGGGTGCGGCATGGATATTATATTTTTTGTAGGTCCTCCCTCGCTGCCCAAGTGCCACTGAGGAAGGAAAAACACCTCGAGGATCGCCAGAGACAGCACGGAGGCTCATTCAAGACGATGAATTCGCCTCTGGCTAACACGACCTCTAGTCAACCCTCGTTGACTCCACCCCGACGACGACTAGGTGATATGTGGATGTCACGGCTTGAAGCTGGTTGAGCGTGGGCCTCCCGATGATGACGTTGTATGATGAAGGCATGTCGACGATGAGATAGCTCATCATTCGAGTCACCCTAGGTCGGTATGTGGCCCCGAATGTTGTCGGTAACTCGATGAATCCTTCAAGAAATTGAAGCCTTGAAGACCCTACCAAGATGAATCCTTCGGTGTGTGTTCTCCTGCAAAACCAAATAGCGATGTGCGAACTAGGCTGGCGATGACTCGGCCCATGTACATCTTGTTGAAGGCCGTCTTAAAGATTACATCGGCTGAGCTTCCGTTGTCGATGAGGATCCTCCTTACCATGTTGTTGGTGATTTTTTCTTCGACGACGATGGAATCGTTGTGCGGGTGGTGGATTGTGAGAGCTTCGTCTTTAGTGAAGGTGATGGCTTCGCCAGTGCCGATCGGAGGTGTTGTGCCCATCAGGTTGACCTGGTATGGCGACCATCCTTTCTCCATTGCGCGTACGTAGGTTCGTCTTCGTTGGCCTGAGTCTCCGGTTCTTGGTCATCCGACGATTGTTGACACGACCATTGCAACGGAGTTGCTGCAATGGCTTTTCCTCGCTCGTCACATAGAGTAGTCGGTTGCCCCATCATCAAGAGTGGGGTCTGCACGCCTTCCTTGTTCTCCACGAGCTTCTTGACGAACTCCTTTAGCTCTCTTTCCTTGATCAGATCTTCATTTTGACTCCTTAGCTGGTAGCACTGCGAAGTCAGGTGACCGTAGTCACGATGGAATTGGCAGTATCGGTTCTTGTCCTTCGATGGTCTGTTTCAGCGGACGATGTTCCTTGAACTTGTCGTCATGCCTGGCGAAGATTTAGTCTGGAATAGTCGTCAGCGGCATGTAATCCCTCCTGTCGAAGCGGAATGGTTTCCTCGTCGTCTGACCTCCTTCCAGCTTCGCCATTCGGTTCCGATTTTCGTCGATATGGCTTTTCTTCCCCTTCGGTTCGTAAGAGGAGCGGTCTTCGCTTCGTCGATGGCTCCCTGGCTTCGTTGACCTCCTTCTGGTGAGGTATTCTTCCATGGAGATGTGCTGAGTTGCTCTCGTCATGAGCTCTGTCATGGTCGACGGCCTTTCCTTCATGAGGGAGATTAAGAACTCCCCGGTCTGTAGTCCGTCGATGAGGGCGATGACGGCATTGCTATTTGTGTAGTCGTTTACCTTGTTGAATTATTCAACGAAACGGTTGATGAAATTCTGCCGAGATTCGTCGCTCTTCTGCTTGATCGACCAGGGTAGGATTTCTCCTTCCTTTGAGTCACTGCGCCGGCGAAGCGAGCGAGGAAGAGGTCCTTGAGCTGGTTGAAAAAGTAGATGCTTGCCTTGGATAACCGCGGGTACCAGTCAAACGCCATTCCCGTGAGGGTTAGGCAGAATGCCTGGCATATCGTCAAGGCTGAGCACTTCTTCATCTGTATGATCGTCTGGTACTGGACGAGGTGGTAGATAGGATTTCCTCTCCCGTCGTAGATGAGGTTTCTTAAGAAGCGTAGATCACCTACGACTTCTCCGTCAAGCAGGTGTGGAACGAGTGGGGACAAAGTCCCTCAAGCACAGCACGGCCTCTCGCGCCATGGTCCTAGGCAGAGCGCAAGTCTTGGATTTCCTTCTGCATCCCTTGGAGGAGGTCGAATACGTCGTCGTGCTGCGGTTGGCGAGGCTCCTAGTGACCTAGGCGGCGGTCGGGCGAGGCCCGGCGGCCGCGTTGACGGTTTTCTCTGTAGTCTTCGAGGTTAATTATTTCAACTCATCTTACGTCGTCGCGTCTTCGTAAGGGTTGGCGACCCCCCCCCCCCCCGGGGGGGGGCGATCATGGCGAGGGTCGGGGGCGTCCCAGTATGCTCCTGCAAGGTTGCGGTCTTCATCGTGGTAGTTCCCTGGTCGACCCTCCAGGTGAGCCAAGCGAGGGACCTGGGCATTTCTTCGGTATTCCATGTCGTCAAAGTCTTCAACCTGGCGAACCCGCTGGCGAGCCTAGCGAGGGTCCGGGTAGTTCTGGCGGTCTTCAATTTCTTCGGGATCTTCGGTTTGGCGAACCCCCTAGCGACCCCCCGACTGAGCCTGGCGAGGGTGCGCGTAGTTCCAGCGATCTCCACTGTCTTTGGGATATTCGGCTTGGCAACCCCCGGCTGAGCCTGGCAAGGGTCCGTGTAGTTCCAGCGGTCTCCACTGTCTTTGGGATCTTTGGCTTGGCGAACCCGTGGCGACCCCCCGGCTGAGCCTGGCGAGGGTTCAGAAAATTCTGGCGGTCTCCGGTGTCTTTGGGATATTCGGCTTGGCAACCCCCCGGCTGAGCCTGGCAAGGGTCCGCGTAGTTCCAGCGGTCTCCACTGTCTTTGGGATCTTTGGCTTGGCAAACTCCCTGGCGACCCCCCCGGCCGAGCCTGGCCGAGGGTCGGGGTGGTCCCGGAAATCTCTGGCATCTTCTGGATCTTTGGCCTGGCGAACCCCTGGCTGAGCATGGAGAGGGTCTGGGTAGTCCCGACGATCTTCGACATCTTCTAGGTCTTCATCCTGGCGAATCCCTTTGCGACCGCCGGGGCGATCCTGGCAAGGGTCGGGGTCATTCTGGCGAACTCTGGAAGCTTCATAGTCTTTGTCCTGTCGTACCCCTTGGTGACCCCCCGGGCGATCTCGGCAAGGGTCGGGGCCGTCCTGTGCTTTCCTCTTCGTGAGGGGGGACTTTTACGAAACATCGTTGACACAGTCTTTATTCCTGATCTAAGCTGGTGAAACTTAGTGAGGCGGTCGAGTCCGCCTGGCGAGGGTTTAGGCCCTCGTGTGGAGCGCGATGCTGGTCGTTGGTTGCGGCGTCGTGTGTTGAAAAGCACAGGCGCGACTCGTCATGTCGAATGACGATATTTGTGCTCAGAGTTCTTCCAATGAATGTTGGTAGGGTCTTCAAGGCTGATACTCGGCTTCCCTTCCTTCTAGCGCCAAACTGTTAATGCGTAAAAATGGCTTTAAGTTAGAGTCGGATCCAAGTTTTGGGTCCCGAGTTAGACTCGCTGAACACTTGGATATTTGAATGCTGAGTCAACGCGGGTTAACTGATGATCGTCAAAGCTGGAGGTTAATCCGTCGTCTTGGATGAGTCTCCGGGCTGTTCTTGGTGATCCTTGGCGAACTTCCTTCCTTGGCGACCTCCTCGTCGGGGCGAAGTCCTTATCTCGGCCAAACTCCTCGTCTAGGCTAACTCTTGTCATGGTGAAGTTCCGAGATGTTCAAGATGATTCTTCATGATTTCCCTTCCTTGGCGAGCACCTATGGCGAGGGAAGACCTGCAAAAAAGGGTATATCGGGCCCTTTCCACGTGGCTTATGGTTGGGCGAGGCTGCCTACGTATCTCAGTTTAAGAGAATCAGGTCCCACATAGTTCAGAGTTAGTAATAAATGGCGGGTGAATGACGATGTAGTTTGACTCGTCAGAAGTGCCGATGTTGGCGGTGCAGGGGTGGCCCTTGGCCGAATGGCGAGGGATGCTCCTTGTCGACCTCGTAGGTGTTGGCGAGCTCGTTGTGGCGAGGGCCTTAATTTGGCAAAGAATGCTCCTTGTCGACCTCGTAGGTGTTGGCGAGCTCGTTGTGGCGATGGTCTTAACCTGGCGAGTGATGCTCCTTCTTTTTCAACCTCGAGGTGTCCACGTCCACGCGTTGACCTGGCGAGGGACGCCTCCGTGGACTCATTGAACAACCTTCACGGTTAGGCTAAGTCTCAATGGTTGATCTATTCTCAGACGAGCCTCTTGTGGCGAGCTCCTAGGGCTTCACTAGGAAAGAGGGAAAATTTATAGAGAAAGAAAGCTAGAGAGAGAAGCTCTGGAGGAAGTTGTGAGTGAATGTGGAAATTAGGAGGGAAAGGCTCCTATTTATAGGGAAACTAATTCCCTATAATTGCACATAAGGGGGCCTGCGAATTTCTCCATTGCCAGAGGGGCTTTGCCGCGGCTCCTAGCCCTGTCGAGGGGGTCGCTAGTGCTGCTTAGCTCGTCTTTGATGTTTTTCGGTTGTTCGCGAGTTTGTATGTTGAGTCCGAAGAAATCTGGGGGATTTCTCAGGTGTCTTCGTAAGCTCGGATCTCTTCGTCGTGTGGAATAATTGTGAGTTATCCCTTCTTCAAGCTATGGCGAGGTGCTTGCCAGGGCGAGGGGCTCGCCAGGGCAAAGGGCTTGCCAAGGCGAGGGGCTCGCCAGCGCAAGGGGCTTGCCAGGGCGAGGGGCTTGCCAGGCAAAGGTACTTCGCCAGGGCGAGGGGCTTACCAGGGCAAGGTAATTTGTCAGGGGCTTTCCAAGGCGATGGGCTTTCCAGGCTAGGGGCTTGCCAGGCTAGGGGCTCGCCAGGGCGAGGGGCTTGCTAGGCTAGGTTTTTCACTGGGCAAGGGGCTTGCCACGGCAAGGTACTTCGCCGGGTGAGGGGCTCGTCAGGGCAAGGTACCTCGCCAGGGGCTCGTCGGGGGGACCTCACCATGGCGAGGTGTTCATCAAGGAAAGGTACCTCGCCAGGGTACCTTGCTAGGAGGTGCCTTTTTTATCAAGGGCTTTGTCTTCTTCGTCTCCTTAGCTCCGGGCCTCGCCAATGTCTTGGTTCATGGGCCTTCGGTCTTCGTCTTCTTAGTTCCTGGCCTCGTCAAATGCGTTCGGTCGTGGGCCTCTGGTCTTCGACTTTGTTGGCGGGCTTTGACTTTAACTGATAGGCTTTGACATTTTCCAAAGAAGGCCCAATATTTATATGTTCCAAAAAATGCATATAACAAAAGTGTTGTGCATTGATTTTGGTTTTAATATAAGAGAAGCACTTCAAATACTTTCAGAGAAGCTAAGACACTCTATTTGATCATTCGCTAGAATCATGAATTTTCACTCGTTTTCTAATCATGAGAAATAAATAACAAATATGTAACATTCCTTCGTGAGCAGAACTCGAAAAATGTAACGATCCATAGTGAACATGACCCAAAAAATGTAAAAGATAATATCTAAATTCAAATTTACCATATGCTTTTAGAATTTATGCCTCATTTAAAATTTTTATAATTTATAAATTACCATAAATGCTCTTAATTATTTAGGTAAAGAACGTAAAGTGCCCTTAATACCGAAGGCATGATTATTGTCTGACACGACGAGATTCAGTTTAATTGGAGGTTGATATCCCCGACCCAACTTACGCGGTGTGCATGTAATTTCAGGTTGCTCATATACTTCATCACATATTGAGGATCCATTATATCAACCGTTGATTGAGCATCCACTGTATCCATCTCAGTATATTCGAGATTTTGTGAGTCATATTCTTCTTGAAGAACAATATTTCTCCCACTAGACTAAATCTTGAAAGAAATTCTTGTTCTAGAAAGATCCATGTCCTTGGCTCAAAAACTTAGCAAGTTGACGGATTGTGAAAGTAGAATGCTTTAGGTTCCTTAGGGTATCCCACAAAATGACATTTGTAAGATATATGGCATAGCTCATCAACCTTTTGATATAGATATCACAACCAGATACTCACATGTATGATATACTGTAATTTGCACTTACAATTGTTGTTACCACAGTCAACTGTGTGCCATCTAAAACTGTAAGCTTTGACTGATGATCGTCAAAGCTGGAGATGAATCCGTCGTCTTGGATGAGTCTCCGAGTTGTTCTTGGCGATCCTTGGCGAACTTCCTTCCTTGGCGAGCTCCTCGTCGGGGCAAAGTCCTCGTCTAGGCGAACTCCGGGCTTGATGAAGCTCTGAGATATTCTTGATGTTGGAAATTGGATCTAGCTCTAATACCAATTTTGTTGATCACGTCACGGATCCCGTGAATATTATAGGGAAATATGCCATTGAAACATTTAAAAAATTATTTTAAGCGAAAAACATGTTAACCGACCAACGGTCCGAACATCGGATAATAATCATATTACAAGATCTGATAAATATTATGTAATTTAATATTCATAAATCATTATTAATAATCTAGTCTATAGGAAATAAATAGAAAGTAGTAAATGGTTGCATTTATGAACCCAATGCATAAGGCCGTACCTTAGTTGTCGACTTCCGGCTGCGCGTTCTGAACTTGGCAGGGCTCTGCCGGTGTTGAGAAAAACACCCGCGATCTTCCGGGATATTCTCCTGGATTCCTCGTACCGAAGCGTGGGCGTCGCCGGCAGGACTCCGTCGCAAACTTTAACTGATGGTTCTTTTTAAGCTTCCGGAGAACTAAGTCTCTTAAGCCGAACCAGAGAGCGATCAGAGGAAAAATTCGCAGACCCTTAAGGAGAGGGAGAGTTCGAATTTTTCTCTGGGGAAAGGTGTGAAAAATGTGTAGAATGAGCTCCCTATTTATAGGCACATATTGTAACTGAATTGGAGAAATTCCCTCCCTAATTTCTCGAATTCTTTAATTAAATATAATTAATTATTTCAATCCAATGGTTTAGATTTAGTCTTATCTAAATCCAAGGGATATAATTAATTAGGGATTTAATTAAATAAGAAAGACTTGGTAAATTAAAATCCAATCTTATCTACTTATTTATTAAATTCGAAAATATGTATATATATATATATAATTCGAAAACTAATTATCTAGATCCAACGGTTGAGATAAATCTTAAACCGATCTAATGGATCAAATTAATTCAGGATAAAATCAAATACCCTAAGACTTGGTAAAAGCCCTAATTCGATTTTATCCTTATCTTAATTTTGAAATTTTTTTATCCTTATCTTAAACCGATCCAACGGATACAATTAATTAGGCCAAATTCGAAAACCCTAAGCTTGGTCACCAAGCTATTATTTTTCGAAATAGGCTTAGGTCAAAATCAATTATCTTAATCAAACGGTTGATATTAAATCATAACCGGTCTAATGGATTAAATTGATTTTATAATTTTTCTCAAATACCAAAACATTTGGTACTTATGCCGCAATTATGGAAAATCCAAAACAAATTCAACGTGTGAATCAGTTCCACTTTCCAAGGAAGCAGTTTCATTCGGTTTACACATATATTAATATATATAAATATATATTATTTATATATTAATTATTAATTAGTTATTAATAAGATATTAATAATTAAATCAAAATAATTAAATTATATTAATATTTTCTGATCTCAATATCACACATTCAAATGTCATGGTGCCACACCATCATTTAAATTCGTGACATGTGATTTAATTTCATAGTTTACCGAAACGATCACAAACTTAGAAATTCTCTAAATCACAAACCGTACGTCGAAACAACTCGGTTCCAAAAGCAAAGTTTCTTAGGGTTTAATTTCCAACAAATTTCATGCTGACAGAAAATCCAAATTCTACTTTCTTTTGTCAGTAAATTTCGGTTACCAAGATATGGTACTTTTGCCACGCTACTGATAAAACTATCTGATGTCTGTCACAGACTTCAGTTTTATAAGTCTTGCCAAATGGTTAAACATCTCAAAATGTTCCTATCACGTACGTATCATCCGTTACAAAGCTATCATAGGGACCATGGACCCGTACCACTTAAGCTCTAACGAACTCGTAGGATGTTCGTCAAACCTCGGTGTAATTCCACTATAAACCCGAGGCTGCACTCTTTAGTGATACAATATATATTATTCCCTTTATTACAATAGGGTTTCCATTGATACAATCAAATTTGGGTTATTGATCTTTCAGATGATGATCCACACATGAGCATGCGGTTTTTACCGTCATACCCCTCATTGCATTTTCATCCTTGACTGAGTCAGTAATATCATGAGTAACCCATTAATGGTTTCGATTCATAATTTGTGCAAGGGTACCTCTCACTTCTCACCACCGACAATCAAAGGAATCATCATGACTCTAAAGAGAGCTGTAAGATGCCCATGTCTATGACCAAGCAACATTTACTACTGACTATCATGTTCCCAAAATAATAGTGTTGCGAACAACTGTAATATATTGTGCTCTTTAACGGTTAAATCAAAGAACAATCAAGCTAGCAGCTCAGACTCAAGATCACGCAGGACTTAGATCGAATATCCATTTGATCCTCTACTAGTAACTCAATTCCAAGTTATCAGTGACGGTCTTATATGATGACTTCCGGAGTTTAAGTCAGGTCTAGTCCAGTACGAAGACACTTCATACTTAATGAATTTCTAGTGAGTTTGACACACACAAAATCTAGAATAGGATTGTCACTTAGTTACATTAATGACCTAATACGATTATTGGGCTCCCACCCAGTTAATCAGGTCACGGACATTTTAAGTTCATTTATTATGATTATTAATTCTTCCTCACATTGACTCTGTTGTGATAATAATAACATAATTGCATCCTTTATGAACTAAGGAACAAACATTCTATTTTACTCTACCAGAAACTATAATATGATTATCATAATAAACACCATCTTTTATTCAACGACTTGTCATAATCTTTTACAAATGGATAAGAAACATCTTGTTTAAGGACACATGTCCAACACTTGATTATTCTTTGTGATTTCCCTTCCTTGGCAAGTTCCTATGGCGAGGGAAGACATGCAAAAAAACGGGTAGATCAGGCCCGTGCCCAGCCACTTATGGTTGGGCTAGGCTGCCTACGTATCTCATTTTAAGAGAATCAGGTCCCACATAGTCCAGGGTTAGTGATAAATAGCGGGTGAATGACGATGTGGTTTTACTCGTTAGAAGTGTCAATGTTTGTGGTGCGGGGGTGACCCTTGGCCGTATGGCGAAGGTATTACCGGCGAGAGATGTTCCTTGTCAACCTCGTAGGTGTTGGCGAGCTCGTTGTGGCGAGGGCCTTAACCTGGCGAGGGATGCTAATTCTTTGTCGACCTCGAGGTGTTCGCGTCCATGCGTTGACCTGGTGAGGGACGCCTTCGTGGACTCGTCGAACAACCTTCCCGGCGAGGCTAAGTCTAAATGCTTGTTCTCTTCTTAGACGAGCCTTTCTTGATAAACTCCAAGGGTTCGTAAGAAGAGAGGGCGAATTATATAGAAAGAAAGCTAGAGAGACAAGCTCTGGTGGAAGCTGTGAGTGAGTATCGAAATGAGGAGGGGAAGGCTCCTATTTATAAGAAAACCAATTCCCTGTACTTGCACTTATGGGGGCCAACGAATTTCCTCTTGCTAAAGGGGCCTTGCCGTGGCTCCTTGTCGTGGCGAGAGGTTCGTCAGTGCTCCCTAGCTTGTCTTTGATATCTTCCGGGTGTCCGCGAGCTTGTATGTTGAGTCCTGGAGAATCTGGGGGTCTTCGTAAGCTTGGATATCCTCGTCGTGTGGAATAATTGTGAGTTATCTCTTTGTCAAGCTGTGACGAGGTGCTTACCAGGGCAAGGGGCTCGCCAGGGCAAGGTACTTTGCCAAGGGTCTCCCCAGGGCGAGGGGCTTGCCAATGCGAGGGGCTCGCCAGGGTGAGATACTCGCCAAGGCAAGGTACTTTGCCAGGGCCTCGTCGGGGGGACCTCGCCAAGAAGCTTGCCATGGCGAGGTGTACGCCAGGGCAAGGTCCCTCGCCAGGGTACCTTGCCAGGAGGTGCTTTTTTGATCAAGGGTTTTGTCTTCTTCGTCTTCTTGGCTCCAGACCTCGCGAATGTCTTGGTTCGTGGGCCTTTGGTCTTCGTCTTTGCCATCTTAGCTCCGGGCCTCGCCAATGTCTTAGTTCGTGGGCCTTTGCTCTTTGAGTTTGTCGGCGGGCTTTGAATTTTAGTGATGGGCTTTGACTTTTGTAAAAGGGGGCCAAATTTTTATATGTTACGAAAAATGCACATAACATTAACCCCCCTAGTTTCTTGGGTAATTGTATTGTGCGAGAAACTTTATTTTTAAAACACAAGGTAACTTGTGTTATTTGGCGAGGTTCCGAGTTGTGAGAGATGTTAGTCTCCTCTCCGTCCTCCCGAGGAACTGCAAATTTCCTTTAACTGGGATTTTGTAAAATAATTTTGATGCATGCAAAATAAGCTTGAAATATTTCGAGTATAGTTTAAGACATAAGCGAATGATTAAATAAATCAAAGGTCACTTTTTATGATTTTATTTGATTTTCGAACTTTTGGATGTTCATAGGTGCACTTTGTAAAATAAAGGCCTTTTAAATTAATTTTGAACTCCAAAAATAAATCAAAAAATAAATAAATAACATCAAGTGACATATTAAATGTGGAAGTAAATGAGTAACTTGAAAATAGTAATTACGAATTAACTTTAAAACTTTAAAAGTTCCTTAATTAATGCGCAATTATTTAATTGTAATTAAACCGTAAATAATTCATGATAACCCGAAAAAATTAATTTTAATTTGGTTTTCATGTTTGAAAATTAAAGGTGAAACTTTATAAAGATCCAAAGTTTAATTTCCAAGGGTTTTTTAATGACCTTTGAAAATAGTCCTCTTTCACCTTAAAACGTATAAAAACTCATTTTTGATCTTTTTGGCAATTTAAAAATCAAACATCAGCTTGTGGAGACTAGTTTGTGCGATTTCGGGCTGCATGGGCTTTATAAAATTCGAAAATAATTAAAATAGGAAACGAGATAAGGGTAAGATATCACCTCATAAATACGTTTTAGGGTTTAATGCAATTTTCTTTCTCCTTCTTCTTCTCCAATTCACGATTTTTGTCTTCCAGGAGAGCTTCCACGGCTGCGTTTCCTTTGCTCGTGCATGTGATGGCGATTTCCGGCGAGCTTGGCGGGGAATTCTCCGTTGACGACGTCCTTTTTTCCGGTAAGCTCATTTCGCCGGATTTCCCCTTTGACGATGAAAGTCTGGTCACCATTGATGGTGCTCCGGCAAGCTTGGATGATTGGACATTGAGTCTTGAGGATATCTTCGGTGCAGGTGATGGTGTGGGAACCGAAATTCCGGTGAGCTTCGTGGAGGAGGCCAAACTCCGCCTTAGTGAATTCAGCGTCGACGTGGCCCTCGGCGTGAAAGCGGGCTGCATGGAGGCTTGTGGCGTGGCAGAGATGACCGGCGGAGGTTCCTCGGCGCATTCTGGCACAGCGGGGGGCGCACGGCGTGGCACGTGGGGCGACAGCGGTCGTGATCAGCATTGGTGCGGGTGACGTCCTCGGCGTGCCAGGTGATGGCGCGGTCAGCGGGGCCCTTGGCACAGCGAGTTCGACTGAGGAGAGCCATTTGGCGCTGTCTGCGGCGGTCGTCGGCGGTGGCGCGGCATCCGGCGCGCTGAATGGCTGGATCGCCGACAAGGGCTTTGGTGCGATTGGCACAATCTTCAAGGCGGACAACGGATCTGCGGGTGCTTCGGTAAGTTCCCCGGTGGCGTTGGTGATGAACCTCAGTGGCACTGATGTCGTCTTAAACTCCGGGGAACTTGATCCGGCGAAAGGGCAGCCAAAAGTTGTGGCGGAACCCTATTTTGAGGGCTGCGAGACTCCGATTAATGATCCAATTTTTGTGTTGGACTCGTTAGGACCGGGGCTATCTTTTGTGATTGACTCCGAGACTCGGATTGGCAAACCAACGACTGATCCTTGCGAGGGTCCAGGTCGTTCTGGCGAGCTCCGTTGCCATTGCTATCTCGTATGCTTTCCTCCCCGTGAGTGGGGACTGACCTCTGTGATACGTCGTTGAAACCGTCTTCATTCCTGATCTAAGCTGGTGAAACTTGGCGAGGCGGCTGAGTCCGCCAGGCGAGGGTTTGGGCCCTCGTATTGAGCGCGATGCTGGTTGTCGGTTGTGGCGTCGCGCGTTGCGAAGCACTAGGGCGGCTCGTCATGTCGAATGGCGATCGTCGTGCTCCGACTTCTTCCGATGAATGCGGGTAGGGTCTATATGGCTGATACTCGGCTCCCCTCCTTCTAGCGCCAAACTGTTAATGTATAAAAATTGCTTTAACTTAGAGTCGGATCCAAGGTTCGGGTCCCGAGCTAGACCCACTGAACGCGTGGATAGTTGAATGTTGAGTCAACGCAGGTTGACTGATGATCGTTAAAGCTGGAGGCGAATCCATTTTTTTGACTAAGTCTCCGGGCTGTTCTTGGCGATCCTTGGCGAACTTCCTTTCTTGGTTAGCTCCTCGTCAGGGCAAAGTCCTTTGCGAGCTCCTCGTCGGGGCGAAGTCCTCGTCTAGGCGAACTCCAGTTTTGATGACGCTACGAGATGGTCTTGATGATTCTTCGTGATTTCCCTTCCTTGGCGAGCACCAATGGTGAGGGAATACCTGCAAAAAAAAAAGTAGATTCGGCCCGTGCCCCGTCGCTTATAGTTGGGCGAGGCTGCCTATGTATATCAGTTTAAGGGAATCAGGTCTCACGTAGTTAAGGGTTAGTGATAAATGACAGGTGAATGACGATGTGGTTTGACTCGTCGCAAGTGTCGATGTTGGCGGTGCAGGGGTGACCCTTGGCCGTATAACGAGGGTAATACCAGCGAGAGATGCTCCTTCTCGACCTCGTAGGTGTTGGCGAGCTCGTTATGGCGAGGGATGCTCCTGCTTTGTCGACCTCGAGGTGTCCAAGTCCACGCGTTGTCCTGGTGAGGGACGCCTTCGTCAACTTGTCGAACAACCTTCCCGGCGAGGCTAAGTCTTACTGCGTATTCTCTCGCTATAATTCACCCTCTCTTCTGACGAACCCAGGGAGTTCGTCACGAGAGGCTCGTCTGAGAAGATATTAAGCATTGCGACTTAGCCTCGCCGGGAAGGTTGTTCGAAGAGTCGATGAAGGCGTCACCGCCAGGTCAACGCGTGGACGCGGACACCTCGAGGTCGACAAAGAAGGAGCATCCCTCGCCAGGTTAAGGCCGTCGCCACAACGAGCTCGCCAACACCTACGAGGTCGACAAGGAGGATCTTTCGCTGGTATTACCCTCGTTATACAGCCAAGGGTCACCCTTGCACCGCCAACATCGGTACTTCCAACAAGTCAAACCACATCGTCATTCACCCGCCATTTATCACTAACCCTGAACTACGTGTAACCTGATTCCCTTAAATTTATATACGTAGGCAGCCTCGCCCAACCATAAGCGATGGGGCATGGGCCCGAGCTACCCTTTCTTGCAGGTCTTCCCTCGCCATAGGATCTCGCCAAGGAAGTGAAATCACGAAGAATAATCAAGAACATCTCGGAGCTTCATCAAGACCGGAGTTCGCCTAGACGAGGATTTCGCCTAGACTAGGATTTTGCCCCGACGAGGAGCTCGCCTAGGACTTCGCCCCGAAAAAGAGCTCGCCAAGGAAAGAAGTTCGCCAAGGATCGCCAATAACAGCCCGGAGACTCATCAAATACGACGGATTCGCCTCCACGCGTTGACTCAGCATTTAAGTATCCACAAGTTAAAGTCATTTTTACGCATTAACACATGCTAAAATCATCAGTGAAGGTAATGAAGTATCTAAAGCATCATTTAGCCTTAATAGGTAAAAGTCCACATATATTTGAATGTACAAAAGTCAAGACCTCGTTTGCTCTCTTTCTTGTCCCTTTGAATAGGTTCTTTCTCATTTTCCCAACTAAGCAAGATTTGCATATTTTATTTGATTCGTGATTAAAGTCATCTAACATTCTATCTTAATGGATTGTGGTTATGCATTTCTAACCAATGTGGCTGAGAATGTGGCTGAGCTGACAATGCCAGAGATAGGCCACAGTGCCAGAGATAGGCCATATTGAGTTTGTTGGTCTTTAACCTTTTATTTTTAAAATTATACATATTATAAGAACTTGCATCTAAAAAATAGAGACCATTAGATAAATACGTAATCACCTTACACGTAACAAGTATCATCCCTAAAAATTGAACAACACTTGTCTCCAATGGTAAAATTTAAACCTAAAACATCAAATTCCGGAATAGAAATTATATTATTCGTCATAGAATGTACAAAATGATAATCATCAAATTCTATTATTATTCCCTCCGGTATTCCTAAGTCGACCTTGTCCAGAGCTTGTGCAACATGTGCTCCATTTGGCGCGCACGTGTCGGCTTAGTGTTTCCTCAACTTCTAGCGTCCTGAAGATTCTACACATAATTATAAATATCAATACCACGTGCAGTATCTAATACCCAATTTTGAGAAGTAGTTAAGTTGACTTCTATATCTGAGTTGGAGTCTCCACTATTCCTCATTTTCTTTACCTTTGTAAGGTATCTCGGTCAATTCCTTTTTCCAGTGTTCGTGCTTCCAGTCTTATTCGATCATCTTTGCCGTGTGGACCCCGTTGACCTCGTCGCTCTAATTTTGATCGATTGTCTTTCGCGGGGTGGACTTCTTTGACGCCCCAATCTTCTCCTCACTCGGCGCTCCCTCGAAACCTTGTTGAATCGCAATCGCCTCAATATTCGAGCCACTAGAGATAAAGATCGTTTTTCTCATCAAATTTCTTGGTGTTGAACGTGGTTTCCATCCGTTGCTCACGTAGCTCACAACTTCAACCTCCAAGAACTGAACGTTATTGCCGCCGAATATCTCCACCTCAAACTCCCATCGTGGTTGCCTTCTCCATCGATTGACGTTGCACTGATACCACTTGTTATGATCGAAGTGCTCAAGATACTCCTTGTAGAGCCCAAATGCTCCAAGAACACTTAATCTTAAAATCAGCTAAAGCGGAAACACTGATGCCCAACCAAGAACATTTGATTCGAAAATTGGCTAAAGCGGAAACACTGACACCCGATAATACAACCAAGAACACTCAAGAACAACCATGAATACCAAGAACTCAAACTGAGATAACTACTAAGAAAGTACCTCCCGAGAGATTTATTGAATAAGCAAGAAATTTTACAATCGACTATACATCTTCCTCTGACCTATTCAAACTCAGATAACTACTAAGAGAGTACCTCCCGAGAGATTTATTGAACAACCAAAAAATATTACAATTGACTATACATCTTCCTCTCACCTATTCCCACGTTTATATTCTCTATACATATCTGAAACTCTTTCTAACATAAAATTTATTATTAGAACTAAATATTCACCTATATATAAGAGATATAGTCAAATTTGTCTCTTAACATAGCAAGCGTAACTATAGCTCCAGAGATAACTAGAATTCTAACTACTAGAGTCACACATTAATATATAGGGAAAATTGCGGCAAAAATACCCAACCTTTGGTCAAACTGCCTCCCGTGTACCCAATCTTTAAAACTGGCGGCAAAAATACCCAACGTGCTTTGACCGTGACTTTGGCATGAAAACGTTAATTTTTCCATCCCTCATGTGGCCGTTAGCGGCAAAAATACCCAACCTTTTTTTTTGAATTTTTTTTTTGATTTTTTTGAATTTATATTTTTTTTTCTTGATTAGATATAATTACTTGAATTCCAAATACATGAAATAACAAAAAATTTAGTCAAAACATCAATTGATTTCTTAATGTGATTGTATAAGCTACATTTGTTGATAAAAATCTTATTATTATGAGAAATTTTAAACATAATGCTACATGTATTTTAAGTAATTGAATAGGGTTTTGAAAATAGGTATCCGGATTTCCGGATCCGGATACGGGTAGTGATTTTTGGATACCCGGAAAATCAGATCCGAATAAGGGTAGTTCAAAAAAATCAGATACCCGCTGCGGTTACAGCCCTACCATTTTCATTGGTAATTGACTGTTTTAGATCAAATTAATACAGTCAATTAATGTCTCCGTATTGAGAAAAAAAATGGCTTAAGAATATATGCCACTAAAAAAAATATTATCAATAATCAATAGGGCTTGATTAGTAATAATTGGCTAAAAGACATCCCTTGGGATCCCATTAAAATTCATACCCTTAAATACCCCTGCTAAGAAATATGAATAGGGCCGAAGGAAGCTATGAAACACAATGAAAACTCACGCACGCGCCTCTGCTCACGTCATTAGGCTGACGTAAGCCCTTCTGCGGGCGCGTGAGGAGGGCAGGAGACGCGTGGTGGCTCGTGTGGGGCCTGTGGGGCCGCCCGAGGTGCTCCCGGCCCACTTTAAGGGTTCCAGGAGCGTTCCGTGACCATTTCTTGCAAACTTTATGACTTTTTGAGTATCTTGATATTTCTGGAAACATCTGGACACTTTATTTCACGAAACCGGACTTCCGGTGAATATCTCGGGCTAAAATTGACTTTATTTAATAAAAAGAAAAATTAATTATATAACTTTCCTTTTATTAATTTATTAAAAATCAATTACTTAAAATACGCGTAACATTATGTTTAAAATTTCTTATAATAGTAAGATTTTTATCAACAAATGTAGCTTACACAAGCACATTAAGAAATCAATTGATGTTTTGACTAACTTTTGTGTTATTCCATGTATTTGGAATTCAAGTAATTATCACTAATCAAGTAAAAAAAAAATTAAAAAAATTGAAATTTTTTTTTCAAAAAAAAAAGGTTGGGTATATTTGCCGCTAACGGGCACATGTGGGAGGTTAACGAAAAAATTAGCGTTTTCATGCCAAAGTCACGGTCAACGCACGTTGGGTATTTTTGCCGCCAGTTTTAAAGGTTGGGTACACGGGAAGCAGTTTGACCAAAGATTGGGTATTTTGCCACAATTTTCCCTAATATATATTTATATATATAAAAATAATGGTTTTTTTTTTATATGTAATAGTTCTTGGTCTGGTTTCTCCTATTGTTTTCTAGTAATTGAACAAGGATTAGCACAAGTGCACAACGGTTAGGGCTTCATTCAGTTTGACTTTTTAGACCGCTTACAATGTAAAAGAAACATATTCAAGTAAATAAAGCCTGTTTAATTCTTTTTTAGCCTCTCCGAAAATTTCATGCGTTTTAATCCTAATGTAAGAGACGACATCATTAGTGAAGTAAGAACATGAAAACCTACAAATAATAAAAATTTGCATGGAAAAAGTGGCTATACAATAGTGTTGAATAATATAATTGTAATTAGTTAGTGCATTTACTCTTATCTTTGTGAGGTGTAATATCCTCTTTTCTTGTTATAAGCTAGCCTATTAGTTTTGTACACGTAGCTAGGTTTTGCTTCAACTTTAGCTATATATATCAAAGCAGTTCCTCTGCTCTAATTTGAGCTGAGCAATTCATTCCCTTTCTTCTCGCCTTGTTTGCGTTATATTGTTCTTCTTGGTATCAGAGCCAGACTCTGAGCTCTCTTCACTCCAAATGTCAAACATTCTCCCAGACACCGAAACCTTACCAAATGAAAACAACCCACAAATTTTTCATCAAACTAGACATGCTCCACATCAGATTGCTCCACAACCTATAGCTCCCCAAATTTTCAACCCACAAAATCAACCATTTCCAAACCCTCTCCACCCACAAAACCCTCTCCCGTCCATTTCCCAACCTATTTCAATCAAACTCGATGACTCCAATCATCTTCTCTGGCAGAGTCAAATGAAGAATATAATTTTTGCTCATGGATTAGAGGGGTTCATCGATGGAACCTTGCCATCTCCACCGGCGTTCTTGGATACTCAACAAACAACACCAAACCCAGATTTTTGTCACTGGCGGAGACTCAATCGGCTCGTCATGAGTTGGCTTTACTCCTCGCTCACCGAATTTGTGATGGGGCGTGTTGTCGGTCTCACAACCGCTTAGGCGATTTGGGATAATCTTATTCAGGTATATCAAAATGCCTCAATCTCTACAATATTGAGCCTTAAATCTCAGCTGATGACTCTCAAAAAGGACGGTTTAACTTTCCCCGAGTATTAAAACAAGCTGAAATCTTTGTTCGATAAGTTCACCGCTATTGGTGAACCTCTGAACGACCGCGATCAATTGTTACATACTTTTCAAGGCTTGGGTCCGGAGTATAACTCCCTTGTCACCTCGATTAGTTGTCGTTCTGATAGACCCAGTCTAACTGAAGTCCATAACCTTATTTTGAATCTTGAATTTCGTTTGGAGCAGCAAAATCTGATTGAACAAATCCCTCTCACCAGTCCCAACCCTCAGATAAATATCACTCATTTCTCTTCCAAACGATTCTTGCCGCGCCAATCGACACCTCGTTTTCCCCCTGCACATACCTCTAATTTCAGACCCTCTCACTACACTACTTCACCCAATAATCAATCCAGCCTTCTTGGTAAGCCTTCATTTTCACCAATGAACCAAACCTGGTCTAGACCCTCACACAAACCCAGTAACCCTCGCCCACAATGCCAAATATGTAACAAAATTGGTCACATAGCCTCTGTTTGTTACCACCGGACCAATCTTCAGTTCGAACCTCGTCCTCAACAACCACAAGTGTTCGTTGCTGCCAGTTCCTACAGTCCCGAGAGTTATACGAACTAGAACACTGCTTTGGTCCCTCATACAGGGAATCCGTTTGCTGAGCACTCTTCATCCTCAAACTCGTGGTATATGGATTCTGGAGCCACCCATCATTGCACTCTCGAGGTTCGCACTCTTGG
Source organism: Parietaria judaica (assembly GCA_954871525.1). Classification (NCBI taxonomy): domain Eukaryota; kingdom Viridiplantae; phylum Streptophyta; class Magnoliopsida; order Rosales; family Urticaceae; genus Parietaria; species Parietaria judaica. The sequence goes on from OX940860.1 coordinate 61,854,915, forward strand.
CAACCCAACTCCCTTCCTCGGTGATGAGCAAGTCTCTATGGGTAATGGTAAGAAAATTAGTATTTCACATGTTGGCAATGTTATCTTTCCGTCTCATTTCAAACCATTAAAATTTCGACATGTACTTCATGCACTAGCTATATCAAAACAACTCCTCAGTGTCAGCAAATTGTGTTATTATAATAGTGCCTTTGTCGAGTTCTATGCTGATCATTTTCTTCTGAAGGATCTTCATTCGAAGACCATTCTTTTGCAGGGTCTTCTTGAAAATGGTCTATACAAGCTCCTCCTGTTAGCTAGATCCATCTCTCGGCCTTCCTCAAACTCTTCCTCACTCAATGCTCAAGTTAACCACACACAACTCCTTGATACAACACTTTGGCATAATCGACTTGGACACCCTTCTCTTCCAATTGTTCGGCGTGTTATGTCGTCATGTAATTTAAAGGCCTCGCTGCCTCCATCTGATCATGTTTGTGTTTCTTATCAAATGGTCAAGAGCCATAGACATCCGTTTGTAAACTCAACTTTTCGAGCTAGTAAACCTTTTGAGTTAGTCCATTCGAACCTTTGGAGACCTTCCCCGGTAGCTTCTATCACGGGAGTTTGATATTTTTATTTATTCATTGATGATTATTCTCGCTTTACGTGGATTTATTTGTTAAAAGCGAAAAGTGAAACATTTTCCACTTTCATCAAATTCAAAAATATGGTCGAAACACAATTCGAAACCAAAATCAAATGCTTACAAACGAATTGGGGTGGTGAATTTCGTCCTATTAAATATTTTCTTGACCAAGTCGGTGTTCATCATCGTCACCCTTGTCCCGTCACTCCTCCACAAAATGGCCGTGTTGAAAGAAAGAATCGACATGTTGTAGAGGTCGGTCTTTCTCTATTAGCACATTCTTCTATGCCTCAATCATATTGGCCATATGCATATAAACCGCCACTTATTTGATTAATCGTCTCCCGACACCAGTTTTGGACAATATTTCTCCATTCGAATCACTCTACCACAAATCTCCCTCCTATGATTCCATTAAGGTGTTCGGGTGTGCATGTTTCCCTTTTCTTAGACAATTCAACAACCACAAACTTCAATATCGGTCCGCTATATGTGTGCTACTTGGGTTTAGCTCTCATCATCAGGGTTATCTTTGTCTACAAAAAGACACGGGAAAAATATACGTTTCTCGGCACGTGATTTTTCATGAGTCACTCTTTCCCTTTGCAAAATCGCCACTGTCCTCCCCACCCTCTTCTTCACTTCCTCTGGATACACCATCTCATTTTCTTTCACCACCTTTCGCTGTCACACATTTACCCACTGCCTCATCTCCTTCCACCCCTTTATCTCCTGCTTTGTTCGAATCCTCTCAATTGCCTTCATCACCACCATCCAGCTCTTCCCCAAACAGCCCATGCCTCACTTCTCCCACTCATTCACGTTTACATATCAATGAGACATCACCAAATATTGTTCCAACATGTGATTTACCAATTTCTGCCACTATCTCATCGAGACCTGGTATTCATAAAACACCAAATGCTACTAATGTTCACTCAATGATTACAAGGTCTAAGCAAGGGATTCACAAGCCTCGGTCATTCCTCACTCAACTCGATGCAAATGACTCGGCAAAGCTACATGAACCTGCCACATTTAAACAAGCAAGCCGACACAAGCCTTGGCGAGACGCTATGTCTTCGGAAATTCATGCCATCTCTCGCAACAACACTTTGAGTTTGGTTCCAGCTCCATCAAATCACAAGATCATTGGTTGTAAATGGGTATACCGACTGAAACTAAGCTGGATGGTTCTGTTGAAAGGTATAAAGCTCGCTTGGTTACCAGGGGCTTTCTTCAAACCCTTGGTCTTGATTATTTTGATACCTTTAGTCCAGTTGTCAAACCGACTTTGGTACATGTGGTGCTTTGCTTTGCTCTTGCTCATAATTGGCCGATTCGCCAACTAGATGTACACAATGCTTTCTTGAACGGAGATTTATTGGAAGAGGTATATATGTCGCAACCACCAGGTTTTCTCGACTCTACTTGCCCTAATCATGTGTGTAAGCTACACAAATCTTTGTACGGTATCAAACAAAGTCCGAAAGCTTGGTACTTGAAACTTAGCCGCTGCTTACTCCATTGGGGCTTCATAAATTCCAAGGCTGACACATTTATGTTTCTACTTCATTCCTCGACATCTACCGTGATCGTCCTCATTTATGTCGATGACATTATTATCACCGGTAGCTTATCTCATGATGTCACTGACCTTATTTCTCGGCTACACTCTCAATTTTCACTCAAAGATCTTGGACCGCTGCATTTTTTTCTCGGCATTGAGGTAACCCGAACACCCACATCCTTAAACTTATGTCAACATAAGTACGTGCGCGATCTTCTTACCCGAGTGGATATGCTAGATTGCAAACCAGCAAATACGCCTATGGCATCGAACAATAACTTGTCTCTTTATGATGGAGAGGCATTGTCAGATCCCACTGCTTATCGACAAATTGTTGGGGGCCTCAAATATTGCACTATTACACCACCCGACCTTTGCTTTGTTGTTGGAAAAGTTTGTCAATTTATGCATGCTCCAACTACATCACACTTGGCTGCTGAAAAACGCATTCTGAAATACCTCACTGGTTCAGCTTCCTTCTGATTATCTCTTCATGCCTCCACAGATTTCAGTTTGTCATCATTGACTGATGCCAATTGGGCTTCCAGTTTGGATGATCGTCGAAGTACAAGCGGATATTGTACGTTCCTTGGTCCTAAACTCGTCTCTTAGTCGTCAACGAAACAAAAAGTTATTTCTCGTTCAAGCACAGAGTCAGAATACCTAGGACTAGCAAACGCTACTGTAGAAATCATTTGGCTGCAACATTTATTACGAGAATTGCGCATTTTTGTACCTGCCCCTCCAACGATTATATAAGATAATATCAGCGCAATTCATCTTGCTGCCAATCCTATTCTTCACGCCCGTACGAAGCACATTGAGATTGACTACCACTTTGTCCGTGAACGAGTTCTCTCCAAATCACTCACGATTGAATTCACTCCTTCGGAAGAACAACTAGCGAACATCATGACCAAGCCAGTACCGTCTCCGCGGTTTCTCTCCTTAAGATCCAAGCTCACCGTTGTTCCAACCGGCGTTCGCTTGAGGGGGAATGTTAAATAATATAATTGTAATTAGTTAGTACATTTATTCTTATCTTTGTGAGGTGTAATATCCTCTTTTCTTGTTATAAGCTAGCCTATTAGTTTTGTACACGTAGCTAGGTTTTGCTTCAACTTTAGCTATATATATCAAAGCATTTCCTCTACTCTAATTTGAGCTGAGCAATTCTTTCCCTTTCTCCTCGCCTTGTTTGCGTTATACTGTTCTTCTAATAGGAACTATGACAGGGAAGACCAACTTTCCATTTTATTGCTCTAGCTTTCTCAGCAAGGCATCCATTTTCGGAAGCTCTTGTGAGATTTGTTGCCAGTCCGGCATCCCCTGCGAGTATCTCTTTTTTTTATTAAATATTTATAAGATAGAAATAAAAGAAGAATACCTTCAATCATATCAAAACTTACTTTTCAAGATCTTCAAACTCGACCGTCTAAATGCAGTATTATATACACATCTTTACTGGGAGTAACGCTTTCGGACTTTTGCTGCTCCTTTATCTACCTAAACAATTTTATTGAAACCGTCGGATGAAATTGAGATAAGATCATAAAATAGGAAAACAACAAAAAAATTTACGAGCGGAACAAGGTTAGAACTCTGGATTCTGACCTTTCCCATTCAGCCGGCGATACGACCTCCGCCCGGAATCTAATTTCGGATTTTAGCTTTGATTTTGCCGTTATAGACTGAGCTTGTTTCTCAAACTCTTCCTACAAATAAACGGCTATTTTCAGATCTTTATTAACATCCATACTCTAGTCTAATGTTGTTCCGGCTGATCATTAAATAATCGACAGTTTTTCAAATTTAAGTCACGTACAATGCACATGTTAATATGTTCCGTAACAACTAGTTCATGCACGTCTTAAGAGTTTGACAGAAACCGTCAAACTTTTAGTAATATAAAAGTAATTATCTATACGATTTATAAAAAAAAAATCAGGAAGGAAAATGAGATTACACGACAAGTTAAGCGATGTAAATTCTTATTTACTAGAGTAGCAGTTTACCTCAATAGAAGCGAGGCTCGTGTCAGCTTTTTGGGCCATGTCGAACCCTTTCTTTTCTAGTTTTTGTGGTTCGTTACCCTCGCCCCAAATTACTGGAATTAAAAGAACACCTCGCCTGAGGAGTTCGGTCCGAAGCCTCTCAGCCTTCTTCATTGCCGGTGTGACAGTCTCCTTCGTGCCTGCTAAAATAACCTAAAACCCTAGCTCGGTTAAAGTATTTTTCCCATATAATTAACGACTTTGCGTATAGAATAGAATCGAAAGCCGATGATACTAACGGGTCTGGCCGTGCAATGGAGCTGGACGAGTTCAACGACCCGATTGGTGGAAAGCCGCAAAGGCAACCTTGATAGGGTTTCAGCTCGGGATATTTGGGCAAGTTGTTCCTCTTCTTTCTTATTTTCCCATAGAAATAACGCCACAAAAGCAACGACACCTGGAGATTACTAATAAAAAGAACTTAGTCATGTTGTTTAGAACTAGCCAATTGATTCCGATTTACAAATATTCGCTGGACGAAAATCCTGAACGCGGTAATTTTTTCCAACAAATCAAATCCCACACTCAGCTTACAAGCATAGCCTTTAGCATGATAGATTTGTGGATGCTCAATGCTTACCTCCGAGGTTAATGGCGAGATTTCTGGCGGTTTCTCCAAGATCTGGAGCACCATCACTGCCTTGGATTGCCGGAATTAACCTAGGCAGAGTGAAAAACAGTGAAATTCCGGCCGCTGCAGAGAACGCCAAAGAAAAGAATCTCCTGAATCCACGAAACGGAGCTTGAACTTCGCTGATGAGCTTAAGATCTCTCCGGAAACCGTATCCAATATCTTGTCCACCCAACCTAGCCTGTATAAAACAGCAATATTCTCGAAACAGAATGCAAAAGGGAAATTATTACGCAAGGGAGAAGGAAGGGAAAAATTGTAACTTAACTTTGTCACTTATTTTGGATAGCTTTTTTCTTACTCTCGAAGAAAAGGCATTCTGTGACTTTTGTTGATTATAAAGTGTTCGATAATTTACCGATGTGGTGAATTTCTGTAGCCCTATCAATTGTGTTTGGTTTTGTTCGGGTTCTATCACATACCTCTTCCTGCAATTCCTTAAATGCAGGCAAAGCTCGGAAATGTTGATGTGGAATTTCATCCCCGAACAAGACAACACGATGATTTGTCATCGTGTAAATACGACACGCCATTTAACGTCTAGACCGATAAGACATGTCGTTCATCTTCTACAAAGAGACTGCGGCAAAAGTATTAATCTTTTAGCAAAAGCTATTTATTTAATTGATATGGAAAATATTAATTAAATAAAGCTTATTATTTCATTTAAAATGTCAAATTAATATTTATCATCTTTTTGCACCATGAGCAAAGTTGAGGGGGTTAAGTAACAATTTCCTCACTTTTGATACACATTATGCGCATAAATATTGAGTCCATAATTAGACTTGATATTCTCCACCAATCAAGGGATTGAAAGGGCAATTTAGACTCTTTTAATTTCACCTTTTGGAGGAGAAAACGTATGAAAGATTGGTCAAATACAAAAGCATGAGCACTTTACACATGTCACATGGAGAATGCAACAAGCTTATTTAAAAGCCATTATTATCTCCTAGACAAGTCAAAAAGCTACCCACTCCTCCAAGAGGATAGGAGCAGCCACGTTCAACACAAGAAGCTTATAAATACATGAAGAATGACATTCAAAAGGAAGAGGATTGAAGAGAGAGGAGAACAAGGTCAGAGGAAATGAGATCACCACACACTCTAGAGAGGATTTATATTTCATATTACTATTTTATGAGATGTAATTTCACCTCGTATTTTTCACCTCGTTTCTGAGCTTTTCTTCATCTCTTCCTCATATTGTATTCACTTTGTTTCAATTAGAAAAGTAGAGATTACGTAGTCAACTACCACTTGAGATGAACCTCTATAAAAAAACCATGGTGTCATTTTCCTTTACGCTTTATATTATATATATTATCGTAATTTATATAGTATATTCAGCGTGATCTTGGCGAGTAAGACGAAGTATGGGGATTCATACGGCAACATACGCAGACACTACAATAAAACGGATTACGATTAATCCGCGACGGTTGATAGCGATTTTTGGCATCAAAAGTTTCGCGCCGTCTGTGGAAAAGGAAAGTGGTCGAAAATTCACCTTCGCGGGGCCTCTAAAAGGGACCTGACAAGGTAAAGGAGAAAATCTCCCCAGTCAATCAATTTTCGAACTGGTTATAAACCACCCCGAAAAGAACGAGGTGAACAAAAATCTCAAACTTGGTCCAAAATTATATATTATATATATAATTAATTAATTTTCAATCCGACGGTAAAGATTAAATCTTAAACCGATCTAACGGATATAATTAATTAGACCAAATTCGAAAACTTTAAACTTGGTTACCAAGTTATCAATTTCAAATTAGGGATAAGGTTAAAATCAATTATCTTAATACAACAGTTGATATTAAATCCTAACCGATCCAATGGATTAAATTGATTTCAGGGTTTTTCTCAAATACCAAAATATTTGGTAATTATGCCGCAATTATGAAAAGTCCAAAACCATTTCAACGTGTGAATTAGTTCCATTTTCCAAGGCTTCATTCCATTTTACACATATAATATATATAAATATATATTATTTATATATTAATATAAATCTATTAATTATTAATAAAATATTAATAATTAAATCCAAATAATTAAATTATATTAATAATCTCTGATCTCATTATCACACATTCAAATGTCATGGTGTCACACCATCATTTAAATTCGTGACATGTGATTTAATTTCATAGTTTACTGAAACGATCACAAACTTAGAAATTGTCTAAATCACAAACCGTACGTCGAAATGACTCGGTTCCAAAAGCAAAGTTTTTTAGAGTTTAATTTCCAACAAATTTCTTGTTGACAGAAAATTCAAATTCTACTTTCTTTTGTCAGTTAATTTTGGTTACCAAGATGTGGTACTTTTGCCACGCTATTGATAAAACTATCTGATGTCTGTCACACACTCCAGTTTTATAAGTCTTGCCAAATGGTTAAACATCTCAAAATGTTCCTATCACGTACGTATCATCCGTTACGAAGCTATCCTGGGGACCATGGACCCGTATCACTTAAGCTCCAACGAACTGTTAGGGTGTTCGTCAAACCTCGGTGTTATTCCACTATAAACCCGAGGCAACACTCTTTAGTGATATAGTATATATTATTCCCTTTATTACACCATGAGCAGGCAGTTTTTACCGTTATGCCCCTCATTGCATTTTCATCCTTGACTCAGTAAGTAATATCATGAGTAACCCACTTATGGTTTCGATTCATAAGTTGCGCACGGGTACCTCTCACTTCTCACCACCGACAATCAAGGGAATCATCATGATTCTGAAGAGAGTTGTGTGATGCCCATGTCTATGACCAAGCTACCTTTACTGCTGACCATCATGTTCCAAAAATAATAGTGTTGGGAACAGCGGTAATATATTGTGTTCTTTAACGGTTAAATCAAAGAACAATCAAGCCAGCAACTCAGACTCAAGATCACTCAGCACTTAGATCGAATATCCATTTGATCATCTACTAGTGACAACTCCAAGTTATCAGTGACGGTCTTATATGATAATTTCTGGAGTTTAAGTCAGGTCCAGTCCAGTATGAAGACACTTCATACTTAATGCACTTCTAGTGAGTGTGACACACACAAAATCCAGAATAGGATTGTCACTTAGTCACATTAATGACCTTATACGATTAATAGGCTCCCACCCAGTTAATTAGGTCACAGACATTTTAAGTTTAATTATTATGATTATTAATTCTTCCTCACATTGACTCTTTTGTGATAATAATATAAGATTAACTATAATAAGATTAACATAATAAGCACCATCTTTTATTCAACGACTTGTCATAATCTTTTACAAATGGATATGAAACATTTTGTTTAAGGACACATGTCCAACTATCTCCCACTTGTACTTAAAGAAGATGACCCATGTCTTTCAGACCCATATTCTCCAGATGCCTTCTGAATATTTTCTCTGGCAACGTCTTGGTGAATGGATCACCCAGATTGTCTTCCGATGCTATTTTCACAACCCCTACGTCGCCACGATGCACTATTTCTCTTATGAGATGGTATTTATGTTCTATATGTTTCGCCTTGTTATGGTCTATGGGCTCTTTAGAATTTTCCACCGCACCACTGTTGTCACAGTATAGTGTTTGGGGCCCATCTACATCTGGAACTACTCCCTGCTCTGTGTAGAAATTCTTGAGCCAAACTGATTCTTTGGCTGCCTCACAGGCTGCCATTGTGGAATCTGCGATACAGGATTGCTTTACGCTTCTCCAGAATATCGCTCCACCAGCAAGGGTGAACACTATACTGTCTTATAATATGTCGACTTTCTCGCGTCTCTATCAGACATAAAGTCTGAGTCAGTGTAACCTAGTGGAATCAGTTCTGATCCTGAAAACACTAACATATAGTCTCTCGTTCTACGAAGATACTTGAGAATGTTCTTCACTGCAATCCAGTGAGCCATACCCGGGTTGGATTGGTATCTGCTTACAATTCCCACAGCGTAACAAATGTCTGGCCTAGTGTACTGCACAACGTACATCAGACTTCCCACTGATGAAGCATACGATATTCGCCTCATTTCGTCTTGCTCTTCCAGAGAAGTAGGGCACTGCTTCCTGTTAAGGAACACTCCATGTCTGGTTGATAAATTACCTCCCTTGGAGTTTGCCATTGCAAAACGATCAAGCACCTTATCTATGTAGGCTGTTTGTGATAAGGCTAGTAGCCTGTTGTTGCGATACCTAAAGATACGGATCCCAAGAAAATAACAGGCTTCTCCCATGTCTTTCATTTGGAATTGCGTAGATAGCCACGCTTTCACGACCGATAGCCTTTTCACACTGTTTCCAATGAGAAGAATATCGTCGACGTATAGAACAAGAAATATCTCCACGGTATCATCATTGAGTTTGTAAATGCAGGCCTCAGTGATGTTCTGTATGAATCCATAGGTCTTGATGGTCTCATCAAACCTTAGATTCCAGGATCTGGAAGCTTGCTTCAATCCATAAATGGATTTGAGTAATCTGCGAACCTTCCCTTCTTGACCCTCTTGCACGAACCCTTCTGGTTGGTCCATATAGATTTTTTTGTCAATATACCCGTTCAGGAAAGCGGTTTTGATGTCCATCTGCCAAATCTCGTAATTGAGACTACAGTCTATGGCCATGAGAATCCGGATGGACTTCAGTGACAGAAGAGAAAGTTTCCTCGAAACTAATACATTCTCTATGGGTATAACCCCTTGCCACTATACTAGCTTTGAAGGTTTCAAACTTCCCGTTCATTCCTCTTTTCCTCTTGTATACCCACTTACGGCCAATTATTTTGAAGCCATCAAGTAAGTCTACAAGTTCCAGACTTGATTAGAATCCATTGATTATATTTCTTGGTTCATGGCTTCCTGCCATTCTCCCTTATCAGGGTCCATCATAGCTTTCTTAAAGCCTATAGGATCTTCAACGCTAGCGTTTGTGACAGCTAGGTGAAATACCAACTGGGTGTGCTCATAGTGTTCAATCGGTATTTTGAACCTCCCACTATGTCTGAGTACCCTTTGGTTTTGATTTTGGGACCGTTGTTTCCGCACTCTGATTATCAACAGGCACTGTTGATTGTGTAATTTTTTTGTCATCTAACAATTCCTCAAGTAATATATTACCTTGAGGTTCATAGTTTATTATAGAGTCATATTCCAAAAGAGTTACTATTGCTGAAAAAACAATTACTCTCTTATATGATCATAAACTATATCTCGTCCGAGTCCTTTTAAATGAATAATGTAAAATGATTCTTTCCCCTTAATCATTTCTAAAAGGTTCTTGTTCCTTCTTTCTAGAACACCTCAATGTGCTTGACGTGTGCAAGGAACCGTTGACTAACAGAGAATTAATTTCTCTTACAGGTGATCACAGAATTAAAAGTTCAGCCTCACCACTTCAGAATAACTGAAGAGCCATTAGTGATTTATCGAATTTAAAATTCGGTTCAAGCAATAAATTTTTCTTGAACTCACATAAGTTCGAATTTACTTTGCATTCATACCTTTACCTTTGAATACTTGCCAATCAGTAGATAAAGTATTAATATCCTTTTGAGCTTGTATAATGGACCACATACACTAAGTATGTACAAGCTTTATAGGAACTGTGGCTCTTTAGAACTTTCTCATGAAATGGTCTTTTAATCATTTTAATCTTTAGACAAGATTCTCAAACAGGAAGGGAACTGACGAACAGTTAACGCATTGGTCCATCCTGTTATCTCATCCAAATTAATATGACTATCATTTAGATGCCTTAGGTATGATCGATCACTTTCATAGTTAACCTTTTTTCTGGATGTCACATCCATATTATTCATTAATTATTTCATAATGGTTTGAGCTTGTTTATTTCACTTCTCCGGACAATCAATATAAACAACTAGATCATTTCATTATTATCTACAATGATAAAACTTTGTTCATATAAGTGGATAATTGAATTTCCACGTAAGTCACGGGTATAATAAATATTGTTCTTGAAAACAACAATTTATTATATTTAAACGACTTGCTCCCACTAAAATAATTATCCCATTACTTAAAGTATAACAACCAATTTATGATTATCTTCTCAATTCAGTCAAAGGTTTAAACCTTAACCAATCATTAACTTTGGGTTGTGCGATTATCATATCTTTGTTCATTTCTCAGCCATTTCCCAAGTTCAAGAACTTTCGAATTACTCCCTTGTAATATCGAGTGGAAATACCAGCTAAACACAAATGATAATCAATAAGTGAACAAAATCACTTATTCATACTTTTATTGTCTTGACATTAAATACACATCAGATTATTCTATATATATTCGGGATAGACATTTTAGACTAACATTGAAAAAGAAACTTATTAAACTTTATTATAGGTAGATTGTTTTTGGAAAAGTTTTGTTTGAAATAGTTACATGATGCAAACATGTTCTGGGAAAACGTTAAATAAAGCCTTTAACTATTTCGTGATAAATTAACCGACTGTACACGTCGTTGCTGTCCTTAGTGGCATGGTCACTCTAGGGTGACTCGCAGTATCAACCGTGTAGTTTGGTTAAACTAAGTTTTAGCCATAAACTTAATTAATATTCATAACAAGAACTACCAAAGTTCCCTATGATTATTAACTATCACCATAGACGGTCGGGAAGCACCAACTTCCGTGCAAGCTTAACCCATTATTTTCGGTTCCCGGGATCCTCTTGGAAACGTCGTCCTTCGGAAATGGTCACTCTAGGGCGACTCGTGGTCCATTTCCAAGATTCCTCCGTCCCCATATTCTTTTGGAACTATCACGGTGTCAAACCATCCACAAGCACACCTTCCTTAGGGAATGGACACACTAGGGTGACTCGAGGCGATGTGGTCAGCAGACCTTGTGATAGTAATAATGGAGACCTTTGTTTTATTCTATACTTGCCATTGTTTTTAGAAAATAACGTTTTTAATTTCTATGATATAAAAACTTAATATAAACTATCTATTAATGACACATTAAAAGTTTGTATTTTGGCTTTATTTATTACAGTACGTAATCTTAAATAAGCCTAAGATTTATGTTTATTATTTTGTCGGTTGTGATAGATCAATCCATACGCTCTCCAGGTAGATGGGAGGGGTCCTAACCGGTCACCCAGAAATGGATGGTGAACCGGCCCCACTTTTGATTCCCTCCTCCTTAGACAAGATTGTACGGTTGAAATTTTTCCGACTAATAATAAACACTTTTACATTTACTCTTTATTATTTATATCTATCCTATACCGACATACTAATAATGATCCAAACATAGACCCTATGTTTAAGGTTTATGAAAATAGGTTATAACAAATTATATCTATGATGAATATTTATAATTTTATGTTAATGATACTTATTGTCTAAGAATTATCATTAACCATTTCCATGCCCATTAATAATTATTTATGAAATATTAAAATAAGATAATGATTTTATTCTCAAGGAATTATCATCCATATTTTAATCTTTTAAATAAGACAATGTTATTTAATCATTAAATAACATCCATATTTAATATTATAAATTTTAAAAGAAGACAATGTTATTTATCCAGAAATAACATCCTTATTTTAATCTTAATTAATTAATCAAGCATAATTAATTTTAATTCATAAATATTTTATTTCATTAAAATAATTAATAATCCGATTTAAAAAAAAAATACACGTGGGCTATCCGGGTTAAAACCCGGGCCCACGTGCACTTGGATCCTAGCACGCGCCCAGCCTTTGCGAATTGGGCTAGGCCAAGTTTTCGGGCAGGGCCACAAGGCCCAGTTCGCTGCCAAGCAGCGCTGCCAGCTCACGCGAGCAATGGGATTGGGCTGGGCCCAGCCCGCAGCCCACGGGCTGCTGCCAGCAGCCCTTGCGCGCATCCTGCGGGCTAGGTGCAAGGCCCACGGGCTGGGGAACCAGCCCTGCCTCCCACTGGGTTCGCTGCGCGCGAACCCGAGGCCACGGGTTGGGCTGCTTCGGCAGCCTGGGCCATTACCCGGTCCGAATTTTACGGTTTCGGTAATTTTCTTATTTTAAATTAATATTTAAAATATCTAGAAATTCAAAAATTTCAATTTTTAAAAATTAATTTATTCATCAAATAATTCGTTCTTTAAACCGTTAAATTAAATTATGTAATTATTTATCCTTGAACCATGGATCTGATACCAATTGTTGGAAATTGGTACTGCTCTGATACCAATTGTTCGAGATCAATTCTCGGATCCCGTGAATATTATCGCGAAATATACCGCCGAACCGTTCGGGTAACATTTAAAAAATTAATTTTATGCGGAAAAACATGTTAACCGACCAACGGTCCGAACTTCGGATAATTACCATATTACAAGATCTGATAACTATTAGGTATTTTAATATTCATAAATCATTATTAAAAATCCAGTCTATATGAAATAAATAGAAAGCAATACATGGTCGCATTTATTAGCCCAATGCATAAAGCCGTACCTCAGTTGTTGACTTCCGGCTGCGCGTTCTAAGCTCGGCAGGGCTCCGCCGGTGCTGAGGCAAACACCCGTGATCTTCCGGGATATTCTCATGGATTCCTTGTACCGAAGCGTGGGCTTCGCCGGCAGGACTCCGTCGCAAATTTTAACTGATGGTTCTTTTTAAGCTTCCGGAGAACTAAGTATCTTAAGCCGAACCAGAAAGAGAGATCAGAGAAAATTCGCAGACCCTCAAGGAGGCGGAGAGTTTGAATTTTTCTCTGGGGAAAGGTGTGAAAAATGTGTAGAATGAGCTCCCTATTTATAGGCTCAGACTGTAACCGAATTAGAGAAATTCCCTCCCTTAAAATTCGAATTCATTAATTAAATATAATTAATTATTTCATTCCAATGGTCTAGATTTAGAGTCTGTTTGTTTACATTAAGATTAAGACATCTGAATCTGAATGCACATCTGAATAATAAGATGTGACATCTGAATCTGAATGACAGATAATTAAGTGTGTTGGTTTTTTAAGATCTGAATACATTTTTCTTGTAAAAATTAAATTTTACTATACATCTTTATATATACACGATTATTTTTATTAATAGTTATCTAAATTTAAATTTTAAATAATTTATTTAATAATATCCAATTATTTTATTTTTCTTAAAAATTCCATTGAAAATATTTTATGATAACATATAAATATAATAAATTTTTAAAACTTTATTTGAAAAATTGTACACTATAAAAAATCATATCATCTATTAAATTATTTATGATAATTAATTATATGTAAATTTATTTTAATGATTATTTAATTTATAATATTAATAAATTTGGAAATATGTAAATTTATACGTAAATATATATATATATATATTCATTGAAAAATAGAATATATATAAACTAATTATATAATTATCAAAATTATTCTCTAAACTGATAAATTATTTTATAAAAATGTATTCGTATTTTTTTCAGATATATAAATTTGATTATTTGGTTAATTATTTAATTCATAAATAAATTATTATTTGTAATTTATTTTTTAAAACGAAATTCGATTTTCATATATTTTTTGAATAATCGAAAATATATCTTCCCACTTGTCATTGGATTCCTCCCGTCGCAAGCTTTCCAATGATATATTATATGAGTCAATCCGATGCTCGGAAAAAAAGTTGCGGAGTTTTTAAGTTTTGAAGAGGAGAGAAAAAAATCTAATAAACAAAAATTGTAAATTAACCAAATCATACGTGAGAATTATGAAAAAGAAGATGACATGTCAATAATAATTAAGGAGAAGAGAAAGAAATAATAGATCTTAATGCTATCCAGACTTGGTTATACATCTTACCGAATAAGAGGTCATTCAGACCCATTAAGAGTTTTTAAATAAAAAAACAAATGCACTTAATGTACCTAGATCTGACTCATTAAGATTTAGATATCTATTAAGTGCAAACAAATACACCCTTAATCTTATCTAAATCCAAGGGATATAATTAATTAGGGATTTAATTAAATAAGAAAGACTTGGATAAAATCAAAATCCAATCTTATCATCTTATCTTTGAAATTCGAATATATATATAATTCGAATTTAATTATCTAGATCCAACGGTTGAGATAAATCATAAACCGATCTAATGGATCAAATTAATTTATGATAAAATCAAATATTTAAAGACTTGGTAAAAGCCCTAATTCGATTTTATCGATATCCATAATTAAAAAATTATATATTATATATATATATAATTAATTAATTTTCAATCCGACGGTAAAGATTAAATCTTAAACCGATCTAACAGATATAATTAATTAGACCAAACTAGAAAACTTTAAACATGGTCACCAAGTTATCAATTTTGAATTAGGGATAGGGTTAAAATCAATTATCTTAATCCAACGGTTGATATTAAATCCTAACCGATCCAATGGATTAAATTGATTTCAGGGTTTTTCTCAAATACCAAAATTTTTGGCACTTATTCCGCAATTATGAAAAGTCCAATACCAATTCAACGTGTAAATTAGTTCCACTTTCCAAGGTGTTATCTGCATTTTTTGTAACATATAAAAATTGGGCCCTAAACCCCAAAAGTCAAAGCCCATTAACAAAAGTCAAAGCTACTCACCAAAGTCAAAGCCCACCAAGGAAAGTCAAAGACCCGAGGCCGACGAACTAAGAAATTGGCGAGGCCTGGAGTCAAAGAGACGAAGCCGACAAGGCGACGAGGCGACGATGCGATGAGCCGATGAGGCGACAAGCCGACGAGGCGACAAGCCGACAAGGCGACGAGGCGACAAGGCGACGAGGTGACAAGACGACTAGGCGACAAGCCGACAAGCCGACTAGGCGACGAGCCGACTAAGCGATGAGCCGACGAGGCGATAAGCACCCTCGTCATAACTTGACGAGGGCTTAACTTGTAATTATTCCACACGATGAGGAGATCCGAGACCACGAAGATCTCCGGAAAATCCTGTGGATTCCCCCGAATTCAACACACGGACTCGCGAATAACCAGAAGACATCAAAGACGATTTGAGAAGCATCGACAACCCCTTTTGCAGGGCTAGGGGCCTCGACAACCCCCTGTAACAGGGGAGAAATTTGTACGCCCCTGGAGGAGCAATTTCAGGGAAAAGGTTTTCCTATAAATAGGAGCCTTCCCCCCCTCATTTCCACACTCACTCACAGCTTTCTCCAGAGCTTCTCTCTCTAGCTTTCTGTCTCTAGAAGTTCGCCCCTCTCTCCCCCCAGCAAGAATTGCGAGCTTGCTGGTTGAGGCCCGAGTAAGAGGAGATCTAGAATAGAGTCTCAGTCTCGACAAGGGAAGTCGTTCGACGAGTCAACGGAGGCAGCATTTTTTGCACGGGGCACGGGCCTAATCTACCCTTTTTTGCAGGTCGTCCGTCGCCGTAGGAGCTTGCCAAGGAAGGAGAATCACGAAGAATCATCAAGACCAGCTCGGAGCTTCATCAACACCGGAGTTCGGCTAGACGAGGATATCGCCAAGAAAAGGACTATGTCCAGACGAGGAGCTTCGCCAAGACAAGGACCTCGCCACAACGAGGGAAGTCCGACGAGGAGCTTCGCCGTAATCTGGACTTCGCCACCACGAGGGAAGTTCGCCGATGATCGCCTCCAGCTCTGACGATCATTAGTCAACCCGCGTTGACTCAGCATTCAATTATCCTTGTGTTCAGCGGGTCACTCTCGGGACCCAAACCTTGGATCCAATTCTAAGTTAAAGCCATTTTTACGCATTAACACAAGGCTTCATTCGATTTTACACAGATAATATAAATAAATATATATTAATATAAATCTATTAATTATTAATTTGTTATTAATAAAATATTAATAATTAAATTCAAATAATTAAATTATATTAATATTCTCTTATCTTAATATCACACATTCAAATGTCATGGTGTCACACCATCATTTAAATTCGTGACATGTGATGTAATTTCATAGTTTACCGAAACGATCACAAACTTAGAAATTGTCTAAATCAAAAACCATACGTCGAAACAACTCGGTTCTAAAAGCAAAGTTTCTTAGGGTTTAATTTCCAACAATTTCATGGTGACCGAAAATCCAAATTCTACTTTCTTTTGTCAGTTAATTTTGGTTATCAAGATATGGTACTTTTGCCACGCTATTGATAAAACTATCTGATGTTTGTCACAGACTCCAGTTTTTTAAGTCTTGCCAAATTATTAAACATCTCAAAATGTTCCTATCACTTACGTATCATCCATTACGAAGCTATCCTAGGGACCATGGACCCGTATCACTTAAGCTTCAACGAACTGCTAGGGTGTTCGTCAAACCTCGCTGTTATTCCATAAAAAGATTAACATAATAAGCACCATCTTTTCTTCAACGACTTGTCATATTCTTTTACAAATGGATATGAAACATCTTGTTTAAGGACACATGTCCAACAAACGCGCCCCCGACTATGTCATCGTCGTAAGCTTTCTTTAAAGCATTTTATTATTCTCATATTTTTTTTTTAAATTATCTGGATTCTAACTTCCTTGTTCATTTGTCTTCCATATATCAGGGCACGACTTAACTGATTTATTATGCTACCCAAAAACTAAAAATAGCTGCGACCCGTGAAGAACATCCCACATGCCCATCGGGGAAGTACAAACATGTTATGCGTTGCAATAGCGTCTTCGGAAAAAATGTTCAACGGGCTCGCACAGGCACTGACAGACACAAGCCATTGAACTATGGACATTTTCCCATCGTTCAATGGCTTTTGTTTGTCCTTCATTTAATCTTCTCGTCTCGTTTTTCTCCACTAGAGAGGACTTGTTGCCACTTTTCTAACGGAGAAGAATCTCGAGGAACAGAGGTCCAGATATACAAGTTGTTTTTATCCACGGTTGATCCCTGTATCATCCCGTCCATCAGGGAAGTATGAATCATATATGCTTCGAGAGTGTCCTATGTATTTATATTTGTATTTGTTTTTTTAACATGTTTGTATTTGTATTGTTTAATAAACAAAATTCCAAACAATACAAATTGTATCTTGTATTTGTATTCCAATTAAATTATTACTTAAACAGCGGCAAGTATCGATTTATATAGCGGCAAGTATCTATTTACATAGCCGTAATCGTATTATTAATACACAACGCCAATGATATTTACTAATTTTGTATTCTTTAATAAACAAAAATCCAAACAATACAAATTGTATTCTTGTATTTGTATTTCAATTAAATTTATTACTTATACAGCGGCAAGTATCGATTTATATAGCGGCAATTATCTATTTACATAGCAGTAATCGTATTATTAATACACAACGCGAATGATATTTACTAATTTTGTATACTTCAATAAAAAAAAATTCAAACAATACAAATTGTATTCTTGTATTTGTATTCCAATTAAATTATTACTTACACAGCGGCAAGTATCGATTTATATAGCGGCAATTATCTATTTACATAGCGGTCATCGTATTATTAATACACAACGCGAATGATATTTACTAATTTTGTATTCTTTAATAAAATAAAATCCAAAAAATACAAATTGTATTCTTGTATTTCTATTCCAATTAAATTATTACTTACACAGCGGCAAGTATCGATTTATATAGCGGCAATTATCTATTTACATAGCGGTAATCGTATTGTTAATACACAACGCGAATGCTATTTACTAATTTTGTATTCTTTATAAACAAAAATCCAAACAATACAAATTGTATTCTTGTATTAAATTATTATGTACATAGCTCCAAGTCTAGATTTACATAGCGGTAATTGTATCTGATAAATTCGTGTTTTGCACAACGCTAATGATATTGATATAATTAATTAGGGATTTAATTAAATAAGAAAGATTTGGATAAATCAAAAATCCAATCTTATCTTCTTATCTTTATTAAATTCGAATTATCATATATATATATATTAAAATTCGAATTATCATTATCTAGATCCAACGGTTGAGATAAATCTTTAAACCGATCTAATGGATCAAATTAGTTTAGGATAAAATCAAATATAAAAAGATTTATAAAAAAAAAACAATTTTGATTTTATCCTTAACCTATAATTAGAAAATTATATAAATATATATAATTAATTAATTTCCAATCCGACGGTAAAGATTAAATCTTAGACCGATCTAACGGATATAATTAATTAACCAAATTCGAAAAATGAAACTTGGTCACCAAGTTATTAAATTCGAACTTATCAATATCCTAATCCAACGGTTGATATTAAATCATAACCGATCCAATGGATTAAATATATTTTAGGGATTTGCCAAGATACCAAAACATTTGGTACTTATGCCGCAAATATGGAAAGACCAAATCATGTTATTCGAATTGGCTAGGGTTTCATACTATGAAACCCTAATTCGAATTTACACATACAAATATATATATAAATATATATTTTTATTTATTAATATAAATCTATTAATTATTAATAACATATTAATAATTAAATCCAAATAATTAAATTATATTAATATTTCCTGATCTCAATATCACACATTAAAATGTCATGGTGCCACACCATCATTTAAATTCGTGACATGTGATTTAATTTCAAAGTTTATCGAACCGATCATAAACTTAGAAAATCCATAAATCACTAACCGTAAGTCGAAATGACTCGGTTCAAAAAGCAAAGTTGCTTAGAATTTAATTTCCAACAACATGGTGCTGATAGAAAATCTAAATTCTAACTTTCTTTTATCAGTTAATTTCGTGTACCAAAATATGGTACTTTTGCCACGCTAACGATAAAACTATCTGACGTCTGCCACAGACCTTTCAGTTTTATAAGTCAAGCCAAATGATTAAACATTATCCAGAATGTATTTTAATCACGTACGTATCATCCGTTACGGAGCTATCCTGGGGACCATGGACCCGTATCACTTAAGCTCCAACGAACTGCTAGTTGTTCGTCAAACCTCGAAGTGATTCCACTATAGACCCGAGGCTGCACTCTTTAGTGATACGGTATATACTATTTCCTTTATAACAGTAGGGTGTCCATTGATACAATAAAATTCGGGTTATTGATCTTTCACTTGATGATCCACACACGAGCAGTCAGTAATATTGTGAGTAACCCACTTATGGTTTCGATTCATAAGTTGCGCACGGGTACCTCTCACTTCTCACCACCGAAAATCAAGGGAATCATCATCACTCTGAAGAGAGCTGTGTGATGCCCATGTCTATGACCAAGCTACCCTTACTGCTGACTATCATGTTCCCAAAATAATAGTGTTGGGAACAGCGGTAATATTTTGTGTTCTTTAACGGTTAAATCAAAGAACAATCAAGCCAGCAGCTTGGACTCAAGATCACTCAGGACTTAGATCGAATATCCATTTGATCATCTACTAGTGACTCAACTCCAAGTTATCAGTGACGATCTTATATGATAACTTCCGGAGTTTAAGTCAGGTCCAGTCCAGTATGAAGACACTTCATACTTAATGCACTTCTAGTGAGTGTGACACGCACAAAATCCAGAATAGGATTGTCACTTAGTCACATTAATGACCTTATACGATTAATGGGCTCCCATCCAGTTGATCAGGTCACAGACATTTTAAGTTCATTTATTATGATTATTAATTCTTCCTCACATTGACTCTGTTGTGATAATAAAAACATAATTGCATCCTTTATGAACTAAGGAATCAAACATTCTATTTTACTCTACCAGAAACTATAATAAGATTATCATAATAAGCATCATCTTTATTCAACGACTTTTCATAATCTTTTACAAATGGATAAAATATCTTGTTTAAGGACACATATGTCCAACACGAGCCCAAATTCGAAATCGATGGAAAAGTCGCCTAAGGGAGAAAAAAAATAGGGTTTTTGGAGTTATGGTGTAAATGGGTATGAAAACAAAATAATTATGGCAGATCTGTGACGAGTGCCGCGACGTGATGTAAATTACGCCGCGGCATGTTGAATATCCACCATGGATAAATGCCGTCGTCGTCATAAAGCCGCGGCATACCTATATATGCCGCGGCATGACCTGATAAAATTTTAGAAACGCGCCACGGCGTACCCCACTAACGCCACGGCATGACCTGACAAAGATTACTCGATCAAATTTGATCTGCCCTCGGGAAGATTTTTCTCTGTTTACGCCGCGGCATGGGTACAGGAAGCCGAGGCTTTGTTCGCTCATGCCTTGGCATTTGTGACATAAAGCCGCGGCATATTGCTTTCATTTACAATTATACCCTCTGATTTTGACAAGAGCCGCGACCTTCCAGTTAAACGCCGCGGCGTGTACCCACTGACGTAAAAATGACTATATTTTTACAAACTACTAGGGTTTAAATTATTACCCCCCAACGGTTAAAAACGGCTATATTTGCGAAAATAGTTTAAAAAAACTTAAAATTCATAACTTTGTTCTATATATACAACCATGTTAACTTATATTTTAACCCACACAAAATATCTTGACTACAAAAATTGAAAATTAATATGGATGATCATCCGTCTTCTATCAGTAATGTCCCAGTCGTTATTGTTTCGTCCTATTCTTCGTCTTCTTCCGATTATGACAACGATCACCAGGTAAATCTATCAGATGATACTATAGTCTTAGAAACAAATTCCAATGATACTGTGGTCCCAGAAACAAACTCTGATTCGGAAGTCCCAGAAATTATAAACTCCAATGATACTATAGTCCCAGAAACAAATTCTCAAGAAAGCGTTCAAAATTCCAAAGAAACAGTAGAGTCTGAAATGCCTCCACGTCAGATTCGCACCGCACATTCCATTGGTTCAAACCGCACAAGAGGTAGTGGTGGATCTCAATTTTCTTCATCGTGGGATACCGATTTCCATATAAGGCATGAGTGGAATAACTCGACTCAAAATTTAGATAAGCACACTAAATGCAAATGGTGCGGACTATTGTTTGTTCTTCCCTACCCAGATAGAGACATCTATCCTCTTCATGATCATGCCGTGCGTTGTCGTAGAAGGCATGGTTTTTAAATATTTTTTATTTTACGTTTTTTAATTGTATTTGTTAAAATTATGTCACAAATGTAGCTTTAAATTGTAATGGAGTTGTAATGTGGCACTTATCATAATGTACTTGTAATGTGTTGTAATGTGATACTTGTAATGTGTTGCAATGTGATACTTATCATAATGTACTTGTAATGTGGTACTTGTAATGTGGAATTGTTAAGTGATGATCATGTATTTATAATATAAACATGTGTATTCATAATTCTATATATTTTATAATTAATCACATATGTATTCTTACATATTTGTATTCATACATAATAATTACAGCTTAAGTTTATGGGTTTAAAGTTTAGGGTTTAAGTTTAGGGAAAAATTGTACAAATTAATTTAACACGCCGCGGCCTATTGTTCAGAAGCCACGGCTCTATCTCACACATCGGAAATAACCGTTGTACAAACTTGACATGCCGCAGCATCTTTTGTCCATGCCGCGGCTTACTGTCGCTGACACAAAAACGGCTAGTTTTTTTTTCACCCGAATTATTACCCCACAACGGTAATAAACGGCTATATTTGTCAAAATGATGTTAAAAACGTTAAAATTCGCATAAATCTTCCATTTAAACCTACTTGCTCACATTTTAGTCTATGTTTCATCAAATTTATCCTTAGGTTCAAAAATATCATCATTTTTCTTAGTTATGGATGATCATCCGTCTCGTTTCGGTTTGTCATCGGAATATCACCCGGTCATTTACGTGTTTTCCTCTTCCTCTTCCACCGATGATGATAGTTTTTCCAAATACCTCCGACGACACCGAGGAGTTTGAAATGCCTCCGAATCCAACTCTAAATCGGATGCCTACCTCTCATGCCGGTGGGCCGCGACCGACAAGGGGGCGTGGGCGTGGGCGTGGTAGGCCACCGTCTTCACTATGGGAATCAGATTTTCAAATGAGTCTTAAATGGAACGTTGAGACTCAAACTCAAGATAGGTACGCGAAATGCAAATGGTGCCGACAAGAGATTCTCGCAATCGTTGAACGAGGCACGACTCATTTACGTCGACATGCCGATTGCTGTCGTAGAGATTTAGGTATTGATGACGAATTATGATATTAATTGTTGTAGTTTTATTAATATAATGTTGAATTGTTGTGAGTGATTTTGTTTTTTTAAAAGTATTAAATGTAATGTTGAATTGTTATGAGTGATTTTGTTGTTTTAAAAGTAATAAATGTAATGTTGAATTGTTGTAAGTGATTTTGTTGTTTTAAAAGTATTAAATGTAATGTTTAATTGTTGTAAGTGATTTTGTTGTTTTAAAAGTAATAAATGTAATGTTGAATTGTTGTAAGTGATTTTGTTGTTTTAAAAGTATTAAATGTAATGTTGTATTCTTACATATTTGTATTCTATATATTTTATATAATTCTATATATTTTAATTATTGTAGTTCTTAAGTATTAAATATAATATTGAATTGTTGTGAGTGATATTATCATTATAAAAGTATTTTTTTATAATTTTCCAAATGAATGAAGTATGAAACTAGCCGCGGCACGATGTTCACCATGCCGTGCATGATTCATTGAACCACGGTAATTACCGTAGTCGAAGTCACGCCACGGCATGTTGACAGCTATGCCTCGGCCTTTAAAGTAACGCCGCGACATATAGATGGTAACGCCGCAGCATACCACGACTTACAAAATTCATGCTCTCTGTATAATTTGAAACAGCATATATGCCGCGGCACGGTATATCCAAGCCAAGGCTTCATAGGCCAATGCCAAGGCATGGGTAACATAATGCCGTGACTTATCTTTTATGTTTATCAATATACCCTCTGAATTATGCAACTTACCGAGGCCTTCTTTAATTATGCCGCGGCGCGTTGCATAATCTAGAGGGTATATTGGTAAATTTTAATCAGGCCACGGCGGGTTCATTTAAAGGCTGTGGCATGATAAGTAATTTTACACAATTTAATTATTAATTATCTTATTAATTGTAAACAATTTTACACAATTAAATTATCTTATTAATTTTACAAAACGAAGTACAATAAACTATGAAAATGTTGATAATTTTATTTTCAAAATAATGCAATTTTCAAAGTAACTAAATAATTTTTCAAAGTAAACAAACATAGTAATATTTACTAAATAATTGTTCAAACAAAATAAACATAGTAAGTAATTATTCAAACAAAATAAACATGATAAACAAAATAAATATATACAAATACTAATCTTCGACCGGGTGCTTGTTGTTCTCGCCTTCGTTGTTGATTTCGTCGGGGATCTCGGGGTTGGCGGGGTTCTTGGGGATCTCAGGGTTCTCGGGTTTGGCGGGGTTCTCGGGGATCTCGGGGTTGGCGGGGTTGGCTGGGTTCTCGGGGTTCTCGTTGCCGCCGTTCTCGCCGCCGTTCTGGCCCTCGTCGTTCCCGCCTCCGTCAACAAATGCCGGCGCTGGATACTGATCAGGATATGCTGCTGGCCACGACATTGGTGGAAACTGATTAGGCGCCTGGAATCCTGGGTAAATTTTACAGATTGCATTTATTGATTAAAAACATTTCAATATTGATTAGGGATAGGATTCTAACCTGGGTAGATACCCGGCCAGAAGGACCTACAATATGCAGTGAACTCCAGAAGACTACGAACACCATGAGCCACGAAGGCTCTCATCGGCGGAGCATCGTAGTTAAGCTCAGGCATTGGGGGCGGCAGCAGGCGGTATCTCAACGGCCTGAACCATGAAATTCAAGCAAGATTAGATTAATATAAAATCAATTATAAATAATTAAGCAAATGAAGCTATAATTTTACTGGATTTTCAGGTACGATCGCTGGCTCCTCATCTTCGGGTTCTTTCAAACTCCGGATCTAGGCCGCGTCCATCTTCTTTCCATTCGGCACCTGAATGTCGAGTTCATTCTCCTTGATCTAAACGATAGTTTCAAAGACAGATTAAATCAATATTGATACAACTGAATTTCACAACTAAACTTATACACAGATGAAGCTATACTTACCCCGGCGTTTATGCAGAGAGCTGTGATATGGAACGGGAAGCCGAATGAGCTCTTCGACTGCTCGTACACCATGCCACGCATGTAGGAGAATATGAAACGAACGACGTCGATATTCAATCCCGTAACTCCGGCGTAGATCAACTTGAGAAAGTCAAACTGCAGCTCCGTGAAGTACAAATGCGGGTATAGATTGCTCCCAAAGAAGTACATCCACACTTTGGCTTTCTGATTCAGCTGACTTTTGACCACCCGTGCCTCTCCGCCCTTCTCGTGCCATTTAGCTCCGGGCGTAGCAATTGCCGCCGCTATGGCGTCGTAGAACGGTTGATTCAACTCTTGGTCGTATAAGTGGTTGTGCTCGTTTTCCTCGTCCGTAAAATTTCGGGTTCCGAGGTACTCATTAATGATTCGAGAATTGATCTCAAATCGAGTACCCCGAACACTGACATACCCGATTGATGACTCATCGGGAAGAGCTGCATAGAATTCGTGCACCAACACACTCCTCGCCTTGATCTTTGGTTGGAGTACGAAATTCTGCCAACCGCGCTGTATGATGCTCTCATTGAGAGCTTCGCCGAGTTCACCCATATCTGAAATCAGGAATTTTGCAAATCCCCGCTCTGGCCATATTTTCCGCGTGCTAATTTGTAGAAATGGTTTCTTCGCCGCTTCGGTGTTGAAGTTCGGTATTTCAACGGGAGGTGGTGGATCAACTGGTAGATCCTCCGGGACCTCTACCTCGGCTCGGCTCCCAGATCCGGATCGAACCACTAAATATCCACGTGCTCGTTTTCTTTGGGGTGCCATTGAAATCTATATAAAAAAAAGATAACGTCACATATTAAATTATTAATTTCAAGCAAAAAAACTAATCAATATAACTAATTTCAATTCCCTAAAACCTAATTATTACAAAACTAATTTCAAAACCGAAGTTCAATACGCAATTTCAAAACTAATCCAAATTTTTAAAACGCAATTTCAATACGCAAACCTAATTTTAAAACGCAATTTCAATACCCAAAACTAAATTTCAATACGCAAAACCTAAATTCAATACCCAATTAATTTCAAAACCTAATTACAAAATCTAATTTCAAAACCTAATTTCATCTCACAAAACCAATACCTAATTTCAAAACCTAATTTCAAAAACTAATCTAATTTCAAAACCTAATTTAATCTCACAAAACCAATACCATGAACCTAATACAAAAAAATTTCAAGTATTGATTCGAATAATAAAACAAAAAAACAAAAAAAATGCTATAAAAATCAAGCTTGAAATCGATACTAACATTGAGAGGCGACGGCGGCGAATCGACGGCGAGAAGCGTGTCGCGGCGAATCGACGGCGAGAAAGAGAGCGACGGCGATGGGCTAGGTAAAGAGGCGAGGGC
Source organism: Parietaria judaica (assembly GCA_954871525.1). Taxonomy (NCBI): domain Eukaryota; kingdom Viridiplantae; phylum Streptophyta; class Magnoliopsida; order Rosales; family Urticaceae; genus Parietaria; species Parietaria judaica. Next base: position 61,881,246 of record OX940860.1, read on the forward strand.
GAGGGCGATGGTGAGGTCGAAGGTGAAGGGGTTGAGAGGCGAGGTATTGGGTTTCGACGGCGCAATGAGAAACTGAGAAGTTAGGGTTAAGTATACGATACACGCCGCGGCTTGTTATAAATGATGTCGTGGCGTGTCACTAAAAACGCAATGCCATGGCGTATTTCAAGACACGGCGCGGCCTACTAGGATTTTTACTGCGGGTTATGATACGAGACACACCGCGGCTTGTTATAAATGATGTCGTGGCGTGTCACTTAAAACGCAATGCCGTGGCGTATTTCAAGACACGCCGCGGCCTACTAGGATCTTTACTGCGAGTTATGAACAACGGTTTTAAAAGTGTCGTCGTGTACCACCCATGCCGCGGCTTGTTATAAATGATGTCGTGGCGTGTCACTTAAAACACAATGCCGTGGCGTATTTCAAGATACGCCGCGGCCTACTAGGATTTTAGTTTTCAAGCTGTCGTCGTGTACCACCCATGCCACGGCGTGTCGTGGAGAATGTCGTGGCTTATCTCTAAAAATGACGTTCCGTGGCGTCTTTTAATACACGCCGTGGCGTACACTTCGTGGTATGAACAACGGTTTAAAAAGTGTCGTTGTGTACCACCCGTGCCGCGGCATCATTTATCTACCGCGGCTTATCAACATCACTACAACACATTTTCAACAACGGAAAATATGTCTGTAGTAAATTTGAGAGCATGCCGCGGCGTGAGATGGCGTGCTGCAGCGTGACTCGATTTTCAACCATGTAAAAAAATTCCATGGTAGAAACTTGGATTTCGACAATGGAAAAAAAAATCCGTGGTTGAAACACCGTGGTAGGATCAACAATTTGTACTAGTAGTTTGAAATTTTTCCGACTAATAACAAATAAATCTTATTTACAGTTCATTAATTATATCTATCATATACCGACATATTAATAATGACCTTAACATAGACACTATGTTTCAAGGGTTATGAAAATAGGTTTAACAAATTATATCAATGATGAAATTAAAATTATATGTTAATTATACTTATTCTCTAAGAATTATCATTCATATAATTAGCCCATTAATAATTATTTATGAAAATTAAAAATAAGACAGTGATATTTTCTTCAAAGAATTATCATCCATATTTTTAAATTATGAATTCAAAAATAAGACAATGTTATTTACCAAAAATAACATCCATATTTTATTTAAAATAAGACAATGTTATTTACCAAAAATAACATCCATATTTTAATTAATTAATTAATCAAACATAATTAAATTAATTCAAAAATAAAATTAATTAATTAATCCATGGATATTTGGGTAGGGTTTAGAAATTGACCTTTTACATAAAATTAAGCATGTGGGCTAATCGGGCTTAAGCCCGGGCCCACATACCCACGAATTCCCCACGGGTTGGGCCACCAAGGCCCACAGTGTTGCCAGGGCAGCGCACCCTTCCCGAGCCCTTGCTGCGCACGGACAGCCCGCGCACTGAGCCTTGGCAACGTGCCCTGGGCGCGCGCTCTTTTGCTGGCCGAATGGCCTCGGTCTGGCCAAAGTACTAGAGCTGCCCCACTTCGTGACCCCCACGGGTTGGGCTGCCTAGTGCAGTCCGGCACAATACCCGATTCGAAAAATCCGGGTCGGTTAATTACCCAATATTAAATTAATTTTAAAATATCTAGAAATTAAATTTCAATTTTAAAATCAATATATTCATCAAATAATTTGTTCATTTTAAAACCTTAAATAAATTACGTAATTATTTATCCTTCAAACTTGGCTCTGATACCAATTGTTGGGAAGTTCATTACGTTTCCCGATATTATTATCACGATTTATGCCGTCAAGCCGTTCGGGTAACATTTAAAAAAAATATTTAAAGCGGAAAAAAACTTGTTACGTGTACAACGATTTGAACAACGGATAATAACCAAAAACAAGATCTGATAAATTATTACTAATTTAACTTTTCATAAATTCATTATTATTAATCTAGTCTATAGGAAATAAATAAACTATAAATAAAGGTTTGCACTTATTGACCCAATTCATAAGGCCGTACCTCAGGTGATGACGATTCCGGCTGTGCGTTCTAAACTGGGCATGGCTTTGCGGATGCTGAGGGAAACTCCCATTATCTTCCAGGATATTCTCTTGGACTCCTCGTACCGAAGCGTGGGCTTCGCCGGCAGGACTCCGTCGCAAAAACTATAACTGATGATACCGGACCGGTAACAACCAGGTCTAGTATATTGACATAGCAAGACGAAAAATAAAGACAACAACGGCGCCACTCGGAATCCACCAAGATAAGCCTAGGATAGAAGAAACGCCACTCCCGGAATCCACCGAAAGATATGTTTCTGGTACAGGAAACGCCACTCCCGGAATCCACCAAAAGATAAGTTTCTACACTCGCCACTCAAGGAATCCACCAAGAGATAAGAGGGTTTTCACAAAGATAACTTTGAGAGGGTTTTTTTTATCAAACATAATCTGCCTCTCTTATTACTTGCTGACTCTTTATATAGAGCTGATGGGTTACAAATTCGTACATCCCCTCCAGCCTGATTCTAAGGCTTTCCAACTTCACCACAAAGACCCAAAACAGCTCCATAAAGAGAGCACCAAGTCCCCACGACCATAAATACCTTTAAAGGCTATTACAAGGCTCAAAACACTAATTAATACCATACTTAACCCTTGGACTACTCAGAAAATAAATACATCCCACTAACATAATTAATACTAACATAATTACCAAGGGTTTTACTTAGACCACGAATTTAGATGTGGAAACCAAATAAATACCATTCCCGTTATGCTCACGACCTCCATTACCGCTAGTTACTCCAATACCGCTAGTTGCTCCAACACTGCTAGTTGCTCCATTACCGCTAGTTACTCCGCTCCCGCTAGTCAAAGTAATCCCGCTATGCTCGATAAGGCTCGACAGTCCGATACCGCTACCAGGATCCGCATCATTCTCCCCCGGTTGTAAAAGACTCGACCTCGAGTCTAGCGGTTCATCATCGACGAACGGTGATAGATCGGCAACGTTGAAAGTTGCTGAAACACCATAGTGATCAGGAAGCTCCACCTTGTATGCGTTGTCGTTGACTTTTTCCACAATGGTGAAAGGCCCGTCTGCTCTCGGTTGTAGCTTACGATACTTCAAATTTGGAAATCGTTCCTTCCGTAGCTGAATCCATACCTTATCACCAACATGAAAAGTTACCTTCCGCCTATGCTTATTGGCTTGTTGAGCATACTTCTCTGCTTGCTTCAAGATCTTGTCTCTGGCCTGAGCGTGCAATTGCTTAATAAACTTGGCTCGCTCATCCGCTGCTCCACTAAAGTTTGTGTCCTTCCTCAAGAGAACCAAATCCAAAGGGGAATTCGGATTCTTGCCATAGACAACTTTGAATGGGCTGGACTTCGTGGCTGAATGAGTGGACCAGTTGTAAGCAAATTCAGCATGTGCAAGAGACAAATCTCACCCCCATGTGTTCTTCTTGACAAGGCTTCTCAACAATGCTCCCAATGATCGGTTGACCACCTCGGTTTATCCGTCGGTTTGCGGATGGTGTGAAGTACTATATTGCAGCCTCGTGCCCATCTTTCGCCAAAGAGTTCTCCAAAAATGACTAAGGAACTTAGCATCCCGATCAGACGTGATTGTCTTTGGAACCCCATGTAGCTTCACAATCTCTTGAAAATAGAGATCGGCAATGTTGGTGGCATCCGCTGTTTTGCCACATGAAACAAAATGAGCCATCTTCGAGAATCGATCAACCACCACCATGATTGAATCCTTGTGACGCTGGGTCCTGGGAAGTCCCAAAACAAAATCCATACGCACATCTTCCCACGGAGCATTAGGGATTGGAAGTGGCACGTATAATCCAGCATTGCTCCCATGCATCTTGGCGTGCCGACAAGTCTCACACTGCTCAACGATTCGCCTCACATCCCGCGTTAGCATTGGCCAAAAAAAAGTTTTCTTCCACAAGCGCGATGGTTTTATCTCGACCAAAATGACCAGCTAGTCCACCCGCATGAGCCTCCCTTATGATCGCCTCCCGTAATGAACATTGGGGAACACAAAGCTGCTCACCCCTGTAGAGAAAACCATCTTGCACAAGGAATTGTCTAAAAGGCTCATTTTCACATCGCTTCCACACTTGGCCAAAATCAAGGTCATCCACATATAGATCTTTAACGACTTCAAATCCAAGCTCTTTAGCATGCATCGTATGAAGAAGTAAATGGCGTCTACTCAAAGCATCCGCTACCTGATTGGATTTTCCCGATTTGTGCTTGATGACGAAGTTGAAAGACTGCAAGAATTCAACCCACTTCGCATGGCGAGAGTTTAGCTTGTGTTGTGCATTCAAATACTTCACGGCTTCATGATCTGTAAAAAGAACAAAATCGTTAGGGTAAAGGTAGTGACTCCAATTTGCCAATGCTCGGATGATGGCATAGAACTCCTTGTCGTATGCCGAGTACTTCCTCTTCACTTCATTGAGCTTCTCACTGAAAAATGAAATAGCTCGGCCTTCTTGTCTAAGGACAGCCCCGATGCCCACTCCTGAAGCGTCACACTCCACTTCGAACATCTTGGAGAAATCTGGTAAGGCTAGAACTGGTGCCTCTGTCATCTTCTTCTTTATCAGCTCAAAACTCTCTTAGGCTTCTTTTGTCCACTTGAAAACTCCACCCTTCATGCACTCGGTGATTGGTGAAACGACCGTACTGAAATCTCTAATGAATCGGCGGTAGAAAGAAGTCATGCCATGAAAACTTCGGATGTCAAAAAGAGACTTCGAAATTGGCCACGTGGAGATTGCTTCGATCTTCGACTCATCCACCTTGATTCCATCCTTGGACACCAGATATCCAAGAAAAATGAGGCTCTCCACCAGAAACTCGCACTTCTTTAAGTTGACATACAAGCTTTCACTCCTCAAAACTTCAAAGACCTGCCTCAAGTGCGTCAAATGATCCCGTGTATTCTTTATATACACAAGAATGTCATCAAAATAAACAACCACACATTTTCCCATCAAAGGATTAAACACGTGTGTCATGAGGCGCATAAAAGTACTAGGAGCATTTGACAACCCAAACGGCATAACAAGCCATTCGTACAAACCTCTCCCGGTCTTGAAAGCTGTCTTCCATTCATCTCCCGGTTGCATGCGAATTTGATGATAACCACTGCGCAAATCTATCTTAGAGAATATGGTGCTACCATGCAACTGATCAAGAAGGTCATCTAACCTTGGAATGGGAAAACGATACTTGACTGTTATTCTGTTGATTGCTCGGCTATCCACGCACATTCTCCATGTTTCATCCTTCTTTGGAACTAAGAGGGCAGGAACCGCACAAGGGCTCCAGCTCTCTCGAATCAGCCCTTTTTCCATCAGCTCCTTGACTTGTCGTTGCAACTCGGCTTGTTGCTTCGGGTTGAGCCGGTAGGCTGCTTTGTTGGGTAGAGAAGATCCCGGTACTCAATCAATACGGTGCTGAATTCCTCGCAATGGCGGTCGGCCACTCGGTATCTCCTCTGGTGCGCAATCTTGAAACTCCTCTTAAAGGATTTGAACCGCTTCGGGCAGCTCCTTCTTGTTGTCCGATGTTTCCTTCACATAGAGAATAAAAATTGCTTCACAATTGGATAAAGATTGTGTAACCTGTGAACCGGTGAGCAAAGAGTGTTACTTCGATTCGGAGGTTGCTGTGATCTTCTCCGGCTTCAAGGGTGCCAACACGATCCGTCGATCATCCTTGGTAAAGGAATGAGTGTTGTTGAATCCTTCATGAATCGCTCGTCTATCGTATTGCCACGGTCTTCCCAATAACACATGACAAGCATCCATGGGAACGACATCACACCAGACTTCATCGTTGTAGTTCTTTCCAATCGAAAACGCTACCAAACACCTCTTTGTTACTTTCTGTCCATTTCCCTTTTGGAACCATTGAATGCGATAAGGATGAGGGTGAGGCTCCGTCTTCAAGCCAAGCTTTTGCACCATTTCTTTGGCAACAACATTGGTGCAGCTTCCTCCATCAATGATGACGTTGCACAAACGCCCCTTTGAAGTACACTGGGTCTGGAAGATGTTGTCTCTCAACCATGGGTCTTCGTTCACGTGGTTGGAATTAAGGAGTCGTCGGATGACCAGAACATCTCCTTCATCGGGTTCTTCAACGCATTCTTCCTCGTCTTAGATTGGTTCCCGTTCTTCTTCTTCATCTTCATTATCAGCTATGGAAGCTTCTACCATCGTAATTACCCTTCGGTTCGAGCAATCTGCAGCAATATGACCAAAACCTTGACATTTGAAACATTTCCTCGAAATAGTGGAATTGATCGGTGGGGAAGTCTTCTCGGATCTGACTTCGGATTTCGAGGAAGTTGATGCCTTGTCAAAGTCGTCTTTGATGAAGATGCCCCGCCGGTATTCTTGACTTCATATCCCGTGCTCTTCGGTGTGTACTTCTTTACCTCTTTGTGCTGCCTTTCAATATTCTCCGCTAGCTTCCGAACGTAATTAAACGTCCAATATGGTTGAAGTCGAACAGCTTCTGCAATATCTCTTTTGAGACCGCCAAGGTAACGAGCCACCGTTTGTTCTTCAGGTTCCACAATGTCGCATTTAAGCATAAGATACTCAAACTCGCGAGTATGATCTTCAATAGAAAGATCGAGCTGTTTGAAGTTGTTAAACTTCAAATAGTTGTCTTGCTTATAACTATCTGAAATGAACCTCCTCTTGAGCTCTCTCTTCATCTTCTCCCACGTTCGAATCGCTCGTCTTTCTTCTCGTAGTCGTTCTTGTCTCAGATTCTCCCACCAAAGGGATGCATAGCCCTTTAGCTTGATAGCCACCAGTTTAACTCGCTTCTCGTCAGAATAATCCTTGAACTCAAAGATCCTTTCCACCGTATATAGCCAGTCAAGAAATGCGTCGCCATGAGATCTTCCGTCAAACTCAGGTACGTCAACCTTTACGTCACTTTCGTAACGTTGGGGCTGATTTCTCCTTTGAGGCCCATCGTCTTCATCGCTGGAGTCTTCAACATGAAAAGGATGTTGACGGTGATGTTGTTGTCCTTCCATTTGGGCTAAGTGTTGCTGAAGATCAGCCATCGCTTTCCTTATGGTAGCCATCTCCATCTCTCTTTCATACTCCGTAGCCGTCTGAAAGTTAGGAGGAATAAGGATTCCACGCCTTGCCATGTGGATAATGATAAGAGACCGTGAACAAGCAACTTGAGCTCTGATACCAACTGATACCGGACCGGTAACAACCAGGTCTAGTATATTGACAAAGCAAGACGAAAGTAAAGACAACAACGGCGCCACTCAGAATCCACCAAGATAAGCCTAAGATAGAAGAAACGCCACTCCCGGAATCCACCGAAAGATAAGTTTCTGGTACAAGAAACGCCAGTCCCGGAATCCACCGAAAGATAAGTTTCTACACTTGCCACTCAAGGAATCCACCAAGAGATAAGAGGGTTTTCACAAAGATAACTTTGAGAGGGTTTTTTTTATCAAACATAATCTGCCTTTCTTATTACTTGCTGACTCTTTATATAGAGCTGATGGGTTACAAATTCGTACATCCCCTCCAGCCTGATTCTAAAGCTTTCCAACTTCTCCACAAAGACCCAAAATAGCTCCATAAAGAGAGCACCAAGTCCCCACGACCATAAATACCTTTTAAGGCTATTACAAGACTCAAAACATTAATTAATACCATACTTAACCCTTGGACTACTCAGAAAATAAATACATCCCACTAACATAATTAATACTAACATAATTACCAAGGGCTTTACTTAGACCACGAATTCAGATATGGAAACCAAGTAAATACCATTTCCGTTATGCTCACGAGCTCCATTACCGCTAGTTACTCCAATACCGCTAGTTGCTCCGATACCGCTAGTTGCTCCATTACCGCTAGTTACTCCGCTCCCGCTAGTCAAAGTAATCCCGCTATGCTCGATAAGGCTCGACAGTCCGATACCGCTATCAGGATCCGCATAAACTGATGGTTCTTTTAAAGATTTCGGAGAACAACATCTCACTAAGCCGAACCAGAAAGGAGAGATAAGAGGCTAAGAAATTCGCAGACTCTAGAGAGAGAGAGATCGAATTCTTGCTCTGGGGAAGGTGTGAAGAATGTGTGAAATGAGCTTTTTATTTATAGGTTCAAGGTGTGACCAATTTGGAAGTCTTTCTTCCCCAAGTTTTGATTTCTATATAGAGTAAATATAATTAATTCTCTCAAACCAATGGTCTAGATTAAATCTAGAAATAATCCAATGGTTCAAATTAATTAAGGATTTAATCAAATAGGGAAGTCTTTATAAATCAATCAATTAATTAATTAACCAATCAATCAACAAATCACTTCCTCATATAAATGAATTCGAAATCACCATGTATATATATAGCATTTCTGAAATCAATGTCCTAGATCCAATGGTTGGAATTAATTCCAAAACCAATCTAATGGACCATATTGATGCAAGACAAAAACAACCTTCCAAACTTGATTACCAAGTAATAGAAATCGATTTCTCTCTTAATAATTTCGAATTATATATGCAACATATACATGTTAATTAATTTACAATCAGACAGTTAAGATTAAATCATAAACCGATCTAACGGAATTTGCCATATTTCGAAAACATTAACTTGGTCACCATGTTTATTATTTTGAATTATACATAAGGGGAAAAATAAATTATCTCAATCCAACGGTTGATATAAAATCATTTCCGATCTAATCGATTAAATTGATTTTGGGTTTTTCTCACAAACACCTACACTTTGATACTTATGCCGCAATTTTGACATAGCCAACTAGTTCAAACTAGTGTGAATATATTCACATGCAATTGCCATAATATCGATCACCACACTTAAATATATACCAAATATATTTATTTACTAATAACATAAATCTATTAATTATTAATTATTATTAAGAATATTAATAATTAAATCCAAATAATTAAATTATATTATTAACCACTGATCTCAATATCACACATTAAATCTCGTGGTGCAACACCACCATTTAAATTCGTGACATGTGATTAAATTTCACATATTTACGAAAACGATCGTAGACTTGGAAATTCTCCAAATAACAAACCGTACGTCGAAACGACTCGGTTCCAAAAGCAAAGTATCTTAGAATTTATTTTCCAACAACTTTGTAGTTGATGAAAAATCTAAATTAAACTTTATTTTATCAGTTAAATTTCCAGCACCAAACTTTGGAAGTTTTACTTTTGCCACGTCAAAAATAAAACTTCCAAAGTCTGACACAGACTCTAGTTTTATGAATCCTGACAAATGATTAAACATCTCAAAATATTCAAATCACGTATGTATCATCCGTTCCGGATCTATCCTGGGGATCATGGACCCGTATCACTGAAGCTCCAACGAACTGCTAGTGGTTCGTCAAACCTCGGTGTTATTCTACAATAAACCCGAGGCTGCACTCTCTAGTGATACAGTATATATTATTCCCTTTAAATCAAGGTGTCCATTGATACAATCGAATTCGGGTTATTGATCATTCACTTGATGATCCACACACGAGCAGGCGGTTTTTACCGTTTTGCCTCTCATTGCATTTTCATCCTCAACTCAGTTAGTAATATTGTGAGTAAGCCTCTTATGGTTTCGATTCATAAGTTGCGCACGGGTACCTCTCACTTATCACCACTAACAATCAAGGGAATCATATTGACTCTAAAGAGAGCTATGTGATGTCCGTGTCTATGACCAAGCTACCCTTATCTGTTCACTATCATGTTCCCAAAATAACAGCATTAGGAACGACAGTAAATGTGTTCTTTAACAGTTAAATCAAAGAACAATCAAGTCAACAGTCCAGGCTCGAGATCACTCAAGACTTAGATCGAATATCCATTTGATCATCTACTAGTAACTCAACTCCAAGTTGTCAGTGACGGTCTTATATAACAACTTCCGGAGTTTAAGTCAGGTCCAGTCCAGTATGAAACCGTTTCATACTTAATGCACTTCTAGTGAGTGTGACACACATACTTAATCCAGAATAGGATTATCACTTAGTCACATTAATGGCCTTATAAGATTAATGGGCTTCCACCCAGTTTATCAGGTCACGAACATTTTAAGTTCATTTGTTATGATTATTAATTCTTCCTTACATTGACTAGGTTGTGATAATAATAACATAATTGCATCCTTTATGTACTATAGAAAAAACATTCTATTTTACTCTACCAGAAACTATAATAAGAATAACATAATAAGTAACATCTTTTATTCAACGACTTTGGTCAAAATCTTTTACAATTACGGAAAATACAGCTTGTTTAAGGAAACATGTCAAACACCTGCGAATTTCTCTCCTGCCAGAGGGGCTTTGCCACGCCTCTTAGCCCTGTCGAGGGGCTCGTTGGTGATCCTTGGCTCGGGGGAATCTGTAGGATTTCCTGGGGGTCTTCGTGAGCTCGGATCTCCTCATCGTGTGAAATAGTTGTGAGTTATACCTTCGTCAAGCTGTGGCGAGGATGCTTGCAAGAGCAGGGTCTTCGTCGGGCGAGGAGCTCGCCAGGCCAAGGCATCTAGTCAGGTGAGGATGCTTACCAAACCAGGGTACCTCGCCAGGCGAGGGGCTCATCAGGCCAGGGTACCTCATCAGGCGAGGGGCTCGTCAGGCCAGGGTTAGGCACCTTGCGAGGCGAAGGGCTCGCCAGGGCAAGGTACCTTGTCAGACGAGGTGCCTTTATAATCAAGGGCTTTGTCTTCTTTGACTCCGGGCCTCGCCAATGTCTTGGTTCGTGGGCCTCTGGTCTTCGACTTCGCCGGTGGGCTTTGACTTTTATTGATGGGGCTTTGACTTTTTGCCAAAAGATGCCAAATTTTTATATTTTCCAAAAAAATTGCATATAACAAGTCTCTAAATTACCTATTTAATAAATATGACACATAGTTGTAGCCTACAAAACACACTCATCAATCATAACATAACACAAACATATTATTGGATATCGATATTCTCAGACACCGATTTCCTGGTCGTATCTGCGGATCCAGACCCTAAAAGGATCTCCGCTGACCAATAAGAAATTATAATCTTTCATTTGTCACACGGATTGACCTTTAAAAAAAATTACTGGGTTAGAGTCCCATACCAATAACCCTGTCAAACCGTCAGTTTCAAAAACAACTTACAATTAATTTTCCCAGATCGTGATGAATTAGTTATTTTAATTTATTAACTCATTCTTTGTTTTATTCCGAGCCTTAAGTATTAATATATAATATCTTTATAATTCATAAATATCAAGAACGCGTACCTTAACAAATTTGAAGTCTCTGAATCCGTTTTTGAGGTTGTCTGCAATTTTTGTAAAGAAGATTCACTTAGAAGTCTTCCAATGTATACTCCGGGACTACGTCGCGGGGATGCGTGGGCTCCCACTGGATAATACTTGAATCCCTGTAACCTGTAAAAACCTGAGATGAGCTTAGAGAAAATCGCAGAAAGAAAATCGCAGAAACTAAGAGAGAGAGATAAGAGAGAGAGAGAGAGAGAGAGAGAGAGAGAGAGAGAATTTGAATTTCTCTGTATTGTGAGGTGTGTGTTTCAAGGTTACCGGGTTGCCCTGTTTATAGAGAATGACCCAACCACTTTGGAGAAAATCTCTCAACCAATTCTGAGAGATTTACTCCAACCAATTGGAGATATTCACTCAAATATTTTATTTAACTAAATAAATCAAATAAAGAACAATTCCAATTTAAATCTTTTCAGAAAATACCCTAAAGATTTAATAAATCAAATCTTTATATTTTCAAGATTTATTAATATAAAATTGCATATTTATATATTTATAAATCGATTTTAAATACCTCTCACATTTAAATATTTCAGGTATAAATACCAATATTTAATTTCTCTAATTTTCGATTTAAATAACAGTGTCATTTTAGTCCTGGACCAAAAACAGTTATTATCATTAATCTCAAACCGTTCGTCAGATTGACACGATTCAAAAAGATAACTGTACCAGAATTTAATTTCATACAACCCTGGGGAATTCCAAGGATTAAATTCAATCATCTTTTTCAGTTTCAATGGCTTACCAAACTTTGGTACTTTTGCCATTATTTAGGGTAATCGGTGATTTGTGACAACAATCACAAACCGAGTCTGATTGGAATATCCTATGTTTAAATGACACATTTGAACATTATTGCGATGTCATCCTTGTGGAGTTACAAAGGGGACTAATGGACGTATACACTCGAGCTACGGTAAAATTGTAGACTTTTACCAACCTCAATTACATTCCACTATAGCTCTCAGCTGAACTCTCAAGTGTATACTGATATTATCTTCCTGAACACAGGTGTCCATTGATACAATCAGATTTCTCGTATACCAAGCTTTCGTGTTATTATGATACTCATTAAAAGGGTGATTTTACCGTTCTGCCCTTTTGACGACACTATCTTAATCTATGATTATTACAAACTACTCACTCATGGAATGATGAATCCGATGAGCTGATCATGAGTACTTGTTCATTTCAAACAATTCATAATAAGAATATCATAAAGATATTGTCCATATCTGCCATCATGCAACTTATCCCGGTCAACCGTCTAATCCCAAAATAAAAGTGTTAGGAGTACTAAGCTATTCTTTGTAACGATAAAATCAAAGATTATATAAGTTGAACCATACAGGTCCACAATGCTCAGGACATCAAGCCTATTCCTATCTAATCATCTAAGAGACCCTATCGTACTATCTTCAATGACAGACTTAATTGATGATTTCGGATATAAGTCTAGTCCGTCCAGTATGAAGTCACGTCACACCGGATAATACTTAACAGTGCATGGACCGCACTATGATCCGGTAATAGATCACCACATTAATTTGATTAAGTTCATCAATGGTCGTTTACGGCTTAGAAATTCCCATTTCTAATCTAGACCATGGACCTTTTAAGTTCCTTTTTCGTGATAGTCAAACCTCCTCACAATAGACTACTTGTGATGACTAAACACGATAGCAACGTTAAAGAACTACGGATCAAACATTCAATAAATATTCTTTATATATAATCCGAAGATAACTATACAAGATTAACATTAATAAGTACTATTCATTCCTAGGTAATCGACCATAATCTTGTACAAGCGAGATTAGCATCGTAAATCCTTAGCGATGTTGGAGGGGCCACCGGTCAGAGGAACAAATTCATGACGTTGATGAGCACGTTGAGGAACAAATTCATCGTGGCAGGTTGATGAGCTTCCAAAACCGTCGTGGGATCGAAAAAATTCATGACGTCTTGGATTTGTGTTCGTAAACCACCAATATAACGTGACATTAATTGTTCTTCCGTCTCAACAATTTCATTGCTTGTAACGAGTAAGCGAAAAGCAGCAGTGTAATCATCCACGAACTTTGTACCTTGACGGCGACTTTGGAGGTTGTGGTAAAGTGTGGGAGCATAATTCTACGGAAAAAACGCAACTCGCATGTGCTTCTTCAATTTTGCCCAAGAATCGATTTTTGACTTTTCGGTGCGTGAACGTTGAATCTTGACTTGCGACCACCATGCCGCCGCGCGGCCACGAAGCCGGGTAGCGACGAGGGATGCTCGTCTTTCGTCCGGAACCTCCTTGAAATTGAGAGCCTCTTCGGTTTCAACGAGCCAATCTAGAAACTCGTTCGCTTGCAAACCTCCGTGGAACACGGGGATATCCAATTTTAATGTCGATTCCCACCTTGCAGACTCCGGGACCGACTCCCGTCGGCGCACCTCGCGACCGTAGTTCCCGTAACCTCGCCGGTATTGATTCGCATGATCATCCTCCGTGTCAGATTCATCTCGCCGGCTGTGTCGGTGTTCCTCGCCCTCCTTCAACAAAGCTTGCACTTGGCGGGTCAACAACTCCACTTGAGAACACAATCCGTCAAAATCTTCACGTTTCACCATCCTCTACGAAAGCGTCACAATTTCACCCGTTTCTTTGGCGCCATCTGCGGAGAAACGGTTGGCTCTGATACCAACTGATATAGCCCGAGCAATAACGAAAGCTTTGAATTTTCTGGAAAAAAGCTATGAAGCTCTCTCTTTTTTATTCAATCGTTCACCAAAAAACTCACGTTTCCTTCTTCTCACCAACAAGAAGATGATGTCTTAGAGCCAAAAAGGAAATAAACAATAACAAAGGCAACAAACGCCGAATTTACGGTAACAAAATAAAGCGAAATAAATTAAGCAAATAAGTCTATAACGAGCAAGAATAAAAAGACTTCATGGCAGGGCAGCATCTTGATGGCGGGAAATCCCGAGACTAATTCTTTCCTTTCCGGTCCCGAGCCTCCAAGAAAGCGAAGGTTGTGACATCGGCATCAAAATGACTCTCTTTTAGTTTCTAACTTTCAATCTGTCCCGCGCATTCTCCAAAACCATCCAAAATCTTGTCCGGATTATTTGAATTTACGGAAAAAGTCATGAATTCAATTAATTCTGCGCGGAACGAATTTTATATGATTTCATCGAGATTATACTGTAAAATATACTTCGTATTTTTTTCTAATAGGGGGCTAATTGTTGATGTGAAAATTCGTCGTTTTATGTAATACGACATGTCGCATAATTTATAAATAATTAAAGAGAAATTTCTCCTAGTAGCCAAATAGAAACATTTGATTAGCGAAATAGCCAACATTTCCTTTATCTTGACAAAATAGCCAAAATTTATGAGGTGACATTTTAATATTAATTTTTATTCCCATAATACCCTTCTAATTAACCACGCTTTTACCTAATTTTTTATAATTAATTTTTTACTTAAATGTGGCTTAAATACAATCGAATTAATTTTTAAAAGATTTGTTATTAGTTGAGCAAATTTTTATGTATTAAATGCCTTATTGATTGGCTTA
The DNA here is from genome assembly GCA_954871525.1 of Parietaria judaica. NCBI lineage: Eukaryota > Viridiplantae > Streptophyta > Magnoliopsida > Rosales > Urticaceae > Parietaria > Parietaria judaica. The sequence goes on from OX940860.1 coordinate 61,896,258, forward strand.
TTCAACCCCCTCCCTATTCTCTCTCTCTCTGATCGCTCGCTCGCTCGCTCCCCCCCCCCTCTCTCTCTATGCGTGAAAACGTCAGTCGCCAAGCCTCGCCGCCACAAACCTCGCTGATGCAGCCGACCTCCTCCCCTTGCTTATCAAGGCGGCGCAGAGCTTCTCCTCTAATCCCTCACCGTCTCCGCCGAGTCGTGCGGCTACTATTGCCAGTTCCTTCGGGGCTCCAGATTCTCATTGCAAATGATAAATTCGGCGATCCTGTCCGGTTCGATCACGACGGCTAATGGGCCAAGTCAGATTTTCGATTATGCTGGTCAACGGGCCATATTCAAAGGCAACGCCGCTTTCTCCTCTGGCGTTCACGTCATGAAATAAAGGCCTCACCATCGATCCGACCAAAGACACTCTGAAGTCCACCTTGGCCAATGCAGAAGCGGCCGCGGCGAGAACTTCTCCAACGGGCGCGGAGCCGCCGAATTTGTTCGGCGACGCGTTCGGCGGCCTGGAGATGTGGACTAAGCTTACGGCGGATCCGACGACAAGGATGTATTTGGAGGAACCAAACTTTGTGACGGCGGTGGGGAAGACGCAGTTCCTCGAAAGATTCGAGAGGAATGAGTTCGCCGATTCATGTTAATATTCATGGATTCATGTTAATATATGTTTTAATACAGTGTAGACTTGTGTATATTCATGTTTATTTTTTATTTATATTGGTTTATTGTTTACTGTTTATCTTATGTTTTTTTATGTATTAATATCCGTTTAATACAGTGAAGATTTGGGTATTAATTTTGATTTATGTGTTAATTCACGTTTATTTGTGTTAATATCTGTTTTGATTCACGTTTATTTGATGTTAACGTGCATATTAACATGCATATTAATATTAACAGATACTAACGTGCATAATTACGTGCAAATACATATTAACAGATATTAACGTGCATATTAACGGGGATAATTAATGTGCATATACATACTAACAGACATTAATCATGTTAACAAATATTAACCATGTATATTAACATGTATTAAATACGAATATTAAAAGCTGAAGAAATTTGGGTTTAATCTTTGTTTTTAATCGAGTATATTTTTTAGTATAATATTAGTTTGGGTTAATGACGAAAAAAATACTTAAAATTTGGTCAAAGAACCCCTCGTGTACCAAAAGTATAAAACTGGTAGCAAAAGTACCCAATGTCACATTTGGGGTGTTGACCACTCCATTCTCGTAACGCACTTAACTTATTCATTGACTCTGGCCACGTGGACAAACGTGGGTTGCTGAAATAGCAATTTTTTGCCACGTGGACGAGCCCACACCAGCCTTGTTTACGAAAAAACAACGAATTAAACCCCTAATTGGGCCCGTACACATGGAAAATAATTTCCATGTCAACAACCCACGTTTGTCCATGTGGCCAGAGTTAACGGCCAAGTTAACTGCGTTATTAGAATGGAGTGGTCAACACTCTAAATGCGACGACATTGGGTATTTTTGTCACTTTTAAACTTTAGGTACACGAGGGGTTTTTGACCAAACTTTGGGAATTTTCGCCGTCATTAACCCTATTAGTTATACATTGATTACTATTAGTCAATAGTCAATCAATTAACAACCTTATTTAAGGTAGTATTTGGGGTATCGTTACCTAAATTATACCATTATCAATTATCCATACATTTAATTAAAAAATATTTTTAAAGATAAATGGTCGAAGAATGGAGGGGTTTTAAATTTGGAATGAAATCAGAAATTTTAATCCAGTAAATATTTGGAGTGGTTGGTTTGTTACCTTATTCATAACATTATTAATTGATATGCATATATCTAATTAATAAATAATTCATTTGAACTTAATTACGTTTTTAACTTAAAATTATTTATTAATCTATATTATTAATAAAGAAGGGTATTATAGTAATTTTATTTAGTTTAAGTGGTTAATTAGTTGTTGTATAGGGCGATTTTCACCGCCCTTTTCCAGTCACAAAGATAATCATCAAATAACAGAAAAAACCACAACAATCGATGAATATCTCTGTTTTATTATATTTTCCGAAAATGAGCTCGATTTTCTTCCGTTGAATAGCTGGAGAGATGAAGGATCATGAGCCTCAAGCTTCTCTCAGTTTCCTTAGCCTTTTCTATTACAAGAATTCTTTTCTCTTTCCGGGGCTTTTTCTATATTTTTCCGACCCTTTACAAATGAGGCTTATCTTGCCTTTTATAGAGTTCACAATGCCTTTCCCTCGCATCCTTCCTGCCTTTTTCTCTTTAATCATTCGCTTTCTGGCGTGATTTGAGGGCAGCATGGTTAATCCCTGCTTTATGTCACTTCCGAGCAGGCTGCCATTATGGGTAGGTGCGCCTCATCAAATGCGCATCCCGTCAGCCGTCATTCGGCTCTGCAAGCCTCGTCACTGGTGTTCTCATCGAGTGAGTAGGTCGGCTTCATTAAATGCACATCTCGTCAATGGTTATTCGGCCCTGCACAATCATCATGACGAAATTCCTCATCGGGTGCGATGGGACGTTTCATCGCGGCTTGCTTTCACGTGGCTGCGTCTCCTTGTGGATGAGCCCCCTCGGGGGTATTCTTCCTCGGGGATGTTCCTCCTCGGGGATAATCCCCCTCGGGTGATGAACTTCCTCGCCTCCTCTCATGTCGTTTATGGACAAAACGACACGAGTTGTGTTGAGGATGGATTTGACCAAATCCGACCTTAACAGTTAGTTCCCCATTTTATCAAGTGTATACACTTGGTAAAATAAAGTATAACTGTTTCGGAGATCGGCTCTAGCCGGCATTAGTTGGTTCCCGGTCGGTGATTGCTTCTTCGGCTCCTCGCGTGGTTATATTGCTAAACCACTTCCTTTCCTCGCCAGGCCTCCTTTGCTTCCCTCCTTGTTGTTTCTGCTCGCCCCTTTCGGGCTTGCTTGCCTGTTTATATTATATATATATATTTTTCTTTATATTTTTCTCGGATCTCTAGCGGGACTGGGCTTGCTCGGCACCCTTAGCCGTATATTATGGATCTCGATATGTTTTGTCGGACCGGGCTTGCTCGGCACCCTTAGCCGTATATGGATCTCGACATGTTTTGCCGGACCGGGCTTGCTCGGCACCCTTAGCCGTATATATATCGTTATATATTATAATCTGCTCGACATTCTTACCAGTGCATACGTAGACATATATAAATTACCTCCTCCTTGAATCTGGGATAAAGAGAAAGGGGTCATGCATAACAGAAAACTTCAAATTAGTTCAACAAAAGTCGAGGCCATGCAAAAATAGCCAACAAGGGAGGGTCGGGACTTCCCCAACTGGTAAGAAGAAAAGATAAGATATACGAGCATGAAAAGAAAGAGGATCAGCGAAATGAGGTTACTGGTAGAACTTTTTCAAGTGCTTCACGTTCCAACTCCGTATTACTTTCTCTCCCTCTGCATTCTTGAGCTCATAGACTCCCAGCTTGACGACGTTGGTAACTATGTAAGGGCCTTCCCAGGTCTGCCCTAGCTTTCCAGCATTTGCCTCGGCGGTGTTCTGGAAGACTCGTCGGAGGACCATTTCTCCGACTCTGAACCTTCTCGAGCGCACTTTCTTGTTGTAAAAACGCGTAATCGTGTTCTGATAGTTGGCAATGTGCGCGCTCGCTCGCGCTTCTCGTCGATGTGGTCGAGCCGATGGAGGAGATTCTGTTCATTATCCTCCTTGCTGTTGGGGGCTAGCGTCCGTCGAAGGCTCGGGATGTCAACCTCCGCTGGGATCACAGCCTCCACCCCGAAGGCCAAGGCGAAGGGCGTCTCGTCGGTCGCGGAATGAGGGGTTGTTCGATAAGCCCATATCACTCCCGGCAGCTCGTCCGCCCACAGCCCTTTCTTTTCGCCGAGCCTCCTCTTGATGTTGTCGACGATGGTTCGGTTGACCGCCTCGGCGTTCCCGTTTCCTTGGGGGTATCGCGGAGTCGATGTGTTGAGTTTTATCCTCCATCGCTTGCAGAAATCTCCGAACCTCTTCGAGATGAACTGGGACCCGTTATCAGCGATTATCTCCCTGGGCAATCCGAAGCGAGTAATCACGTTCTTCCAAACGTAGCTTTCGACATCGGAATCCTTGATGTTGGCGTATGCTTCAGCCTCCGTCCATTTGGTGAAGAAATCCGTGACGACGAGCATGAACCTCTTCTGCCGCGTGCCGATGGGCATGGGGCCGACGATGTCCATCGACCACTTCATGAAAGGGTAAGGAACCGAGACCACGGAAAGTTCTTCGGCCGGACAGTTGATCGCTGGCGCGTGCCGCTGGCATCTCTCGCATCTCTTGGCGTGGCTGATGCAATCGGCGACAATGGTTTCCCAAAAGAAACCTTGCCGCTTAGTCTTTCTAAGCAAGGATCGTCCGCCAGAGTGATTTCCGCAGTCCCCGCTATGGATCTCCCGCATAACGTACTCGGCCTCTTTCTTGCCAAGGCATCTCATGTAGGGACCCACGAAGCTTTTTCGATAAAGTATGTTATCAAGGACGGTGTACCTGGAGCTTTTCGACTTGATCTTTCGGGACTCTTGCGGATCTTCGGGCAGCATTCCTTCAAGGATGTACCTTCGGAGGGGCGTCCTCCAATCTTCTATTTCGTCGTCGTCTACAACTCCTCGCTCCCCGTCTCCGTCCTCGTTGTCTTCGATCTCGTTTATGTTAGCCTCGCCCGCATTTGCCTCCTCGGCTTCTTTTTTCCCTCTAGCTGTTTTCTTCGCAGGCCTTCCTCCCTCCGGATGCTTGGCTTCTCCACCGTTTCCACCATGACCGACCTCAGTTCTCCAACTTCAGTCGTAGAGCCCAGGCCTGCCAGCGCATCGGCGTGGGTGTTGTCTCCCCGCGTCACCTGTGTCAGGCTGAAGTAGTCGAACTTCCTTGAGAGAGCATCGACTACTCCTGCGTAAGCCTCCATTCGTTCATCGTTTTTCTCATATTCCCCGTTCACTTGCTTTACCACCAACTGCGAATCTGAGAAAGCGTGCAAGTTCTTTGCCCCGATTGCTAAGGATGATTGCATCCCGATGATGAGCGCTTCATATTCCGACTCGTTGTTGGTGGAGCGATAGGCGAGGCGACAGGCTTTTTCTATCACGTTTCCCATAGGGGAGATGATTCTAATCCCCACTCCAGATCCTTGTGCCATCGCGGATCCGTCGACTTGTAGCTTCCAGATGCCGGCCTCGTCGCTCGGGTCCACCGGCTCTTTTGGCAACTCGATGAGGAAATCTGCGAGCACTTGAGACTTAAGGCTCGTCCGAAGCTTGTACTCAATGTCGTACGCTCCCAGTTTTATAGACCACTTCGTGATCCTCCCCGACTGGCTCGGGCCGTGGATGATAGTACGGATTGGTCTGTCGGTCATGACGACGATGGTGTGGGCTTGGAAGTGATGCTTCAATCTTTCCGACGCGTCGTATACTGCCAAAGCGAGCTTCTCGGGTTGAGGGTACCTTGTCTCGGCATCGAGGAGCTTCCTACTGATGCAGGAAACTGGCTTCTGCTCCCCATCCTCCTCTCGCACGAGCACTTGGCTGATTGCGTGGTTAGACACAGCGATGTATAACTACAAAGGTTCCCCCGGCTTTGGCTTCGTCATGATGGGCGGCGACGACAGATAGGACTTCAATGCCTGGAAGGCCTCCTCGCATTTCTCGGTCCACTCGAACTTCTTGTTCTTTCTTAGTAGTTCGTAGAAAAGGAGAGTCTTGTTGGCCGATCGCGAGATAAATCTGTTCAGAGCGGCGATCCTCCTGGTCAATCTCTGAATCTCTCGTCGATTTCGGGGCGCCAAACTGTAGAGGGCGATTTTCACAACCCTTTTCCAGTCATAAAGATAATCATCAAATAACAGAAAAAATCACAACAATCGATGAATATCTCTGTTTTATTATATTTTCCGAAAATGAGCTCGGTTTTCTTCCGAGATAAATTTGTTACCTTATTCATAACATTATTAATTGATATGCATATATCTAATTAATAAATAATTCATTCGAACTTAATTACGTTTTTAACTTAAAATTATTTATTAATCTATATTATTAATAATGAAGGGTATTATAGTAATTTTATTTAGTTTAAGTGGTTAATTAGCTGTTGTATAGGGCGATTTTCACCGCCCTTTTCCAGTCACAAAGATAATCATCAAATAACAGAAAAAACCTCAACAATCGATGAATATCTCTGTTTTATTATATTTTCCAAAAATAAGCTCGGTTTTCTTCCGTTGAATAGCTGGACAGATGAAGGATCATGAGCCTCAAGCTTCTCTCAGTTTCCTTAGCCTTTTCTATTACAAGAATTCTTTTCTCTTTCCGGGGCTTTTTCTCTATTTTTCCGACCCTTTACCAATGAGGCTTATCTTGCCTTTTATAGAGTTCACAATGCCTTTCCCTTGCATCCTTCCCGCCTTTTTCTCTTTAATCATTCGCTTTTTGGCGTGATTTGAGGGCAGCATGGTTAATCCCTGCTTTATGTCACTTCCGAGCAGGCTGCCGTTATGGGTAGGTGCGCCTCATTAAATGCGCATCCCGTCAGCCGTCATTCGGCTCTGCATGCCTCATCGCTGGTGTTCTCATCGAGTGAGTAGGTCGACTTCATTAAATGCACATCTCGTCAATGGTCATTCGGCCCTGCACAATTATCATGACGAAATTCCTCGTCGGGTGCGATGGGACGCTTCATCGCGGCTTGCTTTCACGTGGCTGCGTCTCCTCGTGGATGAGCCCCATCGGGGGTATTCTTCCTCGGGGATGTTCCTCCTCGGGGATAATCCCTCTCGGGTGATGAACTTCCTCGCATCCCGTCATGTCGTTTATGGACAAAACGATACGAGTTGTGTTGAGGATGGATTTGACCAAATCCGACCTTAACAGCTGTTTAGAAATATTAACCAAAACATGGTAAGTTCGTTGAAGACACGTTTTAATTTAGCTATTTCTCTATAGTACCCTTAATTAAATTCGTAACACAATAAATAAAAGGTTTAAAAGAATACATAATATTCAAATAAATCCATTTACAAAGCCCAAAAGCCCATTAAGGCACCTGGCGCACGTAAATCCCACGAACAGGATGCTACCCGGCCAAAAGCCCAAAATGCTATCCGTCGTAACTAGGAAGAAAGAAGGGCGAATCCGTCATATTTTTTTATCCGAGGTCAATCATTCAAAATTGGAGAAATACTGGGAGCACGAAGTCAAATCCTCAACGGCTCTATTCCGTCACGAGTCCAGCTCAGCGTAATACACGTAGTCGTGGAACATGTGTCAGGTAGACAATCAGTCAGTCTGGTCAGATCGGAACTCCAAGATTCCAGGAAGTTCGACGGTAAGATTGAAGGCTATAAATATCAACCTCAGATGAAGAATAACAGACGCGCACTTCCAAGGAGAACACATTGAGAACTTTTCTGTCCGAGTATATACTTTTTGAGAGTTTCTTTTGTATTTTTCTCTACTTCTTCTCTTCCTTCTCTCTCTTGACGTGATTGCTGCTTGTAGCTGTCCGTCTATGCTTACTATTACAATAAACTAACAGAGGACGTATTCAATTACCGCCTTGGGACAACCTCTATAAAAAAAATCCCTCGTCTCATTTGTTTGCTTATATATGTATATACGGATAGAGTGTTCAAGAGCTTGCAACGCGAAGGATCGAATTCCTTCAAAACTAATTTCAATATATCATACACTCACAAGTCACATTGGTTGTTTGAGGTGGGAAACCACGTCAACAAGGGTGGCGAGGAATCGGCTTTTTGGTGGTGAAAGGGGGACTCGTGTTAACCTAAATCCCTTTAGATCTTCCTTTCTTACTCGAGTTCTATGGGGAAATGAGCAAGGTAAGGTTTAGATATGGAGAAGAAAACTTCCTTTTAGCTAGAATTCTAGAGAGAATTAAGCATAGTAAGGGATAGATGAAGAGAAGAAATGCTAAGCTCTAGATAGATTTTAGCATAGTGATTGTAGTAGAAGTTGGAGCTTTTGTTTCATGGAGAATGAGGGTGTATTTATAGCCTTTAGGAAAGGCTCGGGGGTAGGATAATCTTTCTATGCGAAAATACATCCCATGAGGGCATTATGGTCCATAAGAAAGGGCAAATGACGTCATTTCTATATGAGGGAGTGCTTGAGGGGTAGTTTGGTGGGGGTTAAAGAGAAGTTTGGGTGTGATTCATATGAGTAAGAATGGCTTTAACGACATTCTTATCATTTGGCGTGGGGGTATAAGAGACATTTCTAAGGTGTCCCTTATCTTCCTCGATGGTGAAGGAAGATAAGGGACATTTCTAGAGTGACCTCCTTTTCTTCCCGGTCACTTTTTCAAGTGTTTCCTGAGTGCTTCTTCGGACCTCACAATGCTTCTTGGCGGGTTTCATGAGCTGTTGGGGGTCAACTTTTCCCGTAACAAAAATCACCAAAAACCGACTAAAAAATTGTTTATTTAAAAAAAAAAAACTACGCGGAATAATAATAATAATAATAATAATAAGGGTTAATGACGGTATAAATACCCAAAGTTTGGTCAAAGAACCCCTCGTGTATCTAAAGTTTAAAAATGGTGATAAAAATACCCAAAGTCGCATTTGGGGAGTTGACCACTTCATTCTTGTAACGCCGTTAACTTACCTATTAACTTTGGCCACACGGATAAACGTGAGTGGCTGACATAACTATTTCTGCCACGTGGACGAGCCCACACCAGCCTCGTTTACGACAAAACAACGAATTAAACCCCTAGCTAAAACTATTTAATACAACGAATTGAACCCCTAATGATTACACTTAACAAAACAAATTTTTCTACGTGGCCAGAGTTAACAGGTAAGTTAACAACGTTACGAGAATGGAGTGGTCAACTCCCCAAATGTGACTTTGGGTATTTTTGCCACCACTTTTAAATTTTGGGTACACGAGGGGTTCTTTGACCAAACTTTGAGTATTTTCGCCATCATTAACCCTAAATATAATAATAATAATAATATAATAATAATAATAATAATAATAATAATAATAAAAAGAGTTTAAATAAGGTACGCGGAATGATTAGATATTCTTTACTTGCAGAGAAATCTCCGGTGTTCACTCTTCAGTCCGCAACGAAGAGAGAGGGCGAATTTGTCGGGAATGGAGTCGCCGACGTCTTCGTCGTTCTCTTCATCGTCCGGATTCTCGGCGCTCCCCGTCGCCGCTCTCCGCGAGAGAATCGTCGAGAAAGTTGTTGACAATCGCGTGACCCGCATCGTCGGCGAGACTGGCTGTGGTTCGTCTCTCTACTTTTTTATATGATCATTCTTCTCCATGATCACAGAAGCAATATTAGCCTCGTTTGCTCTTTGTTAACGATCATACATAGTTTCAGTCTGGCTTTCACTGTCCTTTGTTAGGTTTTTTTTTTTTTTTTTTTTTTTTTTTCAAGTCACTGGAAATCGAAGATGAAAGCGGAAATCTGCTTATTTACTTACATGTTTAGACGGAGATTATGGAAAAATTATGCTTCATATTGCAAAATGTCATTGGAATTTGATCAGGAAAAAGCTCGCAAGTTCCCCAGTTTCTTCTGGAAGCGAACATGAAGCCCATTTTGTGCACACAGCCTCGGAGATTCGCGGTTGTCGCTGTCGCTAAAACAGTTGCAAAAGCTCGTAAATGCGAAGTTGGAGGAGAGGTTGGTTATCACATTGGCCATTCGAAGCTTTTATCAGCAAGGTATATATCTTTCCGGGGATCATCACTAATTTGACCCATTTGTGCTCTGTACCTTTAATCCTGAGCAAATGCAAAAGTAGAGAATCAGTTTGGGATCTTGTTGAAACTAATCTGTGATTATGGTACTGTGTTCAACTTTTCATGGCGCGAATTACTTGTCTAGTGCTTTATTTCATCTGTGATCTATCACATTTTGACAGCACGGAACTTGTTTTCAAAACCGCTGGCGTTCTGCTGGAGGAAATGCGGGACAAGGGACTGAACGCGCTGAAGTATAAGGTTATTATTCTTGATGAAGTGCATGAAAGATCCGCCGAGTCTGATCTTGTTCTTGTCTGTGTGAAGCAATTTATGATGAAGAATAAAGACTTGAGGTTCACATACTTTTACTTGTTCCTGTAGAACAATGGGCAATCAACAGTAGTAGTTTTTTTTTTTTTTTTTGAGCTCTAAAGGATTCCCAAAATTTTATTTTCAGGGTAGTGTTAATGTCCGCAACTGCTGATCTGGCAAGGTACAGGGATTACTTCAGGGATTTAGGAAGGGATGAACGAGTCGAAGTGCTAGCAATCCCGAGCACTAATCAGAAAACCATTTACGAGCGAAAGATTTTTTACCTTGAACAGGTTTGCACCTTAACTTTGGAAAAAATTCGTTCTTTTAAGATAACATCAAGCATTACAAAAGAAAGTTTATCATGATTTTAGATTTCTTTCTGTTTTATTTTGCGATTATGAACCAGGCAACAAAACTTCTTGGGATAAAGTCCGACTCGTCTTCTTTGAGTTCGAAATATTGTGCTGGTCCAATGCCTTCAGACGGTGCTGATATCCCACCTGGTTTGCATCAGCTTATTCATGATCTGGTTTTTCATATTCACAATAGCGAACCGGACCTAGAAAGGAGCATTCTGGTTTTCCTTCCGACATACTACGCTCTGGAGCAGCAATGGGATAAACTGAAGCCGTTCACTTCTACGTTTAAAGTACACATTTTACATAGTAGTATCGATACTGAACAAGCCCTTATGACTATGAAGATATGGAGAACTCATCGTAAGGTAAGAAAAAAAATCGGTGCTTGTTCTTGTTTATCCTGTTACTTTTATCCTGATGTGCAACAGCCACACAGTCTAGTCACATTGAAAATGAGTAATTTAGGTAGAAATCTATCACTACGTGTTTGCAGTTTTTAACTCATTATATTGTGTTTCGTGTTTATGCAGGTTATACTGGCAACAAATATTGCAGAGTCATCTGTGACAATACCCAAATTGGCCTATGTTATTGATTCGTGCCGGTCTCTACAAGTTTTTTGGGACAAGAGGAGGAAAAAGGAATCTGCGGAGCTCATTTGGGTTTCCAAGTCTCAAGTAGAAAAGAAATCTCATATCGTTTTTTATTTTTATTTTTAAATTTAAGTATGGACCAAGTTTTCTGAAATATGAGAATATTTTGCAGGCCGAGCAGCGAAGAGGAAGAACGGGAAGAACTTGTGACGGACAGGTTTATCGGTTAGTCACGGGATCGTTTTTCAGCAAGTTTGAGGATTACGAGATGCCTGCGTTATTGAGATCGTCTCTGAGGCAGCAGTTGCTCCAAATTTGCTGTGCGGAATCGAAAGCCATTAATGATCCAAAGGGTGTGTGCTGATTGATGAAACTCCATACAATTTATTATTGTTTATTGTGAATTCCAGAGATTAAAAATGATTGTGAATATGATAGTTAATGGAAATTCAAGAGAAATAAGAAGACTTTATTGAAAAACGGCACCCCCTATCTAATTTGAAAGTTAGACCATGAAAAACTCTCCCAATAATGTTCAATAGCGAATTCCACTAATCTAAAAGGATGGCTAAACCTAGAATAGGCGTCTATATATCGGATCACAAACCCGAATCCTATATTCATTGTAAAATACCCAAAGTGCTCCCAATAACATTAGCCAATAATAAACATAATTAACTAGAAACTAGTTACTATTTACGGGTCTAATAGGATGAAGATGAATTTTAATGATTATTTGAGGCAAACACCTTCATTTATACAGAGGAGAAAACTTAATTAACAAATAAACTTAAATCACTACAGCTCACTGTCCTGATACTTGCAAATGTATTCTTGCTAGTGCTATTGCAGAAATCTCTCGATCCACCAAATCAAGAGGTCGTTGAAGAAGCTCTGAATCTTCTTGTTCACATGAAAATATTGGAAAAGACGTCTTTGAGGGGTCGTTACGAGCCTACATTCTACGGTAGACTTCTTGCGAGCTTTGCACTATCTTTTGAAGCTTCGGTTCTCATACTCAAGTTGGGATCTATCGGAATGCTAAGGGAAGGCATTCTTCTGGGCGTTCTCATGGACATTCAGCCTCTTCCAATTCTCCGACCTTTTGGGAACGAACGCCTGGTATTTATATCACAAAAAACTTAGTAATTTTACCATTTCATGTCCCCTATACTAATTACGGGAAACATATTAAATTTTGACATAATATAACTTTTGCCCAAGACAAAACTGACGCGTCTTTTAGACACTCGCTCATGTACAAACGTAGAGGCAAGGGTACTTTCAGAATATAAATAATTAATGGTACAATGCAGGGAACAGAGCACACTGCCTCCTATTTTCAAGCAGATCTTAGCAACGCCGGTATTAATGGTCGAAAGGAGGTTCAGTTCATGGGAAATTTGTGTGCTTATCAGTTTTGGCAGCGCGTCTTCAAGGTAATCTATTAGAACGGGAACAAATCATTGAGCCATTAGGCATTAGTAATTGATTTATATGCTGATCTTAGCAAATTTATATTCTTTAGGACGAGCACCGGGTTGAGCATTTGAAGCAACTCCTAGTACACGATGGGAGTAAAGCTTCTAGTTTAGAGGTTCCTAATGTGGAAGAAGAATGGTGCTCTATCCATAATCTAGTTCAATCATCTCTAAATAATGTCTCCAGAATATGTATGTTTGTCCTTATATATGCGTTCTTACGGTACAAATCAATTTGTGTAGTTTCCTACTCTAAGCATGCTCTCAAACATATATTTTTTTACTTGTCATGTCCGAATAAATACAATCCACCTGAAAATAATGAAAATTACTTCGGTGTTTGTTTATCCATGTCACAGACGAAGACGTACTAAACTCAGTTCACCGTTACCGGCCCTATTTCCTTGGCACATCTTATGGCCGTCCTTCATACTATGATCCTCATGAGTTTGAGCACATTTGCTTTCTCCAATCTCTGCCGGAGGAAGATTCAGAACCACTTGTAGTGAATGACGAACCCGTTGAGCCATTGCAAAAGCCAAAGAAATGCCTCGCCAGACCATTTGTCGGTCCTAAAGACTTTGCCAAAAATGATGTGGCCAATAGCTTTGCCAGCGTCATCAAAGAGGTAAATGATAGACCCGTGATTATTGAACATTATACATATTAGTTAGGTATATATTTATGATGTAATTTTCCTTATATAGTGTCTAACGTTATGTATTTGTAAGGACAATTATTGTTAATGAATATTCAGAAAATTAGACAGTAATTTTCTGTGTCCTAAAACCCTAGTTTCTTCGGTGATCGCTTATCATAGGAGAAAGGCAAGGTGGTCATTAAGTCTTGCAAATTTAATCCGTTTATATCTTTTCCGTAATATATGTTATTAGCGGTCTTTTGGTCAATGATGCCATTAAGGTGTATTGACCTTTTTTTTTTTTTTGTGTCTTAGTGTTTGATCAGCTTGGTCAAGGATTTTATGTTACGTTTTTAACCTTGGTCAGCTTAGTCGAGATTATTTATTGTTTTCTTGCACCGTACCAAAGAAAATGGGATTCATTACATCAGTGAATTCCCGCTGGCCGTTGGAGACCATATTTTGAACCTATCACTGAACTTGCATCCTTTTGAATTATCGGGTTATCATTAGCTTAGTTAAATTCTGAAATCTTATCTAGGATTTTGGGTTGTGTAGATTAAAGCTCAGTGTACTCAAGACGCGCCTGCTCATCATTATGCAACTAATTTTCTTGGCAATGTGAATGCGCCGATATGCATATATTTTCTGAAGGGATTCTGCAATAGGGGCGGTGACTGCCCGTTTTCTCATTCGCTGCAAGGAGAGAGGCCTACCTGTAAATTCTTCTTCACTCTCCAGGTATATTTGTTTTTTCTTTGAGTAATCAGCAGCAATCACCCTCATCTTTACTCGCCGGCACTTTTTCCCTTCAACTTCATTTTGTAGCATTTTGACGTAATGAAAGTGAGAATGAAAGTGAGACCATATTATATAATGTAACTTTTCCTATTAACGAGGTCATATGAATATCTGTATCATTTTATAGCAGAAATGGGCATCATACACTAAAATAAAATTTAGGGATCAAGGTGCACCAAAATAAATTAAGGGTATAAAGTCCACCAATAGGAAAATACAGGACATGTATATCTCATCGATTTATCTTTTAAATTGCAGGGCTGTCGAAAAGGCGTAGCGTGTGCCTTCTCTCACGGCACAGGTCAACCTGAACCATCATCGAGCCAAGCATTTTGCTTTCCGGAAGATGAAAACACCAGAGCCGAACGGCTGCTCGGATATCTACCCGTGTTTTCTCCTGGACGCATTCTAGTGTTTGACGACACTGATTTGCACTTTTCTTCAAATCTCACTCGCTATCTTAATCCATCTAAAATAGTCGCTACCACATCTTTGTCGACGAAACCCGCTCTTGATACTTTGCCTTTAGAGGGTGTTGAGATTCTGAGTGGGCTTTCGCACCCATACGAAACCGTCATTTCCAAAGCGGGGAAGAATTCGATACCGTGGTACCAAATTAAATGCGCTCTTTGGTTCCCGGATTTTAGTGCCGGCAGAGAACTGGTCGAAACGCACAGAATGCTCCTCAAGAACTTCTTCGAGTACCTATCCATTCGCATAATCGCCGATAACTTGAACCACATTGACGTTATTCTCACCATGAACAACATCAGATTCTCGCAGCTCGAGGTACCAATCACTAAATCCATAATATAGACACGTTACACATAGATAGATATGGTAAGTGTTTTTTCATTTTTCTTATACGGACTCAAGTCTGCAAGCTAGTCTTTCTTGACGCTGTAACCCTAACAGACTTCTATGATTCCAAGATACCGATCAGGTCGCGGGACTAATCTTGATTCTAGAAAGAAACTACGTTAATCTAAGAAACTAATTTCCATGTTTTAATTAAATAACTATACGTAACAATGCGGTTGTTTTTGTATTCAGGTGGAGAAGGTGGCGAGAGAGAGTTTCTTCTTCCTGACGGAGTCGTTCCCGTTCGAGGAGATAAGCTATGGGCAGTTGCGTGATACCATCACGACAGCGAAGCCGATGGTATCGTCGAGGGCGGTTTCGTATGTTTTCAACCTCAGTCCTCCCTCGGGCGACGTGTCAGCGAAACTCCGGCAAGCTCTGAGCAACGTTAGTACCAGATAGTGATGTGCGTTTTGCTGTCTTGAATGAAAATATATTTCGTTTTATATGAATTTTGAGGTCCAAGGTAACTGAAGGAATGTCGTTTCTTATGAATTGATTTTGGTGGAGAGCACTTTCTTTAGAAAAAGATGCTTCATTTTGATATTCTAATGTATGGTTGGCTAATTCTAGGCCATCAATTTTGGACGAGAAAATATGTATGCATTTTATTTTTGTATATAATATTTCACTATTTCTGCTTCTTTTGAGCTAAGCACCTTCATTTTGTTCTTTTGTTTGTAAATTTCACAATTTTAAATTTCTAATTCTTATATTTTGAAAGTTTTTACAGCTTTATATACGAGAGGTTCCTTCAAAAAAATATATATGTATATACGAGAGGTTAGAATTTCTATTTAAATTACTAAAACGCCCAATTATACCCATTATACTTTGTATTTGGGCCAAATATAACTCTTGGTTTTGTATTTTATTATTTGAGAAAATGGCGACATAAGTACCCAATTTTTTAAAAAAGTTGACATTAAGTTTTCATTTTTTTTTTCGGGTGGCGAAAGTTGCCAGACTCTTATTTTGTTTCTTCCGTCATGTTTTCGTCCCGAACCGCATCACGTGTCACGTTTTTAAAAATCCATTAAATATACCATTTTTAATTTAAAAAATTAAACTGATTTATCATGATAACAATGGTATATTTAATGGGTTTAAATACGTGACACGTAGCGCGGTTCTAGATAAAAAATATGATAGAAGACACAAAATAAGAGTTTGACAACTTTCGCCACAAAAAAAAGAATGGGAACTTAATATCAAAGTTTCAAAGACTTAATATACTTATGCCGCTATTTTCCCTTATTCTATAGCTTTTTGATATAAATACTCAATGTTTGGTCAGCATTGTCTTAATTGGTCCAAAATTAAAAAAAAAAATAAAGACAATAATACCCAAAGTTGCTTAAAAACTGTTGATTGGCATGGCAATGCCACATGGCATGATGCTGACTGCTATATGGCAATACCATGTTACCCGATTGCCATGATGTAACACCACATAATCATTTATTAATATATTTATATTTTCCATAATCTTTATTTTTTAATATCTAAAAATAAAATTAATCTAATTAATAAAAATAACGCATGCATATATTATAATACAGGTGAAAACGGAACCAACAACAGGATTTTCACTCTACCCTAGTCTCAATGTCGGTTTAAAATAATTTTTTTTATTTTTTTATTTTTGGAAACTGGGACTAAACATCCTAATCTTATTTTTATTAATTCGGGATTGAGAAAAATCAGGACAAGAAAGACTCGGTTCTAAGTTTTAATAAATATTAGAAAAAATGAAATAAAAACTTACTTTTTTTTTCTTTCTTTAAATAAAAATTAATATATATACATGTTAATGCACGAAAATGGTATTACGGTGAACCCGGTCCACGGTTTGAGCCTAGGGCTAGACCTTGTGGTCGCATGGAGCGATCAAAGGTGGAGTCCACAAGGTTGACTAGGTCTTGAAGCTTAATCCTTATTGATCGTCTTGGCAAGAGACGAAGTGGTCGTCTCCGGTAAGCCTCTGAGGGTGAAGTCGGCGAGCTTTAGCGGCGATGTTCTTGATGGCGTGGTGCTCCGGGTCGGCGAGGTCCTCCTGAACTTGGTGACGTCTTGGTGTCAAGGTATCGGATTGTTCTTGGCGACGTCTCTTGGTGACGTCTAGATGTCGAGCGATCCTTGTAAAACAGACATGAAATACACGTCTAAAGGTGTATCCACTAGAGGGATCACGTCATCACATAGTTCAAAGTTAAATGATACGTACCTGGGTTTTTCTGTGCAAGCTGGAAGCTAATTAGGGAGACGGGGGTCTTTGCTGCGCTAAGAGATGGATTTCTGGTTAGCTGGGAGAGTGTCTTCCCGGCGAGCATAGCAGCAGCTTCCGGAAAAGCGGGAATGCGTCGTCGAGCGAGCAGGGAAACGACTTCCGGATAAGTTGTGCTTGCGGATCTTGGCGATTAGGGGATGTGGTGTCCTTTTGAGCAGGGGACCGGCCTCCGTGCAAGCAAGTAAATTGCCCAAAGGGAAAGAGAGAGAGATCCGAGATATCTAGAAAAAGAACCTTTGATCTAGGGAGAATAGAATGTCAAAAATGAATGAGATGGTTCTCCTATTTATGGAAAAAAGGTGAACCCATTCTCTTTGATTTGGGGGCATTTAATGCCCAACATTCGTGGCCTCCTTTTCTTGGCCTAGCTTGCCTGACGTGGTCCATGTCGGGCGAGATGGCTTGTCCTTTGTCTTGGTTTCCTTCAGAGCTTGTGCGAACTTGCATCTTGATGCCTATGACGCATTTGGAGCGCCATTCAATCCTTGGCGAGCTTGGATTATCTTGTGGCTTTATGTTATGAGAAGTTCCGTCTCGTCGAGCCCATTGGCAAGGACTTGTACGTCACCTAGAGGAGCTTGCCTACCTTGGATGTTACCGCTTGACTAGGTGAAGGGACATCATCAAGGTGTCTTGACGTCATGTCTTCTTAGGTTGGTGGAGACCTCGTAAATTCTCTGTCACCTCACCAAGAGTCTTCGATGACCGTCGTTACCTCATCGGGAGCCTTCTAATATTGTCGTTACCTTGTCGGGTAGCCGGGAACCTTTCTTGGTCGTTGCCATTGCCTCGTCGGGTCATCGGGTTGGGTCTAGACAGGGCTCTTGCAGGTGGATTTCGGTCTTCAGACTTTTTCTATTGGGCCTCATCTTCCGGGCTTCATCCTTTCGGGCTTTAACTTTTGTTTATGGGTTTTGAATTTCGTCTAAGAGGCTCAAATTTTATATTGTTCGGAAAATACGCATAACAATACCATAAATAATTGGGGACCAAGACAAAATTTGGATTTTTTCTGACTCCCGATATTCTAAGTAAGAACCCGAAACAAAGACTGAGGCTAATTTGATGTGTAGTTTTTTTTTTTATAGCCCGTAAGGGAACAAGCAATCCTGTTAATAGGGCCGTCAGAAATATTCACACACTGCAACACTAGAGACATTTGTTCTTCATGACTCAGATCTGGAGTACAATCAAGTATAACCGAAAAGTACTTAGCTTCTTTGATTGTAGAAATAATGGAGTTTCTAACCTCCCCTGCCATCATAACAATAATTTTATTTTGAATTTTGTGACTCAAATAATGGTAATGAGTTTCCCGCTTCTGGACACGACGAACATGCTCTTGCATCGTGGGGTCAAACTCTGCAAGCAATTCTATCATCTGTAAGAAAATCCCATTCCTCTCCTCATATAACTTTTCACTATCTCCACGAAACGCCAAATTATTTCTTCCAAGCCTTTTAACAACTGCAAATATCCTTCGTAGAACTTGTTTCCAATGCTCTTTCTCCGCGTTGACTTGTTCTTGTAGACTTGAATCAATGGTTGACACTTGTCTGAACCTTTTTTCCAAATCGAACCAACTAAAAATAGCGTCGACATGTTGCGTACTTCTTTCATGACTAAAGCCGCTTAGAAGTATTGTGTCAGTCATTGAAGCCATTCTCCGCTAATTGGCCTACGACATTTTGATTTGCAAATAGCTTACAACAAAAACATAATATTTTATTGAGTGAAGATGAATAAACCAATCACTTTCTGTCTTTCTTTTCTTTTTTTTGGCAAAATTCGCAGATAATGAATTGAAGAAAAACATCTGTCAGACGCATCTTTAGGAAAGGTTGCATTCTTGTCTCTTCTAGGACCCCTTTCAACCAAAAAGTCTATGAGACTTTGATTCAAAGGCTTCCAATTCGCCGGATCGTCCAACTTTAAACAAAAATTACTAGCTTCACTCTCTTTATCATTTTTCTTTTCCTCATTCTTCTCATTCTCGTTCACAGATGGATTGAGTTCTTCATCAACATTCTCATTCTCATTTTCTGCTTGACCAATATCTTCGTTTTCATTCACAGCTTGTTCACCTTCCGTTCTAACTTGATCTATCTTTTCACTTATAACTACGCTTCCATGAAAATACTTATGAATAGAGCCAAACTGAGTTTCTTGTAGATCATCTTTCTTCGATCTTTCTTTTCTTTTTTCTGCCCCTGACTTGTATTTTCGTATTGAACTCATTGAATTAACCCTAAAAATATATATTTATAAATGGTTCAAACAACTACACTTTGATTAAAAAAAAACTTAAAATATGAACAACAAAAAAAAAAATTATGAACCTGAAAAATTCCGATCTCCTTCGATGCAATTTCGGCGCTAATTGTTTAACACACCGTCACCCCTGTCCCATGCACACTGTATAAATTCAATATTTATTATACAATATTAATATCAATTAAAAAATAAGAACTTAGAAATCAAAGAATAAAAAGACACCCAAAGAAATTCACATTTGGCAGAGAGCGGTGTCCTTGAGAAGAAGAGGAGAAAAAAGTATCAATGACCTTTGACTTACCCCTTACGCAAGAGATAAAAAAGGGTTTAAAAATAATATGAATTAGAAATAAAAAATGTTTTAAAACCTAATCGATATATAATAGGGCCTAGAGAAGTAATAACTAATACCACATCCACATTGCACTATCATGGGCCAGTTGAACTTTTATATGAGGCCTTTTAAGAGTGCATGGCCCAATTAAACTTTTATATCAGGCCTTTTAATATGATTTTTTTTTAGTATGAATGGTGTATATAATTTTTAAAACGTCAACACATTAATACAGTCAATATTTTTTCCTCCATCATGGGGCCCTTAATTTACAAATCTATTGTTAATGCGTAAAAATGGCTTTAACTTAGAGTCGGATCCAAGGTTCGGGTCCCGAGATTGACCCGCTGAACACAAGGATGATTGAATGCTGAGTCAACGCGGGTTGACTGTTGATCGTCAAAGCTGGAGGCGATTCCACCGTCTTGGATGAGTCTCCGGGCTGTCGTTGACGATCCTCAGCGAACTTCCTTGGTGGTGGCGAAGTCCGGTTCACGGCGAAGCTCCTCGTCCGGGCGGAGTCCTTGTCTTGGCGATGTCCTCTTCTGGGCGAACTCCGGTCTTGATGAAGCTGCGTGTTAATCTTGATGATTCTTCGTGCTTTTCCTTCCTTGGCGAGCTCCTACGGCGAGGGAGGACCTGCAAAAAAGGATAGAATGGGCCCGTGCCCCGTCTCTTATGGTTGGGTGAGGCTGCCTACGTATCTCAGTTTAAGAGAATCAGGTCCCGGGGGTGACCCTTGGCCCGATGCCTGGGTATTACCGGCGTGATTTATTCTTCGTCGACCTCGTCGGTGCTGGCGAGCTCACTGTCGAACTTCCCTCGTTTTGGCGAAGTACAGCGAGAGCCTTGACCTGACGAGATGTGCTCCTTTGTCGACCTTGCCGGGGTAGGTGGCCTCGTATGACGAGGGGCCTTATCCTGACGAAGGGACCCTCCTTCCTCTGTCGACCTCGTAGGTGGTGGCATGGTTACCCACCTAGCGAGGGACGCCTTAGCTGACCCGTCGAAAAACCTTTCTTCTCAGGGAAACATTTGCCAAAATGGGCCCAATTTTGATATGTTACGAAAAATGCACAAAACATTAACCCCCCAGTTTCTTGGGTAATTGTATTGCGCGAGAAACTTTTTCTTTTAAGTCTTAAGGCAACTTGTGTTATTTGGCGAGGATCCGGGTTGTCAGAGATTTTCGTCTCCTCTCCGTCCTCCAAGGAACTGCAAATTTCCTTTAACTGGGAGTTTCTAAAATATTTTCAAAAATGTTCGCATAATAAGCGGGAAAATAATTTGAGCATAGTCAATGACATAAGCGAACTGATTAAATAAATCACAAGTCACTTTTTATGATTTTATTCGATTTTTGGATTTTTGGAGGTTCGTAGGCACATTTTGTAAAATAAAGGCCTTTTAAATTAATTTTGAACTCCGTAAATAAATCCAAAAAATAAATAAATAAAATCAAGTGACATAATAAATTTGAAAGTAAATAAATACTTTGAAAATAATAATTGCGCGTTAAGCACGAAACTTTAAGAAGTTCCTTAATTATTACGCATTTTTGTACTTGTAGTAAATACCGTAAATAATTAAATAATTCATGAAATACCCGGGAAAATAATTTTAATTTGGTTTTCATGATTGAAAATTAAAAATGAAACTTTATAAAGTTCCAAAGTTTAATTTCCAAGTCTTTTTGAATAACCTTTGAAAATATATTTTTTCATTTAAAAACGTATAAAAGCCCATTTTTGATCGTTTTTGACCATTTAAAAATTAAACTTCAGCTTTGTGGGCCTAGTTTATGCGATTTTTTGGGCTTGCATGAACCATAAAATTTGAAATTAATAGAAAAAGGAAATGAGATTAAGGTAGAATTATTACCTCATAAATACCTTATAGGGTTTTAGGCAACTTCCACTTTCCTTCCTCTTCTCCAAAATCGCATATTGCTCTCTTCAAGAGGCTTTGACGGCTGCGTTTTTATTGCTCATGATGGTGATGGCTTTCTCTGGTGAGCTTGGTGGGAAATTCTCCATTGACGACGTCCTTTTTCCCTATACGTTCTCTTTGTTGATTTTTTTTGTTAACGACGAAACTCCGGTCACCATTGATGGTGATCCGGCGAACTTGGATGATTGGACGTCGTCTCTTGAAGATATATTCCGTGTAGGTGACAGTGCAGGAATCGAAATTCCGACGGGTGTCGTGGAGGAAGCCGAACTCGGCTTTGGCGTGGGTGGCTTCGGCGACGTGCATGGCAAGGACCCGGGCTGCATGGGGCCTTTTGGCACGTCGGGATCTCTCGAGGAGGTGCGGGCGACAGCGTCTGCGGCGGCGGCGGGCAGCGGTGTGGTGGCCGGAGGGGTGTTTGGCTCCGGTTTGTGCGTGGTGCTATTGGACATATGTGTCCTTAAACAATATATTTTATCCATTTGTAAAAGATTATGACAAGTCGTTGAATAAAGATGATACTTATTATGATAATCTTATTATAGTTTCCTGTAGAGTAAAATAGAATGTTTGATCCTTAGTTCATAAATGATGCAATTATGAATTATTATCACAACAGAGTCAATGTGAAGAAGAATTAATAATCATAATAAATGAACTTAAAATGTCCGTGACCTGATTAACTGGGTGGGAGCCCATTAATCGTATAAGGTCATTAATGTGACTAAGTGACAATCCTATTCTGGATTTTGTGTGTGTCACACTCACTAGAAGTGCATTAAGTATGAAGTGTCTTCATACTGGACTGGACCTGACTTAAACTCCGGAAGTTATCATATAAGACCGTCACTGATAACTTGGAGTTGAGTCACTAGTAGATGATCAAATGGATATTCGATCTAAGTCCTGATTGATCTTGAGTCCAAGCTGCTGGCTTGATTGTTCTTTGATTTAACCGTTAAAGAACACGAAATATTACCGCTGTTCCCAACACTATTATTTTGGGAACATGATAGTCAGCAGTAAGGGTAGCTTGGTCATAGACATGGGCACCACACAGCTCTCTTCAGAGTGATGATGATTCCCTTGATTGTCGGTGGTGAGAAGTGAGATGTACCCGTGCGCAACTTATGAATCGAAACCATAAGTGGGTTACTCATAATATTACTGACTGAGTCAAGGATGAAAATGCAATGAGGGGCATAGCGGTAGAAACCGCCTGCTCGTGTGTGGATCATCAAGTGAAAGATAAATAACCCGAATTTGATTGTATCAATGGACACCCTGCTGTTATAAAGGGAATAATATATACCGTATCACTAAAGAGTGCAGCCTCGGGTCTATAGTGGAATCACTTCGAGGTTTGACGAACAACTAGCAATTCGTTGGAGCTTAAGTGATACGGGTCCATGGTCCACGGGATAGCTCCGTAACGGATGATACGTACGTGATTAAAATACATTCTGGATAATGTTTAATCATTTGGCTTGACTTATAAAACTGAAAGGTCTGTGACAGACGTCAGATGGTTTTATCGTTAGCGTGGCAAAAGTACCATATTTTGGTACACGAAATTAATTGATAAAAGAAAGTTATAATTTAGATTTTCTATCAGCACCATGTTGTTGGAAATTAAATTCTAAGCAACTTTTCTTTTTGAACTGAGTCATTTCGACTTACGGTTAGTGATTTATGGATTTTCTAAGTTTATGATCGGTTCGATAAACTTTGAAATTAAATCACATGTCACGAATTTAAATGATGGTGTGGCACCGTGACATTTTAATGTGTGATATTGAGATCAGGAAATATTAATATAATTGAATTATTTGGATTTAATAATTAATATCTTATTAATAATTAATTAATAATTAATAGATTTATATTAATAAATAAAAATATATATTTATATATATTCATATGTGTAAATTCGAATTAGGGTTTGATATATGAAACCCTAGCTAAATTCGAATGGTATGATTTGGTCTTTCCATCAGTTAAAATTTTGCGACGGAGTCCTGCCGGCGAAGCCCACGCTTCGGTACGAGGATTCCAGGAGAATATCCCGGAAGATCACGGGAGTTTCCCTCAGCACCGGCGGAGCCCTGCCCGATTCAGAACAAGCAGCCGGAAGTCGTCAATAGAGGTACGGCCTTATGCATTGGGTTAATAAATGCAACCATTGACTGCTTTCTATTTATTTCTTATTATGACTAGATTATTAATAATGATATATGAATATTAAATTACATAATATTTATCAGATCTTGTGAAATGGTTATTATCCGATATCCGGACCGTTGGACGGATAACAAGTTATTCCGCTTTAAATTAATTTTTAAATGATACTCGGACAGTTCGGAGGTTCAATACGTGATAATTTTCATGGAATCCGGGACGTGATTCCCATCAATTGGTATCAGAGCCATGGTTCAAGGATAAATAATTACGTAATTTAATTAATGGGTTTAAGAACGAATTATTTGATGAATAAAATTAATTATTTAAAATTGAAATTTTGAATTTCTAGATATTTTAAATATTAATTTAAAATAAGAAAATGACCCGACCCGAATAATCGGACCGGGTGGTTGGACCGGGCTGCCCTTGGCAGCCCTGCTCGAGAATGGCGCGAACAGGGGCTGCCGCTGCAGCCCCAGGTTGTTCGCCAGGGCAAAGCCAGGGCAAAGCCCACGGGCCAGGCCCACGGGTCGCCAAGGCCACTCGGCCAGGGCAAGGGCACCTGTGTGGGCCTGGCCGCAGGCCACGCTGCCTGGCAGCGGTATGGGCCTGCTGGCCCACCCGTGGGCTGTCCCTGCCCATTCCACGGGCATGTGGGCCCGGGCTTAAGCCCGGAGGGCCCACGTGCAATTTTTTTTATATGGGTCGGATTTTTATTCCGACCCGGATCCCGTGGATTAATTATTAATTATTATTAATGAAATTAATATTTATGAATTAAAATTAATTATGATTAATTAATATGAATTAAAATATGGATGTTATTTCCGGATAAATAATATTGTCTTATTTTAATTAATTCATAAAATTAAATATGGATGTTATTTAATAATTAAATAACATTGTCTTATTTAATAAATTAAAATATGGATGATAATATTCGAAGAATAATATCATTGTCTTATTTTAATATTTCATAAATAATTATTAAAGGGCATTAAAATGTTTAATGATAATTCTTAGAGAATAAGTATCATTAATTATGAATATTCATCATAGATATAATTTGTTATAACCTAGTTTCATAACCCTCAAACATAGTGTCTATGTTTAGATCATTATTAATATGTCTATATAGGATAGATATAAATAATAAAGAGTAAATGTAAAAGTGTAAATTATTAGTCGGAAAAATTTCAAACGTACAATCTTGCCTAAGGAAGAGGGAATCAAAAGTGGGGCCGGTTCACCATCCACTTCTGGGTGACCGGTTAGGACCCCTCCCATCGACCTGGAGAGCGTACGTTTTGATCTATCACTACCGACGAAATAATAAACACATTTTTTAGGGCTTATTTTAAAATTACGTGTCGTAATAAATAAAGCCAAAATATAAACTTTTAATTTGTCATTAATAGACAGTTTATATAATAAGTTTTTTAACTTAGAAATTAAAAACGTTATTTCCTAAAAACAATGGCAAGTATAGAATAAAACAAAGGTCTCCATTATTACTGTCACAAGGTCTGCTAACCACACCGCCTCGAGTCACCCTAGTGTGTCCATTCCCTAAGGAAGGTGTGCTTGTGGAAGGTTTGACACCGTGATAGTTCCAAAAGAATATGGGGACGGAGGAATCTTGGAAATGGACCGCGAGTCATCCTAGAGTGACCATTCCCTAAGGACGACGTTTCCAAGAGGATCCCGAGAACCGAAAATAATGGGTTAAGCTTGCACGGAAGTTGGTGCTTCCCGACCGTCTATGGTGATAGTTAATAATCATAGATGACTTTTGTAGTTCTTGTTATGAATATTAATTAAGTTTATGACTAAAACTTAGTTTAACCAAACTACACGGTTGATACCGCGAGTCACCGTAGAGTGACCATGCCACTAAGGACGGCAACGACGTGTACAGTCGGTTAAATTATCACGAAATAGTTAAAGGGTTTATTTAACGTTTTTCCCATGAACATGTTTGCATCATGTAACTATTTCAAATAAAATATTTTTCTAAACATTCTACCTATAATAAAGTTTAATAAGTTTCTTTTTCAATGTCAGTATAAAATGTCTATCCCAAATAAATATAGAACAATCTGATGTGTATTTAATGTCGAGACAATAAAAGTTCAAATAAGTGATTTTGTTCACTGATTGATTATCTTTTGTGTTAAGCTGGTATTTCCACTCGATATTACAAGGGAGTAATTCGAAAATTCTTGAACTTGGGAAATGGCTAAGAAATGAACAAAGATAAGATAATCGCCCAACCCAAAGTTAATGATTGGTTAAGGTGTAAACCTTTGACTGAATCCAGGATTCGGAAGAAAATCATAAATTGACTGTGTTAGTCAAAGTAATGGGATAATTATTTCAGTGGGAGCAATTTGTTTAAATATAATAAATTGTTGTTTTCAAGAACAATGTTTATTATACCCGTGACTTACGTGGAAATTCAAATATCCACTTATATGAGCAAAGTTTTATCATTGTAGATAATAATGAAATTATTATCTATGAAATGATCTAGTTGTTTATATTGATTGTCCGGAGAAGTGAAATAAACAAGCTCAAACCATTATGAAATAATGAATGAATAAAATGGATGTGTCATCCAGAAAAAGGTTAACTATAAAAGTGATCGATCATACCTAAGGCATCTAAATGATAGTCATATTAATTTGGATGAGATAAACAGGATGGACCAATGCGTGAACTGTTCGTCAGTTCCCTGCCTGTTTGAGAATCTTGTCTAAAGATTAAAATGATTAAAATGACTATTTCATGAGAAAAGGTCTAAAGAGCCACAGTTCCTATAAAGCTTGTACATACTTAGTGTATGTGGTCCATTATACAAGCACAGAAGGATATGAATACTTTATCTAATGATTGGCAAGTATTCAAAGGTAAAGGTATGAATGCAAAGTAAATTAGAACTTATGTGAGTTCAAGAAATTTATTGCATGAATCGAATTTTAAGTTCGATAAATCACTAATGGCACTTCAGTTATTCTGAAGTGGTGAGTCTGAACTTATAATTCAGTGATCACCTGTAAGAGAATTTAATTCTCTGTTAGTCAATGGTTCCCTGTACACGTCAAGCACATTGACGTGTTCTAGAAATAAGGAACAAGAACCTTTAGAAATGATTGAGGGGAAAGAATCATTTTTCATTATTCATTTAATGGGATTCGGACGAGATATAGTTTATGATCATATAAAAGAGTAATTGTTTTTAGAAAAAGTAACTCTTTTGGAATATGACTCTATAATAAACTATGAACCTCAAGGTAAAATATTATTGGAGGAATTGTTAGATGACAAAGTAATTACACAATCAACAGCGCTTGTTGATAATCGGAGTGCGGAAACCACGGTCCCAAATCAGAACCAAGGGGTACTCAGATGTAGTGGGAGGTTCAAAAGACCTGTTGAACGCTACGAGCACACCCAGTTGGAATTTCACCTAGCTGTCACAGACACTAGTGTTGAAGATCCCATAGGCTACAAGCAAGCTATGGTTGATCCTGATAAGGGAGAATGGCAGGAAGCCATGAACCAAGAAATAGAATCAATGGATTCTAATGAAGTCTGTGAACTTGTAAACTTACCGGATGGCTTCAAAACCATTGACTGTAAGTGGGTATACAAGCGAAGAGAGGAGTGGACGGGAAGGTTGAAACCTTCAAGGCTAGACTAGTGGCAAAGGCTTTTACCCAGAGGGAAGGTATTGATTTCGATGAGACCTTCGCTCCAGTCGCTAAGTACAAGTCCATCCAGATTCTCATGGCCATAGCCTGTAGTCTCAATTACGAGATATGGCAGATGGACGTCAAAACCGCCTTCCAGAACGGGTACATTCACGAAAACATCTATATTGACCAACCAGAAGGGTTCGTGCAACAGGGTCAAGAAGGGAAGGTTTGCAGATTACTCAAATCCATCTATGGATTGAAGCAAGCTTCCAAATCCTGGAATCTAAGGTTCGATGAAACCATCAAAACCTATGGATTCATTCAAAACATCACTGAGGCCTGCATCTATAAACTCAATGACGAAACCGTGGAAATTTTTCTTGTTCTTTACGTCGACGATATTCTTCTCATTGGAAACAGTGTGAAGAAATTATCGGACGTAAAGGCGTGGCTATCTACGCAGTTCCAAATGAAGGACATGGGAGAAGCCAGTTATGTTCTTGGGATCCGTATTTTCAGGGATCGCAACAACAGGCTTATGGCCATATCTCAAGCATCTTACATTGATAAGGTGCTTGAACGTTTTGCAATGGCAAACTCCAAGGGAGGTAATTTACCGACCAGACATGGAATGTTCCTCAGCAAGAAACAATGCCCAACTTCTCCGGAAGAGCAAGATGTGATGAGGCAAATACCCTATGCTTCAGCAGTGGGAAGTCTGATGTACGCTATGCAGTGTACTAGGCCAGACATCTGTTACGCTGTGGGAATTGTTAGCAGATACCAATCCAACCCTGGTATGGCTCACTGGACAGCAGTGAAGAACATTCTCAAGTATCTTCGGAGAACGAGAGACTATATGTTAGTGTTTTCAGGATCAGAACTGAATCCACTAGGATACACTGATTCAGACTTTATGTCTGATAGAGACGCGAGAAAATCGAGGTCAGGAGCGGTGTACACCCTTGCTGGTGGAGCGATATTCTGGAGAAGCGTAAAGCAATCCTGTATCGCAGATTCCACAATGGAAGCTGAATACGTGGCAGCTTGTGAGGCAGCCAAAGAATCAGTTTGGCTCAAGAATTTCTACATAGAACTGGGAGTTGTTCCAGATGTAGATGGGCCCCAAACACTATACTGTGACAACAGTGGTGCGGTGGCAAATTCTAAAGAGCCCAGAGACCATAAGAAGGCGAAACATATAGAACGTAAATACCATCTCATAAGAGAAATAGTGCGTCGTGGCGACGTGAGGGTTGTGAAAATAGCTTCGGAAGACAATCTGGCTGATCCATTCACCAAGACGTTGCCAGAGAAAATATTCAGGAGGCATCTGGAAAGTATGGGTCTGAAAGACATGGGTCATCTTCTTTATGTACAAGTGGGAGATTGTTGGACATATGTGTCCTTAAACAAGATATTTTATCCATTTGTAAAAGATTATGACAAGTCGTTGAATAAAGATGATGCTTATTATGATAATCTTATTATATTTTCTGGTAGACTAAAATAGAATATTTGATTCCTTAGTTCATAAAGGATGCAATTATGTTATTATTATCACAACAGAGTCAATGTGAGGAAGAATTAATAATCATAGTAAATGAACTTAAAATGTCCGTGACCTGATCAACTGGGTGGGAGCCCATTAATCGTATAAGGTCATTAATGTGACTAAGTGACAATCCTATTCTGGATTTTGTGTGTGTCATACTCACTAGAAGTGCATTAAGTATGAAGTGTCTTCATACTGGACTGGACCTGACTTAAACTCCAGAAGTTATCATATAAGACCGTCACTGATAACTTGGAGATGAGTCACTAGTAGATGATCAAATGGATATTCGATCTAAGTCCTGAGTGATCTTGAGTCCAAGCTGCTGGCTTGATTGTTCTTTGATTTAACCGTTAAAGAACACGAAATATTACCGCTCTTCCCAACACTATTATTTTGGGAACATGATAGTCACCAGTAAGGGTAGCTTGGTCATAGACATGGGCATCACACAGCTTTCTTAAGAGTGATGATGATTCCCTTGATTGTCGGTGGTGAGAAGTGAGAGGTACCCGTGGGTCACTCATAATATTACTAGTGAATCGAAACCATAAGTGGGTCACTCATAATATTACTGACTGAGTCAAGGATGAAAATGCAATGAGGGGCATAACGGTAGAAACCGCCTGCTGGTGTGTGGATCATCAAGTGAAAGATTAATAACCCGAATTTGATTGTATCAATGGACACCCTGCTGTTATAAAGGGAATAATATATACCGTATCACTAAAGAGTGCAGCCTCGGGTCTATAGTGGAATCACTTCGAGGTTTGACGAACAACTAGCAGTTCGTTGGAGCTTAAGTGATACGGGTCCATGGTCCCCAGGATAGCTCCGTAACGGATGATACGTACGTGATTAAAATACATTCTGGATAATGTTTAATCATTTGGCTTGACTTATAAAACTGAAAGGTCTGTGGCAGACGTCAGATAGTTTTATCATTAGCGTGGCAAAAGTACCATATTTTGGTACACGAAATTAACTGATAAAATAAAGTTAGAATTTAGATTTTCTATCAGCACCATGTTGTTGGAAATTAAATTCTAAGTAACTTTGCTTTTTGAACCGAGTCATTTCGACTTCTGGTTAGTGATTTATGGATTTTCTAAGTTTATGATCGGTTCGATAAACTTTGAAATTAAATCACATGTCACGAATTTAAATGATGGTGTGGCACCATGACATTTTAATGTGTGATATTGAGATCAGGAAATATTAATATAATTTAATTATTTGGATTTAATTATTAATATGTTATTAATAATTAATTAATAATTAATAGATTTATATTAATAAATAAAAATATATATTTATATGTGTAAATTCGAATTAGGGTTTCATAGTATGAAACCCTAGCCAATTCGAATAACATGATTTGGTCTTTCCATATTTGCGGCATAAGTACCAAATGTTTTGGTATCTTGACAAATCCCTAAAATCAATTTAATCCATTGGATCGGTTGTGATTTAATATCACCGTTGGATTAGGATATTGATAAGTTCGAATTTAATAACTTGGTGACCAAGTTTCATTTTTCGAATTTGGTTAATTAATTATATCCGTTAGATCGGTCTAAGATTTAATCTTTACCGTCGGATTGGAAATTAATTAATTATATATATTTATATAATTTTCGAATTATAGGTTACGGATAAAATCGAAATTGTTTTTAATAATCTTTTTATATTTGATTTTATCCTAAACTAATTTGACCCATTAGATCGGTTTAAAGATTTATCTCAACCGTTGGATCTAGATAATGATAATTCGAATTTTATATATATATATATATATATGATAATTCGAATTTAATAAAGATAAGAAGATAAGATTGGATTTTTGATTTATCCAAATCTTTCTTATTTAATTAAATCCCTAATTAATTATATCCATTGGATTTAGATGAGATTAAATTTGGACCATTGGATTAAGATAATTAATTATATTTAATATATAGAATTCGAATTTTAGGGAGGGAATTTCTCCAATTCGGTTACGGTTTGAGCCTATAAATAGGAGGCTCATTCTACACATTTTTCACACCTTTCCCCAGAGAAAAATTCGAACTCTCCCTCTTCCTCAGGGTCTGCGAATTTTCTCTCTGATCTCTCTTTTCTGGTTCGGCTTAGGAGAGTATTTCTCCGGAAGCTTAAAAAGAACCATCAGTTCAAATTTTGCGACGGAGTCCTGCCGGCGAAGCCCACGCTTCGGTACGAGGATTCCAGAAGAATATCCCGGAAGATCACGGGAGTTTCCCTCAGCACTGGCGGAGCCCTGCCCGATTCAGAACGCGCAGCCGGAAGTCGTCAATTAAGGTACGGCCTTATGCATTGGGTTAATAAATGCAACCATTTACTGCTTTCTATTTATTTCCTATTATGACTAGATTATTAATAATGATATATGAATATTAAATTACATAATATTTATCAGATCTTGTGAAATGGTTATTATCCGATATCCGGACCGTTGGACGGATAACAAGTTATTCCGCTTAATTCGTGATAATTTACTCAGAATTCGAGACGTGATTCCCAACATCTTCATACTGGACTGGACCTGACTTAAACTCCGGAAGTTATCATATAAGACCGTCACTGATAACTTGGAGTTGAGTCACTAGTAGATGATCAAATGGATATTCGATCTAAGTCCTGAGTGATCTTGAGTCCAAGTTGCTGGCTTGATTGTTCTTTGATTTAACCGTTAAAGAACACAAAATATTACCGCTGTTCCCAACACTACTATTTTGGGAACATGATAGACAGCAGTAAGGGTAGCTTGGTCATAGACATGAGCATCACACAACTCTCTTCAGAGTGATGATGATTCCCTTGATTGTCGGTGGTGAGAAGTGAGAGGTACCCGTGGGTCACTCATAATGTTACTAGTGAATCGAAACCATAAGTGGGTCACTCATAATATTACTGACTGAGTCAAGGATGAAAATGCAATGAGGGGCATAACGGTAGAAACCGCCTGCTCGTGTGTGGATCATCAAGTGAAAGATCAATAACCCGAATTTGATTGTATCAATGGACACCCTGCTGTTATAAAGGGAATAATATATACCGTATCACTAAAGAGTGCAGCCTCGGGTCTATAGTGGAATCACTTCGAGGTTTGACGAACAACTAGCAGTTCGTTGGAGCTTAAGTGATACGGGTCCATGGTCCCCACATAGCTCTGTAACGGATGATACGTACGTGATTAAAATACATTCTGGATAATGTTTAATCATTTGGCTTGACTTATAAAACTGAAAGGTCTGTGGCAGACGTCAGATAGTTTTATCGTTAGCGTGGCAAAAGTACCATATTTTGGTACACGAAATTAACTGATAAAAGAAATTTAGAATTTAGATTTTATATCAGCACCATGTTGTTGGAAATTAAATTCTAAGCAACTTTGCTTTTTGAACCGAGTCTTTTCGACTTACGGTTAGTGATTTATGGATTTTCTAAGTTTATGATCGGTTCGATAAACTTTGAAATTAAATCACATGTCACGAATTTAAATGATGGTGTGGCACCATAACATTTTAATGTGTGATATTGAGATCAGGAAATATTAATATAATATAATTATTTGGATTTAATTTTTAATATCTTATTAATAATTAATTAATAATTAATAGATTTATATTAATAAATAAAAATATATATTTATATATATTCATATGTGTAAATTCGAATTAGGGTTTGATAAATGAAACCCTAGCTAAATTCGAATGGTATGATTTGGTCTTTCCAAATTTGCGGCATAAATACCAAATGTTTTGGTATTTTAGCAAATCCCTAAAATCAATATTATCCATTGGATCGGTTATGATTTAATATCAACCGTTGGATTAGGATATTGATAAATTCGAAATTAATAACTTGGTAACCAAGTTTCATTTTTCGAATTTTGGTTAATTAATTATATCCGTTAGATCGGTCTAAGATTTACTCTTTACCGTCGGATTGAAAATTAATTAATTATATATATTTATATATATATTCGAATTATAGTTTATGGATAAATTCGAAATTGTTTTTAATAAATCTTTTTATATTTGATTTTATCCTAAACTAATTTGATCCATTAGATCGGTTTAAAGATTTATCTCAACCGTTGGATCTAGATAATGATAATTCGAATTTTATTATAAATATATAGGATAATTCGAATTTTATAAAGATAAGAAGATAATATTGGATTTTTGATTTATCCAAATCTTTCTTATTTAATTAAATCCCTAATTAATTATATCCATTGGATTTAGATGAGATTAAATCTGGACCATTGGATTAAGATAATTAATTATATTTAATTAATGAAATTCGAAAATTAGGGAGGGAAATTCTCCAATTCGGTTACGGTTTGAGCCTATAAATAGGAGGCTCATTCTACACATTTTTCACACCTTTCCCCAAAGAAAAATTCGAACTCTCCCTCTCCCTCAGGGTCTGCGAATTTTCTCTCTGATCTCTCTTTTCTGGTTCGGCTTAGGAGACTATTTCTCCGGAAGCTTAAAAAGAACCATCAGTTAAAATTTTGCGACGGAGTCCTGCCCGGAGAATATCCCTTAGCACCGGCGGAGCCCTGCCCGATTCAGAACGCGCAGCCGGAAGTCTTCAATAGAGGTACGGCCTTATGCATTGGGTTAATAAATGCAACCATTTACTGCTTTCTATTTATTTCCTATTATGACTAGATTATTAATAATGATATATGAATATTAAATTACATAATATTTATCAGATCTTGTGAAATGGTTATTATCCGATATCCGGACCGTTGGACGGATAACAAGTTATTCCGCTTTAAATTAATTTTTAAATGTTACCCGGACGGTTCGGAGGTTCAATTCGTGATAATTTTCATGGAATCCGGGACGTGATTCCCATCAGGTGCTCGGCACGGGCAGCGAGGGAGTGGACCGTGGGCCAACGGCATGGCAGGGTCGGCTCATCGGCGGCGTATGTGGCTGTCGCCAGCGGCGGCGCGGTGGTTGGAGCAGCGGGCGGCGGTTCCGGGGAGAGTGCTCGTGCGGGCTTTGTGGCGATCGTTTCGGCGATTCCTTTGGCGGGCAGCGGCTTGACGGACACTCCGGCGAGTTTTCCGGCGGCATTGGTGATGTACGTTGGTGGCGGTGAGGTTGTATTCAACTCCGGTGAACTTGCTCCGGTGAAAGGGCCGCCAAAAGTGGTGGCGGTGTCCGATTTCGACGGAAACTTCGATTTCGAGGGATTCGAGACTCCGATCGACGATCCAATTTTTGCATTGGATTCGTCGGGACCGGAGCTATCTCATGCCAAGGAAATTATCATTCCTAGGCCAAGTGTGCCGGTTTACGGGCTCAGTAAGGACCTCTCGTTGTTGATTCGTCTTTTGTCGTCGGCTCCGGCGGAGAGCGTTTTGTCTTTTGAGTCTTTTGGACGTGTTGTGGACTTTGCAGGTGGCTTGGCGGATGGAGGCAGATCTCCCGACGAACATGGCTCTGAGCCTTCGGTCCTTGATGGTGCCTCTAACGTAGAGTTTGCTGATGTCGATACGTCTAATGTCGTCGAGGAGCAGGGCGTTGGCGGGGACTGTGTCGGTGAGGCGCCCATTGCTAAGGAGGGACCTGCAGGCGAGGGTCTTGCCATCGTGGGCTTTGCCGCTGGCGAGGTTCCTCCTGCTGACGAGACGCCCAGACAGCGTCTCTACCGCGTTTCGGCCATCTGTCCTAAGCTGATCATGCGTAGCCACGTCACTGAGTCTTTGTTGATGTCGTTCCTTGCTCTTCATGGGTTGTCGCATATCGCCGGTCTTCGAGTTCCTACTGCTGGCGAGCGTCCTTGTGATCGTGTCCCTGATTTTTTGCCGGTGAATTTGGAGAGTCTTCGTTATGGGATGGGCCTTCCTCTTCGGCTATTCGTCCGTGATCTTTTGCTGTCGCTGCTTCGTCGTTGCTTCGTCGGGCAAGATTCCTGAGTCTGGCTGTTCGTCTAGCGTTGAGCATGCGGTGAGTCTCAAATGCCTTTGCATCAGGAACGTCTCTAAGCTTTGTCCTCGGGTGTTTGCACTAGTGGTAGGTGCTTCGGACTCTGCTTTGCTTGAGGATGACTCCTTTTGTCAGGCGAAGGTACGTACTTTTCGGCATTCCTGCTTACTTCATCGTAATGCCTTTCTTCATGTTCGTCGTTTGTCTTCCAGGCCTTGCTGCTGTCGGCAGAGGTAGCCCGTCGTTTTGAGGCTGCGAATATCCTGTGTACGTCTTTGAAGGGTGTCTTAAAGAAAACCGTTGCTGAGCGTGATGCGTTACAGGGTGAGATGAACTTCGTGCAGCGAAGGACCAGGTTGCGGCTTTTAAGGCTTCTGTGGCGAGGCGCGACTCTAGGATTGAGCGTCTTCAGCGTGATGTTTCCGATGCTGCTTCTTCCCATGCTAAGTTGAAGGCGGATGCTGACGCGAGTCTGGCTGAGACTGAAGCGACGTGGCACACAGCTTCTGACGAGGTGTATTGGTCAGGATTTGCGGATTACCAGGAGGCTCATCTTCAGGAGAATGGCCACCTTGCGCTTTCCTTCAAGTTCCTCGACATCCTTGGTGCTCCAGACTCTGTCCGTGACACAGAGTCTCTCAGCTTGGTGCTTCCTCGAGATTAGTTTCTCTTTTCTTTGTCATTATGATTTGTAGACATTTTCGGGCTTTGCTTTAGCCATTCTCCTTGCCCTGGCACGTTCGTTTGGCGTATTTTGCCTTTTCACTTCATACCTGTTTCATGACATTTATGCATTTTAGTATAATTTGAACTTTGATTTTTTTTTTCATACCTTTGCTTTGTCGAGTGTGCGAGTCGTGTCGCGTTGTAGCAGTCTTGTGAGTGCACTCTACTGCGATTTGTAGGGTCGTCACCCTTTTTTAACCTGCATGTAGCATAGGTTGTCCGTAGACGATAATATGCCTTTGCTCGCCGAGTAGCTAATCCGACGAGTTTGGGCTGCCTATTATTTCCTGGCGAAGGGGTTCCGGATCGTAATTGCCGGTGCCTGTTATCCTGGCGAAGGAGTTCCGGATCGTAATTGCCGGTGCCTGTTATCCCGGCGAAGGAGTTCCGGATCGTAATTCCCGGAGCCTGTTATCCCGGCGAAGGAGTTCCGGATCGTAATTGCCGGTGCCTGTTATCTCGGCAAAGGAGTTCCGGATCGTAATTGCCGGTTCCTGTTATCCTGGCGAAGGAGTTCCGGATCGTAATTGCCGGTGCCTGTTATCCTGGCAAAGGAGTTCCGGATCGCAATTTCCGGTGCCTGTCATTCCGGCGAAGGAGTTCCGAATCGTAATTGCCGGTGCCTGTTATCCTGGCGAAGGGGTTCCGGATCGTAATTGTCGGTGCCTGTTATCTTGGCGAAGGAGTTCCGGATCGCAATTGTCGGTGCCTATGTTACCTGGCGAAGGTCTTCGGCGTGTAGCCGATTTTTTTTAGGGCCCGGTATATATACCGTAGTACCCCCCGAGTTTTGGCGTAATCTGCCTTGCAGTTTCGGGAAAACTTTCAGAGTATTTCGTAAAAAACGAATTTATTCATAGGGCTGGTCTTTTATAATAGACTTTACCTCGTGCATTGCGCTTTATTCAAAGGATATGGGGCTTTCACCTTGCCTTTAGTGGTGCGGGTTGGCTTGTAGGACTGGTAGCTCCCCTTGGCTTAAACAGTCGACTATCGCAGTCATCCACTTGGGCTCGTCTTCTGTGTTGATGGCGAGAATTTCTTCGTAGGCGGTTGATTCTTCCTCCGTTTCATGGTCGGTGGTCATGCGCCATTTGTCTTCTCTTTTTTCGCTCATTACTCGAGCTAGCGTGGCTGCAAAGTCGTTGGCTGTTGCAGGGATCCAAGCGATCTCGTACCACGTCAATGGCTGGAGGAGATCCATTGCTTCTTGCAGCTCAGTCAGCACATTGTCCTCCTGTGTCGGTAGTTCGCCGTTCATCCGGCTTGCGATTTTTTGCGAGCTGCAGTGTACCTGTAAATTCTTCACGTCGAGCCTTTCGGCGAGGTTTAAGCCGGCGAGTAATGCTCCGCATTCGGCTTCGTCGCTGGAGGCTTTGAACTCAAATTTGATGGCGTACTTCGACTTTTCTCCTTGAGGGCTGGTGAAGACGATTCCAGCTTCTGCGTTGGTGTCGCCGTTGTCTCCGCTGATGTGCATTCTCCATACCGACCCCTTCGGCGCGGTTCTTCTGCTTGGCGGCGCGTCCTTCGTCTTCTTTCTTCCTTCAGCTGCGGGGGTGTTGATGCCGTGGGTTTGCTTGGCGACTAACTCAGCCTTTGCTTCCCTTTTCTTGGCGACCCCCTGCTGGCTTTCTTATTCGCTCTTTTGCTTGGCGAGGTTGATCTTCCTCTTGATGAAGCATAGGCGGTTGAACACCTTATCGATGATGCGCCTGTATGTTGCATAATCCGGAGAGTCTTTTGGCGCGGTTCCACCAGTCTTCCTGAAGTGGTCCAAGCTCTTCTCGCATTGTTGCAGGAGGGCGAATATTTTTCTCAGCCCGACAATGATCGCTGGCTTTCGTGCATCCTCTCTTGGTTCTCCTCGTTTGGTGATGCTGAGGTTGTTGACTCCTTCGATGATGGCGGCGACTGTTGCTGTGCTTCGGCATACTCCCTTCTCGTAACAGGCTCGTGATTCGGCTTGACTTCCTCGCATGATTCCGACTCCGCTGGGTGTTGGGAACTTGACGAGTAGGTGATAGGTGGATGTCACGGCCTGGAGTTGGTTG
The DNA here is from genome assembly GCA_954871525.1 of Parietaria judaica. Lineage (NCBI taxonomy): Eukaryota > Viridiplantae > Streptophyta > Magnoliopsida > Rosales > Urticaceae > Parietaria > Parietaria judaica. Next base: position 61,934,129 of record OX940860.1, read on the forward strand.
AGCGTGGGCCTCCCAATGATGATGTTGTATGATGAAGGCATATCGACGATGAGATAGCTCACCATTCGAGTCACCCTAGGTCCGCCTTTGGCCCCGAAGGTTGTCGGCAATTCGATGGATCCTTCGGTCGTCACGCGTTCTCCTGCAAAACCAAATAATGGCGTCCGGACGGGGCTGGCGACGACTCGGCCTAAGTTCATCTTATTAAAGGCCGTTTTGAAGAGTACGTTGGCAGAGCTCCCATTGTTGATGAGGATCCTCCTGACCATGCTGTTGGCGATCTGCGCTTCTACCACGATGGCGTCGTCGTGCGGGTGGTGAATTGTCAGGTCTTCGTCTTCTGTGAAGGTGATGGCTTCGCCAGTGCGGATTGGAGGTGTTGAGCCCATCAAGTTAACCTGGTTTGGCGACCATCCTTTCTCTGTTGCGCGTGCGTAGCTCCGTCTGCTTTGGCCTGAGTCTCCAGTTCCTGGTCCTCCAATGATTGTTGATACGGCGTTTAGCGGGGTTTTCGCTATAGCTTTCCCTCGGTCGTCGCCTTGAGTCGTTGGTTGCGCCGTCGTCAAGAGTGGGGTTGGCATGCCCCCGTCATTCGTCGTGGGCCTCTTGACGAACTCCTTTAGCTGTCCTTCCTTGATTAGTTCTTCAATTTGGTCCCTCAGCTGGTAGCACTGCGAAGTCATGTGACCGTAGTCACGATGAAATTGGCAGTACCGGCTCCTATCCTTCGCAGGCTTGCTAAACGGAGGAAGCTTCTTGAACTTGTCACCGTGTATTGCGTAGATCTCGTCTGGAGTCGTCGTCAGCGGCGTGTAATCTCTTCCGTCGAGGCGGAATTGTCTCCTCGTCGCCTCACCTCCTTGCGGTTTTGCCGTTTGGCTCCGGTTGTCGTCCGTGCGGCTTTTCTTCATCTTTGGTTCGTCAGGGGAGCGGTTGTGGCTTCGTTGAAGGCTCCCTGGCTCCGTTGACTTCCTGCTGGCGAGGTATTCTTCCACGGAGATGTGCTGGGCTGCTGTCGTCATGAGTTCCGTCATTGTCGACAGTTTTTCCTTCACGAGGGAGATCAAGAACTCCCCGGTCTGCAGTCCATTGATGAGGGCGATGACGGCATCGCTGTCGGTGTAGTCATTTACCTTGTTGGACTCTTCGACGAAGCGGTTGATGAACTTCTGCAGGGATTCGTCGGTCTTCTGCTTGATTGACCAGAGGTAGGATTTCTCCTTTCTTTGAGTCACTGCGCCGGCGAAGCGGGCGAGCAACAGGTCCTTGAGCTGGTTGAAAGAGTATATGCTCGCCTTGGGTAGTCTCTGGTACCATTCGAACGCCGTTCCCATAAGGGTTAGGCAGAATGCCTGGCATATCATCGAGGCTGAGCATTTCTTCATCTGCATAATCGTCTGGTACTGGACGAGGTGGTAGACTAGATCTCCTTTCCCGTCGTAGATGAGGTTGCTTGCGAAGCGTAGGTCGTCTACGGCTTCTCCGTCGAGCAGGTGTGGTGCGAGTGGGGACAGAGTCCCGTCGAGCATGGCACGGCCTCTCGCGCCACGAACCTGGGCAGAGCGCAAGTCTTGGATTTCCTTTCGCATCCCTTGGAGGAGGTCAAACACGTCGTCGCGCTGCGGTTGGCGAGGCTCCTGGTGACCTGGGCGGCGGTCGGGCGCGGCCCAACAGTCGCGTTGCTGGTCGTCGAGGTAGATAACTTCAGCTCGTCTTCCGTCTTCGTGTCTTGGTGAGGGTTGGCGACCCCCCGGGCGGTCTTGGTACGCCTTGGCAAGGTTGCGATCTTCATCACGATGGTTCCCTTGGCGACCCTCCGGGCGATCCTGGCGAGGATCTGGGGAGTTCCGTCGGTGTTCCATGTCGTTAAAGTCTTCGGCCTGGCGAACCTCCTGACGACCCCTCGGGCGAGCCTGGTGAGGGTCCGGGTAGTTCTGGCGGTCTTCGGGATCTTCGGCCTGGCAAACCTCCTGACGACCCCCCCGGTGAGCCTGGTGAGGGTCCGGGTAGTTCCGGCGGGATTCAACGTCTTCGGGATCTTCGGCCTGGCGAACCTCCTGACGACCCCCTGGGCGAACCTGGCGAGGGTCCGGATAGTTCCGGCGAACTTCAACGTCTTCGGGATCTTCGGCCTGGCGAACCTTCTGACGACCCCCCGGGCGAACCTGGCGAGGGTCCGGGTAGTTCCGGCAATCTTTGGCGTCTTCGAGATCTTCGGCCTGGCGAACCTCTGTTGGAAATCACGTCTCGGATTCCTTGAAAATTATCACGAATTGAACCTCCGAACCGTCCGGGTAACATTTAAAAATTAATTTAAAGCGGAATAACTTGTTATCCGTCCAACGGTCCGGATATCGGATAATAACCATTTCACAAGATCTGATAAATATTATGTATTTAATATTCATATATCATTATTAATAATCTAGTCATAATAGGAAATAAATAGAAAGCAGTAAATGGTTGCATTTATTAACCCAATGCATAAGGCCGTACCTCTATTGACGACTTCCGGCTGCGCGTTCTGAATCGGGCAGGGCTCTGCCGGTGCTGAGGGAAACTCCCGTGATCTTCCGGGATATTCTCTTGGAATCCTCGTACCGAAGCGTGGGCTTCGCCGGCAGGACTCCGTCGCAAAATTTTAACTGATGGTTCTTTTTAAGCTTCCGGAGAAATAGTCTCCTAAGCCGAACCAGTAAAGAGAGATCAGAGAGAAAATTCGCAGACCCTGAGGGAGAGGGAGAGTTCGAATTTTTCTCTGGGGAAAGGTGTGAAAAATGTGTAGAATGAGCCTCCTATTTATAGGCTCAAACCGTAACCGAATTGGAGAAATTCCCTCCCTAAAATTCGAATTCTATATATTAAATATAATTAATTATCTTAATCCAATGGTCCAAATTTAATCTCATCTAAATCCAATGGACATAATTAATTAGGGATTTAATTAAATAAGAAAGATTAGGATAAAATAAAAAATCTAATCTTATCTTCTTATCTTTATAAAATTCGAATTATCCTATATATTTATAATAAAATTCGAATTTATTATCATCTAGATCCAACGGTTAAGATAAATCTTTAAACCGATCTAATGTACCAAATTAATTTAGGATAAAATCAAATATAAAAAGATTTAAAGAAAACAATTTCGATTTTACCCTTAAATTATAATTCGAATATTATATAAATATATATAATTAATTAAGTTTCAATCCGACGGTAAAGATTAAATCTTAGACCGATCTAACGGATATAATTAATTAACCAAATTCGAAAAATGAAACTTGGTCACCAAGTTATTAATTTCGAATTTATCAATATCCTAATCCAACGGTTGATATTAAATCATAACCGATCCAATGGATAATATTGATTTTAGAGATTTGCTAAAATACCAAAACATTTGGTACTTATGCCGCAAATTTGGAAAGACCAAATCATACCATTCGAATTTAGCTAGGGTTTCATATATCAACCCCTAATTCGAATTTACACATATGAATATATATAAATATATATTTTTATTTATTAATATAAATCTATTAATTATTAATTAATTATTAATAAGATATTAATAATTAAATCCTAATAATTAAATTACATTAATATTTCCTGATCTCAATATCACGCATTAAAATGTCATGGTGCCACACCATCATTTAAATTCGTGACATGTGATTTAATTTCAAAGTTTATCGAACCGATCACAAACTTAGAAAATCCATAAATCACTAACCGTAAGTCGAAATGACTCGGTTCAAAAAGCAAAGTTGCTTAGAATTGAATTTCCAACAACATGGTGCTGATATAAAATCTAAATTCTAACTTTCTTTTATCAGTTAATTTCGTGTACCAAAATATGGTACTTTTGCCACGCTAACGATAAAACTATCTGACGTCTTCCACAAACCTTTCAGTTTTATAAGTCAAGCCAAATGATTAAACCTTATCCAGAACGTATTTTAATCACGTACGTATCATCCGTTACGGAGCTATCCTGGGGACCATGGACCCGTATCACTTAAGCTCCAACGAACAGCTAGTTGTTCGTCAAACCTCGAAGTGATTCCACTATAGACCCGAGGCTGCACTCTTTAGTGATACGGTATATATTATTCCCTTTATAACAGCAGGGTGTCCATTGATACAATCAAATTCGGATTATTGATCTTTCACTTGATGATCCACACACGAGCAGGCGGTTTCTACCGTTATGCCCCTCATTGCATTTTCATCCTTGACTCAATCAGTAATATTATGAGTAACCCACTTATGGTTTCGATTCATAAGTTGCGCACGGGTACCTCTCACTTCTCACCACCGACAATCAAGGGAATCATCATCACTCTTAAGAGAGCTGTCTGATGCCCATATCTATGACCAAGCTACCCTTACTGCTGACTATCATGTTCCCAAAATAATAGTGTTGGGAACAGCGGTAATATTTTGTGTTCTTTAACGGTTAAACAAAGAAAAATCAAGCCAGCAGCTTGGACTCAAGATCACATAGGACTTAGATCGAATATCCATTTGATCATCTACTAGTGACTCAACTCCAAGTTATCAGTGACGGTCTTATATGATAACTTTCGGAGTTTAAGTCAGGTCCAGTCCAGTATGAAGATACTTCATACTTAATGCACTACTAGTGAGTGTGACACACACAAAATCCAGAATAGGATTGTCACTTAGTCACATTAATGACCTTATTCGATTAATGGGCTCCCACCCAGTTAATCAGGTCACGGACATTTTAAGTTCATTTATTATGATTATTAATTCTTCCTCACATTGACTCTGTTGTGATAATAATTCATAATTGCATCCTTTATGAACTAAGGATCAAACATTCTATTTTACTCTACCAGAAATAATAATAAGATTATCATAATAAGTATCATCTTTATTCAACGACTTGTCATAATCTTTTAGAAATGGATAAAATATCTTGTTTAAGGACACATATGTCCAACAACCTCCTGGCGACCCCCCGGGCGATCCTGACGAAGGTTGGGGTGGTCCCGCCGATCTTCGGAATTTTTTGGGTCTTCGTCTTGGCGACCCCCCGGGCGATCTTGGCGAGGGTCGGGGTGGTCCTGGCGACCTCCGTTGCCGTTGCTATCTCCTGCACTTTCCCGGTCATGAACGTCGACTGACCTCTGTGAAGCGTCGTTGAAACCGTCTTCATTCCCGATCTGAGGTGGTGGAAGTTGGCGAGGTGGCTGAGTCCGCCTGGCGAGGGTTTGGGCCCTCGTGTTGAGCGCGATGCTGGTCGTCGGTTGCGGCGTCACGCGTTGCGAAGCACTAGCGCGGCTCGTCATGTCGAATGGCGATCGTCGTGCTCCGAGTTCTTCTGATGAATGCTGGAAGGGTCTCGAGGCTAGTTCTCGGGCTACCCCTCCTTCTAGCGCCAAACTGTTATTCCGTTAAAATGGCTTTAACTTAGAGTCGGATTCAAGGTTCGGGTTCGGAGATTGACCCGCTGAACACAAGAATGATTGAATGCTGAGTCAACGCGGGTTGACTGTTGATCGTCAAAGCTGGAGGCGATTCCGCCATCTTGGATGAGCCTCTGGGCTGTCGTTGACGATCCTCGGCGAACTTCCTTGGTGGTGGCGAAGTCCGGTTCACGGCGAAGCTCCTCGTCCGGGCGGAGTCCTTGTCTTGGCGATGTCCTCTTCTGGGCGAACTCCGGTCTTGATGAAGCTGCGTGCTAGTCTTGATGATTCTTCGTGCTTTTCCTTCCTTGGCGAGCTCCTACAGCGAGGGAGGACCTGCAAAAAAGGGTAGAATGGGCCCGTGCCCCTTCGCTTATGGTTGGGCGAGGCTGCTTACGTATCTCAGTTTAAGAGAATCAGGTCCCACATAATTCGGGGTTAGTGATAAACGGCAGGTGAATGACGATGTGGTTTGACTCATAGAAAGTACCGTTGCCGGGGTAGGTGGGCTTGTATGACGAGGGTCCTTATCCTGACGAAGGGACGCTCCTTCCTCGGTCGACCTCGCAGGTGGTGGCGTGGTTATCCACCTAGTGAGGGACGCCTTAGCTGACCCGTCGAACAACCTTTCTTCTCAGGCCCGAGACTCTGCTTCTAGATCGATCTTAGCTCTTAACTTAAGTCCTTTCCTCCTTAGAGTAGACGAGTTTTTAGAGAGAGAAAGCTAGAGAGAGAAGCTCTGGAGAAAGCTGTAGTTGAGTGTGAAAATGAGGGGGGGAAGACTTGTATTTATAGGAAAACCAATTCCCTGAAACTGCAGCTCTAGGGGCCTGCGAATTCCCTAGGAATTGCACCTTATGGGGCCTCCCAATTCCCTGAATATTGCACCTTCAGGGGTCCTGCGAATTTCTCCCTACAACAGGAGGGTTGTCGGGGCCCCTTGCCTGCAAAAAGGGTCTCCGATGCTTCTTGATTCGTCTTCGATGTCTTCGGGTTGTCCGCGAATCCGTGGGTTGTGTTCTGGGAAATCCGGAGGATTTCCCGGAGATCTTCGTAGTCTCGGGTCTTCTCGTCGTGTAGAATAATTGCAAGTTATGCCCTCGCCAACCTCTGACGAGGGGGCTTGTCGCCTCGTCGCCTTGTCGCCTCGTCGCCTCGTCGCCTCGTCGCCTCGTCGCCTCGTCGCCTCGTCGCCTCGTCGGCTTGTCGGCTTGTTGCCTCGTCGCCTCGTCGCCTCGTCGCCTTGTCGGCTTGTCGGCTTGTCGCCTCGTCGCCTCGTCGGCTTGTCGCCTTCGTCGCCTTGTCGCCTTGTCGCCTTTTGGACCCTGGGTCTCGCCAATGTCTTAGTTCTTCGGTCCCGGGCCTCTGGCGTTGGTGACGGGCCTTGACTTACCATGACAGGCTTTGACCTTCTCAATGGGCTTTGACTTTTGCAAAAATGGGCCCAATTTTTATATGTTACGAAAAATGCACATAACATCTATTATAGTCTTGGGCCTACCATATATACTCTCAGGGCCGCCACTGCCTGTTATTATTATTATTTTTTTTTTAATTCGAAACGACAAAGACATGCTTCTAATCAATATTCAGAACTCGGACAAAATTTGGTTGGTTGGTTTGTTTTTTTTTTTTTTTGTTTTTTATCATGTTACACCACATGTATACACACCATTAACAATCAAACATTTTAATATGCATAGCAATATATTAAAATTAAATTAAGCGCACAGTCAGTAGTTAGTGAATTATAATAGTGCAACGCGTTTAGGGCTTTCATTCAGAATATTGAGAATCAGGATCAAAACATGGTAAAGCAAAACCGGAAATTTTCTCGGTCGCAAGTTATTTATTGTATATATATATATAGATATATTAATTTTTATTTTAAAAAAGAAAATAATTTTTTTCTAACGTTAATTTAAAAATTAGAGGCCAATATTTATCGTCCCGTATTTTACCTCCAAAAATAAAATAATAGCATAATTATGATGTTCAATCCTGGTTCTCAAATATAAAAAAAGGTTAATGACAGCAAAAATACCCAAAGTTTGTTCAAAGAACCCCTCGTGTATCCAAAGTTTAAAAGTGGTGGCAAAAATACCCAAAGTCGCATTTAGGGAGTTGACCACTCCATTCTCGTAACGTCGTTAACTTACCGGTTAACTCTGGCCATATAGACAAATTTGTTTTGTTTAGTGTAATCATTAGGGGTTCCATTATTTGTATTAAATAGTGTTTATTAGGGGTTTAATTCGTTGTTTTGTCGTAAACGAGGCTGATTTGGGCTCATCCATGTGGCAAAAATTGTTATGTCAGCAACCCTCGTTTGTCCGCATGGCCATAGTTAACGGGTAAGTTAACGGCGTTACGAGAATGGACTGGTCAACTCCCCAAATGCGACTTTGGGTATTTTTACCACCACTTTTAACCTTTGGGTACACGAGGGGTTCTTTGACCAAACTTTGGGTATTTTTGCCGTCATTAACCTTATAAAAAAATAGGTTTTTTTTACAAACCGAGATTGAGTCTCGAGTAGAGTCAAAGTCCTACTTCCGGTCCCGGTTTCACACGTAGTGTAATATTTATAAATTATTTTAATTTTACATTTAATTTTTTTTATGGAAAATAATAAATAAATAATGACGTGGCGCCACCACATGGAAATCGGGTGACATGGTATTCCCGCGTGGAAGTCAACATCATGGATGTGGCATTGACTAACAAATTTTAAGTCATTTGGATGGAAAATGTTGGTCAACACTTTTTAAGCAAGTTTGAGTATTTTTGCCGCTATTTTTTTTTACTTTAGACCTGTGTTCAGGGTCGTTTAGGGTTTAGGGTCCGAAAACAGTCGAGGGACCTCTTCGAGCCTATCGAGCTAGGATCTACCCTTTCAGGTCGCAAGGTGCCAGGTCAGGCGACCAATAGATTTTCATCATCGAGAGCGAGTGGTCATTGTTGGATATCCTGACGGGAGGTGAGGGTGTTCTGCACGAGAAGCCCTAATGTCAATTATGAAAGTAAGGATGTGATTATTGTTGAGGTACGATTTCGTCTATAACAATTTTCACTGTTACGACGAAATCTACATCTATCGTTTAATAACTTGAGCCTCAATGGCCAAAGGCCCAACATCCTCACACGCCCAGTCAACCACTCAAAGGATATCATATCGGATCAATCGACAAAGATCATCGCTAATCCACAAAGACGACGAGGAGAGCAACGACAAGGTGCATCATCATCGACGAAGATAACAATTCTAAAGGCAAAGACCGAAGGCAGGATCGAAGTAATCAGCGTGGCGCAAAAGACGCTCTAGCCAATTGACGATGACAGTTACGCCCATAATTGCACCCATGCAATTATGGCCATTCTGAGGGAATCAAACACAATTGTAATAGCCCAATTATGAGGATTGATTTGAATATCTTAGCTAAGTATAAATAGAGGGCTAAGGCCCATCAATACACACGTGGAAAGAGTTTCCGTTGAAGCCCCCAATCACTCAACAAACAACCCGACTCGTTTTCTCGAGAACACCATCTCTTTCAACGTGATCTAGTTTTAACGGAAAGACCCGAGCTCTAAGGTAAATTAAACTCGGAATTACACCCTCGTAACTCCATGACTGCGGAGGCCGATTTTTGACCTCAACAATTATGGGTGCGAAAAAAAATCAGAAATACGGATTTTAAACCGCATCCAGACTGAAAACCGCATAAAAAAAATTGCAACCATATGAAATCAGGTTAAACCGTAACCGGTTTTTCAAAACCACATCTGGATTAAAATTGGTTTCGGGTTTCGTGTTAGGGGTTAAAAAAACCCAAAACTCAGGTTATAGGTTTCCAAAACCCATTTTTGATTTATTTAGTATTCTCTTCTTTTTTTTTTTAATGAATTTTTCTCTTCTTTATAAAATTTAAATGCTATTTTTCATTTTTGTAACTTCATACATATATTTTAGTAATACATTGAACATTAAAATTTATTTTCTATTGAGAAAAAAAATCTATTTTAATTTTACTTTTTATTAATTAATCTTGTTTTGGGTTTTAAAATCTGGATTTTTATACTAAATTCGAGTTTGAACCCGTTTCCAAAAATTCGAGTTTAAATATTTAAATCAAGATACAGGTACTCGAATTTGGAAACCGGAATTCCAGATCTGAATTCTAATTTCGGCAACCACAAAAAAAGGATTAATTGAGGCAAAAATACCCAACTTTTGGCAATATTCTCCGATAGGTACCCAACTTCAGTAAATGTAAGCAAAAGTACCTAACGTTGCACTTTCGTCGCCGACCAACTAACGCCGTTCGACTCTTGCCTATGTGGCCGTTAGGGTGTCTCATGTGGCGTGCCACGTGGCACAAGCTGCCACGTAGTCAAAGGTTGGGTATTTTCACCGCCATGTGACATTTTAAAAAAATATATATTTATTTTTTCCTTTCCTGTTGGCTCATATGTTTTAATTTTTTTTACACATATCAAACATAATCAAATAATTTTATAAAATATGTATTTATAAAAAGAATATGTTTTATATTTTTACATAATCAAATAATTCCTTAAAAATTATTAGTTTTAATTTAAAAAATTATTTTTTCTTTACCGTGGCACATATTTTAATTTTTTACATATGTCAAATATAATAAAATAATTTTATAAAAAAAAGTATTGTTATATGCATTTTTCGGAACATATAAAAATCGGGCCTCTTTTGGCAAAAAGCCAAAGCCCATCGATAAAAGTTAAAGCCCACCGGCGAAGTCAAAAGACCAAACGCCCACGAACCAAAACATTGGCGAGGCCTGGAGTCAAAAAGACAAAAAAGACAAAACCCTTGAAAGGCACCTCACATGACGAGGTATCTTGCCCTGGCGAGCCCCTCGCCTAACAAGGTACCCTGGCCTGACGAGCCCCTAGCCTGACAAGGTACCCTCGCCCGACGAGGTACCCTGGCCTGACGAGCCCCTTGCCTGACATGGTACCCTCGCCCGACGAGGAACCTTGCCTGACGAAGTACCTTGGCCTGGCGAGCATCCTCGCCCGGCGAAGACCCTGGTCTAGCAAACATCCTCGCCACAAGGGATAATTTACAATTATTTCACGCGACGAGGAGATCCAAGCTCACGAAGAACTCCGGGAAATCCTCCAGATTCCCCCGAACACAACACACAAACTCGCGGACAACTAAAATACATCAAAGACGAGCGAATGAGCACAGACAACCCCGTCGACAGGGCTAGGAGCCGCGACAAAGCCCCTCTTGCATGAGAGAAATTCGCAGGCCCCCTAATGTGCAATTTCAGGGAATTGGTTTTCCTATAAATAGGAGCCTTTCCCTCGTCATTTCCACACTCACTCACAGCTTCGTTCAGAAATTCCCTCTCTAGAACTCGCCCTCTTCACCAGTGAGCATTGAGAGCTCGCCGGCAGAGGCTCGTCTGAGAAGAGATCTAGTATTGAGTCTCAGCCTCGACAGGAGGGTTGTTCGACGAGTCGATGAAGGCATCCCTCGCTAGGTAAAGGCCCTCGCCACGACGAGCTCGCCAACACCAACGAGATCGACAAGGAGCATCCCTCGTCAGGTTAAGGCCCTCGCCACGACAAGCTCGCCAACACCGACAAGGTCGACAACGAGCATCCCTCGCCAGGTTAAGACCCTTGCTTCAGCGAGCTCGCCAACACCAACGAGGTCGACAAGGAATATCACACGCCAGTAATACCCTAGCCAGGCGAGGGTAAGGCACATCTCACACCGGTAATACCCTTGCTACCTGGCCAAGGGTCACCCCCGCACAGCCAACATCGGCACTTCCGACGAGTATCAGCCTCGAAGACCCTACCAGCATTCATCGGAAGACTCAGAGCACAATGATCGCCATACGACATGACGAGTCGTGCCAGTGCTTCGCAACGCACGATGCCACAACCGACGACCAGCATCGTGCTCAACACGATGGCTCAAGCCCTTGCTAGGCAGACTCAACCGCCTCGCCAAGTTTCACCAGGTCAGATAAGGAATGAAGACGGTGTCAACGATGTTTCGCAGTGGTCAGTCCCCGCTCACGACTAAGAAAGCATAGGAGATAGCAATGGCAACGGAGCTCGCTAGGACCACCCCGACCCTCGCCAGGCTCGCCCGGGGGGCTCACCAGGACAAAGACGCCAAAGATCGTCGGGATCACCCCGACCCTCGCCAGACTCGCCCGGGGAGTCGCTAGGACGAAGACCCAGAAGACGCCGAAGATCGGCGGAACTACTCGGACCCTCGCCAGGCTTGCCCGGGGGGTCGCTAAGAGGTTTGCCAGGTCGAAGATCCTGAAGACAACAGAGACTGCCGGAACTACCCGGACCTTCGCCAGGCTTGCCCGGAGGGTCGCTAGGGGGTTCGCCAGGCTAAAGACATTGAAGACTGTCGGGACTACCCGGACCCTCACCAGGCTCAGCTGGGGGGACGCCAGGGGGTTCGCCAAGCCGAAGACTTTGACGACATGGAGCACCGACGTAACGCCCCAGACCCTCGAAGGGCTTAGGGTCGACAAGGGAACCGCCTTGATGAAGACCGCAACCTTGGAGGAGCATACCAGGATCGCCCGGGGGGTCGCCAACCCTCAACAAGATGCGAAGAAGGAAGACGAGCCAAAGTAATCAACCCCAAAGACTACAGAGAAGACCGTCAACGCGATCGTCGGGCCTCGCCCGACCGCCGCCTAGGTCACCAGGAGCCTCGCCAACCGCAACATGACGATGTATTCGACCTCATCCAATGGATGCAGAAGGAAATCCAAGACTTGCACTCTGCCCAGGACCGTGGCGCGAGAGGATGTGCTGTGCTCGATGGGACTCTGTCCCCACTTGCACCACACCTGCTTGACGGAGAAGCCATAGGCGACCTACGCTTCGGAAGCAACCTCATCTAAAATGGGAAAGGTGATCTTATCTACCATCTCGTCCAGTACTAGACGATCATGTAGATGAAGAAATGCTCAGCCTCGACGATATGCAAGGCATTCTGCCTAACCATCATAGGAACGACATTCGAATGGTACCAGCGGCTACCCAAGGCGAGCATCTACTCTTTCAACTAGCTCAATGACCTCTTCCTTGCCGCTTCGCCGGCGCAGTAACTCGGAGAAAGGAGAAATCCTACCTCTGCTCGATGAAGCAGAAGAGCAACTAATCCCTATAGAAGTTCATCGAAGAATCCAACAAGATAGACGACTACACCGACAGCGACACCGTCATCACCCTCATCGACGGACTACAGACCGGCGAGTTCTTAATCCCCCTCGTGCAGGACTCCGTCGCAAAATTTTAACTGATGGTTCTTTTTAACCTTCCGGAGAAATAGTCTCCTAAGCCGAACCAGAAAAGAGAGATCAGAGAGAAAATTCGCAGACCCTGAGGGAGAGGGAGAGTTCGAATTTTTCTTTGGGGAAAGGTGTGAAAAATGTGTGGAATGAGCCTCCTATTTATAGGCTCAAACCGTAACCGAATTCGAGAAATTCCCTCCCTAAAATGCGAATTCTATATATTAAATATAATTAATTATCTTAATCCAATGGTCCAGATTTAATCTCATCTAAATCCAATGGATATAATTAATTAGGGATTTAATTAAATAAGAAAGATTTGGATAAATCAAAAATCCAATCTTATCTTCTTATCTTTCTTAAATTCGAATTATCATATATATATATATATTAAAATTCGATTTATCATTATCTAGATCCAACGGTTGAGATAAATCTTTAAACCGATCTAATGGATCAAATTAGTTTAGGATAAAATCAAATATAAAAAGATTTATTAAAAACAATTTCGATTTTATCCTTAACCTATAATTAGAAAATTATATAAATATATATAATTAATTAATTTCCAATCCGACGGTAAAGATTAAATCTTAGACCGATCTAACGGATATAATTAATTAACCAAATTCGAAAAATGAAACTTGGTTACCAAGTTATTAAATTCGAATTTATCAATATCCTAATCCAACGGTTGATATTAAATCATAACCGATCCAATGGATTAAATTGATTTTAGGGATTTGCCAAGATACCAAAACATTTGGTACTTATGCCGCAAATATGGAAAGATCAAATCATATTATTCGAATTGCATAGGGTTTCATATTATGAAACCCTAATTCGAATTTACACATATAAAGATATATATAAATATATATTTTTATTTATTAATATAAATGTATTAATTATTAATTAATTATTAATAACATATTAATAATTAAACCCAAATAATTAAATTATATTAATATTTCCTGATCTCAATATCACACATTAAAATGTCATGGTGCCACATCATCATTTAAATTCGTGACATGTGATTTAATTTCAAAGTTTATCGAACCGATCATAAACTTAGAAAATCCATAAATCACTAACCGTAAGTCGAAAAGACTCGGTTCTAAAAGCAAAGTTTCTTAGAATTTAATTTCCAACAACATGGTGCTGATAGAAAATCTAAATTCTAACTTTATTTTATCAGTTAATTTCGTGTACCAAAATATGGTACTTTTATCACGCTAACGATAAAACTATCTGACGTCTTGCACAGACCTTTCAGTTTTATAAGTCAAGCCAAATGATTAAACATTATCCAGAATGTATTTTAATCACGTACGTATCATCCGTTACGGAGCTATCCTGGGGACCATGGACCCGTATCACTTAAGCTCCAACGAACAGCTAGTTGTTCGTCAAACCTCGAAGTGATTCCACTATAGACCCGAGGCTGCACTCTTTAGTGATACGGTATATATTATTCCCTTTATAACAGCAGGGTGTCCATTGATACAATCAAATTCGGGTTATTGATCTTTCACTTGATGATCCACACACGAGCAGGCGGTTTCTACCGTTATGCCCCTCATTGCATTTTCATCCTTGACTCAGTCAGTAATATTATGAGTGACCCACTTATGGTTTCGATTCATAAGTTGCGCACGGGTACCTCTCACTTCTCACCACCGACAATCAAGGGAATCATCATCACTCTGAAGAGAGTTGTGTGATGCCCATGTCTATGACCAAGCTACCCTTACTGTTGACTATCATGTTCCCAAAATAATAGTGTTGGGAACAGCGGTAATATTTCGTGTTCTTTAACGGTTAAATCAAAGAACAATCAAGCCAGCAGCTTGGACTCAAGATCACTCAGGACTTAGATCGAATATCCATTTGATCATCTACTAGTGACTCATCTCCAAGTTATCAGTGACGGTCTTATATGATAACTTCCGGAGTTTAAGTAAGGTCCAGTCCAGTATGAAGACACTTCATACTTAATGCACTTCTAGTGAGTGTGACACACACAAAATCCAGAATAGGATTGTCACTTAGTCACATTAATGACCTTATACGATTAATGGTCTCCCACCCAGTTGATCAGGTCACGGACATTTTAAGTTCATTTATTATGATTATTAATTCTTCCTCACATTGACTCTGTTGTGATAATAATAAGATAATTGCATCTTTTATGAACTAAGGAATCAAACATTCTATTTTACCCTACCAGAAACTATAATAAGATTATCATAATAAGCATCATCTTTATTCAACGACTTGTAATAATCTTTTACAAATGGATAAAATATCTTGTTTAAGGACACATATGTCCAACAAGAGCTTGTGACGAGAGCAGCTCAGCACATCTCCATGGAAGAATACCTCGCCAGGAGGAAGCCAACAGAGCCAGGGAGTCATCGACAAAGCAACGACCAATCCTCCGATGAGCCGAAGGAAAAAAGGAGCCGTACAGACGATAGCAGGAACCAGAGGATGAAGCCACAAGGGGACCAAACGACGAGGAGTCTGTTTCGCTCCCCCAACATCAACTTTACTCCTTTTGACGACCACGCCAGATAAAATCCTCGCCATCTACGGCAAGACAATGAGGTAGGATAAGAGCCGTTACTTCAAGTTCCATCGCGACTACAGGCATCTCACCTCACAATGCTGGCATTTGAAGAACCAAATTGAAGACTTGATTCAAGAAGGACGCCTAGAGATGAGCTCACATTGGTAACCTCCATAGTCGACTATCCACAACTAGGCAAGCTACCACTTCTACCTTCCAACCCGTATTAGTAGAGCTGCAATGACGCCCCTATATCCTTTTTAGATTTTCACAAAGTGCATCACGAACGCCCGATTGAGTCTACTCAACAGACCATTATATTTTCATCTACCTTCCATCTACCACTTCTACCTTCTAACCCGTATTAGTAGAGCTGCAATGACGCCCCTATATCCTTTTAAGATTTTCACAAAGCGCATCACGAACGCCCGATTGAGTCTACTCAACAGACCATTATATTTTCATCTATGCAATAAAAATATCTCTTTGTCATAAGATGTTGTCTCTTAAGAGTATTCCCAAATTGCGATGCATATTGCGCAAGCGCGAGAAATGGAGAACCAGGAAGAGCCGCAAAAAATCCGACAACCGTTATCGGTCTGAGAGAGATATCCGCCTTCCTGCGACAATACGAGAAGACCCTGGACCGTGCCAGGAAGACAACCGGAGCCGAACCACAAGATTCTCTAGACTACACGACGTACAGGCGCTTTGTCGACAAGACATACGGCCGCCGACATCGAATCAAGCGGAAGATCAACCTTGCCAAGAAAAGTAGTGGAGAAAAGCACCAGCTAGGGGTCGCCGAATAAAGAAAAGCAAAGGCTGACTTAGTCGCCAAGCATACTCACGACGCTGACACCCCCGCAGCTAAAGGAAGAAAGAAGGGGAAGGACGAACCGCCAAGCAGAATAACCGCACCCAATGGGCCGGTATGGAGCATGCACATTAGTGGATTCAGCGGTGACACCGGCGTAGGAACATGAGTCATCATCACCAGCCTTCAAGGAGAAAAGTCGAAGTACGCCATCAAGTTTGAGTTCACAGCCTCAAGCGACAAAGCCGAATGCAGAGCGATACTCGCCGGCCTGAACCTCGATGAGGCTCTACGTGAAGAATTTAGAGGTACACTGATCGCAAGACAGATGAACGGCAGACTACCGACACAAGAAGACAAGACGCTGGCACAACTACAAGAAGCCATGGACCGCCTCCAGCCAATGACGTGGTACGAGATCGCCCGGATCCCTGCAACCGCCAACGGCGAAGCAGCCACACTAGCTCAAGCAATGAGCGGAGGAGGAGAAGACAAATAGCACAAGACCCCCGACGAAGAAACAGAGGAGGAGTCAACCGCCTACGAAGAAATCCTCGCCATCAACACCGAAGACGAGCCCAATTTTGGAAATCACGTCTCTGATTCCTTGTAAATTATCACGAATTGTACCTCCGAACCGTTCGGGTAACATTTAAAAAATCATTTTAAAGCGGAAAAAGTTGTTATTCGTTCAACGGTCCGGATATCGGATAATAACCATATAACAAAATCTGATAAATATTATGTAATTTAATATTCATAAATCATTATTAATAATCTAGTCATTATAGGAAATAAATAGAACGCAATAAGGCTGTACGTCTAATGATGACTTCCGGCTGCGCGTTCTGAATCGGGCAGGGCTCCGCCGGTGCTGAGTAAAACTCCCGTGATCTTCCGGGATATTCTCCTGGATTCCTCGTACCGAAGCGTGGGCTTTGTCGGCAGGACTCCGTCGCAAAATTTAAACTGATGGTTCTTTTAAGCTTACGGAGAACTGAGTCTCTTAAGCCGAACAGAAAAGAGAAATCGGAAAGAAAATTCGTAGACCGTAAAGGAGAGAGAGAGTTCCAATTTTTCTCTGGGGAGAGGTGTGAAAAATGTGTAGAATGAGCCTCCTATTTATAGGCTCAGACTGTAACCGAATAGAGAAATTCACTCCCTAATTTCGAATTCTATATATTAAATATAATTAATTATTTCAATCTAATGCTCTAGATTTAATCTTATGTAAATCCAATAGATATAATTAATTAGGGATTTAATTAAATAAGAAAGATTTGGATAAAATAAAAAATCAAATCTTATCTTCTTATCTTTATAAAATTCGAATTATATATATATATATATTAAAATTCGAATTCATATTATCTAGATCCAACGGTTGAGATAAATCTTTAAGCCGATCTAATGGATCAAATTAGTTTAGGATAAAATCAAATATTAAAACATTTAATAAAAATCAAATTCAAATTTATCCAAAAGTATAATTCGAAAAT
Source organism: Parietaria judaica (assembly GCA_954871525.1). Classification (NCBI taxonomy): domain Eukaryota; kingdom Viridiplantae; phylum Streptophyta; class Magnoliopsida; order Rosales; family Urticaceae; genus Parietaria; species Parietaria judaica. The sequence goes on from OX940860.1 coordinate 61,951,786, forward strand.
AATATATAATTAATTAATTTCCAATCCGACTGTAAATATTAAATCTTAGACCGATCTAACGGATATAATTAATTAGCTGAATTCGAAATCAAAACTTGGTCACCAAGTTATTAATTTCGAATATATCAATATCCTAATCCAACGGTTGATATTAAATCATAACCGATCCAATGGATTAAATTGATTTTAGGGTTTTTCTCAAATGCCAAAACATTTGGTACTTTTGCCGAAATTATGAAAAGACCAAAGTCTATCCGTTCGAATGTATATTGTTCCACATTCCAAGGCATAATTCGATTTCTACACTTTATAATATTTACTTATTATGTTAATCTTATTATAGTTTCAGGTAGAGTAAAATAGAATGTTTGTTCCATAGTTCATAAATGTTTCGCCTTGTTATGGTCTCTGGGCTCTTTAGAATTTGCAACTGCACCAGTGTTGTCACAGTATAGTGTTTGGGGTCGATCTACATCTGGAATAACTCCCAGCTCTATGTAGAAATTCTTGAACCAAACTGATTCTTTGGCTGCCTCACAAGCTGCCACGTATTCAACTTCCATTGTGGAATCTGCAATACAAGATTGCTTTACGCTTCTCCAGAATATCGCTCTACCAGCAAGGGTGAACACTGCTCCCGACGCCGATTTTCTCGCGTCTCTATCAGACATAAAGTCTGAATCAGTGTAACCTAGTGGATTCAGTTCTGATCCTGAAAACACTAACATATAGTCTCTCGTTCTCCAAAGATACTTGAGAATATTCTTCACTGCAGTCCATTGAGCCATACCAGGGTTGGATTTGTATCTGCTAACAATTCCCATTGCATAGCATACATCATACTTCCCACTGCTGAAGCATAGGGTACTCGCCTCATTTCGTCTTGCTCTTCCGGAGAAGTAGGGCACTGTTTCCTTTTAAAGAACACTCCATGTCTTGTTGGTAAATTACCTCCCTTGGAGTTTGCCATTGCAAAACGATCAAGCACCTTATCAATGTAAGCTGCTTGCGATAAGGCTAGAATCCTGTTGTTGCGATCCCTAAAGATACAGATCCCGAGAACATAGCTGGCTTCTCCCATGTCTTTCATCTGGAATTGCGTAGATAGCCACGCTTTCACGTCCGATAGCCTCTTCACACTGTTTCCAATGAGAAGAATATCGTCGACGTATAGAACAAGAAATATCTCCACGGTTTCATCATTGAGTTTGTATATGCAGGCCTCAATGATGTTCTGTATGAATCCATAGGTTTTGATGGTCTCGTCAAACCTTAGATTCCAGGATCTGGAAGCTTGCTACAATCCATAAATGGATTTGAGTAATCTGCAAACTTTCCCTTCTTGACCCTTCTGCACAAACCCTTCTGGTTGGTCCATATAGATGTTTTCGTCAATGTACCCGTTCAGGAAGGCGGTTTTGACGTGTTGGGAATTTCATCTAGCTCCGATACCATTTGTTGGGAATTGGATCTAGCTACTATGCCAATTTTCCTTGAAAATAACGAAATAGCTTTGATTGCAAATTCATAAAAAATTACGTTTAACGTCCCGTCCAAATTACCTCCAATATTCCGCTCTCATCAGTCCGTCCGGGTAACTTTTAAGAATAATTTTAAGTCGGAATAGTTACTCCGTAACAACGCACTGACATCGAGTAATTTGGATAAAGAGATCGGATAAATAATTGGCAATTCAATTATCACAATTAATTTCATAACAACATTATTAAATCTAATGTCTATGGAAAATAAATAAATAAAATAAAAGAAATTTTGCATTTATTGACCCAATGCATAAGGCCGTACCTCATTGACGACTTTCGGCTGCGCGTTCTGACATTGGCAGGGTTCCGCCGGTGCTAGGGAAACTCTCGTTATCTTCCGGGATATTCTCCTGGAATCCTCGTACCGAAGCGTGGGCTTCGATGACAGGACTCTGACAAATATTTAACTGATGGTTCTTTTGAAGCTACCGGAGAAAAGATCTCACAAAGCCGAACCGGGGGGAGAGAGAAGAGTCAATTTTTGCATCCCCTAATAAAGGGTCACGAAACTTTGAGCTCTGAGGTGTGTAGAAAAGTGTGAAATGAGCTCCCTATTTATAGAGTTCAATTCCAACCACCTGAGAGAAATTCCCTCTATCCGGATCATCTGATTGGTCGAAAACCAATGGCTCAGATTAATCGTAGGATTAATTTCGAATTTAAATAATGAAATAAATCTAATCCAACAGTCCTGATTAAATCTAGACTGATCCAATGGATTAGAATGTCTGAGAGAAATTCTCAACCACCAAACTTGGTAACCAAGTTTATCATTATTTAATAATTTCGAAATCCCCTTTTAAATAAATAAAATATTAATTTCTAATCCAACGGTTAAGATTAAATCTTAGACCGATCCAATGGATTAAATTAATTGGGAAACATTCAAATACCAAGACTTGGTAAACAAGTCTAAAATTCGAAATCCCTTTTTATTTATATAATAAATTAATTCCTAATCCAACGGTGAAGATTAAATCTAGACCGATCCAATAGATTAAATTAATTTCAGGGTTTTATCTCAAGTACCTAAACAATAGGTACTTATGCTGCAGTTATGCAAAACTCGCATAACCAATTCGCGCGTACAAAGCTTGCACGCACTCCCAGGTCAGCATGTTGACTTTTCTTCTTTTATATATATATATATATTATTAATATATATAAAAACACACGAATTTGATTGTTACAAAACAGTCTCCATGTATTTTTCGGTCACGCTCAAACGTTGCGTGCAACCTCTCAAATATATATTAATATATAATATAAATCTATTAATTATTAATTAATTATTAATAATCCGGAATAAATCCTATTAATAATTAAATCCAAATAATTAAATTATATTATAATTTCTTCTTTCTCATATCACACATTAAAATGTCGTGGGACAAACCCACCATTTTATTTGTGACACGTGATTTAATTAATGCAACCCGAAACTTTAGGTTAAACTCATTAAATCTATAAAGCACAAACCGTCAGTCGGATTGACTCGGTTCCAAAATATAAATTGCACAGAATTAAATTTTCCACAACTTTCCATTTGATGACAATATTCAATTCATTCATATTTTGACAGTTAAATTTCCAGTACCAAACTTTGGTACTTTTTCCGCGGTAAACTATCCGAAATCTGACACAGACTTCAGTTTTATAAATCCTGTCAAATGATTAAACAAACGTATATTTAATCTTGTAAGTATCATCCGTTCCGGAGCTATCCTAGGGACCATGGACCCATATCACTTAAGCTCCAACGAACTGCTAGAAGTTCGTTAACCTCGGTGTAATTCCACTATAAACCCGACGCTGCACTCATTAGTGATACAGCATATATTATTCCCTTTTATAGCAAGGTGTCTATTGATACAATCAAATTCGGGTTGTTGATCTTTCACTTGATGATCCACACATGAGCAGGCGGTTTTACCGTATTGCCCTTCTTTGCATTTTCATCCTTAACTCAATCGATAATATTGTGAGCAACCCACTTATGATTACGAGTCATAAGCTGGCCATGGGTAAATCTCAGTTCTTACCATCGACAATTAAGGGAATCATCTTAACTCTGAAGAGAGCTGTGTGATGCCCATATCTATGATCAAGCTACCTTCACTGTTGACTATCATGTTCCCAAAATAATAGTGTTGGGAACAACAATATATTGTGTTCTTTAACGGAAAAATCAAAGAACAATAAAGTCAACAGATCAGACTCAAGATCACTCAAGACTTAGATCGAATATCCATTTGATCATCTACTAGTGACTCAACACCAAGTTATAAGTGACGGTCTTATATGATACCTTCCGGAGTTTAAGTCTGGTCCAGTCCAGTATGAAGACACTTCATACTTAATGCACTTCTAGTGAGTGTGACACACACTTAATCCAGAATAGAATTATATCACTTAGTCACATTAATGACCTTATCCGATTGATGGGCTCCCACCCAGTTAATCAGGTCACGGACAATTTAAGTTCATTTATTATGATTATCAATTCTTCCTCACATTGACTCTGGTGTGATGATAATAACATAATTCCATTCCATTATGAACTATGGATCAAACATTCTATTTTACTCTACCAGAAACTATAATAAGATTAACATAGTAAGTATCATCTTTTATTCAACGACTTTGGTCAAAATATTTAACCCGGATAGCCCACGTATAATATGATTAACATGATATTTCATCTTATTGTAAAATATTTTGACCAAAGTCGTTGAATAAAAGATGTTACTTATTATGTTAATCTTATTATAGTTTCTGGTATAGTAAAATAGAATGTTTGACCCACAGTTAAAAAATGATGCAATTATGTTATTATTATCACAGCCGAGTCAATGTGAGGAAGAATTAATAGTCATAATAAATGAACTTAAAATGTCTGTGACCTGATTAACTGGGTGGGAGCCCATTAATCGTATAAGGTCATTAATGTGACTAAGTGATAATACTATTATGGATTAAGTGTGTGTGTCACACTCACTAGAAGTGCATTAAGTATGAAGCGGACTCACTAGAAGTGCATTAAGTATGAAGCGGCTTCATACTGGACTGGACCTGATTTAAGCTCTGGAAGTTTTTATATAAGACCGTCTCTGACAACTTGGAGTTTAGTCACTAGTAGATGATCAAATGGATATTCGATCTAAGTCCTGAGTGACCTCGAGCCTGGCCTGTTGACTTGATTGTTCTTTGATTTAACTGTTAAGGAACTCATTTTACTGTCGTTCCCAATGCTGCTATCTTGGGAACTTGATAGTCAACAGATAAGGGTAGCTTGGTCATAGACACGGACATCACATAGCTCTCTTCAGAGTCAAGATGATTCCCTTAATTGTTAGTGGTGAGAAGCGAGAGGTACCCATGCATAACTTATGAATCGAAATTATAAGTGGGTTACTCACAATATTACTAACTGAGTTGAGGATAAAAATGCAATGAGACGCAAAACGGTAAAAACCTCCTGCTCGTGTGTGGATCATCAAGTGAAAGATCAATAACCCGAATTTGATTGTATCAATGGACACCTTGCTATAAAGGGAATAATATATAATGTATAACTAAAGATTAGAGCCTCTGGTTTTTAGTGGAATAACACCGAGGTTTGACGAACCACTAGCAGTTCATTGGTGCTTCAGTAATACAGGTCCATGGTTCCGAAGATAGCTCCGGAATGGATGATACGTACGTGATTTAAACATTCCGTATGTTTTACCATTTTTCAGGATTCATAAAACTAGAGTCTGTGTCAGACTTTGGAAGTTTTATTTTTGACGTGGCAAAAGTACCAGAGTTTGGTGCTGGAAATTTAACTGATAAAATAAATTTGAATTTAGAATTTTCATCAACTTCAAAGTTGTTGGAAATTAATTTCTAAGAGACTTTTCTTTTGGAACCGAGTCATTTCGACGTACGGTTTGTGATTTAGAGAATTTCCAAGTTTACGATCGTTTTCGTAAATATGTGAAATTTAATCACACGTCACGAATTTAAATGGTGGTATTGCGCCATGATATTTTATGTGTGATATTGAGATCAGAGGTCAATAATATAATTTAATTATTTGGATTTAATTATTAATATTCTTATTAATAATTAATAGATTTGTGTTATTTAAATAAAAATATATATTTGCTATATATGAATGTATAGAAATAATGCGGCCCAAGTAAATGTGTAAGTTCGGCTTACACGAATTTGCTTGGATTTGGACTTTCCAAATATGCGGCATATGTACCTATGTTTAGTTATTAGTGGAAAACGTTGAAATTAATTCGGTTCATTAGATCGGTAAAGTTTGATTTTAACCGTTGGATCATGATAATTAATTTGGAAAGCTAAATTCAAAAAATGACTTGGTGATCAAGCATGGATTTTGAAATTGCTTCATTAATAATATCCATTGGATTAGTTTAAGATTTAATCTTAACCATTGGATTGGAAATTAATTAACATGTATATATGGAAATGGAAAATTAAAATTCTTTATAATGGAGATTGAATTTTTGCTTGGTGAACAAGTAATGAGGCATGATTTTATGCTAAATCAATATGGTCCATTAGATTGGTTATGAAATTAATTCCAACCATTGGATCTAGACTATTGATTTCAAAATTTCCATATGCATGCATAGGGAATTCGAATTCTCTTATATATGGAAGTTATTGGATAATTGATTTATTCATGGTTTCCTTATTTGGTTAAATCCCTAATTAATCCTAACCATTGGATCATTGGTGATTCAATCTTGGCAATTGGTTTGGAGTGATTAATTATATTTGCCCATAATAGAATTCAAAATTCATGCATGGAAGCTTCCCTTATTGGTTTCTCCATGAGCCTATAAATACAAGCTGCTCATTCTACACATTTCACACACCTTCCCCAGAGCAAGAATGCGATCTCTCTCTCTCTCTAGTGTCTGCGAATTTCTTAGCCTCTGATCTCTCTTTTCTGGTTCGGCTTAGTGAGACGTTGTTCTCCGAAAGCTTTTAAAGAACCACCAGTTAATGTTTTTGCGACGGAGTCCTGCCGGCGAAGCCCACGCTTCAGTAAGAGGAGTCCAGGAGAATAACCCGGAAGATCACGGGAGTTTCCCTCAGCATCGGCGAAGCTCTGCCAAATTCAGAACTCGCAGCCGAAATCCTCATCACCTTAGGTACGGCCTTATGCATTGGGTCAATAAATGCAAACCTTTATTTATAGTTTATTTATTTCCTATAGACTAGATTATTAATAATGAATTTATGAAAAGTTAAATTAGTAATAATTTATCAGATCTTGATTTTGGTTATTATACGATGTGGTAACAAGTTTTTTCCGCTTTAAAATATTTTTTAAATGTTACCTGGACGGCTTGGCGGCATAAGTCATGATAATATTATCGGGAAACGTAAAGAACTTCCCAACAAAGAGAAACTAATCTCTGGGAAGCATTAAGCCTAACAGCTCCACGCTGCAAACGGAATCCGGAGCGCCAAGGACTTCAAGACACCCTTCAAAGATGTACACATGGTATTGGAAGCTTCAAGACGACGAGCCATCTCTGCCGACGAAATCAAGGCCTAGAAGACAAACGACGAGCATAAGGAAAAGTAATACGACGAAGTAAGCAGAAATGCCGAAAAGTACGTACCCTCGCCTTCAGTAGGAACTCGAAGACTTAAGAGGAGCGAAAGCCCATGCTGATCAAGACAAGAAGTTAGCTCAGAAGCAGTGACGTAACTCCACACCACCGAGTTAGGATAGATTGACGCAATGCGATATCGACGCTCTCTGAATGTCTCGTCAGGAGGAGGACCCTCTCCAGCACCAAAGCCCATGATGGCAAAGCCCTTGCCGGTAGGTCCATCCTCGCCTACAAGCGCTTCACAGACAACGTCCTCGCCAGCACTCTGCTCCTCGATGACATCGGACGTATTGACATCAGCAAACTCTACGTCGAAGGAACCATCAAGGACCAAAGGCTTAGAGCCATGCTCTTTAGGAGATCCAAAACAATCTGACGAGTAACCTGCAAAGTTTACAGCACGTCCAGGAGATTCAGAAGACAAAATGCTCTTCGTCGGAGCCGACGACAAGAGATGAAGCAACATTGAGAGATCCTTGCCGAGCTTGGAGACTGGCATGCTTGGCCCAAGAATGATAATTTCCTTAGCACGAGATAGCCCCGTTCTTGATGAGCCCAACGCGAAAATTGGATCATCAATCGGAGTCTCGAAGCCCTCGAAATCAAAGTTTTCGTCGAAATCGGGCTCCGCCACCACTTTTGACGACCCTTTCACCGGAGTTAATTAACCGGCGTTCAAGAAGACCTTGCCGCCACCGATGGGCATCACCATTGCAGTTGCACCGCTCGCTGGTGCTCCTCCAAAGTCGTTGCTCACGCCAATCACCGACGGACTCACGCCGGAGCCCACACACGCACCGAGCCCGCGCTCGGCCTTTACCGCGCTAGACGCCACGCTGCCGCCGGCAACCACAGCAGACGATGCCGACAGGCCCGCATTGGTCAGCCCAGCCACGCCGAAGATGCAGCCCGCGCCTCCTTAACCGATCCCCGCGCGCAGGCTGACCACCACGAGGTTTGCACCGAACGCTGAGCCGCATCAGCTGCCACCAACACAAGGCGCAGCGCCGCCCAGCTCCACCATGATAGAATTCGTCGACGATCTCGTCCAGACCGCCTCCACCGAGCTGTGCTCCTTGTGGCCCTCGAAGAAGCCGACTGCACCAAAGCCCGTGAGCGCGAAGACAAAAGCCGCTGCCATGCCGATCACCGCGAGGAGCCCCGACGCCGACGTTCGTCTCCGTCAGCCACTTTCGCCATTCCTCTCGCCTTGACGCAGCCTTCACGCTCACCGGAGAAGGAAAAATCGCAAACCCAAAGTGGAGGAAGAGAGAGAAAAATGCAAAGCCCTAAAAGGTATCTATACGATATTATTTTACCCTAACTCTATTCCTCTCTCATCAATTTCGATTTCCATAGGCCCATGTCAAGCCAAAAATCGCACAAACTAGGCCCCACAAGCTGATGTTTGATTTTTAAATGGTCAAAAAATGATCAAAAATGGGTTTTTATACGTTTTTAAATGAAAAAGGCTATTTTCAAAGGTTATTTAAAAAGAAAGGCTATTTTCAAAGGTTATTTAAAAAGCCTTGGAAATTAAACTTTGGAACTTTATAAAGTTTCATTTTTAATTTTCAAACATGAAAACCAAATTAAAATTATTTTTTTCAGGTTTTCATGAATTATTTACGCATTTACGGTATTTATTACAATTAAAATATTGCGCATTAATTAAGGAACCTTTTAAAGTTGTAAAATTAATGCGAAACTATATTGTTTTTCAAGTTACTCATTTACTTTCACATTTATTACGTCACTTGATTTTATTTATTTATTTTTGGATTTATTTTCGGAGTTCACAATTAATTTAAAAGGCATTTATTTCACAAAGTGCGCCTATGAACCTCCAAAAATCCAAAAATCGAGTAAAATCATAAAAAAAGTGACCTTTGACCTATTCAATCATTCACTTATGTCTTTGATTATGCTCGAGTTATTTCACGCATATTTACGCAAACATTTTCAAAAATATTTGACAAAAAACTAGTTAAAGGAAATTTGCGGTTCCTTGGGAGGACGGAGAGGAGACTAAAAACTCTGACAACCCGGATCCTCGCCAAATAACACAAGTTGCCTTAAGTTTTAAAAGAAAAAGTTTCTCGCGCAATACAATTACCCAAGAAACTGGGGGGGGGGGGTCAATGTTATATGCATTTTTTGGAACATATAAAAATTGGGCCTCTTTTGGATAAAAGTCAAAGCCCCTCAATAAAAGTCAAAGTCCACTGGCAAAGTCGAAGACCAGACCATGGCCCGACGAGCATCCTCGCCTGACAAGGTACTCTCGCCTGACGAGGTACCCTCGCCTGACGAAGACCCTGGTCCAGCAAGCATCCTCGCCACACCTTGACAAAGGGATAACTTACAATTATTCCACACGAGGAGGAGATCCGAGCTCACGAAAACCACCGGGAAATCCTCCAGATTCCCCCGGACTCAACATACAAACTCACGGACAACCAGAAGACATCAAAGACGAACCAAGAAGCACCGACAAGCCCTTCGACAGGGCTAGGAGCCGCGGCCAGACCCCTCTGGAAAAGGGAAAATTCAGGGAATTGGTTTTCTTATAAATAGGAACCTTCCCCTCCTCATTTCCACACTCACTCACAGCTTTCTCCAGAGCTTCTCTCTCTAAAATCTATCCTCTTCTCCAGCGAGCATTGAGAGCTCGCCGGGAGAGGCTCGTCTGAGAAGAGATGTAGAGTTGAGTCTCAGCCTCGACAGGAGGGTTGTTTGACGAGTCGACGAAGGAGCATCCCTCGTCAGGTTATAGCCCTCGTCACAACGAGCTCACCAACACCGACGAGGTCGACAAGGAGCATCCCTTGTCAGGTTAAGGCCCTCTCCACGACGAGGTCGATAAGGAGGATCTCACGCCGGTAATACCCTTGTCGCTCGGCCTAGGGTCACCCCTGCACCGCCAACATCGACACTTCCGACGAGTCAAACCACATCGTCATTCACTCGCAATTTATCACTAAATCTGAACTACATGGGACCTGATTCTTTTAAACTGAGATACGTATGCATCCTCGCCCAACCATAAGCGGCGGGGCACGGGCCCGATCTACCCTTTTTTGTAGGTCTTCCCTTGCCGTAGGAGCTCGCCAAGGAAGGGAAATCACGAAGAATCATCAAGACCGGACTTCGCCAAAACAAGGAATTCGCCCCGACGAGGAGCTCGCCAAGGAAGGAAGTTCGCCAAGAACAGCCCAGAGACTCATCCAAGACGACGGATTCGCCTCCAGCTTTGAGGATCATCAGTCAACCCGCGTTGACTCAGCATCCAATTATCCACGTGTTCAGCGGGTCTAACTCGGGACCCAAACCTTGGATCCGACTCTAAGTTAAAGCCATTTTGACACATTAACAGTTATGTTTGATATATGTAAAAAAAATAAAAAAATATTGGTCAACGGGGAAGAAAAAAAATTCAACTTTTTTTTAATGCCACGTGGCGGCGAAAGTACCCAACCTTTGGCCACATAACGGCAAAAATTACCCAACATTTGGCTACGTGACATGCCATATGAGATAGCCTAACGGCCACGTAGGCAGGTGTCTAACGGCGTTAGTTGGTCGGCAACAAAAGTGTAACGTTAGGTACTTTTGCCTACATTTATTGAGGTTGGGTACCTATCGGAGAATATTGTCAAAAGTTTAGTATTTTTGCCGCAATTAACCCCAAAGGACCCCGTCATGGAAAGAATTGGCTAAAAGACCTCGGTTGAGATGTCGTTTCGGTCACTACCCTCGTTATATCCTGTAATTTCTTTTACATTTATTTTTCGCCTTAGTAAATATAAAATGCGAGTTACCTTTCATTTTTTACCCAGTATTTTGCGAAATTACTAATTTACCCTCTGGTAGTTGAGCGGTTTCTTATTTATTACATTTTCTTTTAGGATTTTTTTTGCAAACATATTATCGCTTCTTCTCCGTGATTACTTCTCTTCGATTCTTCTCCGTGATTTCTTTTCTCTTCTCCATCGTACTCCTCGTTCTTCTACTCTGTTCATTCTGGTTTGCGAACGACTAAGAGCAACGAGGCTTTCTTCTCTTTGCTTTCCCCGCGAAGCACGATCCTTTCAGCGACGAGTTTCTCCGATCATCGTCTTAATCCTCCCCAAAGCCACATAAATGAAGGTAAATGTTTATTCTTTGAGAAGCCTATGCTTTGTGAACTGTTTTGACTCATAATGATGTTAGGGTTTACTTATTTTACATGCAATATACTATACTGTGTGGTTTGCGAAGAAGAACGAGTGAAGGGTTGGTTCTGTACCTAATACAGCAATACCGCTATTTATTTACGCTCCGTTCATAGAATACCGCTATTCTTTGAGAATTGCCGCTAGCTATCTATTTACACCCCTTTTTATATTACCGATAGCGGTTATGTACCTATTACAGCAATACCGCTATCTATTTACGCTTCGTTCACAGAATACCGCTATTATTTGAGAATTGCCACTAGCTATCTATTTACACCCCGTTTTATATTACCGATAGCGGTTTACCGTTGCTCCCTATATACTGCATTTCCGCTATGTATAATAGAAACTAATCAAGTTATTGATTTGTTTTTTCGCAGAAATAGCTATATACTATCCTCCGGCCGGATGAGTTGTACGACTGTGAGGTCTTCACCGAAGAAGCAAACTTCTTGACGATCACGAATATCATTAAGGAGAACCTGAACGCGGGAGAGGCTGAGTGGTTCCGTCGCACACAGTTTGGGCCTCTATTAAATGTCCCCATCCACCACGAGTTCTCTCCCCAACTGTTCTGGAATTTGTTTTCGAGAAGCACTACACATCAAGAGCCATTCGAGCTGTGGATGTTGGTGAACAATGTTCCATTATGATACGGGGTTCGAGAATTTGCCATCATCACCGGGCTGAATTGCGGACCCGAGCCGAACCTTGAAGCTATTGTTGGACGAGGCTTCAAAAATAATGACGCATTCAAGCATCGGATGTGGCCAGATGCAGGCTCTTCGGTCACATTAGGAATGGTGGTGTCCAAATTAGATAACAGTTATATTCATCCGATTGTGAGCAATGACGACAGGAGAAGGTTGGCATGCCTCTGCTTCGTCTTCGGAGTGTTGTTACCCCATCCTGGTGAAACTAGTTTGCCAAGGGAATTCTTGTCCGTGGCGGAAGACCTTGACGTATTCGTTCAATATCCTTTGGGCCGAAAGTCATTCATGTTATCGGCACAGATGCTCCGGAAGAAAGCACTTACGGAGTTGCGAAACAACATCCCTAGACAACGAGCAACAGGGCCACCGCGGATCCCAATGATGGGCTTTCCGGGGTTCATATACCCGCTACTGGTATATATGTAATGGTTTTAAGTTATTTATTTACAATGGACATCTTATGTGCGAATTTTGCATGTTAACTTCACGCAGATTTTAGCATACGAGTGTTTGCCTGGTCTGGCACATGTCTTGGCGGACCCACGAGATTCAGAGGAGGCACCTCGTATGTGCAAATGGACAACCCGGCCAGTCGGGAGTATCGATCTTCACCGCCTGTCAATTCGAAATGCTATTTCGCATGGAGCGGATCCGAGGGTTGGTTGCTCTATTATAAATCCTTCAATATCATCTATTATTTGAGAAAATAATTATATTCTTTAATTTGTAGGGACAATTGAGTGTTCTCATTCCTACGGAGATGGAAGCTGTGTTGCCGCATATAAACTCCCTAGATCATCCCCTTGTTCGTCGACCCCCCATGTTAGAGATGCTCATGCAGGCATTGGAACGTGGTGAAAAGATCGTCCAGTGACCGCGGGATCCGCTGCCACTGCCACTGCCACCTCCACCGTCACAGCCACCGGAGTCCGAAGAATCTACTTCTTCTAGTAGTTCGAGTTTGGCACAATGAAATTTAAATTATGTTTTGGACTAGTATGTTTAATATTACCATTATCAATTAAACGTGTATTTAAACTATATTTTGATTCCCGCTAGTAGTATTTACATTCCTGCTAGTAGTATTTTAATTCCCGCAACATTGTCTTATTACCGCTAGTAAATTTGTTATTGTCGCTATAGATGTTGTGCTACCGCTATCAATATTCAAGAAATTTGTTATTACTGGTAGTAAATTTGCTATTACTGCTAGTAAATTTGTTATTTTATATAGCGGTGTACATATACATATAAAATACGAATATGTATGCCGGGATAAATGACAATATCGTGTAGAATAACGAGTTTACTTCTCGTTCTCTTTTCCTTTTTGCCTTCTTCGATGGGATAAATATTAAAATTAATGAGGAGCATATATGGCGATGGCGGTATAAATGTAAAAATTAATGATGGGTATAAATATTAAAATTAATGACGAGCATATATGGCGGTATAAATGTAAAAATTAATGACGGGAACGACTTCAAATATGTGGTTATATTTACTAGGACCATTAATTTGGTGGTTTTGTATCAAATCGAAGCAATACATGTATGCATTCAATTGTCTACTAAACAGAACTTCTCGTTCTTCTGCTCTGTTCATTCTGGTTCGCGAACGACTTCGAGCAAAGAGGCTTTCCTCTCTTTGCTTTCCCGGCGAAGGACGTTCCTTTCAGCGACGAGTTTCTCTGATCATCGTCTTCATCCTCCCCAAAGCCACATAAATGGAGGTAAATGTTTATTCTTTGAGAAACCTATGCTTTTCGAACTATTTTGACTCGTAATGATGTTAGGGTTTACTTATTTTACATGCAATATACTATACAGTGTGGTTTACGAAGAAGAACGAGTGTAGGGGTTGTTCTGTACCTATTCATGCAATACGGCTATCTATACTGCATTACCGCTATGGTTTTTAGAATTGCCGGTAGCTATCTATTTACACCCCGTTGTATATTACCGATAGCGGTTTACCGTTGCTCCCTATATACATTTTTACTGCTATGTATAATAGAACGTGGTTCATGGATCGTCCAGCGACGGGGAAGCCCACAACGAGCTTCACCGCCACCACTGTCGGGGTTTGAAGAGGAGAATGAGGACGAGGTGGAAGTAGTGGAGAGTGACATCGAGAGTGAGAGCGGCGGTGAGGATGGAGGTGAGGCAGATGGAGAGTCTGAAGGTGAAGATGGTGCGTCTGGGGGTGAGTCAGATGGTGAAGCTGCCGCTGAAGATTGTGAGCCTGGAGGTGAAGATGTTGCGTTTGGAGGTGAAGATGCTGCCGCTGAAGATGGTGAGCCTGGAGGTGAAGATGCTGCACCTGGAGGTGAAGATGTTCAAAATGGCGATGACTCGGACTCAAATGGAGATAATGCTTGTTACCCAGATCTATTGCCTCTCTCACCAGCACCGAAGCACCTCGTACGCATGTTCACCAGTTGGTTGGATCGCGACACTTCAACGCCGCAGGTATGTGGTATCGGAACATACGACCGGGCCTTTTTCCAGAGCATCATCGACCGTGATGGGTGGCTGGACGATGAGGTAATAATTATTTGATGGCAATATTTCTATATTTATTTTATTTTTGTTTGTTGTTACCAATTCATTGATATTAAATGCAGATCATCAACGAGATCACTTACGGGCTCCGTAAGCGACTAGAAACTTTTCCCGGGAGTATTCCCAATTCTGATTCAATCGCTGTTGTCGATACTTCCTTCATGGTCCAACTGACTATCATTGCTGGGAAAATACGTAGCAGTGCATTGGAAGTATCAGAATTTGAGTCTGTAGATTGGGTATCAGGAGACTTACAAAGGTTTTACAGCCGAGCGTGGGCATACGTGGACAAGCGGTACTTCCCGATCTGGTTTGACGATCAATTGATAGCATGTAGAACCAATTTTGAAATAGCGCGGTTTACACTCTTTGTTCCCAAGATGAACTACGGTAGTGAACATATGATGTCAATTATATTGCAGGATCTACAGCTGTACTTCCCTTGGATTTTGGAAGCGTCAAACTTGACTGCATTACCCCAGCGTGAACATCTCAAGAACCGGCATTGAACATGGAGGTACAGTGAAGGGCCAGGTTCGACCAGGGCTGTCGACTCTGGAATATTTTCTATGCAGTTCATAGAACTAGACATGACTGACAACTCCCCTTTCTCGATGGTTGACCGTTTAGTTCCTTCAGCCCGGGCCCGATACGCGATGAAAATCTGGACAAATTGGTCATTTCGACTTTAGAACAAAGACTATAAGCTCTGTAATATTTTAACTACATTTTTTTACCTATTTTGTTTGGACGAGTATGTGGTAACTATGCTTATTACTTTGGACGAGTATGTTCTGTATTCACCTTATTTTCTTCACTTGTTTTGCCAATCTGTATAACATATTTATTAATCCCCTTAGTGATACCGCTAGTAAAATGATATAGCCGTAGTGATACCGCCATTACCTAATGTGCGTTTACCGCTATAGGTTTGAGATAATATAGTTTTTTAATAACTTTAACCAAAAGTGTGTCAATCCCCAAGTGTTATCACTAGGTTCATTCTCATGTACTATGACCTCTAGTAAAATGATATAGCCGTTGTGATACCGCTATTACCAAGTGTGCGCCTACCGCAATACGTTTGAGATAATACACTTGAATTTAAACCATCAAGCAATAAACAGAAACTTCATATTACTGTTTTTTAACAACCGCTGATCTACCGCTAACAAAAACTATATTTTACCGCTATTACAAAGCGTGATACATACGATATAACTAATACGACGTAATTAGGTTACCGCTATACAAAGTTGTTGCGCTAACAAGCAAGAAACCTTATAACCGCTATACATAACTAATAAGCAAGAAATCTTACAACCGCTATACATAACTAATATGCACCAAATAATCAAAATAAAGAGAATAAGCTCTCAACGTAATCATGAGCGGGCTCAACGTACATGTCATTTTCCGTGCCCCATACATTTCTCCACCAGTACTCCATCGCCGGCCGTTCAACCGTCGGAAGCACGGGTGGATTTTCCTCAAGACGACGCACCTCGTCCCACCAGTCGAAGGAAATGAATGATGATTCATTTTGCCCGGGGTTAATAAGCACCGCCCAATAAAGTACCCCGTCCACCGTCACCGCGTCCCGTGGCTAACGAAGCTATTCTGGTAGTGTCAAGGACCCACAGTCTCTCCATACAAGTCCGCTTTTGGAGAAAACTTGTGCGCATACGGAAAGCGAATCCTTGGCTGCGCATAGTCCGATGATCTTGTAGTCGTTGATAGTGACGTTGTTGATGTCGGATTTCATCAAATCCATCCACAACACAACACCTGTCATTATGGCGCAAAACAACATCGAATAGGGGCAAGGAGAGGCTCTGACGAAGGGCCTGAGACAATATGGTTCTCTCGACGAGGTTGCTTGAAGAAGTGAACCGCGACAAAGTCCACCGCGAGGAAGTTCAACCCGCGACGAAGTTCAATCAGCATAAAAGTAATCTGCGATGAAATACTTCATCGCGCTTTGACGAGGAAACCTCGAGGAAAAACCTGTGGAGAAGAAGTTCCTCGCAGAGGAACTTCATCGCATGAAAGCTCACCGAGGGAAAGTTCATCGCAAAACCCCAACGAATTAAATAAAGGAAGAAGTCAAAATCACACGAATAAAGGAGAATCAGTTAATGAAGTGAGGAAATCATGGGAAAATCAGCGTATTCAAGGAATGTCAGCAACAAATCAAGCAAGAAGAAAGGAAACCCTAGCGAGATTCAAGGAACAAGAAGGGAAACGAATTCAGAAACCCTAAGCCTATAAATACACACGTAAACCTCATTAAAGAAAAAGAGAGAAATTATCCCAAAAGAGAGAAATTATCCCAGAAGAGAGATTCGGCCAGGAGAGAGAGGGTGGAGATTCGGCTAAGAGAAACCACCAAGAGAAACCAGAAAGAAAAAAGAAAGAAAGAGAGAAAGAAGAAAGAGAACGCCAACCACATTGAACTACGTGATGACCTGATCCCGGTATACTGGGTACGTAGGCAGCCTCGCTGAAGCTGGCGAGGCGTGGCATCAAATCATATCCTATTTTTATCCTTTTCCTTTAATTGTCCAGCTATCAAACGGGAAAACCGAGTCCTTTTCGGGAATATAATAAATCACGAATATTCGTGTTCATATCATTATTGTGTTCTTTCGATTATTCTTATGACTGAAAAGGGTGGTGCAAATCGCCCTCAATAGTTTGGCGCCTACCGAGGGGCTTTTTTTTCTATCTCACAGCTAGGAACTTGGAGGAAAAAGAGATCTCAGCGAACGAAAAAATCATCTCCAAGGATGGGGAAGAAGGTACAGTGGCAAGTCTTCAACAACTGCTAGCTGAGGCGAAGGCGAAGGCCACAAAAACGACGCCGAAATCCGAGGATGCAAAAAAGGAGGCGGAAGAAGAAGCGGAGGAAAACCGATGGCTCATCCTCCTCATGGATTTACGCCTCTGCCGATCAAAGGAGAGACGCCTAGAAAATACGGTAGCTGAAACCTTCTACCTGTGGAAGAAGAGGGGCTATGACCGGAGGAGGAAGCAGCGATCTTGGCAAAGAAGCATGAGTCGAGAGGCAAAAGGAATCAATTCGAGAAGAAGGAAAACAAAGAAGAAAGAGATGGTCCATCGATGAGACCAAGAGGAGTCGAAAAAGATCAAAGAATCTCGAATGGACCACGCGCGCGAGAAATTTTGAGGCGTGGGACCTACCACGTCGCCAAGAAGAAGAACCACGTCGGTAACCGAAGAGGTCGAGACCGAGGAGACTTCCCCGACAGCCGAGGACGTCCGGATCGATGAAGCTTCCTCGACAACCAAAGAGGTCGGGAGCGAGGAGACTTCCTCGATAACCAAAGAAATCATGAGCAAGGAGGCCTCATCGAGGAACTCATCACCAAGCAGAGCCCGAAGAGCTCGTCACCAAGGGAGCCCGAGGAGCTCATCACCAAGAGAACTCGAGGAACTCGTCACCAAAGAAAACCCGCCATCACCAAAGGACGCCCGACGCCAATCAGAGACCATCTTCGAGGATCAATGGAGCATGAAGATGGTCGACAAGACAAGAAGATGGAAGATGGTCGACAAGACCAGGGGCTTAAAGATGGCGAAGGATGCCCAGAAGCTTAAAAATGGCGGACGATGCCCAGAAGCTCAAAGACGGCCGACAAGGCCAAGAGCATGAAGATGGTCGCCAAGATCAGAAGCGAGAAGACGGTCGACGAGACCGGAGGAAAGAAGACGGTCGACGAGACCGGAGGAAAGAAGATGGTCACCAAGACCAGAAGCGAGAAGACGGTCAACGAGACCAGAGGAAAGAAGACGGTGAACGATACCGGAGGAAACAAGACGGTCGACGAGACCGGAATAAAGAAGACGGACGACGAGACCGGAGGAAAGAAAACGATGAACGATACCGGAGGAAAGAAGACGGTGAACGATACCGGAAGCAAGAAGACAGTCGGCGAGGCTAGACCAGAAACAAGAAGACGAGGCCAACATACCCATGAAGCAAAAAATAATAATAAAAAATATACATATATATATATACGGCTAGGGTTCCGAGCAAACCCAAAACGACGAGAGTACCGAGCAAAAAAATATACGGCTAGGGTGCCGAGCAAAAAAATATACGGCTAGGGTGCCGAGCAAACCCAAAACGGCGTGAATGCCGAGCAAAAAAATATACGGCTAGGGTGCCGAGCAAACCCAAAACGGCGAGAGTGCCAAGAAAATATAAAAGGCGAGAGTGCCTACGGCGAGAGTGCCGAGATAAAAGAGGCGAGCGTGCCCAAACAAAAGGCGAGAGTGCCTATGGCGAGAGTGCCGAGAAAAAAGAGGCGAGATTGCCCAAACAAAAGGCAAAAGTGCCTATGGGATCCTGGGAACTAATCGGCATCCCCGATAAAGCCCAGAGACACCCACAAATATTAACTACGGCGAGAGTGCCGAGCAAAAATAAAAGAGGTAAGAGTGCCCACGGCGAGAGTGCCGAGTAAAGAGGTACGGCAAAAATGCCGACTAAAGAGGTATGACGAAAATGCCGAGTAAAGAGGTACGGCGAGAATGCCGAGCAAAGAGGTACGGCGAGAATGCCGAGCAAAGGGGTACGGCAAAAATGCCGAGCAAAAACATGCGGCGAGAAGCCAAGCTACAAGGCGACAACGAAAGAAGCGCAATGTCCGATGCGACGAACACCAATAACGAGAGATAATTCTTCGAGTAAGCAATTCGCGAGGTACAGTTCCTGTTTTTTTTTTTTTTGGAAAAAAGGGGGGGTGCAAGGATATATATATCCATACATCTCAACACTTTGCAATTTCCAAAGTACAAGCAGATTTGTATATTCATACTTCTCAAATATGTCTTACATTTACAAAGTATATATCGCATTTACACTTTTATCTTTGAAGTATATATTACAGTATTTATAGAGTTTAAATAAACAAGGAAAGTCTCTCGAGGAAAAATCAACGATGCCTGGACCGCAACAGCGCCCGTCGGCAAATGACGTCGCCAACGAGGTCCTCTATGACGACCGAGTACTCTGGCTCATGACCAGGGAACCACGCCAACTTTCGAAGAAGAACCTGAGAACAACACACAGCGAGAAGAATAAAGGAAGCACGACATGGTGAAGAAATAGCTCGGCGACATAACCACACAAGAAGCCGACGAAGCGATCGTCAACTTCGAGGATCAGGGAAGAAAAGCAAAGTGGAAGAAAGAGTTAGTCATGAGCAAGGCAAAGATTACTGCATCCGTGACATTGGCATCGTCATCGCGAGGAGACTAGCGCTGGAAGAAGTTCGTCGCTGCGATGAGTTTGTCGCTATAAGCGAGCTTGTCGTCGCGAAGAGCTTGACGAAGAAGACTAGCGCTGGAAGAAGTTCATCGCTACGATGAGTTCGTCGCTATAAGCGAGCTCGTCGTCGCGAAGAACTTGACGAAGAAGAATAGCGCTGGAAGAAGTTCATCGGATGAGTTCGTTGCTATAAGCGAGCTCGTCGTCACGAGAAGCGAGACGAAGAAGACAATCGCTGGAATAAGTTCATTGCTGCAATGATTTTGTCGCTATAAGCGAGCTTGTCGTCGCGAAGAGCTTGAGGAAGAAGACTAGCGCTGGAAAAAGTTCATCGCTGCGATGAGTTCGTCGCTATAAGCGAGCTTGTCGTCGCGAGGAGCTTGTCGCCGAAGAGTTCATCACACGGAGAAGTTCGTGGCTGCGAGGAGTTTGTCGCTATAAGCGAGCTCCTCGTCACGAGGAGCTTGTCAAAGAAAATGTCATCACCTGGAAAGACGCTTCACCCAACGAAACCAACTACAACTCAGCAAGATGCTACATCAGCCTCCCAAGTGGAATCCACCAACCAACAGATTATGATGAGGTTCTCCGACAACATTTATCAGGGTAACCGCATCAACTAAAGTGGTCGACGGAGTTCGCAAACATCCTTGACAGTTCACCGTTACACTCATCTTTCATTTTACCAAATGTTTACACTTGATAAAATGGGGGACTAACTGTTGATGTCGGATTTAGTCAAATCCATCCACAACACAACACGTGTCATTATGGCGCAAAACGACGTCGAATAGGGGCAAGGAGAGGCTCTGACGAAGGGCCTGAGACAATATGGTTCTCTCGATGAGGTTGCTCGAGGAAGTGAACCGCGACGAAGTCCACCGCGAGGAAGTTCAACCCGCGATGAAGTTCAATCAGCATAAAAGTAATCTGCGATGAAATACTTCATCGTGCTTTGACGAGGAAACCTCGAGGAAGAATCTGCGGAGAAGAAGTTCCTCGCAGAGGAACTTCATCGCATGAAAGCTCACCGAGGGAAAGTTCATCGCAAAACCCCAACAAATAAAATAAAGGAAGAAGTCAAAATCGCACGAATAAAGGAGAATCAGTTAATCAAGTGAGGAAATCATGGGAAAATCAGCGTATCCAAGGAAGGTCAGCAACAAATCAAGCAAGAAGAAAGGAAACCCTAGCGAGATTCAAGGAACAAGAAGGGAAACGAATTCAGAAACCCTAAGCCTAAAATACACACGTAAACCTCATTAAAGAAAAAGAGAGAAATTATCCCAAAAGAGAGAAATTATCCCAGAAGAGAGATTCGGCCAGGAGAGAGAGGGTGGAGATTCGGCTAAGAGAAACCACCAAGAGAAACCAGAAATAAAGAAGAAAGAAAGAGAGAAAGAAAGAAGAAAGAGAACGCCAACCACATTGAACTACGTGATGACCTGATCCCGGTATACCGGGTACGTAGGCAGCCTCGCTGAAGCTGGCGAGGCGAGGCGAGGCGCGGCATCAAATCATATCCTATTTTTATCCTTTTTCCTTCAATTGTCCAGCTATCAAACGGGAAAACCGAGTCCTTTTCGGGAATATAATAAATCACGAATATTCGTGTTCATATCATTATTGTGTTCTTTCGATTATTCTTGTGACTGAAAAGGGTGGTGCAAATCGCCCTCAACAGAAGTCATACGTGAAACGTAACACCCCATTGTCATGAAAGACATGTGAGTAGGGTGCTGGAACGGGAAGCCGCCTCACTTACCGAGTTGCCAGATTCCAAAGCACGAGTCTCGTCTCCAGCGCCCCGAACGACAGGCATATCAAGCCGTTGCAGGAGCCTACTTTGTTATATTTGTCTTACATATAGCTGGTACTTTTATATGTAGAACCCAAGTCACCAACGGTTAGAAACTCGACTATAAAGTAAAGGCACCCACGTCACCAGATCAAAAGAAAGCCCAGAAATTGTAGATCTACTTTCGACCTTAGCAGCTCTACAATGTACGACCTTGCCGATAGTTCAAACACTTCTCCTACTCAGAAGGATCGACAGTGTGTTTGCAAATGCGGCAACAGCACGATAGTCTTAACATCAAACACGTGGAAGAATCCAGGAAGAAGATTTAGGTGTTGTTCGAAGATGAACGTACGTTCGAAGATGAAGGTACGTTCATTGATGATGACTTTATACTTGGTCACTGAAATTTAGATAATGTTGTGATTTTGGGTATTTTGCTTGCCATCGAGGAAAAGATAATTGCGGATACTTTGATTAGGTAGATCTAGAACCAATTCCACAAACTGATAACCTTCAACCAATTCAAAAACTGGAACGACGAAACTACTATGAGTTCATCAGTTGGGGAAAACTAATGTTCGTAACTTTCTTTGTCGTTTTATGGATGTTCTTCAAGTGAGTATTTGTCAGGTACGCGGTATGGTGTTTTGTAACGAAGACATGTTGAACCATTTTGTATTTTAATCTTTACCGCTATGTTACAGCAATTATATTGTATGACAATCAAACCTGCTCTGTTAATGTTGTTATATCTCACCTTGACAATTTTAGTGTTTTCTTCTGTTTGTATCAATAAAAGGGTATTTTGGTACTTATAATCCTCTAACCGCTATGTCTTCTGCTAGCGGTGGTTTCTAAACACCTAACGGTTACCTAGCGGGAAGAGAATAGAAACGGGGAAGATTCGTGTTTCTATCCGTTTGTTCCATTTCAACGTTAGAGTGTGTAAATAAGTTCACCGTAAAAACTAATGGTAAGTGAGATGGATCGTAGGAGGATAATGGGAATGACAAAGAAACTAGCAAGTTTGTTTGATCATGGAACAAGTCTCTTTCACTCGTACACATATGTTAAGCAATGCATATTTCACTCTATCAGCTCGTTCTTATTTCAACTTAAAAAGGTATTACACTAGTAAATATGACTAAATAACCTTAATTTTACGAACAAAACTACTTACCACTAATTGATTGTCTTATCCGCCGCTAGACATTCATAGCACTACCGCTACGGGTTACGAAGTAGCGGCTTTTTATTTGACTTAAAATTCTAAGATAATGATGGTTTGGAAGAGATAACTCTTTGATTTAAGTATTATTTTGAATCGAAAGGCTTTACTGCTCTATAACACAAACGATTGGTTGGAGGGGGGAGTTGGACGAGTAATTAATACGACCTGCATGCAATAGAGGCACGTTAATATGTTTGGCCACCCGCTAATTCGAGTACTTTTGGTGATCTTAGACTACCGCTATGTATTCTGCTAGCGGTGGTTTCTAAACACCTAACGGTTACCTAGCGGGAAGAGAATAGAAACGGGGATGATTCGTGTTTCTATCCGTTTGTTCCATTTCAGCGTTAGTATGTGTAAATAATTTCACCGTAACAACTAATGGTAAGTGAGATGGATCGTAGGCGGATAATGGGAATGAAAAAGGAACTAGCAAGTTTGTTTGATCATGGAACAAATCTCTTTCACTCTTACACATATGTGAAGCAATGCATATTTCACTCGATCAGCTCGTTCTTATTTCAACTTAGAAAGGTATTACACTAGTAAATATGACTAAATAACCTTAATTTTACGAATAAAACTACTTACTGCTAATTGATTGTCTTATCCGCCGCTAGACACTCATAGCACTACCGCTACGGGTTACGAAGTAGCGGTTTTTTATTTGACTTAAAATTCTAAGATTCGGATGGTTAGGAAGAGATAACTCTTTGATTTAAGTATTATTTTGAATCGAAAGGCTTTACTTCTCTATAACACAAACGATTGGTTTGAGAGGGGGGGGGGAGTTGGAAGAGTAATTAATACGACCTGCATGCAATAGAGGCATGTTAATATGTTTGGCCACCCGCTAATTCGAGTACTTTTGGTGATTTTAGACTACCGCTATTTCTTCTGCTAGCGGTGGTTTCTAAACACCTACGGTTACCTAGTGGGAAGAGAATAGAAATGGGGAAGATTCGTGTTTCCATCCGTTTGATCCATTTCAGCGTTAGTGTGCGTAAATAAGTTCACCGTAACAACTAATGGTAAGTGAGATTGATCGTAGGCGGATAATGAGAATGACAAAGGAACTAGCAAGTTTGTTTGATCATGGAACAAGTCTCTTTCACTCGTACACATATGTGAAGCAATGCATATTTCACTAGATCAGCTCGTTCTTATTTCAACTTAAAAAGGTATTACACTAGTAAATATGACTAAATAACCTTAATTTTACGAACAAAATTACTTACTGCAAATTGATTGTCTTATCCACTGCTAGACACTCATAGCATTACCACTACGGGTTACAAAGTAGCGGTTTTTTATTTGACTTAAAATTCTAAGATAATGATGGTTTGGAATAGATAACTCTTTGATTTAATTATTATTTTGAATCGAAAGGCTTTACTGCTCTATAACACAAACAATTGGTTGGAGGGGGGGAGTTGGACGAGTAATTAATACGACCTGCATGCAATAGAGGCATGTTAATATGTTTGGCCACCCGCTAATTCGAGTACTTTTGGTGATTTTAGACTACCGCTATTTCTTCTGCTAGCGGTGGTTTCTAAACACCTACGGTTACCTAGCGGGAAGAGAATAGAAACGGGGAAGATTCGTGTTTCTATCCGTTTGTTCCATTTCAGCGTTAGTGTGCGTAAATAAGTTCACCGTAACAACTAATGGTAAGTGAGATGGATCGTAGGCGGATAATGGGAATGACAAAGAAACTAGCAAGTTCGTTTGATCATGGAACAAGCCTTTTTCACTCGTACACATATGTTAAGCAATGCATATTTCACTCGATCAGCTCGTTCTTATTTCAACTTAAAAAGGTATTACACTAGTAAATATGACTAAATAACCTTAATTTTACGAACAAAACTACTTACCACTAATTGATTGTCTTATCCGCCGCTAGACACACATAGCACTACCGCTATGGGTTACGAAAAAGCGGTTTTTTATTTGACTTAAAATTCTAAGATAATGATAGTTTGGAAGAGATATATCTTTAATTTAAGTATTATTTTGAATCGTACGGCTTTACTGCTCTATAAAACAAACGATTGGTTGGAGGGGGGGAGTTGGACGAGTAATTAATACGACCTGCATGCAATAGAGGCACGCTAATATGTTTGGCCACCCGCCAATTCGAGTACTTTTGGTGATCATAGACTACCGCTATGTCTTCTACTAGCGGTGGTTTCGAAACACCTAACAGTTACCTAGCGGGAAGAGAATATAAACGGGGAAGATTCGCGTTACTATCCGTTTGTTCCATTTCAGCGTTAGTGTGCGTAAATAAGTTCACCGTAACAACTAATGGTAAGTGACATGGATCGTAGGCGTATAATGAGAATGACAAAGGAACTAGCAAGTTTGTTTGATCATGGAACAAATCTCTTTCACTCGTACACATATGTGAAGCAATGCATATTTTACTCGATCAGCTCGTTCTTATTTCAACTTAAAAAGGTATTACACTAGTAAATATGACCAAATAACCTTAATTTTACGAACAAAACTACTTATCGCTAATTGATTGTCTTATCTGCCTCTAGACACACATAGCACTACCGCTACGGGTTACGAAGTAGCGGTTTTTTATTTGACTTAAAATTCTAAGATTCTGATGGTTTCGAAGAGATAACTCTTTTATTTCAGTATTATTTTGAATCGAAAGGCTTTATTGCTCTATAACACAAACGATTAGTTGGAGGGGGGGAGTTGGACGAGTAATTAATACGACCTGCATGCAATAGAGGCACGTTAATATGTTTGGCTACCCGCTAATTCGAGTACTTTTGGTGATCATATACTACCGCTATTTCTTCTGCTAGCGGTGGTTTCTAAACACCTAACGGTTACCTAGCGGGAAGAGAATAGAAACGGGGAAGATTCGTGTTTCTATCTGTTTGTTTCATTTCAGCGTTAGTGTGCGTAAATAAGTTCACCGTAACAACTAATGGTAAGTGAGATGGATCGTAGGCAGATAATGGGAATGACAAAGGAACTAGCAAGTTTGTTTGATCGTGGAACAAGTCTCTTTCACTTGTACACATATGTGAAGCAATGCATATTTCACTCGATCAGCTCGTTCTTATTTCAACTTAAAAAGGTATTACACTAGTAAATATGACTAAATAACCTTAATTTTACGAACAAAACTACTTACTGCTAATTGATTGTATTATTAGCCGCTAGACACTCATAGTATTACCGCTACGGGTTACGAAGTGGCGGTTTTTATTTGACTTAAAATTCTAAAACACGTAGCGTTTAATCAATTTTTTTAATCAACACATGTATAATTTATGCTCTCCGCCGCTACCAAATATAGTATTCCCACGTAGCGGAAAAACATCACGTAGCGGTAAAACAAGTATTTAAACAAATATTAAAGCACGCGGGAAAGTCAAACTGTCAAACTATAATTTAATACCAATCGGGGAAGACGAACCAGCAATTAATACCACCAAATTAATAATACATGTCGATGAATAAAGTCGAACCACCAATTTATTATAACTACATACTTACAATAAACGCAACAAACAGGTGTCAAATTATACAGTTCTAATATCCGAATAATTTAGCCATCCACAAGCATTTTCTACAGTATGACGGAGAAAACGCTTAGTCTTTTGGGAGTATTCTCACGCTTCTTTTCATTATTCTCACACTTCTTTTCAGTATTCTCATACGATCCCCTTTTTTTTCTTCTTTTTTGAAGATTATTGTGGTGATTTCTTCAGGATTAAAGCTTGCAATGAATACCTCTATACTTTTTTGCAGATTGCTTCCTTCTGAAACGATTCACGATAAGTTCGGCACACCGGCACTCCTTATGGTCCAAATTTCTATAGCTCTATCAGTACAGATTACCTTACCGCTATATACCTATTATCTTACTGCTATTCTAGGAATCCTTAGTTCATAAAAAAAAAAAGGAAGATGAGGTTCACTTACTTTTGTAGTTCAACAAATTATAGTAATGCATAGTCATGGTTCATACAAAATGGGAGGGAGTTCACATAGTACACGTTGAAGCATAATGCCCGTCGCACAAGCATTTTCTACAGAACCTCGTATACTTTCTTCCGCTCTCCCTAAATGATAGGAATCTTCTTGTCCTCTTTCGTCCTTTTTTGCAGGGTTGTACATCCGGCGGTCTAAACTTCCCAAAGTCTTGGCGGACGTGAGAAGGTACTTCCCAATCTTCACGTAGCGGGATAGGTTTTACGGCAAGAGAATGCGCTTTGGACCAGTTGTCCAAAATCAAGAATTTCCCACAGATATTCTCAGGATTTAACCCAGCAACGGAGAGTGCCAAGACGGCATGCGCGCATGGGTATTCCGTAGTTTGCCAACGTAAGCATGTGCATGTTCTTCTACCTATCTCCACAACCTCTTTGGGGTGGCTTCCCAACTCTGTTCCACTCGTCGTTACTTCCCACTTGTCATCGTTTAAGTTATCGGCCGTCATCGTCTTAGATTTGATCTCGTTCTTTTTTATCTTTGCTCGAATCAACAGAGTGACTGGAGAGGACGATTCTATAATACATTTAGTACTCGCGTCATGGTATCTACTTATATACTCAGATACCTTCCCAAGGCATTCATCTAAAAGGCCAACAATAGGGTAACCTCTAGCTACTTTCAGCACACTGTTAATGCATTCAGCGTTGTTTGAAGTCAGTATGTTATACCTTTTACCCCTGAAGTACGCTCTTGCCCAATTCAATCTTCTCCCAACTTGTTCAACGAGATATTGCGCAGCAATTGGAAACTTAATCTTGAATACATCCCATCTTTTCTCAAATTTCTCCTCTTTATATGATCGTACCATATCTCAATAATGGTGCATTAGCCCCCTTTTTATATATCAAGTTTTCTTCGTTCGGATCAGGATCCATTGATATGCCGGCGGTTTCTTCATCGGGATCAGGATCCCTTGATACGCCGGCGGTTTCTTCATCGGGATCCCTTAATTTCTTCTTCTTCTTCTTCTTCTTCTTCTTCTTCTTCTTCTTCTTCTTCTTCTTCCCACACTTCCACAAGTTGCAACTGATGTGATAATTACAATATCCATGATGTGCTTTCGGATACACTGTACGTATACCGTGAATGATGGATCCCCCCCTATCAGATACGAACACCAAGTCTTTCTCATCCGGGATTGATTCTTTGCGGCGTTCTAAAAACCATACCAACGCTAAATGGTTCTCCCCGTCTATAATACCGAATGCAAGAGGATAAATATGACCATCGCCATCCATAGCGGTTGCTACGAGTAACGCACCTGCGTACTTGCTATACAAGTGACATGTGTCGAGACAAATCACCTTCCTCAAACTTTTGAATCATATAACCGACGCGTATAATGCCATGAAACAATACAAAAAATGGCCTTTCTCGGTAATCTTAATAACGGTACGGGAACCCGGGTTTTCTTTTTCAACCATATAAAAATAATCCGGTAAAAACTCATAATTCTGAGCCGGGGTACCTTTCACCATGTCAATGGCGTTACACCTCGCACGCCATGCCTTCCGCTACTTGACAGAAAATGCTGAATCAATTTCGCGTTTGAAGTAGTTTCAAGCCATGGAATGTATTAGAGATCAGGATGGCGAGATACGACGAAGTGGCCTGTCGATGGCCATCTTTTCGGCAGGCAACGGAACAAGTGTGGGTGGCATCATATCTTCGTATGGTGAACGTGTTACAGTTCCTAATCTGCGCTGCACGCATCCTCCACGTGCATTTCCGATTTAGGTATCTGACTGAGTATAATCTTGGTGTAGACTTAACTGACCTCAACTCGAAGGATCCCTTGAAAGCACCCTCGGCCAGAAATTTTTTCAATTCCGACTTTGATGAACTCCTGACCAAATGCGAGATTCATACCGTCATAAAAACCAACTACCGGGAGTTGTCCTTCATCAATGCTCGGACGACACGAATTTGGTGCCAAAAAACAATTCGCCATCCCTCTGAATTGTGACAATATCACATCTTCGCCATTACAGCTAGCTTCCGGCATATCAGTCGGGTGATCTTCTGGCATATTAGTAGGACAATAATCTGGCACATCACTGGGATGATAATCTGGCACATCAGTCGGATGATAATCTGGCACATCAGTCGGGCGATCTTCTTGCATATCAGTCGGGCCATCTTCTTGCATATCAACAGGCGCGCCGGAGTGAACGACGCGTTCTCTTTCGACTTCATGACCTTCCTTTGCCAGTAGACCGATGTATAATTTATCCAACCACGCCGACCCATCGGCGTCCCACAGATACGCTGTCAGGTGTGAATCGTTTCCAAGGGCTAGCGGTTGGCTACTGTTAGAAGGTTTATAAGTTACCTTCAAATCATGCTGCCTTGAAATTTTGCAACGAACGTATAGAAGTTATTTCAAATCAGCATATCCATTCAATGTAGACGTTTTAACCTGAATACAAGTTGCCGTGTCTCGGTCTCCAAGCCACCGCCACATATAAGCATCGTATATCCACTTTCCTCCAACACTGACGCTCACCAAGTGCGGAGACATCAAGAAAACGGAAAGGAATCAAACCTGAAATTCAAATACCGTAACATTATACGATACCGCTATAATAATTAGTATCACGATACAATATACCACTAAGCTATACACAATGTCATATATCGGTTATATTGAAACAATATTGTGTAATATTGAGCTTAAATTCCGTAATACCTTAGCGTTGTACGATACCGCTATATGATTTATTATCACGATACATCCTACCGCTACGTTATAATAATGTTATTTTACATGCAATATACTATACTGTGTGGTTTACGAAGAAGAACGAGTGTAGGGTTGGTTCTATACCTATTACAGCAATACCGCTATCTATTTACGCTCCGTTCACAATATACCGCTAGCAGTTCGCCGTTGGTCCGAATATATAATGCATTACCGCTATTTTTTTATAATCGCCGCTAGCTATCTATTTACACCCCGTTGTATATTACCGATAGCGGTTAATACCGTAACGTTGTACGATACCGCTATATTATCACGATACATCCTACTACTACGTTATAATAATGTCTTGTAGTTGTTATATTGAAACAATATAGTGTAGCATTGAGCTAAAGTTCTGTAAGTATAATTTACCGCTAATATACAAGCTCTACCGCTATAGCGTGTTTACCCAGAGAATAATAATAAACGTGAAAGTTTCAAGTTTAAACGAACCGTTCGACGTGAAAGTTGATGCTACGTAATGCAAAAGAACGAGAGACGAACGTTGAGTGGGCAGCGTAGGAGATAAAGGGAAAAAATGGCGAATCGTCGAAGAGAGAAGAGGAGCTTAGGGCTTCTACTACTGGTCAGTCGGAGAAGAAGGCGAGTAGACGAACAGCGCGGGAAAAATAATAATAAAGAATGAAGAGAGAGAAAGTTCGCACGAAGAAAAATTAATATAATAAGAGGAGAGAGGAAAAAAAGCACGCAAGAAATATAATAAAGTAAGAGGAGAGAGAAAGATATAATAAAATAAGAGGGGAGTGAAATTTACTTTTAACCTCACTTGCGAGCCCACTTCGTTTAATGAAGGGTATGGAATGATAAAGTGAACAATACCGAGGGTAGAAACCTTTACCAAAACACAAATAAGGTCATTCTTGCGATTCACTCCCCGACGTGCTTGCACCCCTAGACGTGATTATGTCATGTTTTACAATTTACATACAAAATAAAGGAGCATCACCAAGGCAATTAATATTAATAGCAAGGTTCTAAATATCCGGATATGTTGTCGATATATCAACGACGTGCCCAGAAAATGAGAAGTGCGAAACGATATTCGCAGGAAATTGATATATCCATTTCTTCCTATTTATCTGTCGGCAAGCGATATATCCGTAAAATGGAGAGTGCGAAATGATATCGATATTGGCATTTTGAACCATGCTTCGTATTTATATTCGTACTCCGTACTCTATGTTCGTATTTATGTTCGTACTCTATGACTTTATTATGATACCTAGATTATTTTATGTTATGCTGACATTATGTTATGAATTATGACTTTTCTGTTATATGTTTGTGTTGTATTATGATTTATGAGTGTGTTTTCTAGGCTATAACTATGTGTCATATTTATTAAATAAGTAATTTATAAACTATATAAAATATGATTGAAATACTAAAAATATTTTCCGGAATATCCGTCAATATTTCGATAGGCAAGCGATATATCTGTGAAATTTATGCGGTATTATCGGCAAGCGATATATCCATTTCTTTGGATTTATCTATCGATATCGACATCGACAAGCGATATATCCGTAAAATGGAGAGTGCGAAAGACATCGATATCGATATTTAGAACCTTGATTAATAGTAATAAAGTCTTATCGACGCGTATGAAGGTGGCACGTGTGTAGAAGTAGATGTAGGGTCCAAGGCCACACGGAAGTCTCTCCAGTCTTCCTCTTCGATCGATCACACAACACTCGATTCAATCAAGCTTCACCGAGAAACCATGTCGCCCAAATCTCTTGATTCACGCCACTCCATAGATTCCTGCACCTTCCAGCTCCACACATGGAGCCCGTTCCATCGCCACCACCAACAGCTCGTACAGTCCCGATCGCAATCCAAAACCCTAGACGCCTCCTCCTCACCGAGCTCGTACCAGTACTCCAATGGCGCCGGAGTCGCCGTCACCAAGCGGCCGTGCCTCGCGGACCGTTCGTTCCCGATCGAGACCGCCATGGACGTGTCGCGGCTAAGCCTGGTCGACGAGAACAACAACAGCAGTGATCGGAGGCCGTACGGCTGCGGAAGTCTCCGATTGCTGGCGGGGAAGCGGAGGCGACGAGGATCGCGGTCGGTATCTGGTCGGAGCAGCGACCGGAGCGGCACACGGCGGGGCTGCTCTGTCGGTGCTTCGGCGGCGCACGGGACGTGCTCGGACTTCCCGGTCGCGCTGGCGACGGATTCGAGCGGTGAGCTCTTCTTCACCAACAGTGGCTCCGGCAACGATCCTAACTGGTCGTCGGAGGTGAGCGAGGCTAGGACTTTGAAGAATTCGGGGAGGGAGAGGGAGCGTAGGGAGAACGAGAGTTTTACCGGTCAGCCCGGGGGTTTCGATCACCCGGGGATTGATTCCGGGTATGGAAGCGAGCCCGGTTACCGCGGCGACGCGGAGTTCGGGTATGGCGAGGAGGAGGAGGAGGATCCAAAGTTGTTGTTTTGGGGCGATCTGCTTGAAGGTATGATTTGCCTCTAGAATGTGTGCCAAACTTTGATTTTAAACCGGGACCCGGATCAGTCCGGGTCCGGGTTCATATATATATTTTTTTCTAAATTTAGTTTTAAAATGTTTATTCGCGTGATTAGTTCTTAAATTCGTTTTATTTGTTCAAATCTTAACATTTTAGTATTTAAGTCCGATTTTTGAAGAAAATGGAGAATTCTGGCTGTAAAGGACTTGGCGGAGGAGCCTAGAGCTTCTTCTCTTCATTCAACTTACTTACCAGGCTGACGATTCGTGTTTTGTTTATCAGATACCGATTCCCCGATGGAGACGTCGTCATTCTCCGATCAAAAGGCCCATTACAGGTACCGGAGAAAGAAACACGACTGTCGAATGATGGATTCTGTGGGGTAAAAGATGCTCTACACTTGCTGTTGATATTAGACAGTTAAAGTTTGTGATTCACAAGGAAGCAAGTGTGATATGTTTTTGGTAAGTTGATACAATCGCCATCCTTCCATGTCAACATGTATATTTTTCCATTCTCGTTTCTAAGACGTTGTCAACCCTAAATACAGAAATGGTGATCATCAAAACACAAAGTATAGTTTTCTTTGTAATATTTTGTTTACGCCTTTTGTTATTTAAAATTTACATAAAAGTGTTTACTTAAGCCTTTTGTTATTTAAAGGGATAATGCCATAATGGTGATAAATGTTTGACCAAGTATTGGCATATTCTTTATTTTTATTCTCTTTTGTCAAATATACCCAATGTCTAGTCAAGTGTAGCCGAATATTTCTAATGTTTATTTTTTATCAGTTAAAATATCAAATATTTTAACTCAGTATAACTAGTGTATTCCTTATGTTTATTTTTAATCGGCTAAATTATCAAATGTTTGTTGCGGCTAGTACTAAATTAATCATGCCATCTAATCAATCATTAAAATTAAAAAAAATTATGCATTGTTAATTTTAATCACTATCAAATTAAAAAATAAGGAAAATTCTATTCAAAGAACGAATCAATCATTAAAATTAAACAAATTTATGCATTGTTAATTTTAATCACTCTCAAATTAAACAATAAGGAAAATTCTATTCAAAGCACTATCAAATTTGTTAAATTTATTTGTTCAATTAGATTATAAAATATGTTGCAAGATACAAATTTAATAATAATTTTTATATAAATAAAAATAATCATGTAATATCATACTATGATGAAGGAAGGTTTTTTATTTTATTTTATTTTTCTTTTAAGTTTATGAGTATTTTGATGTTAAAAGAGATGGTGGAGTAGTTGCCAAGCGAGCTTCAAGTTCTATCTTGGAGTAAACCAGATTTAGATCCACTTGGTAAACCAACCTTGGTCCGGCCCAGTCCCCGCAAAAACCCTAAGGCCTTATGGGACAACGCGAAGTGAAAAGGGCTTCGGACAAGACCCCCCGATTCTCTCTGACCACGCCGGAGTAGGCCCACCCCGATGGCCAAGTGAAATCAACACACAAGACTAGCGATGAACTTTACACGCTTCTCCAAGGGTGAGATCATGCCGAGTAAGTCAAACTAGCCGTTCCGAGGAGATTAGAGATGCGTCATCCCGCAACAAGGTGTCTATAAATACGAGGAGGAGACAACAAAGAAAGGGACGACTCCTACGAGATTCTTACAAGCTTCACTTAATTCTTTAAAAGAATAATATACCGTACCGGTTAAAAATAATAAAAATATATTAATATACCGTACCGGTTAAAAGAATAATATACTGTACCGGTTAAGCATAAGAGTCATTGCTGTACCTTCTTAAGGAAAATAAAGGATATTGCTGATAAAAACAAAGACTAGAGGACAGTTACAGCAAAAAGCAAAGTTGAGGAGCTTTCATGTGAAGGGTTAATACGGACAAAAGTTCTAAGACTTTTAAAAAATAGAAAGAATTTGCTAGAAAGACCTTATTTGGGATTTCATTAAAAAGCATATCATCTCCAATTTATCCTAAAAAATGACCAATAAGTTCAAAAAAAAAAAAACCCGGATAAAATTCAAATTCTTTGGTTTTGTATCCCTATGTCAAAATTTCCGTCCTCCACCGTTACAATTTTCTCTCCTCATTTTCGGAGAAAATTAGCCATCAGAAAGTTGGACGATAAAAAACAATAGTAGGATATGTACTTAAACGGGAGCACAATTTATTTTTCGAGCCCAAAAACGGCATAATTCATGGCTCGATATTTTCACGGAAGTGAAATGAGGAGAAAAAACTAAAGAATTGGAACTTTGTCCGGGTAAAAAAAAATGGAATATAAACCAAAATTTTGACGTGGCATGAGTAACGATGGAGGACGAGAATTTTGACAGAGGTACTAACAGGGATGCAAAACCAAAGGATTGGAATTTTTCTGGGTAAAAGAAAAATTGGAACCTATTAATCCATTTTTTGAAAGTAATGAAACTTTTACCCGGATAAAACTTACGTGAATTATGAGAAGGGCTAATCGCAAGAATGACCTTATTCGGGATTTGGTAGAGGTTTATACCCTCGGTATTGTTCACTTTATTAATCAATACCCTTCATTAAATGAAGTGGGCCCGCAAGTGAGGATAAAAGTAAATTTATCTCTCCTCTTATTTTATTATATCTTTTTTGCGTTGCTCTTTCTCTCGCCTCTTATTTTATTATATTTTTTGCGCGCTTTTATTTCTCTCTCCTCTTATTATATTAATTTTTCTTCGTGCTTTTCTTCTCTCTCTTCCTTTTTTATTATTATTTTTCCCGCGTTGTTCGTCTACTGGCCTTCTTGTTCGACTGACCAGTTGTAGAAGCCTTAAGACTCTTCGACGATTCGTCATTTTTTTTTCTTTATCTCCTACGCTGCCCACTCAACGTTCGGCTCTCCTTCTTTTGCATTCTTTAACATCAACTTTCACATTGAACGGTTAGTTGAAACTTGAAACTTTCACATTTATTATTATTTTCTGGGTAAAGAAGCTATAGCGGTACACATTGTATATTAGCGGTAAATTAGACTTACATAAATTTGGCTCAATATTACACTATATTGTTTCAATATAACAACTATAAGACATTGTTATCACATAGCGGTAGGATGTATCGTGATAATAATTAATATAGCTGTATTGTACAACGTTACGGTACTACAGAATTTAAGCTCAATATTACACAACGATGTTTCAGTATAACCGCTATATGACCTTGTGTATAACAAAGCGCTAAGATGTATCGTGATACTAATTATTATAGAGGTATTGTATAATGTTATGGTATTTGAATTTCAGGTTTGAGTCCTTTCCATTTTCTGTATGTCTCCGCTCTTGGTTAGCTTCAGTTGTGGAGAAAAGTGGATATACGATGCTTATATGTGGCGGTGGGTTGGAGACCGAGACACAAGAACTTGTATTTAGGTTGAAACGTTTAAATTTAATGGATATATTGATTTGAAAGAGCTTCTATACGTGTGTTTCAACACTTCAAGGCACTATGATTTGAAGGTAACTTATAAACCTTCTGACAGTAGCCAGCCGCTAGCCCTTGGAAATGATACAGACCTGACAACATATCTATGGGATGCCGATGGGTTAGCGTGGTTGGATCAATTATACATCAGCCTACTAGCAAAGGAAAATCATGAAGTCGAAAAAGAACGAGTCCTTCAATCCGGCGCGCCTGTTGAACGTGTACTGACCGCCCGAGAAAATGCAATTGAATCAAGCAAGCCAGATGAGCCAGAAGATCGCCTGACTGATATGCAAGAAGATCGCCCGACTGATATGCAAGAAGATCGCTCGACTTATGTGCCAGATTATCATCCTACTGATACGCCAGAAGATCACTCGACTGATAAGGGAGAAGAAGACCAGACTGATATGCCGGAAGCTAAGTGTAATGATGAAGAGGTGATATTGTCAGAATTCAGAGGGATGTCGAATTATTTTGTGGCACAATTCCAGGTATCGTCCGAGCATTGATGAAGAACAATTCCAGGCATTGATGGTTTTCATGAAGGTATGAATCTTGAACTTGGTTAGGAGTTTTCATCAAAGTCGGAATTGAAAAAATTGTTGATGAGGGTGCTTTCGTGGGATCCTTCTGTTGGACATGTATCCTTAAACAAGCTGTCTTTTCCCAAATTGTAAAAGATTTTGACCAAAGGCGTTGAATAAAAGATGTTACTTATTATGTTAATCTTATTATAGTTTTTGGTAGAGTAAAATAGAATGTTTGTTCCATAGTTCAAAAGGGATGCAATTATGTTATTATTATCACAACCGAGTCAATGTGAGGAAGAATTAATAATCATAATAAATGAACTTAAAATATCCGTGACCTGATTAACTAGGTGAGAGCCCATTAATCGTATAAGGTCATTAATGTGACTAAGTGATAATCCTATTCTAGATTAAGTGTGTGTGTCACACTCACTAGAAGTGCATTAAGTATGAAGCGGCTTCATACTGGACTGGACCTGACGGCTTCATACGGAAGTTGTTATATAAGACCGTCACTGAAAACTTGGAGTTGAGTCACTAGTAGATGATCAAATGGATATTCGATCTAAGTCCTATGTGACCTCAAGCCTGGACTATTGACTTGATTTTTCTTTGATTTAACTGTTAAAGAGCACATTTTACTGTCGTTCCTAATGCTGCTATTTTGGGAAGATGATAGGCAACAGATAAGGGTAGCTTGGTCATAGACACGAACATCACATAGCTCTCTTTAGAAACAAGATGATTCCCTTGATTGTTAGTGGTGAGAAGTGAGAGGTACCCATGCGCAACTT
This sequence comes from Parietaria judaica, assembly GCA_954871525.1. Classification (NCBI taxonomy): domain Eukaryota; kingdom Viridiplantae; phylum Streptophyta; class Magnoliopsida; order Rosales; family Urticaceae; genus Parietaria; species Parietaria judaica. Next base: position 61,988,840 of record OX940860.1, read on the forward strand.
ATGAATCCAAACCATAAGTGGGTTACTCACAATATTACTAACTGAGTTGAGGATAAAAATGCAATGAGAGGCAAAACGGTAAAAACCGCTTGCTCGTGTGTGGATCATCAAGTGAAAGATCAATAACCCGAATTTGATTGTATCAATGGACACCTTGCTATAAAGGGATTAATATATACTGTATCACTAAAGAGTGCACCCTCGGGTTTATAGTGGAATAACATCGAGGTTTGACGAACCACTAGTAGTTCGTTGGAGCTTTAGTGATACGGGTCCATGGTCCCCAGGATAGCTCCGGAACGGATGATACGTACGTGATTTAAACATTCGGTATGTTTTATCATTTGTCAAGATTCATAAAACTAGAGTCTGTGTCAGACTTTGGAAGTTTTATTTTTGACGTGGCAAAAGTACCAAAGTTTGGTGCTGGAAATTTAATTGACAGAAGAAAGTTGAATTTAGATTTTTCATCAACTGCAAAGTTTTTGGAAATTAAATTCTAAGAGACTTTGCTTTTTGAACCGAGTCGTTTCGACGGTTTGTGATTTAGAGAATTTCCAAGTTTACGGTCGTTATCGTAAATATGTGAAATTTAATCACATGTCACGAATTTAAATGGTGGTGTTGCACCACGACATTTAATGTGTGATATTGAGATCAGAGGTAAATAATATAATTTAATTATTTAGATTTAATTATTAATATTTGTAGAGGGCGATTTTCACCTCCCTCTTCCAGTCACAAAATTAATCACAAAGAACAAGTTAGCAACAATGATCACTGAATATCTTTGTTTTATTATATTTCCGACAAGAGCTCGGTTTCCTTTCGTTGAATAGCTGGACAGTTGAAGGATCAAGAACAAGAACTTTCTCTATTTCTTAAGCCTTTCTCTTACAGGATCTTCTCTCTTTCTCTCTGGTTTCCTTCTTTATTTTCTCCAACCCTTACAAACGAGGCTTCACTTGCCTTTTATAGAGTTTACATTATGCCTTTTCTCATATTTCCCTCCCTTTTCTCTTTTTAATCATTAGTTTCCCGGAGTGATTTGAGGGAAGCGTGGTTGGCCCATGCTTTACGTCATTTTTGAGCAGACTGTCTTAATGGGTAGGTGCGCTTCATTAAATGCACATCTCGTCAGCCTTCATTCGGCCCTGCAGGCTTCGTCGCTGACGCCTCTCATCGAGTGAGTAGATGGGCTTCATTAAATGCACGTCTCGTCAGCCGTCATTCGGCCCTGCACGCTTCATCATGACGCCTTTAGACTTCATCGAGGGTTGCTTTTAGACTTCATCGAGGTTTTCTCTCGGACTTCCTCGAGGGTTGCTCTTAGACTTCCTCGCGGTTGAACCTCCTCGCGGATATTCCTTGGTTTACCATCGGTCAACGAACTTCCTCGCTCTCTTCCTGTGTCGCTTGTGGACAAAACGACACTAGTTGTGTTGAGGATGGATTTGACCAAATCCGACCTTAACAGTTAGCCCCCCCATTTTATCAAGTGTATACACTTGGTAAAATGAAATATAACTTATCGGCAATCAATCTTAACAGATCTTCATCGACGAGCCTTCAGCGACGAAGGTGCTTTCGCATTTCCGACATAGTCTAATCTTCGGCCCAACACTAACTTGCTTTCCCAGGTTGTCAACTTCGAGTTCCTCACCTGCCTCATCCGCATTAAATGCCACCCCTTCACACTTGAGTACCTCTGGGGTTTATAACGGGCCCTTAACCTCCACCGTTGATGAACAAGCATGCTTTGAATCTGGATCGTTGGATCAACACGCGCCTCTTCTTTCCCTCTCCCCTATAAATTCGGGGTTTCTGCCCCCCTTTCGACATTTTCCATACTTTCAAAAACTCTCTCTGAACCGCTCTTGCAGTTTCACCTCTCCGCTCTTATTCTTATTTTCTCATCTTCGGATTCCCTCCTTCCTCTCTCCTAGACGCTTCAATGGCTCCCCCCGGCCCCAGACCAGTCTTCAAGACCCGAAGCCCTCTCTCTGTCACGTCAGCAGAGAAACTACAGGTCATTGCTGAAGAAAACTTAGACTCGGAGTCTTTCCACGCACGTCTCCCTTACGATGATGAACTCGCCGATGCGCCTCAGAGCGACTATGTGTGCGTCTACGAGTCGTTCCTCCGAATCATCGGCCTCCATCTTCTCGTGCCGCACCTGATCGTGGCGTTCCTCTATGCCTTTGGGGTCCCAATCACCCAGGTGAGCCCTAACACCATCCGCCTTCTCCTATGTACGCTCGTCATTGCATGCGAGCAGAAAATGGAACTTACGCTCGAGGATTTGATGCGCCTCTACATGTTTTCCCGCAACACGATGAATCTTGGCCGCTTCTCCATCTCCCATCGCATTCGGCCGCATTGATAATACGCCGTCGAACGAGTCCGGCTGGGAGAACAAATATTTCTTTTTATGGTGAACAGTGCCAACTTCGGTCCCCGCCACGCTTTTCTTTTGAGGGAGTAGGTCCTTGAGGGAACGGATCTCCCCCGTTTTAAACCCAAGGAGGATGAGGAAGCTGACGCACGGTTCAAAGAGGTCCACGCCGCTCTCCTCGCCAACCCTCGTCGGGACTGGAGTAAGGACTTCGGGGGTCGGCGGATCGAGAAAATCTGGGATCTATTAGCTAGCCCACATCCATGGGCCGTCCCCTGACACCATCCTTCCGGCGGGCTTTTCTCGTGAGCCCGTCCCGGATGGATCTCCCGTGGAGCGGAAGAGAGCTGCTCCAAAGTTGAGGAAGAGATGCAAAGAGGACCCCGTTGTCGTCAGGGGAGACATTCCCGTCGAGCGAGAGCGGGATGTGCAGAGGCCGTCGAAGTCCCAGGCGGGACCCGGCGTTCCTTGCTATATGGGACTTACCCTTCGAGAGGGTGGCTCCTCGGGAAAACTCCCGATCGTGGACGCTCGTGACGAGCGGCGAGTGACGTCTAGGACAGATCCCAACGCTCGCTCCACAACGGGGATCTCTCGCTCCTCGATGATATCTCCTCGAGAAGGAAGCTCTTCGGGCAAGCGGCCCGCCGAGGAGATGTGCGAAGCTCCCCTCGCGAAGAGGGCTAAGATTCCTGCCCCGGCTCCCGAGCCCAAAGCTGCTATTCCGGCTCGGGAAACCGTAGAGGAAACCTTGGGCTCCGCGCCATCGGGCGAGGCCGGGACTGTAGAAAAGGTGCCGAGCGGGCGCACGCACCTTGCTAAGGGCCTAAGGCAGAGGGTGGAATTCTTCGGTGGTTTCGAGAACCTGATCATAGCGCCAAATGTTCCTCCTCCGGCCGCCTTGGGGGCTGAAAGCTCTCTCCCTTCTCTAGATCTTGGGGGCACAACCCAGCCCTTCTCCCCGTCGCCCCCGGGGACTTCCGACGAAGCGACGCGGGATTCAGCTGTTGTCCTTACGTCTTTGGCTCAGACTCCGGTCAAAGAGACCCTTGCTCCGAGCAGAGGGAGTGCGAAGCCCCTTGGCAGGGAAGGAGAGGCAGGACACGCCTCTTCCGTGGAGCAGATAGGGGACCAGAGAGGGGTCCCCAAGTACGCCGAGAAAGACGGGGATCGAGGACAAATCTTCTTTGGGCCCGAGGAGAGGCGACCAGGGGCGCCCCTCAAGGCTACTCCGACCGGGCCAGAGGCTTCTGCCAACGCGCCCGACATCGAAGTTCTTGAGAGCTTGGAGGTTCAGCCTACCTCAGAGCCTTCTAATGCTTCTGCCCTCCAGGTTTCTCTCAACCCCCTTTCTGGTGCGTTAGTAATGTCGTCGTCGGGGGAAGACCCCCCTGCGTCGGGGCGTACCCCCCATTTCGGACAACTTTACGCGACGACGAGTATGGCTCGAACATCGAGATCTTGGCGCCTCCGGAGCCCATGGTACAGGACATCCTCCCAGGGCCTTTCCTTTATCATACATATACATTTTTTTGTCTCGAACGATGCGCTCCTTTCTGTAATCCAAGCATTTCATCAAATTAATAAATATATATATGTTCGTCGAATTACCTTCATTTTATTTTTATCACCGGGCCTCTTTACTATTTCCTTCATATCTCCATTCTCTCGTTTCCCTCGTAGGCCGGAGGTGGTACTGGTGTTCTTCATCCCGACGCCCCTTCCCCCAGCGACAGAGAAGGTTGCGAAGGGGGCAGAAGGGCCCGCGTTGGATCCCGATCCAGCGAGGATTCCGTCGGAGCGCGACGAAGTTAGACGCCTCCTCGCTATTGCCGAGGAATCCCTCATTGAGGAACGAAAGTGTTATCAGCGGTGCGAAGAGACACTCTCGGCGCAGCTTCGTCAGAAAAATGAATGTTTCGCCCGAATCGCCGATGCCATAAACGTGCCACCCGGTCGGGAAGAGCAAATCTCTTTCCATGTCAAGGCCATGCTGAGGAGGTTCACTAAGGACCGCGACGCAGCCAGGAGCTGGGCAATAGAGGAGGAATTTTCTCGCGTACGCCTTTACTACCGATAAGCTGAGGCACGCCTCTGAGAGGTTTGATGCTCTCGAGGAAATTGTTCGCATTCAGCGTCTGTTGGGCGGTGTGCTCTCGAATATCAAGCTCGTCGAGGGGCTTCCTTCTCGATCGACCGTTGGTGAGCTTCGAGCCAAATTGCCAAGGTGGCGCAGGCTAGAGAAAGAATACCTGGCTGATTTGGCCGAGCTGGAGAAGAAAATTTCCGGTGCTCCTAACTCTCCTCCGCTTTCCCCTTGACTTCCTCCGATCGTCAAGGAGGCGCGCTCGCCGGACCTTGACGTTTTTTCTTCCTCGTCGGGCTCGGTATAGGGCAGCTTAGCTTAATATTCTGTAGCTTTACCTTTTATTTTGGGTTGGTTCCTCACCCTTGGCTCCTTTCTTGCAGGTCGATAGCAATGTTCGATGCAGACCCCGTGGGAACTTCTTCGAGTAAACACTCGAGAATTCCCGACCACGATCCTGCGTGCTTAGTTGTTGATGACATCCTTCGCCGATGCTGCGATATCATCATCGAGGAATGTGCTGATGCGGTTCTTGGTCAAGATCCCCTCGATGATGTTGCTAGGCAGGAGGATTGATCCTTGTGGGAACTGCAATACATATATCTTCTAGGAGTGTGAACGAGTAAATTGTAAATGATACTTTGTAACCCGTATTTGGAATCAAATGAGCATATGATTTTTTTGATTTTTTTTATGAGTTTGCTTGCGATCATGGGTTTGCTTACGGGTGGGATGTAAATCTCTTCCCTCCCCCTCTTTATTTTCTGCTCGGCACTCTCACCGAGCAGTCTTCTTAGGCATTCTCGCCTATATTTTTCTCTGTTCGGCACTCTCACCGAGCAGTCTTCTTAGGCACTCTCGCCTATATTTTTTTATTCGGCACTCTCCCCGTGGGCACTCTAGTCTCTTTATTTTCTTCTCGGCACTCTCACCGAGCAGTATTCTTAGGCACTCTCGCCAATATTTTTCTCTACTCGGCACTCTCACCGAACAGTCTTCTCAGGCACTCTCACCTATATATATTTTTTATTCGGCACTCTCGCCGTGGTCAATATTTGTGGGCGTCGATGGGCTTTATCGGGTACGATCCGATTAGTTTCCAGGATCCCATAGGCACTCTCGTCATTTTTTACTCGGCACTCTCGCCGGCTTGGGCTTGCTCGGCACCCTAGCCGTATTTTTTTATTTTCTCGGCACTCTCGCCGGTTTGGGCTTGCTCAACACCCTAGCCGTATTTTTTCTTATTTTCTCGGCACTCTCACCGATTTGGGCTTGCTCGGCACCCTAGCCGTATTTTTCTTATTTTCACGGTACTCTCACCGGTTTGGGTTTGCTCGGCACCCTAGCCGTATTTTTCTTATTTTCTCGGCACTCTCGCCGGTTTGGGCTTGCTCGGCACACTAGCCGTATTTTTCTTATTTTCTCGGCACTCTCGCGCGGTTTGGGCTTGCTCGGCACCCTAGCCGTATTTTTCTTATTTTCTCGGCACTCTCGCCGGTTTGGGCTTGCTCGGCACCCTAGCCGTAATTTTCTTATTTTCTCGGCACTCTCGCCGGTTTGGGCTTGCTCGGCACCCTGGCCGTATTTTTTCTTATTTTCTCGGCACTCTCGCAGGTTTGGGCTTGCTCGGCACCCTAGCCGTATTTTTCTTATTTTCTCGGCACTCTCGCCGGTTTGGGCTTGCTCGGCACCCTAGCCGTATTTTTTCAAATTTTCTCAGCACTCTCGCCGGTTTGGGCTTGCTCGGCACCCTAGCCGTATTTTTTTATTATTCTTTCTGCTCGGCACTCTCACCGAACAGATATATATATATATATATATATATTAGTTTGGAATTCAGCTTGTCTTTCAAAGTTACACGAAATAACAAACATACATGGAAACATTAACGCAAAATGGGAAAAACAAAAGTCCATCACGAGATTGTGTTTATAAATTCGTAAAAGTGAGCCTGCTCCATCGAGAAGAACAAGAACAAAAAACAAATAACTCCTCGTTCCTTTCTCCGCGTCGAGCTGCGTACGAGATTTACTCCGGAGTTGGTTCGTCAGTGATCGAGCACGCTAAAGACACGACCTTTTCCATGGAGTCCCTGCTGGGGCGCCCATTGTTGCAATCCGCGCAAACGCAGGTGTACCAAGTGAGACCAAGGCTTAAGCATGACATACAAAAGCCACAAGCATGCCTTCCGTGGCGTTGGTAAACGCACGGCGGGCGAAGGGTGTTCCTCTCTCCACTCTTCGTGGGCTTCTCATGAACCAGGATGTCCTTATCGCATTTCCTGCAGTATTCTTGGTCGAGCAGGCGGCCGTACGGTGCGGGCGTTTGCTGCTCGAGATCGCCGATCGGGCTCCCTGCCGTGAGTAGTGCGGGAAGGTCTTCAAGTCTGGCTTTTGCTCCCTCCTCGTAGCTGAATTTGAGCCCATTGACTCTTAGGAACTTTATCCCGTGCTTTATCGTGGACAAGTTGTTGACCATATCGTCCACGGTGATCCGGTGGCAGTTTGGTAGGCATAATTTTATAATCGCCGGGTTATTCTGCAGAACCACCCTCAACGCGGCGTTGGTGATCTCGAAGCATCTGTTCAGCGTCAGAGTCTCCATTTTCCCTTGGGATCTCCTTGCCAGGTTCAGAAAATTTTCGTCTTCGATCCGCTCGCTCATCGGGTCGTCGACATTGAGGTTGCGCCACAAAAGGCAGTTCCTCCAAACCTCGTTGCGCAGCGACGTACACACCATCTCTACCGCAAGGAGCTCCTCGAGGCTTAGGTACAGCAGGATGAGTTCCATCGCGGGATACGGTTTCCCGGCTTCTCCAGTTTTCATTGAGGAAAAGTGCCGGGAGTGTTCGCCTAAGACCCTTTGCTGCTCCTGGCCCTGTTGATTCTCCGTGGTGTCCTCCATCATTGGACACGGCTCATTGCTCCCTGGCCACTCCATGTTTCTCCAGCCATCCATCGTCGTGTGATCATCTCCCCCTCGCGCTTCCATCATGGCTCCCTTGGGCCATTCCCAACTTCGTTCGATGATGCTCCTATTTGTCTCCTCCTCTGTCGTGGTACTCATCCTGGGCTCATCTGTGGGGAATCGGCCGGTAACTCCTTCTCCAAACGTCATCTTCTCTCTGTTATGCTCTCGCCCCTGGTGATGAGAAACAAAGAACTAACAGACACTAGTTTTTTTTAAAAAAAAAATAAGAAAGGAAATCGGGATTTTCTGGGTAGAGTGATCAAAGTTTCTCTGAGAGTTTCAACTGCCTCTGTTTCACTCCCGCTACTTGTTCTTCACGTCTTTCCAAACTTCTTATTTATAACCGCCATTTCGCACGACGCGTAAACTCTTCGCATTCCCTGACACTGCGTTTCTTCTTCTTTTTAAATGTAAGGAGTCTGTACGCCTTCCTCCCTACGTTTCTTCTACCTCTTGAGTTTCTCCTTAGGCCCTCCTCGTTGTTTTCGCGCGTTCAACCGTTACCTCTAGCAGCTACCGCTAGTCTCCTCGAGATCGGGGCCTCGTTGCTGGTGATGGTGTTGCTCGACGACATCTTGCTCCTTCAAATTCCTGGCTGCGAGATAGAAAGAAAACAAAGCCCCTCAGTGGGCGCCAGACTGTAGAGGACAATTTTCACCTCCCTCTTCCAGTCACAAATATAATCACAAAGAGCAAGTTAGCAACAATGATCAGTGAATATCTTTGTTTTATTATATTTCCGACAAGCGCTCGGTTTCCTTTCGTTGAATAGCTGGACAGTTGAAGGATCAAGAACAAGAACTTTCTCTATTTCTTAAGCCTTTCTCTTACAGGATCTTCTCTCTTTCTTTCTGGTTTACAAACAAGGCTTCACGTGCCTTTTATAGAGTTTACATTATGCCTTTTCTCATCTTTCCCACCCTTTTCTCTTTTTAATCATTAGTTTCCCGGAGTGATTTGAGGGAAGCGTGGTTGGCCTATGCTTTACGTCATTTCCGAGCAGACTGTCTTAATGGGTAGGTGCGCTTCATTAAATGCACATCTCGTTAGCCGTCATTCGGCCCTGCAGCCTTCGTCGCTGACGCCTCTCGTCGAGTGAGTAGGTGGGCTTCATTAAATGCACGTCTCGTCAGCCGTCATTCGGCCCTGCACGCTTCATCATGACGCCTATAGACTTCATCGAGGGTTGCTTTTAGACTTCATCGAGGTTTGCTCTCGGACTTCCTCGAGGGTTGCTCTTAGACTTCCTCGCGGTTGAACCTCCTCGCGGATATTCCTTGGTTGACCATCGGTCAACGAACTTCCTCACTCTCTTCCTGTGTCGTTTATGGACAAACCGACACTAGTTGTGTTGAGGATGGATTTGACCAAATCCGACCTTAACAATATTCTTATTAATAATTAATTAAAAATTAATAGATTTATGTTTTTCAAATAAAAATATATATTTGGTATATATATGAATGTGTAGAAATAATGCGGCCCAAGTAAATGTGTAAGTTGGGCTTACACGAATTTGCTTGGATTTGGACTTTCCAAATATGCGACATAAGTACCTACGTGTAGGTATTAATGGAAAAACTTGAAATTAATTTGGTTCATTAGATCGGTCAAGTTTGATCTTAACCATTGGATCATGATAATTAATTTGGAAAGCTAAATTCAAAAATGACTTGGTGACCAAGCATGAATTTTGAAATCGCTTAATTATTTATATCCATTGGATTAATTTAAGATTTAATCTTAACCATTGGATTGGAAATTAATTAACATGTATATATGGAAATGGAAAATTCAAATTCTTTATAATGAAGATCGAATTTTGCTTGGTGAACAAGTAATGAGGCTTGATTTTGTGCTAAATCAATATGGTCCATTAGATGATTATGGAATTAATTCCAACCATTGGATCTAGACTATTGATTTCAAAATTTCCATATACATGCATAGGGAATTCGAATTCTCTTATAAGGAAGGGAAGTGATTGGATAATTGATTTATTCATTGTTTCCTGATTTGGTTAAATCCCTTATTAATCCTTACCATTGGATCATTGGTGATTCAATCTTGGCCATTGGTTTGGAGTGATTAATTATATTTGCCCATTATAGAATTCGAAATTCATGCATGGAAACTACCCTTATTGGCTTCTCCATAAGCCTATAAATACAAGGCTCATTCTACACATTTCACATACCTTCCCCAGAGCAAGAATTCGATCTCTCTCTCTCTCTCTCTCTCTCTCTCTCTCTCTCTCTCTCTCTCTCTCTCTCTCTCTCTGGAGTCTGCGAATTTCTTAGCCTTTGATATCTCTTTTCTGGTTCAGCTTAGTGAGACGTTGTTCTCCGAAAGCTATAAAAGAACCATCAGTTAAATTTTTTGCGACGGAGTCCTGCCGGCGAAGCCCACGCTTCGGTACGAGGAGTCCAAGAGAATATTACTTTAGATTACGATAGTTTCCTTCAGCATCGGTGAAGCCCTGCCCAGTTCAGAATGCGCAGCGGGAATCGTCATCGCCTGATGTACGGCCTTATGCATTGGGTCAATTAATGAAACCTTTATTTACGGTTTATTTATTTCCTATAGACTAGATTATTAATAATGAATTTATGAAAAGTTTAATTAGTAATAATTTTTCAGATCTATATTTTTGTTATTATACGATGTTCAAATCGTTGAACGGGTACGTGCAGCTCAGATAAAGAACGGTAACACGTTCACCATACGGAGATATAAAAACATCCACACTTGAATAGCTTCCGGCCGAAAAGATGGACATCGACAGGAAACTTCGTCGTATCTCGGCATCGTGGTCTCTAATTCATTCAATGGCTTGAAACTACTACCAAACGCGAAATTGATTCAGCATTTTCTGTCAAAGAAGAGTATCAAAGTCAGTTCCTGGAAGGTGTAGCGTGCGACGGATAACGCCATTAATAGGATGAAAGGTACCCCGGCTCAGAATTACGAGTTTTTACCGGATTATTTTTTTATGGTTGAAAAAGAAAACCCTGGTTCCCATACCGCGATTAAGATTACCAAGAAAAACCGTTTTTTATACTGTTTCATGGCATTATACGCGTCGGTTATAGGATTCAAAAGTTTGAGGAAGGTTTTTTTTTTTTACATGTGTGTCCTTAAACAAGATATTTTTATCCATTTGTAAAAGATTATGACAAGTCGTTGAATAAAGATGATGCTTATTATGATAATCTTATCATAGTTTCTGGTAGAGTAAAATAGAATGTTTGATCCTTAGTTCATAAAGGATGCAATTATGTATTATTATCACAACAGAGTCAATGTGAGGAAGAATTAATAATCATAATAAATGACTTAAAATGTCCGTGACCTGATTAACTGGGTGGGAGCCCATTAATCGTATAAGGTCATTAATGTGACTAAGTGACAATCCTATTCTGGATTTTGTGTGTGTCACACTCACTAGAAGTGCATTAAGTATGAAGTGTCTTCATACTGGACTGGACCTGACTTAAACTCCGGAATTTATCATATAAGACCGTCACTGATAGCTTCGAGTTGAGTCACTAGTAGATGATCAAATGGATATTCGATCTAAGTCCTGAGTGATCTTGAGTCCGAGCTGCTGGCTTGATTGTTCTTTGATTTAACCGTTAAAGAACACAATATATTACCTTTGTTCCCAACACTATTATTTTGGGAACATGATAGTCAGATGTAGGGGTAGCTTGGTCATAGAAATGGGCATCACACAACTCTCTTCAGAGTCATGATGATTCCCTTGATTGTCGGTGACGAGAAGTAAGAGGTACCCGTGCGTAACTTATGAATCGAAACCATAAGTGGGTTACTCATAATATTACTGACTGAGTCAAGGATAAAAATGCAATGAGGGGCCTAACGGTAGAAACAGCCTGCTCGTGTGTGGATCATCAAGTGAGAGATCAATAACCCGAATTTGATTGTATCAATGGACACCGTGCTCTAATAAAGGGAATAATATATACTGTATCACTAAAGAGTGCAGCCTCGGGTTTATAGTGGAATAACATCGTGGTTTGACGAACACCCTAGCAGTTCGTTGGAGCTTAAGTGATACGGGTCCATGGTCCCCAGGATAGCTCCGTAACGGATGATACGTACGTGATAAAAACATTTGAAATGTTTTTAAGATCATTTAGCAAGACTCATAAAATTGAAGTCTTTGGAACCATACACATTTGAATGGATAGACTTTGGTCTTTCCATAATTGCAGCAAAAGTATCAAATGTTTTGGTATTTGAGAAAAAACCCTAAAATCAATTTAATCCATTGTATCTGTTATGATTTAATATCAACCGTTGGATTAAGATATTGATGAATTAAAAATTAATAACTTGGTGACCAAGTTTTGATTTTCGAATTTGATTAATTAATTATATCTGTTAGATCGGTCTAAAAATTTTAATCTTTACCGTCGGATTACAAATTAATTAATTATATATATTTATATTATTTTTTGAATTATAGTTTATGGATAAATTCAATTTTTTTTATTAAATCTTGTAATATTTGATTTTATCCTAAACTAATTTGATCCATTAGATCGGTTTAAAGATTTATCTCAACCGTTGGATCTAGATAATATTGATTCGAATTTTAATATATATATATAATTCGAATTTTATAAAGATAAGAAGATAAGATTGGATTTTTGATTTTATCCAAATCTTTCTTATTTAATTAAAGGAAACTGTAAGAAATACCCATTTTGTGTCAAACCTTTTAAAAAACTACCCATTGTGTGTGTAAAAAACTACCCATAATGGGTAGTTTTTTAAAAGGTTTGCACAAAATGGGTATTTCGTTAATTAACCCTTTAATTAAATCCCTAATTAATTATATCAATTGGATTTAGATAAGATTAAATCTTGACCATTGGATTGAGATAATTAATTATATTTAATATATAGAATTTGAAATTAGGGAGGAAATTTCTCTAATTCGGTTACAGTCTGAGCCTATAAATAGGAGGCTCATTCTACACATTTTTCACACCTCTCCCCAGAGAAAATTTCGAATTCTCCCTCTCCCTCTCAGGGTCTGCGAACTTTCTCTCTGATCTCTCTTTATGGTTCGGCTTAAGAGACTTAGTTTTCCGGAAGCTTAAAAAGAACCATCAGTTTAAATTTTGCGACGGAGTCCTGCCCGTGAAGCCCACGCTTTAGTACGAGGAATCCAAGATAATATCCCGGAAGATCACGGGTGTTTCCCTCAGCACCGGCGGAGCCCTACCAAGTTCAGAACGCGCAGCCGGAAGTCTACAACTAAGGTACGGCCTTATACATTGGGTCAATAAATGCAATCATTTACTGCTTTCTATTTATTTCCCATAGACTAGATTGTTAATAATGATTTATGAATATTAAATTACTTAATATTTATTAGATCTTGTCATATGGTTATTATCCGATGTTAGAACCGTTGTACGATTAACAAGTTTATCCGCTTTAAAATAAGTTTTTTTAAATGTTACGTGGACGGTTCGACGACGCATTTCGCGATAATATTCATGGGATCTGAGATGTGATTCCCAACAAATGGTATCACAGCCATGGTTCAAGGATAAATATTACGTAATTTAGTTTAACGATTTTAAAGAACGAATTATTTGATGAATAAATTAATTTGAAAATTGAAATTTGATTTCTAGACATTTTAAATATTAATTTAAAATTGGGTAATTACCCGACCTGAATAAATTCGGATTGGGTAATGGGCCGGGCTGCCGAAACAGCCCAACCCGTGGAGGGTGCGAATAAGGGCTGTCAAAACAGCCCCAGGCCATTCGGACAGCAGGCCCACGAGAAACCCGCAGGCCCAGCCCTTCGGGCAACCCAGAGGCGTAGTGAGCGGGCCTGGCGCGCGGGCTACAAGGCTCGCTGCTTGGCAGCGAAATGGACCTGCAGGCACAGCCCGAGGCAGCGCCCTCTGCCCATCCCCTCGCATGGGCTGGGCGTGCCCAATCCGCGGGCATGTAGGCCCGGGCTTAAGCCCGGAAGGCCCACGTGCAATTTTTTTTTTAAAATGGGCCGGATTTTTCACCGACCCAAAAATTCGTGGATTAATATTAATTATTATTTAATGAAATTAATAATTATGAATTAAATTAATTATGTTTAATTAATTTATTAAAATAAAATATGGATGTTTTTTTCGGATAAATAACATTGTGTTATTTTAATTCATAAAATTATATATAGATGTTATTTCATGATAAATAACATTGTCTTATTTAAAATTAAAATATGGATGATAATTCCTATAGAATGATATCATTGTCTTATTTTAATAATTCATAAATAATTATTAATGGGCATAATTTACGTGAATGATAATTCTTAGATTATAAGTATCATTAACATAAAAATACAAATATTCATCATAGATATAATTTATTATAACCTATTTTTATAACTCTTAAACATAGTGTCTATGTTTAGATCATTATTAATATGTCGGTATAGGATATATATAAATAATGAAGAGTAAATGTAAAAACATTTATTATTAGTCGGTAAAATTTCAACCGTACAATCGTGCTAAGGAAGAGGGAATCAAAAGTGGGGCCGGTTCACCATCTACCTGGAGAGCGTACGAGTTGATCTATCAGTACCGACAAAATAATAAATAAGTAACTATGCTTATTTAAAATTATGATAAGTACTTAATAATGCCTTGAAATAAACTTTTAATGTGTCATTAATAGATCGTAATTAAAAACGTTATTTCCGAAAAACAATGCCAAGTATAGAATAATAAGAAAGGTCTCCATTATTACTGTCACAAGGTCTGCTGACCACTCCTCAAGAAAGGTGTGCTTGTGGAAGGTTTGACACGGCGATAGTTCCAAAAGAATATAGAGACGGAAGAATCTTAGAAATGGACCGTGAGTCACCTTCGTGTGACCATTCCTTAAGGACGACGTTTTCAAGAGGATATCGAGAACTGAAAATAGTTGGTTAAGCTTGCACGAATGTTGGTGCTTCCCGACCGTCTATGGTGATAGTTAATAATCATAGAGAACTTTGGTAGTTCTTGTTTTGAATATTAATTAAGTTTATGACTAAAACTTAGTTTAACCAAACTACACGGTTGATACCACGAGTCACCTTCGTGTGACCATGCCTTAAGGACGACAACGATGTGTACAGTCGATTAAATTGTCACGAAATAGTTAAAGGGTTTAATTAACGTTTTCCCAGAACATTTTTGCATCATGTAACTATTTCAAACAAAATATTTTCATAAAACATTCTACCTTTAATAACGTTTAATAAATTTCTTTTTCAATGCCAATCTAAAATGTCGAATCCTATCATGTCACTGCTTTCAAACAACATTCTGGCCGGAAGTAACTTTCCGAAAAGGAAGACAATATGAACATTGTCTTGATCAGTGAGAACATCCGTTTCGTTCTTACTGAAGAATGTCCCCCAACCCCGGCTATTAACAGCGCCAGGGGGTAAAGGAACTCTATGACTCTTGGGTTCATGCAAACAATCGTGCTAAGGCATATATGCTAGCTAGCATGATTGATTCCCTAAGAGTCAAGCTAGAGTAAAAGGATACTGCTTATGAGCCCATGGAATCTCTCCAAGGAATGTATGGAAAGCAGTCTGAGCATGCTCAACATGAAGCGACTCGTCGCTACATGAATGCCAAAATGAAACCAGGAACATATTTTCGTTACCATGTCATGAGCATGACTAATTGGTTCAATGAGGCTGAGCTACATGGGGCCACGGTTAATGAGAAATCTCAGATAAGCATCATTTTTAATTCGATGTCACCTGAGTTTGTTCCATTCACCAGCAACTACATTATGAACAAACTGAAATATGGTTTGACACAGTTGATTAATGAGTTGCAAACCTTTGAGGACATCTTGGGTTTGGTTAAGAAGAAATCCGAATTGAACGTTTTGTTCAAGAAAGGATCTTCCTCTAAAATTCCGAGGATGAAGATAAGCCCGGTCCTAAGAAAAAGTGGGGAAGGAATTTCCAGCCGAAGACGGGAGACAAGAAAGCTGCTGAGAAAGGAATATGCTTCCTTTGCAAGGAAAATGGACATTGGAAAAGAGATTGTCCCAAGTTCTAATATAAAAAGAAGAATGAAACTGGTGAGTGTCTTACCTGATAAGTTTCCTATACACATTTGTTTTAGAAAGTCTTTTTCTCCAAAGTTCTAAAACTGAAACAAGTGATATTCTTTGTTTTTCAGTAGCAGCTAAGGAGTGATTGTTCTATGGTCATCCGAGAGTCTCGGAGATTCAGGTCGGCAGCAACGGAAGAGACTCATGAAGATTTTTTTTTTTCCAGCTATTTACTCAATTTTTGTTTCAGTATGGATCTAGTTTTGTTGAAGGGTGATTTGAAAACCCTTCGACCTTTTCTTTGACAATATTAAGTTTTATTTAATAAAGTTTACTTCTTTCGATCCTATGAAACATTGAGTAAATGAGTTCTCCATTGATAGATAAAGCATGACGCTATAAGCATTAATTTGCTAGGAAAGCATGAAGGTTGATATTTATGCATAGTAATCCACTATGATGGAAATAAAAGACAATAGGAAATTACATTACCTTGTTGTACCAAGTGACAAGTATCACAGCCTCGCCAACAATGTCTGTTGTCAAAGAGAGTGCGGAAATCACAGTCCCAAAATTAGAACCAAGGGATACTCAGATGTAGTGGGAGGTTGAAGAGACCAGTCACCTTAAACTCGGGGGGTACTCAGACGTAGTGGGAGGTTCAAAAAACCTATTGAACGCTACGAGGACACCCAGTTGGAATTTCACCTAGCTGTCACAAACACTAGCGTTGAAGATCCCATAGGCTACAAGCAAGCTATGATGGATCCTGATAAGGGAGAATGGCAGGAAGCCATGAACCAAGAAATAGAATCATTGGATTCTAACAAAGTCTGGGAACTTGTAGACTTACCAGATGGATTCAAAACCATTGGCTATAGGTGGGTATACAAGAAAAAGAGAGGAGTGGATGGGAAAGCTGAAACCTTCAAGGCTAGACTAGGGGCCAAGGGTTTTACCCAGAGGGAAGGTAATGAGACCTTCGCTCCAGTCACTAAGTATAAGTCCATCTGGATTCTCATTCCCATAGCCTGTAGTCTCAATTACGAGATTTGGCAGATGGACGTCAAAACCGTTTTCCTGAACAGGAACATTGACGATAACATCTATATGAACCAACCAGAAGGGTTCGCACAAGAGGGTCAAGAAGGGATGGTTTGCAGATTACTCAAATTGATTGAAGCAAGCTTCCAGATCCTGGAATCTAAGGTATGATGAAACCATCAAGACCTATGGATTCATACAGCACATTACTGAGGCATGCATTTACAACTCAATGATGATACCATGGAGATATTCCTTGTTTTATACGTCGACAATATTCTTCTCATTGGAAAAATGTGAACAGGCTATCAGACGTGAAAGCGTGGCTATCTACGCAATTCCAAATGGAGAACATGGGAGAAGCCACTTATGTTCTTGGGATCCGCATCTGTAGGGATCACAACAACAGGCTTCTAGCTTTATCACAAGCAGCCTACATTGATAAGGTACTTGATCGTTTTGCAATGGCAAACTCTAAGGGAGATAATTTACCAACCAAACATGGAGTGTTCCTTAACAGGAAGAAGTGCCCTACTTCTCCGGAAGAGCAAGACGAGATGAGGCGGATACCCTATGCTTCAGCAGTGGGAAGTCTGATGTACGCGATGTAGTGTACTAGGCCATACATCTGTTACGCTGTGGGAATTGTAAGAAGATACCAATCCAACCTGGGTATAGCTCACTGGACTGCAGTGAAGAACATTCTCAAGTATCTTCGAAGAATGAGAGACTATATGTTAGTGTTTTCAGGATCAGAACTGAATCCACTAGGTTACACTAACTCAGACTTTATGTCTGATAGAGACGCAAGAAAGTCGACGTCGGGAGCAGTGTTCACCCTTGCTGGTGGAGCGATATTCTGGAGAAGGGTAAAACAATCCTGTACCTCAGATTCCATAATGGAAGCTGAATATGTGGCCGCTGTGAGGCAGCCAAAGAATTTGTTTGGCTCAAGAATTTCTACATAAAGGTAGGAGTAGTTCCAGATGTAGATGGGCCCCAAACGTTGTACTGTGATAACAGTGGCGCGGTGGAAAATTCTAAAGAGCCCAGAGACCATAACAAGGCGAAACATATAGAACGCAAATACCATCACATAAGAGAGATAGTACGTCGTGGCGACGTAAGGGTTGTGAAAATAGCTTCGAAAGACTATTTGGCTGATCCATTTACTAAGACGTTGCCAGGGAAAATATTCAGGAGGCATCTGGAGAATATGGGTATGAAAAACATGGGTCATCTTCTTTAAGTACAAGTGGGTGATTTTTGGACTTGTGTCCTTATACAAGCTGTTTTATTCCATTTGTAAAAGATTATGACAAGTCATTGAATAAAAGATGGTGCTTATTATGTTAAACTTATTATAGTTTCTGGTAGAGTAAAATAGAATGTTTAATCCTTAGTTCATAAAGGATGCAATTATGTTATTATTATCACAACTGAGTCAATGTGAGGAAGAATTAATAATCATAATAAATGAACATAAAATGTCTGTGACCTGATTAACTGGGTGGGAGTCCGTTAGTCGTATAAGGTCATTAATGTGACTAAGTGATATAATCCTATTCAGGATTAACTGTGTGTCACACTCACTAGAAGTGCATTAAGTATGAAGTGTCTTCATACTAGACTAGACCTGACTTAAACTCCAAAAGTTATCATATAAGACCGTCACTGATAACTTGGAGTTGTGTCACTAGTTGATGATCAAATGGATACTCGATCTAAGTCCTGAGTGATCTTGAGTCCGAGCGGTTGGGTTGATTGTTCTCTGATTTAACCGTTAAAGAGCACATTGTTATTGTTGTTCCCAACACTATTATTTTGGGAACATGATAGTCAGCAGCAGTAAGGGTAGCTTGGTTATAGATATGGGCATCACACATCTCTCTTTAGAGTGAAGATGATTCCCTTGGTTGTCGGTGGTGATAAGTGAGAGGTACACGTGCGCAACTTATGAATCAAAACCATAAGTGGGTTACTCATGATATTACTGACAGAGTCAAGGAGGAAAATGCAATGAAAGGCAAAATGGGAAAGGCAAAATGGTAAAAACCGTCTGCTCATGTGTGGATCATCAAGTGAAAGATCAATAACCCAAATTTGATTGTATTAATGGACACCCTGCTATAATAAACGGAATAATATATATTGTATCATTATAGAGTGCGGCCTCGGGTTTATAGTGGAATTACACCGAGGTTTGACGAACATCCTCGCAGTTCGTTAGAGCTGATACAAGTTCCAGACTTGATTACAATCATTCCTTAGCTGCTACAAGTTCCAGACTTGATTAGAATCCATTGATTCTATTTCTTGGTTCATGGCTTCCTGCCATTCTCCCTTATCAGGATCCATCATAGCTTGCATAAAGCCTATAGGATCTTCAACGCTAGCGTTTGTGATAGCTAGGTGAAATTCCAACTGAGTATACTCGTACTGCCAGATGTAGGATTCAGGCACAATATCTTCACCTCCAGGCTCACCATCTTCAGTGGCAGCTTCACCATCTGACTCACTGCCAGACGCACCATCTTTACCTTCAGACTCTCCATCTGTCTCACCTCCATCCTCACCGCCATTTTCACTCTCCACTTGCATCTCCACGTCACTCTCTACTACTTTCGTCCCGTCGTCATTCTCCTCTTCAAACCCCGGCGACGGTGACGGTGAAGCTGGTTGTGGGCTCCTCCGTCGTTGGACGATCTGTGAACCACGTTCCAAACAATCCACGAGCATGTGGTAGCGTGGGTCGCGCTCGAGTCCTTACGGTCGGGCGGATATTACATAAGGCAACGTGGCCTCCCCGTCGTGGGACGAAGCAAACTCAATTGTGCCTGCAATTAGGAGAGTAATGTTATATAAAAAAAATTGATACAAGTAGGTTTACAATAGAGCAAAGCAACTAACTAACTAACCCTCGGGATCCTCCCACGTAAAAGACGGTTGCGAATACTGAGTTCAATCCCAGTGTACAACCCTCGGGTTCTCCATTTGCACATATGAGGTAAAGCCCTAGCTCTAGAACCTCAGCTGTAACATTTGCCACTTCCGACAAACACTCGTATGCCAAAATCTGCATGAACTTAACATGTTAGATTGATATATAAGACGTCCATCAGCTCTATTTAAAGAGCAAGAATGCAATGAGAAAAGGCAGATTGTGTGTGATAAAAAAAACCTCTCAAAGTTAGCTTTGTCAAAACCCTCTTATCTCTTGGTGGATTTCTTGAGTGGCGAGTGCAGAAACTTATCTTTCGGTGGATTCCGAGAGTGGCGTTTCTTCTATAAAAAACTTATCTTTCGGTGGATTCCGGGAGTGGTGTTTCTTCTATCCTAGGCTTATCTTGGTGGATTCCGAGTGGCGCCGTTGTTACCTTTACCTTTCATCTTGCTTTGTCAATATACTAGACTTGGGTGTCACCGGTCCGGTATCAGTTGGTATCAGAGCTCAAGTTATTTTTTTTCTCACGTTTTCAAAATCATTATCAACATGGCAAGGTGTGGAAATTCTATTTCTCCTACGTTCAAGAATGCAAGAGTGTATGAAGACATGCTGGAGCTGAAGTCCATGAAAAAAGAGATTGCCGAACTTGAACAACGGATGCGGCAACTTGAAGAGGACCATCAATTTCAACGTTGGCTGGAAGACCGCAACAAGAGTCTATATCATGTTCAAGACCAGGGAGCGGAAGATGATAATCATGAGATGGTTGAAAATTCGGAATTCGAAGAATCCAACTACGATGAACCTGTGTACAATGAGGAAGAGTACCGTGAAGTTTTTCATGATGTTCCTTTATCTGATTATACGGAGTTTGATGAAGATGTCAACAGCGAACCACGATATGATGAGGCGGAATACGATGAATCACTTTACGACGAGGATATCGATGAAAACTCTAGCGAAGAGGAGTTTCATGATGAAGTCTATTCAGAGGCAGAGTGCGACGAAATTGTGTCCGATGACGAGGCGAATATGTCAGCAAACGATGATGGAGAAGTTCTTATGATCCGGTGATTCCACAACTCCAATCACAATGATGGCGACCCATGGTTACGAAAGAACATGTTTCAAACACATTGTACATCGCAAGAGCGTGTATTCAATGTAATCATCGATGGCGGTAGTTGCACCAATATTGTTTCCGAGGAAATGGTACAGAAGCTTGGATGAAAGACAGAACCTCATCCTCATCATTACACCATTCATTGGTTCCAGCAAGGAAGAGGGCAGAAAGTGTCAGAGCGAAGTTTGGTATCTTTCTCGATTGGAAAAAGGTAAAAGGATGATGTGTGGTGCGATGTTATTCCAATGGATGTGTATCACTTGTTGTTAGGAAGACCATGGCAGTATGATAGAAAAGCAGTTCATGATGGATTCAACAACACATACTCATTCGTGAAGGGTGGCATTCAGATTGTCTTGGTACCTATGAAGCCCGATAAAGCCAAATCAATCCACGAAGTGATGAACCACGAGACTCGAGGTCGAGTCTTTTTCAACCAGGGGAGAATGATGCGGATCCAGTGGCGACTAGCGGCAACCTGCATATTGAGTTTGGAAATATTAGTGGGAATAGCAAGACCACACTGCATAGCGGTAAAAGAGCTAGCCGGACTCTTGTGCATAGCGGTAATGGGGCAAGCGAGCATAGCGGAGTTAACGGTTATAGCGGGAATGATATTTACTTGGTATAACTATCTGATTTCGTGGTCTAAGTATGCTCATGGGTAATAGTGTTAGTCTTAATTATGTTAGTGGGATGTATTTAATTTCTGAGTAGTCCAAGGGTTAAGTATAGTATTTATTAGTGTTTTGAGTGTTGTAATGGCCTTAAAAGGCATTTATGGTGGTGGGGATTTCGTGCTCTCTTTATGGGACTGTTTTGGGTCATTGTATTGAAGTTGGAAAGCCTTAGAATCTGGCTGGAGGGGATGTACGAATTTGTAACCCATCAGCTCTATTTAAAGAGCAAGAATGCAATGAGAAAAGGCAGATTGTGTGTGATAAAAAAAACCTCTCAAAGTTAGCTTTGTGAAAACCCTCTTATCTCTTGGTAGATTCCTTGAGTGGCGAGTGCAGAAACTTATCTTTCGGTGGATTCCGAGAGTGGCGTTTCTTCTATCAAAAACTTATCTTTCGGTGGATTCCGGGAGTGGCGTTTCTTCTATCTTAGGCTTATCTTGGTGGATTCCGAGTGGCGCCGTTGTTACCTTTACCTTTCGTCTTGCTTTGTCAATTTACTAGACCTGGGTGTCACAGGTCCGGTATCAAAGATGAGAGTTTTCAAAGCGTTCCTCCAGCGTTCCGTCTGTCACTTTTCCACCGTTCTTGCAATGGGATACGTAGAGGGCTTTCGGCAGGCCACTCTAAAGCATTGTCGGCGCAATTCAGCCCGGTGATGATGGTAAACTCCTTAATTCCGTATCGTAGGGGAATATTGTTGACCAACATCCACATCTTGAAGGGAATTTGTTCGTTACTGATTCTCGATACCAATGTGCAAAACAGTGTGGCAAAGAACTCATATCGAGTGGGGACATCTAATAGAGGCCCAAACTATGTCATCCGGTACCACGCAAGCTCCTCCTCCGCCAGTTTTGTTTTAATGAGATTCGTGATCCTCCTGAAGTTTGTTTCGTCGGAGATGACATCACATTCGTATACCTTGGACGTCCGGAGGACATTACTTAGGTTATTCGAACAAGAAACAAATCATAACTAGATTAGTTTCTATTATACATAGCGTTGATGCAGTATATAGGGAGCAACGGCAAACCGCTAGTGGTAACATACAACGGGGTGTAAATAGATAGTCAGCGGCAATTCTAAAAAACATAGCAGTAATGCAGTATATACGGACCAACGGCGAACTGCTAGCGGTAATAAATAACGGAGCGTAAATAGATAGCGGTATTGCTGAAATAGGTAGAGAACCAACCCTACACTCGTTCTACTTCATAAACCACACAATATAGTATATTGCATGTAAAATAAGTAAACCCTAACATCATTACGAGTCAAAACAGTTCGCAAAGCATAGGTTTCTCAAAGAATAAACATTTACCTCCATTTATGTGGCTTTGGGGAGGATGAAGACGATGATCGGAGAAACTCGTCGCTGAACGGATCGTCCTTTGCCGGGAAAGCAAAGAGAAGAAAGCCTCGTTGCTCGAAGTCGTTCTCGAACCAGAATGAACAGAACAAAAGAACGAGTACGATCGAGAAGAAAAAAAAATGTTCGGAGTCGGAAGAGAGGATCTTGAGAATAGAAAGCGTCGAAGTGAAGTAATCACGGAGAAGAAGCGATAAGATGTTTGGAAAAAAAACCCTAAGAGAAAATATAATAAATAAACCGCTGAACTACCAAAGGGCAAATTAGTAATTTAGCAAAATACTGGGTAAAAATAATTAACAATTAACAATTTGTATTTATTAAAGCAAAAAATAAATATAAAGAAAATTACAGCATATAATGAAGGTAGTGACCGAAACGACATGTCAACCGAGATCTTTCAGCCAATTCTTTCATTACGAGAAAGAATAAGCAATCAGCGAATGCAAAACGCAGCGTTTAAAGAGGTGTGAAACTGTAACAAAGTGGAAGAGAGAAGAGGTTTTGGCGATGGCGAGATCAGAGGCACTCGGTGCGTACAGAGCTCTGCTCAAAGCCACCAAGAAGACTTTCGCCGGAGATCATCTCATGCTCACCCAATCAGCCGTCGAGGTTCGCCGCAAATTTGAGGAGAATCTGAAAGTCTCGTCGGAGATGGAGATTCAGAAGCTTCTCGACGACGCTCGCGAAGCCGCTCATTTCATCACCAATATGATTGTCCAGGCCAAGCGCAATTCCCATGGCGGATTCGGTATTCACTTCCCTTCCTCTGATCTAGCATTTTTCATTGAGTAGGTTGCGAACGGAAGCTGTTTGTTGAAAAGCCTGTACAGGTTCGATTCATATAACATAATCCTCGTATCTAAACCGTAAACGCTCAAAAACTTAAAATTATATAGTAGGGTTTTGACATTGATACGATACAATTTAGGATAAAATAGGTAAGTAAATAAAGATATTATAATATAAATATATATATATATATATGTGTGTGTGTGTCCACGCCATGAGGCGTTGCTTCAAGGCGCTAAATTTAATCAATGAGGTGTTGTCAAGGCGTAAGCCTTGATCTCTCCGTGTGAGGCGTAGGCCTCATCACTATTTTGTTGGCGGGCCTTGATAACGTTTTTTCAAACACTGGCTAAAATCATAGAAAGTTCTCTTGAAAACCATAAGTTTCAGCGGTTGATTAGTTTCGTGCATACAACGCGATCCGGGTTTGTAGCTGTAGAAGATAGTATTTTCTTTTGACCACGATTTTGGTGTCAGTGTCACATGGTCTTTCTAGGTTATGAGTTACGACATGATATCGTTATGTTTAAATGCAGAGGTGAAGCCGGAGAAGGAACACGCCGGAGCAACATTTGAGGTTCCGTCGGAAGAACTTCTGAAACGGTCCGTATGAGGAAACCTTCTTGTTTTAGCGTGAACACCTGACTCAGATTTTACTTCCCCGTTTTAATCTTATACTCGTAGTGTAGTTTTTTAGTAGCACTTTTATCGAAGGATTCACTTGCTAGGCTTTTGATGTTTGTTCTTCAAGTATTAAATCCATGGAAGTGGCTGATGTTGGACTTAGGATTCTACATGTTGATGTACCTTTGTTTCTTGTGAAATACTAATAAATATTGCACAACTTGCAATGCAATACGAAAATTTAAATGAGATTCCGTTATGATCTCATTCCTCCTTGCTATCGTCTTGTTGTTATCCGATTTCTGACATCGTTTTTCCTAGACAATGAGTTTTAACTAGGTTATGTTATTTTATTTCGGGTTTTGTTTCTTATGATGTGTTTAGCATCAATGTTGTGAATAACGTATTTAAGCCTCGAGGCGTTTTCTCGCCTTGCCTCAAGGCGTATAGCCTTGAGGCGTTCGAGGCGTAAGCCTTGATAAATACTATATAATAATTTAAAAATAATATAAATAAGATAGATAAAATAATTTTTTAAAATAAAGCCAAATCCAAACACTTAAGACTTAATAATTCAAAAACTTAAAGACTCAAACCCTTAAAAACTTAAAGACTCAAACACTCAAAGACTTAAAAGATCAGAAACTTAAAAACTTAAAAAGCATAAAATATAATATATCAATAGATATGGAAAAAAATATGGAAAAAAATCACAGAATATAATTTTAAGCCTCGAGGCGTAAGCCGAGGCGCACGCCTCACTCTTTCCTTTCAAGGCGTAAGCCTCGTTGCGAATATACCATACGCCTCACTGAGGCGCGCCTCAAGGCGCGCCTCATTGTCGTTTTTCACAACACTGTTTAGCATCTCTGCTTTTATTGATTGTTTCATTTGCGGCTCTTATCAGGCTCTCTGTTATTAGCAAAACTTTTATTATAATTTTTCGCACCGAATAAGCGACAATAAAATCGGGAACTCGACACTTAATCCATTGTGTCATTTAAGTTCATACGTCGTGACTTGTGATGTCGTTTCCGCTGAGTAATATTATTCCACCCTGAAGAAATGGTATTTGTCTTGCAATGTAGTTTCTTTTATTTTTCTATATTATATCATATCTACAATATTATTCTTTATAAGCATGAACAACATATTTAATATGTATCGACTGTCTTAAAAAAAATCATCCATGTACGAACGAACATTATGATAAAATTGTCGTTTATCTTTTCATATTCTATAGAATATGTCGTTGTGTTACATTTGTACGTTTTCGTTTAAAATGTCATTTTCGGACTCTCTACCGTTCCCTGATTGTAATGTAAGGGTGAACAAAGTGAACAAAAGAAACCGTCAATCGATTTTTTTTTTTTATCGGAAATCGACATCGATTAAACCGCAAACCGAATTAAAGCTTTTAAAATCGAATATACTAAAAATAATCGAATATTCGGATTAGATTAAAATAGGATGTTCAATTTTGATATGAAAACCGCAACCGTTTACCCGTTTATACCGTTTTATCCCTAAATCTTATATAATTTTATTTTTTATCGGTAATAACCATACTTATCACGATGCCGAAAATAATTTTTTTACACTCCTTTTTCAAAATACATTTTTAATCATGTAGTTGTAGATGGTAAAAACATATCATATTGATATAATTATGGACATTAAGAACTTGGAATTTAAACCAAAGAACTTAGAACTTATTTTGACTAGACATTTTGTTGTAAGAATTTTATAAGTGTTATTTCTTTTCTTTGAGATTTTCTTACTTCTTTGTTTAATAATTATTTGTTGTGGATCATAGATGCAATAATTGTATGAAGAAAAAAATGATATCACCGCGACCAAAATCAAATACCAATTATACGGTAGAGATGGTTTTCATCTTTTAAATCAAGGTATTCAATTTTCATTATAAAATATCGAAATGCGATATTTTGTCTATTAATTTTCAAATACCGCACCAAATACCCGTTTGTTCACCCCTACGTGATATTAGTTATACATATCCGAAGTAAAGTTAGACAAATAAAGGGATATTAGTGGCAAAACTACTCAAGTTGTTTGAAAATGGGTGGCTATAGACTCTAGTTAAAAAAATTGTGGCAAAAGTCGCCAAGTTCCCCCTTTTGTAAAAATATTCGAATTCCATCCATTAAAATGTTACTATGTTAAGTGGGCTATCAAATGTTATTTTTGGCATAAGTACCATATTTTTCTCCACATGTCTTGAGTTCTTCTACAACTACAAGCTCTTATTTATCATTTTTACACCAAATGAATTAATCACATTATCATTCATAAATGCCAAATAACTGGAAAATGAGAAGCATTTTGGGAAAAATCATTTGGGCTGGTTGGCGAGGAAGTGTGACAATCATTGAACAAGGCAAGGTCAGCGATATCCAGTTTCTCGCATTCTCTTGAACAACAGGGTTGCTCTTTTGCTGTGCAAATTAAGGAGTATCGGCACGAGCAATCAGATACGTACAAAACCCCCATTATACTTCTCTCAGAACACTAATCGAAGATCGAAGATCAGTCTGATCGCACACACAGCTCTTGTCGGATGTCGGGACCACCGGAGGCTCGGGGTAGTTTTGGGAGAGCCTCACAGCCGGAGCGTCCCTCTGCAGAGTCCTGAACGTGTTGAAAGGTGGAGACGCGATGGCCAAGAGAGGGAAGGTGAGTGGTGATGAGCTGGGTCAAGCTGAGTCGCACCTCCATGGACCTCGCGGCGAGCCAGTGCAAGTCCTGCTTTGTCTTCTTGAGATTCTCCACCATTGAAACCCTAGCTCAGAACTTGGAGGTGCGGAAATGAGTGTGCGAGCCCGGAGGATGGCGGCCCGCGAAGGTGAGCGCAACGGATGGCTTCCAGGGTAGTTGTTGAGGCGGTTTTGCATACTCAACAATCACAAGGTTTAACCCTTGTTTTTTTTAGAAAAAGGTTCGGTTTCTCCCGTTTATTAGTTATGAATACTCGAAAGAAATGGTGTTGAGAATGATGCTTGTATATTGATCTTGTTGTGAATACATGGAGGTTTTTCTTCTTTTTTTTTTTCTTTTTTTTTCGGATCCTTTACAAATTGAGTTCCTCTTCCCCTTTTATAGACTTTTTTACTTTTCATATCATACATTTTCCCACCCCTTGTTGCCTTCCATCACGCATTTCCCTATGAGTGATTTTAGGAGGCATGGTTGACCCATGCTTTGCGTGATTTGAGGTTGCCGGCCACGCCGAGTAGGTGAGACAGGCATGAGCCTCATTTAATGGGCGTCACATCGATTGCCATTCGGCGTCGCAAGCTCTGATGTCGACACCTCTCGTCGATGCTTGGCGCGTTCCCTCTTCTTGCGAGGGCTGGGTCTTCTTCTCGTCGGCCGTGTGGCCTGCCGTCGCCCTCAATTCCCCCCATCAGCCTTCGATACCCCTTGTCGGTCTTCTGCCTTCCTCTCTCCAGACCTTTTGTGTGTCGTTGCCTTCTCTATTGGGAACAGGCGACGCCGGCTTCTTTATAGATTGGGCCTGATCGGGGTTAAGATTGGATCCGACCGGATCCGACCTTAACAGTTACCCCCTCCCCCATTTTATCAAGTGTTTAGCACTTGGTAAAATGAGAAACACGACCGAGGCCATCTGAGCCTCGTCAGGGGCTTCTCTGCCGGGGTCGTTTCGGCTAGGGCGCCTTTGTTTAGGGTATTTTGACGAGGGCACCTTCGTCGGAGGCACTTCGACGGGGGTTCTTTCGTCGAGGGCTCCTTTGTCGGGAGCGTCTACGTCAGGGTCATTTAGGCGAGGGCGCTTTCATCGGAGACAAACTGGCGATGAGACTTTCGTCGAAGGAGGCTTAATCGGGGTCCTTTTGACGAGGGCGCTTTTGTAGAAGACACTTGTGTCGAGGGTGTTGGACATATTTTGTATATGCCTTCTATTCAGAGGCTAATCTCGCTTGTATAAGATTATGGTCGGTTACCTAGGAATGAAAGGTTCTTATTAATGTTAATTTCATGTAGTTATCTACGAATTATAGATATAATTATCAAATTGAATGTTTGATCCTTAGTTCTTTAGCTTTTACATTTATGTTAAGTCATCACACTGGGTCTGTGTGTGAGGAGGTTTGACTAACATAAATAAAGAACTTAAAATTGGTCCATAGTCTAGATCGGAAGTGAGAACTTCTGATCGTGAACGACTATTGGTGAACTTAATAGATTACATTTATGTGTTGACCTATTAACGGGTCAGAGTTCTGTCCATGCACTGTTAAGTTCATCGGGTATAAAGTGTCTTCATACTGGACAGGGACAAACTTATATCCGAAATCATCATGTAAGTCCGTCACTGATGAAAGTACGATAAGGTCGTTAAGATGATCAGATGAAATCGGTTGATGTCCCGAGGTAATATGGGTTTATACGGTTTAACTTAAACGATCTTTGATTTAATCGTTTCAGTTTACAATCAAGTATCCCCAACACTTTTATTTTGGGATCAGAAGGTTGGCCGTAGTAAACTGCATATTACTGATATGGATAATAACTTTATGATTTTCTTATTATGATTTTGTGGGAAGCAAATAAGTACTTATGG
This sequence comes from Parietaria judaica, assembly GCA_954871525.1. Lineage (NCBI taxonomy): Eukaryota > Viridiplantae > Streptophyta > Magnoliopsida > Rosales > Urticaceae > Parietaria > Parietaria judaica. The sequence goes on from OX940860.1 coordinate 62,017,593, forward strand.
CCAGCTTATGGCGGATTCATAACCCGATAAGTGAGTAGTTTGCATATTACAGTAGTTTGCAGAACGGTAATAATATATTTACTCTTTCGATCAAAATCATAATAATACAAAAACCGATCAATTCGGATATCTGATTGCATCAATGGACACTTGTGATCAGGAAGATATAATTATACACACTTGAGAGTTCAGCTTCGCGTTACAGTGGAATGTTACCAAAGTTGGTGAAAGTTCTACACTTTCACCGTAGCTCGGGTATGTTGTCCAGTTGTCCCCTTTGTAGCTCCACAAGGATGACACCGCAATTATGTTTAATATACTAGTTAAACATTGAATAGATCCAATCAAGAGTGATTCGGGATTGTTGTCACGAATTCTCTCATTAACCTAAAAGTGGCAAAATTACCAAAGTTTTTGGTCTACTTTGGTACTGGCCGGGAATGTGAAAATTTGATATTTGAATTTGACCTGTGGATAATTCAAGGTTTATGAGAAATCAAATTCTGTGAATTTATCATTTTGAATCGTACAATTCTGATGTACGGTTTGAGAGTTATGGTCAAAACAGTTTTTCGGCGAAGGCCGAAATAGTCACTGTTTTTACATGCGAATTTGAGAGACAATTAAATATTGGATTTAATTCCCGGAATATTTAATTAAAAAAATAATCATAATGATTTTCGAATTATGGTTATAGTGATTTTAAATCTTGAAAATATAAAGATTTGATTTATTAAATGTTTTAGAGTATTTTCTGAAAAGATAAGATTTGATTTGGATTTATTATTTATTTGATTTAATCATTAAATCAAATCTTTGAGTGAATATCTCTAAATTGGTTGAGATAATCTCTCTAAAGTGATTGGGATCAGCTGCCTATAAATAGAGGATCCCTAGAACCCTAAATCACACACAATACATCCTAAAAACTTCAGAAAAGTCGTTTTCTCTCAGCCTCTCTCAGTTCCTACGAATTTCTCAGGGAGAATTCTTCCTGTGATTTTGCTTTTGGGGTTTAGAGGTTATTTTAGAAGAGCCCATGCTCTTGGCGACGTAATCCCCGAGTCATACATCGGAAGACAACTGGGAGCTATCTTCTCGCAGAAAATTGCAAAGAGCATGTAGATCGGAAGGCATGAAGTTCTTGAAGATCAAAGAACGCAGACAGAATCGTCGAAGGTGTCAGGTACACGTTCTTGTATTTATCGTTATGAGATTATTCACTTTTACTCAAGGCTCAGATTAAAACCAATAAACATGTTAATAAATTAAATTTAATTAATTCATCACGATCGGAAAAATTAATTGTAAGTTGAGTTTGATACAGACGGTTTGACAGGGTTTTTGGTATGAGACTCTAACCCAGTAAATTTTTAAAATGTCAAACCGTGTGCCTAAATCAACGATTACAATTTCTTTGGAGCCGACGGTGACCGATTTGGGTCTAGATCCGTAGGCACGGCTCGGAATCGGCATCAGAACGATATCGATTCCAACAGAGGGCATCTTCTGTTGGGAAGTTCATTACGTTTCCCGATAATATTATCACGATTTATGCCGTCAAGCCGTCTGGGTAACATTTAAAAAATATTTTAAAGCGAAAAAACTTGTTACCCGTTCAACGATTTGAACATCGTATAATAACCAAAATCAAGATCTGATAAATTATTACTAATTTAACTTTTCATAAATTCATTATTAATAATCTAGTCTATAGGAAATAAATAAACTGTAAATAAAGGTTTGCATTTATTGACCCAATGCATAAGGCCGTACCTCAGGTGATGACGATTCCGGCTGCGCGTTTTGAACTGGGCAGGGCTTCACCGATGCTGAGGGAAACTCCCGTGATCATCCGGGATATTCTCTTGGACTCCTCGTACCGAAGCGTGGTCTTCACCGGCAGGACACCGTCGCAAAATTTTAACTGATGATTCTTTTAAAGCTTTCGGAGAATAACGTCTCACTAAGCCGAACCAGAAAAGAGAGATCAGAAGCTAAGAAATTCGCAGACTCTAGAGAGAGAGAAAGATCGAATTCTTGCTCTTGGGAGATGTGTGAAATGTGTAGAATGAGCCTTGTATTTATAGGCTTATGGAGAAGCCAATAATGGAAGCTTCCATGCATAAATTTCGAATTCTATAATGGGCAAATATAATTAATCACTCCAAACCAATGGCCAAGATTGAATCACCAATGATCCAAAGGTTATGATTAATTAGGGATTTAACCAAATAAGGAAACCATGAATAAATCAAATATCCATTCACTTCCTTATTAATAGAATTCGAATTCCCTTTTACACTAATATGGATAATTCTAAATCAATAGTCTAGATCCACTGGTTGGAATTAATTCCATAACCAATCTAATGGACCATATTGATTTAGCATAAAATCAAGCCTCGTTACTTGTTTACCAAGCAAAAATTCGATCTCCATTATAAAGAATTCGAATTTTTCCTTTCCATATATTCATGTTAATTAATTTCCAATTCAATGGTTAAGATTAAATCTTAAACTAATCCAATGGATATAATTAATTAACCATATTCGAAATCCATGCTTGGTCACCAAGTCATTTTCGAATTTAGCCTTCCAAATTAATTATCATGATCCAACGGTTAAGATCAAACTTGACCGATCTAGTGAACCAAATTAATATCAAGGTTTTTCATTAATACCTAAACATAGGTACTTATGCCGCATATTTGGAAAGTCCAAATCCAAGCAAATTCGTGTAAGCCCAACTTACACATTTACATATCCCGCATTATTTCTACACATTTATATATATACCAAATATATATATTTATTTAAATAACATAAATCTATTAATTATTAATAAGAATATTAATAATTATATCCAAATAATTAAATTATATTATTGACCTCTGGTCTCAATATCACACATTAAATGTCGTGGTGCAACATCACCATTTAAATTCGTAACATGTGATTAAATTTCACATTTTTACGAAAACGATCGTAAACTTGGAAATTCTCTAAATCACAAACCGTACGTCGAAACAGCTAGGCTCCAAAAGCAAAGTCTCTTAGAATTTAATTTCCAACAACTTTGCAGTTGATGAAAAATCTAAATTCAACTTTCTTTTATCAGTTAAATTTCCAGCACCAAACTTTGGTACTTTTGCCACGTCAAAAATAAAACTTCTAAAGTCTAACATAGACTGTAGTTTTATGAATCATGACAAATGATAAAATATACCGAATGTATAAATCACGTACGTATCATCCGTTCTGGAGCTATCCTAGGGACCATGGACCCGTATCACTGAAGCTCCAACGAATTGATAGTGGTTCGTCAAACCTCGGTGTTATTCCACTATAAACCTGAGGCTGCACTCTTTAGTGATAAATTATATATTATTCCCTTTATAGCAAGGTGTCCATTGATACAATCAAATTCGGGTTATTGATCTTTCACTTGATGATCCACACACGAGCAGGCGGTTTTTACAGTTTTGCCTCTTATTGGATTTTCATCCTCAACTCAGTTAGTAATATTGTTAGTAACCCACTTATGGTTTTGATTCATAAGTTGCACACGGGTACTTCTCACTTCTCACCACTAACAATCAAGGGAATCATCTTGACTCTGAAGAAAGCTATGTGATGTCCGTGTCTGTGACCAAACTACCCTTATCTGTTGACTATCATGTTCCCAAAATAGCAGCATTGGGAACGACAATAAAATGTGTTCTTTAACAGTTAAATCAAAGAACAATCAAGTCAACAGTCCAGGCTCGAGGTCACTCAGGTCTTAGATCGAATATCCATTTGATCACCTACTAGTGACTCAACTCAAAGTTGTTAGTGACGGTCTTATATAACAACTTCCGGAGTTTAAGTCAGGTCTAGTCTAGTATGAAGCCGCTTCATACTTAATGCACTTCTAGTGAGTGTGACACACAAACTTAATCCAGAATAGGATTATCACTTAGTCACATTAATGACCTTATACGATTAAGGAGCTCCCACCCAGTTAATCAGGTCACGGACATTTTAAGTTCATTTATTATGATTATTAGTTCTTCCTCACATTGAGTCGGTTGTGATAATAATAACATAATTGCATCCTTTATGAACTATGGAACAAACATTCTATTTTACTCTACCAGAAACTATAATAATATTAATATAATAAGTAACATCTTTTATTCAACGACTTTGGTCAAAATATTTTACAATTGGGCAAATGACAACTTGTTTAAGGACACTTGTCCAACATCTTCGTCGAGGCCAACTGGCGAGGAGACTTTGTCGAGGGTGCTTGGATGTGAGGCGTTTCATTTTCCCGACAGTCTCTGGTGTCCGGGCCCACCACGCATCACTTCATAGGGTGCAAGGCCCAGGGCTGTTTTTGTCGCTCCTGATCTTTCCCCCGAAGCCAAGTCCTTCCGGGCGGCTGCTTCTTTGACTGAACGTCCGGGCGAGGGCACGCGCGATTCCCCCGCTCCGAAGAAAGCGAGGGATGATTTTGTCTCCCCCGATTCTTCCTCTGGCGCCAAGTCATCCTGGACGATCGTCTCGTCGGCCGAGCACCGGGGCGAGGGAACGCGTGATGTACCCAATCCAGTGAAGCTGAGGGCCGACTTTGTTGACCCCGCCCCTCAGTCAACGACACCGTCGAAGGCTACCTCATCTTCGGCCACTGGCGAGGCTCCCGAACTCCCTCCCTCCGTCATGACGCCTGACGCCGCTGTTGGCACGATCTCCCTTCCTTCGGAAGGAGTACTGGCTCCCTTTGTCCCTCTCCCCTTCGAGTAAGGAGAAGAGAGGGACGACGACCCTTCCAAGGCAGAGGAGGCCGCGGCCAATTTGATATTTTTCCTTCCGGGGGGAGCGTTAGGCTCTGTTACCGACGTCCGAGGATCCTCCCCCGAGGGCCGCGCTGTTCGTCCTTCTGGCGCAAGTCCGAGCATCGCCGTCTCCGAGGCCCCGACCGATGCTGCGAGGGTAATCTCCTCCGTGGCCGACTCTCTTGTTGGTGCATCCGTCGATCGGGTCGCGGACCCGCTAACGTTGACGGCTCCAATGCTCGTAGATGCAGAGGCTACCTCGGCGACGCAGGGTCTTCTACTGCTGATAGCTTCTGCTGGTGTAGTTTTGTCGTCGATCGCTACTTTGGCGGAACAAGGTTCCTTGTCTTCAATGGCTCCTGTCGACGTGTCCTCATCGACGATGGTTACCTTTGTCCCTTCTCCTTCTCGGGGTGATCGGTCTCCTCCTCCCGATTTCTCTCCCGTTCTTTCTCCTAGTCTTTCGCCAAGTCTCGGGCCGTCGGCGCCTTCCTCGTGCGCTACTGTTCGCTTCCTCCTCGTTCTTATTGTCGACTCGCCCCTTGAAGATTGGACGGCTTATTCGGTCGCCGCCTGCAAGGATTTGACCTTGCTTAACCAGCCGTCGTCCGACATTCTTCATCCTTTCGAAGACAATGCCAGCTATGCCAGCTTTGTCACTAATATTTTTCGGAGTGTGGCGCGGGCGAACGATTTGTTCCTCTCCGAGTCTAAGGACGCTTCACACATCGAGAGTCGAGCGTCCGCCCTCGCCTCGCAGCTTGCCAAGACTCAAACTCAGCTTGAGAGGGCAATTTCCAATGAGCAGAGGGCGAAAGTGGTCGCGGCGACTGCCTAGCTAGGGGAAACATGTTTTAAGCTCAAGGCAGAGGCAAAGCTTCGCTAGTCGGCTGAGGCCAAGCTGGCGGAAGAGTGGGAGCGCCATCATGCCGCCGAGGAGGACTGGCTGGTAGAGGAGCGGGAGCGCCATCGCCTAGCCGAGGAGGCCCTCGAGGTGAAACTACAGGACAAATCTAACCGCCTTGCCCAAATTAGCGGGGTTGTAGGGTCGCCTGCCGTCGAGGAGGACCAGCTCGTCCACTGGGTCAGGGAGCTGTCCGCTCAACTGGAGCAATCTTGGTCCGCGCTCAACAACGTCGTCGCGGAGCTGGAGGCAGCACAGGTGGATGTTGCCGAGGAGAGATATGCCCATCAGGGGATGTTTTAGAATGCCCACGCCAAACTTGACCGGTTGTTGGAGAGGTACCATGCGCTCGATGAGTCTATCGACTTCCATCGCATGCTTGATGGATGTCGGTCCAATATTCTCCTAGTCAAGGGCCTTCTTTATGACACGACAATCGAAGTCCTTCGGTTCGTCTTTAGAGGTGGTATGCTCTGCGCGAGAAGTATGCCGTCGACGTGGCGGAGTGGTAGCAGAAAGCCGCTGAGGATCCTAACTCCCCCTTGTCTCCGTATGATCCTCCAAGAGTTGACGAGCGTCGGTTGGCGGCTCTGGGCGCCGACGACGCTCCTATCGATCCTTCCTCGTCGCAGGGTGAGTATGGCTCCAACGTCGACGCCCTATCTACCCCGGCCCTGGAGGAGGAAGTGTTGGTTCCCGTCCAGGGCTTCCAGTTCGACATTGTGGATGCCATCGACTTCTCGAAGTAGATCGTCGACCTGCCAGCCTTGCGTGTGCTGTCAAAAATTGAGATATTTAACAACAAACTGAGTAGCAGTCAGGGCCTTTTGGGCGTCCGAGCTTGCTACTCGGTTTGTTCTTTTTTTTATGAGAGGTGGTGTTAGATATATATATATACATATATATATATATATGTGTGTGTGTGTGTATGTCCCCCCCCCTTCCGAGATGGCATTGCGCCTCGACCGTGACCGTGGGCATTGCGCCTCTTTTAAATGTCTTCTCGGCATTGCGCCGTTGATCGATGGCTTTGCGCCCTATGGGCATTGCGCCTCTTTTAAATGTCTTTTTGGCATTGCGCCGTCGATCGATGGCATTGCGCCCTTCAGTCGGCTGTTCTTCCTGTAGGTTAGGTGTTTTATGAAAATGAAGAGTCATGAGTTCCGGTCTTAGAGTCGAATTTTGAACTTCTTGATATATATATAAAAATGGTGGGGGTGGGCAAAAGCTGCCACACTACATATGAGGTAGATAAGGAACAGTCGTTGCGGCTACTGGTATTACTTTTTCAGTTGCTTCACATTCCATCTTCGTATCACCCTCGCGCCTTCAGAGTTCTTGAGCTCGTAGACGTCTGGCTTGATGATCCCTACCACCAGGTATGGCCCTTCCCAACTCTGCTCTAGTTTGCCGGCATTGATCTCGGCTGTGTTTTGGAAGATTTGCCTCAGGACCAATTCTCCCACTCTGAATCTCCTCGGTCTAACCCTCTTGTTGTAGTGGCGGGCTATTGTGCTTTGGTAATTGGCGATGTGCACGCTTTACTGCTCTCGCGTCTCGTCGACATGATCGAGCTGATACCGCAAGCTCTGGTAGTTGGCTTCCTCATCGCGCGGGGCCAACGTTCGTCTGAGGCTTGGAACTCGTACCTCCACCGGGATCACTGCCTAGACTCCGAAGGCCAAGGCAATGGGGGACTCTCCGGTCGCCGGATGTGGAGTCGTTCGGTAAGCCCACAGTACGCCGGGCAGTTCTTCCGCCCACAACCCTTTCTTCTCGTTGAGCTTCTTCTTGATGGTGTCGACTATAGTTCTGTTGGCTGCCTTGGCATTCCCATTGCCTTGCGGGTATCGGGGCGTCGAGTTGTTAAGCTTGACTCTCCGTCGACTGCAGAAGTTCTGGAAGCGTCTCGAGGTGAACTGAGAGCCGTTGTCGGTGATTATTTCCCTTGGTAGCCCAAAGCGGGTGAGGTTGTTCTTCCAAACGTAGTTCTTGACGTCGGAGTCTTTTATGCTGGCGTAGGATTCAGGCTCCGTCCACTTTGTGAAGAAATCTGTGATTACGAGCATGAACCTCTTATAATTTCTGCCGACGGGCATGGGTCCGACGATGTCCATTAACCACTTCATTAATGGATATGGAACGGCGACCGCCGACAACTCTTCCGCCGGGCAGTTTATGGAGGGGGTGTGGCGTTGGCATATGTCGCACCTCTTTGCGTGGTTGTTGCAGTAGGCGACCATGGTTTCCCAGAAGAAACCCTGCCTCTTGGTTTTTTGTAGCAACAATCTTCCGCTGGAGTGGTTCCAGCATTCCCCGCCTTGGATTTCCCGCAGCACAAATTCGACCTCCTTTTTGCCCAGACACCTCAGGTATGGGCCCGCAAAGCTCCTCCAGTACAGTTTTTGTTGCAGGACTGTGTACCTGGAGCTTTTCACCCTGACTTTTCTCGTCTCCTATCGATCCTCGGGTAGGGTTTTGTCGAGGATGTATTTTCGAAGGGGGGTTCGCCAGTCGTCGGTTTCGTCATCATTGATCACGCAATGCTCTTCTTCTTGCTCGTCAACCTACTCGATGTCGTGGATGTCCGCCTCGTAGATCGCATCTTCCTTGCGCCTATCATCGACCCTCGCCTTCTTCTTCTCGGGTCCATCTTCCTTGCGCCGGCCTTGGTGGTTGAGCCCAGCCCTGCTAGCGCGTCCGCATAAGTATTGTCTCCCCTCGTCACCTGGGTGAGGCTGAAGTGTGCGAATTTCTTGGAGAGGGCCTCAGTGATTTGGGCGTAAGCCTCCATCCTCTTGTTATGCCGTTCGTATTCCATGTTCACTTGGTTGACTATCAACTGTGAGTCCGAGAAGACGTCTAGACACCTAACTCTGATGGCGAGGGCTGACTCCATCCCGGCGATGAGCGCTTCGTACTCGGCCTCGTTATTGGTGGCACGGTAACCGAGGCGGCATGGTTTTTCCACGACGTGCCCCATTGGAGAGATGAGTCTGGTTCCGATGCCTGACCCTTGAGATATGTCTAATCCGTCGACGTTCAGCTTCCAAGTTCCGGCTTCATCGTTCAATTTTGCCGCTTTCGTCGGAAGCTCGATTAAGAAATCTGCTAACACTTGGGATTTAAGGCTTATCCGGACTCGGTATTCCACGTCGTATGCGCCCAGCCTGATCGACCACTTTGTCATTCTTCCCGACTGGTTGGGGCTGTGGATGATGGAGCGTATTGGCCTCTCAGTCATGACGACGATGGTGTGGGCTTGAAAGTGATGTCACAACTTGGTTGATACCTCAAACATGGCCAAGGCTAGCTTCTCGACTTGTGGGTACCCTCTCTCCGCGTCGAGAAGCTTGCGGCTGATGTAAGAGACGGGCCTCTGTTCTCCCTTGTCCTCCCTGACCAGCATTCCACTGACTGCCTCGTTCGATACCGCTATGTACAAGTACAACGGTTCTCCTGGCGTTGGCTTGGTCATCACCGGCGGCGACCAGAGGTACCCCTTGAGCTCTTGAAATGCCTTCTCGCAGTCTTCGGTCCATTCAATATTCTTGTTCTTCCGCAGCAGCTGATAGAAGAGGAGGCCCATGTCTGTCGAGCGCGATATGAACCTGTTCAAGGCAGTAATCCTTGATGGCGTGATAACTATCTGAAAATAGAGTTCTTATACGATTTTTATAGATAAATTCATAAGCTCCGAATGAAAGATCGATATGAAATTGATGTTTATTGTCCAATTTAGGATAAATTGTAAATGATTGAACATATTTTTGTGAAATTGAAAATAAACACATAAATTGATTTACATTGAGAAAAAAGAACCAAGTTTATGTGTATTATTATATGTTCTCCCAGTTGGGCTTTAATTAATAACATGTTAAGATTGAGCTTTATTAATTGGGCCTAATTACCAAGAGAAAATGCCAAAAGAGGAAAGAAAACCTAATGAGCGTTTTGTCTTATAAGGAAAGGGTCTCCTTTGAAGAGAAGCAGCAGCCGTTGGAGAGCAAAAAAAAAAAAGGAAGTGAGGAAAGAAGGCTGAAAGAAGCAAGTAGCAAAATAGAGGAAGGAGCTTAAGAAAGCAGCTGCTGGAATTGAAGAGAAGAAACGAAGAGAAGACTATTTTGAAGAGGGATTCAAGAACTACTCATCATCAAGGGAGCTTGCTACAAAGAGTTCTTCTAAACTCTTATTTTCATTAAGCTTGTTCTTTGAATTTATTGGATGAATTGTAACTTAAACAAAGTTATGTTTTTTAATTTTTGTTGTTCAAGTATGGACTAATTTCTTAAGGTTGGGTGAATGATGAACTAAGGGTTTTATTCAAATATCGTTTGTGATGGAATTTGTATTTTTTAGTTCTTGTTGAATGCTTAATTTTGTCATAGTTCTATTTCTTGTTTCAACTTAATAGAACTCTAGATCTAATTAGTATCAGAAGACTTGAGTTAGATTGGAATTACAACCTCGATATACGTTTAATCTCGTGATTTCTTTCATAGGATTGAGATGAGTATAGGAATATATTAATCTCCGTGTAGATCGTGAAATTGGAACATAATTTTAACCCGTAAGTAGTCTTATCCAAGGATTTGAATGCCATTTTTGCCAAAAAATTGTTTGCCGTTATCGGCGGAGTAATCGTTTACCGATGGATTTATCGATGGAAAACCTATAAAATTATCGTTTGCCGTTATCGAAACTTATCGAACTTATCGATAGATTAATCGGTTATCGATGGATTTATCGATAGAAAACCTACAAAATAAATAAATTATAATAACAATTATTATTTACAAATTATAAGTTGTAACTTGTAAGTCAAAATACTCTCTTTAGTTATTTACTATTAGATAAAATATGCTTATTTGATAAATTTTGGAAAGAGTCAAAGTCATATTTTACTAAAATAAAATATATTAAAATCACCAATTGTTAATTATATAAAATCTGCCCACTTGAAGTTGTATCAAAAAAATTTAAGAACTAGCTCAATTTAACCAATTTCCTAAAAATATGTACTTTTGCCTCAATAATTGGAAAACGTCAAATTACAAAACAAATTATGTCAACCATACAATTTATGAATTATATACAATATTATAAAATGAAATTACACCAAAAAAAGTCGATTAACTAGCTCAATTAACCAAATTCTGAAATATATGTACTTTTGCCTGAATAATTGGACAATTCGGGAAAACGTCAAATTGCAAAAAAAATTATGTCAAACACACAGTTTCCTAATTATATACATTGTTAAACAATGAAATTACATAAAAAATATTAAAAATATAGCTCAAGTTCAACAATTTCCGAAAAACAAACACTTTTACCACAATTATATAACAATTCAAACAAACACTAAAATCACTCCAAATCTGCAAAAAAAAATAACAAAAATCACACAAACTATTATAATTCATCCATATTCCTTAATAAACCTAAAAAAATCAAATTCAACAATAACATTTGATTCAAAACCTAAAATGTACAATCAAAGTATCATGAAACTCAAAGTTGAACTTTCATTCAACCTAATAGCTTTCTATGTAACTATATGAAATATAGAATAAAATTGTGAAAAATTGACATGATTCATACATTTACAACATTTAAACTTCAAAACACTCAAGATCCACTAAAAAAACCCTAAAAATACCTTTAAATTCCAAAATTAAAAGAAATTGGAACTTTTGCCGCGAAAAAAAAACTATATTGGGGGTTGACTTATAGTTTTTGACCGAAAAATAACAAGCCTTTCGAAAAAATACACTTGAAACCTTTGCTGGAAAAATGACTTGCTTTTCGAATCGAAAAATCGCGGTAAGTATAAAACGACAACGGTTAGAGGAGATAAGTTACCGAGAAGTGGTTTTCAGCGATTAATCGCTCGATTATCGCAAAATTTTGATCCTTGGTCTTATCATAGGAATATGAAGGATGAGCTTACAATCGGTTTTCAAATGGAAGTTCGGAAGAACCTAAGTTATTGTCGTTTTTCAGATCACTTGGAATTGCAATAACATTTCTGTAGCATTCGGTAATTCATAAGAACCCGAAGTAATTCATGAGCCCAACTGTTTCCTCTCATCATTTATCAAATTACTTGTCTCCCCTGTTCCGAATATCTTTAATTAGTAGTTTGAACATCAATTTAGTTTACAATTTGAATGAATATTGATTTCTATGAATTTTCTCATGTTATCTCATCTTTTTATAACTCGTGATAAATACAAAAATCGACTTAGTCTCCGTGGGGTCGATCTTTGTGCCTTACGGAATGTATTACTTGTCGACACGTGCACTTGCGTAAATTTGCATATACGTTTTGCAACCAACAAGTTTTTGGCGCCGTTGTCGGGGACTAAAATTCAATTTACGCATTTTCTACGAGTTATATTTGTTTTCATTTAGATAATTGGTTGCTTAACAAGTGTTCTCTTGATTCTATTCTTAGGCGGATTAATCTAATTGCGTGCGGGAGAAAAACAAAGCTATATTGCTTCCTATTGATCCGGAGAAAGAACGAACACTCTTGGCTAAAATCCGAGCCTCAAAGAGCGAGCCGAACTTAGCTATGGCCGAGGAAAGAGCCGGTGGGAATGGGGCTATACTACAGCCCCCTATCGTGAATGAATTGGACCTTCCAATGCAAGATTATGCGGTCCCGATTCTTCAAGGGCTCAATCCGGGCATTATTCGGCCCACCATCCATGCCACACACTTTGAACTCAAGTCGGTGATGTTCCAAATGTTACAATCCGCGGGTTAGCTACCGAGGATCCTCATCTTCATCTTCAGGTTTTCATTGATGTGAGGTACAACTTCCGAATTCAAGTGGTGTTCGACGAAGTGTTGCGAATCAAACTTTTTCCATATTCGCTACGAGATAGTGCAAGAGCATGGCTAAACTCTTTGCAACCGGGCTCGGTGCGAACGTGGAATGAGTTGGCAGAGAAATTTCTCATGAAGTATTTTCCACAAACAAAAGTTTCTAAGTTGCAGAATGACATCGCTTATTTCCACCAAGAAGATAGCGAGTCCATTTATGAAGTTTGGGAAAGGTTTTAGGAGCTTCTTAGGAAATGTCCTCATCATTGGCTGCCCCATTGGATCCAAATGCAAACTTTCTACAATGGTTTGAATGCTCCAACGAGATCAAACTTGGATGCCAGGGCCGGAGTTGCCTTTATGACGAAGTCTAACAATGCAGGTCTTGAAATCTTGGAGAAAATGACTAGAAATCATAGTCAATGGCCTACTACTAGGCTAAGTACTCCGAAGGTTGGCGGAAAATTAGAACTTGACGCCATTACAACGCTTCAAGCTCAAATGTCCACCCTTCTTCATCAATTAACCAAGATAAGCAATCCGGAGCCAAGTGTCAATGCGGTACAAACCTTTGAGACACGCGAGGTATCTTGTGTCTATTGCGGCAAGCCTCATGTTTACGAAGAATGCCCATCCAACCCCTCCTCGGCTTGCTATGTCGGTAACTTTCACCAAGTGGGAAGAAATTAACACTTCCAACAAGGCTCTTACAACCAAGTAGGAAGACAATTTGGTAATCAACAATGGAGTCAAATGGTTCCTCCGGGTTTTCAACCGCAACAAAACGCTCCAACAAGTTCCTTAGAAACCTTGATGAAGGAATGCATGGCGGAAACCAAGGCCAAGCAAAAAAGCCAAGATACGGCTCTAAGAACGCTCGAAACTCAAATGGGGCAGATCAATAGACCGCAAGGTTCTCGTCCGTCTCAAACCAACGATCCAAGGAGAGACGGAAAAGAACAATGCAATGTCATCTTCACTTTAAGGAATAGAAAGGAGGTAGAGCTCGATCCAAAAGCCCAAGAAGCTAAGAAACATACAGAGCCCACTTCAATCCAAGGTGCAGTGGAAGAAACGCCAAGTAAAACTAACGAACGGAGCAAAATTCGGAAAAATTCAGCTCCAATTCTTGGCACCAAAATGCAATAGCAATTCTGCAGCATTTCCTTATGTTGACGACCCCGGAATGAGCAAAATGCTAAATCAGCCTCCGCCTTTTCCACACAGACTTCAAATATAGAGGAACGAGCAGCAATTCGGTAAATTCTTGAACATTCTTAGGCAGCTCCATATTAACATTCCGTTAGTGAAAGCCCTGGAACAAATGCCAAGCTATGCTAAATTCTTGAAAGAAATTTTGTCTAATAAAAGAAGGCTTGGAGAGTTCGAGACCGTGGCGTTAACGGAGAACTGCATCGCCCTGTTTAGAAACAAGCTTCCACCGAAATTGAAGGACCCGGGAAGTTTCACCATTCAGTATGCTATTGGGAACTCTTACTTCAGGCGAGCCCTTTTTGATCTCGGCGCGAGCATAAATCTTATGCCTACTAAAGTGTTCAAGAAGTTAGGCATTGGCGATGCACGACCCACTACCGTCACTTTGTAACTCGCCGACCGTTCTATAACTTATCCAGAAGGAAAGATCGAGGATGTCTTGGTAAAGGTTGGCAAATTCATATTTTCGGCCGACTTTATCATATTGGACTTCGAAGCCGATCAAGATGTTCCGATTACTCTTGGGAGACCATTCCTTGCAACCGGCCAAACTCTCATTGATGTGCAAAAAGGCGAATTAACAATGAGGTTAGATGACAAGAAGATCACTTTTAGTGTCTTAAATGCTCTTAAATATCCGGATGAAGTTGAAGAGTGTTCTTCGATTGATGTCGTGGACGAGTTAGTGGCCAAAGTCGTTCAAAAGCAATTCGTCCAAGACGGAGTCAGAGCATTACCGGACGGGCTCGACGATACAAGTGACGATGATGAAGCCCAAGTTGCATGGGTGGATTCTGAACCGAACCAAGCGATACTGGGGCGCCAATTTGAGTCATTGGGACTTGGAGAGCGAGATCTTAAGGCCCCGAAACTATCAATTGAGGAAGCATTTTTGGATAAGAAGTTCTTTGCTATCAAATCCACAACGTCATGGTACGCCGACTTCGCAAACTATTTGGTGAGAGGTTTACGTCCCCTGGATCCAAATTCACAACAAAAGAAGAAATTTCTCCATGATGCCAAGTTCTAAAAGGAAAAAGTGAAGAAATGGCATGATAACAAAAGTCAAAGAAGAGAGTTTGAAGAGGGACAACAAGTCTTGTTGTTCAACTCAAGGATAAATTTGTTTCCCGGAAATATGAAATCTCGTTGTTCGGGAGGACCATTCCTCGTTTCTACGGTTTCCCTTCATGGTGCGGTGGAGTTACAAGATATCGAATCAGAGAGAAAATTCAAGGTGAACGGCCAACGAATCAAGGAGTATTTAGGATGTCCGATCAATCAGGGTAAGACCTCCATAACGTTCCAAGATTCGTGAAGACGGGAATGTAAGGCTGAGGAAGTTAAATCAAGCGCTCGTTGGAAGGCAGCCCAATAAATAAAAGAAAAAAATTAATAAAAGTGCTGGAAATGGCATTGTACAAATTTCTACTGAAAAGTTAAGCATTTCTGTAGCTTTTCTATTTTTGGTTCTGTATAATTCAGATATGGGCTTTGGAGAGGAGCAAAATGCTACTGAAAAGCTAAGCATTTCTAATTTCGGTTATGTGATTTTGGGCAAATTTTTAAATTTCGTTGGCTTCTAATGTCGTTTCTCCCAAAATAAATTAGAAAGAAAGAAAGAAAGAAAGAAAGAAAGAAAGAAAGAAAGAAAGAAAAGAGCTCAACAAAAGCCCCTCACACCCATTCTTCCACTTTGCCTCACACCCCGAACGACCCACACCCCCAAAGCCCTAGTCACCACCATCTATCATTGAACCCCTACCACCATCATCGCTGCCAAATTGTACGTCGTAACCTTCTTCGTCGAACGCTCACCTTTAGAAAGCGAGTTCTTCATCGATTGCTGGGTTGCTCGCTCACTGCTCTCACCGTTAAAGAGTTCTTCATCGCTTTCGCTTTCCGGGTTTGCTGGGTTTCTTCATCGAGTGATGGGTTCTTCATCGTTTTCTTGGCTTTGGGCTTTGCGAATCGAAGTTTGGGTTCTTCTGGGTTCACTCGCGAATTAGTGCTCATCGTGCATTCCGTGCTGTCCTCGTTGGGTTCGTTGTTAATCGGTGAGCTGAGTTCGTGTATTACTGAGTTCATCTTCTGGGTTGTATTTTGGGTGCGAATCTGTTCATATCTTCTGGGCTCGTTGTTCATCGTCATTTGCTGGTTGTTCGCCTGATTGGAATCGCATGCTTCAGAACTCGGTGTTTCAAAATCTGTTTGGGTGATTTTGGAAGCATAGGTTGCATCGAATATATTTTTGTGCTCGGAACAATGAACACAATGAAGCGGCAACGAGCTCGGTTCCCACGCCCCGCGAGACGGAAAAACCACGAGAGCACCCTCAACAACCGCACCCCGCGCCTGCCGTCAGAACCAGTGTCGTTCGTGACCGAGCACCACTGTCAGGGAAGTTTTTCCAATCCCTTCCTTGACTTTCCTTCGGCTTTTATATAGTTTTGCGTGATAGTTTATTGGTGTGTCTATTAGTCATCAATTATCGTTCAACCTTAGGATACATATATTTTCTTTTATGATACTTAGTGCTCGTTACTTTATAATGATGCGATGTTGGTGATTATGCTCCGTTGATCGAATTGCATTTATCAAAGAAATTGCTCTCCATAGCGTAAACTTGTGTGCCATATATGTGTGTTCATTTTGGGTCACTTGTGAAACCTTAGATCGCTTAATATTATAGTCCCTCCCATTTCGCCACTCTAGAACTTATGTTTGCTCGCTCTTGAGGCAAGAAAGAATAGATAGACGATAGACGAGGAAATGATTAAGGCCGCTCTTGTAACATGACCCCTCCGTAGCATTCCCTCCCTAGAACACATTGAGGACAATCTTCCTAATAAGTTTGGGGGGGTGTAAATTGATGTGATGCTGCCCCTTCTTAAAAAATAAGAGAAATAATAAAAAAAATATATATAATTTTGCTTTGAGTTATCACTCTTAGGAGGGCTCGATTGTATTCTCACCCATGTTGCAACCAAGTACCGAGTTTGGGTGACATTTAATGCATCGTTATACCGTAAAAAGGAGCGAGGGTTGAATAATTACCATTTTCCGAAAGAAAAAGGGAGTAATTCAATTTGGAATGAATTGTGTTGATAATCATTCCTAGGAGGGTTCGGTTCTATTCTCACCCTTGTTGCAACTAAGTACCGAGTTTGAGTGACTCCCAATACATCATTAACCTGCGGAAAAGAAAAAAAAAGGAAAAAGGAAGAAGAAAAGAAACAGAAGGGAAACTCAGTCAAAGTTTGGGGGAGGGGTCAATTAAACGGGAAAGTTGCTTTTTGATCATCAAAGTCTTAGTGCATCTAGATTAGTGGAGAGAGTGAGTAAACGTATGCCTATGGAGTATTTCCACTTTCATCTTGGGGGACTAAATGTTAGGTTGGTTGAAGGAAGATTAAGGGTACCGAAACATTTCATAACACATTGGATCCTTATGCACACACACATGAATTTCAATAAAATGGAGAAAACGTGATTGTATTCGATCGATTAGAGTTGTAATCACATAAATAGCTATTATTTGAAGTTCGAGCATTAAGTAGGCTTTTTGGTCAAGATATAATTGTGATTCTTGTGTCTTGAGTCTTCTTTTGGTTGAGGACAATCAAAATCTTAAGTTTGAGGGTGTGATAACTCTATGAAAATAGAGTTATTATACGAATTTTATAGATAAATTCATAAGCTCCGAATGAAAGATCGATATGAAATTGATGTTTATTGTCCAATTTAGGATAAATTGTAAGTGATTGAACATATTTGTGTGACATTGAAAATAAACACATAAATTGATTTACATTGAGAAAAAAGAACCAAGTTTATGTGTATTATTATATGTTCTCCCACTTGGGCTTTAATTAATAACATGTTAAGATTGAGCTTTATTAATTGGGCCCAATTACCAAGAGAAAAATGCCAAAAGAGGAAAGAAAACCTAAGGAGCTTTTGTCTTATTAGGAAAGGGTCTCCTTTGAAGAGAAGCAGCAACCGTTGGAGAGCAAAAACAAGGAAGTGAGGAAAGAAGGCTGATAGAAGCAAGCAAAAATAGAGGAAGGAGCTTAAGGGAGCAGCTGCTGGAATTGAAGAGAAGAAAGGAAGAGAAAACTATTTTGACGAGGGATTCAAGAACTACTCATCATCAAGGGAGCTTGCTACAAAGAGTTCCTCTAAACTCTTATTCTCATTGAGCTTGTTCTTTGAATTTCTTGGATGAATTGTATCTTGAACCAAATTATGTTTTCTAATTTTTGTTGCTCAAGTATGGACAAATTTCTTAAGGTTGGGTGAATGATGAACAAAGGGTTTTATTGAATTATCATTTGTGATGAAATTTGTATTTTCTTAGTTCTTGGTTGAATGCTTAATTTTGTCATTGTTCTATTTCTTGTTTCAACTTAATAGAACTCTAGATCTAATTACTATCGGAAGATTTGAGTTAGATTGGAATTACAACCTCGATACACGTTTAATTTCGTTCATAGGATTGAGATGAGTATAGGAATATATTAATCTACATGTAGATCGTGAAATTGGAACCTAATTTTAACCCGTAAGTAGTCTTATCGTAGGAATATGAAGGATGAGCTTAAAATTAGTTTTCAAACGGAAGTTCGGAAGAACCTAAGTTATTGTCGTTTTTCAGATCACTTAGAAAATGCAATAGCATTTCTGTCGCATTCGGTAATTCGTAGAAACCCGAAGTAATTCACGAGCCCAACCGTTTCCTCTCATCATTTATAAAATTACTTGTCTCCCATGTTCCGAATATCTTTAATTAGTAGTTTGAACATCAATTTAGTTTACAATTTGAATGAATATTGATTTCAATGAATTTTCTCATATTATCTCATCTTTTTATAACTCGTGATAAATATGAAAATTGACTTAGTCTCCGTGGGATCCATCTTTGTGCCTTGCACAATGTATTACTTCTCGACACGTGCACTTGCGTAAATTTGCATATACGTTTTGCAACCAACATGGCGTCAATCTGGTTGGGGTCGGCTTCTATCCATCGATGCGTAATCATGTAGCCGAGTAACTTTCTGGAGGCTACCCCAAAAGTGCATTTTGCGGGGTTGAGCTTCATCCCCTGTTGGTTGAGGGTCTTGAAGCATTCTCCCAGGTGTTTGATGTGCGCTGTCGTCTTCAGGGATTTGACCACCATGTCGTCGATGTAGACCTCCATCGTCTCCCCGATCAGCTTGCTGAACATCTTGGTCACCAGTCTCTGGTAGGTCGCCCCTGCGTTATTCAACCTAAAGGGCATGACTTTGTAGCAGTACGTCCCCCTTTCGCTGATGAAGGCGGTCTTCTCCTTGTCCTCCGGGTGCATCCTGATCTGGTTGTAGTCAGAGTAGGCGTCCATAAAGCTCTACAGCTCATATCCGTGGGTAGCTTCGACGAGACAATCAATATGTGGCATTGGGAAGCTGTCCTTGGAACATGCCTTGTTTAAGTCCTTGAAGTCCACGCACACTCGCCATTTGCCGTTCTTCTTCTTCTTCTTCTTCTTCTTCTTCTTCTTCTTCTTCTTCTTCTTCTTCTTCTTCTTATTCTTCTTCTTCTTCACAATGACGATGTTGGCCAGCCACTCGGGGTACTTGACCTCCCTGATAGCTCCTGTCGATAACAACCTATCCACCTCGTCGTTGATTATCTTGATCCTGTCGGACGCCAACTTCCTCCTCTTTTGCTTGACCGATCGATGGTTCGGGTCAGTGTTGAGCCGATATGCCATAATTGACGGGTCGATCCTTGACATATCTTCGTGGGACCACGCGAAGCTTTCGTGGTTCTTCTTTAGGAACTCGATTAACTGTTGCTTGCCTTATTGCCTTTTTCGTCGCTTCTTCCTTGCGTCGATCCCTCGGGGATGGGCGACGATAATTGCTATAAATGTCCTTTCTTCTTCCGCTCCTCCTCTTGCGCTGTCATTTGATAACTCATCAGGCAACAAGTCCTGTAGGCCTCCTTATTTCCCTTGACCTCATCCACTTTCCCTTCTTTGTCGGGGAATTGGATGCTCTGATGGTACGTCGACGTGACAGCTCTCATGGAGTGGATCCATGGTCGCCCGAGGATCATGTTGAAGATCGATGGGCAATCCAATACCATCAACGTCGTCATCTTGTTGATGCTTCCCGCACACACCAGTAGCCTGACTGTTCCCAACGATTATGCGGCGTCTCCATTGAAGCCCGAGACGCTTCGTGGCTTCCCCTGGATATCTATCCCCTCGATTTCCATCTTCTTCAAGGCGTCATAGAAGATGACGTCTACTGAGCTTCCGTTGTCGACCAATATTCGGCTAACATCACAGTTCCCGACGCCTAGTGACAGAACCAGCGCGTCGACGTGTGGGTCGGCGCAGGCTTCGTCTTCGACAAAGGCTATCTCAGTGCCGACGCAGCTCATCACCGCGTCTCCTCTGTTGTGCTTCTTCGCCCTTCTCTGGTGGGCCTTGATGTTATTTACAGAGTCGTCGCACAGGTGCGATCCTCCCATGATCATCTCTATCATCTTCCTCGCCCTTGGGGGCTCGTCATCGCCGGAGTCCCGACCCATATGTTGAATCGTGGGCTGGTCGACGGCCGTATTCCTTCTCTGCCAGGCATGGCCACCCCCATTTCCCTGAAGTGGCTCCTCTCGCCGATACTGTCATCAATTATCCCCCCATGGTTCAAGGGGTCTCCCAGGTCTACGCCTCGCATTTCCCCCTTCGAGTATTTCTCCATGAGCCTCCTTTTCAACATGGCGCACTCTTCGGTGGAGTGTCCCTTGAACTCGTGAAAGCTGAAAAACTTGCTTGGGTTCTTAGGCCACACCTTCCTTTCCCAATCTCCTCTTCCTTCCGGTGGCTCTCTCATCTCCTCGATGTTGTAGACTGCGCGCTTTTGGCCGTCCCGGCTGCGTGGTTGGCCCAAAATCCTCGTGTCTTCCTCTCCTCCTTTTGACTTGGCGACGGGCCATCTTGGTAGTCTCTGCCTTCCCTCTTTTTAGGCTGCTACCCTTTGCTCCTCGACTCATGCTTCTTGGCTAGCACCGCATTCTCTTCCTCCATATGCAGGAACACAGATGCTTTGTGGAGGGCATATTTGATTGTCGACGGGCGCGTCTTGATCAATTCCTCTCTGAAGGGTGCATCTGTGTCTGGTTGTGGAGTGTCTGGTTGACGTGCTCCTGGGTTCTTGCTTTGGTTGTGGTCGACATCACCATTTCCTGGTCTTGTGCCTGCATTTGGTAGGCTTGTCTTTCCATCGCCGTGGTTGCGGTCTGGTAGGGAGCCTGCGTCGGCGGCGGCGGTGGTGTTCTTGAGTTTGTGTTGTGCTGAGAAGGTCCCTCCTCGCTCTCTTCCTGGGACGTGTTGCCGGGAGAGGGGAATAGGATCCTATTGATGCCGAGTCATGGAGGCGCTGAGTCGCATGTTCCTCTCCCGAGGTCTTCTCCTCCCGGGGCTGATGTTCCTGCAATCAAACTCTGTGGGGAATCCCTCCTTGCATTGGTGGCAGCTTTGTCCAGGAGGGTGGTAAGCTGTTGATTCCTCGCCGTTGCTGCTGCCAGTCGCTGGTGAAGTTCTTCCGTGGTGTTTCGGGCATACTCTACGTCGTCAGACGTTGTTTCCACTCTGTACTCTTCTATGCGTTCGGTGTTGTCGCTGTTGCTGTTGGTCGTCATCTTCTTGGGCTTCTAGCTGTGCGATAGAAAGAAACTGAGCCCCTCGGTAGGCGCCAAACTGTTTAGGCGGTTTTGCACACTCAACAATCACAAAGTTTAACCCTTGTTTTTTTAGAAAGAGGTTTTGTTTCTCCCATTAGCTAAGAACACTCGAAAGAAATGGTGTTGAGAATGACGCTTGTATATTGATCTTGTTGTGAATACATGGAGGTTTTTCCTTTTTTTTTTTGGATCCTCTAGAAATGGGGTTCCTCTTGCCTTTTATAGACTATTTTACTTTTCCTATCATACATTTTCTTGCCCCTTGTTGCCTTCCATCACGCATTTCCCTAGGAGTGATTTTAGGAGGCATGGTTGACCCATGCTTTGCGTGATTTGAGTTTGCCGGCCACGCCGGGTAGGTGAGACATGCATGGTCCTCATTAAATGCGCGTCACATCGATTGCCATTCGGCGTCGCAAGATCTCTTGTCGACACCTGTCATCAATGCTCGGTGCGTTCCCTCTTCTTGCGAGGGCTAGGTCTTCTTCTCGTTGGCCCTGTGGCTTGCCGTCGCCCTCAATTCCCCTCATTGGCCTTTAATACCCCTTATTGGTCTTCCGCCTTCCTCTCTCCGGACCTTTTGTGTGTCGTCGCCTTCTCTATTAGGAACAGGCGAACGCCTGCTTCTTTACAGATTGGGCCTGATCGGGGTTAAGATTGAATCCTACCAGATCCAACCTTAACATCGGTGAAAGAAAAAGAAGAAAAAGAAGAAGAGAGGGAGAAAAAGTTCTATATCCTG
Source organism: Parietaria judaica (assembly GCA_954871525.1). Classification (NCBI taxonomy): domain Eukaryota; kingdom Viridiplantae; phylum Streptophyta; class Magnoliopsida; order Rosales; family Urticaceae; genus Parietaria; species Parietaria judaica. Next base: position 62,039,844 of record OX940860.1, read on the forward strand.
TCCTGGGAAGAACAAAGATGAGACAGGGGGAAGAGAGAATAGGAAGAAAAAAAAAGGTAAAAGTATTAAAGTTTAAGAGAGGAAAAAACAAATGGTATTTATGCCCAAAATGATATATGGCAGCCATATTAACGATGGTAACGTTAGAATGGATGGAATTCTAATATTTTTATAACTTTAGAATGGATGGTAACGCGATGGTAATAGAAAAGAAACCAAAAAGATAATGGAAGAATTACTTCCCATCTTGCTCGTGGCTTAAGCTACTCAAAATTCTCTATATTCCCATCAATTAATATTCCTCGACGTCGGCGAAATTCTCGTCGCTGTCTCCATCTTCTTCATATTTCTTTTCGCCATCTTCACTATATTCTTGATTGTTATCTTCACTGTCCACCGGTTCATTTTGCCCTTTCTGGTTCTCGCCATTTGCTATTAAAAAAAATGGAAAACCCAAAAAACTTAATCAATCGAATCAAGTAGGATAAGTTGTATATATTCTCACTAATTGGCCATAAAAACCAAGCGCTAAATTATACTGTATTCGCCAAAGATAATTCCTCATGTGCACAATCCTTCCTCAATCTTGACGAGTTGAAGATTCATCCTATGCCCTAACTCTTGAAGCTTGACAACGCTTTTTGATGATGCCCGATTGACTCTACCTAGATCGGTGGCCAGAGTCACCATCGATGCCTCTTCATCTGCTTCGGTTTCTGATCCATACCCAGCCCTTTGCGTCCAAGGAAAATAAACATTTTAAGAATGCATTCTCTAAATTATAATATTTATGATGCTCCTTGGTTGAAATGGAAGAAAACTAGCCAATTATTCATCAAAATGAAGTGAATTTCCCATCAAAGAAGTTTATTCTTACTTAGTGTTGAAGTCACTAATGTCTTGGAGATTCCTGAGATCGGGAATTTGATGGTTCTGCATGAATTTTCTAACCCTAAGAGAGACGCCGACAGGGTGCAACCTAATAGAGTAATGCCAGAAATCGACGAGCTTAGTGTCTTTGTTGTAATTAAGCAACACAATCCTCTGGCAAGTAGAATGTTTAACCTGATCCACAAACACGAAAGCCCATCTAAAGAAGAATTCGTTGGTTGAAATGAATGACCAGTCGTGGTGACAACTCACGGTATTTATGTCAATGGGTTGAAAGATGTTCTGAAACATATTAGTGGTGAGTTTGAGATGTTGTTGAGAACTCCCGAAGCCGGACAGAACAATCTGCAGAGAACAAGTTGAAGTGAAGTTAGCCAAGGAGAGTAGATGAATGTTGCTGGGTTTGGGAGATTAGTACCAGAGGAGGGTTTTTTTTTTTTGAAAAGATCTTTGGGGCATCGTGGTCGCAACTGAGATTTAACAACATTAGCCGCCAAAGAGTAGTCTTTGATCTTGAAGCTGAGAGTAGGTCCTTGCGGAGTTCTTGCGACCCTCAAGCATGTTTTCGACAAGATAAGAAAGTGCGTGGCACCCATAGGCCTAACAATATTCAGGAAATCCTTGAGATTATTCTATTTCTTCTCCTGTCTCCAGTCAAGGAAGGGCGAATTATCAAAATGACCCTAAGTGGCCGTTTTAAAAAGCGTATACCCTTATTACTATTCATTTCTTGCATGCATACCCTTCATTAAAAGGGACGAGTGGGCCCATACGAAAGTATCCTTATTCTATGCGAAAGTAGTTCTCTCTCCTCTTATTTTATTACTTTTTCCTGCGTCTTCTCTTCTTTTTATATTAATATTTTTCCCGCGCTATTTTCTCCCCTCGTCTATTATTAGCTTTCTTTTTCAACTGACCATTAGCAGAAACTTTGAGCTCCTACTCACTACTCGCCGATTCGCCATTTTTTTGCTCTCCTCTTCTGCTGCATTATATAACTTCAAAAAGGTTAGTTATAACTTGCATAATTTGATATTAGACATGTTTAGGGAAAAATACATATAGAGGTATTCCTGCTTTATAGCGGTACACACTTAACGAAGCAATTTTTTGCTCATTTATCCATATAGGGGTATATTATAAAAACTTTCATATAGCGACGTACGTATAAAATTCATGAATATATACGGGACCTTGTATCGTACGTTATTAACATAGCGGTACTCTATTCTAAAAATTATCTAAGCATTTTCATGTATTACCGCTATACGACGTTGTGAAGTAGCACGATTACGTATAACGTTAAAAAAAAGTTTGTAATTAATATAGTGATACCCTATTCCATTTGCAGGATGTCACAGTACTGTGTGGTGATCAGTTGTGGAGGACAATGGGTATTCGATCAAGATCTTCTAAAACTACGGTGCTATGGAGAAGGTGGTGTTGGACATGTGTGTCCTTAAACAAGATATTTTCATCCATTTGTAAAAGATTATGACAAGTCGTTGAATAAAGATGATACTTATTATGATAATCTTATTATAGTTTCTGGTAGCGTAAAATAGAATGTTTGATCCTTTGTTCATAAAGAATGCAATTATGTTATTATTATCACAACAGAGTCAATGTGAGGAAGAATTAATAATCATAATAAATGAACTTAAAATGTATGTAACCTGATTAACTTGGTGGGAGCCCATTAATCGTATAAGGTCATTAATGTGACTAAGTGACAATCATATTCTGGATTTTGTGTGTGTCACACTCACTAGAAGTGCATTAAGTATGAAGTGTCTTCATACTGGACTGGACCTGACTTAAACTCTAGAAGTTATCATATAAGACCATCACTGATAACTTGGAATTGAGTCACTAGTAGATGATCAAATGGATATTCGATCTAAGTCATGAGTGATCTTGAGTCCGAACTGCAGGCTTGATTGTTCTTTGATTTAACCGTTAAAGAATACAATATATTACCGTTGTTCCCAACACTATTATTTTGGGAACATGACAGTCAGCAGTAAGGGTAGCTTGGTCATAGACATGGGCATCACACAGCTCTTTTAAGAGTCATGATGATTCCCTTGATTGTCGGTTATGAGAAGTGAGAGGTACTCGTGTGCAACTTATGAATCGAAACCATAAGTGGGTTACTCATGATATTACTGACTGAGTCAAGGATGAAAATGCAATGAGAGGCATAACGGTAGAAACCGCATGCTCATGTGTGGATCATCAAGTGAAAGATCAATAACCCGAATTTGATTGTATTAATGGACACCCTGCTGCAATTAAGGGAATAATATATACTGTATCACTAAAGAGTGCAGCCTCGGGTTTATAGTGGAATAACACCGAGGTTTGACGAACACCCTAGCAGTTCTTTAGAGCTTAAGTGATACGGGTCCATGGTCCCCAGGATAGCTCCGTAACGGATGATACGTACGTAATAAAATTTTTTTTGAGATGTTTTAGATCATTTTGCAAGACTTATAAAACTGAAGTCCGTGATAGTTTTATCAGTAGCGTGGCAAAAGTACCATATCTTGGTAACCAAAATTAACTGACAAAAGAAAGTAGAATTTGGATTTTCTGTCAACATGAAAGTTGTTGGAAATTAAATTCTAAGAAGCTTTGCTTTTGGAACCGAGTCATTTCGACGAACGGTTTGTGATTTAAAAAATTGCTAAGTTTGTGATCGTTTCGGTAAACTATGAAATTAAATCTCATGTCACGAATTTAAATGATGGTGGGACACTATGACATTTGAATGTGTAATATTGAGATCAGGGGATATTAATATGATTTAATTATTCGAATTTAATTATTAATATATTATTAATAATTAATCAATAATTAATAGATTTATATTAATATGTAAATAATATATATTTATATATATTACATGTGTAAAAATCGAATTATGCCTTAGAATGTGGAACCATATACATTCGAATGGATACGCTTTGGTCTTTTCATAATTGCGGCAAAGGTACCAAATATTTTGATATTTGAGAAAAACCCTAAAATCAATTTAATCCATTGGATCGGTTATGATTTAATATCAACCGTTGGATTAGGATAATTGATATATTCAAAATTTATAACTTGGTGACCAAGTTTTTATTTTCGAATTTAAATAATTAATTGTATTCGTTAGATCGGTCTAAGATTTAATCTTTACCGTCGGATTGGAAATTAATTAATTATATATATAATATATTAATTTCGAATTATGTATTTGGATAAATTCGAATTTGATTTTTATTAAGTCTTTTAATATTTGATTTTATCCTAAACTAATTTGATCCATTAGATCGGTTCAAAGATTTATCTCAACCGTTGGATCTAGATAATTAGAATTCGAAATTATATATATATATATATATATATTCGAATCTTGATAAGATAAGAGGATAAGATTGATTTTTTATTTTATCCAAGTCTTTATTATTAAATTAAATCCCTAATTAATTATATCTCTTGGATTTAGATAACATTAAATCTACACCATTGGATTGAAATAATTAATTATATTTAATTATGAAATTCGAATTTAGAGGAGGGAATTTCTCCAATTCGGTTACAGTCTGAGCCTATAAATAGGAGGCTCATTCTACTCATTTTTCACACATTTCCCTAGGGAAAAATTCAAACTCTCCCTCTCCTTCAGGGTCTGTGAATTTTCTCTCTGATCTCTCTTTCTGGTTTGGCTTAAGAGACTTAGTTCTGCGGAAGCTTAAAAAGAACCATCAGTTTAAATTTTGCGACCGAGTCCCGGCGGCGAAGCCAACGCTTCGGTACTAGAAATCCAGGAGAATATCCCGGAAGATCACGGGAGTTTCCCTCAGCACCGGCGGAGCCCTGCCTAGTTCAGAACGCGCAACCGGAAGTCGTCTATAGATGTACGGCCTTATGCATTGGGTTAATAAATGCAACCATTTACTGCTTTCTATTTATTTCCTATAAAGACTAGATTATTAATAATGATTTATGAATATTAAATTGCATAATATTTATCGGGTCTTGGAATATGGTCATTATCCGATGTTCGGGCCGTTGATCCGATAACATGTTTTTCCGGTTAAAATAATCCGACGGCACAAATTGTGATAATCCACGGGTATTATTCCCAACAGGTGGCATGGGACAATCTATGAAAGTTGAAAGGTCTTTAGTGAGATATGCTGATTTGCTTGAACAATTATACGAGAATTGTGAAATTTCACGGCGATATCATTTGAAGGTAACTTATTGCCCTACCGCCAGTACTCAGCCGGTAGCCCTTGGAAACGATAGAGAGTTAGAAGAATATTTGCGTGGCATAGCGGGACCGTTGCATTTGTTGAGCATGAACTAGTCACCCGAGAAATGGCCATTCAATTCGACAAGCCTGATACGCAAGAAGCTTACCCGAATGATGTGCCGGAAGCTTACCCGACTAATGTGCCAGAAGATCACCCGACTGATGTTCTGGAAACTAACCCGACTAATACGCCAGAAGATCATCCGACCGTTGGAGAAGACCGTGTGCCAGAAGGTGAAGAAGTTGTATTATCACAATTCAGAGGGTGTTCGTCCGAGTTGCGTGGCTCACAATTCAGAGGGTGTTCGAAAAGTTTTGTGGCTCACAATTCAGAGGGCGTTCGTTGGACTCGTCCGAGTTTTAATGAATAACAACCAGTGTATTGTTTTTATGACGGGATGGATCTTAAAGTAGGCCGAGAGTTTTCATCAAAGTCGGCATTTATCAACTTTGTGAGTAGGGGTGCCTTTGAAGGTTCATTCTAGTTTATTAAAGCTAAGTCTACCAGATCTTTATGGGTAGTCAAATGCATGAGTGCTCAATGCAATTGGAAAATTCATGTAGAGCGGAGTAAGAAAAGCCGGTCGTTCCGCGTACGAATATATCAAAAAATGCACACTTGTTCCGTAGCGACCCAAAAAAATGATCATCCACAGACCACTGCAAAGATTATCGGCCATCACATTGCCAAAAAATCCAGGCCTCAAACTACTACCAAGCACAAAAGTGATAATGAATCTTATGTCAAGTGAGGGTCTCGATCTCAGTTACTGGAAGACTTATGGTGCAAGGACTATAGCCATTGCAATGATGAAAAGCACCCCTACTTTTAATTACGCGATGTTGCCAGATTATTTTTTGATGGTTAAAAGTTTAAACCCGAGTTCACATACAGTGATTAAAGTCACTAACGCCGGGCATTTTAATTACTATTTCGTGGTATTACACGCCTCTATTCAAGGATTCAGATATTTGAGGAAGGTTATTACTATCGATGTGTGTCACTTGCATTGTAAGTACAAAGAAATATTAATAATTGCAACCACTATGGAAGGAGAAGGCCATTTATTTCCCCTAGCTTTTGGTAATGCAGACATGGAGAATCGTAAATCGTGGTGCTGGTTCTTAAGACGCCTCAAAAAAGCAATTCCGGATGCAAAAAAAATTGTGTTTGTATCAGATAGACACAAAGCCATTATTTACTCGTGTAAGACAGTGTATCCTTTGGAAACCCATGGATATTGTTGTCATCACATTGAACGCAACATGACAGAGAAGTATAAAAAGGAGGGGATAGTCGCCCATTTTTTGGGAATTGGTAAGATTATATACAGTGCCCGAGTTTGAGAAAAAATGGGATGTTTTCAGCGAAAAATATCCTGGTGCTGCAACTTATCTCTCGGAAACATTAGATTCAAGATCGCGATGGGCATGAGCATTTTTCGAGGGAAAAGGTATGACATACTGACTTCTAACAACTCTGAAAGCATTAATAGTGTTCTACTGACTGCTAGAGGATTTCTCATTGTTGCCTAGTTAGACGACTTTCTTGATAAGGTAGCTGAATATATAAATAAATACCATGACAGTAGTACAGAGTGTTTGAGAGACATTTCCTCGAAAGTCACTCCGTAGATTAAAAGAAAAATTCTTAAACACAAGATCATATCCAAGATCATAATGGTTGAAAACATTTACGATGACACGTCGCAAGTTTCGACGTTTGCCACCCCCAAAGAGCCGGAAAGCACCCCTATCGAGATGGGAAACACTCCCCATGGAGATGGAAACTCAAGTAACCCCGTGGACTTGTAAAACACTCCCACGGAGATAGGAAACTCAAGCACCCCAACAGAGTTGAGAAACACACCCAAAGAGCCGGAAAGCACGATCAGGAAAAGAATCCCCCCGCTCACAAGGGAAATACATGTACAAACTATAGTGATTACTAGGAAGTTCTGCACGTGTCTCAGATGGCAGACTAATGAATACCCGTTTGTGCAAGCCGTCTCAGCAATCTCCGCTGCTGGATTAGACCATGAAAAATTCTGTGGTGAATTCTTGAGTATGACCAATTGGTGGCTTACACATTCAGCTTTGCCAGTAAAACCTATCCCGTTACGTGGAGAATGGGTCGTACCTTCAAGTGTACGTGAAAAATTTGGGTTGATTAAGCCGCTAATCGTCAAACCCAGTAAAAGAGGACGTATGAGGATAAAAATATTCCGAGCATTTGGGGAAGCGATGGACATTTTGCTAAAACTTTTCCTCGTGCTTAACAGTAACGATATGTATTTTTTATGAGTTGAATTAGCACCGCTATGAATTTTGTATGAACTTAACAATACCGATAGCCATTGATGAAATATATTACTTTTAGACAATCCTGCATAAGAATTTGTGACGGTATTTACTACCACCATTAATTTGGGTACTTGAGTATCAAATCGAATGAATTAAGTTTAGAGGCAATAAATGAGTCTTTCCCACCCTCATTAAGTTGGGGGTTGTATATTGAATCGAGGAGTCTAGAGAATGAAGCAATAATAAATGCTTGCATTCGTGTGATATAATATACAATTTAAACACCGGCAGGCTATAATGAAAATAAAATAAAAATTTTCAACGTAAACTTAAAACCGCTAACTCAAACCAGTTGTAGCGGTTGATAGTATTTGGTGGCGGCACCGTTGAATTATATAGCGGTAATAAGAATTCTACCTTGATTTAAAATGTCACTTAATTCTCTTCGAATATACTATAGTTTTGCACCAAAAAAAAACATGTACTTGTACAATTAAATATATGTTGTTCGCAAAGTGTGTATGAATGATCAAAGCCTTAATGAATCAAAAGACATAAGATTCTTCCTTGTCTTCACACATTATGCCTCAAGTTGTCATGTTCGGATCAATTGTCTTACCATTAGATGTTTTTAATGTTATTTTATTCATACGTAGGAAAAATGCGAAAGAACAATGAAAAAAAAAACGATAACTAACACTATTAAACCTTGATCCGCTATGTATGCCCGATATCCCCGCTATCTCGTTAACATAGCGGTAAATAATACTTCTCCTAAGAAATGCAGATAGTAGGGTTTAAGAATTGTGTCGGTATTTACTACCACCGTTAATTGGGGTAGTTGTGTATCGAATCGAATGAATTAGGTGTAGAGGCAATAAATGAGTCTTTCCCAGCCTCAGTAAGTTGGCGGTTGTATGTTGAATTGAGGAGTCTAGGGAATGAAGCAATAATAAATGTTTGCATTCGTGTGATATAATATATAATTTAAACACCGGCATGCTATAATGAAAATAAAATAAATTTTTTTTGCGTAAACAAAAAACCGTTAACTCAAACCAGCTGTAGCGGTTCACAGTATTTGGTAGCGGGACCGTAGCATTATATAGCGGTAATAAGAATTCTACCTTGATTTAACAGGTCACTTAATTCTCTTCGAATATACTAAAGTTTTGCACGTAAAACATGTTCTTGTACAATTAAATATATGTTGTTTGCAAAGTGTGTACGAATTATCAAAGCATTGATGAATCCAAAGACATAAGCTTCTTCCTTGTCTTCACACATTATGCCTCAAGTTGTCGTGTTCGGATCAATTGTCTTAACATTAGATGTTTTAAATGTTATTTTATTTATACATAGGAAAAATGCGAAAGAACAATGGAAAAAAAAACAATAACTAACACTATTAAACCTTGATCCGCTATGTATCCCCCATATCCCCGCTACTGAATTATTCATATCCGCTATCTCGTTAACATAGCGGTAAATAATACTTCTCCTAAGAAATGCAGATACTAGGGTTTAGGAATTGTGACGGTATTTACTACCACCATTATTTGGGGTAGTTGTATATCGAATCAAATGAATTAGGTTTAGAGGTAATAAATGAGTCTTTCCCAGCCTCATTAATTTGGGGGTTGTATGTTGAATTGAGGAGTCCGGGGAATGAAGCAATAATAAATGTTTGCATTCGTGTGATATAATATATAATTTAAACACCGGCATGCTATAATGAAAATTAAATAAAAAAATTCAGCGTAAACTTAAAACCGCTAACTCAAACCAGTTGTAACGGTTGATAGTATTTGGTAGCGGGACCGTTGCATTATATAGCGGTAATAAGAATTATACCTTGATTTAACACGTCACTTAATTCTCTTCGAATATACTATAGTTTTGCACCGAAAACAACATGTTCTTATACAATTAAATATATCTTGTTCACAAAGTTGTACGAATGATCAAAGCCTTGATGAATCCAAAGACATAAGCTTCTTCCTTGTCTTCACACATTATGCCTCAAGTTATTGTGTTCGGATCAATTGTCTTAACATTAGATGTTTTTAATGTAATTTTATTCATACATAGGATAAATGCGAAAGAACAATGGAAAAAAAATGATAACTAACACTATTAAACCTTGATCAGCTATGTATCCCCGATATCCCTGCTACTGAATTATTCATATCCGCTATCTCGTTAACATAGCGGTAAATAATACTTCTCATAAGAAATGCAGATACTAGGGTTTAGGCCTTGTGACAGTATTTACTACCACCATTAATTGGGGTAGTTGTGTATCGAATAGAATGAATTAGGTTTAAAGGCAATAAATGAGTCTTTCCCAGCCTCATTAAGTTGGGGGTTCTAAGTTGAATCAAGGAGTCTAGGGAATGAAGCAATAATAAATGTTTGCATTCGTGTGATATAATATATAATTTAAACACCGGCACGTTATAATGAAAATAAAATAAAAAATTTCAGCGTAAACTTAAAACCACTAACTCAAACTAGTTGTAGCGGTTCACAGTATTTGGTAGCAGGACCGTTGCATTATATAGCGGTAATAAGAGTTATACCTTGATTTAACACGTCACTTAATTCTCTTCGAATATACTATAGGTTTTCACCGAAAACAACATGTTCTTATACATTTAAATATATGTTATTCGTAAAGTGTGTACGAATGATCAAAGCCTTGATGAATCCAAAGACATAAGCTTCCTCCTTGTCTTAACACATTATGCCTCAAGTTGTCGTGTTCGGATAAATTGTCTTAACATTAGATTTTTTAATGTAGTTTTATTCATACATAGGATAAATGCGAAAGAATAATGAAAAAAAAAAGATAACTAACAGTATTGAACCATGATCCGCTATGTATCCCTGATATCCCCGCTATTGAATTATTCATATCCGCTATCTCATTAACATTGCGGTAATAATATTCATAGCTTGATTTAACACGTCACTTAATTATCTTACAACATGATCTTATAAAATGAATAAAAAACGAGAACTTAACACTACAAAAATCCATTCCGCTATTTACCCCCGATATCCCCGCTATTGCATTATTAATCTCTGCTATCTTTTATACATAGTTGTAAATAATACTGCTCAAAAGTAATGCAGATACTAAGTTTTAGCGCTTGTGCAATAAATGCGTATTTCCCAGCCTATATAAATATAAGAAACCCTTATTCATAAATTATTATTAATAATCTAGTCTTTATAGGAAATAAATAGAAAACAGTAAATGGTTGCATTTATTAACCCAATGCATAAGCCGTACCTCTATTGACGACTTCCGGCTGCGCGTTCTGAATTAGGCAGGGCTCCACAGGTGCTGAGGAAACTCCTGTGATCATCCGCGATATTCTCTTGGATTCCTCGTACCGAAGCGTGGGCTTCACCGCCAGGACTCCGTCGCAAAATTTAAACTGAGGGTTCTTTTTAAGCTTCCGGAGAACTAAGTCTCTTAAGCCGAACCAGAAAGAGAGATCAGAGAGAAAATTCGCAGACCCTGAGGGAGAGGGAGAGTTCGAATTTTTCTCTGGGGAAAGGTGTGTAAAATATGTAGAATGAGGTCCCTATTTATAGGCTCAGACTGTAACCGAATTAGAGGAATTCTCTCCCCTAATTTCGAATTCTATTAATTAAATATAACTAATTATTTCAATCCAATGGTCTAGATTTCATCTCATCTAAATCCAAGGGATATAATTAATTAGGGATTTAATTAAATAAGAAAGAATTGGATAAAATCAAAAATTCAATCTTATCTTCTTATCATATAAAATTCAAATTTATATATATTTATATATTAAGATTCGAATTCAAATTATCTAGATCCAACGGTTGAGATAAATCTTTAAACCGATCTAATGGATCAAATTAGTTTAGGATAAAATCAAATATTAAAAGATTTAATAAAAAAAATTCTATTTTATCCATATCTATCATTCGAAAATAATATATACTATATATAATTAATTAATTTCCAATCCGACGGTAAAGATTAAATCTTAGACCGATCTAACAGATATAATTAATTGGCTAAATTCGAAAAGCAAAACTTGGTTACCAAGTTTTTAATTTCGAATATATCAATTATCCTAATCCAACAGTTGATATTAAATCATAACCGATCCAATGGATTAAATTGATTCTAGGGTTTTTCTCAAATACCAAAACATTTGGTACTTTTGCCGCAATTATGAAAAGACTAAAGTCTATCAATTCGAATGTATATGGTTCCACGTTCCAAGGCATAATTCGATTTCTACACATATAATATATATAAATATATATTATTTACATATTAATATAAATCTATTAATTATTGATTAATTATTAATAATATATTAATTATCAAATTCGAATAATTAAATCGTTTAAATATTTTCTGATCTCAATATCACACATTCAAATGTCATGGTTGTTGATGTGCATAATCACGACCAACTATCACAAAGTGATAGCACTCTGTTTACGATGAATACCACAATGGAACTATCCGAGATAAAACCCACTTCGGTGAATGAAGATACGAGATGACAATTTGGTAAAGACTTGATCGATAATAAGGCACTTTGTATGTTTGATTAATAGTAAAGTGAATACAGAGTGAAAAGCTAGTGTAGAACGTATAACAAGATGATCCTCCTTAGAGTTACTTCGTAGGCTTTATTTATAGCCCGAATTACAACATCTCTTTCCTATAATTTTGTAACGGCTAGTAGACTAAATGAATCTCCCTTAGCCTCTGCTTTGATCACCACGTGTAAAACTTCGACGACGTGGTATTTGGTCTCTTTCCACGTGGAGGACTCTGGCTTGGTCAATGAAGGGTGAATATGCCTATTATTCGGGGCTGCTGGGTCTTTGTGGACTGACTGGGTGAATCTTCATGGGCCTAGTTCGTGAGAAGGCCGAGTTCTTGTTGACTAGACTTTGAAATAGGCTTTTGACGGGCTGATCGTGCTGGGTCGATTATTGGGCTGTTGGTTCGTTGTGAAGCCCAACTTTTCTTTTAGATCCTACGTCGTTTATGTCCATGAGTGTAGTTTTGTCTTTCGATGTCGTTTTTTGGGGAGGATGAAATCCTGTATCATCAGTGAGCCCCGCAGTTCATTAAGTGATTGTCACTTGATGAACTATTATGTCGTTGATGGAGGATTATTTTCATCTAAACGCAAAGGATGTAGAGACTTGAGGTATTTTTGCCACCGAAAATTTCTTTCTTTCGAAGCAAATATTAACTTCCTCTTGGCGCGATCCTTGCTTTTTCAAGTATGAAAATTCAAATCATGCAGTTATAGACTGAATCAATTCGTGGGAGGTGTTTTTAGGGTTTTGCATGGGCTGTGTACGTGGCATGCTTGGATTGGCCTAGCGTGTGCCTTTTTTTCCTTTTCGGTTTCTTGCGCCGAGCTTTGAGCCAATCAAGGCTTTTATTTGACAACGGTCTTGGCTATCAGGGTTTGAGGCTGACACGCCTATTTCGGAGGTGATGGGCCTATTTAGCCCCTTCGGCTTCGATGCCATGATTGTGGCAGTTTTTGAAGATCGTGGAGAGTGGTTTTCAAGAGGTCGTTTAGCATAGGTGAGTTTATAAACTCTTTCCTTCTTTATTTCCTTCGCATTTTTCTTCTTCTTTTTCTCCTTCCAAACCACGAAGAAATGTCTACTTCTGGTTCAAAAGGCGATTCGCTCCAGGCCGACAGCTCTCTCTCAGTGATTACTCCGACCTATCTTTGCGAACTTCGGAGCCTATACAATGTTCCCGATTTCGTTGAGACGGAGGCTCCGGGCCCATTAGATCGAGCTTTTGACGAGAGGTCGGGGTGGTCGTGCGTTTACGAGGCTTTCTTTGAAGCCGGGGTTCAGTTTCCCTTCCCGACGTGATCGTCGAGTTTCTCCAGCACATCGGCTTGGCTCCTGGGCAGTTGGTCCCAAACGCCTATCAGAATCTCGTGGCTCTAGGGGTCATGTCACGGGAGAACAGGGCGGTCCTCACTGTTGAGGATCTTGTTCGTTTTTACTACCCCAAGAGTGCTGGGAAGTCTTCAGGGAGGTTCTTTTTGAATTGGAGGATGGGAAGAATCCTCAAAGGGACTCCCGACGTGCGAGGAGGGTGGACGGAGAGGTTTTTCTTCCTCAGAGATGTTCGCCCTGAGGCGCTGAAGCTTCCGAGATGGAGTTCTGGCCCTGGTGGGCTTTGAAGGCTTACTTTGGTGCCTTGTAATTCTCGTCATTTTTGTCTTTTTCCGCTCTGATTGTCGAATCATTTTTTCCTTTCAGCGACCAAGATCGTGGTACCGGAGGCTGATCAAAGGTTCAGAGGGCTCAAGAAGATTCTGGCCCCAAAGAACGGGTTGGATTGGAATGATTTTCCAGTCAGCAGGATTTGGGCCTCTGGTTACTGGAAATTCTGGGCCGACGTAGGTCAAGTGTTCTCAGTTCCTCCTCTATCCGCCATTGGTAGGTTCTTTTTCACCTCGCAAGGTTTTTCACCGATGTAATCGAGGTGCGTTTTTCACCTCGTTTTCTTTGTTCCGCAGCGGCCGAGGAGTCCATGACGTCTTCGAGCAGCCAGCACTCATCTCCTAATCATCGTAAGGATCCCACCCCGCTTGTTATTCACGTTTCTTCTGGGACCAATGAGACTCCCAAAGATATGGCGTTGGAGTCGTTGGTGGCAAAAGCGCAAGAGGCTCAGTCATCTCGGCGGGTCAAGGTGGAGGGCGAGGTGGTGCCTGATGCCAAGGCACGTTCTGAAGCGGGCGTTGAAGGGAAGGTCGTTTCCACGAGGTCATCGAGTGACGTTGTGCCTCGGTCGGACAAGCGTGATCGTTCCCCCGATCGCGCTGAAGTGAATGTTGCTCCATCCAAGAGGGGCAAGGTGATTCCGGAACGTCAAGCACCTCGCATGAGGTCAAACCCCCAGGGGTATGCTCCGCCCCTTCGTCGGCAGGACGAAAAGCTGAAGGCCCCAGCGGTTCGTGAAGGAAGTAGTAGCCGTTCTGGGTCCGGGGATCGTCAGGGGGTCCAGACCATCTCAATTGATTTCGCGAGTTCCCATTCTCTCGTTGATTCTCCTCGGGCTTATTCACGCTTCGTTGCGAGTTCGGTCCGCCAAGGTCATCCTCTTGATGTGCTTTCACTGGCGCGTGGGAGGGAATACGAGAAGGCGGAACATAACGGGGTGAAGTTAATCCTTGTGGTTTATTTTTACAGCGATATTAATTTTCCGAGGTATTTATCACCTCGTATTTCTTGGTTGCTGTTTCTTACTGCGATGAACGAGTTGGTTCTCGTCTATGAGAAAGACGTTGCGGCCTTGAAGCTCGAACTCAACGAAGCGGGGTCTGATGGGCGCCTAAAGGAGACCGAGACCCAGCTCGCTGTTCGGGAGAAGGAGGTGCGGGACGCCCAAGGGAAACTTCAAAAGGTCGAGGAGTGTCTGTATTCTTCGAGGTTAGATGCCGAATTCCAGAAGGAGACGGCTGAGAAGTTGCAGGCTCAGGTTTCCGATGAGCGTGGCAAGTGTCGTGCTCTCCAGGATGAAGTGTCATCGCTTTGGGCCGAGGTGGCCATGGTAGAAGTTCTAGAACGGAGTTTGAAGACGGCTCGGGAGGGCCTGCTGAAAGCGACAGAGGAGCTTCAAGAAGCGAAGAGCGAGGTGATCTCGGCCACTCGTCTTGCTGTACAGAAGACCTCCGAGAAGCTCAATAAGAAGATCGAACGTCGCAACGATACCATTGCTAAGCTTGGGCTCCAACTTGCCAAGTTCACCTCGGCCGAAGGATCTCAAGGTAAATGCCCGAATCTCCTCCGTGGTGTTTTCAGAGCCGCTACATGTGTAGGAGTCTTTGCTGGAGTGCTTACGATGGGTTTCATTTCCCAGGTGGTGTTCCGCCTCGTGCCGTCGGTTCCGGGCCCTCTCCGTTTTCAAGCCCCACCTTGTCTCGTCCTGGCGCCATCTTGGACGCGCGTTGCGACCCCACTTTCACCGTCGAAGGGCATCGAGAAGCGGCTCCCAAAGCTACCGTAGGTGTGGAGGATGCTCTAGGCGTCGGGCTAGGCGAGGACGAGGTCGTGGGCGACGACTTAGAGGAGGAGGAAACCGGGGATCGTAAGGTTGACATCGACGAGGAGAATTAATCAGCTCGGGGGGTTTCCCCTTTTTTGTTTTTGTTTTTCTGTTTCAATGTCAATTTCTGCCATGTTTATGACAATCCGCACCTTTTTTAGATGAGAGTCCAACCTGGGTGCTTTAGGTTTCCTTTTGGGATTTGCGCATCTTTTTTGGTCGGGAGTCCGACCTGGATGTTGTCACTTTGTTTTGTCGAGGTGACTTTTTGCTGTTGGAACTCTATGTTTTCCCTTTCAATAAATTCATGTTTCGTCATCCTTTATTTGCTTCTTTGCTTGGTTCACGTGTCCCGGTATTTGGTCTGCGTATATTCCCGCGCGACCAGGTTAATGGATCCCGTGGATGTTTTCTTTTCGGGTTGCTTTCACATCGGGGTGTGAAAGTGAGCCTTATTTCGAAATCGAATCCAAGGAGATTTTTGGGTGTTTGTGCGGCCGAGATATATAGGCTAGGAGGAGGTGTTTTCTCGATATGTTCCTATGGCTCGAGGTGCTTTTATACGTTTTTGAGCACTTTTCCTCGTCCTTGCGAGCTTCGATGTTGCTCTCAAGTGGTGAGAGCTGGGTCGTTCCCATGTTCCCACCCCGGGGGGGATTTCTAGCAAAGAAGAGCAGGATTGATCAGAGTGATTTATTTGAAGTTAGGAGAAATTGGGCTGTGCCTGCGGGAGGCTGCCTACGTACCCGAGTTTACCGGGATCAAGCCACTACGTAGTTCGAGGCGATATTTCTTCTATTAAGAATAATATCTTTTTAGGTGTTGGGTGTTCCAACTTCGGAGGACTTTTAGTCCGTCCGAATTAATGAGTCTGTACACACCGGGTTTCACTATTTCGGACACGATGTATGGTCCTTCCCAGTTTATCCCCAGCTTTCCAGCGTTTAATTCCGAGGTGTTTTGAAACACCTTGCGAAGTACCAAGTCTCCTACTTTGAACGAACGAGGTCGAACTTTCGAGTTGTAGTATCTTTCAATTACACTTTGGTAGTTGACGATCCTACTCAAAGCTCTTTCTCTTCGTTCTTCGATGTAATCGAGTTGGTCTTTTAACATTTTTTCATTTTTGTCTGGTTGATCTGGACAAAATTCTCGTCTGAAGCTTAGGGATTCGGCTTCGGCTGGTACCATTGCCTCGGATCCGTATACCAACGCGAAGGGTGTTTCCCCGGTGGCTCGGCGAGGTGTGGTTCGGTATGCCCAGAGCACCCCGTTTAACTCTTCGGGCCATCTCCCTTTCTTGCTATCTAACCTCTTTTTGATCCCGTCGATTATCGTTCGGTTTGCCACTTCAGAGTGTCCGTTCCCTTGTGGGTATCTCGGGGTCGAGGTGTTAAGAGAGATTCCTTGTGTGGCGCAGAAATTTTTAAACCTGCTTGAGATGAATTGCGGCCCGTTATCTGCAATGATCTCCTTCGGGAGCCCGTATCTGCAGATTATGTTTTTCGACACGAAATTTTCCACGTCTACATCTTTTATGTGTGCATAGGCCTTGGCCTCTACCCACTTCGTGAAGTAGTCGGTTGCTATTAGTAAGAACCTTGTTAATCCCTTTGCTTCCGGCATTGGTCCGACGATATCCATCGACCATTTTATGAATGGGTATGGCACCGTGACCGAAGATAACTTTAATGCGGGTTGCCTAATTGTAGGTGCGTGCCTTTGACATGCATCACATTTTCGTACGTGCATTTCGCTATCCCTCAGCATTGTGGGCCAGAAGAATCCTTGTCTTTTGATTTTGTTAGCCAAAGACCTTCCTCCAGAATGGTTTTCGCAACTTCCCTCGTGCACTTCGCGGATGACATTCTTTGCCTCATCCTCTCCCAAGCATTTGAGGTATGGTCCGCTGAAACTTAGTTTATAAAGCGTGTCGTTTATCAGGCAGAATCTTGAGCTTTTGGCCCTCAACTTTCTGGCTTCTTGCCGATCCCGAGGTGTTTCGTCACCACGTAGGAATCTGATTACTGGAGTCCTCCAGTCTTCTGGGATGAGTTCGATGTTGTGCACCATTAAGTCAATGCTTGGTGCATCTATAGTTTCTACCGGGATATTGCGTTTCACCTCGGGGTCCGAGGTGGATGCCAACTCTGCCAGTGCGTCGGCCTATGCGTTCTTGCTTCTCGAGATCTGGTCTATTTCGACCTTTTCGAACATCTTGATTAGTTGGTTTACCACGGTTAGGTAGGCACTCATTCTTTGGTCTTTTTCCTCGTATTCTCCTGCTATATGGCTTGTGACCAACTTTGAATCGGAGTAAACTTTGACGTTCTGTGCTCCCACCGCCTGTGCTAGTTTAGGCCGGCGATCAGGGCTTCGTATTCGGCTTCGTTGTTTGACGCCTTGAAATTGAAGCGGAAGGACTATTCTATCACCTCGCCACTTGGAGTTACAAGGTGGATTCCTACGCCTGATCCGTTTTGGTTTGACGATCCGTCTACTTTCACTGTCCATGCTTTGTCGGCTGACTCGTCTTTGGGTTTCTCGGTGTTAAGTTCTACAACGAAATCAGCTAGGACTTGCGATTTAGCGCACGTCCTTATTTTGTATTCGATGTCGAATTCACTGAGTTCTATTGCCCATTTGGTCAACCTTCCGGATTGGTTTGGACTATGTAGCACCGATCGCAGTGGCTACAGCGTCATTACCACGATGGTGTGTTCTTGAAAATATGGTCTCAACTTTCTTGCCGCCGTGATGAGGGCGAGTGCCACCTTCTCCATGGTAGGATATCAGGTTTCTGCGTCCTCTAGTGACTTGCTGGTGTAGAAGATGGGCTTCTGATCACCTCGGTCTTCTCTGACGAGTACGCTGCTTACCGCGTAGGCTGTTACTACGAGGTAGACTAAGAGTGGTTCGCCGATGACCGGGCTGACCAGTATTGGTGGGGTAGACAAATATCTCTTTAATTCTTGGAAAGCTTGTTCGCATTCGTTCGTCCACTCAAATTTTTTATTTCCCTTCAGCATTTTGTAGAAGGGAAGGCATTTGTCGGTCGATCGCGAGATGAATCAGTTGAATGCCGCGATCCGCCCCGTGAGCCTTTGAACCTCTTTCACGTTGCGAGGTGAGGGCATTTTTAACAGGGCGTTTATCTGGTCTGGGTTTGCCTCTATTCCACGTTGTGTGACGAGGTATCCTAGGAACTTTCCTGATGACACCCCGAATGAACATTTAGAGGGGTTTAGCTTCATTTGATACTTTTTCAGCATCTCGAAGCATTGTTCGAGGTGGGCGATGTGATCTTCTGATCGCTTGGATTTTTGACCAACATGTCGTCTATGTAGACTTCCATGGTTCTACCGAGAAAATCCGAGAACATTTTGTTCACGAGTCTTTGGTAGGTGGCCCCTGCGTTTTTCAGCCCGAAGGGCATTACTTTGTAGTAGTAGATTCCCCGTTCAGTTATGAACGAAGTTTTTTCTTGGTCGTCGTGATGCATCCGAATCTGATTATAACCAGAGAAGGCATCCATGAAAGAAAGCAGCTCGTGCCCGCATGTTGCTTCGACAAGTCTGTCGATGTACGGGAGTGGGAAGCTGTCCTTAGGGCAGGCCTTATTTAGGTCGATGAAATCAATGCACACCCTCCATTTCCCGTTCTTTTTCTTGACCACGAGTGTGTTTGCCAGCCAGTCTGGGTATCTAACCTTGCGGATCAATCCCGTTTTGAGTAGCCTTTCGACCTCCTCGTTCACCGCCTTGGAGCGGTCTGGGGCTAGCTTTCTTCTCTTCTGCTTGATCGGTTTGAAGCTTGGGTCAACATTGAGTTGATGCGAGATGATTTCCAGACTGATCCCTGGCATGTCTTCGTGGGACCAGGCGAAGCATTCTTTGTTCTTTTTCAAGAACTTGATGAGTCATTTGAGTGTTTCGCCCTTCAACTCACTCCCGATACCAACGGTGTTTTCGAGATTTTTGTCGTCAATGGGGGCTTGTCACACCTTCTCGACTGTTGGGGACTCATTTTCTTCTTCCGAAGTTTTTTTCACCTCGTTTACTCGGGGATGCTGTAATTGCTATGCTTGATTTACTGTACTTTGCTTGGCAAGCAAAAAGCTGTTCATGTAGCATCTCCGCGCCATGGCCTGGTCACCTCGAATCTCTTTGATCCCTTCGTCGCTCTGGAATTGTAAACTTTGGTGATACGTCGAGGGCACTGCTCTCATGGCATGCAGCCATGGTCTTCCTAGGATCGCATTGTAGGGCGATGGACAGTCTATGATCAGGAACTTGGTTGTAACGTTCACGCTTCCTGCCATTACGGGGAGTTTGATCTCCCCGACGGTGTTAACAAAGTGGCTGCTAAACCCGGTGAGAGGCATTGTTTCCCTGTTAATGTCCTCGGGCCTTATTTTCATTTGGCTCAGGGTTGATAGGAAAATTACGTCTGCGGAACTTCCGTTATCGATGAGAATCCTTTTGGTTTCCCAGTTTGCGATGTTGAGAGTTATGACTAACGCATCGTCGTGCGGTCCTGGGAGCTCCCGAGCTTCGCTCTCCTTAAACGTGATGAGGGCTTCGGGCCCCTGGAAAATTTGGCGGGGTGCGTCTGATTGGAGCTTTCGCTGGTGGGCTTTGATCGAGTTAACCGAGGGCTTGCAAAACTGAGATCCTCCCATTATCACGTTGATGACCTGGGATGTTTTCTCTTGGCCGTCGTCTTCGACCTCGTAGACCTGCTTCCCCTTCTTTTCGAATGGGGTGTCGGGGACTTCCCCAGATTGGGGAGTTCGGTTCTTCTTGTGCTTCCTCTTCTTCAAGGTTGCCGGATCGCCATCCGGGCTTACGCTTCCCTGCAACTTTGGGTTCAAGGCCTCGATGTCGAGGTCGCTCATTTCGCCTCGTTCCAACTTTTCCGCCAGGGCCATCTGCAGCTTGCGGCATTGGGCTGTTGCGTGTCCGAACACCTTGTGGAATTTACAGTAGGCTTTCGGGTCTTTTGGCCACGGATCTGCCTGTGTTGTTGTGCCGCCGCCTTGGGCCATGTTGACCTCGTCCTTCTCCGAGTTCATCACGTAACCTGGGGGAGGTTGCTTCGCTTAGGTTGGGGTGCATTACCTCGGTGAGGCCCGGATCCTCTGTTGTGGCCGGAGTCCCGTGGCGGCCTCGGGGGGTTGTTGAACTTAGGCGTTGCCGGAGTTGGGTCGAATTTCACGGCGAGGGCTGCTCGCTCCTCCTCGACTCGAATCCAATTACCCCCGCGGTGCATTACGTCCTCGATCGAGGTATAACGGTTCACGCAGATATCCTGCCTGAATTTTGATTTATACCACAGTCCTGCGGTCAGGGCCGCAATTGCTGTTTCGTCGCTTACTCCGTTAAGGCGTGATAGCACGTCCTTGAATCTGGCTATGAAGTTCCACAGTGGCTCATCTTTCGTTTGTTGCAGTGCATAAAGCTGCGCCACCGTGGTCTCCGTCTCGATGAACATGGAGAAATGCTTCAGGAAAAGAGTTGTCAGCTGATCGAACGAGCTGATTGTGGCTGGTTGCAGCCTCGAGAACCAATCGAGTACATTCTGCACGAGGTGCTCGGCGAACATCTGGCCGTATCCCGCATCTCATTGGTGAGGCTGGAGATCGGCTCTCCCCATCGTGATGTAGAACGCCCGGAGATATGCTCTCGGATCGGTCTTTTCGTCATAACGTGGGACGTTGACCCTTCGCACGTCCCTGATTTTCTCGTTGATGATCAGCGACATGAATGGTGTGCTCGTGGATTCTTGAACCAGTCGATCTATTTCTGGAGCCGCCGAGGTGGCGTGATGAACTTTTGAACTCACTGCTTTCACCTCGGACTGCACCTTTTCCATCGTGGATTCGAGTCCTCTGAGCCATGCCGGGAATGGCGAATCGGGATTGTAAGCGAAAGGATTGTCCTTGTCGTTGTGAGTGGCATCATGTCGGCCACAGGGGGTGTCTCATCCCGGATGCGGATTGGATTGGTCATTTCGTTCCCGATCCGCGCAGAGCCCGGGCGTACTGGCGCCTGGGGGGCTTGCACTTCGGCATTCCGATTCATTATTGGAGGGGTTCGGAATCCGAGATCATCGGGTTGGCCCTGTGCATCATATTTGGATTGGATTGATCCCAATCCGGTGTCAGGGTGTCTGGTCGAGATGTGGCCGATTGCGACCCCATGATCTGCAGGCCCTCGTGGGTCCGTGGTGAGATTTTGCCCATCTGTTATGTCTGGGGTGTTTTCCACCTCGGTCGTTCCCGGAGTGACCTGGATTCCGGAAAAATCTAGAGTCCTTCCTCGTCCGAGATCTCTCCGTGGTGCTGTTGAAGATTGGGCTTTCATCGAGTTGACCGCTTCGGTCAATGTTCCTTCGATTTGGGATTGCTTCTGGGTGACATTTTCCAATTTGGTTTGGAAATCCTTTCTCGACTCAGCGTTTTCTTCGAGTTGTTTGAGGATTGTCTCCAACATGGATTTTACGGCATAGTACGCTGCGGTATCCGAGGGGTTTCCGCTGGATCCACCGCTTGCCATTTGCCTACTTATTTGCTGGGAACTTGGTTGGGTAGGAATCTATAAACATTTCCCACAGACGGCGCCAAACTGTTGATGTGAATAATCACGACCAACTGTCACAAAGTGATAGCACTCTGTTTACGATGAATACCATAATGGATCTTAACTATCCGAGATAAACCCACTTCGGTGAATGAAGATACGAGATGACAATTTGGTAAAGACTTGATCGATAATAAGGAACTTTGTATGTTTGATTAATAGTAAAGTGAATACAGAGTGAAAAGCTAGTGTAGAACGTATAACAAGATGATCCTCCTTCGAGTTACTTCGTAGGCTTTATTTATAGCCCGAATTACAACGTCTCTTTCCTATAATTTTGTAACGGCTAGTAGACTAAATGAATCTCCCTTCACCTCTGCTTTGATCACCACGTGTAAAACTTCGACAACGTGGTATTTGGTCTCTTTCCACGTGGAGGACTCTGCCTTGGTCAATAAAGGTTGAATATGCCTATTATTCGGGGCTGCTGGGTCTTTGTGAACTGACTGGGTGAATCTTCATGGGCCTAGTTCGTGAGAAGGCCGAGTTGTTGTTGACTAGACTTCGACGTGGGCTTTTGACGGGCTGATCGTGCTGGGTCGATTATTGGGCTGTTGGTTCGTTGTGAAGCCCAACTTTTCTTTTAGATCCTACGTCGTTTATGTCCATGACTGTAGTTTTGTCTTTCGATGTCGTTTTTCGGGGAGGATGAAATCCTGCATCATCAATGGTGTCACACCATCATTTAAATTCGTGACATGTGATTTAATTTCATAGTTTACCGAAACGATCACAAACTTAGAAATTTTCTAAATCACAAACCGTACGTCGAAACGAATCGGTTCCAAAAGCAAAGTTTCTTAGAATTTAATTTCCAACAACTTTTATGTGGATAGAATATCCAAATTCTACTTTCTTTTGTCATTTAATTTCGGTTACAAAGATATGGTACTTTTGCCACGCTACTGATAAAACTATCTGACGTCTGTCACAGACTTTGGTTTTATAAATCTTACCAAATGATTAAATATCTCAAAATGTTCTTATCACGTACGTATCATCCGTTACGAAGCTATCCTGGGGACCATGGACCCGTATCACTTAAGCTCCAATGAACTGCTAGGACGTTCGTCAAATCTCGGTGTAATTCCACTCTTTAGTGATACGGTATATATTATTACCTTTATTAGAGCAGGGTGTGTCCATTGATACAATACATTCGGGTTATTGATCTTTCACTTGATGATCCACAGATGAGCAGGCGGTTTTTACCATTTTGCGTCTCATTGCATTTTCCTCCTTGACTCAGTCAGTAATATCATGAGTAACTGACTTATGGTTTCAATGGTTTCGATTCATAAATTGCACATGTACCTCTCACTTCTCACCACTGACAACCAATGGAATCATCTTGACTCTGAAGAGAGTTGTGTGATGCCCATGTCTATGACCAAGCTACCCTTACTGATGACTATCATTTTCCCAAAATAATAGTGTTGGGAACAACGGTAATATATTGTTCTCTTTAACAGTTAAATCTAAGAACAATCAAGCTAGCAACTCGGACTCAAGATCACTCAGGACTTAGATCGAATATCCATTAGATCATCTACTAGTGAGGTCCAGTCTAGTATGAAGACACTTCATACTTAATGCACTTCTAGTGAGTGTGACACACACATAATCCAGAATAGGAATGTCACTTAGTCACATTAATGACCTTATACGATTAATGGACTCCCACCCAGTTAATTAGGTCACGGACATTTTAGGTTCATTTATTATGATTATTAATTCTTCCTCATATTGACTCTGTTGTGACAATAATAAAATAATTGCATCCTTTATGAACTAAGGAACAAACATTCTATTTTAATCTACCAGAAACTATAATAACATTAACATAATAAGCACCATCTTTTATTCAACGACTTGTCGTAATCTTTTACAAATGGATAAAAAATAGCTTGTTTAAGGACACATGTCCAACAATAATACCATACCGCAATAGATACTCCTACAAGTACTTGTACATAATACTAATTCCTGAGCATTCTTAATTCGTTGATTTCTCGGGCGTTCTGATTTCTCACTTGAACAACAACCATAAAACGAGTAAAAACAATATGAACATTTATTTTCCCCAACCGATTCACTCATGTCTTCGTACATGAATGGGTTTTAAATCACCCCAATCAATGGGTTCTGGATAAACCCAATCAACAAAACCGCTACCGCAACCACGTTGTCCCTGTAAAAGACAGAGTAATCGATATCTAATTTATTGAAAAAATGGATAAATCACGTCGTCAATGGATTCAGGGTTATACCTTCACACAACCCTAAAATCTTCTACCGGGATTTATCTCTGTCCTTGACGTTAATATTGCAAGACTATTACCACATTTGCTGCAAAATCTATCACAGTGTAAATTTGACATAGTTGAGCTACTAGTTCTCACCATAATGATTTAGGGTCGGTGAGTATGGGGTCGGTGATGATTTAGGGTTTTTATGGACATAACTTGCTAAAAGACCGAATTCCTATGGGATTATTTTTTGTCTTCTACCGGGACTTCTTTTGATAGGGGTGCCCGTGAATGGGAACGTGGCTGATTGTGGACCAATCCTTTAATAGAGGATACTTTACACTAGCGGGAACACTATCAGTATAGCGGTAAGCGCAAGTATAATAACTAGCGAGAGTGATTTATATTTACTAGCGGAAACATTTTCTAATAGAACTAAAATCACAGTGTTCCAAAATTAACATGGTCAAATTAACATAGTTGTCCAGAATATTACAACAGTTTTCCAAAATATTAAAACATACTAAAACATGGCGCTGGAATAGTTGTACAAAATATTAAAACATACTAAAATATTAACATAGTTGTCCAAAATATTACAACAGTTAGAATAGTTGTCCAAATATTCACGTGCACCAATTGGAGAAGATTTCGGAGGTGTATCTAAACCTGGCAGCAGTAACCCACCCATGGTCCAACAACATCGGCGAATCTCCGAGCATGTCGAGCTCAGTATACATTATCGCAAATATGGCGCTGCTTCCCGAGGCGACTTCCGAAGGTTCCCTACAAGATGGGCACATGTCTCGTCTCGTAAACCAAATGTCGCAATCCATCAGAAGTGGAAGCTGGGCCTTTCGGCACAAGTTTGCCTCTTTCAAGATCCAATGGAAGTACCTCTTCAGATCCTCCACGATTTCCGTTGTCTCCTGATCGTCAACATCGTCAGGCGGGGTTGAATTAAACAAGACGAACTCGGTTTGTATGAAATCGGCCTTGCATGCCATCCATTCTCCATTCTTCTTGTGGATTGGGAAGTACATCATGTCCAGGGCTCTCCAAGCTCGGCCGTATGCCAGATTGACTCCTTCCACCAAATATGAAAATAGATAATCGACAATCTCCAGTTCTTGGTGCCTGACTCGGTTGGCAACAATCTTCAACTGTATTATGAAGACAGAATTGAATACAGTGATCGTACTACAGTCAGGTATACTCGCAGAAAATTCTGTCAGTCGCTTACGGAGCCCGTAAGCAATCTCGTCGATGTGCTGCATTTAATAGTAAATTGATAAATATAAAATGACAGAATTATAAATTGCTAAATATTGTCGTGGAAGAATTATTACCGTATCAGAGAACCAGCCTGTGTAGCTTTTGCACAAAGATTTTATCCTTTGTCTCCCCCTCTTTCCTTCCTTAC
This sequence comes from Parietaria judaica, assembly GCA_954871525.1. Classification (NCBI taxonomy): domain Eukaryota; kingdom Viridiplantae; phylum Streptophyta; class Magnoliopsida; order Rosales; family Urticaceae; genus Parietaria; species Parietaria judaica. The sequence continues at coordinate 62,065,762 of OX940860.1, forward strand.
AACGGGCTGCCTGTGTGCCAAATAAGATTGAAAAAGGTGCGCTAAGGGATAACTTAGTCTTAGAAAGAACCAGGCTATGTCGACATTCTACCACGCCACGATTACTTAACCCAGGGTTCTCCTATTGACATTCTGGCTTCGCTTCTTCTTGGTGATGGCTATAGTCTCGATGGCTTTTCCCAAGTATGGAAAAAAACATACATTTGATATGTTCTTATTGAAAACTCAATTGATAGCACAAAGAAGTGGTTTTCCTCTTTCATAATTGGTGACTACACTCATAGTTTCTACCCTTCGTTAAAGAAAGAAAGGAAGAGATTAGGGCTTTCTGCGCTGATCTCAACTCCATCTGCACAGCAAAAAGCTTTTTTTTTTATGAGCGTTTGAAAAAATTCCCCGGGTATGCACCAATCACACATGTTGCCAGCTGATCTCCCGTGCCATTAAACCAGTCGGTAAACCGCCTCATGAGCTCGGGGTTTGAGTTTTCGAGGGGCTTGAATCGATAGTCAATCTCCATGGCATCTTGGTTCCCATACTCATTCTCCTCCTCATTCTCGTCCTCATTCTCCTCATCTAGGTCCTCGTCATTCGCATTCTCCTCATCCTAGTCCTGGGGGTTCTGGTCCTGGTCAGCCTCATCATCATCCTCGTTCTCGTGTTGGTCCTCCTCATTCAACCAATCCTGGTAAGCCTCGTCATCATCCTCATCCTCATCCTCATACTCCTCCTCCTCCTCCACCAGATTAGCCAACACCACATCATATTCGGGGTACAATACTCCCTGTGGCGGCGGTGGCGCCGGTTGGAAATATTCTACATCCGTCTGCAGTAGCATACTAAATTGTCCCTAAAAAAATTATAAATTTAGAATTAATACATCTATTGTTTACTTTTATATATCAAAATTGTTTCGCTATCAATATATATCAATCAACCGTCGAATCACCCTCCTCATCAAGAATATCTGCTCTTATATTTTCTAGATCCATTGCACATTTGCAGATATGTGGAATTGAAGATCCCTCACGACGGACCGCCTCGGTTCTTTGCTCACCCAGTAAACACTCGTATGCTAAAACCTGCAAGAAAATAAACATGTTATAGTTTGATATATATGAAGGCAACTTTAATACCGCGAAATTAAACCTTTCCCTTATACCTGAAGTAGGTAGATGAACCCCCGAATGGTTATCGTGGGCACTATAGCACACCCGGATTATTCTTAGGAATATTTCGTCGTAGTTCTCGGGTTGCCGTCTTCACGAGATTCGGTTATGAATGCATGAATGAGCTCCGGCCCCAAGGATATCGTATAAAGGACTCGAGGTCCTCCACCAACGCCCAAACTAGGTCGGGGATTCTAGACCCGGATAACAGAACTCCGTAGACAAAGCACAACCACGCCAAACTCTTCCTATCAGCACTTCTCAAAGTTCTACTGAACATTAAGCGGACCTCGAGTGCGTTGGCTGGGATATTTCCTTCTGTAGGAAGGGACATTCGTTCTCTAACCGATGGGATACAATGGGGGATGTCCCTTCCACAATTTGTAAACAGGTCTGGAATGTTTTCACAATACAGACCAGTGATGATGGAAAACTCATGAATGGAGTATCGTAGTGGAACTCTATTCACCGACATCCACATCTCCCCTTCCTTTTGTAATTCCGTGATTCCTCAAAAAAATCTCCTAATCACCCTTTTAGAATACTGTAAGAAATTGGGGACGTCCAAGAGAGGCCCAAGTTGGGTACCCCGAAACCACTGAAGCTCCTCTATGCTCAGTCGTGACTTGACCAGTTCAATTATTCGACGGAAGTTCCCTGCATCGGTGTCCAGTCAAAAGTGGTACAACTCCAAGCTTATGAGGATAGTACGCGTACTTGAAGGCTAATAAACAAATATAATTACATCAGTACTTCGTATTGGAAAAATGTTTGAATAAGATCTTCAAGAATAAACAATGCAATATAGCTACATATACCAATTAGCGGTAATGATTAAATAATATAGCGGTAATGATAATATATATATAGCAGTAATGATATAATATTTAGCGGTAATGCTAAAATGGATACCGGACACCTAGTGACTACTCCCTACACTCTTTGCATCATAATTCTGGTATTGGTTCTTTGTAAAAAAAAATTCTCATGTAAAGGCCGTATTCCCACTAACATCATTACTAGTTTAAGCAAATAACGTTTTGTATTGCATGCATCATTTCCACTGACTTCTTCGTAAACAATCTTTCCCAGTATTACCGCTAAACCCTAACATCAATAATTTTCCAAACAGTGAAACCCCTCCAAACAGTTACCATGAAAAAGTTAAAGATAAAATATTCACGAACCTATACTTACCTCCATTTAGTTGGTTTGTTGATATGGCAGATTACTGGGCTTCATGATGATGGTCGACGGGGAATTGCCGGGCTTAAATGATCGTGCTTTATGGGATAATGAGGATAGCCTCGTGAAACTTCTTCGTCTCGAATGAAAATGAACACACGACAGCAGAAGTGAAGTGAAGTGAAGTAAATTACTTCACTTCTTCGACGAGGGAAGTGAAGTGAAGTAAATTAAGAGTTTGGGAAGAAACAAAACAAGGCGACGATTCGAAGACATGCGAAAATAAAAAGAAAAACAAAAAAAAAAAAAGAAACTCCAACGACAAAAAGGGTAAAATTGACATTTCAATAAATTCAGTGTAATGATGGAGGGAAAACTTGTCATTCACTTTTATCGAGGTTTAAAAATAATTATAAAATACATATCAGATTTATTTGGGTTCAAAAATAATTCTAAAAGAAATTCTTTCTTATTACGAGGGTACGAGCTTATTCAGAATCCCAAATGAGGTCTTTTAGCCAATTCATTTGTCAAGGAAGACTCTTGTTGGTAGCCCAATGCAATGCAATGAAACAAAGCAAAGAAACAAACAGAAAGACCCAGAGGTTGAGGGCGGTGTGCGGAAGCATGAGGTGTCGGAGGTCGGACAGGATTTTCTTGAGAGGAAAAGGAAGCTTCCCTCTCGCGAACACGAAGCTCTTCGGACTATTATCCCCGATCACGGGGTCTACGTTCTTCGTCCCGGCTTCACAGACACACGCTTCATCTTCTTCATCTTCTTCTGCTGCTACTGATGATGTTCAACCAAACGGATAATTAGCATCCTGCTTCCAAATTACAGAAACATCAGGGATTTGATGCTTACGTTTCCGATTCAAGCCATGGCTTGAGCTCTGTGCGAACCTCCGATGAAGTTTTTGCTGAAGGGAACCTCAAGGGTTTTGTTCCGATCTCTTATGGGCCTTTCGATGGCCTATTCCATTTGGGCTTTACTCTCTTGTTCGCAATTGCACTGACTCCGGAAATAGCAGCGGTAATCAAAGTGGATCTGGAAGCCGGAGAATCGGAGATAGAATCTGCAAGAACAAACAAAAAAGCCAATAAATTAACCAAAAACAACCCATAAATTAAACAAAACAGCTCATTAATTAAACAAAACAGAATTTGTAAGAACTTATCAAAACAAGAAAAGAAAAAAAAAAGCATTTCATCCGTGAAAAAGTTAATTTTGTTCGATGGAGTAAAAAATTAAAGACTACATTGCACTGCAATGATTGCAGACTTGCAGTGTTTAATTAAATTTTTTTGGAATATTTGTGACATAAGTTCTTAAAATTGTTTAAATGGTTGCAGACTTGCAGTTTTCTCATTTCAAAATTAAATACATATTCAATTAAACTCAAAGGTAAACACATAATATGAAGATATTTAATCACATCAAGATATTAAAAAAGTTTTAATAATTCACACGAAGATATTTCATATTCAATCAAACCCAGGGCGGTTTGGGCTAAGGCATAGAAGGCCCAGGCCTTAGGCCCAAAAAATTTTACTTTTTCAGGGGGCCCATTCTCTTACTTCGATAGCTGCCCAAAAAAACTTTTTTTTTAACTTGCCCACTTTTGTTTTGTCTTATATATTTACAAATAGGCCCTTACATTCACACATTTTCATTTTAACATTAGTCCAACGAGCCCCTTTTGTTTTCATGATGATGCTATAAGAGTTTTTGATTTTTTTTATTTGTAAAATATATTAAAATACATAAATACTTCATTCTGTCTCCGTTCTTCAAACACACGCCTTCTTCTTCTTCTTCTTCTTCTTCTCCTCAAAAGCATCAAACCTGGGCATCGAAACTCAATCAGTTTTTACTTTATTTTATTAAGGGCCCCAATTTTTATTTCGCCTAGGGCCGCCGAAAACTCAGATCCGGCCCTGATCAAACCCAAATATCAGAAATTCATATGAAGATATTTCCCTTTGCATAAGTTCGTTCTTTGTATTAACATATTCATACAAAGATATTTCTCTCTGTATTATTGGCGTTCAAACCCATATATGAAATTCATAAACCCTAAATTCGATAATCAATTAGGGAATCAACCGATAAACAATTAAGAATCAATCAGAGAATCAACCAAGAATCAACTGGTAAACAACTGAGAATCAAAGAACGAGAATCAGAAGAAAACCCTAACCTTAAGTCGCCGAGGTCGACCGCCTAGGGAAGCTGCGGGAGAAGCAAAGCGAATGGAAGGAAGTTGCGAACGGCGAGAAAGAGAGGAGGTTGTGCGAGAGCCGAGAGAGAGAGTGAGTTCTAAAAAACAATGGGCTGAAAAGTGAAAACCTTAACGAGTAAACGACCCTTTCAAAAATGTCATTTTAAAAAAACGATAAATTTATTACACAACGACATAGAATCGGAATCAGGACAAAAAGCGAGGAATTTCATATTTTAATTTGTTCTGGTTGAAAAACAAAAACCGCACCGTGCCTGTTTAGGGTACAGTTAAAAAAAAAAACTGATTTTTTACTTAAAACGGTCCGGAACCGGAAACCGAGTACAAAAATTTCAGCCCTATTTTCTTCTATGGATTTGTTTACTTCTGTTATTATTTGCGTTGTTAAAACGACTAAAGCAATAATTTTTTTTTTCAATACTGAGGTTGATTAACATTCAATTGAAAGACCACCATTATTTTTTCCGGTAGTTGAAAGACCAAAATTGTTTTAAAAAAATGCCTAAAAATTCAAATTTAAAATTTGAATAAAACACCGCTCAAACACATTACAAATCTCCCTAACTCATCCGCAAGATCAAACACATTATATTTTAGAACATATGTGATAGTGAAGAACATAATATGAACATCAAGAACACCAAAATCAAATTAACATTAAAAACATTATATGAACATCAAGAAAACGATATGAACCTCACTGACATTATATTAACATCAAAAACACTATATGAACTTTATGAACGCCAAACATATCTCAACACCGAAAAAAAATGGATCAAAACTTTTTACCTGAACCATAGATCGCCGTTTCGAGGGCCTAAACCACAATACTCGGCTAAAATCCAAAACATGAGTTTGATGAGTTTAAGGTTTGAGGATGGAGAATTAATTAGGATGGAGTAAAGATGAAGAAGAGATGACAATGGAGGAAAAAAAATGAAAAAAATTAGTCAAATGATGAAAAAACGCGAAATATGTTTATATTTTGGAAGCACGGAGGTTCACACTACGGAAGAACAAAACCGTCGTTGGAACACATTTAGAGATTTCATATTTTTTTTAAATCTCGCCACGTCGAGATTAAGTTCAATGGTTTTTTTTTAATTTATCGAAAGACGGAGCTTCAAACAATGGGATTATTCATGCCGGCATGAATACCTTCCAATTATAGAAATCAGAACTGTCGTTCAAACGTGATTTTTTTTTTTAATTTTAGTCCATGGATACCGTGGTCTAAATGATTATTAGATCACGGTTTTCGTCTTCCAATGGTGAAAACTCTGTGGTGTAATTCCAAGTGTAGTTGTCACATAGTAATTTTTGTCCTATAGAAATGTTTTTCTTATGCAGCGTCGAATTCCCCTGAATCTGACCAACCTGCACAATCGAAGGCCTGTCTCAATTGAATCACTCAAACTCACCTAATAATAAATCAGTCAAACACAATCGCATACGAGGCAAATCCCAACCTTTAGCTTTATTAATATCCAAAAGGACTACAGACTACGTTGGTCAACACTTATACTCGGGCACGGCCTGTACTCAAATCTATACGACTTTCTCTCTACAGGACCTAACAAATACTAGAGAAAGCGTGAATGAATTAAAACTAGGCCAACATGGTTCAATTTATATGCAAGACTAAGAAAATCCTAATCCTAATCGAAATCTAACTCTAACGGCGAATCTGGCTGAAATCCAATCTTCAAGATGTGATCTATCTTTAAAGATATCTTCTGGGTGCAATATCATATCTCGTGCACCTGCCAGACAAGTTTTTGGGGCGTTGGGCGCATATCTCGCGAGTCTGTTGCGCGTGCGTCTCGGCCATGTGCGCTACGCGTGCGCGTATGTGGCATTCCCTAGCGCTCGTGTATGGGCCTTACAACCCCCACGCTTGGCCCATTGCGCGTCTTCTAGCGTTCCCTTGTGCGCGTCGGGTGCAATCCGTGATTGGTCCACGGGCCTTGCCTTTTTTTCTAAGTTCTTCACTGGATTTTTGCCTATAATGTGCGCACGCCTGGGCCTATCGGTGGCCATTGGCATCCGTCAGGGCACATGAGAAAGTCACGCGCATGTGGTCGGCCCACCGAGAATGAATGAATTGTGATAACGCGTCGAATAAGCCCACTTCCATATAATGGATTTTAAGCGTTTCTTTTTGTATACTGCATGCAGCTATTATTATTGATGCCCAAATTTTTTATCCCTGTCTCTTTTCCATAAATGATATCGTGATTGAATTTATATAGCATATTTTGTATAATTTTTTATATTAATCATGTGGCGTCTTTTGATCACAATATACGTCACCTCTAAGTAATTCGTTTAGTGAGTTTGTTTTTCGAATTTTTCTTTTAGGATTTGTAAGTTTAAAAGAAAGTTTTTTCTTAAACAAATATTCAAAAATTTATTAAAATTTATTAATGGGGTTACACAATTTTTTTTTTTTAAATTTGAGTTCTTAATAAGTTCTATGTTAATATATACCTTTAGATTACAACATACAATCAAATTATTAATCAATTTGTTCAATACTATTCTCCAATTTTATAAATAATACCGTGCGGTAACCACGCCACTGTGCGAAGCACGGTGACGGTCCACTAATTGTTAAGGTACACTCATGTTTAATAATTAATTTTTCTCAACATAATTTCAAGTGCAGCCTATGCACACCTTAGTGTATACGTGGCTAGATATCATAATTCTCTTTTCTCATAAAAGTAGATTTATTTAGGTAGTAAATAAATCATCGAAATGGTAAAAGTGTTAAAATCAAGCATTCACTAAATATATTATGACAATAGTATATCTTTCTTGATGCCAAAAAATGGATCAAATACCGTGACGGCTCAAGTCTTGATTTTGGGCTGAGCCCATCGCTGGTTGTTTACTAAACTACGCTTTGAAGCTTGAATTCTTGATTTTTAGAAACGGGAATTCCATTTGTCGGGCATATGGGACTCGGATTTTGGATTGTCAAGCTTAGACAACCAAGACTTTTGCTCAATACTCATATCAAGCTCAAATCTTGAATCTTGGATTTTGGGGAGCCTTGAAGATTTCCAGACGCCTTCGCTCTATCCTGCTCCTCCGTCATCGTGTCTGAAAAAGAAAAGAAAATAGTCAAATTTGAGAGGGGTATGAAGGGGAGGCCCTCCGTAAATTTCTCGGACTTAAATACCCGACTACTATTGAACGTCCGAGAATGGTTAGAGAGCATTTCTCTAAGTTAGAATGGTTTATCGTTTATTAGGAAGGACCTCTAAGTAATTAAATAATACTTTGTGCGCCGTGAACCAACACACATTTTACCGCGAGGGCGCATTTTTGATGGTGCGCTCATTTATTTCAATATTTATTTTAATAATAAATATACATTTCTATTTTCCTGGCTTCTTAAATTTGATAAATGGGTATCCCGACTACGGTTTTGGGTCGGAATTGAATTTAATTAATTATGAAAAACACCCACAACATTAACCCCATCTCCCTACCCAGTTGGCGCTTGCGAAGAGCTCCGGTTCTTTAGCCTTAGCCCTTAGTCATCTTGGCCTTGATTCCAGACTTAATCTTCATGCTTTTTGATCGGAATTACTCGACAATCTTTATGCTATTCTTCCCAGAATTGTTCCATGGACTTTTTGATTTTAACTCGATTGAATCAATGATATTTTCGCCACATTACATCTATGGACTCTTTATAATTTGACCAGATTCAATCAATTATCTTTCTGTCGGATTAAATCCACGGACTTTTATTGAATTTGACCAAGTTCAATCAACGATCTTTCTGTTGGATTAAATCCAGATTTTTTTTTAATTTGACCAGATTAAATCAACAATCTTTTTTCCAGATTACATCCGCGGACTTTTTTTAATTCGACCGGATTCAATAAACGATATTTTTGCGGGGTTAAATTCACAAACTTATTTGACCAGATTCAATCAACGATCTTTTTGCCAGATTAAATCCATGGACTCTTTGATATTTTCTCATAATTATTCCGCAGAATTTTTTATTTCAACCAGATTCAATGAACGATTATTTAAGCCGGATTAAATCCACGAATTTTTATAATTTGACAAGATTGACTCAACAATCATTTTGCTTAATTAAATCTATGGACTTTTTTTTTTTATATTTTTCTGAAATTATTCAATATACTTATTTCTATTTTCACAATAATTAGTTACCGGAATTTTTTATTTTGACCAAATTCATTCAACGATCTTTTCACTGGATTACATCCACATACTTTTTTGATTTTTTTCCAGAATTATTCGACGGACTTTTTGATGTTTTGCGGGAATTAATCCATGACATTTTTTTTATTTTGACTGGATTGAATAAACGATTTTTTCGCTGGATTACATCCACATAGTTTTTTGAATTCGACCGGATTCAGTCAACAATCTTTATGGTATTTTTGCAAAAAAATTGTTTCGCAAACTTTTTTGATTGAATTTTAAACATTTATATACGCTTGAAATGTTGACATTTTATTGGATCAAAAGATGGCACTTTCGGTATGCGTGGCATAAACTAAGTCATGCTGTTAGATTTCTAGGAAAAGTAAAGAAAGCATAAAATATAGGCGATTTTAAGTGACCTATTATGAAAAATTGTCCGTGTTATGTTCATTTTTCGTAACATATAAAAATTGGGCCCATTTTGGCAAAAGTCAAAGCCCATTAACAAAAGTCAAAGCCCATAACCAAAGCCAAAGACCAGAGGCCGACGAACCAAGACATTGGCTAGGCCCGGAGTCAAAAAGGCGAAAAGGATAAGGCCGACGAGGCGACCAGCCGATAGGGAGACGAGGCGACGAGGCGACAAGCCGACGAGGCGACGAGCCGATAGGGAGACGAGGCGACAAGCCGACGAGGCGACAGGCCGACAAGCACTGATACCGGACCGGTGACACCCAGGTCTAGTATATTGACAAAGCAAGACGAAAAGTAAAGATAACAACGGCGCCACTCGGAATCCACCAAGATAAGCCTAGGATAGTAGAAACGCCACTCCCGGAATCCACCGAAAGATAAGTTTCTGGTACAAGAAACGCCACTCCCGGAATCCCCCGAAAGATAAGTTTCTACACTCGCCACTCAAGGAATCCACCAAGAGATAAGAGGGTTTTCACAAAGATAACTTTGAGAGGGTTTTTTTATCAAACATAATCTGCCTTTTCTCATTGCATTCTTGCTCTTTAAATAGAGCTGATGGGTTACAAATTCGTACATCCCCTCCAGCCAGATTCTAAGGCTTTCCAACTTCAACACAAAGACCCAAAACAGCCCCATAAAGAGAGAACCAAGTCACCACGACCATAAATGCCTTTTAAGGCTATTACAAGACTCAAAACACTAATTAATACCATACTTAACCCTTGGACTACTCAGAAGATAAATACATACCACTAACATAATTAATACTATCATAATTACCAAGGGCTTTACTTAGACCACGAATTCAGATGTGGAAACCATGTAAATACCATTCCCGTTACGAGCTCCATTACCACTAGTTGCTCCAATACGGCTATTAGGATCGGCATCATTCTCCCCCGGTTGTAAAAGACTCGACCTCGAGTCTAGCGGTTCATCATCGACTAAGTTGAAAGTTGCTGAAACACCATAGTGATCAGGAAGCTCCACCTTGTATGCATTGTCATTGACTTTTTCCACAATGGTGAAAGGCCCGTCTGCTCTCGGTTATAGCTTAGGATACTTCCGATTTGGAAATTGTTCCTTCTGTAGCTGAATCCATACCTTATCACCAACATGAAAAGTTACCTTTCGCCTATGCTGATTGACTTGTTGAGCATACTTCTCTGTTTGCTTCAATATCTTGTCTCTGACCTGTGCGTGCAATTGCTTGATAAACTTGGCTCGCTCATCCGCTGCTCCACTAAAGTTCGTCTCCGTCTTCAAGGGAACCAAATCCAAAGGGGAATTCGGATTCTTGCCATAGACAACTTCGAATGGGCTGGACTTCGTGGCTGAATGAGTGGACCGGTTGTAAGCAAATTCAGCATGTGTAAGAGAAAAATCCCACCCCCTCGTGTTCTTCTTAACAAGGCTTCTCAACAATGATCCCAATGATCGGTTGACCACCTCGGTTTGTCCGTCGGTTTGCGGATGGTGTGAAGTACTATATTGCAGCCTCGTGCCCATTCTTTCGCCAAAGAGTTCTCCAAAAATGACTAAGGAACTTAGCATCCCGATCAGACGTGATTGTCTTTGGAACCCCATGTTGCTTCACAATCTCTTGAAAATAGAGATCGGCAATGTTGGTGGCATCCGCTGTTTTTCCGCATGAAACAAAATGAGCCATACTCACATCTTCCCACGGAGCATTAGGGATTGGAAGTGGCATGTATAATCCAGCATTGCTCCCATGCATCTTGGCGTGCCGACAAGTCTCACACTGCTCAACGATTCACCTCACATCCCGCGTTAGCTTTGGCCAAAAGAAGTTTTATTCCACAAGCGCAATGGTTTTATCGCGACCAAAATGACCAGCTAGTCCACTCGCACGAGCCTCCCTTATGATTGCCTCCCGTAATGAACATTGGGGAACACAAAGCTGCACACCCTTGTAGAAAAATCCATCTTGCACAAGGAATTGCCGAAAAGGCTCCTTTTCACATCGCTTCGACACTTGGCCAAAATCAGGGTCATCCACATATAGATCTTTAACGACTTCAAATCCAAGCACTTTAGCATGCATCGTATGAAGAAGTAAATGGCGTCTACTCAAAGCATCCGCTACCTGATTGGATTTTCCCGATTTGTGCTTGATGATGAAGTTGAAAGACTGCAAGAATTCAACCCACTTTGCATGGAGAGAGTTTAGCTTGTGTTGTGCATTCAAATACTTCAAGGCTTCATGATCTGTAAAAAGAACAAAATCGTTAGGATAAAGGTAGTGACTCCAGTTCGCCAATGCTGGGATGATGGCATAGAACTCCTTGTCGTATGTCGAGTACTTCCTCTTCACTTCGTTGAGCTTCTCACTGAAAAATGAAATAGCTCGGCCCTCTTGGCTAAGGACAAACCCGATGCCCACTCCGGAAGTGTCACACTCCACTTCGAACATCTTGGAGAAATCCGGTAAGGGAAGAACCGGTGCCTCTGTCGTCTTCTTCTTTATCAGCTCAAAACTCTCTTGGGCTTCTTTTGTCCACTTGAAAACTCCACCCTTCATGCACTCGGTGATTGGTGAAACAACCTTATTGAAATCTCTAATGAACCGGCGGTAGAAGGAAGTCATTCCATGAAAACTTTGGATGTCAAAAAGAGACTTCGGAACTGGCCACGTTGAGATTGCTTCGATCTTCGACTCATCCACTTTGATTCCATCCTTGGACACCACATATCCAAGAAAAATGAGGCTCTCCACCAGAAACTCGCACTTCTTCAAATTAACATACAAGCTTTCACTCCTCTAAATTTCAAAGACCTGCCTCAAGTGTGTTAAATGAGCCCATGTACTCTTGCTATACACCAGAATGTCGTAAAAATAGACAACGACACATATTCCCATCAGTGGCTTGAAAACATGAGTCATGAGACACATAAAAGTGCTAGGAGCGTTAGACAACCCAAACGGCATAACAAGCCATTCGTATAAACCTTTCCCGGTCTTGAAAGCTGTCTTCCATTCATCTCCCGGTTGGATACGAATCTGATGATAACCACTGCGCAAATCGATCTGGAGAATATTGTACTACCATGCAACTGATCAAAAAGGTCATCTAACCTTGGAATGGGAAAACAATACTTGACCGTTATCTTGTTGATGGCTCGGCTATCCACGCACATTCTCCATGTTTCATCGTTCCTTGGAACTAAGAGGGCAGGAACCGCACAAGGGCTCAAGCTCTCTCGAATCAGCCCTTTTTCCATTAGCTCCTCCACTTGTCGTTGCAACTCGGCTTGTTGCTCCGGATTGAGCCGGTAAGCTGCTTTGTTGGGTAGAGTAAATCCCGGTACTAAATCAATACGGTGCTGAATTCTTCGCAATGGCGGTAGGCCACCCGGTATCTCCTCTGGTGCGCAATCTTGAAACTCCTCTAAAAGGATTTGAACCACTTTGGGAAGCTCCTTCTTGTTGTCCGATGTTTCCTTCACATAGAGAATAAAAACAGCTTCACAATTGGATAAAGATTGTGTAACCTGTGAACCGGTGAGCAAAGAGTGCTTCTTTGATTCGGAGGTTGCTGTAATCTTCTCCTGTTTCAAAGGTGCCAACACAATCCGCCGACCATCCTTGGTAAATGAATGAGTGTTGTTGAATCCATCATGAATCGCTCTCCTATCGTACTGCCACGGTCTTCCCAATAACACATGACAAGCATCCATGGGAACAACATCACACCAAACATCATCATTGTAGTTCTTTCCAATAGAAAACGTCACCAAACACCTCTTGGTAACTTTCTGCCCATTTCACTTTTGGAACCATTGAATGCGATAAGGGTGAGGGTGAGGCTCCGTCTTCAAGCCAAGCTTTTGCACCATTTCTTCGGCAACAACATTGGTGCAGCTTCCTCCATCAATGATGACGTTGCACACACGCCCCTTTGAAGTACACCGGGTCTGGAAGAAGTTGTCTCTCAACCAAGGGTCTTCGTTCACGTGGTTGGAGTTGAGGAGTCGTCGGATGACCAGAACATCTCCTTCATCGGGTTCTTCAACGCATTCTTCCTCGTCGAAGATTGGCTGCCATTCTTCTTCTTCGTCTTCATTATCGGCTATCGCACGGACAACATTTGGAGCTAAACGGAAAAACCGCAAGGAGGTCAGGCGACGAGGAAACCATTCCTCCTCGAGAGGAGAGACTACACGCCGCTGACAACTACGCCAGACGAGATCTACGCCATGCACTGCGACAAGTTCAAGAAGCTCCCTCCTCTTAACAAGCCTGCGAAGGATAGGAGCCGATATTGCCAATTCCATCGTGACTACGGTCACACGACGTCGCAGTGCTACCAGCTGAAGAACCAAATTGAAGACCTGATCAAGGAAGGACAGCTAAAGGAGTTTTTCAAGAGGCTAATGGCGAATGAAAGGGGAGTGCCGACCCCACTTTTGACAATGGCGCCATCAACGACTCAAGATGACGACTGAGGGAAAGCCATGCTAGGTTAACCTGATAAGCACAAAACCTTGATAACCTGATAAGAACAACACCTTTAATCCACACGGGCGAAGCCATCGCCAAAGATGAACCTTTTGCCATAGACTCCCCGCCTAACGACGCCATCGTCATGAAGCGAGGAGTTGGCTCGACTACCGCAGCAGCCGTCAGCCAGGAAGACAGCGACCAGCCAATCGACGACGAAGACATCTCGATGTTCAACAAGCTCGACCCCCAGGAGGTGCCCCGGAAACCAGCGTTTGAAGCTCCCTCAGACCTGTGAAGATTGGAGCCAATCTCCCAATGATGGTTAAAATCCAGCTCTCCGCATTCCTGCGCGAATACCGCGACGTGTTCGCCTGGACGCATGTGGACATGCTTGGCATAGACCCGGAGATAATGGTCCACCGTCTCACATAGACAAGATGAAGACACCAAAGATCCAGAGGAGACGAGCATTCAATGAAGAACGATACGCCGCCATTAACAAAAAAGTCGACAAGCTCATCAACGCGGACTTTGTCCGAGAAGCCGTACACCATGAATGGGTCTCCAACGTCATCATGGTCAAGAAGCTGAACGGGAAATGGAGAATCTGCATCGACTACTCAGATCTGAAAAAGGCTTGTCCAAAGAACTGCTTCCCGCTACCAAGAATCGACCAGCTCGTCGACGCTACTGCCGGACACGAGCTGATAAGCTTCATGGATGCGTATTCCAGATACAACCAAATCCGAATTCATGAGCCCGACCAGATCCACACAACGTTCACGATGAACTGAGGACTCTATTGCTACAAGGTCATACCATTCGGACTGAAGAACGCCGGCGCGATGTACCAGCAACTCGTGAACAAGATGTTCGCCAAACTCATAGGGAGAACCATGGAGGTCTACGTCGATGACATGCTCTTCAAAAGCTTGAAGACCGATGACCACGTCACCAACCTTAGAGAGATGTTCAATCTCCTCCGCTGATACAACATGAAGCTGAATCCCGCCAAATGCACATTCGGAGTGGAGTCAGGAAAATTCCTAGGGTACATGATACACCAGTGAGGAATAGAAGCCAACCCCGAGAAGATCTGAGCGCTACTGAAGATGAAGAGCCCATGAGGATTGAAGGAAGTGCAGAGTCTGGTAGGACGCCTCGCAGCCCTCAACCGATTTATCTCCAAAGCCACCGACCAGAGCCAGCCCTTCTTCCAAGCACTGGAAGGAGGAAAGACCTTCCAATGGGACGACAAATGCGAACTCGTATTCCAGGAGCTGAAGACCTACCTAGGCTCGTCGCCGATGCTCGCCAAGCCACGAGACGAAGAAACACTGTACCTCTACCTGTCCGTATCCAGCCAGGCCATAAGTGCTGTCTTGATTCGAGAAGAAGACAAAACTCAACACCTAGTGTACTACGTCAGCAAAGCTCTCCAGAACCTAGAGACGAGGTATCCCGAGATCGAGAAGCTGGCACTCGCCCTGGTCACCACCGCAAGAAAACTACACCCTTACTTCCAAGCCCACCAGATCGTGCTCAGGACGGAGCATCCACTGAAGAAGGCACTCCAGAAAGCGACGTCAACCCGTATGACTCTCTAGTCACAAGAACTGGGAGAATACGGAGTCGAATTCCAGCTACGGGTCGCCATCAAAGGACAAGTCGTTGCTGACTTTGTCATCGAGTTTACCTAAGATGTCGACGCCTACGACGCTGATGAAAAGAAGGAAACAACGCCACCACAACCAAAAAGGAAGGCCACCCCTGAAGGACCGACGTGGAGCATGTACGTGGACGGAGCATCAAACGCCCAAGGAGCCGGCACAGGAATTGTCATCAGCAACCCGCAAGGGGAGAAGCTGAAGTACGCCATCAGATACAGATTCAAGGCCTCCAACAACGAAGCGGAGTACGAAGCCATCGTCGCCGGACTCGACATTGTCAAGAAGCTCGCCGTGGAAAACTTAAAGATACATTGCGACTCGCAGCTGATTGTCAACCAAATAAACGGCGAATAGTAAGCTAAAGAAGATAACATGCTAGCCTACCTCCAAGAATCTCAAAGACGTCTGGAACCATTCTCATGGTATGAAGTCATTTAGACACCCTAGGGAACTAATGCAGAAGCGGACACGTTAGCACGCATGGTGTCTGGCATAATCGACGAAGGAGTCGGGAGGATACCTGTGGAGCTACTCGAACGACCTTCGATCAAAAAAATTGAAGTACTCGCAACTGAAGGACTTGAAGATCAGGAAGAACCAGATTGGATAACGAGCATGAAGGACTACCTCCACCAAGGCAAGCTGCCAGATGACACATCCGAAGCAAGATGATTGAAAAACCGCGTAACCCGCTACATCATGGACGAGGGCAGGCTCTATAAAAGAGGGTTTTCACAACCGTTACTTCGCTGCCTAAGGCCCGACGACGCCAACCGAGTCCTCAGAGAAATCCACGAAGGAATCTGCGGTAACCACGCTGCTGGACATTCACTCGCATTGAAAGCTCTCCGACAAGGCTATTTTTGGCCAACGCTCAAGAAGGACGCAAGCCACCTAGCCCGCCAATGCGACAAGTGCCAGCGCTATGATCACGTGTCCCGTCGACCACCGGCGACGCTCAAGTTCATACTGGTACACGACCATTCACAATGTGGGGAGTCGACCTCATAGGAAAGCTCCCAAAGGTCGCCCCCAACAGGGAATACGACATCGTCGCCATTGATTATTTCACAAAATGGGTCGAAGCGGAGCCCCTCAGCTCAGTCAACGAAGCCAGAATGACGAACTTCATCTGGAAGAACATCATTTGCCGACACGGAATACCGGAATCAATCATGACCAACAATGGCCTCTAGTTCAACAATGATAAATTTAGGTCGTTCGGTGAGGAGCTCGGAATCACCAATTCCTACTCCGCACCGAAGCACCTGCAGGCAAACGGGCAAGTGGAAGCCGCCAACAAGATCATCAAGGAGAACCTCAAGAACAAGCTGAAAGAGAAGAAAGGCAAATGGGCCGAGGAGTCACCATCGGTACTTTGGGCCTACCGCACCACCAGCCGGACGCCCACCGGGGAAACCCCCTTCACTCTCACATACGGTGCCGAAGCAGTGATACCCGCCGAGATCGCGGTGCCATTAATAAGGATTGAATTATTCAACCCCGAAGTCAATGACAACCTACTCCGTGGCGAACTCGACCTGATTGAAGAAAGAAGAAACGATGCCTTCGCACGCATGGCAGCGCAGAAAAGGATCGTTGAGAGACACTGTAACACGAACGTGAAAGCTCGACGATTCACCGAAGGGAGCCTGATACTGAGGAAAGTCATGCAGAACACAAAGGAGCTTAACGCAGGAGTACTAGGCCTTACGTGGGAAGGACCATCTGTCGTCAGACAAGTGCTACGAGACGGGACATACCGCCTGGAGACAACGGCAGGTGAACCAACCAGGCACCCGTGGAACGCCGAACACCTGAGACAGTACTACCAGTGAAGACCGACTCAAAGAAAGCGAATGACGAAAGAAGGAGTCAACAACCTACGCCATCAACATCGAAGACGAGCGAAAGACTGCGATTGTCAACTGACTCCGCCAAGGCGAGCCACCAGTCCTACCAGTCAACCCGCACTACTGAAGACACAACGAAAGCCCCATATACTTTTCAATAAAGCGCAATGCGCAAGGCCAAGTCTACTACGTAGGTAAACCTTATCTATGAATAAATTCGTTTTTACGAAATACTCTGAAAGTTTTCCCGAAACTGCAAGGCAGATTACCCTAAAACTCGGGGGGTACTACGGTATATACCGGCCCTAAATAAAAAAAACCAGCTACGCATTGAAGACCTTCGCCAGGTAATAATAGGCACCGGCAAATACGATCCGGAACTCCTTCGCCAGAGGATAAATAGGCACCGGCAAATACGATCCGGAACTCCTTTTGCCAAGATAAATAGGCACCAACAATTACGTTGCGGAACTCCTTTCGTTAGGATAAACAAGCACCGACAATTACGATCCGGAACTCCTTTAGCCAGGATAAATAGGCACCGTCATTGACGATCCGGAACTCTTTTCGGTAGGATAAACAGGCACCGACAATTATGATCCGAAACTCATTTCGCCAGGATAAACAAGTATCGGCAATTACGATCCGGAACTCCTTCGCCAGGATAAACAGGCATCAGCAAATACGATCCGGAACTCCTTCGCCAGGACACAATAGGCAGCCCAAACTCGTCGGATTAGCTACCCAGCGAGCAAAGGCATACAATCGTCTACGGACAACCTATACTACATGCAGGTTATAAAAGGGTGACGACCTTACAATCGCAGCAGAGTGCACTCACAAGACTGCTACAATGCGACACGACGCGCACACTCGACAAGCAAAGGTATGAGCAAAACTCAAAGTTCAAAGTTCAAATTATACTAAATGCATAAATTTCATTAAAAAGGTATGAAACAAGAAGGCGAAACACGCCAAACAAGCATGTCAGGGTAACGAGTACGGCTAAAACAAAGCCCGAAAATGTCTATAAATCATAGAGGCAAAGAAAAGAGAAACTAATCTCTGGGAAGCACCAAGCCAAGAGGCTCCGTAACACGAACGGAGTCTAGAGCACCAAAGACTTCAATTCACCATTGGAAGCTTCAAGGAGATGAGTCGCCTCCGCTAGCACCTGAAGAAAAAATAAAGCAAACGAGTCAGCATCGTCAGCACCGGCGGAAAGCCAAGACACCAACACTATGAAGCTCGCCTGCAGCAGGAACCCAAAGACCGACGAAGTGCGAAAGCCGATGCAAATCAAGGCAATAAGCCAGCTCATAAGCAGTGGCGTAATTGCGCACCATCAGCTTAGGACAGAAGGCCGAAACGCGGTAGTGACGCTGTCTGGGATTCTCGTCAGCAGGAGGACCCTCGCCAGCGGCAATGCCCACGATGGCAATGTTGGGAGTCACGTCTCAGATTTCGTGTTAATTATCACGAATTATACCTCCGAACCACCCGGGTAACATTTAAAAAATTATTTTAAAGCGGAAAACTTGTTATCCGTTCAACGGTCCGGATATCGGATAATAACCATATAACAAGATCTGATAAATATTATGCAATTTAATATTCACAAATTATTATTAATAATCTAGTCATAATAGGAAATAAATAGAAAGCAGCAAATGGTTGCATTTATTAACCCAATGCATAAGGCCGTACCTCTAATGACGACTTCCGGCTGCGCGTTATGAATCGGGCAGGGCTCCGCCGGTGTTGAGGGAAACTCCCGTGATCTTCCGGGATATTGTCCTAGAATCCTCGTACCGAAGCGTGGGTTTCGCCGGCAGGACTCCGTCGCAAAATTTAAACTGATGGTTTTTTTTAAGCTTCCGGAGAACTAAGTCTCTTAAGGCGAACAAGAAAGAGAGATCAGAGAGAAAATTCACAGACCCTGATGGAGAGGGAGAGTTTGAATTTTTCTCTGGGGAAAGGTGTGAAAAATGTGTAGAATGAGCCTCCTATTTATTGGCTCAAACCGTAACCGAATTGGAGAAATTCCCTCCCTAATTTTCGAATTTCATATATTAAATATAATTAATTATCTCAATTCAATGGTCCAGATTTAATCTTATCTAAATCCAATGGATATAACTAATTAGGGATTTAATTAAATAAGAAATATTTGGAGAAAAACAAAAATCCAATCTTATCTTCTTATCTTTATAAATTCGAATTATATATATATATATTAAAATTCGAATTATCATTATCTAGATAAAACGGTTGAGATAAATCTTTAAACCGATCTAATGGATCAAGTTAGTTTAGGATAAAATCAAATATTAAAAGATTTAATAAAAACAATTTCAAATTTATCCATAAACCATAATTCGAAAATAATATAAATATATATAATTAATTAATTTCCAATCCGACGGTAAAGATTAAATCTTAGACCGATCTAACGGATATAATTAATTAACAAAATTTGAAAAATGAAACTTGGTCACCAAGTTATTAATTTCGAATTCATCAATATCCTAATCCAACGGTTGATATTAAATCATAACCGATCCCATAGATTAAATTGATTTTAGGGTTTTTCTCAAATACCAAAACATTTGGTACTTTTGCCGCAATTATGAAAAGACCAAAGTCTATCCATTCGAATGTGAATGGATCCACATTCCAAGGCCCAATTCGATTTCTACACTTTATAATATATAAAAATATATTATTTACATATTAATATAAATCTATTAATTATTGAATAATTATTAATAATACATTAATAATAAATTCGAATAATTAAATTATATTAATATTCTATGATCTCAATATCACACATTTAAATGTCATGGTTACAAACCATCATTTAAATTCGTGACATGTGATTTAATTTCATTAAATTTACCGAAACAATCACAAACTTAGAAATTCTCTAAATCAGAAACCGTACCTCGAAACGACTCGGTTCCAAAAGAAAAGTTGCTTAGAATTTAATTTCTAACAACTTTCCTGTTGACAGAAAATCAAAATTCTACTTTCTTTTGTCAATTAATTTCGGTTACCAAGATATGGTACTCTTGCCACGCTACTGATAAAACTATATGATGTCTGTCACAGACTTCAGTTTTATGAGTCTTGCCTAATGATCTTAAAAACATTTCAAATGTTTTTATCATGTACGTATCATCCGTTTTGGAGCTATCCTGGGGACCATGGACCCGTATAACTTAAGCTCCAACTAAGTGTTAGGGTGTTCATCAAACCTCGGTGTTATTCCACTATAAACCCGAGGCTCCACTCTTTAGTCATACAGTATATATTATTCCCTTTATTACAGCAGGGTGTTCATTGATACAATCAAATTTAGGTTATTGATCTTTCACTTGATGATCCACACACGAGCAGACGGTTTTTACCGTTATGCCCCTCGTTGCATTTTCATCCTTGACTCAGTCAAATATTATGAGTAACCCACTTATGGTTTCGATTCATAAGTTGCGCATGGGTACCTCTTACTTCTCACCACCGACAATCAAGGGAATCATCATGACTCTGAAGAGAGCTGTGTGATGCCCATGTCTATGACCAAGCTACCCTTACTGCTGTCTATCATGTTCCCAAAATAATAGTGTTGGGAACAACGGTAATATATTGTGTTCTTTAATAGTTAAATCAAAGAACAATCAAGCCAGCAGTTCGGACTCAAGATCACTCAGGACTTAGATCGAATATCCATTTGATCATCTACTAGTGACTCAACTCTAAGTTATCAGTGACGGTCTTATATGATAACTTCCGGACTTTAAGTCAGGTCCAGTTCAGTATGAAGACACTTCATACTTAATGCACTTCTAGTGAGTGTGACACACAGAAAATCCAGAAAAGGATTGTCACTTAGTCACATTAATGACCTTATACGATTAATGGGCTTCCACCCAGTTAATCAGGTCACAGACATTTTAAGTTCATTTATTATGATTATTAATTCTTCCCCACATTGACTCTGTTGTGATAATAATAACATAATTGCATCCTTTATGAACTAAGGATCAAACATTCTATTTTACTCTACCAGAAACTATAATAATATTATCATAATAAGCATCATATTTATTCAACGCCTTGTCATAATCTTTTACAAATGGATAAAAATATCGTGTTTAAGGACACATATGTCCAACATCCTCGATTGTCCTTCTCCAGTTGCTGAAGTATTCTTCGACGATGATGTGCTGAGCTGTTCTAGCGATCAAATCTGCCATGGAGGTCGGGCTCTTATATTGATTGTCGACCTCGGAGAACAGGACTTTCACTCAATGCTTAGATTGGACGCGGATCTTGAATCTTTGATTATTAGGAGCGGGGCAGATTTTTTGCGCCTTCGCTCTGAGTTAGAATGCTCCTCCGTCTTCGTCTCTGAAAAATAAAAAGGAGAAAGTCGAATTCTAGAGGAGTACGGATGAGGGGCCTCTGTAAACCGCTCTGACGCTTAACATTAGTCGGGTATTTAAGTCATAAGTAAGATAAACAAAAAGACAGAAATGTATGGCTTAGAGAGCGTTTCTTTGAGTTAGAATGATTTACTGTGTGATAGAAATGAGCTTCCTATTTATAGGAAGTTCCACAGACCTCTAAGTAATTAAATATTACTTTGCATCCCGCGACACGACGCACTAACATGGTGCACCGCACGACGTTACACGACGCAGATTTCACCTCGAGGGCGTTTTTTTACATCCCGAGGATGAGCTCGTTTATTTCAATATTTATTTAATAATATATATTTATATTCTAGTTTTTTGGCTTTTCAGTTTCGATAAATTGGCCTCCAAAGTATTTTTTGGCTGGAATTGAATTTAATCAATTGAAATAATATATATTTTCTTATATATTATTTGGCCTCCAAAGTATTAACACCCACAACAATCTCTAAACTCGAAGTCTTGTCACATGATCCATCTCCTAAAAATTTATACTTATAAAACATTGATCTTGCTTGTGTATTCACATATATGTTTAACGTATATTAATCCCTATAATTATTTTTATTTTTCAGGGGAAAAATATACATAAGTGTAACACAGAGGATTGTAACCAGAGCGAATATCCGGTTTTTTGAACTATCCGTATCCGGAAATCCGGATATCCGAAAATCACTATCCGTATCCGGATCCGAAAATCCAGATATCCAAAAATCCGGATATCCGGAATCCTGTTACCTATTTTTCAAAACCCGGTTTTATTATCCGAATCCGGTTTTGAAATCCGGATCCAGATATTGTCCGAAAATCCGGATTTTTATCCGGACCTGATTTTTTTTTTAAAAAAAAAGATAAAACGTATGTTGTCTCAAATCTCAACCACCAAAAAAACCGTACAAATCTAGTACATATTTTGCCATTGTCTCAACCACCAAAAAATCCTTGAAATGAAAATGAAAATGAAGCGTCGAAGAAGAAGAGTAATCCTAGAAAAATAAATTACAAAAATTAAAAATTAAAATAAACCAGGTTTTAAACTGGATAGCAAAAATCTGGATTTTAAAATAACAAAACCCGTATCCGGTTTTTAATCTGGATTCAGGTATCCGTATTCATATTCGTATTTGGATTCAAATGCGGATACGAATACGGATTTTTATCCGGTTTCCGGGTTTTAGTTACAACCCTAGAAACACATGAATCCAGTAAGAAATAACTTGTTTTTTTTTTTTGTAATAAAGGCATAGGAAGCCCAAGAGGGGTCAAAATAAAACTATTACAATTAAATCGAGTGATGTATTTTTTTTTTCATGCAAGTTGGTCGTTTGATTTTTAGTTTACTTTTTCATTTTTCCAAATTTTCAAAACTATTTAACTATATACCTATTGTATACAGTGTTTATGTCACCAAAATATGGAGTTTAGATCAAAACTAATTTTCGACAAAAATTTGTTTGTTCCTGTTAATGCGTAAAAATGGCTTTAACTTAGAGTAGGATACAAGGTTCGGGTCCCGAGATTGACCCGCTGAACACAAGGATGATTGAATGCTGAGTCAACGCGGGTTGACTGTTGATCGTGAAGGCTGGAGGCGATTCCGTCTTGCATGCTGAGTCAACCCGTGCTAATCTTGATGATTCTTCGTGCTTTTCCTTCCTTGGCGAGCTCCTATGGCGAGGGAGGATTTGCAAAAAAGGGTAGAATGGGCCCGTGCCCCGTCTCTTATGGTTGGGCGAGGCTGCCTACGTATCTCAGTTTAAGAGAATCAGGTCCCACGTATTTCGGGGTTAGTGATAAACGGCGGGTGAATGACGATGTGGTTTGACCCGTCGGAAGTGCCGTTGTTGGCGGCGCGGGGGTGACCCTTGGCCCGATGCCTGGGTATTACCGGCGTGATGTGTTCTTCGTTGACCTCGTTGGTGTGGGCGAACTCACTGTCGAACCTCCCTCGTGTTGGCGAAGTACAGCGAGAGCCTAGACCTGACGAGGTGTGCTCCTCTGTCGACCTTGCCGGGGTTGGTGGCTTCGTATAACGAGGGGCCTTATCCGGACGAAGGGACGCTTCTTCCTCTGTCGATCTCGCAGGTGGTGGCGTGGTTACCCACCTAGCGAGGGACGCCTTAGCTGACCCGTCGAACAACCTTTCTTCTCAAGCCTGAGACTTTGCTTCTAGATCGATCTCAGCTCTTAACTCAAGTCCTTTCCTCCTTAGAGTAGACTAGTTTTTAGAGAGATAAAGCTAGAGAGAGAAGCTCTGGAGAAAGCTGTGAATGAGTGTGAAAATGAGGGGGGAAGGCTCCTATTTATAGGAAACCAACTCCCTGAAATTGCACCCTAGGGGCCTGCGAATTCCCTGGGAATTGCACCCCTAGGGGCCTCCCATTTCCCTTAATATTGCACTTTCAGGGGTCCTGCGAATTTCTCCCTGTAGCAGGGGGGTTTTCGGGGGCCCTTGCCTGCAAGAAGGGTCTCCGAGGCTTCTTGATTAGTCTTCGATGTCTTTGGGTTGTCCGCGAATCCGTAGGTTGTGTTCGGGGAAATCCGAAGGATTTCCCGGAGATCTTCGTAGTCTCGGATCTTCTTATCGTGTAGAATAATTGCAATTTATGCCCTCGCCAAGCTATGACGAGGGGGCTTGTCGCCTCGTCGCCTCATCGCCTTGTCGCCTTGTCGGCTTGTCACCTCGTCGCCTTGTTGGGTTGTCGCCTCGTCGGCCTCGTCGCCTTGTCGGCTTCGTCGCCTCGTCACCTCGTCGGCTTGTCGGATCGTCAGCCTCCTCGCCTTGTCGGCTTCGTCGCCTTGTCGGCTCGTCGTCTTTTGGACCCCGGGCCTCGCCAATGTCTTAGTTCTTCGGTCCCGGGACTTTGGCGTTGGTGATGGGCCTTGACTTACCATGGCAGGCTTTGACTTTTCTCAGTGGGCTTTGACTTTTGCCAAAATGGGCCCAATTTTTGTATTTTACGAAAAATGCACATAACAGTTCCCTAAAAACTTTTGGAATGCACTGGCACAATTTATTAAGTATTAGACAATTATACCGGAACTATCCTTATGTAATTTTTGCCCACATCTCCAATTTCAATATAAGTATTATCCTTACGTAATTTTTGCCCACATCTCTAATTTCAATATAAGTATTAGTAAAATAAATCAATACGGTCAGATATCTAGGCCAATATTTCTTTACAAAATACTGTCTCTCCTCGTCGGGTCTCGTTCGTGCTCGAGGATATGCTTATCGGTCTCCATTCGTCGACCTTCGAGGCTCTCGTAGTGTTAAGAGGAATCTGACCGGATCCGACCTTAACAGTTAGTCCCCTATTTTATCAAGTGTTTGGCACTTGGTAAAATGAGAGGCAAGCTTCTTGGTAAGTTCTTCTCGCCGAGGTAACTCTGTCGAGGGCTCTTTGCCGGATGTTCGTTCGTCAATGAGTTTTGTCGAGGACACCTCGGTCGACGAGTTGTTGCCAAAGGTGTTTTGTCAACGAGCTTCTGTCAAGGATGCCTCGTTGGCGGGCCTCCATTGAGGACATCATGCCGAAGAGATTTTATGGGGGAACCTTCGGTCGACGAGACTTTGTTGAAGGCAAGTTAGTCGACGACCATTTGCCGGAGACGTCTCATTTTACCCGACAGTCCTCTGGCACTGGGGCCCACTTGGGTCTAGTCTACAGGCTACGCATGCCTCGGGCGGGGAAGCGTCTCTTCCCATTAATGCGCGTCATTCCGCACTCGAGTGCATCTGAGGACTTGTAACGGCTCCTTATCCTGGCCGTTGCTTTTTCAAATGCTCTCATCTTGGGCCGTTAGATCGGGTCGCACCGCTTTGTATTCCTCTCTTGGCCTGCCTATTTCACATAGCTTCCCTTTTGCCATTCCTTCTTCACTCGCCTTTCTCTACCGCTTTTACACCGGTGCTTCTTCTTCCAAATCTTCTTCCTTTCCATCCTCCGGTCATCGCTTGTTGTCCCGGCCATGATATGACGCCCGGGAAGGTGTTTGCTACCCGATCTCCTCCATCCATCATGACTCAGACAGCCTTGGAGGCTCTGGCCAGGAAGTACTTCTTGCGAGAGAATACTTACGCGCGCCTTCCGGCGGCAGGGGAGTTGGCCAATAGTCCCTCGGAGGGTTACGTCTGTATGTACGAGGCTTTTTTCAAGCATGTCGGTCTTATCCTCCCAGTGCCCAACCTTATGTTAGCCTTCCTGTATGCTTTCAAGGTTCCAATTACTCAGGTGGGGCCAAATTTTCTCCGGCTGCTGCTTTGTACCCTAGTCATTGCTCGCGAGGAGCGAGTAGAGATCACACTAGAGGACCTCATGCGCCTCTTCTATCTCTCCCGAAATCCTCGGAATGTGGGAAGGTTTCTGTCTTCGCATCACTACCGGGACCATGTCTTATTGAATACGCCGCAGAAGGAGTCCGGCTAGGAAAACAGGTATTTCTTCGTGCGGGTGAATGCTCGTTCCTTCGGCCCCAACTTCGCCGATATCCCCGTCGTCATGGTAGAAGACATCCCGAAGTATAAGCCGACCACCGAACCGGAACGGTTCTTGCAGTTGCACTGGGCTCTTCTTGCCAACAAGCGTCGAGACTGGGCTATTTACTTTACTCCTCGTCGGATACTCGATTCGGGCGTGTGGCGAGAGAGCTCGATCCATAGCCCTCCTCCCGCGACGCTACTTCCGGCGGGGTTCTCTCGCGTGGTCGAGCCGGTTCCTGTGCTTGCGCCGCCGAAGAAGAAGGCGAAGAATGGGAAAAATCTAGGGCAGATTTCGACGCTTCCAATCCTGCTTCTGGGGCCAAGTCGCCCAGGGCGAAGGCTTCCTTGAGTAGGCGCCGGGTTGACGATACGCTCGATCCCCCTGTATCGAAGAGGGGGAGGACTAGCCCTCCCTCTCCCTATCCTTCCGCCGGTCTCGAGTTATCTGGGGCGGCCACCTCGTCGGCCGAGCGTCGAAGCGGGGAGGTGCGCGATGCCATCATTTCGACGAGGGCGAGAGCCGATTTCATCGATCTTATCCTCCGGGTGACGACCTCGGTGAGGGCTACGTCGCCCCCAGGTGTCGGCACTGCCTCTGCTTTGACTTCGGCGGTCGTCTCTTCGACCGGGCACCGGAGTTTGGGAATGCGAGACGCGCCCGTTCCGAGGGTGAGGGCCGACTTCGTCGATCTTGAGCTTTTGCTGACGCCGCCGAGGGCTAATCTCTCTTTGCCAGCTGGTGGGGCCTCCGATCTTCTTTCCTCTATCAAGGCGTCTGACGCCCCCATCACCGCGTCAGGGGATGTTTCTTCTTCGGTCCCTCACCTTGCTGAGCAAAGTAAGGGCCCGGTCGACGGCCCTCTTGGGGTGGAGGAGGCTATGGCGGAGCTAGTATTCTTCCTTCCCGGGGGAGCGTTCGGCTCTATTCCTGCCCTTCGAGGACCTTCTTCTTCGAATCGCGCCGCCCCCTCTTCCGACGGGGTCTGGTTGCCGCCGTTTCTGAGGCCCTTGCTGATGCTGCGAACGTAATCTGCTCTGCAGTCGGCGCTTTTGCGGACGCATCCGTCGGTTGAATTGCGGATCCTCAGACATCGATGACGCCGGCGGTTATTGATGCAGAGGTTACTTCAGCGTGGCAAGCCCATACATCGTCGATGATTCCCGCTGGTGTGGCCCTTGCCTCGTCTTTCCGAGTTGACAAGTCTCCTTCCGATTTTTCTCCTTCTCCCTCTTCTAGTCTGCCGCCAGGTCTTGGGAAGTCGGCGCCTTCCTCTTGTGCTACCGCTAGCTTCCATCTCGTCCCGGTTGCCGACTTGCCCCTCGAGAACTGGGCGGCCTACTCTGTCCATGCCTGCGAGGACTTGACCTTGGACCCTTCTGATGACCCGTCTGATGCTTCTCTCGACGAGGTCAAAAGCTATGCTGACTTCATCACCGATATTCTTGAGGGCGTGGCGCAGGCGAATGACTTGCTCCTCTCTGAGCGTGGAGCTGTCGAAAGGGCAAAGGCGGAGGTGTCTCGTCATGTGTTGCATCTTGCCCAAGTTCAACTTCAGCTTGAATGGGCGGTTTCCAACGAGCGGAGGGCTCGTTAGGAAACCGAGGAATCGGCGGCAAGGCTGGCTGCGACAACAACCTTGCTAGGGGTTATGAATCCTAAGTTCGAGGTGGAGGCGGCACTTCGTCGGTCGGTGGAGGCCAGGCTGACGGAGCAGGAGCAACTTGTGGGCGTTGGGAAGGCTAGACTCGCCGAAGAGTGGGAGCGTCATGGCCTTGCCGAGGAGGCCCTTACGTCGAGGCTCCAAGAGAAATCAAACCGCTTTTCCCAGATCGCTCAGGTCGTGGGGCCACCTGCCGTCGAGGAGGATTATCTCGTCTTCCGGGTTAAGGAGTTGTCGGGTCAGTTGGAGCAATCTTGGTCCGCACTTAACACCGTTGTCGCGGAGTTGAATGTGACGCAGTTGGAGCTCACCGAGGAGAAGTACGCCCATCATGGGCTATTTTAGAATGCTTTGGCCAAGCTCAATTGGATGCAGGAGAGATACCAAGTGCTCGATGAGTCCATTGATGTCCACTGTATGCTTGCCGGGTGTCGATCCAATATTCTTCTTGTCGAGGGCCTTCCCGAGGGTGCGGCGATTGAGGGTCTTTGGTCCCGGCTCGAAAGGTGGTACATTCTCCGCGAGGAGTATGCTAGTCAGGTGGCGGAATTGGAGGGGAGCGCTGCCGAGGATCCAGATTCGCCTCCTCTGTCTCCATACAATCCTCCAAGCCTCGACAATCGTCGGCTGGCGGCTTTTTGTTCGGACGATGCTCCTCTTGACACCTTGCAGCGGGGTGAGTATATTTCCAATGTCGATGCTCTGTCAAGTTCGCTCCCAGAGCGCGCCGATCGTTCCTCGGTCGGGGAGCAAATGATGCTGCCTGCCTCGGCCTCGGAGCAGATCGAGCCTGCTTCGGCCGAGGGGCGGGAGACATCGCTTGCCCCGGCCCAAGAGCGAACCGAGCTTGTTTTGGCCGAAGAGAGAGGGACTTGCCCGCCTCGTCTCAGGTGCAG
Source organism: Parietaria judaica (assembly GCA_954871525.1). Classification (NCBI taxonomy): domain Eukaryota; kingdom Viridiplantae; phylum Streptophyta; class Magnoliopsida; order Rosales; family Urticaceae; genus Parietaria; species Parietaria judaica. Next base: position 62,094,545 of record OX940860.1, read on the forward strand.
ACCAAGCCTATTCTTGTCGAAGAGCGAGAAGCGCCCGACCAAGTCCAAGGCTTTGTGCGCGATATTGTAGATGTTGTTGATTTCTCGTTATAGGTTTTTCATTGTCGACCCAAATTTTTTAATTTCTACTTTTATACCCGGACTTAATGAATATACGGCCCCCTTTTATATATTTTTTTTATGGATCCTTTTCTTTTGTTGTTCCTCTTCGCACTATATTTCCTTGGTTTTTTTCCCTGCTGCTCTTAAATCTCGTCTTTGAAGGGTGAATATGATTTCGGCATCGATGTTTTACTGATGCCTTCCCTTCATATACGAGAGTGGTTCCCGGATCGAGACCCGGGGCACTTGGCCGCCATAGAGATTTTCTGGATGAAGTCGTTCGTCGAATTAATCGTGGAAGATAAACCCTTGATTTATTGGCTTCGTGTGTGTTGCCAGGCCCTACGAATATTTGACTTGAGTTTGTCGGCGCATTTGTTGCGATCAGGGATAACCAAGTAGTCTCCATCGGAGGCTTGGTCACCAACGATTTTTCGAAGAAGAGAGCCGGTCTGCCACTTCCGCGTGTGCCGTCGTACAGTAGGATATTTGGCAACAAACTGAGTGGCAGCCATGGGCTTTTGGGCGTCCGAGCCTGCTACTCGGTTCGTTGCCTATATCTCACTCAGTAGTGCGCCATGCTCATCGAGTCGATTTTGCCAAGTAGACCCCGTCGAAAGCTTTGTGGATGCTACTGATTTTTCGAAAAAGAGCGGCGGTCTGCTACTTCCGCGTGTGCCATCGCAGAGTGAGATATTTGGCAACAAACTGAGTGGCAACCAGGGCCTTTTGGGCGTCCGAGCCTGCTTCTCAGTTTGTTGCATAGATCTCACTCAGCGTAGCGCCACACTCATCAAGTCGAGTCCTATAACTTTGTAAACATATTCCGATGTTATGAATATATTCCCTTGGGTTTTCAATCTTTGCGAGTTGGTATTAGATACATGTATGTATCCTCCCTCAAATTTTTTTTTTGCGTCGCTGGTCTTACTGTCGTGCTGGTAGGGTCAAGAAGCGTTGGGTAGTTTCGGTGTTTAGGCGTCGATGCGACGTCAACGATGGCTATACCTAGCCATTTTTTGTGGAGTCACTGGTGTTACCGTTGTGCCGGCAGGGTCCATGAACCTTGGGTAGTTTCGGTGTTTAGGCGTCAATGCGCCGTCAACCAAGCCATACCTAACCGTGTTTGTGGCGTCGCTGGTCATACCATCGTGCCGGCAGTATCCAGGAGCCTTGGGTAGTTTCGGTGTTTAGGCGTCGATGCACTGCCCACGAAGGCCATACCTAGCCGTGTTTCTTTTTTTTTTGTGGCGTCGTTGGTCTTACCGTCGAGCCGGCAGTGTCTAGGAGACTTGGGTAGTTTCAGTGTTTAGACGTCGATGCGCGGTCAACAAATGCCATACCTAGCCGTGTTTGTGGCGTCGCTGGTCTTACCATCGTGCCGGCATGGTTTAGGAGCCTTGGGTAGTTTCGGTGTTTAGGCGTCGATGCGCCATCAACCAAGGCCATACCTAGCTGTGTTTGTGGTGTGGTTGGTCTTACCGTCATGCCGGTAGTGTCCGGGAGCCTTGGGTAGTTTCGGTGTTTAGGAGTCGATGCGCCGTCAACAAAGGCCATACCTAGCCGTGTTTGTGGCGTCGCTGGTCATACCGTCGTGCCGGCAGGGTCTAGGAGCCTTGGGTAGTTTCGGTGTTTAGGCGTCGATAAACCGTTAACCAAGGCCATACCTAGCCGTATTTTTTGTGTGGCCTCGCTACTCTTACCAACGTGCCGGCCGGGTCCAGGAGCCTTAGGTAGTTTCGGTGTTTAGGCGTTGATGCGCCGTGAACCAAGGCCATACTTAGCCGTGTTTATGGTGATGCTGGTCTTACCGTCGTGCCGGGAGGGTCAAGGAGCCTTGGGTGGTTTCGGTGTTTAGGTGTCGATGCACCGTCAACCAAGGCCGTACCTAGCCAGTTTTTTTTGGCATCGCTAGTCTTACCGTCGTGCCGGCAGGGTCCTGGAGCCTTGGGTAGTTTCGGTGTTTAGGCGTCGATGCGCTGTCAACCAAGGCTATACCAAGCCGTGTTTGTGGCGTGGTTGGTCTTACCATAGTGCCGGCAGTGTCCGGGAGCCTTGGGTAGTTTCGGTGTTTAGGCGTCGATGCGCCGTCAATCAAGGCCATACATAGCCGTGTTTGTGCGTCGCTGGTCTTACCGTCGTGCTGGCAGGGTCCAAGAGCCTTGGGTAGTTTCGGTGTTTAGGCATCGATACACCGTCAACCAAGGCCATACCTAGCCGTGTTTTTTTTGTGGCGTCGCTGGTCTTACCGTCGTGCCGGCAGGGTCCAGGAGACTTAGGTAGTTTTGTTGTTTAGGCATCGATGCACTGTCCACGAAGGCCATACTTAGCCGTGTTTCCTTTTTCTTTTTTTTTCTGGCGTCGTTTGTCTTACCATCGAGCCGGCAGTGTCCATGAGAATTGGGTAGTTTCGGTGTTTAGATGTCGATGCGCGGTCAACCAAGGCCATACCTAGCCGTGTTTGTGGTGTCGCTGGTCTTACCGTCGTGCCGGCATTGTTTACGAGCCTTGGGTGGTTTCGGTGTTTAGGCGTCGATGCGCCATCAACCAAGGCCATACCTAGCCGTGTTTTTGGTGTGGTTGGTCTTACCGTCGTGCCGGCAGTGTCCGGGAGCCTTGGGTAGTTTCGGTGTTTTGGCGTCGATGCACGTCAACCAAGGCCATACCTAGCCGTGTTTGTGGCGTCGCTGGTCATACCGTCGTGCCGGCAGTGTCTAGGAGCCTTAGGTAGTTTCGGTGTTTAGGCGTCGATGCACCGTCAACAAAGGCCATACCTAGCCGTTTTTTTGTGGCGTCGCTGGTCTTACTGTCGTGCTGGCAGGGTCCAAGAGCCTTAGGTAGTTTAGGTGTTTAGGCGTCGATGCGCCGTAAACCAAGGCCATACCTAGCTATGTTTATGGCGTCGCTGGTCTTACCGTCGTGCGGGCAGGGTCCAGGAGCCTTGGGTGGTTTCGGTGTTTAGGCGTCGATGCACCGTCAACCAAGGCTATACCTAGCTGTGTTTGTGGCATGGTTGGTCTTACCGTCATGCCGGCAGTGTCCGGGCGCCTTGGGTAGTTTCGTTGTTTAGGCGTCGATGCGCCATCAACCAAGGCCATACCTAGCCGTGTTTGCGGCGTCGCTGGTCCTACCGTCGTGCCGGCAGGGTCCAGGAGCCTTGGGTAGTTTCGGTGTTTAGGCGTCGATGCACCGTCAACCAAGGCCATACCTTGCCCTGTTTTTTTTGTGGCGTCTCTGGTCTTCCCCTCGTGCCGGCAGGGTCCAGGAGCCTTAGGTAGTTTCATTGTTTAGGCGTCGATGCGCCGTGAACCAAGGCCATACCTAGCCGTGTTTGTGACGTCGCTGGTCTTACCGTCGTGCCGGTAGGGTCCAGGAGCCTTGGGTAATTTCGGTGTTTAGGCATCAATGCACCGTCAACCAAGGCCGTACCTAGCCATTTTTTTAGCATCGCTAGTCTTACCGTCGTGCCGGCAGGGTCCAGAAGCCTTTGGTAGTTTCAGTGTTTAGGCGTCGATCTGCCGTCAACCAAGGCCATACCTAGCCACTTTTGTGGCATCGCTGGTCTTACCGTCGTGCCAGCAGGGTCCAGGAGCCTTGGATAGTTTCGGTGTTTACGCGTTGATGCACCGTCAACAAAGGCCGTACCTAGTCATTTTTTTGCTATTTTTTTTGTTATATATATATATATATATATATATATATGCATACTTTTTCGCAAAATGAGAATTTCTATTTTGAAATCGGAGGCGATCCCGTTTTTAGGGCCAATGTACAATGATTTTAGTAGTATCAAGGCTGCTGCGTTTCATGCTCTCGGCGCTGCTTCGCTACTGATAATACTTCTTTAAGTGTTTCACGTTCCAACTACGTATTATCTTGGTGCCTTTAGAGTTTTGGAGCTCGTAGACGCCAGGCTTGATGATCACTACGACGAGGTAACAGCCTTCCCACCTCTGGCCGAGTTTGCCGGCATTGATCTCCGACATGTTCTGGAAAACCCGTCGGAGAACTAACTCCCCCACCCGGAATCCCCTTGGCTTAACTTTCTTGTTGTAGTGGCGGGCGATCGTGTTCTGGTAGTTGGCGATATGTATGCTCACCTATTCTCGCCTTTCTTCGACGTGATCGAGATGGTTTTGGAAGTTTTCCTCGTTTGCCTCCTCGTCGTGCGGGGCCATTGCCCGCCTAAGGCTTAAAATCCCTACTTCGGCGGGGGTCACTCCCTCGACTTCGAAGGCCAAGGCAAAGGGAGATTCTCCTGTTGCCGAATGAGGTGTTGTCCGGTATGCCCATAATACTCCTGGTAACTCTTCCGGCCACAGTCCCTTCTTGATGGTGTCGACGATTGCTCTATTGACTGCCTCGGCGTTCCTGTTCCCACGTGGGTATCGAGGCGTCGAGGTGTTCACCATAACTCTCCACCTTTTGCAGAAGTCTTGGAAACGCTTTCAAATGAATTTTGATCCATTGTTGGCGATGATTTCTCTCGGTAACCCGAACCGGGTGAAGATATTCGTCCAGACATAGCTTTCTACGTCGGAGTCCGTAATATAGGCGTAGGACTCGGCTTTGGTCCATTTGGTGAAGAAATCCGTCACCACCAACATGAATCGTTTCTGCCGCTTTTCGACGGGCCTGGGCCCGACGATGTCCATCGACCACCTCATGAATGGGTACGGGACGGAGACCACTGAGAGTTCTTCTGCCGGGCAATTGATGAAGGAGGCATGACGTTGGCATTTGTCGCATTTCCTGGCGTGATCGTTGCGGTCGGCGGCCATGGACTCCCAGAACAAGCCCCGCCTCTTGATTTTCCTTAGAAGTGAGCCGGCATGCTTTCTCCACAACTTCTCCCATAGGCGAGACCAACCGGATTCCGATGCCTGATCTTTACGATGTTGCGGACCCGTGGACATTTAGTCTCGAAATTTTGCTTCCATCGCCGAATTCCGCCTCGTCGGTCGGAAGTTTGATCAGGAAGGCTACCAACACCTGGGACTTCGAACTTGTCCGTACCCGGTATTCGACATCGTATGCTCCTAGCCGGATTGACCATTTTGTCAGTCTCTCTGACTGGCTCGGGCTATGGATGGTGGACCGATTGGTCTCTCGGTCATGACAACGATGGAATGAGCCTGGAAATGTTGGGATTTATGCCCACAAAGAAGACATGAAGGACCTTTTAGCAAATAAAATAGTTTATGGCTAAAGTACTTGATGTAATAATACGATTATGTTCTTTTGCTGAAAATTAATTAAAGATTAAATATTCATCCTTATAATTAAGTTTGAGTTTGTACATATTTGTCTATGCCCTGAAACTATCATCAACGAAAGAAAAGTTAAGTACAGACTTAACAGGATACCTCTTCTTGATTAGTTTGAAATGATAAGTTCACAATCTCAGGATCGATCGGGCAATCGAATCTGATCAATGATTGTTTGAATAGACTATTGATATCCGATCTTGTGGTATTGAGAGTTGTGACTCTAATAGTTTATTCTTGATGTCTTATTGAAGACATTGAACGAGACCAGTGACACTTTGAAGTTTGAGATAAAACCGTTTAATTACTCGAAACTTCAAAATCACAAACGAGGGGTGTTTTCGTAATTACCTAAATCCTGAAGTGAGTACATAGCTTCTTGTAACACTTTATGACATTTGATTAGTCAATGGGCAAGATCCAATGTAAAGGATCAAAGCCCGACAGTTGGTGTCATAATACTGTTTCGTTGAACTGTGTGATTCACAGATATGGAATTTGTGTTGAAAGAATGCCTTGGCATTAGTATCACATCATGCTTTGTTCTTTGAAGTGTGAATGAATAAATCGGGCCTGGTATTTAGTGAATAACATATTCTCTAAATAAAACATGTGACATGTTGTGACATCTCACTTTATATTTTTCTCGTTCACAAACAACAAAGGAGTTGATGAAATAATAACCAAGGGGTAAAACGGTAATTTTACAATTCCTCTTGGTTACTGATACACACAAAGGGTAATATCGTAAAATGCACCGTGGACCGTGTGAAGAATAATTGTATCACATCAAACAAAAATAGAAATGCATATGAACTTAGAGATTTTCAATATTGGTCCTTTAGTGGAGTCGACTAATATTAGGAATTGAAAGTTCGGAAAAGTTTGTGACCTTTTTGTCCGGACTTTATTCTAAAGCTTCGTTCATGTGGGTCCATGAGGTCTCAATGTTAGACTTTCGAAAGAGATTTTGTTGAACAAAATTCGTGTTAGAAATATATAAGGTATGATTTATTGAAATCATATTAAGTTCAATTAATGAATTGAAATATTTCTAAGTAAGGAATTGGTATGAACAAATATTCTCTTAGTCGATTTTTCTTATGATCAAATAAATAAATTGTTATTTTGATCACCTTTATTAAATAGTAGAAGTTACATGATTATAATGATAATTATGTAAATTACAATTTAATAAATAAAAGGTGGAGAAAAATAGTTGCTTAATTCCCATTGGTTAATCTTATCATGGAAGGATTGATGATGTGTCATCATATCATCCATAGATTAAATGCATGGTGATTGGAAGAGAATATTGTGACACTTGCAATACATGCATGACATGCAATTCATGTCACCTTCCGAAGTGACACTTGGAAGACATGCATGTTTTTAGTTTTAATATTGATTAAAATTAATGTGTTCACATACCAAGAGAGGAGAGATGAGTCTCATAACCTTGGAGAGAGCTTGAAAATCGTTTTAGAGAGAAAAAGAGAAGAAATCGGAATAGCTCCTACGTTCTTGTTGAAAAATCGGAATAACTCCTACGTTCTTGTTGAAGAATCGTATAGCTCCTACGTTCTTATTGAAGAATCGGAATAGCTCCTACGTTCTCCTCTCTCTCTTGTTCATATAGAGCCCACCCTCTAAATCTAACAAAACCCCGAAAGCCATAACATTGATTCTATCATGGTTGTTTGATTGAAGACGGAGGGAAGACTCGTGAAGAGCGACGACGTAAACCGTGTAGAAATCCGGATTTGTGAGTATCCTAATCTTATAATTAGTTATATGATTCATCGGATTTACTCTCGCTCGTTTACGTATTGAAATTATTTTGCATGTTCTTATGAATGTCGTTTTCATCGTTATGGTTATTTTAATATTCGAAAATGAGTTTTCATATTAAACCGAAATTTTGAACTTCCGCCGCAATGTGTTGCGTTCATTATTTGTATTAAAAGTTAATACCGATCCAACAAATGGTATCAGAGCCATAATTAGCGTTGAAACGACGTGCAAAATAATTTTACGTAAAATTAATATGCATGCGATTATATGAGTAGTTAGGTGTTGGCGTTTTTGTGTGCATATATTGTTGAATGTATGAATGTGAATGTGAATGGATCCTTTTTCGAAATGGCCCTAGGATAGTTTCCGGCTATCATCCCGGTTTTATTTTTATTAGAAAAATTGTGAGCCTCATTTTTGAAGGACATAGGATTCTGTAAATGTTTTTTAATTTTCCGGAGGACACAAAGAACCGCGACGAGGCAAGAAGAACGGAGTTGTTTTTCCCGGGCATGGCCGTGTGTTTTTGAACACACGTGAGCTAGCCGGGGTAACCTCGTGACCCACCATTGTTTGGAAAATGTTCTGGACAATTTTATGATAATTAAATTGCGCTTATTTATTTATTTTGAAATAAAATGTGATATAATATATGACTTAATTATTTTATGGAAAAATGTTATTTTTGAGAAAAATAAAAATTAAGAAAATATACTATATAGTCACATAATTTTAAAATTTTATAAGCGCCATTTATTTATTTGAGTAGGAGAGATATTGATCTCTAAGGTTGAAAAACGGAAACTCGAGATCTCGGCAAAATGACGAAGGAGATAAAGCTATGTTATTTTCTATGTATTTTGTCTATGGGTTGTAATTTTAGAAATGGGCCATTAGAGAAGTTAAATTTATGCTTTGATTTATTTATGCTTCTCGCATTTCACGTCACACGTCATATAGGATAGGACGCCAACATATTGTATAACTATGTCATATTCATGCATCATTGGAGTTTGGTTTATAAACGTCGTTATAAAAGTTAAACTCAATGAACAAAATTCGATTTTTGTAAAAACTAAGTGGGAGGGTTATTTTTCGTTGAAATAACCCACGGTCCCCGACATAGATTTGATACCGTAGTGTGTGATGGACTAAGAGTCACCCTAGTGGCCCTCCCTTTAATGGGAGTACTCCGGAATCACTTCGCTTATTAGATCGTTAACGAACTAAGCCTTAAAGAGTAACGATGAGGCGGGGCCTCCCTTAGGGGGACCGTTCTCAAAGTGACTTGGATAAAGGCCCATATGTCGGTTACACACTTAGACTTATTTCTAACGTAATCCTCCCTAGAGGCAATGCATTAGAAATAAGTGACCAAACTTTTATGGTAATTAATTTGGACTAGGAGTTGTGACTTCTTGTAAAGTTCAAATTAAATAGTGATGCGTCACGACTATGAAAGGCGATTGATTACGGTTTCCCCTAGGAAAAGTAATTAATCATTTTGTTCATAATACCATGGAATCAAAATATCATTTTCACAAATAGAAATATGGATTGTTCATGCATCATGATTATTCCAAATCATAGCAAATGTCTAAAATATATTTTTCTTTTAATTCAGCAAAATGTCTTTGAACCCGCTCGCAACTATTTTAAGCACTAACAAACTTGAGGGTAAGAATTACGTTGATTGGAAACGTAACCTCGACATCGTACTGACGGTGGAAAAGCACAAGTATGTTCTCACGACCCCGTGTCCTGAAGCTCCGAGTGATGACTCGAGCAAAGAAGACAAGGACGCCTATGATGCATGGATTAGATCCGATGAAATTGCTAGGTGCTACATTCCAGCATCTATGAGCAGTGTGTTGCAACAATCTCACCGGGACATATCCACAGCATGTGACATGATATTTAATCTCCATGAGATGTTTGGATGTCATGGGCGTCAAGCAAGGCAGCAAGCTATCCGGAATTTTATGAATTGCCGGATGAAGCCAGGAACTCCTGTTCGTGACAACATGCTAACGATTATTGGACACTTGAACGAGATGGAAATTCTTGGGTCTGAAATCGATGGAGTCACTAAGATCGATATGATTTTGGAGACTCTATCAGACTCCTTCGATAGCTTCCGTCTGAATTACTCCATGAATAAACTCGAATACACGTTATCCGAGCTTATGAAAGAGTTGCAGACTGCCGAGGGACTCCTTCAGAATAACAAGAGGAAGAATGGAGTTGCCAATGTTGCTGAACACAAGGCCTCCACCTCTGGGACTAAGAAGGCAAAGAAAGGTCCTAAAAACGCCAACCGAACGGGATCCAAAGCGCTTCATAAGAAGGCTAAGGATGCTAAGGGCAAGAGTGTCACAAAGGTGGACAAGTCTAAGCACAAGTGCCACCATTGTGGAGAAGTCGGCCATTTGCGAAGGAACTGTCCTACCTATCTCAAGACTGTCAAAGAGAAGGGTATGAGCCTCGTTACTCAAGCGTGTTACATTACAAACAATGAAATACCCTGGATACTAGATTGCGGGGTTTCTGACCATATTGTATGTAACTTGAATGGTTTCAGGCAAACCCGACGCTTAAGTGATGGGGAGTTCACGTTCAACTGGGGAAATGGAACGAATGTCGGTGCAAGATCAGTCGGGACCTTAAAGCTTAAGTTTGGGGATAAAACTTTATTATTGAATGAAGTTTATTATGTACCGGATTTTAGCAAGAACCTTGTTTCTTTTGGTCGTTTAGAAGAACAATCTTTCAAGTTAAAAGTCAATAGCGGTATTGAAATTTATCTTGATAATTCGTTCATTACTAAAGCTCATCGGATCAATTGTATATATTACTTATATCCGGATGAACCGGCTATCTTCGATACCGAAGTGAATAACGATTCAAACAGGAAGCGCGAAAGATCTCATATTGATGAGACTAATGACACATATCTGTGGCACTTACGTCTTGGACACATTGGCCTTGACAGGATTAAGAGATTAGCAAAAGATGGACCTTTGCAATCTCTAAATGTGGGATCTCTTCCTACATGTGAATCCTGTCTCGAAGGCAAAATGACCAAGAGACGTTTCTCGTCGAAAGGTGAAAGAGCCACACAAGTATTGGAACTCGTACATACCGATGTATGTGGACCAATCAACATCCAGGCAAGAGGAGGTTATGAATACTTCATAACCTTCACTGATGACTTCTCACGTTTTGGTCATGTCTTTCTTATGCGAAACAAATCCGATACGTTTGAAATGTTCAAGCAGTATCAGGCATTGGTTGAAAAGCAAAGAGAGAAACAGATCAAAACATTACGATCCGATCGTGGTGGAGAATACTTGTCTGGAGAGTTCGAGGACCTACTTAAAGAAGAAGGTATTCATTCTCAGCTTACAGCACCTGGCACCCCACAGCAAAATGGAGTGTCAGAGAGAAGGAATCGAACTCTGTTGGATATGGTGAGGTCAATGATGAGTTACTCATCACTTCCTGATTCGTTCTGGGGATATGCCTTGGAAACGGCAGCTTACATTCTGAACCAAGTTCCGTCAAAGACGGTTCCTGGTACGCCTTATGAAAGATGATGTGGTAGAAAATCTATTTTAAACCACATCAAAATCTGGGGTTGCCCAGCCCATGTGCTAAGGCAAAAGACTAGTAAGTTGGCTAGTCGGTCAGAATTGTGTCTTTTCGTAGTATATCGTAAGGGAACAAAAGGGTACATATTCTATAGTCCCGCCGAGAAGAAAACGTTTGTCAGCACGAACGCTAGGTTTCTTGAGGAGGACTTTATTAAGAATGTCGTACCCAGAAGTAGACTTGTGCTTAAAGAAATGTTGGGCGAAGTAAGAAGTACTCCACAAATTAGGATAAGTCCTACACCAACAGTGGAAAAACCAGAATCGGAAACTGAGCAGACTGTGAATCGTCGTAGTCAAAGGGCCGTATGACCGCCTAACCGATACATGCTACTCGGTGAAGCTCATATAGCTGTCGCAAACAAAGAGGTAGATGATCCTGCATCATTTTCCCAAGCGATGTCTTGTTCCGAAGCAAACCTATGGCTTGAAGCCATGAACGTTGAAATGCATTCGATGCACACCAACGAAGTCTGGAAACTTGTGGATCCAACTGAAGGTATTAGACCTGTCGGATGTAAATGGATCTATAAGAAGAAAAGAGGTGCTGATGGAAATGTGGATACATTCAAAGCGCGACTTGTGGCAAAGGGTTTTACCCAAAGAGAAGGTATTGACTATGAAGATACCTTCTCGCCAGTCGCAATGCTAAATTCCATCCACATTCTTTTATCCATTGCTGCCGCCCTCGATTATGAAATATGGCAGATGGATGTCAAGACTGCCTTCTTGAATGGCAACCTTGATGAGCGCATTTATATGGCTCAACCAGACGGGTTCGTGGAGAAAGGCCAAGAGGGCAAGGTTTGTGAGTTGCTAAAGTCTATTTATGGACTTAAGCAAGCATCTAGATCGTGGAATATCAGATTCGACGAGACTGTAAAAGGCTACGGCTTTGAGCAGTCAGTAGATGAACCATGCGTTTATAAAATGATAAACGACGGCAAAGTGGTTTTCCTGGTTCTTTATGTCGATGACATACTACTCATTGGGAATGACGTAGGAAAGTTATCAGAGGTTAAAATCTGGTTGTCAAAGCAGTTTGATATGAAGGATCTAGGAGAAGCTGCTTACATTTTGGGGATTCAGATCTTTAGAGATCAGAAGAACAAAAAATTAGCGCTTTATCAAGCATCTTATATTGATAAGGTGATGGATCGCTTCAATATGCAAAACTCCAAGAAAGGTTTATTACCTTTTTGTCATGGAGTGCACCTTTCTAAAAAGCAGTCTCCAAAGACTCCTCAAGAGGAAGAGGACATGAGACACGTTCCTTACGCCTCAGCCGTAGGAAGTCTCATGTATGCAATGCTTTGCACAAGACCAGATATTTGTTACGCAGTAGGCGTGGTGAGCCGATTCCAATCAAACCCTGGACCAGAGCACTGGGTTGCTGTCAAGCATATTCTCAAGTATCTTCGCAGAACGAGAAATTATATGCTTGCATACTCAGGTAATGACCTGACTGTGACGGGATATACCGATTCCGACTTTCAAGCGGATAAGGATTCCAGGAAATCCACTTCCGGATCTGTGTTTATCCTGAATGGTGGATCTGTGGTCTGGTGGAGTATCAAGCAATCTTGCATTGCTGACTCGACCATGGAAGCCGAATATGTGGCGGCTTGTGAAGCCGCAAAAGAGGCTGTTTGGCTTCGCAAATTCCTAAAGTACTAGGAAATTGTTCCAAGTGTCAGCAAGCCCATTACACTTTATTGTGATAACAGTGGGGCCGTCGCTAACTGTAGGGAACCAAGAAGTCACAAACGCTCGAAACACATAGAACGGAAATATTACCTTATTCGAGCTATTGTCAAAAGAGGAGACGCGGACGTGAAGAAGATCTCAACGTTGGACAACCTTGCAGATCCGTTTACGAAGGCTTTAACGAGTAAAGTTTTCGATAGACACCTGGAAGGCTTAGGAGTGAAAGATTATTCACATCTCCTTTGAGTCAAGTGGGAGTTTGTTGGGATTTATGCCCACAAAGGAGACATGAAGGACCTTTTAGCAAATAAAATAGTTTATGGCTAAAGTACTTGATGTAATAATACGATTATGTTCTTTTGCTGAAAATTAATTAAAGATTAAATATTCATCCTTATATTTAAGTTTGAGTTTGTACATATTTGTCTATGCCCTGAAACTATCATCAACGAAAGAAAAGTTAACTACAGACTTAACATGATACCTCTTCTTGATTAGTTTGAAATGATAAGTTCACAATATCAGGATCGATCGGGCAATCGAATCCGATCAATGATTGTTTGAATAGACTATTGATATCCGATCTTGTGGTATTGAGAGTTGTGACTCTAATAGTTTATTCTTGATGTCTTATTGAAGACATTGAACGAGACCAGTGACACTTTGAAGTTTGAGATAAAACCGTTTAATTACTCGAAACTTCAAAATCACAAACGAGGGGTGTTTTCGTAATTACCTAAATCCTGAAGTGAGTACATAGCTTCTTGTAACACTTTATGACATTTGATTAGTCAATGGGCAAGATCCAATGTAAAGGATCAAAGCCCGACAGTTGGTGTCATAATACTGTTTCGTTGAACTGTGTGATTCACAGATATGGAATTTGTGTTGAAAGAATGCATTGGCATTAGTATCACATCATGCTTTGTTCTTTGAAGTGTGAACGAATAAACCGGGCCTGGTATTTAGTGAATAACATATTCTCTAAATAAAACATGTGACATGTTGTGACATCTCACTTTATATTTTTCTCGTTCACAAACAACAAAGGAGTTGATGAAATAATAACCAAGGGGTAAAACGGTAATTTTACAATTCCTCTTGGTTACTGATACACACAAAGGGTAATATCGTAAAATGCACCGTGGACCGTGTGAAGAATAATTGTATCACATCAAACAAAAATAGAAATGCATATGAACTTAGAGATTTTCAATATTGGTCCTTTAGTGGAGTCGACTAATATTAGGAATTGAAAGTTCGGAAAAGTTTGTGACCTTTTTGTCCGGACTTTATTCTAAAGCTTCGTTCATGTGGGTCCATGAGGTCTCAATGTTAGACTTTCGAAAGAGATTTTGATGAACAAAATTCGTGTTAGAAATATATAAGGTATGATTTATTGAAATCATATTAAGTTCAATTAATGAATTGAAATATTTCTAAGTAAGGAATTGGTATGAACAAATATTCTCTTAGTCGATTTTTCTCATGATCAAATAAATAAATTGTTATTTTGATCACCTTTATTAAATAGTAGAAGTTACATGATTATAATGATAATTATGTAAATTACAATTTAATAAATAAAAGGTGGAGAAAAATAGTTGCTTAATTCCCATTGGTTAATCTTATCATGGAAGGATTGATGATGTGTCATCATATCATCCATAGATTAAATGCATGGTGATTGGAAGAGAATATTGTACCACTTGGAAGACATGCATGACATGCAATTCATGTCACCTTCCAAAGTGACACTTGGAAGACATGCATGACATGCAATTCATGTCACCTTCCAAAGTGACACTTGGAAGACATGCATGTTTTTAGTTTTAATATTGATTAAAATTAATGTGTTCACATACCAAGAGAGGAGAGATGAGTCTCATAACCTTGGAGAGAGCTTGAAAATCGTTTTAGAGAGAAAAAGAGGAGAAATCGGAATAGCTCCTACGTTCTTGTTGAAAAATCGGAATAGCTCCTACGTTCTTGTTGAAAAATCGGAATAGCTCCTACGTTCTTGTTGAAGAATCGTATAGCTCCTACGTTCTTATTGAAGAACCGGAATAGCTCCTACGTTCTCCTCTCTCTCTTGTTCATATAGAGCCCACCCTCTAAATCTCACAAAACCCCGAAAGCCATAACATTGATTCTATCGTGGTTGTTTGATTGAAGACGGAGGGAAGACTCGTGAAGAGCGACGACGTAAACCGTGTATAAATCCGGATTTGTGAGTATCCTAATCTTATAATTAGTTATATGATTCATCGGATTTACTCTCGCTCGTTTACGTATTGAGATTATTTTGCATGTTCTTATGAATGTCGTTTTCATCGTTATGGTTATTTTAATATTCGAAAATGAGTTTTCATATTAAACCAAAATTTTGAACTTCCGCCGCAATGTGTTGCGTTCATTATTTGTATTAAAAAGTTAATACCGATCCAACAGGAAATGGTGTCGTAACTTGGTCGACACCTCAAAGACGGCGAGGGCTAGTTTCTCCAGTTACGGGTATCTTCTCTCTGCGTCGAGGAGCTTTCGACTGATGTAAGAGACAGGCTTCTGCTCTCCCTTCTCGTCCCTGACTAGTACTCCGCTTACTGCTTCTTTTGACACCACGACGTATAAGAACAGCGGTTCGCTTGGCATTGGCTTGGCCATCAAGGATGGTGACGACAGGTATGTTTTGAGCTCCTGTAAGGCGTTCTCGCACTCCTCTGTCCACTCGAACTTCTTATTCTTCCTGAGCAGCTGGAAGAAGAGGAGGGCCTTGTTTGTCGAGCGGGATATGAACCTATTCAGGGCCGCAATTCTTCCGGTTAACTTTTGCACCTATCGCTTGTTCCTAGGCGATGGCATGCTCTTAATGGCGTCGATTTGATCTGGGTTTGCTTCTATTCCTCGCCGAGTGACTATGTAACCGAGGAACTTCCCGGATGCCACCCCGAAGTTGCATTTGGCGGGGTTGAGTTTCATCTTATGTTGGTTGAGGATCTTGAAGCAGTCTTCCAGATGCTCTATATGTGTTGCAGCTCTTAGGGATTTCACCACCATGTCATCGATGTAGAGCTCCATTGTCTCCCCGATTGACTTGCCGAACAACTTGGTCACCACCTGCTGATAGGTTGCGCCGGCGTTCTTCAGCCCGAAGGGCATGACTTTGTAGCAATACGTCCCTCTTTCGCTAATGAAGGCCGTCTTTTCTTCGTCGTCCGGGTGCATCCTGATCTGGTTGTAGCCCGGGTATGCATCCATGAAGCTTAACAACTCGTACCCGTGGGTGGCTTCCACAAGTCGATCGATGTGTGGTATTGAAAAGCTGTCCTTTGGACATGCTTTGTTGAGGTCGGTGAAATCCACGCATACTCGCCACTTCCCGCTCTTCTTCTTCTTCTTCACAACAACGGTTTTAGACAACCATTCGGGGTACTTAACTTCCCTAATCGCCCCCGTCGTCAGTAGCCTATCCACCTCGTCGTTGATGATCTTGTTGCGGTCTGGTGCCATCCTCCTCCTTTTCTGCTTGGTCGGTCGATGGGTTGGATATGGGTTGAGCCGACGAGACATGATCTATGGGTCTATCCCCGATATGTCCTCGTGTGTCCATGCCAAGCAGCTTCTGTTCTTCTTTACTAACTCAATTAGTCATCGCCTGATGTCTGGGTCAAGGCCTACTCCTATGCGGACAGTTCGAGTGGACTCCGAGTCGTCGATGCAAATTTGCTGCACCTTTTCTCCCCGCGGTCCTTTCTCCTGGTGCCCTTCCCTTGCTTCTGACGTACCGACATTCTTGCCGCCCCTTTCTACCCGTGCCGCCAGGTCGACGATCGGCGGCGATAATTGCTACAAACGTTCCTTCTTCTTTTCTTCTCCATGCACCGTCATCTTATAGCTCGTGAGGTAGCAGGCTCGGTATGCGTCTGTGTTTCCCTAGATTTCCTTCACTCTTCCTTGTTTCCCGGGGAACTTGACGACCCAGTGATATGTCGACGGTACTGCCCTTATGGAATGTATCCATGGTCGTCCGAGGATCATGTTAAAAATCGACAGACAGTCTAGCTTCATCAGCGTGGTCATCTTGTTGATGCTTCCTACGCTTATCGGCAGCCTAACCGTTCTTAGTGGCATAGCGACATCTCCGTTGAACCCCTAGACGTTTCCGGGCTTGCCCTGGATTTCTATTCCCTCTATATCCATCTTCTTCAGTGCGTCGTAGAAGATGACATCGACGGAGCTCCCGTTGTCTACCAGTATCCTGTCGACTTCACAGTTTCCGACGCCTAGCGATAGCACTAGTGTGTCGTCATGAGGGTCGGCGCAGGCGTCGTCCTGGAAGAAGGCTATTTCGGTTCCGACACTCTCCCTCATCACATCTCCCCGGTTGTAGTCTCTCGCCCGTCTCTGATAAGCCTTAATGTTGTTGACAGAGTCGTCGTATAGATGTGATCCTCCCATGATCATCTCGATTCTTCTCCTCGTCTTCAATGGTTCGCCCTCGCCGCTATCTTGCACTGCTTGCTGGCATGTCGTCTGTTCAGCCGGGGGTTTCCTCCTTTGCCAAGTGTTACCCCATTCGCTCCCCTGCTGCGGCTCTTTCCGTTGAGCTTGCTGTCAACCGTCCTGCCTTGGCTCGTAGCGGTCGCCTAGGTCCATCCCTTGCATTTCTCCCTTCGCCCATTTTTCCACGAGCCTTTTCTTCAGCGTGGCGCATTCTTCCGTGGAGTGTCCTTTCATCCTGTGGAAGCTGCATAATTTACTCGAGTCCATGGGCCACTCTCTACCCTTGCTCCCCTTCCATCGACTCTCGCCTTTCCTCGACGTTGTAGACCGCCTGCCTTTGGCCTTCTCATCCATGCGAATTGCCAAAATCCCTCCTCCTTTCCTCTTCTTTCCTCGCTTTTGTTGGTGGGATGTCCCTGCATTCCTTCTTTTCTTGTGGCTTCCCCTGGCCCTTCGACCCATACTTCGCCGCCAACGCTGCTTTCTCCTCTTCTATTTGCGTGAAGATTAACGCCTTATAGAGGGCGTCCTCGATCGTCGACCGTCATGTCTTGATGAGCTTTTCTCAGAATGGCGCGTCGTACCACAGGCTATGCTTCATGGCATGGATCGCGACGCCGTCCTCTAACCCTGTTACCCGGGCCGTCACGTCCTTGAATCTCCCGACAAACTTTCGCAAGGTCTCCCCGTCTACTTGCTCCAGGAGCCCTAGGTCAGTTACGCTAACCTCGTTCTGTACGTACATTGAATAATGCTATAGGAAATGGGAAACGAGGTGGTCGAAGCAGCTGATGGAATTAGACGGGAGCCTGGCGAACCACTCTAGGGCTGATCCTTGTAAGTTGTCGACGAACAGATGGCACATGATGGCTTCTCGCTTTGGTCCCCCATGTGTTGATTCACCCCGTCGCGATTCTAAATGTCTTTACGTGGGCGTTGGGGTCAGTAGCTCCTTTGTACGTCGTCGGCCTAATTTTGGGCATCTCGTCGATCTTGATGCTGCTGATGATTAGCGAGAAGGGGGTGAACCTAGACTCCTCGACGAGTCTGTCGATATTCGGGGCTGCGCTCGTCGCCTTGTGCACCTGTGAGGTCACATACCCCATTTTTGACGTCAACTCCCGGAGGGCTCGGTCGACGCGCTTCTGGATCCTTGCTTCCGCAGCCGTTGTCATTGCCTCCTGCTGGTGATCCTCCTGCACCGAGCAATGCGAGGGAGGTGGTGTTCCACTCTCGCGGTGGAGTCTTTCCTCATTCTCTCGTCGCAGCGCAACTTCAGGAGAAGGGAAGAGGAAGCGATTTACTCCAAACTGCGCGGTTGCTAAGCCCTCTGTCCTTCTCTCGAGTTCTTCCCCCCTCGGAGCTGATGCCCCCGCGACTAGGCTCTGCGGAGATTGCCTTCTTGCGTTGGCGTTCTGGTCCAGCAGGCTAGTGAGCTGTTGGTTCCGCGCGGTTGCTGCTGCGACCTGCCGTTGGAGCTCCTCCATGGTGGCCTGCTTGTGTTCCACGTTGGTCGGTGAAGTCGTTGCTGCCTGTTCTTCAGCGTGCTCCCGGCTGTCATTTGTCGCCATTCTTCCGATTGCCTAGCTCTGCGATAGAAAGAAACTGAGCCCCTTGGTGGGCGCCAAACTGTTGAGGGCGATTCGTTCCGCTCAACAATTACAAGATTACTCTTGTTCTTAAATGAAGAGCTTGGTTCCTTTCGTTTATTAACTAGGGAAATATGGAAATAGGGTGACTATTGTATTGATGATGTTGCTTTTTCTTCCGTTTACAAGTATATCGCCGTCTTTCTCTGCTAAAAAATCTCTCTCTTTTACATGGGTGTTTCTTCCCCTTTTATATGCCAACTTTCCTTGTTTTCTTGGAGTCACATCGGCTCGTTCCCCCATGTGTCTGGCAAAAGCCTGGCGCATGCCCTTTTCGCGTGGTTCGAGTCTTCGGGGTTACCTCCGATGTGGCCGCATTAAATGCTCGTCCCATCACGGCATGCTCGAGCATTTAATGCTCGTCCTATCAAAGCCTCAGGCATTAAATGTCTATCTTATCGGTCACTGTCAATATCGCCAGCACGTCTTGTCTCGCCAGAGTCTCCTCGACTCTTTCTCGTCGGGTCCTGGCGTTGTTAACTATTCTCGTCGGGTCTTGGTGCCGTCGACTCTCCTCGTCGGGTCTTGGTGTCGTCGACTCTCTTCGTCGGGTCTTGGTGTCGTCGACTCTCCTCGTCGTTCCTTGGTGTCGTCGACTCTCCTCATCGGGTCTCGTTCGTGCTCGGGGATCCGCTTCTCGGTCTCCATTCGTCGACCTTCGAGGCTCTCATAGTGTTAAGAGTGATCCGACCTTAACAAGAATCGGCTCGATCTGGTTTAGGAAAAATTCCGTTCTGCAATCTTGATTATTTGATATAAAAAAATATAGGCCACACATTTTATACAATTAAAAAAATTGAACCATTATACATGTGTATAATTATTAGTGATACATATCGTCACTATAATATATCTATCAGTCATAAAAATAAATAATATCTCTATGACTTTATTATATATGAAACTGAAATATGACAAAGTTATTTTGGATTTTTTTGGGTCACAAAAACGAGACAATTTAGTAATAAACATACATTACAATTAGTAATAAGTCATAATTAAGATCTAGCTCAGGCGGCCGAGCTATTTATTAATAAGTCACATTAAAGGTTCTTCAAGCTTATGAACTATGAGCCAAAAAATAATTGGTAGGAATAAGAATAATATTGGTGGTCTATAATTTTTGTTTGGTATTGAAAAGGAGGTTGTAATTAATGATGAAGTTTGGTGTCTAAATTCGTTGAAAAACGTGGTGAATCATTAAGCATCACGTTTGCCAAAATTAGTCAATCTTGCTTTAAAATCAATCTTCTTTCGACGTGCCAACAAAGTCCTCTATATAATAAGGATTAATGAACATATACATTTTATTATCATTTACTTGTCCTATTTTATCGGATCTCTCTGTCGGAATGAACGTTTTATGCAGGAGTTTTAAATAGTATAGTAGATCACTGAAATTATGATCTCGGGCATCATTCGAGTTATGATAAAATTGCAAAACAATTAGATTCTCGGGCATTATTCGATTTATGATGTAATATATTATCACGCACCATTCAATTCAGGGACACCTCGGCGGTGAGGTGTCCCTGAAAAGGAGATTTGATGCCGGACCTTCAAAGTGAAGGTTGCCTACGTACCTAACTTATAAGGATCAGGTCATCACATAGTTCAATGTTAATGATTGACTACTTGTCTTGTTGGTGGTGCTCAAATGACGGGTTGCCAGTATCCCTAGCAAGCGTGGAAAGACAAGACCCTAGTAAGCAGAGAACTGGATCCCTGGTTGGAAGAGAAATGGCGCCGTGGCGCGCTTCGAGGATAATCCCTAGCGATCAGGAGTGCGACTTCCTGGCAAGCAGGGTAAGTCGCTTCTTGGCAAGTTGAGAAAATTGGCGTACAAGGGAGCTCAAGAGATAGAAGCTCTGCTCGGGTAGTGACTGGTTTGTTGTCTACCAGGCGTATGCCTTCGCTCGTTCTTCCTGCTGTCTAGGTAGGTGGTGTGGCTGGTACTAGACTCATTATTTCCTTCGACTGTAAAAATCTACAAAAGAAGATTTGCGTTGAAAGTGCACTAAGGACCCACAGAGGACGCCAAACTGTTGAGGGTGAAAATTAGCTCATATGGTCACGACATTAAACGTGAAACCACCGTTTTTAAAGCGTGTTTTCCGATGTAAAAGTATGATCATCTGATTCCGTTGAATATCGTTTGGAAATTAATTATAAATCTAGCGAATGGATGATAACAAATATAAGAGTAAATAATTAAATTATATCTCATTATCACGACCGAGTCAATGTGAGGAAGAATTAATGAATATAATAAATGAACATAAATTGTCCGTGACTTAATTAACTGTGTGGGAGCCCATTAATTGTTAAAGTCATTAATATGACTAAGTGGGAAATCTTATTCTTGATGATAATTGTGTGTCACACTCACTAGAAGTGCATTAAGTATGAAGAGATGTTTAGGTATTTACGAATTTTTAAAAAATTTATCTTATCCATTGGATCGGTTAAGATTTAATCTCAAACGTTGGATTGGACAATGAATTCAATATATATGTATAAGTCGAATATTACTTGGTGGCCAAGTTTGGTTACTTGATTCACTTATCATTAATTTGGTCAATTGGATGAACTTAATTTAATCTCAACCATTCAATTGTAAATTTATTATTATTATTATTGTTAATGCATAAAAATGACTTTAACTTAAAATCCGATCCACGGTTCGAGCCCTAAGCTGGGCCCAGCAGACACGTGGATAATTGAATGAAGAGTCAACGCGAGTTGATTGATGATCGTAAAAGTTTGGGGTGAGTCCTTCATGTTGGGCGAGTCTCCAAGCTTTTCTAGGCGATCCTTAATGAACTTCCTTCCTTGGCTAGCTCCTCGTCTAGGCGAATTCCCTATCATGACGAAGCTCCAAGGTGTTCTTGATGATTCTTCATAATTTCTCTTCCTTGGGGATCTCCTATGGAGAGGGATGACCTGCAAAAAAGGGTAGATTAGGCCCGAACCCCGTCGCTTATGGTTGGACGCCGACCTAAGCAAGCCCAGAAGAGGGGGGCGAAGTTTAGAGAGAGAAACTAGAGAGAGAAGCTTTGGAAAAAGTTGTTAGAGAATGTGTAAAATGAAGAGCTGAAGGGTCCAATTTATAGGTAAATGAGGTAACCACTTCTCCCTGAATTAGAAAACTTAATTCCCCTTTATTCACATTAATGGCATTCGCCACCCCCTTGCCAGGGGAGGCTTGCCGTGGCTCCTCGCCATGGCTAGGGGTTCGTTAGTGCTTCCTAACTCGTTTGTAATTTCAACAGGGTATCCGGGAGCTTGTATGTTGAGTCCGGGGATCCTAGAGAACTTCCTGAGGATCTTCGTAAGCTCGGTTCTCCTTGTTGTGTGTAATTATTGTGAGTTATCCCCTCGTCATGTTATTGGCCAGGGGACTCGCCAGGGGACCTCGTCAGAAGGCTCGTCGGGGGACCTCGCCATGAGAGAGCTGGCTAGGTGGTTTGCCAGGGGTCTTCACCAGGAGGCTCGTTTGGGAACCTCGCTAAGAGGTTCGCCAGGGGGCTCGCCAAGGGACCTTGCCAGGAGGCTCACCAAGATTGCTTTTTATGATGACAGGCTTTTTGGTCAAGGGTTTTATCTTCTTGGTATATAGAGATTCGGGCCTTGCCAAATGCATTAGATTTTGGGCCTTTGTTCTTTGACTTTGTTAGTGGGCTTTGACTTTCGCCAATGGGGCCCAATTTTTATGTCTTAAAAACTGCACAATGTTTATATATTTTGCAGAAAAAATGAAGATAAGATACAAAGTTTGACTTTGTTAATTATTTTATTTATTCTCTAATTAAGTTCATCTGTTTCATTATTCTAGATTTGATCTAGACTATTGGATTGAAATTAAATTATATTTATATATATATTTTGAAATATCTAGGAGAGAATATCTCAGGGTGGTTGAGGGAATTTCTGAATCGGTTGGAGCTGAACCCTATAAATAGCGAGCTAATTTGATAGAATTTTACACACCTTCATCAGAGAAATTTTTGAACTCTCTTCCTCTCTTGGGAGTCGTCGAATTTCGTTGTTGCTCTCTCTTTCTTGGTTTTGATTGGTGAGAGTATTTCTCCGAAATCTTAAAAAGAACCACCAATTTTATTTTTGGTGTCGGAGTTCTGTCAGCAGACCGCACGTTTCGGTACTGGGATTCTAGGAGCTTATTCCGAAGGACCAGAGGAGCTTTCCTCAGGACGGTAGAGCTCTGTAGAAATTAGAAGCACAACCAGAGTCGCTAGATAGAGGTACGGCCTTATGCTTTGGTTTAATAAATGCAAAAAATTAATTGGTTTATTTATTTTCGTGATTATTTAATAATATCAATTATGATGTCAAATTAAATTCATATTATTTTTCCGGTCAATATTTCAAATTTCCCGGATCTCAATTTACGTGACAGTGTAACTTTTGCGCTTCAAAATATTTTTTTTAAATGTTATCGTGTGAACCGAGGCACATATCCGTGATAATTTGTCAAGGAACGCTCATAAAAATACCAACAGTAGCGACTTGGGATGGGCCACGAGGCCATAGGGAGAGAAACCCTGGTGGGCTTACCAAATGCTCACATGGGATGGGCCGAATTGGTCCAACAGCCAAAGGTTATGGCATGTTCGCTGCCAAGCCTTAGTCGCACTCGGGTAGGGCTGCACAATGCAGCCCGGCCCCATAATCGATACGAATTTTTTTGGTTCGAGTATATTTCTAATTTTATAAATTTAGAAATTTTAAATTTCAATTTTAAAATTAATAAATTCATCAAATAATAAGTTCTCTGAAAACTTTAAATTAAATTACGTAATTATTTAGAACACAATATCTAATACCAATTGTTGGGAAAAAGTTTAACGCCCCTTCCAATTTATCACAGATTTGTCAGTCAGTCCGCGGGGATAACTTATACAAATATTTTAAACCGGAATAGTTACCCCGTAAATAGTAATAGGAAAAAAGATCGGATAAATAATTATCAATTTAATTTCTATTAATTGAAATAATTACTAATCATAACATTATTATTAATAATCAAGTCAAAGGAAATAAATAAAACAATAAATAAATGTTTTGCATTAACTGACCCAATGCATAAGGATGTACTTAAGTTGTCGATTTCGGCTACACTTCTGAATTTTCGCAAGGCTCCACCGGCTCTGGGAAACTCCCGCAATATTCCGGGATATCCTCCTGGACTCCATATTTCGAAGCGTAGGCTTCGTTTCCACGTGGACGAGCCCACATCAGCCTTGTTTACGACAAAACAACAAATTAAACTCCTAAATAATATTATTTAATACAACTAATTGACCCCCTAATGATTACACTTAACAAAACAGATTTGTCCACGTGGCTAGAGTTAACGGGTAAGTTAACGGCGTTACGAGAATGGAGTGGTCAACTCCCCAGATGTGACTTTAGGTATTTTTTCAGTCATTAACCCTAGTATTAACGTTATGGATAGAATACAAAGTTCTAAAAAGACACCAAGCAGTAAGTGCTAAACGTTATGGAAAATTTAGAGGGTCATACGAAAAAAAGACTGGAAGCATAAGAGAACTCAAAGAGCCTAAAATTGTTGCCTTCAAGTATTGAGAATCCTTAATGCTTCTTTATTGCTCCTCTTTATAGCCTTAAACCCAATAAAACAACTTAAATAATAGCTTTAAATATTGAGTTTATAACTACAACTCTTTTCTCTTCATCTTCTTGGTGATCAATAAGTGATCACTTTTTATTAAAAAAATAATTCAAAATTCTAAGAAAAAAAGGAAACGCTAACGCTAATACATTGATTTTACATGACCATGAGTTTCTCTTTATATAAGAAAAGAGAAAATTCCAATATCTTGATTTTACTTTGCCACATCACTTGTGATTTTCTCCTTTTATAATATATATGATTTTTTATGAATATATATGATACATTATTAATTCCAATATCTCATTAAAAAAAAGATTAATTCCAATATCATATTTAAATAATCAATCTCTAATAAGTAAAATAAAATATTAAACGAGCACGTATACCATGAAAAATGTCGTTGCACATTTTGTGCACCAAGATCAATAATTTTCCATGTTTACTTAGCTAGGAGTTATTATATTTCTTAAATAATTACATTGATTATTTAATCAAATAAATCAATACTATAATTATCCAAACATCATATCAATTAAATAAATACTTTACATAAGTCGATTATACGTCTTGGTTGCCAAAACTTGATTATTGTATATTTATTCATTAAGTACCTATTTTGTTCCTTAGACAATTAGATTGATCATATATTTATGTTTAACCAATTCTATAATTATCACTGTTGAGGGGAAAAATCGCTGCAGCAATCACGGATTCACGATTGGTATAATTCCGCTTTTAAGTTACCTAAGAGCTCAGTCTTTCTATTAAAACTCAATCACGTTAACGAAAATGGGTTTGAAGAGAATAAGATGCTCAAGAATTTCGGTGTGAGTGTATTCTATTTCTTGTCAAAGATTTTCTGTTCCCTTCTTACATCTTTCAGCTTATTATTTATACAGCCTCATAATCAAGATCCGACCTCATAAATGGTCTGTTACAAGTAGCATTTGATTCCCTCATAATTGCCTTAATTATGTAGCTTTAATTACATAGCAATCACGCTAGTAATTGTTATCGCTAATCCTCAGGCGCCGCTCGCGCTGCGCTAACTGCTCCCTGTTGTCTTTGTTATAATCGTCTGTCACTGGTCTCGTCGCAACAAATGGTCTTCATCGCTAATCTCTTTGCCTTTTCTCTTTCTTGGTTCGGCCTCCCTAGCGATGAGGTATCGTCGACGAGATTTCATCGATGCAGTTTCCTTGATGAGGATTTTTCGATGGGCGGATCCTCATCAACGAACTTCACCGGTCTCCTCTGTAGTCATTTTTATCGTCTGTCTTATTAGTTGGTCGATGGGCCTCTTTGCATTTTTCCTTGGACTGTAGACTTCTCCCTTGGTTGACCCCTTTGACCTGGAGGCTTGCTTCAATCCATAAATGGACTTGATTAACCTTCAAACATTATTTTCTTGGTCTTTCTTCACGAACCCTTCTAGTTGATTCATATAGATGTTTTCGTCAATATACCCATTCAGAAAAACTATTGTGACATCCATCTGCCATATCCTGTAATCGAGAATGCAAGCTATGGATAAGAGAATCTGGATTGACTCAAGCATAGCGAGCGGAGAGAAAGTTTCTTCATAATCTATTCCCTCTTTTTGGGTATAACCCTTGGCTACTAATCTAGCTTTGAAGGTTTCCACCTTCCCGCCAGCTCCTCCCTTTCTCTTGTAGATCCACATAGATCCGATAAATCTAAATCCTTCGGGTAATTTTACAAGCTCCCAAACTTGATTGGAAACCATCGATTCCATCTCTTGGTTCATGGCTTCCTGCCAACTTCCGTTATCAAGGTCCTTCATCGCGTCCGCGAAGGTAGAAGGATCTTCACCGCGCGCTTTCTAGAACATATAAGTTGTTATGTGCATTTTTCAGAACATATAAAAATTGGGCTCCTTTTGGCAAAAGTCAAAGCCCATTAATGGAAGTCAAAACCCATTAGTGAAATTCAATGCCCATTGGTGGAAGTCAAAGCCCATTAGTGAAAGTCAAAGCCCATTAGGAAAAGTCAAAGCCCATTCTTAGAAGTCCAAGCCCATTAGTAAAAGTCAAAGGTACATTGCCCTGGCGAGCCCCTCGCCCTGGCAAGGAGTCATGGCGAAGTCCCTCTAGCGATGCATTTTTCGCAGGCCCCCCTATGTGCAATTTTAAGGAGTTGGTTTTCCTAAAAATAGGAGTCTTCTCCTCCTAATTTCTACACTCACTCACAACTGCCTCCAGAGCTTTTGTCTCTATTTTCTCTCTCTAAAATTCGCCTACTCCCTTAGGAGGAAAGATTTGAATAAGATTTGGGATTGGTCAAGGGATTGAGTTTTTCCTGAGAAGGGTTGTTCGACGAGTCGACGAAGGCATCCCTCGCTAAGTCAACGCGCTAGACGCGGCCACCTACGGGGTCGACACAAAGACGTCCCTCACCAGGTCAACGCGCTAGACGCGGCCACCTACGAGGTCGACAGGAAGGAGCATCCCTCGCTAGGTCAAGGCCCTCGCAACAACGAGCTCGCCAGCACCTCGAGGTCAACAAAGGTTCATCCCTCGCTAGGTCAAGTCCCTCGCCACAACGAGCTCGCCAACACCTTGAGGTGGACAAAGGAGCATCCCTCGCAAGGTAAGGCCCTCGCCACATCGAGCTCGCCAACACCTTAAGGTTGAAAAAGGAGCATCCTTCGCCAGGTCAAGGCCCTCGCCACAACGAGCTCAAGGTCGACTAAGGAGCATCCCTCGCCAGGTCACTCGCAATGACAAGCTCGCCAACACCTACGAGGTCGACAAATAGCATCCCTCGCCGGTAATACCCTCGCCATTCGGCCAATGGTTACCCCCGCATCGCCAACATCGGCACTTCCGACGAGTCAAACCATATCATCATTCATCCGCCAGTTATCACTAACCCGGAGCTACGTGGGACCTGATTATCATAAACTGAGATACGTAGGCAGCCTCGCCCAACCATAAGCGATGAGGCACATGCCCGATCTATATATTTTTTGCAGGTCTTCCCTCGCCATAGGAGCTCGCCAAGGGAGGAAAATCACGAAGAATCATCAAGAACATCTCAGAGCTTCATCAAGACAGAAGTTTGCCTAGACGAGGACTTCGAAAAGACAAGGAATTCACCCTAACGAGGAGCTTCCCCAAGACAAGGACTTTACCCTGATGAGTAGCTCGCCAAGGAAGGAAGTTCACCAAGGATCGCCAAGAACAGCCCGGAGACTCATCCAAGATGACGGATTCGCCTCCATCTTTGACGATCATTAGCCAACCCGTGTAGACACAGCATTCAATTATCCACGTGTTCAACGATTTTGGCTCGGGAACAGAACCTTTGATCTCAATCTAAGTTAAAGCAATTTTTATGCATTAACAATAGCATTTGTCGAAACAATGACTTTCTTGGCAATCGGATCATAAAACAAACCTCCATTTGTTTCCCTTAGATATCCTACGAACATGCACGTGCTTGTTCGTGATTCAATTTTATTCCTTGTTTCGTTCCGCACGTGTTCCGGACATCCCTAAATTCTAAAATGTCGAAAAGACGAAACTCTTCCATTCCATAATTCATGAGGAGTCTTTGGAACTGAATTTTACCAAACCTTATTTAAAATTTGAGCCACAGTCAACAAGGCATAACCCCAAAAGGTATTTATTTGGTAACGGCGAATAACTTAGCATAGATCTTACCATCTCAAGTAACGTTCTGTTTCCCCTTTCTGCAACACCGTTTTGTTCGGGTGTGCCAGGAGAAGTTAATTGAGACACGATTCTCTTATCAATAAGGAAATTGCTGAACTCATAGTCCAGGTACTCACCACCTTGATCTGATTGAGGGGTCTTCAATGATACGCTGAGCTGATTCTCAGCTTCTGCAAGAAATTCCATGAACTAACCAAAAGTTTCTGATTTTCTTTGCATAAGATACACATATCCATTTCTCGAATAATTATCTATAAAAGTGACGAAGTATTCATGACCTCCTCTAGCTTATATGTTTAAAGGACCACATGCATCAGTATGTACAAGCCTTAGAGGATTAGTGGCTCTATGACATTTTGCCGAAAAAGGTCTCTTAGTCATTTTTCCTTCTATATAGGATTCCACTACTACAAATAATGGCTTACACAATGATTTTTGCACAACACTTATAATTTTTTGTTGTTTAAAATAACTTTACACATCAGTTTTTAAAAACTGTTGTGTAATTCCTCGTTCGCCGCGGCCAAATTCAAAACAGCTGCAGGTATTTAACTTTCCGTAACGAAATACCTATTTAAAGGGAAACTTCATAAAACATCCCTCAAAACACCATAAATTATTTTATTACACCTCAAAACATCATAATTGGAAATACATCCTTTTTAAATTTTATGTACCAAAATACCCTTAGTTGTGTCCATTTTTCCGGACGCGACTTGTCCATTTTTCAGGAGGCAATATGTCTATTTTTCAGGACACAATATGTATATTTTGAAAGAGTATTTTGGTACATAAAATATAAAAAGGATGTATTTCCAATTATGATGTTTTGAGGTGTAGTAAAATAATTTATGCTGTTTTGAGGGATGTTTTATGAAGTTTTCCTATTTAAATCGATGCATATTAAGCATTACTCGATTTTTTTTTTAAAAAAAATTCCCGTTAGCCGCAGCGAGAACGTTGTCGCTGGGGCTAGATGTATTTTGCGCACCTTAATTATGCGACCTTGTTTAAGATTTATCGTTATATACATTTAGCCGTGGCTAAATTTATTAAGCTGCAGCGATATCTGTTTTTTACCCGTTCGCCGCAGCGAGATTGTTGTAGCTGGGGATGGATATATTTTGCGCAACATTATTGTGAGACGTTGTTTAAGCATTGTTGTTTTTTTCTTTTTTTAACTTTTAGCCGCAGCCAAATATTTCTATCCCCAGCCGTATCGGAGTTTAAGTATATTTACTTACTCGATGAAATTTTTACACAGAACCCTAAAATCCCGTCGCCGCCGCAGCCTCATTCCTGTGTGCAGCGACTCTCGCCGCCCTTCACCGCCGAAACCACCTCCACCGTCGACTCCCCACCTTCACCTTCACCGTCGACTCTCCACCGTTGAATTTGGTTTGATTTAGGGTTTGATTTGCGTTTTTGATTTGTGGTTTTGATTAAGGGTTGTTGAGTAATTATGATTTTTGGTTGTGGTTATGTTTATTCCGAATTTTGTTGTCAATTTTTAAAACAAAATTTTGTGCGCGCCATATGTTCGATAAATTTTCCAAACTCGATTCTTGTTGTGAAAATTGAAAATTAAACATATACTGATTGTCGCAGATGGCCCCGAAGAAGAAAAAAATTACCGTTTCCCGTGTCGGTGCTAGTTCTTCACGCACGACCGGGGGAAAGGGACCACGAGCACCGTCGCAAACAGAACCGGTCATGAAGAACCTATGGTACAGGAAGAGGAGATATTAGAGGAGGATGCAGGAGATTTTTACGAAGGTGAATAATTCTTCATGAGTACTAAAGCCAGAGATCTTTAAAATCTACTCAGAAACTGCTCATTGGTTGTTGAACGCGGGATTGAGCTAAACCCGTCGGATAGAAGTGGCGTTGTTGGACTCATCCATGAAATTATCGAGGAACAGGGATGGGAGA
The DNA here is from genome assembly GCA_954871525.1 of Parietaria judaica. NCBI lineage: Eukaryota > Viridiplantae > Streptophyta > Magnoliopsida > Rosales > Urticaceae > Parietaria > Parietaria judaica. The sequence continues at coordinate 62,124,503 of OX940860.1, forward strand.
AGTTCGCTAAACAGCCGGAAATTATAGGAAACGCAACATTGGCGACCGAGTTCTACGCAAACATTATGGATTCCATTGATAGCAAAAGAATCACCATTCGTGGTGTTACTTTCGAGATTAATGCCGCAGTCATCAACGCACACTACGGGTTACCAAATATTCCTGAGGAAAGGGATCCCGGTGTGACATTTTATCGCGAGGAAAAAATCGATTGGGTTGGGGTGGCCCGCGTGACGTGTATTAGGGACACAGTCATGTTGACAAAGAACCGGACACGGTATATGTTACCGGTTTACCTTATCCGGATCTCGAAGGTGCTTATGTATTTCGTCGCTAGTCGTATCTCTCCGACGAAGCACTTTTCCGATGTTCACGAAGACGTCATGGCGCCCATTTATTTCCTCTTGACCGGAAAGGTTTTCGATGTCGGAAGGTATTTTATTCCAAAACTTTAATTTTTTGCGTTATATGGGTTCGTTTTTGTACTAATACATTTTGTATATATAGGAGTTATATAGGTTTGTATTTGTACTAATACATTGCATTAGTGTTTGTAGGTGGATTTATAGGATAATGTGCAATATTAATCCGCGAAACAAAAATTCTCTTCTGTTCGTGATTTTAATCACGGAGCTCTGCACAGCCCATGGTATAAAAAAATGCCGGAATGACCTGATGAAGAATCCCGCTTCGAAGATGACAAAGCCCTATATTCTGAACTAGATAAAACCATCTCCAGAGGCGCTTCAATGGGAGGCGGACGAGGCGGCGGGGAATAACGAGGGCGATGACGATTATGAATTTCCCGGTGCCGCTCAACAACCACGCATGGGGTCTCGACCAGTCGTACGTGATCCTATCAGTGAGTACATTTGTTTTAGCTTACAGAATTTGGTTGATGAAGTACAGAACATGAGCGGATATATGTGGGATTTTTCCGAATATGGCGCCCACAAATTTCCCTCGGCGAGTTCCCCGTTTCCTTCGTACACGCCGCTTGGTCGTAAAAATCTAGAGCTTCCAAGTTTCATGGCACAGTGCTATGGACCGTATCCTCAAGACATGGCCGAGGCGGAGCAGAATATCAACGCGGACGAAGACATTGAAGAGCATGACGTCGAGAATGAAGAGTAGAATGGTGGCATCAGGTTGAAGACGCATAGACAGTTTTTAATTTTTTAACTTCTATATATGTTTATTTTATCAGATATTGTTTAATTTTTATTTTTATGACGTACATTTAGGTTTATATTAATTAGCTATGACGTTTATGTTCTCATTATAACAATGTTTTGTTTATATTTAATTATGATGCAAGTATGAGATTAATTAAACGTATTGTTTTTTTTTATGTTATTTGTCTGGTCTTCAATTTTATTTTGCAGCGGTTTTTTTTTGGAAAACGGGGTAATTACCCAACTTTGGACTGTAATTTTCCAATTTAAGTTCAGTATGGCTGCGGCTAACCGGTCATAAAGTCCATATGGTTGCGGCCATATTGATATAGTTGCGGCCATACTGGACCAAAAAATTTTCATCGACTCTGTATAAATTGTGCGCCAAGTCCGGTTGTGGCCTTATGGTTCTAGCGGCGGCTATACTGGGCAAAAAATTTGAAAGAAAAAAAAATGCGTGTTCATAAAATTATTTCATTAAAATATTCGATACACAAAAATTGTCAATCTAAACGACGCAAATGGGAAACATCATCGTCAAAATCCTCCACGCTTTCAATTGGTGGTAAATTTTTGGAAAAAGAGGCAATGCTACAAATGTCTTCATCTTCTTCGTTCATGTCTTCGACAATTCTCAGTTTTAGATGAATTACTAGACTTAATTCTGAATTTGCCGGATCAGATACGTAAAACACTTGACTAGCTTGCGTCGCCAACATGAACAAATCGTTTTTGTTACCGATCCTTCTAAAGTCGATTGTTGTAATTCCTTCACTGTCAACTTTAACGTAATTGTTGTCGGCCCATTTACACTTGAACAATGCAATTCGGTTACCACAGTAGTCAAGTTCATATATGTCTTCAACATATCCGTAATATTTCATAACACCGTGTTTTGGATTCTTATCTTTCGCTGACGAAACATGCATCCCTTCACCAAAGATTGTAACACCACTATTTTGAACGGGGTGTTTGTCGTCTCTATCCCGTGTGTAAAATGTGAAACCATTAACTTGCCAAGCACTGTACCTTGTTACCAATACTGAAGGCCCTTCGGATATGTTCTTCAATTTTCTTGAGTATCCTTTATCTTTGTACAATCGTGTTTGCAACCAATTTGGGAACGAAGTGTTGTGCTCCTTTTGTAAGCAGTTTCTATTTTTCGCTTTCTTTCCATGTATAGCTACCAATTCTCTCTTATGAACTTCAATAAGTTGTTCGAATTCCGGCTCATTATGTAGAACATATAGAATGGCTTGCTCTCGTTCTTTAGTATCCACGATAGTAGGATAACCTATATATCAAAATTAACGTAAATCAATTATTAAATTGTTAATTCCCAATTGTACATACCTTATTCATAATCAATTTATTTTAATTATACATGGTAATTAAAAATTAATACTTTATAATTGATTACTAAATTTAATGTTTTTTTTCACGCCTTGGCCGGAATAATACGGCTGAGGCGAATCTTGAAAAATACAAACCAAATTCAGTATTATGTCCCCGTTAGACTCGGGTACATAATTCTCATTGGGGTTATATTGGAAACAAATATTACAGTATGTTTCGTGTTTAGAACATGTTTGTTATAGCCACGGCTACAAACATCAGGCCGCGGCGAACGGGAGCTTAAACAAATTTCAGCTGCGGCCTTATTGTTCTAGCTGCGGCTAAAACGGACCCAATATTTGTCAGCGACTCTGTATAAAATGTGCGCCCTGTATGGCTGCGGCCGTATCGTTCCCGCTGCGGCTAATGGGATAGTAAAGTCAATCTGGCTGCGGCCATATGTGTCTATCTGAGGCCGTACTGGGCCAAAAATTTATCACCGACTCTGTAAAAAATGTGCGCCCAGTATGGTTGTGGCCGTATTGTTCTCGCGGCAGCGAACGGGGTGATAATGCCAAATTAAGCTGCGGCTGTGTTTATATAGCCGCGGCTAAAGTGGCAGTTTATTACTAAAAATTAGCGCGGATATTTAATTTCCATCCGAATCATTCCCTCTCAAAACCTATTCTATTTTTCATTTTCCCCAATTTCGATTTGAACTGCTCTCCACCTTCTTCTTCATTCTCCCAATAACCTTAACCCTCTCTGTTGCCCTATGCATAGCGATAGATGCTTGCCGGAGACCATAAAAGACTAAGCTCTTCTTCAGAATCCTAAGGTACTTCTCAATTTCAACTCTTGTAGCTTTTATGAACAAAAAATTGATCCGAAAAAAATATGATTTCATGTTTCCATGACGTGGTTTCACACAATGGACGAAGAAAGAGGTAACGCCCTATCTCCGATCGCTCGCTTGCTGTTCGCACAATCGCCCTATCAATTTCGTGCTGCCCTGTGTCATCGTCATAGGTCGAGTGAAGGTGAATTGTCGGCCGACGGATACGGTTCATAATATAGAATTGGGCACGGAAAACGTACGGGTTAGCATTACTGAGGTCATATCGAGGACGTCTCCCGTGCCAATACCTTCATTTGAGATCAAAACGGTTGAACAGGCCATCGGTACTTTTGTTGCTTGGCCAAGGAGGTTGGTTGTAAATGGCTCAACTAAATGTAGTCGTGGGCCTGATCAAGAAAAAAAATCACCAGATGACAATGCAAGCATGTCTACCACGAAAGCAGAAGAACGTATTTCGTTGGAAGGCATTTTGCGACCGTTTAATATGATTGCCAAGTACGCCAATGCAAAGCTACAAAATACCGAGAACATAATCGAAGTTCAGATCCGGAAAAATGGAGGTACATATCCGAAAACTTACCCGATTGATTTTTCGGATATGTACGATATGATAAGTTTCAAAGAAATAGGCGCAACATGGATATCGGTTTACATGAGGTAACTTTTCTGTTACAATACATTATTGTTATTTCTTTTGTTAATTACTTTATAAGATATTATTGTATGTCGTTTTTTCACACTCCTTATTTATAATTTGTAGTTGGTTGGAAGTAAATAAGAACATGGCTGGCAGGACTATAAAATTTGGTTTTTTATAGAACCTTTTGGCTATATAATATCAAAAAATACAAGAGTCCAAGCTCATGAACTATATAACACACTTCACAACTGCGAGAAGAACTGCATTATGCTCATGCCGCACAATAGTGGAAATAATCACTAGATTCTTGTTGTCATCGATCCTTACAAAGATCGGGTGATTACATTTAACCCTTTAAAAAATGGAGATATATTTCCAGAGCTCAAAGAAGTCATAAAGTTGTAAGTTCTTACATTTTTTCGTTATTATAATGGATATCTTATTTTGGTTAATTAATATTAATTGTCCAAACTATGTTGGTGCTTATATTGTACGTACACTGTTGTAGGGCTCTTCAAGATTTCAAGATTGAACACGCTGATGTCCAAATGAACAAGGGCTCAAAAACAATGTTTTATAACATGAGAGATTCTCCGAAACAACCAGGGGGATTTTAGTGCGGTTATTACGTTATGCGCCACATGCGAGATATCATTGTGCACGACATTAAGTGGTTGGCCTAGAAGAAGGAATCGTACACACAAGCCGAAATTGACGAGGTTAGATTACATGCAATGGAATACGTCGAGGCAATGGTTGATTTTTAATTATAGGTTCCGGTGTAATTACGGATTTGTTTAATGTTTGATACGTCCAGTCGAATTATTATATTGTGATTATGGTTTTGGTTGAAATTCTATTTCAAGGTTTGAATTAGTGGATGTTCTTTTGGTTGAAATTTATTAAATTTCGGATCTGTTCTACTTGGCCTAGGCTATAATATATATAGCTGCAGCTAAATAAATTTTACGTATAGTACGATGAATAGCCTAAGCTAAAATTATATCGCCTAGGCGTAAAAATGTAGACCTAGGTGCAACGATATATAGCAGGTTGCGGCTAAAATAAAATGAACTAAGCCGGGGCTATAACATTTCCGCCGCAGCGACAATCAAAAGCATTGAAAAAAAATTCGATTGTATCCATTTATTCGAAGCTGCAGCCGAAATAATATGGATGCTGCCGTAATCAAATTAACCGTTACGGCGGGAATTATCAAGTCGCGGCCGAGGCAAAAATTAAATTTGTCGTTTTTATACTCTCGCCTAGGCTATATATATATACAGCCGCAGCGAGATTCGTGAGTATAGCAACGGCGGAATTACAATAGCCACGGCAAATAAGCTAGGTAAAAAAAAAATTACTAAGATTTTTAGCCGCGGCTAGTGAGCGATTTGAATATTTTGAACATGTTTAAACAACGCAATATATTCGTTGCTGAAACCTATATAGCCGCAGCGAGATATATTTAGCCGCGGCCATCGAATTTTATACAACAACATATTCGTGTTGCGGTTTCTATGTTGCACAACGAAATTAATTTCCGTTGTGCAAGATTGCGCAACGTTGAATATTGCAACGGTTTTTTTCCGTTGTGCAAACTTTAAACAACGCGAAAAATCCGTTGTGCAAGCTACTATTTGTAGTAGTGTTCACAAACATGCAGAAAACGGATTGTTAGTTCCCTTAGTTGAAAGTCTTTGACCTGCCTGTTCATCCTGTATAAATTAATATGAATTAGTCTTAGATGCCAGATATATGTTTCTATGTCGTTATCTTTCTTAATCTTTTTCATTGATTTGATCTTTTCTACATTGAACATTTCTGACTGATAGCAATCCTTTCTATTTGATCGCAACAAATACAACCCGTTTTCTTCCTTTGTTTTACAAACATACGCACCTTTCATGAATATAAAGAAGTCAACTCCTCGATAATTCAAAGTGTATCCTGTTTGTAAAGAAGAAAATCAGAAAGAATATTCGTACAAACGTGTGGGCAATAATCGTTATTAACGAACAAGTACTAAATTGAAGATTTCCCACAACTTTCGCTGCGATATATTCTCCGTTTCCAACTTTAAGAGCCGGTCCATTACTAATTTTGCTGACAGAGTCTAAAAGACCGATGTTACATGCATGGTGATTTTCTCCCAAGTCTAACAACCAGTTGGATGATTGATCCTCAGCATAATGCGCATACAATGAAGGTAATTTCCAATTACCTCAAATCAATCTGGGGTATTACTCCCTGAGTGTCCTCATAACATCATTTTTATGTAAGTTTATTATTATTCACAATGACCTTATTTTCGAGTTATATATTATCATAATTCTTTTGCCCTTCAAAGTTCATATCTGGATGAAATTTTATTGAATGAGAAAAATGATAATTACCAGAGAGTTTCCTAAATATGATGATGTGTAGAGATTAACTCGAGAATCTGTCGACATAAAGGAAATTTTATCAAAATTTGTTCAGGGAATGTTTTTTAAGAATGTCGAAATAGAATACTTTTGCATTGTATCGAAGGATAAACATATAAAAAATCCTTACTTCAAGGTAATTTAGAAACCGACACATGGTTGTTGCCTAAAAAAGAAAACTAACCAGTTATCTAGCTAAACAAAGTTCGGTCTCAACTCTATTAATTCACGAAAACTAACCTTAAGTCCTTAAGTTAACTAACTACCCACTTTACAACGGCCATGCAACTAATTGAATCATCACATGCAAGAGTAACCCATCGTTTTAATATCACAGACTTAACTCAAGCTGTCACCGTCCGTAGGAGGCCAGATCTAGCTGATGCGAGGTGTTATGTAGCCCGACGGTGTACAGACAACGAATGTAGACCTTCTTACTAACTCTTGCTATTTTGACTATAAATATTTTGACCATCAAAGATAAACACTGTTATATAGGCTGAGCTCTAAACTAGGAACTTACATTTTAATTATCTGAAATTGAAAGAAATCCTATCGGTTTAATGCTCGTAATAAGCTTCCCGTTAATTACCCATTAATAAGATAATTCCTAGGTTATTAATTAATATACCAGGTATACTAAGAACCTAGAATAAAATCATGCCTTAATTACGGTAGTGATAGACTAAGGAGTGTTCTCGAGACAGATGGGAAGGGTTGTTCTAAACCGATCACCCGGAAGTGGATCGTGAACGACCCCGCTTTTTATTCCCTCTTTTTAGATAAGAACAAGGTCCTTAGAATTTTTCCGTAATTAATAATGAAGTTATTTATTGATGAATTATCTACTATTTAATACTCAAAATTAAATGCTCAATATCCCAATGTTATATAGCCCACTAATTAACATAGTCGTGTAATAAAAATTTGATAATTAAATTAAATTATTATCTATGGAAATTGATTAAAATGTCAATAATTAATTCATACCAAAAGAATTAATTATCCATTTTATTTATTAATTAAACAAATTAATTACATTGTGTTTTATTTTTAAGGGTAGGGTTTTAAAATTAAATAAATACATTTTTTTTATAAACAACAAATGTAGTGGGCTGAAAATAAAATCCGGCATGAAACCCGGATCAGACCAGGGAAAAAACCCAAAGTCGGACATGCGCTACGCCAGCCATGTGCAACGCGGCCCAGCCATTGGACTAGGTCGTGGGCTGGTGGCACGATGCTCGCTGGTCCAGTACAGACAAACCACTTGCCATCAGGTGTGCGCAACTCTTGGGCTGGGCTTGTTTACAGCGTGCTAGTCTAGACCAGACCAGATCGCTTTTCCGCGGTGGCTCTGCCCAGCCCGAGGGCTTGACTGGCTGTTTAGCCAAAACAAGTTCTGCCCGGACTAGTTTTGCGCGATTTACTGCTGGGCCAAATGACACAATCAATTTTCCAGCCCATACCGTGGGCTGTTGCGATTCCGAGGGGCTGGGACCCAGCCCGTGCCGCAAACCCCTTGGTAGCGACATCCCAGAAAAACCCTGTGCGCAGGGTTTGACTGCAGACAAACCATGTGGCCGTCACCGGTTTTTCAAAATTGGTTATTTTATTTATTTTAAAACTAAAATAAATTATAAATACAAAAATATTATTTACTAACAATAATAATAAATATTTTCACGAGAATCCCTTGATCAAAAAATTATTTGAATTGTAGGGAAATATTAAAAAATTAAATATCAAGAACCGAACCTCTGATAGTAATTCTTAGGGGTCCGATTCTCGCTAATCCCTTCTAATTAAGATTCGATCATTGCAAACACGCGTAGCGTAACCTTTAAAAAATATTTTGACAGAAATTAGAGTCCCATACCAATAATTTCCGTTACCCTATCCGGTTATGTAAAATTCCAAAATTAATTATCCTCATCGTGACAAATAATTTTTGATTAATTTCCTTTATCATAAAACAAATTTATTGAGCTTTGATTATTTAATAAATAATTATCATAATCACAAAATCAATTACGTTCCTTTTTTATTCATATTTCGGATTCGAAATTCTGATCTTCGATCTAGCTCAGTTTTCTCGTTCTTGACTTTCTCCAAATTGCCCTCTGCGATTTTTCCCTGGTTGAATCTTCGAAGATAGCTCCCACTTGTCTTCCGATGTATTTTCTAGATCTTAACCGCCGGGATGTGTGGGCTCCCACTGAATAGAACTATAAACCCTAAATCGAGTTCTCTCGGATTTCAGACCTAGAGAAAATCGCAGAAAGTTCTTGAGAGAGATGGGGTGAGTTTACTGAAGAGAAGAACTTGTGATTTTAGGTTTCGGCACTCCCCTTTTTATAGGGGATATGTCCAACCGCTTTTGAGAAATTCCCTGAACCAACTTGAAAGATTATCTCAACTAATTGGAGATATTCACTCTAAGATTTGATTTAATAATTAAATAAAATAAAGAATAAATCCAAAAACAAATCTTTTAGAAAATATCACATAAAAATTTAATAAATCAAATCTTATTATTTTCAAGATTAAATATATTAAAATCGTCTTCATAATTTTTGAAAATAATTTAATAATTTTTTATTTACATATTCAAGGAATAAATTCCAATATTTAATTTACCATAAATTTCAATTTATATAACAGTGTCATTTTCAGCCCTAGGCCGAAAACCGTTATTGTCAAAAATCTAAAACGGTTCGTCAGAATATCACGATTCAAAAAGATAAATTCATCATAATTTAATTTCCTACAACCCTAAAGATGTACTAGAATCAAATTCATTCATATTTTTCACAGTTTCTACGTTTGACTAAAACATTGGTACTTTTACCATATTTAGGGTAATCAGTGATTTCTGTGACTATAGTCACAAATCATTTCTGATTGGTCTTATTTTATGTTATAAAACATAATATTTGTGGTGTCGAACTTACGGAGCTACAAAGGGAACAAATGGACACACGTACTTAAGCTTCGGTGAAAGTGGAGAATTTTTAGTAACTTCGATAACATTCCACTATAGCTCTAAGTTGAACTCTTTAGTACGCGTTGAATATATTTTACTGACTCAGAAATCCATTGATTCAATCAGATTGTCAGACTACAAGTTTTCGTATTATTATTATTTTCGTCTGTTAAGGTAATCCCCGTAGACCTTTTAGACGACACTACCTTATTTCATGAATATTTCAAAATTACTGAGTTAACATTTTATGAAGTCGTTAAGTTTCGGATGAGTACACATATTCTTCCCACAAATCACAATAAGAAAATTATAAAGTTATTATCCATTTATGTAATTGTAGTTTGTCACGGTCAACCGTCCAATCCCAAAATAAAAGTGTTAGGAGTACTTATGTAAACTCTAACTATTAACTCAAAGATCGTTTAAGTTGAACCGTACAAACTCATAATACCTCAGGACATCAACTGAATTCCATATGATAATCTTTTAGACTTTATTTACTAGTCATCATTAACGGATTGATGACTTTCAAATAAAAAGTGTTGTCCTGTCTAATATGAATACGCTTCATACTTGATAAAGACCCAGCGGTGCGGACCAACACCATGATCCGTTAATAGATCACCACGTTTTATGTGATTCAGTTTATCAATAGTTTTTCACGATTAGAAGTTCCCACTAATAACTGAACAAGATTGTCATTGATAAATAAACCTAATATTTAATAACGAAGGAATGACCATAAATTTGAACAAGTTGCATTAGGATCTGAATTATAAGGCATATTTATTTGATCTATCCAACACAATGAAGAATGGAAAAGTTTGTTATTGAAGCTTTGAGCGGTCTTACTCTCGATCCGCAGCGTTGCATGGACAATGTTGAGTATAAGGCATATTTCTGGTATTAATGATCATATCCTCGGGTATAAAGCCTTCATGGTTAAGAAGCTAAGTGAATCTTATTCCTATCGCCTTCATGTATCCATCTTTACTTCATCATCTTCCATGTTATTTTTCATTTTGTGATTTTTGTGACTATATCATTGTGATAGTTATCATAGGCAGAAGTTGAGCTCAAAAAAATATATTTTCTCCAAAAAGGGCCTTAGAAAAGAGAACCAAGATCGCCTAGATGAGCTGACCAGGGCGACGGCCTTTATTCGAGAGTTCAACGATGAACTTGGTTAGGAGAAAATCCGCAGTAGTTAATCTGTAGAAGCTTTGGCTACGAAGCTAACCGATCACGAGGGGCGGGTCAGAGAAAGTGATATTAAAGGTGGAGATGCTTTCAAACAACCACACCAAACTCGTCGATTAGAATGTTGTGCTCCTAGCTCGAGCTAAGAATGCTAAATCTGATATTAATCTACGAGGCTCTTATCTTGAACCCGCGCAACCTAAGGCTGCTGAATAGAAATTGCGAGGAGAGAAATTTTTCACCGTAGCCAGGAGAAACTCGAAAGGGCTACAACAAGGTATCAAGCTCTCGATGCTTACGTTGACTCTCACCTGCTCCTCGCCAGGTGTAAAGATAACATTTCTCCTGCCAAAGATCTTCTTGTAGTTATGGTGGTTGACGAGCTCCCCCACCACACTGTGTATTGGAAAACTCTTCGGGAGATGTATGCACAAGGTGTCGAAGAGTTAGAAGAGAAGGTTGTCCAGAGTCCGAGCTCCCCACCTCTGACTCCTAATAGTCCTCTGAGGGTCAGATCGTATGAAATCCTTGCCATAGGCGCCGGTCGCATCGTCGAACAGCTTCCTTCGCAGTCTCATGAGTATGGGTCCAATTTAGACATTCTTCTTCCCTCGAGCCGAGACCCTGGATCAAAAGACCCTCTCGTGGCAAGGTCCCATAGCATGGCGAAGGGATAACTCACGATAAATACGCATGATGAGGAGATCTGAGCTTACGACGACCGTCGCCAAGTCCTCTAGATTCCCCCGGACTCAACATACAAGTTCGCGGACACCCGGAAGACATTACGGATGAGCTACGAAGCACTGACGAGCCCCTCGCCATGGCGAGGACCTGCGGCAAGCACCCTTGGCAAGGTCAAATTCGCAGGCCCATTTATGTAATTAATGGGAATTGATTTTCCTTGATTCAGGGAGAAGTGGTCGCCTCATTTACCTATAAATAGGACCATTCTACCCTCATTTTAGACATTCTCTCACATCTTTCTCCGGAGCTTCACTGTCTAGCCAATCTCTATCTAGAAATTGCCCCTTTCCTCTGGCCGTACCCGGCTGGCGTCTTTGACGCCCCCGGAGCTCGTCAAGAGAGGCACCATCCGAGAGAAAAGGGCTAGTCTGAGGCTAAGTTCGCCAGAGAATATGTTTGACAGGTCACACGCCAAAGCAACGACGAAGACCTACTACGACACCCTCGTCGGTAATACCCTCGCCACTGGAAAAGGTCACCCCCGCACCGCCAACACCGGTACATCCGACGAGTCAAACCACATTGTCAGTCATCCATTTATTGCTAACCTTGAACTAAGTAGGAACTGATTCTCGTTGAGATACGTAGGCAACCTCGCCCAACCATAAGGGACGAGGTTCAGACCCGATCTACCCATTTTTGCACGTCTCCCTCGCCATAGTAGCTCGCCAAGGAAGGGAAATCACGGAGAATCATCAAGAACACCTTGGAGCTTCGCCAAGAAAGGACTTCGCCTAGACGAGGAGCTTTGCCAAGACAGGAGTTCGCCTAGACGAGGAGTTTCGCCAAGACAGAGAATTCGCCTAGACGGGGAGCTCGCCAAGGAGGGATGTCTACCAAGGATCACCAAGAACAGCTCGGAATATCACCCAAGACAAAGGATTCGCCCCCAACTTTGACGATCATTAGTCAACCCGTGTTGACCTTGTATTTATTTTTACGCATTAACAGACATATTTGTACGAATAATAAATATCGTATAACCAAAAACTATAATGTATCTTTTTTTTCTTTTACATTCATCGCAAGTGGTTGTGTATTACTATGACATAATGGATTATTAATTTCAATTTCAAACAACATATCTCAAGATTAAAAAAATCGGGCAAATCGTGTAAGATAACAATATCCCATTTATTTAGGGAATTCTAAGAATATTATAGAGATAAAGACATGTCCCCCAGTAGAATAAATTAATTATCTCTCTTTTTTGCATTAATATGGAGGGACAAAAAACAAAACAAAAACAGACACAATTATAATTAGTCATTACCGTAGTTCACGAATTGGCACTAGATAAAAAAATAAAAATAAATATATATATCTCTCAATATAGCTATTAACTATGATGGGAAAAAGTTATAAAAATTAATCGAAATGTATTTTGTAAATTGTGACTCAATTGAGTCATAAAGTTTTGCAATTTGTTGTATTTGACAATGATTTTAATGACATACCAAATCCAAACTTCCCACTATTTTGTTAATGGGTTGACATTAGTATTCAAGGCTGCAATACATTGTTGCAATACTACGTATATTCAGAATATAAAAAAAAAATTATTAGCTAAATTTACATATATAAAGGGGCACACATTTATGTTTCATGACATTTGAATTCGTGACCTGTTAGAGAGGTATGTAGTGAAGATACCACTAGACAAAACAAGTTTGGTTAAACTTTTCGTAATTAAAAGCAACATTTATTGTGACATTCTCTTAACTTGTCATATCATATAACTCCATTTTATTTGCAAAGCTCAAATCTTTTATGTATAAGTATGTAATTTAAATTTATTGACGTATAAAGTATGAGACGTCACCTTAGCTAACAACCGTGGATGCATGTATAAATACATTATTTTCCCAGAGTATCAATTCACTTGTCTTCATTTTTTGTCTCAAATAAACATATAAATAAATATTATCAACGGTAATAAATGCCCGATGCGAAAGGTGTTTCGTTAAAACAATTTTGGTCACATGAGAGATGATTTTGTTGATGCCAACTTGTAGCGGAGTCAGAATTTTGTTGACGCGTCTAGCTGTTTTAAAAACAAAAGTACTAAGAACTTATGTATAATCGAGTTTCTTAACCATGTCTTTTTCGATAAACAATGTAGCTAAACCACTCAACCTTCAACCTATCTTAAGACATGATTGATCGAAGATAAGACTTGATTAATTTTAACTTCAAGACGCTTTATTCTACATGTGCAATTGTGACTTGTATTGTTAGCATAATTCGGTAGGCAACACAAGGATTTGGATAACTACAATCCAATTTTTGTATGTAATTCAAAATATCTATCCCTCTCTTCATGTTGATTGGCATGTTCACACATAGGATTTCTACCATCGTCAAATTGTTTTTTCTGTTGAGGTCCGATTTCGTCCACATCAATTTACATTGATACGACAAAATATTCCTCCGTCGTTTATGAAATCGGGCTTGAATCAAAGAGGCCCAATACTAGCGAGAGGCCCATTGACCATGTCAAGAGGGACGACCAAGGAATAAGTCAACAATCAAAATAAGTGAGCATGATCAAGACCGCCGATAAAGATGTTTATTGACAAGAATGCGCTCATCAGCATAACCTCATCGATGAAGCCTCACGACGAAAACTCATCGCGACAAAAGACTGCAAGGAGTGATGGACGAAAGTCAAGCAACAAAACATAATCTCTCGACGAGATCAGAAATCTAAAAAAGAAGATAAAGGAAGCGGGAAACAATCAGCTCGGCACGAACGGCGCCTCAGGGCATGACGCGACAATTACGCCCATGATTGTTGCCAAGCAATTAAGGAAATTATAAGGGATTTAAACATATTTTGTAACCGACCGTTTATAAGGTATGATTTCAATTACTAGGCTCTATAAATAGTAAGTCGAATCCTGTAAAAAGGGATCGAAAAATCTTAAGAAATACGATATTCTCACACAAAAATTCTCAAAGTATCTTACACTCTTCAAAAACTATTTTCTTCAACATGATTTAGTTTTAACGGAAGACCCGAGCTCTGAGGTAACTTAAAAGCGAAATTACACCAATCGTTACTCAATGACTGCAGAGGTGATTTTTTTCGCCTCAACATTTTCTTCAAACTCTTCATTTCTCCGTGAACTCTTACCAATTCACTTGTAATCTACGAAGCATTTATCATAGCTGTCTCAAACTTTGTTTCTCTATATTCTCTCAAGGAGACGAGTAGGATTTTTAATTCTTTTATGAAAATATCAATTTGCATATCATTATTCTCAAGAAGTTTGCTGACTTTGTTAACAACAAACAAAAAATCAAACCAAATAACAAATCAAAAAAAAAAACTCAAAAGTTTAAATGTTGTAATTTCCTACAGATTCAGGTTCACTTTTTATATTGGCATATATATTATTGTTCGCCAAACAAGTCAAAACATCCTTTAATTTTGAAGCTCGATATCTAACTACTTTAACGCTATCAATGCGACTTAATTTCCCATCGTGTATCTGAAAATGGCTTGACAGTCAAACCTTTTACATTCTAAGTAAAGATTCCTCACCTTTTTTTGTAAAAGGCGAGAATAATAAAAATAATCGCTGCAAGATTACAAAAAGACACAACTTTGGGATTTAGAAGCCCAAATATTAAAGTTAAGTGATTTTAATTAAAATATTGTTGGGGCCCTAAATTCAATTTAAGTGATTTCAATAATAAAATAAATAATTTAAGTGATTTTCGGGACCCTAAATTTATCCTTTTTCTTTTTTTTTTAAACTAAAGGAGCAAGTCTTCTTCGTCTCTCTTTAGGCGTGACCCTGGGTAAAGTTGTAAATTTTTAACCAAAAAAATAGGTAATATTTTATATAATAATATCGGGAGTTCTTAAATATATTTTTTTTCACCAAATTTTCCTATGTTATCATATAATGGTGCAAAAGCTTTTTTTTTTTACAACAGAAGTACTAAATTTTTTTACAATCAAATTTCCACATCATTTTTCCTTCCCAGCCATATTGATAACAAATAAACCTAAATTTTCCTAAGTACTTAAGGTTTTTAGCTGCTACTAAATTAAATATAAATGGGAATAAAATGTAATATAACTTACAAATAAAACACATAAAATTCTTATTTTAACATTTATTATTATAGACATGGATGGAATTTAATAGGAAAGGATAATGATGATTGTTAATGCTCGAAAATGGATTAATAATAAACTCGGTCCACTATTCATCCTAGGGCCAGACCCTGTAGTCGCGTGGGTGGTCAAAGGTGGACTCAAGTAAGGTTGAATTATTTCTCGACTTAACTGAAGGCATATTGTCGTCTCGTGCTAGGCACGAGGTGTCCTATTGTTGTTTTCTTTTCCTCGGCAATGTCTAAGCCGCGACGAGTCCTGCAAAATAGAAAAATTAATGCTCAGACCTCCGTCAAGTGAAAGTTTCCTACGTACCCTCCATAGGGATAAGGTCATCGCGCAATTCATGGTTAGTAGGTGTGAAATAGGGTGACACGGTCTATAACGAGGGTGTGAACCTTCGTTTGAGGAGAGCCTCATAAGAAATGGGTTGTGGAAAACTGATTCGTGAAAGAGCACTATCTTGAAGGTCTGATAATCCGTAGAGAAAAAGGTTCGCCAAGAACTGAGCCTAGGTCTAGTGTTGACTCAAAGGAACGGGGAGCTTCAGAGAAAGAGATCACCAGAACTAGGTCCAAAGGGAGTGCTAACAAAAAGATATGGCAAGCTTCAGAGAGAGAGGTTCGCCCAGAACTGGGTCCGAGGTAAGTTCTAACTCAAACCTAGTCTCCCTGATGAGGTCCCTGGCGATCAAGATCCTCTACTCCCCGTCCTAGAGGGGAGGGAAATTTTAGATAAAAAGAGAAAGTGTAGAGAAAGAAGCCTTAGATTTCATAGTGAGAGAATGTGTGTAAAATGAAGAGAATGGGTTTCTTATTCATAGGAAAAAAGGTTAATCACTTCTCCTTGATTTGGGGGAATCTAAATGGAATATTCCTACATTTATTCCCCCTTAATTTCGTGGCCACCTTGCCTGGGCGAGTCCTTTCAAAACTAGCTTGCTTGGCGAGGAGCTTGTCGAGCGAGGTAGCTTATTTGTCGTCTTAGTTTTCTTCAGAGGTTATGCGAGCTTGTGTGTCAGAACGTATGGCGTCTGTGAAGCGTCCTTAGTGCCCCGGAGAACTTGGTTTGCATTGTTGTTGGGTTTGTTGTGATATTTTGCCTCGTCGAGTCTCGTAGGTGAGGTGTTGCATGTCATCGTGGAGAATTCTCCATGTCTAGGATTTCATCGTCGACTTAGTCAAAGAAAAATTCGTCTTCTGAAGAGCATGCCTTCGCAAAGACGTAGTCATTGGCTAGGTCAATGAGAGGTATTCGTTGCCCAAAAAGTTTCTTTGGAAATAACATCGTAGATGACTGGGTTAAAGCGAGGTTGTCGTCGTCCGAGAAGCTTGCCTTGGTGAGGACGTTGTCGATGACTAGGTAAAAAAAAGGTCATCATCGCCCAATGAGCTTTCCTTGGTGAAGACGTCATCTTAGTCTTCCAGGGTCGTCGTTTAAGGTCGCCGTGAACCTTCTTGGTTTGTCGTCGTCTCGCCGAGCTGCTTCTATGGTCGCCTGCTCCACATCGTCTACAATGCACTTAGCTGAAGCCATCACCATTGATCATTGGAGGAATTCGTATGGATCTGTATTGTTTTCTTTCTCCTCAAACTCAGGTTTTTCGTCTCGTAATGCTAACTTCTAATTATAATTGATGATGACGAGTTTCTCCAATGTTCCGTAGCAAGCCGGTTCCATAACTTTGTGTTGATAAAAAGAAACGTGCTCCATTTCATTTTGCGGGCAGAAGCAGAAGAAAATTGCGGCAATATTTTCATCGCTAGTTCCGCAATGTGGGGCAATACTTGCCAAAGACATTCCACCACTCATCTGCAAATTCAAATAGTTTAGTTAGTATATTGAAACTAGAAAATGTTTATCGTTAATGAGTCATGGTTTATCTAAACATGCCCAGTGCCAAAGTATTTCTCGCGGCTATTACAACTCGCTACCAAATGGACCCGTAGCATCACAAAACTGAATGGCCTATGATATTAAATCACAAGAAATATTAAATCTAATTATTGTTTAATCACAAGAAATATTAAATCTATAGTAATGAACTTTACCTTTACGGCGAGTTGGACATCTCCATGAGGAAAGAGGCGATCAAAGCCCTCCGTTACTTTCTCGATGGAGTCGGTCGGCATCTGGATACCAGGCTCGTCCGCTAGACTAGGATTCAAGAAATGGGCGGCCATATGGAAAGGATGTTCTAGGTTTTTAGTCCATCTTACTTCAATAATCTCGGCCTCTCATTACTTTTTGTGAATATGGTTAAGCTCTTGTTTCATTATATCGAAAAGACGATAGACCATCTCGTAGGTTGGATGCACCTCTATGTATACATAGCGTAGAGCAACGTATATCAGTGTGAAAATTGATACGGCTACCTCAACCGATTCTCAAAATTTGTAGTTCATAATCAATCCCTTGTTGGAAATAATGTCGACATATGAAAGATTGAGAGATCTTTTGGAGAACGTATTTGTCAATGTAATTGCGGATTACATAAATTGAATAAAAGTATGCATTCTTTGAAAGTATGTGTTTAGACTTAAATAAATCTATGCCCATAAACTTCAGATTTACAAAAAAGGAAGTTAAGTAGTAACTTAAAAAGACGCTCCTTTTTAGAAGGTTTAAAAAGAGAAAGTTTTCAATCTTAGAATCAACTGGGCAGTTGCATTGAAGTACGATTGTAAAGGAAGCTTGTAATGTCGGGTCTTGTGACATCAAGAGTTGGACTCCACAACCTTGCCATAGATATCTTAAGGAAGATATTAAACTAGACCAGGGATGGTTAGGATAAATGTGAAAGGTTGTTTGTCACCTTTTATCCAACATCACACATCAAGGAATTTTTTCATGATAATCTCAATCATGAGTGAACACATAATGTGTTGAGAGGTCTTACGAGATTTGATTAGTCAATGAGTAAGATTCACTCTAGTGAGTCAATATCTCGACGGTCAGTATTGCTAAGATATCTCAATGACATTAGGGTCTTCAGAATTATGGAATTTATGCACTATGGGTGATTCAACACTCAGTATTACGTCATGCTTTGTTCGGGGGTTGTAAATGAACAAACCAGGCCTTGTGTTCGATGACTAACTAACTCATCGATCTAAACATGTGACTTGTTCGGACAACTCACAATATATGTTTCTCATTTACAATACAACAAAGGAGTTGATGACAAAAATAACTAGAAAGGTCAAACGGTGTTTCAGAACACTCCTTTCTACTTAATGATACGCATAAAGGATTATACAGAAAAATACATTATGGACCGTATGACAATACGATAGCTCATATCAAACAGAAAATGATAACGCACGTGATCTGAGAGATTCTCGCTATTTGGCCCTGTCGTGGTATCGGCCATATATCAAGATTAAAGATGGCCAAATTAATGAATTTGTGATGCCACGTCTTTTATCTAAAGCTTCGATCATGTGGGTCAATGAGGTCTCAGCGTTAAATCGTACAACGGAATTATGATTGAACAAATATAAATTAGAAATATGAAATGATGTTTATGAAGCATATTTCATGTTAAGTAACGACTTAAATTATTTCTAATATTAGTTCCAAGTGAATTAATCTCTTGATTCTAAATATTGATTAGAAAATTAATCCGAACTAATTTGGTTAGTTAATTTAATTGATAATGATTAGATGAATTAAATGTAACATTTGATGTGACCAATTTGATAACATGTAAATGTGACCAATTGATAAATGTTATAATAGGGCACAAAATAAGTAATGATTTATTGGGCACATTAATTATATGTGCATTTGGATGCATAGGTGGCGAATTTATTGGATAAATATACCTAGGATTAATTAATTTTAATACATGATTCTTATCGGAAGAATAAATTATTAATTTGATTAATTATTTGTCTTATAATTCGAATTTTATGGTGGAGAGAAACTAGGACACATGTCTTGTCCTAGATTCACTCACAATTGAATTTGAATTAGTAAAGAGATAATTAATTAATTAAATTGCTTAATACTCATTGGATGAGACAAAATGACATGGATCAATGAGGTGTCATGATCTCCTTTAGTCAATAAAGCGTACATGATGATGTGTCATCATCTTAGATACTTTGACCATGGTGAATTCGAATTACCATGAATTAAGCAAAGAAAAAATTCAAAATTACATGTTGAATGATCATGGAGATGACACATGTTATAATTCGAAACTTTCATCCTTGGACTAGGAGAAGATGGCGCACATTCTAGGGAGTAGGACGAGGCCACTCTCGATATTCTATAAAGTTCTAAGATCTTAACGGAGACTCTTCTCGCGGTTGTTTGATCAGGTTATTCAAGGAAGGCGCGCGCGATCTCCGATTACGCTACAAGAGGTATAATCCCGTTTCATGTATACATATAAGCATATATAATGATAATATGATTATCTGTATATATACATATGTGTGCGTGTTTATGATTGTGATCATGGATGTCGTAGAATAATTTTTAAACGAAAAATAGAATGCATGAACATTTTAATAAACATGCGGTTAAGCTTTTACGTAGAAAATCGTTTTTACTTAGCTTTGATAATTTTTTTGATATTCCGCCGTAAATGTTATGTTCAATTTTTTATAAATCGGTGTAAAACGTTCATACAAATGGTATCAGAGCCGTAGGTTGATTTAAAATGCGCGTGCATGCAATTTTTTACATTAAAAATTATGGAATATGCATGAAATTCGATGTGTGTGATCATAAGATTAAGATGTTGGCGCTATGTGATTTGAATGTTGATATTTGATATTGTATGTGAATATGGAATTGGATCCTTTTTTAATGGCCATAACATGTTGGCGCTATGTGATTCGCATGAAATTCGATGTGTGTGATCATAACATTATTTTAGAAACATTAAAAGTGCGTTTAATTATTTGAGTGGGAGAGATATTGAAAAACTAAGTGGGAGGATCTTTGTCGTAACAACGCCCCACGGTCCCCAACATCAATTTAACTAAGCAATGTGTGAAAGGACTTAGAGATTGCCCTAGCAACACCCTTTTCACAAAAGTTTCTCCGGAAGCACATTGCTTATGAAAATTGTTAATGAACTAGACTTTAAAGAGTATGTTTGACACGGGATCACCCCTAGGTGAACCGTAGTCAAGGTTACATGGATAAAAGTCGAGATGTTGGTTGAACACTTAGATATATAAATAATACTAGCTTAATGTATCGATATTTTGAGAAGCTAAAATGACTAAATTGTGAATTGTCACTACTATGAAAGGAAATTACATACGACCACCCCGAGGTGGAGTATATAATCATTGTTGTTCATAATACCATGAAACCAAACATGTTTTTAGGATTTGTAACATTGTATTAGGATTGCTCATGCATCATAATAGTTTCGAAAACATAGATTTAGTCTAAAATTACTTTGTCAAATTTTCAGCATTATGAATAAGAATATGAATGTGAACTTTGAAGCAATTAACTATCGTATATGGAGCGATAGTTTATACAAGGTATTGACATCGGAAAATCATGATTTTTTCCTCTACGAACCTTGCCCCGAGATGAATGCTGATTCTTCTGAAAAAGATTTGAATACTCAGGCGGAGTTGATTCATTCCAATAGAGTCGCCAAGAGGTATATCTTGACTTCGGTCGATGGTATACTTCAAGGGGTTCTTAGGGACATGGAATCTGCTCGTGAGATGATGCTCTACATATATGATTCATATGGTTTTGATGCACTTCATGCTAAGAACAAGAAGAAGATTAAGAAACTTGTCATTGTTGAACGACAAGATTTTACTCCTTATGCTCGACCGACAAAAAAGTTGACCATCATAGGCCCAAGAGAATCAGTCTCTAAGGGTAGCTCTTCAAATTCAATAAAAGATAATAAAGGTATTATCTTATACACTGGAGGTTGTTATGTGGATGATATTAGATCACCTTGGATTATTAACTCTGGGGCCACTAAAAATATATGTTGCTCTTTGAAATATTTCAGGGAACAACAACACTTGAGCGTTGGGGACTTCTAAATCAGTTTGGGAGAAGGGACGAGTGTGCCAACGGTTGCTGTTCGAAGTGTTGAACTGAAGTTTCAAGATAAATTATTATTATTGAATAATGTTTATTTTGTGCCGTATTTTGGCAAGAACCTCATTTCACTTTCACGTTTAGAAGAACATAATTACAAGATCATGTATGACAATGGTTTTGAGTGCTATTATGAAAATTGTTTCATTACTAAAGCCTGCTTGATTGGTAACTTCTATCACGTTAAACCTGATGAACCAATGAACTAAACACTCAAGTAAATTCCGATTTACAAAGGAAGAGAAAACAAATCGATGATAAAGTATCTAATCTTACACAACTTTGGTATTTTTGCCTTGGGCACATAGGCATTGATAGAATCAAAAGGCTTGTGAAAGATGGCCCACTAAAGGATATAACAATATGAAACTTTCCTACTTGTGAATCCTGTTTAGAAAGAAAAATGACAAAGAGACCTTTCTCATCAAAAGCTCTCAGAGAAAATGAAGTTC
Source organism: Parietaria judaica (assembly GCA_954871525.1). Classification (NCBI taxonomy): domain Eukaryota; kingdom Viridiplantae; phylum Streptophyta; class Magnoliopsida; order Rosales; family Urticaceae; genus Parietaria; species Parietaria judaica. The sequence continues at coordinate 62,146,551 of OX940860.1, forward strand.
TGGAACTAGTACATACTGATGTATGCGGACCACTAAACATACAAGCAAGGGGAGGTTACGAATATTTTGTAACCTTCACTGATCATTACTCGCGTTTTGGTCTTGTTTACCATATGCGACACAAATCCGACATGTTTGAAATGTTCGAACAATATCGGGCTATGGTTGAGATGCAAACAGAAAAACATATCAAAACACTTTGATCTGATCTAGGTAAAGAATACTTGTCTAGAGTTTTCGAAGATCATCTTAAAGAAGATGGTATTCTGTCTCAGCTTACAGCACCTGGCACACCACAACAAAATGGTGTGTCAGAAAGAAGAAACCAAACTTTGCTCGAAATGGTGAGATCGATGATGAGTTACTCATCTCTTCCTGATTCCTTCTGGCGATATTCCCTCAAAGCAGCAGCTTATATTCTGAATCAAGTTCCGTCTAAGACGGTACTTGGTACACCCTATGAAAGATAGAATGGTAGAAAATTTGTTTTACACCACACCAAGATCTGGGGTTGCCTAGCACATGTGCTAAGGAAAAAGACCAACAAGCTTGTTAGTCAAACAGAATTGTGCTTGTTCGTTGGATATCCTAAAGGACAAATGGGTATATTTTCTATAGTTCTGCTGACAAGAAAACATTCGTAAGTACGAATGCTCATTTTCTAGAACAGGAATACATGGAAAATAGAATGCCGAGGAGCAAAATCGTGCTTAAATAAATGTTAGGTGAGGGTACTTACAACCAAAGAGTAAGAACTAGTCTTATACCAACATTAGAAGAACCACAATCAGAACCAGTTCAAGTGGTACCTCGACGTAGTGGGAGGGTTATATGACAACCCGAGAGATACATGTCTTACGAAGAAGTTCTGGTAGCTGTCTCAGACAAAGACTTGGATGACCCCCTGTCGTACCATGAGGCCATGAATGGTTCTGAAGTAAACTTATGGCAAGAAGCCATGAACATTGAAATGCAATCGATGCATGACAACGAAGTCTAGAAAGTTGTATATCTACCTGAAGGGATTAAACCCGTAGAGTGTAAATGGATAAACAAAATGAAAAGAGGACCGGATAGGAATGTAGAGACATTCCAAAACTAGGCTTGTGGCTAAGGGTTACACCCAAGAGGAAGGTATTGATTATGAAGATACTTTCTTGCCTGTAGCCATGCTAAAATCCATCCGAATTCTTCTATCCATCACCGCCGCCCTAGATTATGAAATCTGGCAAATGGATGTCAAGACTGCATTTTTGAACGACAATCTTGACGAGCGGATTTATATGGGTCAACCAGACGGGTTCATGGAACATGGCAAAGAGGGAAAAGTTTGCTAGTTGCTAAAGTCCATATACGGACTTAAGAAATCATCTAGAGCGTGGAATATTAGATTCGATGAAACCGTAAAAAGTTATGGATTCAGACAGTCGAAAGATGAGCCTTGCGTTTATAAGATGATAAAAGAAGGCAAAGTGGTTTTTCTTGTCCTGTACGTAGATGACATACTACTTATCAGAAAGGATACTGGTAAGTTATAAGAGGTTAAAGTCTGGCCTGCAAAGCGATTTGATATGATGGATTTAGGAGAGGCGGCTTATATTTTTGGAATTCAGATCTTTAGGGATCGGAAGAACCGAACTATATGACTCTCCCAGGAAACTTATAGAGATAAGGTGATGGCCCGATTTCATATGCAAGACTCCAAGAAAGGTATGCTACCTTTTATACATGGAGTGCATCTATCATCTGATATGTCTTCAAAGACATATCAAGAGATAGAAGACATGAAAAATATACCCTACGCTTCAGCCGTAGGAAGTCTCATGTATGCAATGCTTTGCACAAGGCCTGACATTTGCTACGCGGTAGGCGTGGTGAGCCGTTATCAGTCCAATCCTGAACCAGAGCATTGGAAAGATGTTAAGCATGTTCTTAAGTATCTACGGAGAACAAGAAACCACATGCTCACATACTTAGGTAATGACCTGACTATGACGTGTTATACCGACTCCGACTTTCAAGCGGATAAGGATTCCAGGAAATCCACTTCGGGATCAGTGTTTATCCTGAATGGAGGATCTGTGGTCTGGAGGAGTATTAAGCAAACGTGTATTGCTGACTCGACCATGGAAGCTGAATATGTGGCAGCTTGTGAAGCTGGGAAAGAAGCTGTCTGGCTTAGAAAGTTCTAGAAATACATAGAAATTGTTCCAAGTGTCGGTGAGCCCATGACACTTTATTGTGATAATGGTGGGGCTGTCGTCAATTCAAAAGAACTGATAAGCCACAAGCGTTCTAAACACATAGAATGGAAGTATCACCTCGTAAGGGATATTTTTCACAGAGGGGATGCCGAAGTTAAGAAGATGTCAACGGTATACAACCTTGCAGATCCGTTTACCAAGGCATTACTAAATAACACTTTCGAGTCTCATTTAGAGGGTATGGGGATAAAAGATCACTCACACCTCATTTGAGATCAAGTGGGAGTTTATTGGAAATAATGTCAACAAATGAGAGATTGACAGATATTCTGTAGAACGTATTTGTCAATGTAATTGTTGATTAAATAAATTGAATAAAAGTATGCATTCTTTGAAAGTATGTGTTTAGACTGAAATAAATCTATGCCCATAAACTTCTAGTTTACGAAAAAGGAAGTTAAGTTGTGACTTAACAAGACGCTCCATTTTAGAAGATTTAATAAGATAAATTTTTCAATCTTAGAATCAATTGGGCAGTTGCATTCAAGTACGATTGTTAAAGAAGCTTGTAATGTCGGGTCTTGTGACATCAAGAGTTGGACTCCCCAAGCTTGCCTTAGATATCTTAACGAACATATTAAACTAGACCAGTGATGGTTAGGATAAATGTGAAAGGCCGTTTGTCACCTTTTATACAACATCACACATCAAGGAATTTTTCCGTGATAATCTCAATCTTGAGTGAACACATAATGTGTTGAGATGTCTTACGAGATTTGATTAGTCAATGAGTGCGATTCACTGTAGTGAGTCAATATCTTGATGGTCGGTACCGCTAAGATATCTCAATGACATTAGGGTCTTCACAGATATGGAATTTATGCACTATGGGTAATTTAACACTATCACGTCATGCTTTGTTCGGGGATTGTAAATGAACAAACCAGGCCTTGTGTTCGATGACTAACTAACTCATCGATCTAAATATGTGACTTGTTCGGACAACTCACAATATATGTTTCTCATTTACAATACTATAAAGGAGTTGATGACAAAAATAACTAGAAAGGTCAAACGGTGTTTCAGAACACTCCTTTCTACTTAATGATACGCATAAAGGATTGTACAGAAAAATACATTGTGGACCGTCTGACAATACGATAGCTCATATAAAACAGAAAATGATAACGCACTTGGTCTGAGAGATTCTCAATATTTGGCCGTTTCGTGGTATCGGCCAAATGTCAAGATTAAAGATGGCCAAATTAATGAATTTGTGATGCCACGTTTTTTATCTAAATCTTCGATCATGTGGGTACATGAGGTCTTAGCGTTAAATTATAGAATGGAATTATGATTGAACAAAGATAAATTAGAAATATGAAATGATGTTTATGAAACATATTTCAAGTTATGTAATGACTTAAATGATTTCTAATATTAGTTCCAAGTGAATTAATCCCTTCATTCTAAATATTGCTTTAGAAAATCAATCCGAACTAATTTGGTTAGTTAATTTAATTGATAATAACCAATTGAATTAAATGTAACATTTGATGTGAACAAATTTATAACATGTACATGTGACCTATTGATAAATGTTATAATAGGGCACAAAATAAGTAATGACTTATTGGGCACTTTAAATGTCCATGTGTACGCATAGATGGCTAATTTATTGGATAAATATACCTAGGATTAATTAATTTTAATACATGATTTGTATTGGAAGAATAAATAATTAATTTGATTAATTATTTGTATTATAATTCTAATTTTATGGTGGAGAGAAAATAGGAAGCATGTCTTGTCCTGTATTCAATCACATTTGAATTTGAATTAATAAAGACATAATTCATTAATTAAATTACTTAATTCTCATTGGATGAGAATAAAGGGCATGGATCAATGAGGCCACTCTCGATATTCCATAAAGTTCTACGATCTTAACGGTGACTCTTCTCGCGGTTGTTTGATCCGGTTCTTCGAGGAAGGCGCGCGATCTCCGATTACGCTATAAGAGGTATAATCCCGTTTCATGTATACATATAAGTATATATAACGATAATATGATTATGTGTATATATACATATGTGTGCGTGTTTATGATTGTGATCATGGATGTCGTAGAATAATTTTTAAACGAAAAATAGCATGCATGAACATTTTAATAAACATGCAGTTAAGCTTTTACGTTGAAAATCGTTTTTACGTAGCTTTGATAAATTTTTAGATATTCCAATGTAAATGTGACGTTCAAATTTTTATAAACCGGTGTAAAACGTTCCTACATGTGTCTACTGCTCGACCTTTTCAGCGATCATGGAATGAGGAATTCTCCTAGTACTCAAAAGTGAACATAGCTCGCATTCCGGTCTTGGCTTCTTTTCCTTTAAGCTCTTCAACGGCAGATAGTTGTTCGCAAACCTCGTACTCCCTGGACGGATAATCTCACCATTATAAAAAGTGTTTCTCATTATTTTTAACACTATGTCGTGGTTGTAAATGAATTTAGTTATGAGCTTACACTTCGTTATTGGCTTGTTAATGCTCTTCCTCTTATCAATATCCTTGAACACCAAATTGATATAATGGAAGCGCATGGCGTCCAATACATGTTGCACTTTTGCATCAGTTCTTTGCCCGCTTTAACTTAAGTGGCAGCGTTATCCGTCACGAGTTGGACCACGTTGTATGGAACGATCTCCTCTATGACTGCACCCAACACCTTGATGAGATTATTTAAATTTTTTGAATGTGCTGGCGCGTTGATCGATTTCACAAAAAAGTATTTCCACTAGAGTACGCCATATGTTTAGGATCGACATATTTGTCAGCCCAGTCCAATCATCCGACATGATGGTGACCCCAAATTCACGCCACATTTTCTTAATATTATATTTATACTTATGAAATTCCATGTATTCCATCTGCAAATAGTTGTTCGCAAGCTGCCACGATGAAGGCGTCGGCACTCTAGGACCTCAAAAGAATAATAAAATATATTAAGCTCATAACCAAATATTATATTTTGAAATAACAAGAACGATGAATTAAATCTTACATGCTTTAGCAACTGTAAATGACATGTTGCTAAATTGATGGTCATCGGCATGCTTGACCAGAACGCCTTTGTTGATAAAGTACTTCCCCACAGAGCATACAAGTTTCATCACCTTCTACACTAATAACATCGCATCCACTTTCTTTTGCTTTGCAGAGTCCGAGAGTAGTGCGAGAGAGCTGTAGTAGAACCAGAACCGACGGATCCTGTACTTTATAATGCATCCTCGTTCCATTTATCATCCACACGGGGTTGCTTGGCTTGTATAGCCACTTCTCTTTCAATTTCTTCCTCGGTCCCAAGCGTTACAATCTGAGACATCAAGTTTTCCGTCACATCCTGTAGAATATTAACCTTATTCTCATTCTTTCTAGAGGAGCTATCTTGTAATTGTGGAATTTCTTCACGAGCTTCGGGTGGAATCTTAAGACAAGTCTTTATATTTTTCATCAGCTCGTTCCCGCCAAGTGGTACTTTATCCAAGTGATTCCACCACCCTTCACTACATGGTCATAGTAGTTACACTTGAAACCAGAGTTGTTTCCCTTAACCAAAGGAGTACAATGTACCACCGTTGCGGCGTCTTTACTCATTTTCCTACAAGGAAAATATCAAAAATTGAGTACTTTTGCTACAATAAAACAACACTTTGGGAAAACGTCAATTACAAAATGAAATATGTCAAACTCACAGATTAACAATTATATACAACTTTCTGTTGGACATGTGTCCTTAAACAAGATGCATTTATCCATTTGTAAAAGATTATGACAAGTCGTTGAATAAAAGATGGTGATTATTATGTTAATCTTATTATAGTTTCTGGTACAGTAAAATAGAATGTTTGATCCTTAGTTAATAAAGGATGCAATTATATTATTATTATCACAATAGAGTCAATATGAGGAAGAATTAATAATCATAATAAATGAACTTAAATGTCCGTGACGTAATTAACTGGGTGGGAGCCCATTAATCATATAAGGTCATTAATGTGACTAAGTGACAATCCTATTCTGGATTTTGTGTGTGTCACACTCACTAGAAGTGCATTAAGTATGAAGTGTCTTCACACTGGAATAAACCTGACTTAAACTCCGGAAGTTATCATATAAGACCGTCACTAATAACTTGGACTTGAGTCACTAATAGATGATCAAATGGATATTCGATCTAAGTCCTGAGTGATCTTAAGTCTGAACTGCTAGCTTGATTGTTCTTTGATTTAACCGTTAAAGAACACAATATATTACCATTGTTCCCAACACTATTATTTCGGGAACATGATAGTCAGCAGTAAGGATAGCTTGGTCATAGACATGGGCATCACACAGCTCTCTTCAGAGTCATTACGATTCCCTTGATTGTCAGTGGTGAGAAGTCAGAGGTACCCGTCCGCAACTTACGAATCGAAACCATAAGTAAGTTACTCATAATATTACTGACTAAGTCAAGGATGAAAATGCAATGAGGGGCATAACGGTAGAAACCGCCTGCTCATGTGTGGATCATCAAGTGAAAGATCAAAACCCGAATTTGATTGTATCAATGGACACCCGGCTGTAATAAAGGGAATACTATATACTGTATCACTAAAGAGTGCAGCCTCGGGTTTATAGTGGAGTAACACCAAGGTTTGACGAACACCTTAGCAGTTCGTTGGAGCTTAAGTTATACGGGTCCATAGTCCCCAGGATAGCTCCGTAACGGATGATACGTACGTGATAGGAAAATTTTGAGATGTTTAATCATTTGGCAAGACTTATAAAACTGAAGTCTGTGACAGGCATCAGATAGTTTTATCAGTAGCGTGGCAAAAGTACCATATCTTGGTAACCGAAATTAACTGACAAAATAAAGTAGAATTTTGATTTTCTGACAAAATTAAAGTTGTTGGAAATTAAATTCTAAGAAACTTTGCTTTTGGAACCAAGTCGTTTCGACGTACGGTTTGTGATTTAGAGAATTTCTAAGTTTGTGATCGTTTCGGTAAACTATGAAATTAAATCACATTTTACGAATTTAAATAATGGCGTGACACCATGACATATGAATGTGTGATATTGAGATCAGAGGCTATTAATGTAATTTAATTACTCGAATTTAATTATTAATATCTTATTAATAATTAATTAATAATTAATGAATTAATACTAATATATAAATAATATATATTTATATATATTATATGTGTAAAAGCTAATTATGCCTTGGAATGTAGAACAATATAACATTCGAATGGATAGGCTTTAGTCTTTTCATAATTGCGGCATAAGTACCAAATATTTTGGTATTTGAGAAAAACCCTAAAATCAATTTAATCCATTGGATCGGTTAGGATTTAATATCAACCGTTGGATTAAGATAATTGATTTTAACCCTAAATATAATTCGAAATTAATAGCTTGGTGACCAAGCTTAGTTTTTCGAATTTATGCAATTAATTATATCCGTTGGATCGGTTTAAAATTTAATCTTTACCGTCGGATTGAAAATTAATTAATTATATATATTATATATATTTTTCGAATTATATGAAAGGATAAAATCGAATTAAGTTTTTATTAAATCTTTAGAGATTTGATTTTATCCTAAATTAATTTGATCCATTAGATCGGTTTAAAGATTTATCTCAACCGTTGGATCTAGATAATTATAATTCGACTTTTAATATATATATATATATATATAAATTCGAATTTATAAGATTAGAGGATATGATTGGTTTTTTGATTTTATCCAAGTCTTTTCTTATTTAATTAAATCCCTAATTGATTATATCCCTTGGATTTAGATAAGATTAAATCTAGACCATTGGATTGAAATAATTAATTATATTTAATTATAGAATTCGAATTTTAGGGGAGGGAATTTCTCTAATTCAGTTACAGTCTGAGCCTATAAATAGGGAGCTCATTCTACACATTTCTCACGCCTTTCCCCAAATAAAAATTCGAACTCTCCCCGGAAGCTTAGTTCTTCTGATCTCTCTCTGGTTCGGCTTAAGAGACTTAGTTCCCCGGAAGCTTAAAAAGAACCATCAGTTTAAATTTTGTGACGGAGTCCTGCCGGCGAATCCCACGCTTCGGTACGAGGAATCCAGGAGAATATACCGGAAGATCACTGGTGTTTGCCTCAGCATCGGCCGGGCCCTGTTAAGTTCAAAACGCGCAGCCGGAAGTCGACAATAGAGGTACGGCCCTATGCATTGGGCTAATAAATGCGACCATTGACTGCTTTCTATTTATCTAATATTTATCATGTCTTGTAATATGGTTATTATCCGATGATCGGACCGTTGGTCGGTTAACATGTTTTTCCGCTTGAAATAAAAATTTTAAATGTTACCCGGATGGTTCGATGGTATAATTTGCGATAATATTCACGGGATCCGAGACCCCGTACCCAACACTTTCTAACTGAGATAAACACAAAAAACATAATTGAAATTATACCTCAAAATCACCAAAATATGAAAAAGGTACTTTTGCCGCTATAAAACAACACTTCAAATAATTTCAAATTACAAAATGAAGCATATCAAGCTCACATATGAACAATTATATAAAACATTCCTTATTGCGATGAACACAAAAAACTTGAAAATATACCTCAAAATCACAAAATTCCAAAAAAGGTAGTTTTGCCATAATACAACATTTCGGAAAAACATGAATTTATAAAATAAAACATGTCAAACTCACATATTAATAATTATATACATCATTCCAAACTGAGATAAACTCAAAAAACTTGAAAATATACCTCAAAATCACCAAAATTCCAAAAGGTACTTTTGTCGCAATAAAATAACACTTTAGGAAAAAGTAAAATTACAAGATATAATGTGCCAAACTCACATATTAACAATTATATACGATCTTCCATACTGAAAGGACATCAAAAAAATTGAAAAACTAGCTCAAAATCACCAAATTCTAAAAAAGGTAATTTTGTCGTGATAAAATAACACTTCGGAAATTAATATAAACACACCCAAAGCAAGAAAAAAAAAACTTATAGTCATCTATATAAAATTATCAAATCAACAATTCATCAAGAAAAATAAACAAATTCATAATCTTAAAGAGTTAAGACCTAAACTATTATGAACAACTTTTATTCAAACCTAAATATTTCAAACAATCTCTACAAATATAGAAGAATTTTCTGAAAAATTTAAAGGATTCCTCAACATATAACAATAATACTTAATATCCCTCAAAATCCAAAAAAAAAAAAAACAAAACTTGTAATACCTGTACGGCCTATAACTATGTTTCCTTTTTAAACTCATATAAATGGGCCACTGAAAAATGCTTCATTCTTGTTTCTTTTATATATATGTACCTATTTTATATATCTACATATCAAAACGATAGATTATTATTTTACATGTCACTAACGTTAGACTCTTACATCTAACTACTGCCACTATTTATCCAAAACGAGGAGGCATAAACTACTCTCTCTTTTCTTTTGCTTTCTACATAGCATAAACGATCTATCCCACGGTCGTTATCTCATATGCATCAGATCTCTAGCCCGGAGTCTTCAACCAACAGCCTCAAGCGTCATTTGAATTACTTGCAATTTCTGCATTACAAAAATTCTAATGAGCGAAAGCTTAGTAAGTAAAGACAATTAAAAGATCATATAGCAATTCAAATCATAATAATATAGCACATTTAGTACGCATTATCTAATTCTGTTTCGTAGTGTGTATCTCAAATGCTAAGGCTTGTAGACGTTGTTCTGGACGCTCTTGTTGCACAATTTCCCATAATTCTTTTAACTTCTTTTAGCATGTGACCCTCTTGTCATAACATTTTAATTCTTTTAACTTGTGACCCTCTGGTCATAGAATTTTAATTCTTTTAACGTTTGATCGTCTAGTCATAGCATTTTAATTCTTTTAACTTCGACCAGTCGGTCGTAACGTAATAATTCTTTTAACATGTGAACGGTCGTAATATTACACGCAGACGTGTGGGGAGAATTCACAATTACATTCCCGGTGATCAGTCGGGCTTCCCACACCACGCCATAAATGTATCACGGTCTCTTTCAATGAGACATCGCAACAGGCACGCCGCCTATATAAACATAGAAACTGAGACACACTGTTGTTTAATCTTTTAACATGGACACCATTTATATGGGACAAACAATATAAAAAAATGATGCAATTATATGCATACATTAACATGTAAGTGACCATTCCATTCGTTCTTGTAATGCAAGTAAAATAAGCCTTTACTTACCTCGATGTCTTTGATTTCTTTATTCTAGTGGCATGAAAAGGGTTTTCTTCCTCGTCGAGATCGATGTGCTATTTTGTATAAACTTTATGTATCATACAAAATAATGAGTTCAACTAACTCATAACTTTTCTATCCTTAAAAAATATAAATAAACTTATTGGACACTGTTTTAATCATTTTACCGTATGCATAGTTTTTCTTAAATAAGACATGCAACCAAATAATCACTGTTATGGGTGTTTTACAGAATTAATTTTTGTAAATTAACAAAAGAAAAGTTATTTAATTAACTTTTTCTTTTATTTAATTTATATTCAATTTCAAGCAAAATATTCACCGGAGATCCGTTTTCGCAAAAAAAAAAGTATCCAGATGTTCCTAAAAATATCGGGATATTCTAAAAGGACATAAAGTTTGTAAATTTTGGCTTCGGGACACGCTGCCACGTGGCATCCATAGACCCCACACACCCTCCCACGTGTCATACGCACCTCCACGCGCCCACTTGACGGCTGACATCAGCACCATGACATCATCAACTTGGAGGCCAAGTTTCGTCCGGAGTACAGTGCAAGAAAACCGCGCGTGTGGGCGCGTGCTTGCTTGGATGGGCATGAAACTTGCGCCATGGGTTTCGCTACATCTCGGGGAGTCAAAAAACTATATATTTTTACTCCGGGGCCTTCCCGGAGTAATATATAATCGCGTTTGAATCCCTGGCCTCTCCTATAAAAGGAGGTTCGGTTTTCTCATTTCAAACAACTCAAAAACTGACTAGAACTCGGCTTCCTCTCTCTAAATATCGCCCCCCAGAGCTCTCCTTCTCCCTCTTAATATCATCTCCCTCGGGTACTTGCCTAATGTTTAGCCTCGAAGGTGAATCAGGGGCTAGCTCCCCCCCCCCCCCCCCCCCCCCCCGCCGATTCTCCCTGACTTCGGGTGCTTTTTTCCAAGCTTCTGAGCGCGAGGAATACGGGTAGAGCGGAAGCTCTGGAGAAATTTCTAGCATGGTACTCGTGCTATCCCCAGTCCATTATCTCTAGCAGATATACTGACTTGGCGGATAGACCGGGGACCCGTATCAGGACCCACAATACCGGTCGAGAGGTCTAAAACCTCCGGAGATTATCTGGAGATCCGGACCACAGAGGAAACGACTAGGGAGGAAGCTCTGGACTAGGTCTTGACATGACTGTACGATCCTGCTTTCTAGATTCCGATCAACAGAACACGTGCTACCGTCCCTCTGTCCGTATTGACTTTGCGGACTGGCCGTGTATCTGGATCGACGTTAGGGACACAGACGGAGGGGTCTCGTCTGTCTGGGCTCAGGGCTCACATCAGGATCTCACCGAGACCCTCCCTACGTGGAGACCACATCCCTAGTGCCATCCCCTTCCTGTGACCCAGCCCGGTTCGCCAGTGGCGACAAGGTCACAGGCAATGTACAGAGCCCGAACCCTTGGTCCACCAACACACGACGTTGGGCCCGGCCCATACAACGGCATTGGGCCGCTCAAAAGTTCGGTGCAAATTTTAGCATCAGCATTTTGACGCTAGAAGGAGGGGTCCCACGAAGTCATAAGCCTCTGAGGACCATTTTACCCAGTTTTTACTAAAGCAACGGTGTCAAAATCGACAAAAGGCACATATTCCTGCCCTGCGGGAAGCATCGCTCTCAACACTCAGGACCAGGTTAACGCACGCCGAACTCAGGCGCGAAACCTACCCAAGACCAGTGCTCATCAAAAGCTTGCCAACAACGACGAAAGAGAACGACTAGTCTGGCTGGAAGTCAGCATCTTTCGGCTAACCAGTCTAATGTCTAAACACCTCGGCCACAACGACGCCGATCTCAAAGGCGCCGACGAAGAGGAAAGTCAAGAGGAGGCTCTCGAACTCACACAACGAGAGCCCCTCAGGGCACAAGCAGATCCTTAAAACATTCAGGAGCCAGAACAATCTCAGTCGACCTGACGATCAGCCTTCGCCCGACTCGGGAGAAACGAAGATGGTGCCTATAGTGCAAGGGCACAAAGAAACCACCGTATTCGGCAAGCATACGATAGAGCGCGCACGGACGACGTGGAAGACGTACGCCACCATCTGAATCACCCAATCGCGAAGGAGATCTCTGGAGACACATCAACCGGCAAAAAGAAAGGTCCCGCTACCAAGGACACTCAGACGATGCAAACTGTGAGTCGTCTGAAAGACTTCAATACACCGTACCTCACCGCACGACGGGAAAAGTAAACGCAGTCCTGATGCCTTGACAAGGCTCAAGGCTGGAAAGTGAAGTCCAGGCCCTAAGAAGAGAAGTGAGAGAGCTCTCCATAGCCAACAACTCAGATCCCGCCGTAAAGAGCATGCCAGAGGGAGTCATCTCCCCTCTCGCCGACCACCTGCTCACCGAGAATCTCGACGAAGATTTGTGGTTCCCCCTGAACCTCATCTATGACGGTACCGGCGACCCCACCTACCACCTGGTCCAGTATCAATTCTCGTCGCGGGTGAAGAAGTGTTCGCCCTCCACAATGGGCCAGGCCTTCTGCCTGACTCCTACAGGGGCCGTCTTTGAATGGTACCAGCGGCTTCCCAAGGGGTCGGTCGAATCATTCGAAGAGCTAACAGAGCGCTTCATCTCCCGCTTCATGAGCTCGATAACCCAACACAAAGGGAAGTCGTACCTGTGTCGCTTAAGCAACGCAAAAGCGAGTCTCTCCAGGCCTACTTGGAAAGGTTCAAAGAAGAAACTAACAAGGCCGCTAGCCACACCGACAATGACGTTGTCACCACAGTGATTGACGGCTTTCCAATGGGCGAATTCTCACGCTTCCTTGTGAAGAAAAGGCCAAAATCCATCGTTGAATTAATGGCAAGGGCCGCGGAAGATATCGCCACCGACGAATACTTCATCAGCAGAAATTAGCTCAACCAATACGAGCATAATTACATCAACCAAAAGAATGTCAATAGCCTGAATCTGAGAGGCAGCAACAAAGACTAGAGATTGGGGAACTTTCGAAGAAGTGCAAACCACACCCCTCTAACCATGTCTCCGGCTACGAACTTTAGCCTTCACGGGGAAATTTTAGCACCCCCGTACCGCTGCTGAATAAATCCAGGAAGGATAAAAGTCGTATCTGTGATTACACCCAGGATCACGGGCACACGACGTCTGAATGCTGGCATCTGAAAGCGCAAATTGAGCAGCTCATCCAAGACGGGAAATTGAAAATCGTGGCGGAGAGCGAGAAATCAGATAACGCCCCGTCTCGAGAGACGAAACAGCCCCGAGATGACAGCTCGAGCAAGCCCCGCCCAGAGAACAAACGGGCTGATACCCGCCGATATCACTTCGTATCCATCATCTTAGGCGGACTAGGGACTGGGGACCCCAACAACAAGCAAAAAAGGTACGCCCGAGCCCTAGAAGGTGACGGTGAGGAACACTAGATTATTGGGAAGTTCATCACGTTTCCAGATAATATTATCACGATTTATGCCGTCAAGCCGTCCGGGTAACATTTATAAATATTTTAAAGCGGAAAAAACTTGTTACCCGTACAACGATTTGAACATCGTATAATAACCAAAATCAAGATCTGATAAATTATTACTAATTTAACTTTTCATAAATTCATTATTAATAATCTAGTCTATAGGAAATAAATAAACTATAAATAAAGGTTTGCATTTATTGACCCAATGCATAGGGCCGTACCTCAGATGATGACGTTTCCGGCTGCGCGTTCTGAATTGGGCAGGGCTTCACCGATGCTGAGGGAAACTCCCGTTATCTTCCGGGATATTCTCCTGGACTCCGTCGCAAAAACTTTAATTGGTGGCTCTTTTAAAGCTTTCGGAGAACAACGTCTCACTAAGCCAAACTAGAAAAGATAGATCAGAGGCTAAGAAATTTGCAGACTCTAGAGAGAGAGAGAGAGAGAGAGAGATCGAATTCTTGCTCTGGGGAAGGTGTGTAAAATCTGTAGAATGAGCCTTGTATTTATAGGCTCGTGGAGAAGCCAATAAGGGAAGCTTCCATGGATGAATTTCGAATTCTATAGTGGCCAAATATAATTAATCACTCCAAACCAATGGCCAAGATTGAATCACCAATGATCAAATGGTTAGGATTAATTAGGGATTTAACCAAATAAGGAAACCATGAATAAATCAATTATCCAATCACTTCCTTATATTAGAGAATTCGAATTCCCTATGCCTGCATATGGAAATTTCGGAATCAATAGTCGAGATCCAATGGTTGGAATTAATTCCATAACCAATCTAATGGATCATATTGATTTAGAATAAAGTCAAGTCTCATTACTTGTTCAGCAAGCAAAAATGCGATCTCCATTATAAAGAATTCGAATTTTCCATTTCCTTATATACATGTTAATTAATTTCCAATCCAATGGTTAAGATTAAATCTTAAACTAATCCAATGGATATAATTAAATAAGTAATTTCAAAATTCATGCTTGGTCACCAAGTCATTTTCGAATTTAGCTTTTCAAATTAATTATTATGATCCTACGGTTAAGATCAAACTTGACCGATCTAATGAACCAAATTAATTTAAAGGTTTTTTCATTAACTTATGCCGCATATTTGGAAAGTCCAAATCCAAGCAAATTCGTGTAAGCCCAACTTACACATTTACTTGGGCCGCATTATTTCTACACACTCATATATATACCAAATATAAATTTTTATTTAAATATCATAAATCTATTTATTATTAATTAATTATTAATAAGAATATTAATAATTAAGTACAAATAATTAAATTATATTATTGACCTCTGATCTCAGTATCAAACATTAAATGTCTTGGTGCAACACCACCATTTAAATTTGTGACATGTAATTAAATTTCACATTTTTACGAAAACGATCGTAAACTTGGAAATTCTCTAAATCACAAACCGTATATCGAAACGACTCGGTTCCAACAAGAAAAGTCTCTTAGAATTTAATTTCCAACAACTTTGCAGTTGATGAAAAATCTAAATTCAACTTTCTTTTATCATTTAAATTTCCAGTACCAAGCTTTGGTACTTTTGCCATGTCAAAAATACAACTTCTAAAGTATGACACAGACTCTAGTTCTATGAACCCTGATAGATGATAAAACATACCGAATGTTTAAATCATGTACGTATCATCCGTTCCGGAGCTATCCTCGGGACCATGGACCCGTATCACTGATGCTCCAACGAACTGCTAGTGGTTCGTCAAACCTCGGTGTTATTCTACCATAAACCCGAGGCTGCACTCTTTAGTGATACAATATATATTATTCCCTTTATAGCAAGGTGTCCATTGATACAATCAAATTTGGGTTATTGATCTTTCACTTGATGATCCACACACGAGCACGCGGTTTTTACCGTTTTGTCTCTCATTGCATTTTCATCCTCAACTCAGTTAGTAATATTGTGAGTAACCCACTTATGGTTTTCATTCATAAGTTGCACACGGGTACCTCTCACTTCTCACCACTAAAAATCAAGGGAATCATCTTAACTCTGAAGAGAGCTATGTGATGTCCGTGTCTATGACCAAGCTACCCTTATACGTTGACTATCATCTTCTTAAAACAGCAGCATTGGAAACGACAGCAAAATGTGTTCTGTAACAGTTAAATCAAAGAACAATCAAGTCAACAGTCCAGGCTCGAGGTCACTCAATACTTAGACCGAATATCAATTTGATCATATACTAGTGAATCAAATCCAAGTTGTTATTGACGGTCATATATAACAACTTCCGGAGTTTATGTTAGCTTCAATCCAGTATGAAGCCGCTTCATACTTAATGCACTTCTAGTGAGTGTGACACACACACTTAATCCAGAATAGGATTATCACTTAGTCACATTAATGACCTTATTTGATTAATGGGATCCCACCCAGTTAATCAAGTCAAGGACATTTTAAGTTCTTTTATTATGATTATTAATTCTTACTCACACTGACTCGGTTGTGAGAATAATAACATAATTGCATCCTTTATAAACTAAGGAACGCGTGTGGGCGCGTGGAAGCTTGGATGGGCATGAAACATGTGCCATCGGTTTTGCCATATCCCGGGTGGTAAAAAAAACTATATAATTTTACTCTGTGGGCTTCCCGGAGTAATAGATAATCGCGTTTGAATCCCTGACCTCTTCTATAAAAGGAGCTTCGGTTGTCTTATTTCAAACAACTCAAAAACTGACTACAACTTAGCTTCCTCTCTCTAAAGCTCGCTCCCAGAGCTCTCGTCCTTCCTCTAAACACCTCTCCTTTTGGGTACTTGCCTAATGTTGAGTGTCGGAGGTGAATCAGGGGCTAGCCCCCCTGATTCTCTCTGACCTCAGGTCTTTTTTTCCCAGGTTCTGAGCGCGAGGAATACGGCTAGAGCGGAAGCTCTTGAGAAATTTCTGGTACGGTTTATGACCTTCCTCGCTAGGTTTTGTTCTAGGTGGTGCTCGTGTTATCCCCCAGTCCATTATCTCTAGTAGATATACCGACTCCGCGGATAGACCGGGGACTCGTATCAGGACACACAATACAGGTCGAGAGGTCTAAAACCTCCGGAGATTATCTAGAGATCCGGACCGCAGAGGAATCGACTAGGCCGGAAGCTCTGGACCAGGTCCTGATAAGATTGTACGATCCTGCCTGTCTAGATTCCAATCTACTGTACATGTGTTACCGCCCCTCTGTCTGTACTGACTTTGCGAACCGGCCGTGTATCCGGATCGACGTTAGGGACATAGGCGGAGGGGACTCACCTGTCAGGGCTCATATTGGGATCTCACCGAGACCCTTCCTATGTGGAGACCACGTCCCTAGTGTCATCCCCTGCCTGTGACCCACCCCGACTCGCCAGTGGCGACGAGGTCACAGGCAACAGACAGAGCCCGGACCATTGGTCCATTAAAAGTGGAGGGTCCGTTTGACCCGAAGTGCGAACGAGTCAATGCCCTACAGCCCACTCAGAGTCAACACACGATGTTGGGCCCAGCCCATACAACGACATTGGGCTGCTCGAAAGTTCGGTGCAAATTTCAGCATCAACAATCACGTCCATACTTTGATCTAATTTACTCTTCAAATGCATATACTTTGTCCTCATCATATCCCCACTTATAAAATATATTGTTGAAATTACAGAGCTAAAAATGGAGTTCGAAACCTAATACTGCTATAGAAATTAGTAAAGAACATAGGAGTAGAAAATGACGTTCTTTCTACAAAAGCTTAACCAGCACTTTATAAAAGGAGAATTTGATTTTCCTATATAAAAAATTAAGAGGATATATGCATAGCTTAAGTAGCTGCATGTCCATTAATTTGATGGCAACCAAGATGAGGTGTCTCTGAAAGAGTTGAAAGAGTTTATGCCCTATGACCGGGATTGGGCCCACAGGGGCCACAATATTTAATATTATTAATTATTACTTAATATGATTAATATATGTCTTACGGGCTTTAATTAGTAAAGCTCAACTACGAGATATCCCCAGGATTCCACCGTGGAGCCACCATTCTCCGTCATATCTCCGGCATCCGACTAGCATCGATCCGTCGATAATCCGGCCACCGGCGTAGAGACGTGCATTGGCGTTCCGTTCGTAAGGTGGACACCGATAGAGGCTTCACTCGGTGATTGAAGCTCCGTGCCCGAAGATCAACAACGAAGAACTCCAGGAATAAGATAACGCACGCAAGAAGAGGTATATCTAATTCAACTTTACGTGATTCAATGATTTAATATATGGAATCCAATTTATGTTTCTGTTAATGCCTAAAAATAGATTAACGTGAATGCGGCCCAAGTCTTGATTTTGGGTCGGGCCCAATGTTTGCTTGGCGGTCGAATTGGGCTTGAAGCTTGATCTTCGGTCTTGATAGGCCAAAAATCCTCCCCTCCATTCTTGTTCTTGACAAAAGAGTAACCAAAACGTGAACTCTAGATGGGAGCAAAGGGGGGGTCCTCTGTCGCCCGCTCCGACGCTAAACATTAGTCGAGTATTTGAGTCTGGAATTATGAATTAACGGGAAACATAGGTTTTTTGGCTTCGGGAAAGCTTACTGATTGTGGCAG
Organism: Parietaria judaica; assembly: GCA_954871525.1. Classification (NCBI taxonomy): domain Eukaryota; kingdom Viridiplantae; phylum Streptophyta; class Magnoliopsida; order Rosales; family Urticaceae; genus Parietaria; species Parietaria judaica. The sequence goes on from OX940860.1 coordinate 62,165,192, forward strand.
GGGTGCCCTCGTATTTATAGAGGGGAAATGATTGATTTCATGCCTTCGGTGCGCACCGCGCGCCCCGAAGGCATGTTTTTTCCTTCGGGCGAAGGCATAGTTTTGGCTTCGGGGCGCGCCGCGCGCTCCAAAGGCATGTTTTTGCCTTTAGGGCGCGCAGTGCACCCCGAAGGCATGTTTTTGGCTTCAGGGCGCGCGGCGCGCCCCAAAGGCATGTTTTTTAGGCCGGGCCTAGTAGACATTTTCCGAACGAGCCCGGGTTGACTTTTTGTTGACTTTTTGGGTTGGGCCATTGAACTTTTGGTTGACTTTTCTGGTTGACTATCCATGTCGGCTCATTGACTTTTTGGTTGACTTTTTCGGGTCAGACCATTGACTTTTTCAGTTGACATTCCAGGTCGGCCCATTGATTTTTTTGGTTGACTTTTTTGGGTCGGCATATTGACTTTTCCGGTTAACATTCCGAGTCGGCCCATTGATGTTTTTGGTTAACTTTTCTGGGTCAGCCCATGGACTTTTCCGGGTTGAGTTTGTTGACTTTTCTGGTTGACATTCCGGGTCGGTCCATTGACTTTTTTGCTTGACTTTTCTGGGTCAGGCCATTGACTTTTCCAGTTGACTTTTTTGGGTCGGCCCTTTGACTTTTTAGAGAAGCTTGGGTTGACTTTTCCAGACTGGGTCAAAGTTTATTTAGTAGGCCTTATTTTTCTTGGGGCCTCTTGGGTGCTTTTTTTTATTTTCGGCCCTAATTTTTTTAGGTTCCAAAAAGTACGCATAACATTAACCCCCCAGTTTCTTAGGAGATTCATCTTGCGAGAAACTTTATGCGTTTTGTCATCTTGGACAAGTTGCCAGAATAAATCTTCGGACGTTTAATAATTTTTCCAGGTTTCGCACCTTAGTGTCTTACTTCCTGGTCTTTGTGCCTTAACGTTTTATTTTTATTTTATTGCCGAGTTTTGCGCCTTGGCGACTTGCTTCCCGGTCATTTGCCAGATTTCACGTCTATGTGCCTTACTTCCTGGTCTTCGCGCCTTAGCGTCTTATTTTTTAATGTATTGCTGAGCTTCGTGCTTTAGCGTCTTAGAGCCTGAGTCGGGGGATTGAGATCCGATCTTTCTCAGACTTTGTTGCATTAGTCGGCGGGATTGAGACCCAGCCTTTCTCGAAATTGGTTACCTGAGTCGGCGGGATTGAGATCCGGCCTATCTCGGTCTTTTTTGCGTGAGTCGGCGGGATTGAGATCCAGCCATTCTCGGACTTTGTGCCTTAGTCGGCGGGATTGAGATCCGACCTTTCTTGGACTTTGTTGCCTGAGTTGACGGGATAGAGATCACGCCTTTCTCGGACTTTTATGCCTTAGTCGTCGGGATTTAGATCAGGCCTTTTTCGAACTTTGTTGCTTGAGTCGGCTAGATTGAAATCCGGCCTTTTTCGGACTTTGTGTCTGAGTCGTTGAGATTGAGATCCGGCCTTTCTCAGACTTCGTTGCCCGAGTCGCCGGGATAGACATCTGGCCTTTATCCAACTTTGTGCCTGAGTCGGCGGGATTGAGATCCGACCTTGCTCAGACTTTTTTGCCTGAGTCACCGGGATTGATATCCGGCTTTTCTAGGACTTCGTTCCTTAGTCGGCGGGATTGAGATCCGGCCTTTCTCAGTTTTATGCCTGAGTCGGCGGGATTGACATCCGGCCTTTGTCGGACTTTGTTGCTTTAGTCGGTAGGATTGAAATCCGGCATTTCTCGGACTTTGTGCCTGAGTCGGCGGGATTGAGATCCGGCCTTTCTCAGACTTTTTGTTGCCTGAGTCAGCGGGGTAAATTCCTGGCCTTTCTCAAACTTTTTGTTTCCTGAGTTGGTGGGGTTAAGACCCAACATTTCTTGGACTTTTGTTGCCTGAGTCGGCGGAGTATGACCCGGCCTTTCTCGGTCATTTTGTTGCCTGAGTCGGCAGGGTTAAGACCCGGCCATTCTCGGACTTTTTGTTGCCTGAGTCGGCGAGAATAATTCCCGGCCTTTCTCAGAGTTTTTGTTGCCTGAGTCGGCACGGTTAAGACTGGGCCTTTCTTGGACTTTTTGTTGCCTGAGTCGGTGGGGTTAAGGTCCGGCCTTTCTCGAACTTTGTGCCTGCGTAAGAGGGATTGAGATCTTGCCTTTCTCAGAGTTCGTTGCCTGAGTCGGCGGGATTGACATCCGGCCTTTCTTGGACTTTGTCCCTAAGTTGGCAGGATTGAGATCCGACCTTTCTTAGACTTTTTTGCCTTAGTCAATGGGATTGAGATCCGACCTTTCTCGGACTTCGTGGCTTAGTCGGCGGGATTGTGATCCGGCCTTTCTCGGACATTATTGCCTGAGTCGGCGGGATTGAGATCCAGTCTTTCTTGGACTTTGTTGCCTAAGTCGGCGGGATTGAGATCCGGCCTTTCTCAGTCTTTCTACCTCGACCATCTTCTTTTAGTTCATACTTCTATTTTCAGTTTTGTTTGGTTTCTTTGTTTTTTATCTAGCCTTTGACTTCGTCTTCGTGGTTTCGATTTTGACCATCTATTATGCGACCGAGATGAAACTCAAGATCTTTAAGGGTATTAAGGTGAAATTCGAGGTCGTCTAGGTGAATGATAGAAAGCTTTATATTATTGGCGCGACCAAGGGAAAGCTCAAGGTCCTTTAGGCGAGCGACGTGAATCTTGAGGTCGCTGAGGCGATTGATATGAATCTGGATGTTGTTGAGATGACCGATGTAAATTTGGACATCGTTGAGCCGACCTATGTAAATCTCTAGGTCATTGAGACAACCGATACGAAGCTTGAGGTCGTTGAGATGATCGATGAAAATTTTGAGGCCGTTGAGACGACCGGTTTGAAGTTAGAGGGCGTTAAGACAATCGATGTAAATTTGTTTGTCGTTGAGCTGGCCGATGCAGAGCTCGAGGTCGTTGAGGCGACCGATGTGAAGTTGGAGGCCGTTTAGACGACCGATGTAAATTTGAACGTCGCTGAGCCGACCGATGAAAAGCTCAAGGTTGTTCAGACGACCGATGCAAATCTAAAGGTCATTAAGGCGACCGATGTGAAGCTAGAGGTCGTTATGACGACTAATGCAAAGATTGGTGTCGTTGAGACGACCATTGCGCATTTGACGTCGTTGAACTTTAACCGCCGTGGTAACCGGATTGGGCCTTCGGCGTCGTCTTGCCCTGACGATCCTCTGGTGTCGTTTTTGGGCTTCCGGATTTGATTGTTGTTTTATCATGATGAGCCAACGTCGTCGTCGTCGGATTTTGAACTTTGTCCAATGATTTTCCCTAATGATCCTCTGGTGTCGGCATTGGGTATCGGACTTTGTCCGTTGATTTTCTCTGATGAGCCTCTAGCGTCGTCGTCGTGTTTCGGACTTTATTCGTCCTCTTTCCCTAATGAGCCTCCGGCGTCGTCGTTGGGTATCAAACTTTGTCCGTTGATATTTCCCTGATGAGCCTCCGGCGTCGTCGTCGGGTGTCAGACTTTGATCGTCGTCTATCCCGGATGAGCCTTCGACGTCATCGTCGGCTTTTGGACCTTGATAGTTTATTTTACCTAATGAACTTCCAACGTCTTCGTCTTGTTTGGGACCATGGCCATTGATTTCCATGATGAGCCTTCGGCGTCGTTGTTGGGTATCGGACTTTTCCGTTGATTTTTCCCTGATGAGCTTCTGGCGTTTTCATCAGGTATCACACTTTTTTCGTTGATCTTTCCCATAAGAGCCTCCAGCGTCATCGTCGGATTTTGGACTTTGACTGTCGATTTTCTCTGATGAGCCTCTGGCGTCATCGGGTTTCAAACTTTGTCCGTCGTCTTTCCCTGACGAGCCTCCGGCATCGTTGTTGTGTATCGGACTTTGATCATCATCTCTTCCTGATGAGCCTCCGACGTCATCGTCAGGTATTTGACCTTGATAGTTTATTTTCCCTAATGAACTTCCGACGTCTTCGTCTTGTTTGGGACCATGGCCATTGATTTCCATGATGAGCCTTCGGCATCGTTGTTGGGTATCGGACTTTTTTCGTTGATTTTTTCCTGATGAGCTTCCGGCGTTGTCATCGGGTTTCAAACTTTGTCCGTTGATCTTTCCTAGAAGAGCCTCCAGCGTCATCGTCGGATTTTGGACTTTGACTGTCGATTTTCTCTTATGAGCCTCTGGCGTCATCGGGTTTCGGACTTTGTCCGTCGTCTTTCCCTGACGAGCCTCCGGCGTCGTTGTTGGGTATCGGACTTTTATCATCGTCTCTTTCTGATAAGCCTCGGGCCTTCTCGTCGGGTTTCAAACTTTGTCTGTCGTCTCTCCCTGATGAGCCTTCTGTGTCGTCTTCAGGCTTCAGAGTTTGGTCGTCATCTTACCCTGACGAGTCTTTAGCATCTTTTTGAATTTTTGTATTTGCTGTCTTTTTCAAGCACCTGTACTTCAGATTATTGTATTCTTGAATCGACGTTTAATGTCTTTTTCAAGTACCTGTACATTGGTTCCTTACTTGAATTGGCGTTCATCGCTTTCTTCGTGGTTTGGACTTCGGTCTCTATTTTTTGTGATTCGGACTCGGATCGTTGTTTCTGTGAAGGTGAGCCCTTTATAATCATATATACATATTTATATTTATGTATATAATTTTTTCTTTTGTTTTTCTTTAGCAAAATCTGCTTTTTTTGTATAATACATATATATATTATATTAATTATAATCAGATTATTTTGTATTTGTATATACATTTTATTTTTTTATTTTTTTTAGAATGTTAAGGTCGGATCCAGTCGGATTCCTCTTAATACTAAGGAAGTCTTGAAGGCCGACGAGTGGAAAGCATGAAGCAAATACCCGACAATGAGAGTCGACGGCACCAAGACCCGATGAGGAGAGCCGACGGCACCAAGACCCAACGAGGAAAGCCAACGGCACCAAGCCAACGTGCTGGCAATATCGACAGTGACCAATGGGATAGGCATTTAATGACTGAGGCTTCAATGGGACGGGCATTAAATGCTTGAGCATTTAATGTGGCCACATCGGAGGTAACCCCGAAGACTCGAACCACTTGAAATGGGGATACACCAGGCTTTTGCCAGACACATGAGGGAACGAGCCGATCGGACTCCGAGAAGGGTGGGAAAACTGGTCTATAAAGGGGAGAGAAACCCATGTCAAAAGGGAGTTCGAAGCAGAGAGAGAAGAGAGTGAGAATAGAGAGAGAATAGAGATACTTGTAAAAGAAAGAAAAGAAGCTCTTTATCAATACAGCAGTCACACTATTTTTTCATATTTCCCTAGCTAACAAACGGAAGGAACCAAGCTCTTCATTTAAGAACAAGAGTAATTTTATGATTTTTGAGCGGTACGAAACCCCCTCAACAGTTTGGCGGCCACCGAGGGGCTCAGGTTTTTCTATTGGAAGAATGGCGACAAATGACAACCCGGGGCACGCTGATGAACAGGTGGTAACAACGTCACTAACCAACGTGGAACATAACCAAGTCACCATGGAGGAGCTCCAACGACACCTCGCAGCGGCAACCGCGTAGAACCAACAACTCACTAGCCTGTTGGACCGAAATGCCAACGCAAGAAGGCAGTCTCCGCAGAGTCTAGTCGCAGGAGCTTCAGCTCCAAGAGGGGAAAATCCCGAGAGGATAGAGGGCTTGGCTGCCGCACAGCTTGGCATAAATCGCGTCCTCTTCCCATCTCCTGACGTTGCGCTGTGACGATAGAATGAGGAAAGACTTCACCGCGAAACTGGAACACCACCTCCCTCGCATCGCCCGGCGGAGGAACATCACCAGCAGGAGACAATGACGACGGCTGCAGAAGCAAGAATATAGGAGCGTGTCGACCGAGCCCTACAGAAGTTGACATAAAAAATGGGGTATGTGACCTCGCAGGTGCACAAGGTGACGAGCGCAGCCCCAGAGATAGACAGGCTTGTCGAGGAGTCCAGGTTCACCCCCTTTTCGCCAATGATCAGCAGCATCAGGACGTACGAAGGGGTTACCGACCCCAACGCCCACGTAAAGGCATTTAGATTTGCAACAGGGCAAATCAACACACGAGGGCAGGAGATAGAGATCATCATGTGCCATCTGTTCGTGGAAAGCTTACAAGGATTGGCCCTGGAATGGTTCGCCAGGCTCCCATCTAATTCTATCAGTTGTTTCGACCACCTCGTGTCCCATTTTCTGTGGCATTATTCAATGTACGTACAGAATAAGGTAAGCATAACTGACATGTGGCTCTGGGAGCAAGAAGATTGAGAAAGCCTGTGGAAGTTCGTCGGGAGATTCAAGGACGTAATCGCCTAGGTGACGGGACTAGAAGACGGCATCGCAATCCAGGCCATGGAACATAGCTTGTGGTACGACGCGCCATTCCAAGAAGAGCTCATCAAAACGCGGCCGTCGACGATCGAAGACGCCCTCCAAAAGGCGTCGATCGTCATGCAAATCGAGGAGGAGAAAGCAGCATTGGCGGTGAAGTATGGGTCGAAGGGCAAGGGGAAGCCGCAAGAGAGGAAGGAGAGCAGAAATATCCCACCAACGAAAACAAGGAACGAAGATGAAAGAATGAGGGATTTCGGCCATTCGCATGGACGAGAAGGCCAAAGGCAGGCAGTCTACAACATTGAGGAGAGGCAAGAGCCAATGGAAGGGGAGCAGGGACAGAGAGTGTGGCCAAGGGACTCGAATAAATTCTGCAGCTTCCACATGACGAAAGGGCACTCAACAGAAGAATGCGCCACATTGAAGAAAAGGCTTATGGAGAGGTGGACAAAGAGATAAATGCAAGGGATGAGACTAGGCGATCCCTACTAGCCAAGACAGGACGGCCGATAACAACCCCGATGGGAAGAGCAACAGCAGAGGAATGGAGGGGGTAACACTTGGCAGAGGAAGAAACCCTCAGCGGGGCAAACAACGAGCCAGCAAAAGGGGCGAGAAAGCGGCGAGGGCGAGCCATCAAAGACGAGGAGAAAAATCGAAATGATCATGGGAGGATCATATCTATTTGACGATTCGGTCAACAACATCAAAGCTTACCAAGGACGGGCAAAAGACCATAACCGAGGGGACGTAATGACGGACGGCGTCGGCACTGAAATAGCCTTTGTCGAGGACGACGCCTGCGTCGGAAACTATGACGTCGACAGGATATTGGTCGACAACGGGAGCTCCGTCGACGTCATCTTCCACGATGCACTAAAGAAGATGGATATAGAAGGAATGGAGATCCAGGGCAAGCCCAGAAGCGTCTCGGGATTCAACGGAGATGTCACTACGTCTTTGGGAACGGTCAGGCTGCTGATAAGCGCTGGAAGCGTCAACAAGATGACCACGCTAATGGTACTAGACTGTCCATCGATTATTAACATGATCCTCAGACGATCATGGATACATTCCATGAGGGTCGTCCCATCAACGTATCACCGGGTCGTCAAGTTCCCCAGAAAAGAAGGAAGAGTGGAAGAAATCCAAGGAAACGCAGACGCGTACCGAGCCTGCTACCTCACAAGCTAAAGGCGACAGTACAGGGAGAAGAAAAAAAGAAGGGGCAATTGTAGCAATTATCACCACCGATTGTCGACCCGGCGGCACGGGTAGAAGTAGGCGGCAAGAGCGTTGAAACATCATACGCAAGAGAGGGGCACCGGGAGAAAGAACGGCGGGTAGAAGAGGTGGAACAAGTTTGTATCCACAACTCGGAGTCCACCTGAACCGTCGACATAGGTGTACGGATTGACCCAGACATCAGGCGACGATTAATTGAGTTCCTAAAGAAGAACAGAAGTTGTTTCGCATGGACTAGCGAGGACTTGCCAGGAATCGACCCGTCGATTATATCTCATCGGCTCAACGCCGATCCAACCCATCACCTAACCAAGCAGAAGAGAAGGAAGCTAGCACCAGACCGCAACAAGATCATTAACGACGAGGTGGACAGGCTACTGATGACGGGGGCAATCAGGGAAGTCAAGTATCCTGAATGGTTGGCTAATACCGTCATCGTGAAGAAGAAGAGCGGGAAATGGCAAGTATGTGTGGATTTCACCGACCTCAACAAAGCATGTTCAAAGGACAGCTTTCCAATGCTTCACGGGTACGAGCTGTTGAGCCTCATGGATTCATACTTGGGCTACAACCAGATTAGGATGCACCCGGACGACGAAGAAAAGATAGCCTTCATTAGCGAAAGAGGGACGTATTGCTACAAAGTCATGCCCTTCGGGCTGAAGAACGTAGGCGCAACCAATCAGCGGCTGGTGACCAAGATGTTCGGCAAGTCAATCGGGGAGACAATGGAGGTCTATATCGACGAAATGGTGGTAAAGTCTCTAAGAGCTGCGACGCATATAGAGCACCTGGCAGACTGCTTCGGGATCCTCGACCGACATAAGATGAAACTCAACCCCGCCAAATGCACCTTCGGGGTGGCATCCGGGAAGTTCCTCGGCTACATGGTCGCCCGGCGAGGGATAGAAACAGACCCAGACCAAATCGGCTACATAGTCACCTGGAGGGATTCGTCTTTGCGTTGCTTAAGGGATCACAGGTACGATTTTCCCTTTCGCTGCGTTATTGAGCTGGAGAAATGGGAAATGAAGCGTTTGTTTTATTCTTCAAAGGACTCGATCAACCCCTTTGGGAGCCGTTGGTACCATTCGAAGGCTGGTCCGGCGAGAGTGAGGCAAAAAGCCTGGCACACCGTGGAGGGCGAGCATCCCTTCACCAGCATAGAAAATTGGTATTGCACCAGGTGGTATGTGGGATCGCTTGTGCCATCATAAATGAGGTATAGCAGGAATCGGAGATTGCCGTCGAGGTCTTCATCGAGCAGGTGGCTTGCGAGAGGGGAGATGATTCCTTCCACCATGCTTCTTTTTGTTGGGAATCACGTCTCAGATTCCGTGTTAATTATCACAAATTATACCTCCGAACCGTCCGGGTAACATTTAAAAAATTATTTTAAAGAGGAAAACTTGTTATCCGTTCAACGGTCCGGATATCGGATAATAACCATATAACAATATCTGATAAATATAATGCAATTTAATATTCACAAATCATTATTAATAATCTAGTCATAATAGGAAATAAATAGAAAACAGTAAATGGTTGCATTTATTAACCCAATGCATAAGGCCGTACCTCTAATGACGACTTCCGGCTGCGCGTTCTGAATCGGGCAGGGCTCCGCCGGTGCTGAGGGAAACTCCCGTGATCTTCCGGGATATTCTTCTGGAATCCTCGTACCGAAGCGTGGGCTTCGCCGGCAGGACTCCGTCGCAAAATTTTAACTGATGGTTCTTTTTAAGCTTCAAAAGAAATAGTCTCCTAAGCCGAACCAGAAAAGAGAGATCAGAGAGAAAATTTGCAGACCCTGAGGGAGAGGGAGAGTTCGAATTTTTCTCTGGGCAATGGTGTGAAAAATGTGTAGAATGAGCCTCCTATTTATAGGTTCAAACCGTAACCGAATTGGAGAAATTCCCTCCCTAATTTTCGAATTTCATATATTAAATATAATTAATTATCTCAATCTAATGGTCCAGATTTAATCTTATCTAAATTCAATGGATATAATAAAATAACAAAGTTTTGGATAAAAACAAAAATCCAATCTTATCTTCTTATCTTTATAAATTCGAATTATATATATATATATTAAAATTCGAATTATCATTATCTAGATCTAACGGTTGAGATAAATCTTTAAACCAATCTAATGGATCAATTTAGTTTAGGATAAAATCAAATATTAAAAGATTTAATAAAAACAATTTCGAATTTATCCATGAACCATAATTCAAAAATAATATAAATATATATAATTAATTAATTTCCAATCCGACAGTAAAGATTAAATCTTAGACCGATCTAATGGATATAATTAACTAACTAAATTCGAAAAATGAAACTTGGTCACCAAGTTATTAATTTCGAATTCATCAATATCCTAATCCAACGGTTGATATTAAATCATAACCGATCTAATGGATTAAATTGATTTTAGGGTTTTTCTCAAATACCAAAACATTTGGTACTTTTGCCGAAATTATGAAAAGACCAAAGTCTATCCATTCGAATGTGAATGGATCCACATTCCAAGGCCCAATTCGATTTCTACACTTTATAATATATAAAATATATTATTTACATGTTAATATAAATCTATTAATTATTGAATAATTATTAATAATACATTAATAATAAAATTCGAATAATTAAATTATATTAATATTCTCTGATCTCAATATCACACATTTAAATGTCATGGTGACACACCATCATTTAAATTCGTGACATGTAATTTAATTTCATAGTTTACCGAAACGACCACAAACTTAGAAATTCTCTAAATCACAAAACGTACGTCGAAACGACTCGGTTCCAAAAGCAAAGTTGCTTAGAATTTAATTTCCAACAACTTTCATGTTGACATAAAATCCAAATTCTACTTTATTTTGTCAGTTAATTTTGGTTACCAAGATATGGTACTTTTGCCACGCTACTAATAAAACTATCTGATGTCTGTCACAGACTTCAGTTTTATGAGTCTAGCCAAATGATCTTAAAAACAATTCAAATGTTTTTATCACGTACGTATCATCCGTTACGGAGCTATCCTGGGGACCATGGACCCGTATCACTTAAGCTCCAACGAACTGCTAGGGTGTTCGTCAAACCTCGGTGTTAGTCCACTATAAACCCGAGGCTGCAATCTTTAGTGATACAGTATATATTATTCCCTTTATTACAGCAGGGTGTCCATTGATACAATCAAATTTGGGTTATTGATCTTTCACTTGATGATCCACACACGAGCAGGCGGTTTTTACCGTTATGCCCCTCATTGCATTTTCATCCTTGACTCAGTCGGTAATATTATGAGTAACCCGCTTATAGTTTCGATTCATAAGTTGCGCATGGGTACCTCTAACTTCTCACTACCGACAATCAAGTGAATCATCATGACTCTGAAGAGAGCTGTGTGATGCCCATGTCTATTACTAAGCTACCCTTACTGCTGACTATCAAGTTCCCAAAATAATAGTGTTGGGAACAACGGTAATATATTGGGTTCTTTAACGGTTAAATCAAAGAACAATCAAGCCAGCAGCTCAGACTCAAGATCACTCAGGACTTAGATCAAATATCCATTTTATCATCTACTAGTGACTCAACTCCAAGTTCTCAGTGATAGTCTTATATGATAACTTCCGGAGTTTAAGTCACGTCCAGTCCAGTATGAAGACACTTCATACTTAATGCACTTCTAGTGAGTGTGACACACACAAAATCCAGAATAGGATTGTCACTTAGTCACATTAATGACCTTATAAGATTAATGTGCTTCAAACCAGTTAATCAGGTCACGGACATTTTAAGTTCATTTATTATGATTATTAATTCTTCCTCACATTGACTCTGTTGTGATAATAATACATAATTACATCCTTTATGAACTAAGGATCAAACATTCTATTTTACTCTACCAGAAACTATAATAAGATTATGATAATAAGCATCGTCTTTATTCAACGACTTGTCATAATCTTTTACAAATGAATAAAATATATTGTTTAAGGACACATATGTCCAACAATCTACCACTTGTACTTAAAGAAGATGACCCATGTCTTTAAGACCCATATTCTCCAGCTGCCTTCTGAATATTTTCTCTGGCAACGTCTTCGTGAATGGATCAGCCAGATTGTCTTTCGAAGCTATTTTCACAACGCTCACGTTGCCACGACGCACTATTTCTCTTATGAGATGGTATTTGCGTTCTATATGTTTTGCCTTGTTATGGTCTCTGGCTCTTTAGAATTTGCCTCCGCACCACTGTTGTCACAGTGTTGGGAATCACGTCTCGGATTCCTTGAAAATTATCACGAATTGTACCTCCGAACCGTCCGGGTAACATTTAAAAATTAATTTTAAAGCGGAATAACTTGTTATCCGTACGACGGTCCGGATATCGGATAATAACCATTTCCAAGATCTGATAAATATTATGTAATTTAATATTCATATACCATTATTAATAATATAGTCATAATAGGAAATAAATAGAAAGCAGTAAATGGTTGCATTTATTAACCCAATGCATAAGGCCGTACCTCTATTGACGACTTCTGGCTGCGCGTTCTGAATCGGGCAGGCCTGCGCCTGTGCTGAGGGAAACTCCCGTAATCTTCCGGGATATTCTCCTGGAATCCTCGTACCGAAGCGTGGGCTTCGCCGGCAGGACTCCGTCGCAAAATTTTAACTGATGGTTCTTTTTAAGCTTCAAAAGAAATAGTCTCCTAAGCCGAACCAGAAAAGAGAGATCACAGAGAAAATTTGCAGACCCTGAGGGAGAGGGAGAGTTCGAATTTTTCTCTGGGGAAAGGTGTGAATAATGTGTAGAATGAGCCTCCTATTTATAGGCTCAAACCGTAACCGATTTGGAGAAATTCCCTCCCTAATTTCGAATTTCATATATTAAATATAATTAATTATCTTAATCCAATGGTCCAGATTTAATCTCATCTTAATCCAATGGATATAATCAATTAAATAAGAAAGATTAGGATAAAATCAAAATCCAATCTTATCTTCTTATATTTATAAAATTCGAATTATATATATATATATATAAATATATTAAAATTCGAATTATAATTATCTAGATCCAACGGTTGAGATAAATCTTTAAACCGATCTAATGGATCAAATTAGTTTAGGATAAAATCAAATATAAAAAGATTTATTAAAAACAATTTCGAATTTATCCATAAACCATAATTCGAAAATATTTAAAGATATATAATTAATTAATTTTCAATCCGACGGTAAAGATTAAATCTTAGACCGATCTAACGGATATAATTAATTAACCAAATTCAAAAAATGAAACTTGGTCACCAAGTTATTAATTTCGAATTTATCAATATCGTAATCCAACGGTTGATATTAAATCATAACCGATCCAATGGACAATATTGATTTTAGGGATTTGCTAAAATACCAAAACATTTGGTACTTATGCCGTAAATTTGGAAAGACCAAATCATACCATTCGAATTTAGCTAAGGTTTCATATTATGAAACCCTAATTCGAATTTACACATATAAATATATATAAATATATTTTTTTATTTATTAATATAAATCTATTAATCATTAATTAATTATTATCAAGATATTAATAATTAAATCCAAATAATTAAATTATAATAATATTTCCTGATCTCAATATCACACATTAAAATTTCATGGTGCCACACCATCATTTAAATTCGTGACATGTGATTTAATTTCAAAGTTCATCGAACCGATCACAAACTTAGAAAATCTATAAATCACAAACCGTAAGTCGAAATGACTTGGTTCAAAAAGAAAAGTTGCTTAGAATTTAATTTCCAAAAATATGGTGCTGATAGAATATCTAAATCTAACTTTATTTTATCAGTTAATTTCGTGTACCAAAATATGGTACTTTTGCCATGCTAACGATAAAACTATCTGACGTCTGCCACAGACCTTTCAGATTTATAAGTCAAGCCAAATGATTAAACATTATCCAGAATGTATTTTAATCACGTACGTATCATCAGTTACGGAGCTATCCTGGGGACCATGGACCCGTATCACTTAAGCTCCAACGAATTGCTAGTTGTTCGTCAAACCTCGAAGTGATTCCACTATAGACCCGAGGCTGCACTCTTTAGTGATACGGTATATATTATTCCCTTTATAACAGCAGGGTGTCCATTGATACAATCAAATTCGGGTTATTGATCTTTGACTTGATGATCCACACACGAGCAGGCGATTTCTACCATTATGCCCCTCATTGCATTTTCATCCTTGACTCAGTCAGTAATATTATGAGTAACCCACTTATGGTTTCGATTCATAAGTTGCGCACAGGTACCTCTCACTTCTGACCACCGACAATCAAGGGAATCATCATCACTCTGAAGAGAGCTGTGTGATGCCCATGTCTATGACCAAGCTACCCTTACTGCTGACTATCATGTTCCTAAAATAATAGTGTTGGGAACAGCGGTAATATTTCGTGTTCCTTAACGGTTAAATCAAAGAACAATCAAGCCAGCAGCTTGGACTCAAGATCAATCAGGACTTAATTCGAATATCCATTTTATCATCTACTAGTGACTCAACTCCAAGTTATCAGTGACGGTCTTATATGATAACTTCCAGAGTTTAAGTCAGGTCCAGTCCTGTATGAAGACACTTCATACTTAATGCACTTCTAGTGAGTGTGACACACACAAAATCCATAATAGGATTGTCACTTAGTCACATTAATGACCTTATACGATTAATGAGCTCCCACCCAGTTAATCAGGTCACGGACATTTTAAGTTCATTTATTATGATTATTAATTCTTCTTCACATTGACTCTGTTGTGATAATAATTCATAATTGCATCCTTTATGAACTAAGGATCTAACATTCTATTTTATTCTACCAGAAACTATAATAAGATTATCATAATAACTATCATCTTTATTCAACGACTTGTCATAATCTTTTACAGATGAATAAAATATATTGTTTAAGGACACATATGTCCAACAATCTCCCACTTGTACTTTAAGAAGACGACCCATGTCTTTCAGACCCATACTCTCCAGATGCCTCCTGAATATTTTCTCTGGCAACGTCTTGGTGAATGGATCAGCCAGATTGTCTTCCGAAGCTATTTTCACAACCCTCACGTCGCCACGACGCACTATTTCTCTTATGAGATGGTATTTGCGTTCTATATGTTTTGCCTTGTTATGGTCTCTGGGCTCTTTAGAATTTGCCACCGCACCACTGTTGTCACAGTATAGTGTTTGGGGCCCATCTACATCTGGAACAACTGCCAGCTCTATGTAGAAATTCTTGAGCCAAACTGATTCGTTGGCTACCTCACAGGCTGCCACGTATTCAGCTTCCATCGTGGAATCTGCGATATAGGATTGCTTTACGCTTCTCCAGAATATAGCTCCACCAGCAAGGGTGAACACTGCTCCCGACGTCGATTTTCTCGCGTCTCTATCAGACATAAAGTCTGAATCAGTGTATCCTAGTGGATTCAATTCTGATCCTGAAAACACTAACATATAGTCTCTCGTTCTCCGAAGATACTTGAGAATGTTCTTCACTGCTGTCTAGTGAGCCATACCAGGGTTGGATTGGTATCTGCTAACAATTCCCACAGCGTAACAGATGTCTGGCCTAGTACACTGCATAGCGTACATCAGACTTCCCACTGCTGAAGCATAGGGTATTCCCCTCATCACATCTTGCTCTTCCGGAGAAGTTAGGCACCGTTTCCTGCTAAGGAACACTCCATGTCTGGTTGGTAAATTACCACCCTTGGAGTTTGCCATTGCAAAACGTTCAAGCACCTTATCAATGTAAGCTGCTTGAGATAAGGCCAGAAGCCTGTTGTTGCGATCCCTTAAAATGCGGATCCCAAGAACATAACTGGCTTCTCCTATTTCCTTCATTTGAAACTGAGTAGATAGCCATGCCTTCACGTCCGATAATTTCTTCACACTATTTCCAATGAGAAGAATATCGTAGACGTACAGAACAAGAAAAATTTCCACGGTTTCGTCGTTGAGCTTATAAATGCAGGCCTCAGTGACGTTTTGAATGAATCCATAGGTTTTGATGGTTTCATCGAACCTTAGATTCCAGAATCTGGAAGCTTGCTTCAATCCATAGATGGATTTGAGTAATCTGTAAACTTTCCCTTCTTGACCCTGTTGCACGAACCCTTCTGGTTGGTCCATATAGATGTTTTCGTCAATGTACGCGTTCAGGAAGGCGGTTTTGACGTCCATCTGCCAAATCTCGTAATTGAGACTACAGGCTATGGCCATGAGAATCCGGATGGACTTGTACTTAGCGACTGGAGTGAAGGTCTCATCGAAATCAATACCTTCCCTCTGGGTAAAACCCTTCGCCACTAGTCTAGCCTTGAAGGTTTCAACCTTCCCGTCCACTCCTCTCTTTCGCTTGTATAACCACTTACAGCCAATGGTTTTAAAACCATCCGGTAAGTCTACAAGTTCCCAAACTTCATTAGACTCAATTGAATCTATTTCTTGGTTCATGGCTTCCTGCCATTCTCCCTTATCAGGATCAACCATAGCTTGCTTGTAGCGCTCAACAAGTCTTTTGAACCTCCCACTACGTCTGAGTACCCCTTGGTTCTGATTTGGGACCGTGGTTTCCGCATTATCTTCGACAACAGGCACTGTTGAAGATATTGTGACTTTGTCACCTGACAGCTCCTCGAGTACAACTTTACTTCGAGGTTTGAAGTTTGTCATATAATCTTGCTCAAGAAAAGTAGCATTTGTAGAGACAAATACTTTCTTACTTTCTGGACTATAAAACAAACGTCCTTTAGTCTCTTTGGAATATCCTACAAACAGACAAACTTCCGTTCGTGATTCCAATTTATTATTGTTTCCAGTCCGCACATGTGCAGGACATCCCCAAATTCTGTAATGTCACAGATTTGGTATTCTGCCATTTCATAATTCGACGGGCGTTTTAGAAACAGATTTTGACGGTACAACATTTAGAATGTTCGTAGCCGTTAACAAAGCATATCCCCAGAATGAATTGGGTAGTGATGAATAACTTAACATTGACCTTACCATTTCCAGTAAGGTCCTATTTCTCCTTTCTGCAACACCATTTTGTTCCAGTGTGCCAAGAGCAGTTAGTTGAGATGTTATACATTTCTCGATCAAGAGGTCACAGAACTCGTGATCTAGGTATTCTCCTCCTCGATCAGATCGAAGAGACTTCAATGATAGTCCAAATTGATTCTCAGCCTCTGCTAGAAATTCTCTGAACTTACCCAAGGTTTCAGATTTCTTAGCCATGAGATAAACGTAACCATATCTTGAATAATCGTGTATGAAAGTGACGAAGTATTCAATTCCTCCCCTTCCTTCTATGTTCATGGGACCACATACATCTGAATGGACGAGTTCTAATGGTTTAGTGGCTCTTTGACCTTTTACCGAAAAAGGTCTCTTAGTCATTTTAGCCTCTATACAGGATTCGCAAACAGGCAAAGAACCGATTGTTAGTTCTTTAAGGGGTCCATCCTTTACCAGCCTGTTTATCCTGTCTATATTAATATGACCCAATCTTAAATGCCACAGGTACGTTTGAACATCATTATCAATCTTGGGTTTCTTGACTAACTTTGGCATTGCCAATTTAAACATCTCAGTATTCATACAGCTACCATAATCTGGTTTTAGGATATATAATCCATTTTCTGCTTTAGCAGTACAAATATATACTCCATCCTTTGTGATGACCCAATGGGATCCACGAAATTTTAGAGTATATCCTTGCTTGTACAACAGATAAGCAGAAAGTATATTTCTGCAGACATTTGGGTAATAGTACACATTATCAACAAATAAATACTTATTTCCAAATGTCAGTCGCAAATTCCCTACTGCTTTTGCTTGTAGGAATTCCCCGTTTCCTACTTTTAAAGTTGGTCCTTCATTTATCTCTTCTAATTTGTCAAGAGACTGAAGAGAATTGCACGCATGATCGTTTGCTCCTGAATCCAAGATCCAGTTGAAGGATGAGTTGTCCACGAAACATGATTCTAATGTTGAACGATCAACATTACTTGTACTCCCATTCTGGAAGAATTCTTCCTGGTTTCCATCAATTCTCTTCCTCTTGTTTAGAGAGCTTATAGCATTCTGATCTTCCATTCCAAGTTTCTCCGAAGATCCACTCATGGCCAGCTTGCTTAGGGATTTTGTGACTTTTACCAGATTGCTTTGATTTTGAGACCTCAGCGTCAGAGCAGACTTTTCCCTTTCTTGTTTGTGAAAGAACATTTTAACTGGCATTGAAAAAGAAACCTTTTAAACTTTATTATAGGTAGAATGTTTATAAAAATATTTTATTTGAAATAGTTACATGTTCTGGGAAAACGTTAAATAAACCCTTTTAACTATTTTGTGATAATTTAACCGATTGTACACATCGTTGCCGTCCTTAGTGGCATGGTCACTCTAAGGTGACTCGCGGTATCAACCGTGTAGTTTGGTTAAACTAAGTTTTAGGCATAAACTTAATTAATATTCATAACAAGAACTACAAAAGTCCTCTTTGATTATTAACTATCACCATAGACGGTCGGGAAGCACCAACTTCTGTGCAAACTTAACCCATTATTTTCGGTTCTCGGGATCCTCTTGGAAACGTCGTCCTTAGGGAATGGTCACTCTAGGGTGACTCGCGGTCCATTTCCAAGATTCCTCCGTCCCCGTATTCTTTTGGACCTATCACGGTGTCAAACCTTCCACAAGCACACCTTCCTTAGGGAATGGACACACTAGGGTGACTCAAGGCGGTGTGGTTAGCAGACCTTGTGACAGTAATAATGGAGACCTTTGTTTTATTCTATACTTGCCATTGTTTTTTAGGAAATAACGTTTTTAATTTCTAAGTTATAAAAACTTATTATATAAACTGTCTATTAATGACACATTAAAAGTTTATATTTTGGCTTTATTTATTACGACACGTAATTTTAAATAAGCCCTAAAAATGTGTTTATTATTTCGTCGGTAGTGATAGATCAAACTGTACGCTCTCCAGGTCGATGGGAGGGGTCCTAACCGGTCACCCAGAAGTGGATGGTGAACCGGCCCCACTTTTGATTCCCTCTTCCTTAGGCAAAATTGTACGTTTGAAATTTTTCCGACTAATAATTAACACTTTTACATTTACTCTTTATTATTTATATCTATCCTATATAGACATTTTAATAATGATCTAAACATAGACACTATGTTTGAGGGTTATGAAAATAGGTTATAATTATGTAATTTAATATTCATATATCATTATTAATAATATAGTCATAATAGGAAATAAATAGAAAGCAGTAAATGGTTGCATTTATTAACCCAATGCATAAGGCCGTACCTCTATTGACGACTTCTGGCTGCGCGTTCTGAATCGGCCAGGGCTCCGCCGGTGCTGAGGGAAACTCGCGTGATCTTCCGGGATATTCTCCTGGAATCCTCGTACCGAAGCGTGGGCTTCGCCGGCAGGACTCCGTCGCAAAATTTTAAGTGATGGTTCTTTTTAAGCATCCGGAGAAATAGTCTCCTAAGCCGAACCAGAAAAGAGAGATCAGAGAGAAAATTCGCAGACCCTGAGGGAGAGGGAGAGTTAGAATTTTTCTCTAGGGAAAGGTGTGAAAAATGTGTAGAATGAGCCTCCTATTTATAGGCTCAAACCGTAACCCAATTGGAGAAATTCCTTCCCTAATTTCGAATTTCATATATTAAATATAATTAATTATCTTAATCCAATGGTTCAGATTTAATCTCATCTAAATCCAATGGATATAATTAATTAGGGATTTAATTAAATAAGAAAGATTAGGATAAAATCAAAATCCAATCTTATCTTCTTATCTTTATAAAATTCGAATTATATATATATCTATATTAAAATTCGAATTATCATTATCTAGAATCCAACGGTTGAGATAAATCTTTAAACCGATCTAATAGATCAAATTAGTTTATGATAAAATCAAATATAAAAGGATTTATTAAAAACAATTTCGAATTTATCCATAAACCATAATTCAAAAATATATAAAGATATATAATTAATTAATTTTCAATCCAACGGTAAAGATTAAATCTTAGACCGATCTAACGGATATAATTAATTAACCAAATTCAAAAAATGAAACTTGGACACCAAGTTATTAATTTCGAATTTATCAATATCCTAATCCAACGGTTGATATTAAATCATAACCGATCCAATGGACAATATTGATTTTAGGGATTTGCTAAAATACCAAAATATTTGGTACTTATGCCGCAAATTTGGAAAGACCAAATCATACCATTCGAATTTAGCTAAGGTTTTATATTATGAAACCCTAATTCGAATTTACACATATAAATATATATAAATATATTTTTTTATTTATTAATATAAATCTATTAATTATTAATTAATTATTATCAAGATATTAATAATTAAATCCAAATAATTAAATTATTTTAATATTTCCTGATCTCGATATCACACATTAAAATGTCATGGTGCCACACCATCATTTAAATTCGTGACATGTGATTTAATTTCAAAGTTCATCGAACCGATCACAAACTTAGAAAATCCATAAATCACAAATCGTAAGTCGAAATGACTTGGTTCAAAAAGCAAAGTTGCTTACAATTTAATTTCCAACAACTTGGTGCTGATAGAAGATCTAAATTCTAACTTTCTTTTATCAGTTAATTTCGTGTACCAAAATATAGTACTTTTGCCACGCTAACGATAAAATTATCTGACGTCTGCCACTGACCTTTCAGTTTTATAAGTCAAGCCAAATGATTAAACATTATCGAGAATGTATTTTAAGCACGTACATATCATCTGTTACGGAGCTATCCTGGGGACCATGGACCCGTATCACTTAAGCTCCAACGAACTGCAAGTTGTTCGTCAAACCTCGAAGTGATTCCACTATAGACCCGACTTGTACTCTTTAGTGATACGGTATATATTATTCCATTTATAACAGCAGGGTGTCCATTAATACAATCAAATTTGGGTTATTGATCTTTGACTTGATGATCCACACACGAGCAGGCGGTTTCTACCGTTATGCCCCTCATTGCATTTCCATCCTTGACTCAGTCAGTAATATTATGAGTAACCCACTTATGGTTTCGATTCATAAGTTGCGCACGGGTACCTCTCACTTCTGACCACCGACAATCAAGGGAATCATCATCACTCTGAAGAGAGTTGTGTGATGCCCATGTCTATGACCAAGCTACCCTTACTGTTGACTATCATGTTCCCAAAATAATAGTGTTGGGAACATCGGTAATATTTCGTGTTCTTTAACGGTTAAATCAAAGAACAATCAAGCCAGCAGCTTGGACTCAAGATCACTCAGGACTTAGATCGAATATCCATTTGATCATCTACTAGTGACTCAACTTTAACTTATCAGTGACGGTCTTATATGATAACTTCCGGAGTTTAAGTCAGGTCCAGTCCAGTATGAAGACACTTCATACTTAATTCACTTCTAGTGAGTGTGACACACACAAAATCAAGAATAGGATTGTCACTTAGTCACATTAATGACCTTATACGATTAATGGGCTCCCACCCATTTAATAAGGTCACAGACATTTTAAGTTCATTTATTATGATTATTAATTCTTCTTCACATTGACTCTGTTGTGATAATAATTCATAATTGCATCCTTTATGAACTAAGGATCAAACATTCTATTTTACTCTACCTGAAACGATAATAAGATTATCATAATAAGTATCTTCTTTATTCAACGACTTGTCATAATCTTTTACAAATGGATAAAATATCTTGTTTAGGGATCAATATGTCCAACACACAGTATAGTGTTTGGGGCCCATCTACATCTGGAACAACTCCCAGCTCTATGTAGAAATTCTTGAGCCAAACTGATTCGTTGGCTACCTCACAGGCTGCCACATATTCAGCTTCCATTGCGAAATCTACGATACAAGATTGCTTTACGCTTCTCCAGAATATTACTCCACCAGCAAGGTTGAACATTGCTCCCGACGTCGATTTTCTCGTGTCTCTATCAGACATAAAGTCTGAGTCAGTGTAACCAAGTGGATTCAATTCTGATCCTGAAAACACTAACATATAGTCTCTCGTTCTCCGAAGATACTTGAGAATATTTTTCACTGCAGTCCAGTGAGCCATACCAAGGTTGGATTGGTATCTGCTAACAATTCCCACAGCATAACAGATGTCTGGCCTAGTACACTGCATAGCGTTTATCAGACTTCCCACTGCTGAAGCATAGGGTATTCGCCTCATCTCGTCGTGCTCTTCCGGAGAAGTAGGGCATTGTTTCCTGTTAAGGAATACTCCATGCCTGGTCGATAAATTACCTCCCTTGGAGTTTGCCATTGCAAAACGATCAAGCACCTTATCAATGTAAGCTGCTTGCGATAAGGCTAGAAGCCTGTTGTTGCGATCCCTAAAGATACGGATTCCAAGAACATAGCTAGCTTCTCCCATGTCCTTCATTTGGAATTGCGTAGATAGCCACGCTTTCACGTCCGATAGCCTCTTCACACTGTTTCCAATGAGAAGAATATCGTCGACGTATAGAACAAGAAATATTTCCACGGTTTCATCATTGAGTTTGTATATGCAGGCCTCAGTGATGTTTTATATGAATCCATAGGTTTTTATGGTCTCATCAAACCTTAGATTCCAAGATCTAGAAGCTTGCTTTAATCCATAAATGGATTTGAGAAGTCTACAAACTTTCCCTTCTTGACCCTTCTGCACGAACCCTTATGGTTGGTCCATATAGATGTTTTCGTTAATGTATCCGTTCAGGAAGCCGGTTTCGACGTCCATATGCCAAATCTCGTAATTGAGACTACAGGCTACGGCCATGAGAATCCGGATGGACTTATACTTAGCGACTGGAGCGAAGGTCTCATCGAAATCAATACCTTCCCTCTGGGTAAAACCCTTAGCCACTAGTCTAGCCTTGAAGGTTTCAACCTTCCCGTCCACACCTCTCTTTCGCTTGTATACCCACTTACAGCCAATGGTTTTGAAACCATCCGGTAAGTCTACAAGTTCCCAGACTTCATTAGAATCCATTGATTCTATTTCTTGGTTCATGGCTTCCTGCCATTCTCCCTTATCAGGATCTATCATAGCTTGCTCAAAGCCTATGGGATGTTCAACACTAGTATTTGTAACAGCTAGGTGAAATTCCAACTGGGTGTGTTCGTAGCGCTCAACAGGTCTTTTGAACCTCCCACTACGTCTGAGTACCCCTTGGTTCTGATTTGGGACCGTGGTTTCCGTACTCTCTTCGACAACAGGCACTGTTGTCGTTGTTTTGACTTTGTCATAAAGCAGCATGGTAATTAATTTACCAATTGTCTTAAGATTTCTGTAATAGCAAACTTATTGCTATGTTTAGATATCGATCTTTATCATTTTAGCAAGTTAATGAAAATGGCATGTCAAGGTTTATCGATCGATGAAGAGCTCACAAATTTACTCAAAATTTTATAGGATCGAAATAAAACTTTATTAAATAAAACTTAACATTGTTAAAAAAAGGTCGAAGGGTTTTCAAATCACCCTTCAACTTAGATGCTTACAAGAATTGAGTAAACAATTAAAAGAAATTGAGTCTCTTCCTCTGCTGCCGAATAGGATCTCCGAGACTCTCGGATGACTACAGACAATCACTCCTTAGCTGCTGCTGAAAACAAAGAATATCACATATTTCAGTTTTAGATCTTTGGAGATAAAGACTTTCTAAAAAAATGTGTGTTGGAAACTTATCGGGTGAGACACTTACCAGTTTTGTTCTTTTTATTTTTGAATTTGGGACAATCTCTTTTCCAATGTCCCTTTTCCTTGCAATGGAAGCATTTTCCTCTCTCAACGGCTTTCTTGTCTACAGTCTTCGGCTGGAAATTCCTCCCCCTTTTTTTCTTAGGACCGGGCCTTTTCTTCATTCTCGGGTTCTTAGATGAAGATCTTTTCTTGAATGTTATATTCAATTTAGACCTTTTCTTCACCAAACCCGAGATGTCCTCAAAGGTTTGCAACTCATTAATCAGTTGTGTCAAACCATATTTCCGTTTGTTCATAATGTAGTTGCTGGTGAATGGAACAAACTCAGGGGACAGTGAATTAAGAATAATGCTGATTTGAGATTTCTCATCCACCACGGCCCCATGCAACTCAGCCTCATTAAACCAATTGGTCATGCTCATAACGTGGTCACGAACATATGTCCCTGGTTTCATTTTGGCATTCATGTAGCGACGACTCGCTTCATGTTGAGCTTGCTCAGACTGCTTTCCATACATTCCTTGGAGAGATTCCATGATCTCATAAGCAGCGTCCTTTTCCTCTAGCTTGACTCTTAGTGAATCAGACATGCTAGCAGCATATATGCTTTAGCACGATTGTTTGCATGGATCCAAGAGTCATAGAGTTCCTTGACACCTCTGGCGCTGTTAGCAGCCGGTGCAGGGGGACATTCATCAGTGAGAACAAAGCGTATGTTTTCACTTATTAAGACAATATTTTTATTGCTCTTCCATTTTGGAAAGTTACTTCCGGCGAGAGTGTTGTTCGAAATCAGTGACATGATGGGATTTGACATTTTTGACTGGCATTGAAAAAGAAACTTATTAAACTTTATTATAGGCAGAATTAGAGCTGCAGCTGGTGACGTCACTGTGCATCTCGCGATGCGTCGCGACGCACGCGCGGGAATTGCGACGAATCGCGATGGATCGCGAAAACGTGGCTGAATCGCGACGCATCTTGGGGCGATCCGCGTGAAGCGATAGAGGGCCAGGATCTCGCCACGTCAGCGATCCAAGGTTTGTGCAAATTTTGTGTTTGTTGGTGGCAATAATAACACATTTTTACCCGAAAATTAGTACCCAACCACAATTTCTACCCACCACAATAATTATTCAACTACCCCACTCTCTCCTCAAACCCTATAAATACCACCTCTCCCACCCTCATTTCCTCACACCAATCTTCCATATATCTCTATACTGCTCCACATTGAAAATGGGGGAAGAACCGTGCTCATAATGGACGAGGCGTGGAGGATCACGTCCGTAAAGGATCTTGAAAGGCGTGGTTTTCATGCCACGATGGTACGACGTGTTGTACCACTACTCCGCCCAAGGTAACCACTTTGCCCACGCCTTCGGAGATTCGGATGCGAAGCACCAAAGGTAAGTTTCGATGCTCCGGTTGACTACCTCAGTCTGCCTGTTCGTCTGAGGGTGGTACGACGTACTCCGCTTCAATGTCGATTTCTGAGCGCGGAAGAGCTCGCGCCAAAAAAAAAATGCTCAAGAATACCTTGTCCCGATCCGATACAATCGACTCGGGAATGCCATGGAGTCGAACAATCTCCCGTAAAAAGGTGGCTGCCACGGTGACCGCTGTATACGGATGCTGAAGGGCGATGAAATGGGCGTACTTGCTGAGCCGATGCACTACCACCAAGATTATTGTGTTGCCCTCCGAGCGCAGTAAACCGTCGATGAAATCCATCGATACCTCCTGCAAAACCAAGTCGGGGAGCGCTAGTGGCTGCAATAAACCCGCCGGAGCCCTTGCCAAATACTTGTGACGTTGGCACACGTCACAGGCCGCTACCATCGTTTCCACGTCTTTCTTCATTCCGACCCAATACAACTCTGCCGCGAGCCGCTGATACATCTTGTTCATTCCGGCGTGTCCCCCCACTGTGCTGCCATGAAACTCTTGAAGAAGTTACGAAATATAGGCCGAAGTGTGCGGAAGCACGAGTCTGCCGTGGAAGAGAAGCCGCTGCCCCGTGATGGTGTAATCCTACCGGGCCAATCCTGCAATCCCCGCAACAGATCAGTGCGAATCAATGCGAGCTCATCGTTGTCTGCGGCTTCACAGAGCAGCACTTCGGGGTCGAGCGTGAACGGAACAGAAACAACACATAATTGGGGCTCCTCAATCTTGCGGGAAAGTGCATCGGCAGCTTTGTTCTCGATTCCTGGGCGATACTGGATCTCGAAGTCGTAACCCAGATGTTTTGAAAGCCACTTCTGGTGCTCCTCGGTAACCATACGCTGATCGAGAAGGAATTTTAGACTCCGTTGGTCAGTGAGGATAATGAAGTGTCGGCCTAGGAGGTACGGCCGCCACTTTTGGACCGCCAACACAATAGCCATTAACTTACGCTCGTAAACCGATTTCAGCCGGTTTCGCCCGGATAATGTTTGACTGAAATAGGCAATCGGTCTCGTTTCTTGCATCAAAACAGTGCCCAATCCATACCCCGAAGCGTCAGTCTCGACCTCAAAAGGGCGCTGAAAATCAGGTGCCCTTGACATAGCTATCTTGAGTTTTACGAACGCCTCCGATGCTTCCGGTCCCCACAAAAATTTATCTTTCTTTAATTGATCAGTGAGCGGTTGTGCAATCGAACCGTACCCCTTGACGAACCGCTGATAATATCCGTAAAGGCCGAGAAATCCGCGCAGTTCCCGCAGCGTTTTTGGCTTGGCCCAGTCAAGCATAGCTGCTACTTTCTCGGGGTCCGTGCCTACTCCACCTGTAGCTGGCCAAACTAACATTTCTTTCGATTCGCATAGAGTTGATGATAAGCCAGCGTGCGAAGAACTTCCTCCAAGTGCCGAAGGTACTCCGACTCGTCCCGACTGTAAACCAAAATGTCATCAAAGAATACCAGAACAAACCGGCGAAGATAGGGTCAAAAAACATCGTTCATTAGGGACTGGAATGTGGCCGGGGCGTTGGTCAGTCCGAAAGGCATAACGAGGAACTCGTAATGCCTCTCGTGAGTGCGGTACGCTGTTTTCTCTACATCGAATGGTTTCATTCGAATCTGATGGTATCCTGATTTGAGGTCAATCTTTGAAAAAACAGTGGATCTGTGAAGCTCGTCCAACAACTCATCGATAACAGGGATCAGAAATTTATCGAGTACCGTTGCCTTATTAAGTGCTCGGTAGTCGATGCAAAACTGCCAACTGCCATCCTTTTTCTTGACGAGGAGAATTGGGTTGGAAAAGGGGCTCTGACTCGGGCGAATTATCCCAGCTTCTAACATCTCGCGCACCAGACGCTCGATCTCGTCCTTCTGAATCTGCGGGTACCGGTACGGTCGGACACTAATCGGTTGGCTGACTGTTTTCAAGGAAATTGCGTGACCGTGTCCTCGCTGCGGTGGTAATCCGTGGGCATGTCAAAAACCTCACCGAACTGCTTTATCAGCCCGATAACCCCCGCAGTTGTCGCCCCGGTGGCATCGCTCTACGTAACAACGGCTTGTTTCAGCTCAATGAGGTAGCCCATGCCTCCCGTTGTGACTTCCCGGGCTAGCCCTTTTGTCGAAATCAGCGAGCGACACAATCCCGGCTCCCCACGTAACTCAAATCGTTCTCCATCAAGCTCAAATTTCATGCGAAGTCTCTTCCTGTCGTGGTAGGAGCCCGGTAATCTCTCGAGCCATGTCATGCCAAGAATCATATCCGTGCTACCGAGGTTGAGTGGCAAAAAATTATCCAAGACCGGAACTCCTTGAATGTTGATGAGAAGATTTCTGCACACTCCTCGACTCCTCTCCGTCTTGCCCGTTGGTCGCGCCGCAATCGAGTAACACAACCACTTCTTGTTCGTCAATCGTCCCTCGCATCTTCATTGATCGTCCACTGGTTAAGCCCGTCACTGAGCGCAAGGAGACTTCAATGCGGTCGAGGTGAAAGTGAGTTGTTTCCTCCTCTTCGAGCTGCTCTTCGACTTCGACATTCTGCACTACCACTTGCTGCCCGTCCACTGTCGTTATGGTGACTTGTAATTCCTGCAACGCTGCCAGCTTGCACCGGTGGCCCGGCGAGAATTTTTCCTCGCATTTGAAACACAATCCGCATGCTCTTTTGTCGGCGTATTCAGCCTCGGAAAGCCGCTTATCTCCTCCTCTTTTGATTGGTGGTGAAGTTCGTTCTCCAGCCCCGATAATGTTTGGTTTGATCGCTGCCGAATAACCAGAAAAATTGCTTGTTCCACTCCGCCCCTTCCGATTCGCGAGAACCAGTTTTTCTACTCGGAACGCGTGCTTGATTGCCTCATTTAGTGTCGCTGGAGGTGTGTACTTCACGAAATTGCGGGTTTTGTAACGCAGCCCTTTGACGAAGAAATTCTGGAGAACCTTGTCGGGAATCCCCTGAAGTTGCCCCTGGAGCCTCTCAAATTCCTTAAGATACGCCTCCAAGGATCCTGTTTGTGAATGATTCATCAATTGATCGCTCACGTCGTCGCCTTCCAAAAGTTCTTGAAAGCGAAAAAGAAAACGTAATTTCAAATCCCGTTATTGAACCATTGGAGTGCCGTCTCTTCGAAACAAACGGCTGCCGAGTCCAATTTTTCAGCTTCAACAATCCGATTTACGGAAAAATAACGTTCAGCCCGAGATATCCATCCTTTAGCGTCAGTACCGTCGAAAACGGCTAACTGTAAACGCCGCGTTCTCTCTCCTGCCCCGGCTCGTTCGTAGTGACCATCATCCCTTCGTACGCCTCTTTCTACATGCCGTAGCTCCCGATGATCTTGATCCTCATTTAATCCGCAAAAATCCCAATCCGGGTCTCGTTCTAACGGTCTGTCCTGCGCTGTTTGAACTCGTACCCGATGTCCTTTGCCAACTCAACGCGATTCATACGCTCGGTAGCCTCCTCAAGCGCCTTTCGTGCGATCCGGACTGCAAGGTACGGGTCTTCCACATTGCCTTGGCCCAAGAGGGGCTGTTTTTCCTGGAGATCGCGTGATTTCAGGTCGGAGAAACCCAAATTCGCATGTGCTAGGGTTTTTTCTTCCGGTCGCCGGTTGCTCGAGCCGCCAACATCTGCTGCTAGGAGCTGCCCTGTAACACTGTCTGCCGGCGCTACCACGACGACTGGCTCGGACGCCGTTCTCGCCATCAATGCTTTCAGGAGTGCCGTAATTTTGTCAAAACGAGCTTCTGTCCGCTCCTCGATCGCAGCGGCGCGTCTCTCGCTCTCTTGCAGTTTTCCCTCTAAAGCAGCTCGCCATTCTATCTCGATCGCCGCCGTGGATTCCGTGGATGCGGTCTCCTCGCCACGAAGCCGTCGTTGTTGTGGCTCCTCGGCGTTTGTTTCTTGTTTTGTCCCATCGGAAAACGGCTCTGATACCAATTTGATGTGTCTCGAAACAATTAAATCAAAGAAACACAGCAATGAATCGATCGACGGGAATCCACAGAGTGTGTATTCCCATTTATATTTATTGATTCAGAATCAATCAACAAACATGTCCGAACCTTCGAGAGCACGCACGATTGCTCTCCCGCGACTCTTGATGGAAAATTAGCAAAACCAAAACTGAACCCTCCTAAGCATAATAGGCAGCCATCTATAGGTCAGATTTTGACCTACGGGCTTGATAATTGCTAGGCCTTTTAATTATTTAAAGGCTTTTATTCCTAATTACTTAAATAAATAAATAAAGCATAAAATGACCTATTATTAAGCAATCTCAGTTGGCCTGTCTCTTTCTCCGATAGACCAGCCCTGTGAATCTATCACAAAACCGACGCATTGAACTTAACAACGATGCGAGACCAGAAATCTAAACGTTCGTCCACCAAGGTGAATTAGTGTAGCGAAAATGCAACGATAACACTGGATAAAAAACTGCAAAAAAAAAACTGCATATCAACCGAACAAAAACTGCATAAAATCAGCCGAAAACCGTTAAAAAAGTGCGTAATAAACTGCATAAAAACCTGCTTTCTGCTATTCAAAAAAGTCCCTTTGACTTCATAAACCATTTTCCATCTATCCTATTCAAAATATATGCACATAAGAGAAATATATTACCAGTTCTTGCTGCTGAAGCTTGCTATTTGTTGAATCGCGCTGTTTTTCTCCTTGGTTAGCTTTGCGATGATAGACTTGGGCCGTCGCACCGTTGCTCGCTACAACGCTCTGAAGCAAGACCTTGTCCTTGCATTGCATATCGATCGGCGCCTCGTTCTGGGCTTGCATTGTCACTAAACAGAACAATCCCGAATCGAAAGAAAAAACCACAATCAATCACATCACGATCAGCAAAAAAAAGCTTGTTGCTTTACCAATGACATCGCAAGTAGACCTGGGAACCACAACCCCGGTATTAGGCCGAACGCAATACTTACCCCCAAAACCAATATTCTCAATGAAACGAACACTTTGTGAGCATTCAAAAACCAATACTCTCAATGAAACATAAACCCTAAATTGAGCTATTTAAATCTGCAATCATGCCGAACTAACCTAAATCAACTCAAAACTGCAGGCTGAACTAACTCGTAAAATAAGACAACAAGTTTCTAACCTAAAATCAAACCCTAAAATCTATAAATCTGAACAGAATCTGAGCGAAAAGCAACACTAATTAAAATCCAAAAACTTCTTACGTTGGTCTTTCATAGCGGTGAGAAAGAGAGGGTTTCACGCTCGTCTCGTTTCACCTCTGTTCGTCGGCTTCGTCGGCGAGAGGGAGCGACAAAGACAGTGGTCCGTTTCGTCACTGAAGTTCGGGTAAGGCAGAGGACACGTCGAACCACCCAGGGCGAAGGTCTGAGGCGGGGCGTGGGTCGGAGGTGGGGCATGGGTCTTAGGCACGAGATCATTTCGTTGTTCAAGCCTGAGTTTGATAGGGAGGGAAGAGAGGCAGAGAGTCGTGTGGGTAGGGTTTGCGAGTGTTTATTTTTGGATGGGTTAGTTAACTAGGGCTTGGGTTAAAAATAAGACCGGGGAATAGTTTTGAAATTTATTAATATCGGGAATAAACCCGTTCAAACATACTTTTCCGGGCATACTTATTGAAGTTTCCCATATATAACATACATATTTATTTCTCTTACCTATGATCTAAGTGTACAGCATTAAAAAATATCAAGCATTAACAAAATATCCAGATTAAACCAATGATCAAAGTATAGAGCATTAACAAAATATCAAGATTAAACTTCTCTCATATTGAAAACATAATATGTCATACTCACTACAATAAGCAAACTTGCCTTTAGAAAGAATTCATAAGAGAACATGCTGTCCACAAAATCAACTACCAAATCAACAAAATCAACCAAATTAGCAAAATAGAAACTAAATCAACCCCTAAATCAACTAAAACAGAGACTTGATCAACAAAATCAGCCCTGAATCAACCCCACTTCGTCGTGCGAGAGCGTGGGTTTCGTGACTATATGAGAAAAGCCAAACCAGCTTGTTTCTTTACCAACAACACTCATATCATATCAAACAAAAAACTAAAGAAATTGGGAACAATTTTTTTTATTGATTTTTATCGATCGTGCAACACTCGTAAGACAACAACGCACAAACAAACACTCTATCAAGCAATTTTTCAATCAGTAGGCGTGTAATAACACACTCTTACTCTAGTATCTACCATGTCAATACAAACACTCTAATCAAACTCTAACCTCAAGTAAATCTCAATCAAACCAAAATAGAACCTAAAATCAAAACCTAATCGCAAATCGATCCAACAACAAATCTCAAGTCAAGCAAAAATAAACTTAAAATCAAAACCTAATCTCAACAAATAAACCTGGGTTTGAACTTGGGTTTCGTCAGTTGACGTGAGCTGAAAGCAGTGGGTTTGGTCCGTCGGAGTGTGGGTCAGTGCATGGGCGTGAGAGTTGTCGTGGGACGCTGGGTCGTTAGCGTTCGTCGCTCACTGCTTCGTTCCTCGGCCAGCGAGCGAACCTCCGAGAAGGTGCTGGGCCGAACGAGAGAGAAATAGGAAGAGGGACAGAGGCGTGGGTCTCGTCGTCGGTAACTGAGAGACAAAGAAGGGTCGGGAGCTGAGGGAGAGCGGGGAAAGGAAAAAGAGAGAGAGAGTTGTGAGTATGAGGGCTGAGAAAGAGCTGAAAGGTGAAAGAGAGGGTTGGGTTAATTAACCATAGGCTTGGGTTAAAAATTATTTTGAGGCATAATTTTTGTAATTTATCAAACTCAGGTCATTTTCCATTCAAACTTACTCTACCGGGCATACTTATTGAAGTTTCCCGTCAGAAAATTGTACCCGTTGTAAGTTTATTTTGAAAAACAAATAAACTTCGGGAACAATCTCAAATAAAAAGTGGTTAAAAAACTGTTGCACGTTTAGAATAAAACTGTCACAATGGGGGAATAAACTGTGTAAAAAAAACTGTGTACAACGTAGAAAAAAATTGTGTATATGGAGTACGAAACTGTGTAAGTAAATAAAAACCTCGGAATAAATAATCGAAAAAATGTGTACGCTGAAGGCAAAACTGTGGATGTGGATTAAAAAACTGTACCTGTTGTCATTTTATTTTGAAAACAAAAAAACAAACTTTGGGAATAATCTCAAATAAAAAGGGGTTAAAAAGCGGTTGCTCGTTTAGACTAAAACTGTCACAATGGGGGAAAAAATGTGTAAAAAAATCTGTGTACAATTAGGCAAAACCTGTGTATATGGAGTACGAAACTGTGTAAGTAAATAAAAAAACATCGAAAAAAATAATTGAAAAACTGTGTAAGCTGAAGGCAAAAACTGTGGATGTGGATTAGAAAATTGTACCCGCTGTCAGTTTATTTTGAAAAAAAAAATAAACTTCGGGAATAATCTCAAATAAAAAGGGGTTAAAAAACTGTTGCACGCTTAGAATAAAACTCTCACAATGGGGGAAAAACTGTGTAAAAAAAGATGTGTACAACGTAGGCAAAAACTGCATATATGGAGTACGAAACTGTGTAAGTAAATAAAAACTTCGGAGAAAATAATCGAAAAACTGTGTACGCTGAAGGCAAAAACTGTGGATGTGGATTAGAAAACTGTACCCGTTGTCAGTTTATTTTGAAAAACAAATAAACTTTGGGAATAATCCAAATAAAAAGGGTTTAAAAAACAGTTGCACTTTTAGAATAAAACTGTCACAATGGGGGGGAAAACTGTGTAAAAAAAAACTGTGTACAACGTAGGCAAAAACTGTGTATATAGAGTACGAAACTGTGTAAGTAAATAAAAAACATCGGAAAAAATAATTGAAAAACTGTTTACGCCGAAGGCAAAAACTGTGGATGTGGATTAGAAAATTGTACCCGTTGTATGTTTATTTTGAAAAACAAATAAACTTCATGAATAATCTCAAATAAAAAGGGGTTAAAAAACTATTGCACGTTTAGAATAAATCTGTCACAATGGGGTATAAACTATGTAAAAAAAAATTGTGTACAGTGTAGGCAAAAACTGTGTATATGGAGTACGAAATTGTGTAAGTAAATAAAAACCTCTGAATAAATAATCGAAAAACTGTGTACGCTGAAGGCAAAAACAGTGGATGTGGATTAGAAAACTGTAATCGTTGTCAGTTTATTTTGAAAAACAAATAAACTTCGGGAATAATATCAAATAAAAAGGGGTTAAAAAACTGTTGCACTTTTAAAATAAAACTTTCACAATGGGGGAAAAAACTGTGTAAAAAAAACTGTGTACAACGTAGGCAAAAATTGTGTATATGGAGTACGAAACTGGGTAAGTAAATAAAAACCTCGTATAAAATAATCGAAAAACTGTGTTTGCTAAAGGCAAAAACTGTGGATATGGATTAGAAAACTGTACCCATTGTTAGTTTATTTTGGAAAACAAATAAACTTCGGGAAAAATCTCAAATAAAAAAGGGTTAAAAATATGTTGCAGGCTTAGAATAAAACTGTCATAATTGGGGAATAAACTGTGTAAAAAAAATTGTGTACAACGTAGGCAAAAACTGTGTATATGGAGTACGAAACTGTGTATGCTGAAGGCAAAAACTGTCTACAACGTTGAACATCACCACAAAACGGTTTTAAACTAAGTACAAAACTGTCCCAACGTAATTAAAAACCGTCATACAACAACATCCTGCCAAAAATACGAAATGACAACAACGGGAAATATTTATTCCTACGTACGCGCGTTGCATGATGCACGGTTATGGCCGCGAGTACCACATTTCAAGCACTTTCTGTGTACAATGATAATTTCACCTAGTGAAAGGCGACGCTTGTTTTGTGGTCTTCCACCTTTCCTTTTCTTCGGACGTTCAGATTGTGGTTATGCCTCTGGAAGTCCCACTTGAATGTCCTTCAATTCTTCCGGAATATTCCAGTTAGACTCATCACCTACAGTGTAAATCAAACACAAGAGTTTATGGTTGGATAGATTTTGGTTAACTTAAAAGTGTCAAGTGATTGCTTCTAACCTGGAGGGTAAATCAAGCCTTTGTATGTACGTTTGCACACTTCCGTAAAGTAGTGCGGCGAGCAGTAGTCATAAATTCGGTATTTACGAAATCCACATGTTGCGGCTCCATGAACGCAGGCCATAACATTCTCTTGGAATTTTCCACACTCGCAAGAATAAGTGTTAAGATTAACAATGAAACTTCCCTCGCTATCTATAACTTTGAATTCCATAGTACTAATGGGATTAACATGTAGCCATGAACCCGCATGTTTGTTTTGTGTCAACACTTCTTCCCTTGTTTTTACCAAGGTCGTCTTTGTCTTTTCTACTTTTGCCCGCTTCTCGTAGAACCACTTTTGGGTTGTAAACCGGATGTACTCAACCATGTTTGTAATGAGATAGGTCCTAGCCTCGGTTAACACATTGTTCAAACTTTCAGAATAGTTGCTAGTCATGTAATCGTACCTGCCACGAATAAAAATGAAACTGTCTAAATTGCAACATAAATTGTGTAACCATTTATAACAAAGTACTTAAAAACAGAATTACCTTGTACCACCAAAATTGGCTCGACTCCATCTCTCTGGCCCCATCTCTATCATGTATTTGTGTACATCAGGAAACAAAATCTGAAAGATACCCATGTGATGGTTATACTCTCGAAGAGTATAAGCGTAAGCAGCACAATACACAAGATTGGTACTATCCTCACTTTTGAACTGGAATTTTATGTTTCTTTGACGTGTGCATAGAAATGACCATGATATACCTCCGGGAAAACAGTCTCGATTGCGTATACGAGGGTATGATGCTTATCATTGATAAACACAAGATCTGATATCTTCCCAATTGCCCCTTTTAAATGCTTCATAAAATAAACCCATGATTTCTTGTTTTCTTGACCCACTAAACCAAAGGCTAGCGAAAATAATGACTCTGTAGCATCCAGTCCTACTGCAGCCACTAACTGTCCCCCGTACTTGATTTTTATGAATGTGGCATCAACGCAATTTACCGACCGCAGTGATTTGAACCCACGTAGACAAGATCCAAGGGCGAAGAAAGCATATTTGAAACGTCCCTCTTTTTCTGTCTGAAAATCTGTCAAAGTTCCCTCGTTCCTCTCCTTTAACATGTGCAAGTACTTTGGTAACTTCGAATAAGATTCTTCGGGGGTGCCCATCGCGTAACCAACTGCCTTTTCTTTTCATCTCCACGCCTTTTGATAAGAAATTTCCACGCCGTAAAAATTCTTCATGTCATCTTGCAAGTTCCTTGAAGTTAAAAAGACATAACTTAGTAATTCAAAAACTGTACAACATTAATAAAAAAAAAGTGTCTAACAATATTAACAAAATGCTATAAGTATTTACCTTGGAGCATAAATTGCACTACTCTGTGGAGAAAACCTGTCTTTCAAAAGATACCCAACCACTGAAGGAGCTGCTTGCCTATGGTTATGCGTACTACGATCGAGACCACATGAGTGTTCTTGAGTAGATGAAACAATCTTGAATAACGGTTCCGAATGTGTTATTACTTTTCCTCTTAATTTCTACCCACATTTAGGGTCGATGCACTTCACGTACAACACCCACGACGCGGATTTGTGTACACAAAAGTTGAATGAACGTTCCATCGCATACTTTTTTACTTTAAACTTCAAATCCTGCAAACTAAGAAACGTATTACCCTTATAAAAATCATAGGCTTGAATGAATAGTGCTTTACAAGGAATAAAGCACTTCGAATCCTCACTGTAAAATCTTGGATTAATCCATGATGGATTACCCACTTGTGATAGGCTTTGACTCGATGTGCACGTTACCGTCTTTGAGACATTGACGGCCTCCGGGACTAGACTTGGCAGTTGGAGGTTAACATCATCTTCATCTAAATCCACGACATGATTTTCTTCATCTAGTAAACTCTGAAAGTTGTTGGCGGATTGCTGAATCTTTTGATTTGCACTCCCACAACAACTACCAACAAGCGGATTGTCCAATCCTTTTTCAACTTCACCAAACGAAGATGGTACGATATCAATACTTTTAATATCGTGTTTCGCATACAATAAATCGGTGCTTTGGTGGACCAAATTCATTATCGTGCACTTCGAAGTCAATGTGACCGGTGGATCCCCGTCAATTTTGGGTGCTAATTCAAACTTCAAATCGTACACCGTTGGATCAATCCCAAGCTCCTTGTACAACAACTCGCAAAACTCTTCGTAAGTTACATTCTTCTTTGCGAGAAAACAGTGCCCTTTACCACGGCAGTACACCCAAGAGGACCCGCCGTACTACAAATAAACATTCATCCTAGCATAAAAAAAATACAATCAAAATAAGATATTATAACATTTTGTCTGAATTAACCAACAGTGTCTAATTGAGGCATATTCACAAATAGTTTGTATGAATTCAAACATACACAATTCTGTAAACAAAATTCTTATAAAAATAGTTTCCTATAAACAATTTATGTGTAAATTGCAAACTGAAACGATTATCCGGGAATATGAAGATGTTAAAATAGGCAAAAACACAAATCATTCTTAAAACCGAAACCAATAATCAGTCAGAGTTCAAACCTAGGTTTCGGAGTGTAGTTGCGGGTCGAAGGTTTCCGAAGGCGTGGATTTCGTCGGAAGCTGGGCATGGGTCTGAGGCGAGGCTTCCGTGGGTCGGAGACGTTGGGGGAGGTTTAAGTTCGCAGGGAGTTGTGACAATGGAGGAGGTTCAGGCGAGCACGAGCAGAGGGTAAAGGCAAAGCGAGGGAGAGAGGAGGGCGGGCGAGGCTTCGTGGGTTTGCTTTTTTTTTTTTTTTGCGCTGAAAAGAGGGAAGGAAAAAGACAGAGGCGTGCGAGGGAGAGGCCGAGAGAGGGAAACATGGGCTGGTTAGTTTAACTCAAGCATTGGGTTAAAAGTGGATTTGGGGAATAATTTTGCAATTTAGTAAACTCAGGTACTTTTTCGTTCAAACTTACTCCACCAGGCATACTTATTGAAATAAATAAAGGCATAACGTGCTCAGGATTTAGGAAACAAAGAAAGTGACTGACAAGTGTGTTTGCTTACTTGAA
Organism: Parietaria judaica; assembly: GCA_954871525.1. NCBI lineage: Eukaryota > Viridiplantae > Streptophyta > Magnoliopsida > Rosales > Urticaceae > Parietaria > Parietaria judaica. Next base: position 62,202,207 of record OX940860.1, read on the forward strand.
AATGTGTACATATATTATATATTAATAGATACGACTATTATATACACAAATAAAATAAAAAAAGAGAAGGGAACATGTCTTCTGCAAACACGACAAAGCATGCGTCGTCTCCACAGCCAGTAAGGCCGCTCAGCACCCCGGCTTCACGCCCCCGTCAAAAGCTCCTCAACAACGTAGCATCCTCGCACACGTAAGTCTCTAGCCAAGACACCGCTGCCCGCCACCGGGATCGCCAGCTCTGTCAGACAGCTCCGTGCGCGCTTCTCTGCATGTCAAGAAGACATCTAAGACATCGTTACGAAGAACCACGTCGTCTACCCCCGCTCACTGTCGACAAGTCGCTGCAAGCTCAAAACTGCACCGACGAACGCGACGCGCCATTGTTGAGGTCGGATCCATTCTGATCCACTCAACGAAGACACAGGCGAGGCATGTTATCAATTAGCAATACGATGGCACGTGAAAAAGCCAAAGAAGAGAAAGTCCGGGCTCCGCGCCGAGAGTGCCCTCGCAAATAGTGCCCTCGACATGGTGCTCTCGCCAAGAGTGCCCTTGCCAGAGTGCCCTCGCCGTCGCTGACAGCCGATGTGATGGGCATTTACGAGGCTCATACCAGTCCCACCTACCCTGCACGACGGACAACCCCTACCGCCACAAATCATGGAGTTAGCCATACCGATGCCAACTGCCCCGAGAGAAGCGATGGGACATGATTTATGGAAGGAAAATGAGCAAGAGCTAAGGCTATAAAAGGCAAGAAAAGCCTCGTTTGAAAGGGGGGGAATCTGCAACAAGAGAGAGAGAGACAAATCTGTACTCACAAGAAAGAAAGAAAAGAAATATACACAAATTTTCGCATCATTATTACAGTTTTCCTAGCTAATAAACCAAAGAAACCAAGCTATTTTTTTAAGAACAAGGGAAACCTTGTGATTGTTGCGAGCCCAAAACACCCTCAACAGTTTGGCGCCGACCATGGGGCCTAGTTTATTCCTATCACACATCTAGGCACTCAAATGGATGATGACCAGCGACGAAGACGAAAACACCGAGTACATTGAGGAGCAGAGAATGGTGACAACACCCGACGACACGGAACGCACCAAGACACACTCCCTTCTCGCCACATATCAGCAGCATCAGGATCGACGAGATGCCGAAGATCAGACCGATGGTGTACAAGGGGCACTAGTACAAGTAGGTGATTTGATGACAGTTTAAAACAGTCCTTGAAACTTTTTAGGACTGTTTTGAGACGTGGTTGAACAACGAGTGGTACTTTACGAGCAAATATTTGAGCACGTAATGGAAACCTAGTCGGAAATCACTCAAGCCGCGGCTAATTTTATAAATTAACGCGGCCAAAATTTGGTTATAACGTCTCTGAAACGTTGTTGTTCTTTGTTTTTTCCCTAAAATAAGCCTCTGCTTGTGATCAAAACAAACCGCGGCCTACACCTTTAAAGTGTCATTTTTGTACTCAATTACCGCGGTTATATATCCAACTTCACCGTGGCTAATGTAGTTCAATATCTGCGGTTATGTAAAAGAAGCCGTGGTTGGTTCTACTTCGTAGCCGCGTTAGTTTTTGTATACGCTGGGACATATCAAGCATAAACCGCGGTTATTTTTTTTCAGATAAGCCGCAGTTTGATGTCTCTTAATGCCGCGTTTTGTTTATGATTATAGGCCGTGTTTTCTTGGTACTAGGTGCCTGAGATCCTATGTATGTCATGCCTGGGCTTCTTTCAATAACGCCGGCCAAACCGTGAAATTATCATCGCAATAACCGCGGCTTCTTGTTATTACTAGCCGGATTTGTTATTTCAGATAAGCCGCGGCTTGTGGTTACTCGCTATTTTACTTTTTGTCCCTCTTTTAGATCATGGTTAGTTATTTAAAAGACTGAGGCTTTTTATGATTTTAGCAGCGGCGTTTCGTGTTACGGATAACAAAAAAGAAATATTCGAATTGCGTGATGTACGCCGCGGTCGTTTTAATATCATGCTGGCATTATATTTTTTTTTTGGTGCGCCGGGAATACAACACTAATAAATTCAAATTCTTAATTACTTCACAATATACAATATACAAAATTTAAAACGACCGTCTCAATGTACTAAACATAATAAAATTTCTCAATAAACAAAACCTAATACACATTCTAAATAAAATACCTCTTCACACGAGGATTTCTTAATAGTTTATGAGCCGACATCATCCTTTTCTCCTAAGCTTCAAAGACCATCAAAATGAACATTAAAATTCCAATCAAGAGTATTCATCAATTAAATCTTCACCAATAAGAACCATCAAAATGAAGATTAAAATTCCAACCGAGAGTATTCAAAAAAAAAAATAGTATTCAACAATTAAATCTTCACCAATAAGAAATCACGCATACCTTGTTTTAGTTCTAAGCTCATATGCAACCGAGAACAAATGCATCGTATTCTTCTAAGCTTCAAAGACCATCAAAATTTACAATATTAAAACTCCAACCAAGAGTGTTTCAACATTTAAATATTAACGAAACGTGCAGACCTTGTTTAGTTCGGAAGCAATGCAACCGAGAACAAATTCTACATTTTCTCCTAAGATTCCAAGACCATCAAAATGAACATTAAAACTCCAACCAAGAGTATTTAACAAATACATCTTCACGAAAAAGTAAGACGTCCATACCTTGTTTTAGTTCTTAAGCAAGAAACAAATATGAAACCGAGAACAAATGCTACCTTTTCTCCTAAGCTTCAAAGATCATCAAAATAAACATTAAAACTCCAACCAAGAGTACTCAACAATTAATAAATCTTCACGAATAAGACAACGTGCATACCTTGTTTTAGTTCTTAATTAATCAAGAATTATTAACAATGCAATCGAGAACAAATGCATCGTTTTCTCCTACAATTCAAAGACATGGAAATCAACAATAAAACTCCAACCAAGAGTATTCAACAATTAAATCTTTACGAATAAGAAATTAAGCATATTAAAACCTTATATTAGTTCTTAAGCAAGAAACAACAATGAAACCGAGAACAAATGAATCGTTTTCTCCAAAGATTCAAAGACATTGAAATCAACATTAAAACTCCAACCAAGAGTATTCAACAATTAAATCTTTACGAATAAGAAATCATGCATACCTTGTTTTAGTTCTTAAGCTCATATGCAACCGAGTATAGATTCATCATTTCTCTTAAGCTTCAGAGACCATCAAAGTTAACAATATTTAAACTCTAACCAAAAGAATTTTAATGATTAAATCTTCACGAAACGTGCATACCTTGTTCAGTTCTTAAGCAATGCAACCGAGAAAATATGCAACCTTTTCTCTTAAGCTTCAAAGATCATCAAAATGAACATTAAAACTCTAACAAAGAGGACTCAACAATATTTAAATCTTCAAGACAAGAAAACGTGCACACCTTGTTTTAGTTTTTAATTAAGCAAGAAACAGCAATGTAACCGAGAACTCCAAGAACAATAAAACGTGCACACCTTGTTTTAGTTTTAGAACACCTAAGATTCAAAGACATTGAAATCAACATTAGAACTCCAACCAAGAGTATTCAACAATTAAATCTTCACGAATAATAAATACCGCATACCTTGTTTTAGTTCTTAAGCAAGAAACAAGAATGCAACCGAGAACTCCTAAGATTCAAAGACATTGAAATCAACATTAAAACTCCAACCAAGAGTATTCAACCATTAAATCTTCACGAATAAGAAATACCGCATACCATGTTTTAGTTCTTATGCAAGAAACAACAATGCAACCGAGAACTCTTCAGATTCAAAGACAATGAAATCAACATTAAAACTCAAACCAAGAGTATTCAACAATTAAATCTTCACGAATAAGAAATCACTTATACCTTGTTTTAGTACTTAAGCAAGACATAACAATGCAACCGAGACCAAATGCATCTTTTTCTACTAAGATTCAAAGACCATCAAAGTGAACATTAAAACTCAAACGAAGAGTATTCAATAACTAAATCTTCACATAGAAAACAATTTGCATACCTTCCTATAGGGTTTTGGGTTTTATCAGGAAAGAGACCGAAAAAGCAAGATAGGGAGCTGAGACCGAGAGAGAGGGAGAGAGAGATAGAAAGAGAGAGAGAAGTTGAGACCAGGCTAGAGCTATCCAAAGAGAGAGAGAGTGGTGGCAAGTGGAGAGAGCTGAGAGGGAAAAAGAGAGGGAGAATTAAAATCAAAATTCTGAACAAATGGAGGGAAAATAAAATGTATATTCAAAATCTTTCACCGCCACAGCTCATTTTATAAATGGGCGAGGTACATCACACATGGCACGATTGATTAAGACAACAATTTAACTAATACCGCGGCGGCAAACTAAGAAGAATCGTTTTCGTCTGCTCATTTTACTACGCCACAGTCCCACAATTTCAACCGTGGTACTTAAGCACACAAAGCCCCGGCCATATAAAATTCAAAATCAACCCGAGAGCTCCAGTAATTTGGTCATCTAGAAAAAGCCGCGGTTATGGTAATACTTAGCTGCGGTATAATAATTTAGAGAACGGCATATGAGTATTATGCCGCGGCTACGTTCATTAGTATTGGTAAGTCATGAACTATGCTGCGGTTGTTAGTTACAAGACCGCGGTTATTTTGATGAAATTTTATTTCTTTCGATGACTACTTTCTGGGAATTCCCACAAAAATTATCTAAGTTCGTGCTCATTTTCTCACAGCTAATTTCTCAGATTTCCGTGTGTAAATAATTAACATACATAAATTAAATATCATCAAAGGCATTAAACTTTATATTAAATAACAAGATGTTGTCTATCACAAGAAAGTCTTCGCTACAATGCAATTATTGAAATCACGCCCCGACACGTGTTTTTTTTTTTTTTTTTGCGGGAATCCTCAAGACATGTTGAGTCAATACCTTGACGACGTAAAACTGATTCATCATCATTTTCAAAGTTTTCCATGTCTTCAAACGCCGGTAACCCTTTTGAGAACGGGGGAATATTCATACACGTGTCTTCATCTTCTTCTTTCGAATCTTCAACGTTTCTTGGTTTCAAATGTACTACGAGAGATATTCCGGATTAGCCGGACCGGTAACGTAAAACACTTGAGCCGCGAGCAACACCAAGATGAACGAATCATTGGCATATCTGAGCCGTCTAAAGTCAACAACCGTAATCCCTTCATTGTCAACTTTTACATGGTTACTGTCCGCCCATTCGCACTTAAATAATAGTACTCCGAAGCCACAGTAGTCAAGTTCTAAAATATCATGTACGTAGCTGTAGTAATCCATAAAACCGTGTACGAGATTCTTGTCCTTCGAGGATGCAACATTCACGCAATCCGCACCATATGTCACATTACTATTTTGAACAAGGTGTTTCTCTTCTCTTTCTTTCGTGTAGAATGTGTACCCGTTAACATACCACGACGTGTACCTTGTATTGTTTGATGAAGGCCCTCTAGATATCTTCATAAGCGTCTCGGAATGTCCACTTCCATAATTCACACATTCTTTGAGCCACTTTGGAAATGTTAGGTTGTGTTCTTGTTGTAACCATTTTTCATTACGGCCGTTTTTAGGGTGGAGTAGTTTCAACTCCCTCAAATGTTCATCGATAAACGGTGACAGATCATCAAAATTGTGTACAACATGTAGAACTGCTTGATCCCAAAGTTTTCGGTCTACTTTGGAAGGGGTTCCTGTGTACAAAAACAATAGAACTGGCTAATTTCTCTGAGCAAAACTCAACCGACTCCTTTGCAATGTAGCTCTCAATAATGCTCCCCTCTGGCCGATTAGAGTTCTTCACGTAACCTTTCAAGACTTTCATATAGCGTTCAATAGGATACATCCACCATAAAAATACGGGTCCGCATAACTTCAATTCGCGTACTATATGAACTGTTAAATGGATCATGATGTCAAAAAATGCGGGTAGAAAGAACTTCTCAAACAAGCATAGAGTCGTAACCAAGTCTTCTTGCATCCGATCAAGATCTTCGGCGTCGATGGTCTTGGAGCAAATTGAGTTGAAGAAATCGCAAAACTTCGATACGGACAATCTAACATCATTTTTGAACAACCCCCACAATGCAAGAGGTAATATTTGTTGCAGCAACATATGACAATCACGAGTCTTCATTCCGATAAGTCTGCAATCCTTCAAAGATACAAACCTAAAATGTTGACGTAATAAATACATATGGGTTTAATTACATATTTATAATAAATTTGGTATTTACGAATACAAACCTACGATAGTTAGATGAATGCCATTCGGGAACTTTTATCGCAGCAAGCCACTCGCATAATGATATTCGCTCCGGTTTACTTAAACAGGTCTTTGCTGGTGGTAAATATGTTTTTTTTCCTTGCTCCTCGGGATGCAAAACTACTTTTCATCTCCAATTCAACGAGATCCAAACGAGGTTTTTTACTGTCCTTTGTTTTGCTTTTTTGCTCAAGCAAAGTTCTGACAATCGATTGGGAGATATTTTTATCGATGTGCATTACGTCCAAACAATGACGAACGTGATGCGACTTCCAATACGGAAGGTCATAAAAAATAGATTTTTTATGCCATGAGTTTTGTACAAAGTCCTTTTTTCCTTTCCGATCTCTTTTTCCAAGAACCTCGAAAACAATATCTTTAGCAGTTAAGAACTCGTAGACACCTTCGCCTAACAAAATCTTTGGAGCGGATTCAAAGCATGTACGGCCATCAAACACTTTTTCTGCTTTCTAAATGGGTGATTAAGTGAAAAGAATCTCCGATGATTGAGATAAACTGTCTTCCTTCCATGCTTCAACCAGATCAAACTTGTCTCTTTAATGCAAACAGGATAGCCGTATTTTTATTTAAACGAGTACCCTGACAAGTTCCCGTAAGCTGGAAAATCATTGATTGTCCACATTAACATAGCTCTTAAGTTGAAAGCTTCTTCACAGTGGCCATCCCAGGTCCCAAATCCTTTGTCCCATAAAATATTCATATCATCGACCAAAGGTGCCAAATAGACATCTATATCACTACCTGGTTGGTGTGGCCCCGAAATAAAAAGCGTCAACATCAAGAACTTTCTCTTTATACAAAATTTCAGAGGGAGATTGTAGTTCACCAGTATCACTATATCGAGTACTCATGGTACCGAAAGGGTTCATTCCATCGGTGGCCAAAGCAAGACGCAAATTCCTCGGATCGAAACTGAATTCTGGATATTGCGCATCAAAATCCTTCCATTGCACCGCATCAGCGCGATGTCTCAACTTACCATCATCGATACGTTTCTCAGAGTTCCAAACTAAATTTTTTGCATGACCGGCTTTCTCGAACATGCGACGTAAACACGGAACGGGAGGGATGTACCATAAAACCTTGCAGGGAACTCCTTTGACACTGTTGTGAGGAATTTTACCCTTCTTCCACCTTGACTCTTTGCAAACAGGACAATTATCTAAGTCTTCGTGTTCGTGCCTATACAACACACAATCGCACGGACACGCATGAAACTTCTCGTACTTCATACCTAACAAGCCTAACGTCTTACGCGCATCATACATACTTAAAGGCACTTTGTTACCTTCCGGTATTACTTCGCTGAGCTTGTCCAATATTAAGGAAAAACTGGTATTCGTCCTACCACCTGATGCCTTTAAATTAAACAATTTCACAAGAAATGACGATTTCGTCGTATTACCCATACACCCATCAAACAACGGTGAATCCCCATCATTCACCATAGACTCTAACAATTCCGGCCGGCCAACTAAATCTTCTTCAATTATGCCTTTCATCATTCTGTGCCTAGTGTGACAATCATCTTCAACATTATCGAAGCTTCTTGCATTAAAACTTTCACGAATTTCTTCACCTTGGTAGGTCCAATGATCATAACAATTCATAATCCCGACTGCAAGCAAATGAAGTCAAACATTTTTCAAAGAATTCGACTTATGATTTCCATATTTAACGCAAGGACACCGAATGCCTTCCCTAAGACTTGAATGCGCTCTAACAAATTCATAAAACGCATCTAAACCGGTCTTATAAACTTTGGTCTCCCTATTCATATTCATCCAAGCTCTAGATTCCATACTGAATAATGAACTAAAAAATTACCTTCAAGTGTTGAAATCGAACCGGTAACTAGTAAGAGAAACTCGACTGGATTTTTTTTCTTAAAAATTATTATTGGATAATTAGAGTGGGTTTAGAGTTATACATTTAGGAAAAAATCTTCTAAATGTCGAAAATGACGTATATGCCAAAAAAAAACAGCGAACACGAGCCGCGGTATACATATATTTACCGCGGTAATAAAGGGTCTAAGCAAAATATCGCGTTAATAAAACCGTTAACTCCACAATAATATAAAACACTGTACATTAATAAAATAGAAATCACATCGTTACAACGTCAAACACCGTACATTAATAATAGAAATTACATCGTTACAACAAAAAAAACGTCTGTAGTAAAATAAAAATTACATCATTACATCATCAATTGACAGCCAACATTAAATAAACACCTCAAATTAAAATTAAAAACATTACTTTAAACATCGTTAGACCTACGACATTTCTCGGAATGACGACGTAGTGGATTTGTTCGTTGTTTAGAACTTTAAATTCACAAGAGCACCTTTTGCATCTTGCCTACCGATTTAAATCATCCGGATAATATACCGTATCGAAATCAGTTCCCCACAATATAGAATGTGGCCTACCGCTGCCAGGCCTTGTCAGAATTGTTCTCTCGACGATTCGTCCTCTTCCCGATGGAGTGCAAAGTGAGCCATCTAAATCAATTCGAGAAGGCTCGAATACTTCAACATCGCTTAGAGGATCGTCAGATCTAATTTCCACACCATCGTAATCTAAACGAAGACGAGAAGGCTTGAATACCTCAACATCGCTTAGAGGATCATCATCTTAACCAAGTCGACAAGGCTCGAATACTTCAACTTCGCTTGGAGTCAAGTACATATCCTTGTCAGAGCTTTCCAGACCATCATTTTCCAGCTCGGAGGAATCCCAATGAATAACCTGAAGCGTCTTATAAGTCGGATCCTCGATATTCCTCCAAGGAATTATGTTAGGCTTCTTTGAACGCTGACTATGACCGAAACGCCGATTTGATAATGAACCCGCGAGCTCCATATTATGATATAAATATCAAAAAATTGAAATATATGAAGGTGTGGAGGGTGATTTGTGTGGAGGGTCATTATTAGATTTACTTTTTCGTACATTATAGCTGTTTAAACAAAGTGGGGTGAATAAATGGTGAATTCAATGTTTTTGAAAATGTAACCATTTGAGTCTGTTAGAAAAAAAAAAAGCCTCGGCTTTGTTTCATAAGACTCGGCTCCGTTCATCATCACCTGAACCGCTTCGGCAAATACTTATCAAGCCTCGGCTCGGTTCATCGTACAATTGTTTTTTATAGATTGATTACACATATATATATATATAGTTCATGATATCTCATTATTAAAATTATGTAGTAAATTTATAAACATTTCATATGATAATTTATAAATTATATACTTTATAATATATATTAAAACGATATAAATTTGATGAAAATAAAATATATTATTAACTAAAATAGATTGTTGATTTGATGAAAGTATATAATTATGTTTATTACTATTGTTGATTATACCTATAATTAAAGTTATTTATTATAATGTATGTAATATCTTTCAAGAATAAACAAAAAATATTTATTTAATTAGGGTTTGTGTCGGTTTTTAGACATATTCGTACTATATATTGATGGATTGAGTCAATGCATGGGTTAAATTTTAGGTAGACACATGGGTTTAAATTTGTAACATTATTAATAAGTGGGATGGATGATTAATAAATAATTGATAACTGAAGAGACCCCAAAAATTGAGCTTGCCCAACTTCCCAAGGGCCTGAAGCATGCATTTCTAGGAGTTGACGATACTTTTCCTGTTATCATATCATCCAAGCTCGACGTCTCACAAGAGAAACGTTTAATAAACATGCTTCGTGAACATAAGCGTGCGTTAGGTTGGAACATTGCTGACATTAAAGGTATAAGTCTTCTGATTTGTTCCCATCACATTCATCTCGAAGAAGGCGCTGTTCCAAAACGAGACCCACAACGGAGACTGAATCCAACGATGAAGGAAGTTATAAGGAAAGAAGTCCTCAAGTTGTTGGATGCGGGTATCATATACCAAGTCTCAGATAGAAAATGGGTCAGCCCGACACAAGTGGTTCCAAAGAAATCTGGAATCACAGTTGTTGAAAATGAAAAAGGGGTTCTTGTCCCTACAAAGGTTGTGACGGATTGGCGTATGTGCCTTGACTATCGAAAGCTTAATGCCACCACCTGCAAGGACCACTTTCCTCTTCCATTCATCGATCAAATTCTTGAGCGGGTCGCTGGTCATCCTCTCTATTGCTTTCTCGATGGATATTCAGGATATTATCAGATAGAGATTTCTTTAGAGGATCAAGATAAAACCAATTCACATGTCCTTTTCGCACCTACGCTTTTCGCCGAATTCCATTTGGACTGTGCAACGCTCCGGCAACATTCCAGAGGTTCCTGATGAGTATGGTTAGCGATATGAAGGAGAAATGTATCGAAGTATTCATGCATGACCTGACTATGTTTTGAGATTCTTTCAACTCTTGTTTATCGAATCTACAAGCCGTTCTTCAAAGGTTCGTTGAGAAAGGTCTCGTGCTCAATTAGGAGAAATGTCATTTCCTGGTCTCATCCGGCATTGTACTTGGGCACGTAGTATCTGAAAAAGTAATCAAGGTTGACCAGTCAAAGATCGACCCCATATCCAAGTTGCCTACCCCAAAGAGTGTAAAAGACATTCGATCTTTCTTGGGACATGCCAGGTTTTATAGAAGGTTCATACAAAATTTCTCGTCTATCTCGCGACCATTAAACAACCTCTTGGCAAAAGACGCCACATTTGAATGGAAATCGGAATGCAAAAAATCATTTCAAACCCTCGTGGAAAAATTGACATCTGCCCTGTCATACAGTCACCAGATTGGAGTTTACCGTTTCAAATCATGTGTGATGCTAGTAACTTCGCGGTGGAGGCCGTCTTGGGTCAACGAAGGGAAGGAAAACCCTTTGTAGTGTACTACGCAAGCAGAACTCTTGACAGCACTCAGATGAACTATTCTACTACTGAAAAAGAGTTGCTTGCTGTAGTTTTTGCACTAGACAAATTTCGCGCATATTTGATTGGTTCACCTATCACGATCTTCACAGACCATGCCGCTCTTAAGTATGTTTTCTCTAAAAAGGATGCTAAGGCGCGCCTCATTAGGTGGATCCTTCTTTTGCAGGAGTTTGACTTGACCATCAAAGACAAGAAAGGAGTCGAGAATGTTGTGGCTGACCACTTATCTCGACTTGACTTCACCGATTCATCTGATGGCTCAAAAATTCAAGAAAATTTTCCAGATGAAAACCTTTTTGCCGTCATTACGATGCCTTGGTATGCTCACATAGTTAGCTATCTAGTGACAGGTGACCTTCCATCTGCATGGAGTTCACAAGACAAACGTAAGATTTTGGTCGAGGTACGAAATTTCTATTGGGATGAGCCATATCTATACAAGTATTGCCCCGATAAAATCATGAGACAATGCACTCGTGAGCACGAGGTGATGAGTTTCTTAAAAAAATTTCATGATGAAGCTTGTGGTGGTCATTTTTCGATGAAGAAAACAGCCGCAAAAATCTTACAGTGTGGCCTTTATTGGCCCACTTTGTTCAAAGACACTGTCCGCTATTGTCGTTCTTGTGAAAGATGTCAGAAGTTAGGAGATCTTTCTCGCCGCCACATGATGCCGTTGAACCCAATTCTTGTCATCGAAGTATTTGATTGTTGGGGGATTGACTTCATGGGGCCGTTTCCACCTTCTTCGGGCTATCTTTACATCCTGCTCGCCGTTGATTATGTCTCTAAGTGGGTAGAAGCTACACCATGCCGCTCTAATGATAATACAACTGTGATAAAGTTTTTAAAAGAAAATGTGTTATCTAGGTTCGCCACTCCCCGTGCAATCATTAGTGATAAAGGCACCCATTTCTACAACCGTTCTTTCCAGTCAGTTATGCAAAAGTATGGTGTTATTCACAAGGTGTCAAACTCCTACCATCCACAGACAAATGGACAAGCGGAATTAGCAAATAGGAAGATCAAACAGATTTTGGAAAATACGGTTAACCTAGACCGCAAATTGGTCACTTCAACTAACTGACGCTCTTTGGGCTTACAGCACAACATACAAATCTATGCTTGGAACGTATCCCTATCGGCTCGTTTATGGAAATGCATGTCATTTACCTGTCGAACTTGAGCATAAAGCCTTTTGGGCTACCAAAGCCCTTAACTTTGACATTTCGGCAGCTGGGATAAACAAGAAGCTTCAATTGTCGGAACTTGAAGAATTACGAAATGACGTATATGAAAACTCCAAGATCTACAAAGCGAAGATGAAAGCAGCTCATGACAAGCAGATATTGAGAAAGAATTTTGAGCCAAATACACGAGTTCATCTTTATAATTCTCGTCTACATCTTCACCCTCAAAACTTGAGATCTAGATGGATTGGCCCTTATCTGGTGCAGAGAGTTTTTCCGAATGGCGCCATCGAAATCAAAGATCTGTCAAAGTCAATGGCCCACGCTTGAAGAACTACATTGATCGACTACCTGAGCCCGAAGAGATCACTCTTGTTGCACCCGTGTACTCACATGAATGACTGGCCGACGCCGTATCCTTTTTTACATTTAAAAAAAAAATTATGCATTTTCTTTTCACCTTTATTTTGTTTTGTTATCCCGTCTTTTTTGTTTTAGTATTTCTTTTGCAGATTCTCGGACTCATCGCTTTGCGTGATTGATCGTCACCCAGGTGTTTTCTTTCCCTTATCTCATCTATAATTCATTTTTAAACATTGAGGACACTGTTTGATTTTGGTTGGGGGTGGTAAGCATATTCAAGTCGTGTTTAGTCTTTAGCTTCATGCTTAGATAGTGTTGCTCAAAGATTTTTTTTTTCAATTTGACCTAAAGAAAATGAAATCACATTGTTTATTTTGAATCAAATATTTTCACTGACGCTACGAAGAAACATTTTCAGAGTTTTGTAACTTGATCACGCACTAAACCTTGTGGAAAGATGGCTGTTAACACATTTTGGCTAATAGGAACTCCTAAGTTTAGGTACACCCTTACTGAGAGATACATTTGTGAGTTTGAGAGAACAAGTTTTTCAACTTCCATTGATCTTTAGAATTGGCATAAATCACAACTCGGAACATCATGGTTTGTGGTTTGTTAGACATATGCTGGAGGGATGATTTTTAGTCAACAAATGAAGTCACTGTTTATATAGCATCTATTATCATCCTTGTAAAAGTCATGCACACCAAAACAAAAACAAAACAAAAAAGAAAAAAAAAGATAATCAATGAAAAATCTCTGTCTGTATATAAAAAGAAAAAGAAAAAGAAAAATACATATCTCAAAAAAAAAAAGTGAAAAAGTATGACTTCTTTGTTTGAAAGGCTCTCATTTATAACAGTGATTAATGCGTTGGCTAGTTTGAAATCCCGAAAGTTGGTCTGTGGTTTGAATGGTTGGATGTTTCGAGTGACTTGATTAACCTATCTTTTTATCAATGATTGTTTAATTGCTTGTCCTAAATATTTGTCTCCTCATTTGAGCGAAATTGATCTATCTATCCGACTCCATGAGCGAAACCCTTCACACCCCAAAAGATACAAAGAAAACCCGTGAGGAAATGGAGTCGAGGCCTATGCTTAGTGTGTTTCTTGAAGCCGAATGTGTTATGGTTTTTGGTACGAAGGTATAGGTTTAGCACACACAAACAAAACCCTGGAAGTTGTGACTGACATAGCCTTGGTGAATTTTTTTGAAAATGCTTACTAACCTTAATGATTCAAATATTCGGGTGACATTGTAATTGATTTCTTAGACAAAACTATTTTCGCTCAAATTGCTAGAGATTAGCAATAAGCTAGTTGGGGGTTGTGATAAGTACCGAAAATAGCTATTGTTATATAGTTTAATTGTCAATAATTGTGAGATTATAACAATAAAACTATGGTAATTATCCTAATAACGTCACGAGACACGTTTGAGATTAATCCCCTTTATTTTACCTATTTGGCTTATATTTAACTTGTTTTTATTTGAATTAATTTTATTATTGATATTTTTTAGGAAACAAATAAGTAAAGCAAGGACTTTTGGAGTAATTAACATAAGGAAAAGCCAAGGATCAAGAAGTCCATGAGTGTGTAGCATCGAATAAGAATCACCAAAACAAATCTTGCTGCATGTGGGACCCGCGAAGAAAAGTCAAAGGATCAAATCCATTTAGAAAAGAAGAATTAGCCCACAAAATCAGCAACGGAAGGCAATATTAGAGCACTATAAATAACACGTATTAGGGTTACGAAATTCATTCACAATTCGAGAGAAAATACAGAGAGCAAAGGCAGAGAGTTTAGGGTTTAGAAAGCTCCTTCTTTTCATCTAGCTTGGAGTTATGATGTCAAGCTCCGGCTAAGCTCTCAGACACGGCTAAGGAAGAATTTTATTATCAAGTTTTTCGTTATTAAGTTTTAATGTAATTATTCTTCTAGTTTTGCTATGTTCAAGATGTGTTTAGTTTTTCGGTTTATGTGTTATTATTCTTCATATAGATTCAATCATGTTTTTTCTATGTGATTTTTATAACGCATCTTTCCACTAATCGTTTCACACTTTTTCATATCAACACTATATTAGAGATTTAATTAGTATTATTATTAGTAACTTTTTAACAAGATATAAAAGGATTCCCGAAGATTTGTCGTTTTTCTATAGTTTAATTCTCAATTTTGTTTTTAGTATTTTCTATTCATCTCAAAATATTATTTTTATTATCTATAACGTTACCGTTTGTTATTAGATTCCCTTTATTTCACTTCTTCGTGGATACGACTCCGCTTTCCTTGTGCTACACACGACCGCTTAGCGAGAGCACAATTTGAGCGTGAACAATAATAAATAAGTAAAAATTTGTGTTATATATATATATAACTTCGCACGATAATACAATCAAATACGAAACACCAATATATAATTGGCAACAATATGTAGTACTATGTATATAGAGGATTAAGGGTTTAGACAATTTTTGAAACTTAAACGGCGGTTTATAATATAAAATGAAAATATAATTGATTATATAGTGTATGAGATCGGAGAAATTTGAATAGGGCCGGTTGTACAAGCGACTGTCTCGAAGAGAACTTGTCTACTTAGCCGCGGCTTTAGTAAAACGCCAAGCTTTAGACACACATAACCAAGAACTAAAGTGATTAAGGCGCGGTTTTACGTTACTATACCGTGGCTCTTTTCATCATCTAACATACGGACCTCGGCTCATTTATTAAAGCCGCGGTCATTTGTGCATAAGATCATAAAATTATTGGCAGTTCGTTCTATACAATCGCGGCTTAGTATAATATACGCCAGGGCAACGATATACAATTGTTTTTATAGATTAATTACATACATATATAGTTCATTATATGACATTATAAAAATTATATATGTAGTAAGTCTATAGATATTTCATATGATCATAATTTATAAATTATTAATTTAAATAGTTAAAATATATACCGAGCACAATTTAAATTTGATGAAAATAATAGAGTATATATATATTATTAACTAATATCGTTGATGTGATGAAAAAGTATATAATTATACATACTATTAACTATTGTTAACTATATATACGTATACACATCGTTATTTATCAAAATTTATGTATTTATCTTTCAATATATTTAAAATTGATTTAACTAAGGTTTTGGCCGGTTAATTTAATGTAAATATATATATATATACATATATTGGTTAATTACTTGACGGAGGGTTAAATTATAATGTATATATAATACACAATACAATTAGTACATGGGTTTAATTAACATTATTAATAAAGGGCGTGCTGGATGATCTATATATACATAAATAAAGTAATTAGTTGCGTTATATATATATATATATATATATATAACTTATCTGCACGATTACGAAACTAAACAAAACAAAATTAAGGTTTGTGACAATTTTACAAACTTAAAACCGTGGTTTATAACTATATAAATTGAAAATATAATTGCTAGTGTAAGAGATCGGAGAAATTTAAACGGGGACGGTTGTACGAGCGATTGTCTCTTAAGGCAATTGTCCACTAACCCGTGGCTTATAGTTACACACAGGGGTTCCATGCGAAAACGCCATGAAGATATAAGAGTAGACCGCAGTGTTGATATAAATGACCGAGGCTTGTTTAGCTAAACCGCGGCTTTAGGGTTTAGGTTTCAGGGTTTGAACTTGAAAATTAAATGTCACACTAACCTCAAACCCTAAGTAGCTTGACGCGACATTAATATAATAGCCGCGGCATTTTTCTTAAACTCATAACACTCCGTGTTACCAACATAGAGATGAGTTAGTATAGCGGCACGGTGTAGTGAAAGCCGAAGTTATTGCTTATAAGCCTTTGCTCATGGAATCGATATTGCGGTTACAGAGAGAATAAAAATGCTGGAGATCGAGCGGGTTAAAACCAATCTTTTCACTTCCAAAGAAAAATTGTAATTAGACCATGCTTTTCATTCATACCAATGAAATGATCCTTAAACTTAGATACTACGAATATAGTACAAAGCTTACACTTATATATTAAACATTAATCTTACAATCTAATTTATGCAAAATAAACATTGATTTTTTTTATTTCAACAACCAATAAGACACAATCATTAAGACTATGAAAATAATTTTTTCCAGCTTATGTTGATCAAAATCCCTTGATGAACGCCCCCATCTTCATGTATTTCTTCAACGATAGGTGGGTCCAGACACTCAAAATAACCACATCCTCCATTGCGCTAAAAATACAGTAATGCGAGCTCAAAAAGACTAACACTGAAAAAATAACACAAACGTTTGAATATTTACCAGTTTTGTGGAGCACGCCGTAAACCTTCTACCAGGATTCGCGGTCATCTGAGACGTTCGAATCTTACATATTCCGCCGTAACCGTAAGTCTGCTAACAAGACCAGATTCTATTCTCGTCGTCCATAGCTCGTCCTTCAAAAAAAATAATGTGGGATTGTGTGCAAAAATTGGGGGCCAAATATTGGTTTTATGACAGACAGATAATTCAATTTCGAAACTCAGTACTTAAGCCCCGGTTATAATGGTTACAAAGCCTCGCTAAGACCGCAAATGCAAGATTTGCAATACTGAGACCCGCCTTTTTTTATTACAAGCCGCGGTTTTTGGTTTTAATTACAAACTTGCTTAATTTTGTCTGTTGAGAAAACCGCGGCCCTTTGTTAATTCAGCTGCGGTTAGTATCAACAAGTTTTATTCAAATGACTCTTTTGACCATATGCCGAAGCTCTATATATTATTATCCGCGGTGTTGTTCATAAGTTTACCAAATTTCCAGAAAAAGATGAATTCATACAATTATATGTGTTTTTTATTTATTTCTTGGGTATTTATAATAATGTGAATTTCATATACACAATGCTAATATAAATAATGTTGTGTATTTAATATATACACGGGATTAAACACGATATTAATAATGTGGAACAGTAAACCACAAACTTGTAAGTACGATAAATACACATTAATATACGGTTTTCAAAATACACAAATAGTGTTTTCAAAATAATAAACCCCTAAACATAATAATATTATTTTTAAACATATAATAAAACCGTAAACATAAATAAAGCCCTAACCACGGGCACAAAAACTAATATTATTTTTAAAATAACGCTATTTATACTTACTATATATATATATATTTATTTTTACAAACTACTCCTTGTTCTCGTTCTCGTTCCCCTTCTAATTTTACTTCTCAGCTTCTTTGTCCTCCTCTCTCGGCATGTTGTTCCCTGTGTTTGTTTCTAGGACGATGTTGTCCATGATCAGCACTTCTTGCACGATGGTTGTGTGAGCATCTTGCACGTTCTCCTGGCTCGGCATGTTTTTCGCTGCGTTTGTTTCTAGCACGATGTTGGTCAGCACTTCTTGCACGATGTTGGTGTGAACGTTAGCTGCGTCGCCTGGTTGCTCGATATCTTCAACGGTCAACATAATGTCATCGGCCGTTTCCATGCTAACGCTGGTCTGAATGTTAGCTGCGTCGCAAGGTTACACTAATATGTTTTCAATGGTCGTCACTGGTTCATTGGGTTGCACGCTACCGTCAGTATCAATGCCGGGTTGCACGCTACCGTCAGTATCAACGGTAAGCACTGTTTCCTCGGGTACGTGGCCGACAGCTTTATGGCTCTAGCCCTCGTCCACGCCCGCTTCATGCGTCGTGTTCTCACACTCATTTCAATTAGCATTGGATAACTCGTCATTGTCTAGCCAAACCAAAACGGCAACAGGAACTCCGACGATACTCGGCTGGACACTCGAGAAAGCTCATCTTGTTCTCTCCAACCCCGACAATATATGTCATTATGGCTTTAAGATTGACGGCCAACATTCTGTCGATATTCACCTGAATATAAGCGATTAATCAATTAAAATAACACGCAATTATAGATTAATACAGATTAATAAAAAAAAAGTATATTTAACTTACTATATTTCTCCGAGTGAGCGGCGTCCTACGTGGCGGAGCAACTATCCCCTCTTTCAGTGATGGAGACCCGTGGATGTAAGTATCCCACCTGGTTTGATCATGTTGTCGTTGCGTGATGGGCAGTCGGCTTTCATGCAAAGCTCGTTGATCAACATCGGGTACGACAATGAGTTCTTCCCGCATTCGTACATGATGTTGACAATGGTGTTACAAATAATTTGACCGATATTAAAGGGAATTCCTTTGATGGTTGAATATAATATCAACTCCATTTCTAATGTCACATCTGTATAGTGAAGTTTCGGGACGAGACAGGAGTGGAGGAAGTATCCCGATTCAGTTTAAACCTTTTACGAGTCTTTGTTCTCGTCTGTGTGAGGACGCCAAGTACTCCCCTCCGTCGTCAACGTGGCCAGGATATCGGCTAAATCAGGTTCCTGCTGGTTACTAAGATAAATCTTGTATGCGTCGTGCTCTTCGGGAATTTCGGGCATGCCGGAATGCGATCTCCAGAGAGATCATCACCCTAAATTTTTGGACTATCACACAATTTTCCACGATGGTGTCAGACAAATTCGAGTAGATTTCCTTCTTCATGTCTATGCTACCCTCTACTATCGGGTGTCCAGAAAAATTCATCCATTTTAAAGACCGTATAATGCTCGTGATGCGCTCAGCCTCGTTCAAGATTTTTTCATCAAGCGGCAATGCGAAACCTCGCTCCTCGCATAACACCCTCGCAGCGAGTCGCGCGTACTGTTTGCTCGACCTTATACTCGTGAATTTTCTTTTATTGTACTCTTCTGCGGGTACCTCGAACATCGATGCCGAGGCAATGGCTCGTCCTGCAGTGGTTTTCCGTCGCTTATTTGCTCGAAGAGGAATATTGAAATCTACAAACACAATCCGCAAAATCTATTAATAAACAAAACACATTATTACTAGAAATGGATTAAAAAAACACAAATAAGTACACAAATTAATAAAAGTTAATTAATAAATCTTAACACATACATTTATAAACCAAAAAATACTAATCACAAATAAAACTGACAAATGAATAATTCCTCGACACTATAGGGCTATCGCTATTAAGAACAAAGTTAAGATATTCTTGTTCTGAATGGGTAAATACTAAACACAAATTAACTCAAAACACAAATTAGTGGACCAACAAACATAAAACAAAAATTAACAACAGTTTTTAAAGCGATAAAGACACCAAATAAGTTGTTCATTATAAACATAAAGAAACCGACAAACATAATTTATCGAACACTTGGCGTACACAAATTGAAACTCAAATTTTATTTTAAATTTTATACCCCAAAATGACTATAACATAAATCAAAACAAAAATATCAATTCCAGAACTATATAAATATAAAAAAATAAAAAATAAAACCAAATTTTCGCACAACTATCGACTAAAAAATCAAACAAAACCAAACCAAACAATATATATCACACATTTCCGGCGAATGTGACGGGGCACCGACGATGGTGGGTTTGACGACGATGGCGGGAAAGGCCGCGGCTCCGTGGACAAAGGGTTCAAACAGGGGTGCTTAGGGCTTTTACGGTTGGATGTAAAATTGAAACATACAAAATTCGAAGTGGGTAAAGTAAAAGAGTTTAACAGCGGCTTTTGGATATAACATACCACGGTATAATAGCTAAACTTAAATAAAACGACGCTTGATGATAAATCTCGTTTTATCGACAACGACATGTCGTAAAAATGGTCGTCTAATATAGACAAGCCGCGACCAATATAACAAAAATGGCGGCGACGTATAAATATTATAAATTAAATTAATTATGTTTGAGTAATTAATTAAATTAAATATGGATGTTATTTTCGGATAAATAACATTAATGAATTATTTTAATTCCTAAATTAAAATATGGATGATAATTCTTTTAAGAATGATATCAATTTCTTTTTTATTTAATTTTCATAAATAATTATTAATGGGCTTATTATATGAAGATAATTCCTAGAGAATAATTATAATTAACATATAATAATAATTATTCATCGATCATAGATATAATTTATTATAACCTATTTTCATAACCCTTGAACATTATAGCCGAGGTTAGTTTAGACAATAGCCAAGGCTTGAAGCGAAAACACTAATATCTCGGTACTGTAACCACGATTCTCAAGATGGATGGCTATCGAATAATTAAGTGGTATAAAATAACCCTATAAAGTCCGAAACATAGCTAATGATGGCTAAAACACAGGGAATAGTGAAAGGATGATGACAAATCCATCCCTTATCACATCAACCTCGACATGATGGAGGGAGGCGCAATTGCAAACCACACGATAACCCAATCAGAGTCTTACACGTGACTAAGCATGCAGAGAAACTGAAAACCCAACGAACTACTTCACTTAGAGCCGCGGTTATGTGTAATATTAACCGCGATGGGGTAACCAAACGTCGCTTTTGACCGACTTTACAGGGCACTAGTTTCACCCAATTTTCCATTTCACCATCTTCCTGTTAGTTTCTTCAGCTTTCTCTTCTCTTCAAAAAAAAAAATAATGGAAAAAACTCTACCTAATCTTCCCGAAGACCTCCTGTTCTCCAAAATTTTAGCATAACTCCCAGCGAAACCACTGATGCGATTCAAGAGCGTCTCTAAAACCTGGCAGGCTCGTATATCTGGCGATAAGTCGTTTATCGGTGCTCACTGAATCTGTCATCGGGCCAAGAACGGGCCAATCCTGATTGCCCTCGCTGAACGGGCGTTGGAAATGTTTGTATTGATGTTGATCAATGATGAAAGGGTGCGGAGAATCCTTGTGATACATCATAACCTTGTTAGCCGAGTCATGCAAATGGTGGGCTCCTCTAGCGGATTGGTCTTCCTGAGACTGGGGTAGGACGAGCTGACGCGATTTGTGCTTTAGAATTCGACGACTCGGGAGGTGAGACATCTTCCGGTTCCACCACCATATTCACCCTAGTTTGA
This sequence comes from Parietaria judaica, assembly GCA_954871525.1. Classification (NCBI taxonomy): domain Eukaryota; kingdom Viridiplantae; phylum Streptophyta; class Magnoliopsida; order Rosales; family Urticaceae; genus Parietaria; species Parietaria judaica. Next base: position 62,223,956 of record OX940860.1, read on the forward strand.
GGAACTCCACGTGGCGTTAGGTTTCGAACACGACGTAATGACCAACAACTACAAGGTCGTCCGCTTGTGCCTCAGCAAGAAGAGTCATCCGTTTGTATGCATGCAAGTGTTCGACAAAGGCGGGATCGCCTGGTGAAATGTTCCAGTGCCTCTAAGTGTGCCAGTGTCTATGTCTGAAGGATGGCCAGTACCAGAAATGGCCATGGTTGACAGAGTTCTTCACTGCGCCTTTCAGATTCAAATCGAGCCTGAGGAGAAAGCATTTGTTTCCGTCGACTTTCGGGACGAGGTGCTTCGTCTCGACTTGGTGGGGACGGATTTTCCAACGGTAATAGAGGACCCGGCAATTGTCCGAACGTGGCAGCAAGCTTGGGCGGAGCGGCACAGGGTATGCGTACATAGTCCTAATGAGTTCGTCGAGAGTATCGCTTCTTTGCTTTGATGTTTTTTCTATTTCCTAATTATAAGGTAGCTATTTTGTATTTTCATGTTTTATGCATATTTCGTCCTATTTATGCAGTGTATATGGAACTGCACCACCATGTAGGTGGTTTTTAATTAGCTTAATTGCGGCTTTTTTTCGTAATCATGAATATATAATATATATTTATATATATCCGAATGTTGAAATTTTGGCATGTTGTTTAGATTTTCGAATGCGATGTACATATCCAAACTAACGAAATTTACGGTTATCACTGATTTCGATCTTAATCACCGAACTACTGTTGAGAAATTGTGTTATAGGGTTCAGTACTTTTAAACAAAAATTGCAAAATAATAAACTTATAGTGTGTTTTGATGTTTTTTCTCTTTTTTTCTCCTAGTTATGTAATAGTATATATTTTTATGTTTAACGCTAATTTATTCCTATGTTTAAAAATGTTTGTACTAGTATATACTACGTAAGAGTATATATTATATGTTCAAAAAATGTTGGTTTCCAGTTATAACCTCAGTACATTTTACACGGACCGCAGTTAATGTGCTTGTGGTTCGCATAATAAAAAATATTGCGGCACATATATGGCCAATTACTCTTTTACCCTTTGTTTGGTTGCATAAAAGCTAAACGCCGCAGTGGCGTTCATAAAGTCGCTAAAAACCCATGATAACAGCCGCAGCTTGATGAAGATTAATTCGACTAAGCTCTCTTTTGCTACATAAAGCCGTGGCTATAAGTATTAGAGGTTATGTTCCAACATATTAATGTTTCTGTGACGTCATAGATATTGAATTTAAACCTCGGCTTTATTAGAACAGTGCCGCGTTACTAAATTAACATTGATATTGTAATGAAGTAAACACACGCCGCGGCTAACCGTAAATATAGAGCGCGTCGGGTAGTTCAGCAAGCCGCGGCTTAGGTATGTAAATTCTCTAAAAACCTATGATACAGCCGCAGCTTGATGAAGATTAATTTTGTAAAAACATGTCTCGGTATGACCGTTATATTAAACTATCGATCGTTACTTTAAGCCGCGGTTATAAACCTTAGATATTGTATTTTGTACCTCGGCTTAGTTAGAAACCGCCGCGTTACATATCGTAACGTCGATAAATGTAATGAAATAAACAAAAGTCATGGCTTTACTTAAATAAAGGCCGCGTCAGATAGAAATATAAGCCGCGGTTTAGTTTTATTTTTGGGTGCTTTCAGACAACACGATTGCTTCGTTGTTTTCTTACCATAAATCGCGGTGTTCTGTTAAGAACAACCGCGGCAGTGGTGGAGATTATCAATGATAAACCAACGTTACAAAGACATTGTGGTAAGTGAAGTGAGCCGCGACTTGGATGTTACACGGCCGAGACTTGTTTTAATTATCCTCATTCAAGCACGCTTTTTTAAATTACGCCTTGAGGACTTGGTTGAAAGTTAAACACTGCGGACTTTAGAATAACAAGCCACGGTTCCGGTGTACAAGAAGCACGTTTCATGAGGTTTTCTGGAAAGCGTGTGGTGTTATAAACTATTTTTACTAGTGGAGACGACAGACCCAACGCGCACGTGAAGGCGTTCAGAATCTCGACGGGACGAATAAACACGCATGGACCAGAGCAAGAAGCCATCACGTGTCATTTGTTCTTCGACAGCTTGCAAGGATCGGCCCTGGAATGGTTTGCCAGGCTTCCCTCCAACTCAGTCAGCTGCTTCGACCACCTCGTCACACACTTCATGCAACATTATTCATGGTATGTGCAGAACGAGGTAAATATAACTGCCATGTGGCTACTAGAGTGGGGAGAAGGAGAAGCCCTCTGGATGTTCATCCAGAGATTCAAAGATGTCATGGCCCGGGTTTCCGGACGGGATGACCGCGTCGCAATCCAAGCCTTCAAGCATAGCTTGTGGTTCGACGCACCTTTCAGAGAGGAGCTGATCAAGACGCGCCCATCGAAATTCATGCAAATGAAGGAAGAAAATGCGGCACTAGCCAAGAAGCATGGGACGAAGAACACAAGGAAGCAGCAGGAGAGGAGAGAATGCAGATACTACAAGGATAACCCTTCGGCGAAAGCAAGGGAGAAGAGGATGACAAGAGAAGGTCAGAAGCGGGTGGTCTACAACGTCGAGGAGACACGAGAGCCGGTGGAAGAAGGGGAGGAGCAAGGCCGGAAGATATGGCCCAAAGACCCGAACAAATACTGCAGCTTCCACAAGGCCTGAGGACACTCTATCGAGGAATGCATCAACCTGAAGAGGAGGCGCTTGTGAACAAGTGGACGAAGGGAAAGATGCGAGGACTAGACGTGGGAGACCCCTGAGAGCCTAGACCAGAAGATCAACAGCAACCCCGACGGGAAGAGACGTCACAAAGGAGCGGGGGCGGCAATGCGTTTCAAAGAAAGAAACTCCCCGACGGCAGACAGTAGTCCATCAGGTTGGTAGACAATCTGGCGATGACGAACCCTCGATGGTGAGAAAGAGAATCGAGATGATCATGAGAGGGTCATACCTGTGCGATGACTCCGTCAACAGCGTCAAGGCCTACCAGAGGAGGGAAAAGGACAACAATGGAGGCAACGCGGCAATGAGAAGTGTCAGCACATAGATAGCCTTCGTTGAAGACGACGCATGCGTCGACCCTCAGAACGACGCGCCGGCACTCTCGCTAGGTGTCGGAAATTGCAACGTCAATCGAATATTGGTCGACAACGGAAGCTTGATGGATGTTATCTTCCACAATGCCCTGAAGAAAATGGACATCGAGGGGATAGATATCTAGGGCAAGCTCAGGAGCGTCTCGGGATTCAACGGTGACATCGCGACGTCATTGGGGACAGTCAGACTGCCGGTATGCACTGCAAGCATCAAGAAGATGACAATACTGATGGTGTTGGATTGCCCGTCGCTTTTTAACATGATCCTCGGACGACCGTGGATCCACTCCATGACAGCCGTCCCGCCGATATACCACCAGAGCATCAAGTTTCCAGGAAAACGATGGAAGGTGAATGAAGTCAGAGAAAACAAGGACGCCTACGGAACTTATTACATGATGAGCTACAGAACGACTGCGGAAGAAGAAGATCGGAGGACGAAGGACCAGTTATAGCAATTATCGCCACCGACCCCCGAGGCCTTGACGCAGGGGAAAAGCGGCGACGAGGACACCAAACCTAGCAAGGAGAGAAGACAGGAGCACCAGGAGCAAGACCCGCGAGGAGAAAAGGGAAGACTGTGCTTGGAAGCGGTGGAGCATGTTTACGTCGACGAGGCAGATCCAAATCGAACCATCGGAGTAGGCCCAGGGCTCAATCTAGACGTCAAGAGTCAGCTGATCGAGTTCCTAAAGAAGAACCAGGGAAGCATCGCATGGTCCCATGAAGATATGCCGGGGATCAACCCATCGGTCATGGCGCATCGACTCAACGCCGATCCAAGCCACCGGCCGGTCAAGCAAAAGAGAAGGAAGCTGGCATCCGACAGGAACAAAATAATCAACGATAAGGTAGACAGACTATTATCAATGGGAGCAATCAGGGAGGTCAAATACCCTGAATGGCTGGCAGACATCGTTTTCATAATAAATAAGAATGGGAAATGGCGAGTATGTGTGGACTTCACGGACTTAAACAAGGCATGTCCCAAGGACAGCTTCCCATTGCCGATCATAGATCGTCTTGTCGAAGCCACCCACGGATACGAGTTGCTAAGCTTTATGGATGCCTACTCGGGATACAAACAGATCAGGATGCACCCGGAGGACGAGGAGAAGACGGTCTTCATCAGTGAAAGAGGAACGTACTGCTTGAAGGTCATGCCCTTCGGGCTGAAGAACGCGAGGGCAACCTATCAGAGGTTGGTCACCAGAATGTTCAACAAGCAAATCGGGTACACGATGGAGGTCTACATCAATGATATGGTGGTCAAGTCCCTGAAGGCGGCGGCACACATTGAGCACCTGGCGGAATGCTTCTAAATCCTCAACCAGCACGGGATGAAGCTCAACCCCGCAAAGTGCACTTTCGAGGTGGCCTCCGGAAAGTTCCTCAGCTATATGGTTACATGACGAGGAATAGAAGCCGACCCCAACCAGATTGACGCCTTCAAGTGCATGTCGTCACCCCGAAACAGGCAAGAAGTGCAAAAGCTGACCGGGAGGATCGCCGCCCTAAACAGGTTTATCTCACGCTCGACCGACAAAGGTCTCCTTTTCTACCAACTGCTACGGAACAACAAGAAGTTTGAGTGGACCGAGGAATGCAAGAAGGCGTTTCAGGAGCTAAAAGAATACCTCTCATTGCCACCAGTGATGGCAAAATCAGCGCCGGGAGAACCGTTGTACCTATACGTAGCAGTGTCAGACGCGGCTGTCAGCGGGGTGTTGGTCAAGGAAGACAAAGGACAGTTGAAACACATCTCTTACATGAGCCGGAAGCTCCTCGATGCGGAGAAAAGATACCCATAAGTGGAGAAGCTGGCTCTGGCCGTGTACGAGGCGTCGACGAAGCTGCGACACCACTTCCAAGCTAACACCATTGTCGTCATGACCGAGAGGCCAATACGATCCATCATCCACAGCCCCAACAAGTCGGGAAGAATGAGGAAATGGTCAATCAGGCTAGGTGCATACGACGTAGAGTACCAAGTTCGGACAAGTTTCAGCTAAGCGACGAGTCCGGAACTTGGAAGTTGAACTTCGACAGATCGGCCACGTCATTGGGATCGGGCATTGGAATCAGACTGGTCTCCCCGATGGGAGAAGTTATGGAGAAAGCATGCCGACTTAGCTACCGCGCCACAAACGACAAAGCACAATACGAAGCGTTCATCATCGGGATGCAGTCTGCCCTCGCGATCGGGGTCAAGTGCCTGGAAGTCTTCTCGGATTCCAAGATGATAGTCAACCAAGTTAAGGGGGAATACGAACAGCACGACAAGAGGATGGAGGCTTACGCACAGGTCACCGAAGCCCTCTCCAACAAGTTCGCATGCTCCAGCCTCGCCCAGGTGACGAAGGGATACAACACGTATGCAGACGCGCTGGAAAGGCTGGGTTCGACCACCGAGGCCGGGGCGCAACGGGCGATCACAATAGAGACGGTCGAGAAGCCCAGTATCCCGATGGAGGATAGAGCCGAGATGAAGAAGGTGAGAGTTGATGACGATAGCAAGCAGGATACAACGAGCGGTGCGAGGATCAACGACATCGAAGAAGCCGCCGAAGAACAAGAGGAAGATTGGGACGTAGTCGGCGACAACAAGGCCGACCACTGGTGGACCCCCCTCCGCAGGTACATCCTCGACGCCACCCTTCCCAAAGATCGACAGGAGGTGAGGAAGGTCAGCCCAAAGAGCTCGAGGTACACTGTCGTGCAGCAAAAATTGTACATACGAAGCTTCACCGATACATACGTGAGGTGTCTAGGAAAGAAAGAGGCTGGGTATGTACTGCGAGAGATCCACGGTGGAGAATGCGGAAATCATTCCGGCGGATGCTCACTGTTGCGGAAGACTAAGAGACAGGGTTTCTTCTGGGAAACCATGGTCGCCGACTGCAACGACCACGCCCGGAGATGTGATAAATTACAGCGCCAAGCCCTCTTCATCAACTGTCAAGCGGAGGAGCTCTCGACGGTCCCTGTCCTATACCCATTCAGGAAGTGGTCGATGGACATCGTCGGACCCATTCCCGTCGGTAAAAGGCAGAAGAGGTTTATGCTAGTAATAACAGACTTCTTCACTAAATGGAAGGAGACTGAGTCCTACGCTAGCATCAAGGACTCCCATGTCGATAGCTACATTTGGAAGAACATCTTCACCCGCTTTGGCCTACCGAGGGAGATAATCGCCGACAACGGATCCCAGTTCATCTGAAAGCGATTCCAGGACTTGTACAGACGTTGGAGAGTCAAGTTGAGCACCTTGATGCCTCGATACCTGCAGGGCAACAGAAACGCCAAGGCGGTCAACAAAACCATTACTGACACGATCAAGAAGAAGCTCAACGAGAAGAAAGGGTTATGGGAAGAAGAATTGTCGGGCGTGCTATGAGCTTACCGAACGACACCTTACTCGGCGACAAGAGAATCCCCCTTCGCCCTGGCCTTCGGAGTCGAGGTGGTGATCCCAGCAGAGGCCGGAATTCCGAGCCTCAGGTGGACCATGGCCCCGCATGACAAATAGGCCAATAGTCAGAGCTTGCGGCATAAACTTGACCATATCGATGAGAGGGGAGCAATCGAGCGTACACATCGCCAATTATCAGAACACGATAGCCCGCCACTACAACAAGAAGGTCAGGCCGAGGAGGTTCAAGGTGGGAGAAATGGTCCATACCTCGTAGTAGAAATCATCAAGTGGGCGTCTATGAGCTTCAGAACTCCGAGGGCGCAAAGGTAATGTGAAGTTGGAACGTAAGGCACTTGAATAAATATTACTAGTATCACGCCAAGCGTCCATGACACAGGTCGATAAGGAAGATTCCAATGGCTCAAACCCCTACGAACATGGCTGCTATGCCTCCTTGTAGTATTCATTACGTGTAGCAATTTTAGCATTGTCGAATTTGATATCCACTGCCACTACAATGAAATTGCCTCTGATTTTGAAATTAATGCCAACTTTCTTTTCTGAAACTCCCTAGCATAAAAAAAAAACACGGCACGGTATGGCCTAGGATAGACGGCGCAACGACGCCTAGACTAAAACTACCAAGGGCTCTTGGAACCTACCGCATCACCAGCAAGACCAGCGACGCCTACAAAAAATAAACATGGCAAGGTATGGCCTAGGATCGACGGCACAACGATGCCTAGACCGAAACTACCGGGGGCTCCTGGAACTTACCGCATCGCCGGGCCGGCAAGACCAGCGAGGCCTACAAAAAAAAAGAGAACATGATCGTCAATCCAATGGGCATGGGTCCGACGATGTCCATCGACCACTTCATGAATGGGTATGACTTAAACCTACCGCATCGCTAACAAAACCAGTGAGCCTACGACCGAAAAAACCGAGGGCTCCTGGAACCTACCACAAAGCCGGCAAGACCAGCGACGCCTACCAAAGACCCAAGAACTGCGAACAACGATTCCTTTCTTGGGGAGGGACAAACTACTCCGAACTAGGCGACGGGGGCCCCATGCCCAACCTTGGTGGTCACCCTAAGCACCAAAAGTCGACCACGTCGCAAGTGCGCCCAACAAGGCCACTTAGTGATCCTTGATCACGGCCATCGTGCCATCGATAGGGGACGTCTTATCGACGCGCTCGGACAAATATATATATATATATATGTGTGTGTGTGTGTGTGTGTGTGTGTGTGTGTGTGTGTGGATATATGTATATCAAACACCATCGCTGAAACAAAAGCGACTTTATATATTCATATTCCGAAATAATTACAGACTATAAAGACAGCTTCAAAGAAAAAGAAAAAAAAGTACAAGGGGCAGCTCGTTCGGCCGTGGGTGCTTCACTGAGTTAGATATATTATATATCTCAATCTGCGAGACACACACAAAAACTGGCGGCCAGGCGCTCTACTTCGATAAGTTAATGACGTCCTCGATGTTGCCCTCGAAAGACTGGATGGGGACCGACACTTCCTGCTCCGGAACAGGAGTAGACAAGGTGGAAACATTGGAGTCATACTCGTCTTGCGATGACGAGGTGACAAAAGGAGCTTGGCTCGTGCCCAGAGTTGCCAGCCGAGATTCGTCGACGGTCGGAGGATCATACGGAGACAAAAGAGGGGAGACGGGATCCTCAGCGGCTTTCTGCTCCCATTCTGCCACATCGCCAGTGTACTCCTCACAGAGAGCGTACCATCTCTCGAGACGCGACTGAAGTCTTTTGATCGTCGCGTCGGCAGGAAGGCCCTCGACCAAGATAATATTGGCTCGACACTCAGCAAGAAGGCGGTGGGAGTCAATAGACTCATCGAGCACGTGGTACCTCTCCAGCAGCCTATCAAGCTTGGCCTGGGTCGTCTGGAACAACCCCTGACGAGCAGCCTTCTCTTTGGCAGCCTCCGCTTGCGCCACCTCCAACTCCGCTACGAGCTTGTTGAGCGCGGACCAGGACTGGCCCAGCTGAGCGGACAACTCCCTGACCCGGTGAACAAGCGGATCCTCCTCGGCAGTAGGCGATCCCATGATCCCGCTAATCTGGGCGAGACGGTCAGACTTATTTCGGAGCCTCGTCTCGAGGGCCTCTTTGGCAGCACGGTGACGCTATCGCTCCTCCGCCAACTAGGCTTCAGCCAACCGACGAAGCTTCGCCTCTGCTTCAAGTTTGAAGTTTGCCGCTCATTGAAAACCGCATTCTTGACTGGGAGCTTGACCTCGGAAAGCTGCCCAAGACAAAGGAAGATAAGCCGATAAATAACCAAGGAAAAACGAACTCAAAAGGGCAAGGAAGTAAGCTGGAAAATCCCTACCTGATGACAAAGTTCACCCTCTCGATCCGCGAATTCGATGAGAGCCTCCCGCTCGAGGAGAAACAAATCATTCACCCGCGCCACGCCTCAAAGGAAATCGGTGACAAAACTGGCATAGTTGGCATTGTCGTCATAAGGATGCTGGGAAGAGCTCCAGAACTGGGTTCGCAAGGTCAAATCCTTGCAGGCGATGATGGAGAAGGCCGACCAATCCTTAGAGGATGAATCGGCGATAGGAACAAGGGGAAAGAGATCGGCAATGCCCGAACCACTAGAGGCGCGCGGACCCTCCGTGAAAATAGGCGTCGGCGGCCCAAACACCGACGACGAGTGAGAGGAGTGGACAGGAGAGAAGTCGGGAGGAGGAGATCTACCAACCCGAGAGGAAGACAGGACAAAGGCGGCCTCGGGCGATGAAACTACGTCAATGGGAGCCGTAGTCAACGGCAGGCTCTGCGCCGCTGGAGCAGCCCCCGTATCAGCGGCCGCTAGAGCCACGACCGCCACTGAATCTGTAGCCCGCTAGGTGGATGCATCGACGGGAGAGCCGGCCGAAGAAGAGATTACCTTTGCAGGATCAGCCAGAGCTTCGGAAGCGGGAGCGATCCGACTCCCACCAGGAAGCCGAGTGGCGTAGTTCTGAGGAAGGGGACCCCGAACGTCGGGAATAGAACCCAACGCTCACATGGGAGGAAGAAGACCGGATCGGCCCCAGCCGTGTTCGCCCTAGAATTTTGTTGGCCCTCCCCATATTCGCCGCACGAAAGGACGAGTAAACACACTCCCCACGCCCCCACAGGGCACAAGGCTGGAAAGTGAAGTCCAGGCCCTGAGGAGAGAAATGAGAGAACTCGCCGCAGCCAACAACTCAGATCCCGCCGTAAAGAGCATGGCAGAGGGAATCATATCCCCTGAACCGAGGATCTCGACGGGGATTTGCGATTCCCACTGAACCTCATCTACAACGGTACCAGCGATCCCACCTACCACTTTCTCCAATATCAATTTTCCATGCGGGTGAAGAAGTGTTCGCCCGCCACAATGTGTCAGGCTTTCTGCCTCACCCTCACCGGGCCCACCTTTGAATGGTACCAGTGGCTCCCCAAGGGGTCGGTCAAATCATTCGAAGAGCTGAAGGAACACTTCATCTCCCGCTTTGCGAGATCGATAACCCAACGCAAAGGGAAGTCATATCTATGGTCGGTTAAGAAGCGCAAAGGCGAATCTCTCTAGGCCTACTTAAAAAGGTTCACAGAGGAAGCTAAAAAGGTCATTAGCTACACTGACGACGACGTTGTCACTGCAGTGATTGACGGCCTTCGGATGGGCGAATTGTCACACTCCCTTGTCAAGAAATGGCCAGCGTCCATGGCTGAACTAATGGCAAGGGCGGCAGAAGACATCGCTGCTGCTTCATCAGCAGAAACCAGCTCAACCAAGACGAGCAGAGTCACATCAACGAAAAGAGTGTCAGCGACGAGCCTCAAAAGAAAAAGCAACGCCAAGCAGCCTGAATACAAAAGGCGACAACAGTGACCCAGTCAGGCGGAGAATTTTCAAAAAGATGCAAACTACACCCGGCTACGATCTTTAGCCTACACGGGGAAAATTATGACACCCCCCGACCGTTGTTGGCTAGAGCAAAGAAGGATAAAAATTGGTACTGCGCTTACCACCGGGATCACAGGCACTTGACGTTCGAATGCTGGGAACTAAGAAGAAAAATTGAGCAGCTCATCCAAGACAGGCAATTGAAAGAGTTCTTCTAGAAACTCATGGCCGAAAGCGCGAAATCAGATAACCCCCCACCTCGAGAAACCGAACAGCCCCAAGACGACAACTCAAGAAAGCCTCGCCCAGAGAAGGGGCGGGCTGATACCCGCCAATATCATGTCGTATCGACCATCCTAGACGAACCAGAAACTTGGGGTTCCAATAACAAGCTAAAGAGGTACGCCCGAGCCCTAGAAGGTGACGGTGAGGATCACAAGATCCACCTGACGAGTCTCGCCAGCTCAGTAATGGTGCTTCCCAGCCAAACCATCACCATCACGGAGAAAGAAGCTCGCGTAATCTCGCACCTCCAGAACGATGCAATTGTAGTCGAAACTCTGATTGCCAATAACAGGTTGAAGCGAGTGCTGGTCGACAACGGCAGCTCGGCAAACATCATCTTGAAAAAAGCCTTAGAACGAATGAATCTAGGGGGCTCATCCCCACGCCAGTCAAAACCCCACTGTATGGGTTTAACGGAAAACCAGTCCTCGCCAAAGGAGCCATCGACCTACTCACCACATTTGGGTCAGAAAGCAGAGACCTGGTCACCAAAATGGTCAGGTACCTCGTAGTAGACCAACTATCGTCCTACAACATCATTATGGGAACGCCGTCTCTAAACAAATGCCAGGCCATCGTCTCAACCTTTCACCTACTCATAAAATTCCCAACAAAAAACGGGATAGGAATCATGAAAGGAAGCCAGCAAGAATCCCAAACATGCTACGCCCAGGGAACAAGGTCTCGTAAAAATGAGCTAACCATCCACGCTATCCAATAGTTGGATGTCGTACCCGCCGCCAATCCTGGGGTAACGCAAATATTCGGCAAACTCGACCCTCGCGATGAAAGATGCAAACCAACGATGGAAACTTCCTCCGACGTAACGCAAGTCACGGTGGACGAAGCCAGGCCCGAGAGAACAGTTTCAATCGGCGCCCAGTTACTGCTCATGATCAAAACGCAATTGATCGTCTTTCTGCGAGAGTTCAAGGTTTTCTTCGCCTGGTCGCAAGCCGATATGCCCGGCATCGATGCCAAAATGGCCATCCACCGACTAAACATCGAGAAAGGGAAAATCCCAAAGATACAACGAAGACGGGCGTTCAATCCCGAAAGATATCAAGCCATCGACAAAGAAGTCAGCAAGCTCATCACTGTTGACTTCATGGAAGGGGTTACTTACCCAGACTGGGTATCTAACGTGGTAATGGTCAAGAAGCCTAAAGGGAAATGGCGGATCTACATAGATTACTCTAACCTCGAAATGGCATGTCCAAAATATTGCTTCCCACTTCCGATGATAGATCAGCTGGTGGACGCCACCGCCGATCACCAGCTCATGATCATGATGGATGCCTACTCAGGGTACAACCAAATCCGAATGCACGAACCGGACCAGGTACACACAACGTTCATAACCGATCGTGGCCTCCATTGCTACAAAGTCATGCCCTTCGGCCTGAAAAATGCTGGAGCCACATACCAACGTCTAGTCAGCCGAATGTTCACCTCGCTCAACAGTAAGACCATGGAGGTCTACGTCGACGACATGATTGTCAAAAGCCTCAAGGAAACTGACCATGTCGAAGACCTTCGAGTAGCATTCCTACTTCTTCGAAGGTACCAAATGAAAATGAACCCCGCTAAATGCGTGTTTAGGGTCGAATCTGGAAAGGTCTTAGGATTCATCGCCAACTGACGAGGGATCAAAGCCAACCCTGGAGAAGATCGGAGCCTTGATCAAAATGAAGAGTCCGTGAAAAATCAAAGAGGTACAAAGTCTATATGGGTGCATCAATGCTCTGGGATGATTCCTGTCGAAAGCCACGAACCGTTGCCAGCCATTCTTTTAGGCCCTCAAGGGCGGAAAGAAATTCTCATGGGACATTAGGTGCGAGGCCCACTTCCAGGAGTTAAAGGCCGACTTCGTGTCACCTCCTATGTTATCAAAGCCGAAAGATGAGGAAACATGTTTCCTCTACCTTTCTGTCTCAACCAGGGCAGTCAACGTTGTTTTGGTCCCAGAAGAAGAAAAGAAGCAACTGCCGATCTACTACGGTAGCAAAGCCTTCCTCGACGCCGAGACACGTTACTCTCAAATCGAGAAGCTAGCACTAGCACTAAAAACACCACGGTAAATAAGCTCCGTCCTTACTTCAAAGCACACCAAGTCATAGTTAAAACAGAACATCCCGTACGCAAGGCCCTCCTCAAGGGCACCTCATCACGAATGGCGATATGGTCGTAAGAATTGGGGGAATACGACGTTGAATACCAACCCCGAGTTGCTATCAAGGGGCAGGCCGTGGTAGACTTCATCGCCGAGTTCACTTACGACGCTGATATTGAGACCGAGGAAGATCTCGACAGACTTCCCTCGGTCGCCGAAAGGAAAATAGATCCCTACGGTCCAGTTTGGAACATGCACATCGACGGTGCTTCAAACGCCCACGGCTCAGGAGCAGGTATTATGTTCACCAACCCCGAAGGTGGAAAACTTTGCTACGCCATCCATTTTGGTATCATAGCCTCAAACAACGAGGCCGAATATGAGGCACTGCTAGCCAGACTTCAGATCGCCCAAAAACTCGAAGTGAAAAACCTGTGGATCCACTGCGACTCTCAGCTTATCGTAAAGCAAGTGGAAAGCGAATATCAGGCGAAAGAATAGAACATGACGGCTTACCTAGCCGAGGCAAGCCGACGCCTTCAGCCCCTAGCCTGGTACATAATTACTTAGATACCAAGGGCTGAAAACTCCGAGGCCGACACATTGGCCAGAATGGCATCAGGCGCCGACGAAGAAGAACTAGGGAAAGTTCCAGTCAAAGCCCTCAACTGTCCCTCCATCGAGATAGCCAAAGTTATCTCCATCACGTACGAGAACGAAGACGACTAGAGGACGCGGATAGTCGAATATCTGGAGAACGAAACTCTCCGCGCCAATCGAAATGAAGCGAAAAAGCTAAAGTTCCTAGCAACAAGGTACATACTGAACGATGGCAATGTATATAAACATGGATTCATGCAATCACTTCTAAAGTGCCTTTCCGAGGACGATGCCAATCTCGTCCTTTGAGAAATCAACAAAGGAATATGCGACAACTACTACGCCGGACGATCCCTCGCTCTGAAAGCTCTTAAGCAAGGCCACTTCTGACCGACACTTAAGAAAGATGCGAGCGAGATAGCTCGCAAGTGTGAAAAGTGCCAAAGATTTGTCAAGGTACTTTGCCAACCTGTAGTCCCGCTATTCCCATTAATGGTCCCTCGCCCATTCGCCAAATTGGGGATCGACCTGATCGTAAAACTGCCAAACGCCCCTGGAAGGGTCGAGTATGCGATAATGGCCATCGATTACTTCACCAAGTGGGTTGAAGCAGAGCCGATCGCTATGATCACCGAGAAAAACACGATGAACTTCATCTGGCGCAACATCATCAGTCGACAAAGGATCCCCGCCTCGCTGATCACTGATAACGCGAGACAGTTCAACAACATCAACCTCTGAGCCTTCTACCAGAACCTTGGGCTACAATTCGAAACGCCACCGATGGGACCCCATTCTCTCTAACCTATGGCGGTGAGGCAGTCGTCCCTGCCGAGATCTTCGTCTCCTCACCACGAGTCATGCTCTTCGAGGAAGAGCAAAACGACGAGGCCCTTCGATTCAAACTCGACCTCGTTGAGGAAAAGCGAAACGAGGCATGGTCGCCCAGTAGCGGATTGTAGAACGCTACTACAACTCCAAAGTTAAGGTGAGACATTTCTTGGAAGGAAGCCTATTACTGAGAAAAGTAGGCCAAAACACACAAGTGTCGGGCGCCGAAGTCCTCGGACCAACATGGGAAGGTCCGTACCGCATCACCAAAGTTGTTCGAGACGGGACTTACCGACTAGCAGAGATGGGGGCTAAGGAAATACCCCGCCCCTGGAACATCCAACATCTGAAGCCTTTCACACGACAGGGCTCAACTAAGACAGCAGTTGAGCAAAACCCGCCCCCACCAGTCTCGGTGTACTCACTGGCACGGAAATAGCTCCGACCCCCAGCACATGTAAAATAAGGCGCCACAAGAAGAGCCAGTCAACATACGAGACATATCAATATCTTCTTATTTCTGAGACATGTTGTCTCTATGATAAGTTTCCTCATAACCCGACTGGATTACTAAAAAACTTGGGGGTTGATAGAGAGGAAAAGGAAAAAAAAGACCGACAAACGGCGTGATCCTAATCCTACCGACTCAGGCACAAAGACGGAGAAATGGCGGGATTTCAATCCTGTCGACTCATGCACAAAGACCGAGAAATGGCAGGATCTCTGTCTTGCCGACTCAGGCACAAAGCCGCTCGTGGGACGTCTCCAGGACTCTCTGCGACGCGCAACCTGCGATAAGCCCAGCATGGCGCACTACGCGAGCCACCCTGGCACTAGGACTTATCCGCTCATGTGACATCCTCAGGGACTCTCTGCGACGTAACCTGCGATAAGTCCAGCATAGCACTCTATGCGAGCCTGCCTGGCACCAGGGCTTTTCCGCTCGTGTGACGTCCTCACGAACTCTGTGCGACGCAACCTGCGAAAAGCCCAGCATGGCGCTCTACGCGAGCCTACCTGGCATTAGGACTTTTTTACTCATGTGACATCCTCAGGGACTCTCTGCGACGCAACCTGTGATAAGCCCAACGTGGTGCTCTACGCGAACCTGCCTGGCACAAGGAATTTTCCACTCGTGTGACATCCTCAGGGACTCTCTGCGATGCAACCTGCGATAAGCCTAGCGTGGCGCTCTACACGAGCTTGCCTGGAACTAGGACTTTTTCGCTCGTGTGACGTTCTCTGGTACTCTCTGCGACGCAACCTGCGATAAGCCCAGAGTGGCACTGTACATGAGCCTGCCTGGTACCAAGACTTTAATCCGCTCATGTGACGTCCTCAGGGACTCTTTACGACGCAGCCTGCGATAAGTGCAATAGCGCTAGGAGCCTTAGCACTCTGCGCAGCGCTACCTGGCACCAGATCCTGTAATCCGCTCTTGTGACGTCCTCAGGGACCCTCCGCGACATAGCCTACGATAAGCCTAGCGTGGCACTCCACATAAGTCTGCCTAGCACCAAGTCCCACAAACCAGGGCACTCGACGCAGCATGACATGCCATAAGTCCAGCGTAACACCCTGCAAAACGGTTACCTGGCACTGGATACACAAAAATCAAGCAAGACCGGGCCTATACTCCGCCAACCTCCGGCGTGAAAGGCCCGATGCACATATGCAAAAGCTAATACGCGCAAGAGCATAAATAGCATTCATATATATGTGCCTTACCAAGGCCACTACAGCCCGGCGAAACCCGGTACATCAGAGTACATACTTAAAGATGCTAAGGCATATACAGAAGTTGACACCACATACGGCGCAATACTCAGCTACCTGCCGAAACAGAAAGTCGAAAGCTAAATTGTTTATACGCTAAGTAGATACAACAACAAGTCAAAAGAAAACTAGCTCCTCTGAGATCGGCCTGATCAGTCTACGCCACTGTCGCCCGCCTGATCCTCATCCTCGACCGTAGGAGTGCTTTGGCCCACTCTTCCGCCCCGAGAGTCGCGTTTCCTGGTACCAGCAGGACGGTTAGATGTGCTCCCACACATCTCAGGAACATCAAAGTTCCCGTCAAAGTATGGCTGCAAGGGCAGAGTATCTCGCCAAAATCCATGAAATGTGGGGGAATCTAATCCATGTCCGCCTGGACCAACTGCCGGACGTGCTGAGGAACCATCTGGTCATTAACAAACGGAGTCGAGAGAGGAATCCCCCGGTTCTCATGCAAGAACGACTGGAAGCTTCGGACGAAGTCGTTCCAGAAGAAACCTATGGCCCTCTCATCAGTGGCAATCTGTGCCTAGGCCGCCGCAACCTCCCTCCCCACCAACGTGAACATCATCTCGCTAACCTGGCTCTTTGTAGAAGCCAGACGCTCCTGAGCCTCCCCCAGCAGACGACGGGAGCCAACGAACTCCAAGGAACTCTGAGAGAGCTCCAACGCAATGCGTTCGCGCTCCGCGACAACAGTATGCATGAGCTGGATGGCTAGCCCCACCTCTCCCCGAGACAACTGCAAAAGAGACCGCAGGTCCAGAGCCTCTCTGTGAGACGAGCTGAGCTGCTTACGGGTAATCGAGAGCTCCTCAAGCCGAAATGTCTCCAAGCTCAAACCGCAGGCGCCTGCGCACCCCGGCTTGTCTTGCCGCGCTAACGCAATGACGACGCACCAGGGGTCTGCACAAAAGTTACAAAAGAGTCATATAAGAACGCTGAACCACAAAGGGAAAACGCAAGAAACAGTGGCGGACACTTACGCAAAAAACGGGCCTCTTACCGACTGTAGAGGTCCTCGTCGGACCGCTAGTAGCAAGCTCATCGCGGGCACCTGCAGCCCTGGCGCCCATCCTCAAAAAGGCCCAACGGGCAAGTACCACTGAAGAAGATGCCGAGGGAGGAGATCCCCGTGAGATCCCATCAGCGCCGCGAGCCATACCTGCAAAGAGAAAAAGAGAATAGGGACATATCAGAATACGGGTCAAACAGTTTAAAACAAACAGTCTCTGAAAAGACAAAAAAGACCGTACAAGATGCCGAACTCCTCGTAAACACCCAAAAACGGCGGTGCCAGACTTCGGTGCACCACCCACCCCGACCGACTCCAGAACCACGGATCTCGCCACAAAGAAGCGGACCAGATCTTGGTTCCCCGTAGCTAGTCTCGGAGGTGCAAGAGGAACATCGAACTGTCGAGCAGCAGATCCTGGGTAACCATTAAGAACCCACACCCATCGGCTCTGCCAGCCTTGATCCAGGCTCGGACCGAGACCGTTGGCCTTGAAGCCCCAAATCAGAACCAGGACGAGCCAGTTCTCCATCCTTTGCTCGCCTCTGAAGAAGCGAAATGAGAAAAGCCCCCAAAACTGATCAAAAGAACACTCGCGACAGCAGTCTTCACGCCACATTGAGTAGCAGGCCCCCGCGTACCGATAGGCGTCTCGACTCAGCTGAAGTGGGTGCAAACCCATCAGCATTTGAATCTGCTCCGAAAGGGGCGGGATAGGCAGAGAGAAACCTAGTCGAATACTCTCCAACGAAATGGCTGTGATCTCTTTGCATGGCCAGCTAGGCAATGCACCCTCTATCGGAGCACAAACCTTTTCAATACGAGCCATGCACTCATCCCAAAAGAATACCCTGAGCCCATCAGGGGTGACGTCGCTCGGAACATTGAGATCCGAGAAATCTAGTAGAGGATCGAACTGATAGGGGCCGCGTTCCCCTCGAGAATCCTCGGTCCTCTCTCTAACAGACCGGTCGAAAATCGCGCATGACCCGTCTGCTATGCCGGCACTGTGACGGGACCTGTCCACGTCACTGGCCCAATGAACGGTACCGGAAAAAGCACTCAAGGCTACCATGTCATCATTGGGGGGTCTCATACCTGATCCCGAGGTCACAGGTACCTGCGCCAACGGTACATGCAAAAGCACCGCGGTCGCCCGGCACGAAATCTGATTCCCCCGACGAGAACCCGAAGGAACCCGAACCCCCCGGAGGGAACCCGGGTCCAACGCCGCTCAACTACAACCTTGCCGGAGTCGGCGGTCTTCCCCGGCCACTGTGGGCCCCTCCCGGCAAGAACCCACAACCGAGGAATCCCCCAGAAGCGGGATCGGCAAAGCTCTTGCGTTTTAACCAAGGAGCCGCACCTCACCGGAATAACCGGACCCTCACCACCATGCGCCACCACCATCATCGGAATCGCCGGGCACCCTGGAGCCACACGGGATCCTTCCCCATCGACGACGGGACAGTCACCGGAGCCCACGGCGAGACCGAGCCCAATAGAACCCCGCGAGGTGACCGAGCCTGACCTTGCTCCTACGCCATCACCGTCACTCGCTGCCTCTGCAGACGAGGTCCTCGTCGTCCTCTGGTCCCGATCTGACCCATCGACGCTGGCCACGAGGCCCTCGCCCGACTCCAGGGCAGAATCGCCCCCGACGAAACCTCGAGGGGGGATCGGGCTTGATCTACCCCCTCCACCGTAGCCACCTCATGCCACCATCATAGATAGAGTTGTTGTCCCCTTCCGGTCCTAGTCCGCCCCATCCGCACCGGCCACAAAGCCGTCGTTAGACTATGGGGCAAAATCGCCCCCGACGGGGCCTCACGGGGATATCAGCTCCGATCTCCCTCCTCCACCCTCACCACCGTGAGCCACCACCACGGACAGGGTCACCATACCCCTTCGGTCCTGATCCGAGCCACCACCACCAACGGCGAGCCCGCTAGCTCCGCCTAGGGCAAGCTCACCGATCGGCATCGAGCTCGAGCTCGACGCCCACCTTCCTCGTGCCTCAACCGCTCGCATGCAACCTCCGACCGGTCCACTCAGAGTCACCCCGTCACCCTGATCACGGCGGGGACCTCCACTGGCGTCGGCAGCCTCCGGCTTGGCAACAAGGGCAGGTCGCCTCTCTCTCTCTCTCTCTTCCTCTCCATGAGTCTAGAAAGAGAGAGTTCCGATTTTTACGTTCTTTACTCAAAATCAAAGCAGATTTTGAAAATCAATGTAAAATGCGTGACACGGTGAAATTGATCAACGAGATTAAGAACCCAATGCAAAAAACGGAATTCAAAAAAGCTACTCGAATAAAAAAATAGGTGAATTTGAAAAAATCGTACCTTTTTACTATTCACTAGAGAGCTTGATTTGTGATTTTGAAATTGAAAAAATTGTCGCAAAACTGGGGGGTTAATGTTACGTGTGTTTTATGGAATTGATATTTGTAAATTAATAAAAGAAAAGTTATTTAACTAACGTTTTCTTTTATTAATTTATATTCAATTTCAAGAAAAATATTCACCGGAGATCCATTTGCGCAAAAAACAAAAGGTATACAGATGTTCCCAAAAATATTGAGATACTCAAAAAGGTCATAAAGTTTGTAAAATTTGGCCTCGGGACACATTCGGGACAAAAAGATGGCCCCGAAAGCACCCCAAGCGGGCCCCTCAGGGCCTTGTGGGCCCACACGTGCCTCCACACGCTGCCTCGTGGCACCTACATCCTCCATGCGTCTCCGCACTCGTCGCACGTGCCCTTCAAATGGCTGACGTCAGTCCTGTGACGTCAGCAGCTTGGAGGCCAAGGTTGGCCGGTGTGCAGCGTAAGGAAGCCACGCGTGTGGCGCGTGAGAGCTCTGATGGGGATGAAACTTGTGCGATCGGTTTTGCCACCTCTCGGCGAGTCAAAAAACTATATAATTTTACTCTAGGGCCTCTGGAGTAATATATAATCGCATTTAAACCCCGGACCCTCCTATAAATAGAGCATCGATTTTCACAAATCGATAAGTCATTCCAATTTATCACTCAGTCCATTATCTCTAGTAGATATACCGATTTTGGGGATAGACCGAGGTTCCCGTATCAGGACCCAAAATGCGGACCGAGGGGTTCGACCGCCGAGGATTATCTGAGGATCCGGACGACAGACGAAGCGACTAGGGCATAAGCTCTGGACAACACGAGTGCACGATCCTGCCTGTCCAGATTCTGATTTATTGGACACCTGTTATAGTCCCCCAGTCTGTACTTACTTTGTGGACCGGCCATGGACCCGGATCGACGTTAGGAATTGAGGCGGAGGGTCTCGTCTGTCAGAGCTCACATCAGGATATCACTGAGACCCTCCCTACGTGGAGACCACGTCCCTAGTTCCATCCCATGTCTGTAACCGAGCCCAGTATGCTATTGGTGTGGAGGTTTCAGGCATCAAACATAGCCCGGATCTCTGGTCCACTGATAGTGGAGGGTCCTCCTAACCTGAAGTGCGAAAGGGTCAACGCTACCCACTCAAAGTCAACACACGACGTTGGGCCCGGCCCATACCATGCTACTAGGCCGCTCAAAATTTTGATCTAATTTTCAACATCAACACCCTATGTATCTGTCACACTGACACACAGTGTCAAACAGAGTCATCTTTAACAAAATTAATAATATATATATATAGATATTTCTTTACTTTTTACTCACGTTTTGTTTCAAACAACATGGGTAAAATATATGTATATACATACATGTAATACAATATATGTGTAAATATGTACATATATTTATAATGGGCCCACCATACATATAGTACATATATTTATAATGGGCCCACCTTATCGCACGATTGTCAACTACTGAAATCCGAAGACAATGCCGAAGGCCTAATTCGGGTATCGCGATGGTCGAAGTTTAACGACCCATCCCGATCCCTTCAACGACCTAAAACTTTATCACGGTCGTATCAACGACAGCTCTCGGACGCTTCAGTGACCTCAAGACCTACCTTAGTCGTGTCAAAGATTTCAAGCTCCATATTGGTCGCCTCTAACGAACTTAAGATTTGTCTCAGCCACATGAACGACCTCAATAATCTGTCTCGATCGCCTCAGCGACCTTGACATCCGCATTGGTTGTCTTAACGACCTAAAAATTTTCATCGCTTGCCTCAACGACCTCGAGACTCACATCGGCTGTCTCAACGTCCCCGAGATAAGCATCGGTCACCACAACGACCTCAACAATATATCTCAATCACCTCAGCGACCTTGACATCCACATTGGTCGTCTCAACGACCTCAAGATTTGCATCGGTCACCTCAACGACCACGAGACTGACTTCAGTCTTGTCAATGACCTCGAGACCCGCCATAGTCGTCTCAACTACTTCAAGCTTCATATCGGTCACCTCAACAACATCTAAATTTGTCTTGGTCACATCAGCAACCTCAACAAACTCTCTTGATTACCTCAGCGTCCTCAACATGCACATTGGTCATCTCAAAGACCTTAAAGTTTACTTAGGTCGCCTTAGCGACCTCAAGACTCACATCGGTCGTCTCAACGACCCCGATATAAGTATCGATTCTCAATAATCTGTCTCAGTCGCCACAACAACCTCAAGATCTTTCTCGGTCGCCTCGGCGACCTCGAGTTTATTGTTCTCATCAACGACCTCTAGTTTCATTTCGGTCACCTCAAACGACCTTCATTTCAGCCGCCTCAACTTTGTGACATTTCTTCTTCATCGCATCAGCGATTTCGAGTTACAAGATAAAAAGACACTCCGGTGCAAAGCCTGGTACGTAAGACTTTACGGCGCATACCCAGGAAAAATAAAAACACGCTTCGGCGCATAGCCCGGTACGTATAACGCTACGCCGCATACCCGGCAAAATAAAAAGACGCTCCGGCGCAAAGTACGGTACGTAAGACGCTACAGCGCATACCCCGGCAAAATAAAAAGACACTCCGGTGCAAAACCTGGTACGTAAAACGCTACGGGGCATACCCCGGCAAGATAAAAAGACGCTCTGGTGCAAAGCCTGGTACGTAAGACGCTATGGCGCATACCCTAGCAAGATAAAAAGACACTCCAGCGCAAATCTCGGTACGTAAGACGCTACGACGCATACCCCGGCAAAATAAAAAGACGCTCTGGCGCAAACCCCGGTACGTAAGACGCTACGGCGCATACCCCGGAAAAATAAAAAGACGCTCTGGCGCATGGTCCGGTACGTAAGACGCTACCGCGCATACCCTGGCAAAAAAATAAAAAGACGCTCCGGCGCAAAACCTGATATCTAAGACTCTACGGTGCATAACCCAACGAAACAATGTCCAAAAAGGAGAAGTTTCTCGACAAATTTAATTTCCCACAAAATTGGGGGTTAATGTTATGGGTATTTTCAAACACTGAAAAATAAAGGCCTAAATCAAAGAGCGTACCCGAAAATAGGGCCAAAAATATTTAAAAGCCCAAAAATTATGAGCGCCTTAGAAGTAAGAACCTTAGAAATGAGCGCCTTAGAAATAAGCACCCGTCAAATGGGCACCCTAGAAATGAGCACCCTTGAAATGGGTTCCCTAGAAACGAGCACCCTTGAAATGGGCGCCCTAGAAATGAGCACCCTCTAAATGGGCTCCTCGAAAATGGGCACGCATAAATGAGTGTGCTTACCTTTACACAACAATTACTTAATTGCCCAGGGGCCTAATAAAGTTATTTTTAATTGCTCAGAAGCCCCTGGACCCTTCTATAAATAGAAGCTTCAAACTCAGAAAAATGGATCCGATCTCTTTCGAACTCGGAACTATACATATTTCACTCAAATGCTCTCTAGAGCGATAAAATTTCTCAACACTCACTTTGAACTACGCGATGACGTGATCCCATTAAAATGGGTACGTAGGCAGCCTCGTTACAAGTGACGAGGTCCGACATCATATATTATCAAATCTCGTCTTTTTTATGTCCTTAAGCATATCAACGAAGGCGTAGAATCGTGTTTTAAGCCCGATCTAATTATCAATTGGACATTGAGCCCGGCCTAAAATCAAGACTTGGGCTGCTTTAGTGTTGATCCGTTTTTCGGCATTAACAGTAATGGTTAGATTATTTATTTATTTCTGAAATAAATATAATCTTTGTGTGTTTATTTAAAATAGTTTTATTAAATACATTATGTATGTTAATTTTATTTTAGTATACAATTTTGGTTATAAGGAGTTATAATATGAAATACTAAAGTTGTATAAAATTAGCATAGTTGAGTTAATCTTGTTAATACAATTTTAGTTATAATTTGTGATTATAATTAATTAATTAATTAAAGATATTCTAGAAATTATTAAATATTTTAGAAAGTTTGACTTTCCGATTCCCTCAAAATCAAAAATATCAAGTTTATGTTTTCTCGTCTGACACCCTCGTTGAGCATTGATCATTTCATAAGTAGCCGCCTCACCGTACATTCATGATTTTATCTTTGTGAGACGCGAGGGGCGTAATCCTCGCCGGTAGGTCAGAGAGGTCAGACTTGACAGGTGAACTATAATGGATAGCACAACCAGAAACAAAGATACAACTACGTAGGAAGGAGTTTAAGACTTAGTTAAAGGAATCGTATAAAGATATGATTGGTGATTATTTTACCTATTTGATTAATTGTCGCTATGGCAGCCTCAGCGTACATGAATGATAATTAATTATGCTTCGGTAATTAGCCTTAAACATACCAAATTAATTGGAGTTTATGGCCGCCTCAGAGTACATGATGGAAGAATTAATTGTGGATCCTAGACCTAATATTTAATAGTAAGTTAATTGGGGGATTACTTACTTGATAAAATTAGGTAATTATGAATAAAATTGCAAACTAACTACATCTTACTTTTGTTTGTGTAGTTGAAGATATGGCATCTGCTAACGTAGCACGTTAGCACCTATTATGGTCCTTCCGAAGGGCTTGCTGGATAAAAGAAAAGAATCTCCATTGAACGAAGAAAATAATGACAAAGCATCTAATAAAAATCAATGTTGTCATGGTCGACAAAGAGTTGTTGACAAGATTCTTAGCACCATCGTTCCTCAATTTCAGAAATCAATCACTGGAATAAGTATCTGCAAAATGTTTGCGGGTATGAAGACTTATGTTAAGAACATTACAAGCTTCAAAGAGGATATTGATGTTCTAGGTAACTCCGTTTCAGATCTTGATAAACTGAAAAATGTCAACACTGTGATCGAAACGGACAAACCCATAAATGACTGGAATTGTCAAGTCATAAATGAGACAGTCTCAATAGAAGTTGCTACGAATGGTGAATTGGCAAGTGTCGCTAGTACAAAGTCACCAATTATTAATGTTATACAAGTCAACTTGACCTCTACTGATTCTTGGATACTAGATTCAGGTTGTGGAGCTCACATATGTACTGAGATTAGAGGGTTAATGGTCAATAGTGAGTTGACTAAGGAAGAAATCTATTTTTCAGTCAGTAATAGTGAAAAAGTTACACTATTAGCCGTTAGTGACATGGATTTACAACTTCCTTCTGGTTTGACGTTAACTTTGTTTAATGTCTATATCGTGCCTGCAGTCACAATTAATATCAGCTTCATTCTTTGTATGGACTACCTTGGTTATAAATTTAAACTTAAGAACCAAAGGTGCTCATTTTATTTTGAGGATGTATTGCATGGCACAGCGTCTATATATAACAGTCTATATTCACTAGACTTAGTAGACGTACCAGTTTATAACATGAATAAAAGAACACAACCGAATGATAAAAATTGTGCCTACCTATGGCACTGTCGTTTTGGCCACATTAATGAGCGTCGCATTAACAAGATCCATAAAGATGGACTCTTAAACTCTTTTCATTTCGAACGATGTTTGCGAAGCATGCTTATTAGGCAAGATGACGAAGAGTCCTTTTAAGGGCCTTGGTGAGAGAGCTAGTGATTTACTGGGCCTCGTACATACTGATGTATGCAGTCCACTAAATGTACAAGATCGAGGAGGATACTCTTACTTTATTACATTTACGGATGTTGATTCCACAACTGAGGCAGAGTATATTGCTGCTAGTGAAGCGGCCAAAGAAGCTGTTTGGATCAGAAATTTTATTTCTGGTCTTGTAGTTGTTCTTAGCATATCAGATGTACTTTAACTATGTTATGATAACAATGGAGCCATTGTTCTGGCAAGGGAACCAAGGTTTCACAATAAATCCAAACACATACTCCAGATATTTCACATCATACAAGATTTTATCAGTAGAGGCAAAGTCGAGATTAGCAGAGTACCATAGAAAGATAACGTTGCAGATCCGCTGACAAAGGGTTTGATGTTTGGAATCGATTTGCTCTGATACAAATTCCCTGGGATTATCTGATGTATCTAGACCCTAAAGGATCTCCGGCATCCCAATAAGAAATTATGATCATTGAAATTACCACGTGGATAGACCTTTAAAAAAAATCTGGATTAAATTCTCATACCAGTAATTCTGTCAATTATGTCCGTGTAAAAACAACTCATAATTAATTTCCCGTATTGTGATAAACTAATTTTCTTGATTTTAGTTTACACTTATTCGATTTTTTATTCTGAGCCTTGAGTATAAGCAAACAATTTTCTTAATCGATAAACACACAAACGGGTACCTTTTTCATCCCTGAAGTATCTAGCTCAGATCTTGAAGCTTTCTACGATTTTTTGTGTAGAAGATTCTCCGAGAAGTCTCGAAGCCCTAAACTCGAACTACTCTGTAGATATTCTCAGATCCAATTCGCAGAAACTGAAAGAGAGAGAGAGAGAGAGAGAGAGAGAGAGAGAGAGAGAGAGAGAGAGAGAGATTCTATTTCTTAATTGTGTGAGGTGGGTGTTTCAGGGTTTCCAGGCTATCCTATTTATAGGGAATTGCTCAACCACTTTGGAGAAAATCTCTCAACCAATTTTGAGATATTCACTCCAACCACATTCAAAATATTCATTCAAAGATTTGATTTTAAATAAAATCAAATAAAGTATAAATCCAAAAATAAATCTTTTTATGAAAATACCCTAAAATATTTAATAAATCAAATCTTTATATTTTTCAAGATTTATATTAAATAAATTCACATATATATATATATACATACAAATATATATAACATGATTTCATTTATTTATTTCTCACTTTAAATACTCCACATATAAATACCAATATTTAATTTCTTTAATTTTTTATTTAAATAACAATAGCATTTTTAGTCTAGACTAAAAACTCTTCTTATCATAAATCTCGAACCGTTAGTCAGATTGACACGATCAAAAAGATAACTGTACCAGAATTTAATTTCCTACAACTATGAGGATGTCCAAGGATTAAATTCAATTACCTTTTTCCAGTTTCATTGGCTTACCAAACTTTATTACTGATGCCACTATTTAGGGTAATCAATGATTCGTGACAACAATCACGAACCGAGTCTGATTGGAATATCCTATGTTCAAATGACACATTTGAACATAATTGCGGTGTCATCCTTGTGGAGTTACAAAGGGGACTAATGGACATACACACTCGAGCAACGATAAAAGTGTACACTTTTACCAACCTCGATAACATTCCACTATAGCTCTTGGCTGAACTCTCAAGTGTGTATTGATATTTATCTTCCTAATCACAGGTGTCCATTGATTCAATCAGATATCTGGTAATCAGTTTTTGTGTTATTATGGCATTCATCAAAAGGGTAAGTTTGTCGTTCTGCACTTTTGATGACACTATCTTATTCTCTATGTTTATTACAAACTACTCACTTATAGGATGATGAATCAGATGAGCTGATCATGAGTACTTGTTTGTTTTTCCACAAACCACAATAAGAATGCCGTAAAGATATTGTCCCTGTCTGCTATCGTGAAAATTATCCTGGTCAATCGTCTAATCCCAAAATAAAAGTATTAGGAGCACTTTATTTCACTCGGTAACGATCAAATCAAAGATTATATAAATTGAACCGTACAAGTCCAGGATGCTCAGGACTTCAACCGATTTTGATCTGATCATCTAAGCGACCCTATCATACTATCATCAGTGAAGCACATAATTGATGATTTTTTATATAAGTCTAGTCCATCCAGTATGAAGACACTTCATACGTGATCGAACCTAACAGTGCCTGGACTGTATTATGACCCGATAATAGATCACCACATAAATGTGATTAAGTTTAATCAATGGTCGTTCACGCCTTAGAAATTCCCATTTCTAATCTAGACCACGGACTTATTTAAGCTCTTTACTCGTGATAGTCAAACCTCCTCACGTAGACTACAGTGATGATTTATCACGAGAGTAATATTAAAGAACTAAGGATCGAACATTCAATTAATCTTTTCTATCATTACTCTGAGATAACTATATAAGATTACCATTAATAAGAACCATTCATTCATAGGAAAACAACCATAATCTTACACAAGCGAGATTAGCATCTGAATAGAGGGCATACAGAAATATGTCCAACATTTGACGCATGAGAAGCATGCGGGTCACACTAAGAATATTGGTATTCGGTACCTAGAGGATTCTTAGGAACATACGTTATTACTGTTTTATTCAGTATTTATTCAATTATTCAGTAATTTGTTTCAGAAACATTTCTGTTAGAATTCAATCAAAGCTATTATTATTATTATTTATGACAAGTTCCATATTTTTTTTTATAAATATATACCTCAGGCGAATTTAATATTGATAGATAAACAATAGTCCTAGAAGGTAATTGTTAATACGAGATTAAGGATTCACCTTAAAATGTCCCTGGTCAAGCAAGTCATCGGAATAAGGACAGTGACTTAATAAATAGTCATTTGAGACTAGTATGATGATTTTACTGATACGAGATTAGTCGAAATCACATAGGCAATGATTAGAGAATCATGGAGCTGGACAGACCCAATTTGAGAATGTTACATTGCTTTAGCAACTGTCACTAACATGTGTTCAAAGTGGATAACATTCGTAAAGTCCTTAGACTTGAGACAATCTTTCTTGTCACCTAGAAAATATTGTTCTTTAATTCAGTCAAACATTGCCTTTAACGAGGTGGATTGTAAAGGATGCTTTAGGAATGATGTGATCTTTGTAGGACAAACTGAATGGTCAAGAGAGGATTCGTTCATCCTGGCTAATAAACAAAAATGTCTATTGGCCCTTGGTACGAACTAGATGGTTATTGTATGGCCGTACACGAACTAGATGGTTGAGTTATTTGGAACAAAGAGATGTGACACAAAATGGTCTGTTCTCAATAATTTTGACATTGAGAATGAAAGGACATATTACAAATCCACACCAGGATATCATCCACGATACTTTCATAGGGTTGGGTGACAATGAACCGGTTGCTAGAATTGTCTCATTGTCTGTAACATGAATCAGCCACTTACTACCAACGCTATGAATCCTATGGGGTCACGCCTAACACGTTCCGAATCGGATAGTCGAGAAAATCAAGAGAGAGCAACACATTGTAATAACAAGTGTTCTAGACACTAAGATTAATTAAGATATTATCGGTTGTCTTAGTGCAAGTGTGAGATTGAAAGGGTTTATGCGCTAAACCAAGATTGGGCCCACACGGGCCCACAATAATAATATGATTAATTATTAACTAATATGATTAATTAATGTCTAACAGCCTTTAATTCGTCAAGCCCAATTAAGAGAAATCCTAGGTCTATAATATAGGTTTAGGGTTAAACCTCATTAAGAGTTTTAGCACCCAAAACGAGCCTCCCGTTCTCTCTCTACCCGCTAGCTGCCTTAGCCCCTCCACGGGACTCGCGCGCTGCCTAAAGCTCCACCGTAGAGCCACCGTTCTCCGTCATATCTCCGTCATCCGACTAGCATCGATCTTCCGATAATCCGGCCATCGGCGTAGAGACTTGCGTTGGCATTCCTTTCGTGAGGTTGACACCAATAGAGGCTTCACTCGGTGATTGAAGCTCCGTGCCCAAAGATCGACAACGAAGAACTCCAGGAATAAGATCACGCACGCAACAAGACGTATATCTAATTCTACACTACGTGATTCAATGATTTAATATATGAAATTCAATTAATATTTCTAATCAATAATAGTGGATAAGGAGAAGATTTAGGCAAGCTCGGTGGGAAAGAGGAGAGTGTCAGCTGAAAAGAGTATGGGTGTAACGCCCCGTTCGGCCTATAAAACTTTATTTCCTTTAAAAACTCATATAAGCGAGCCAATGAAAAACGCTTCATTTTTTATTTTCTTTCTTTCTTTATAGATATATATACATATTTTATATATCTACATATCAAAACGATATATTATTACTTTACATGTAACTAAGTTAAACTCCCATGTCTAAACATTGTTACTTTTTATCCAAAACGAGGAGGCATAAACTACTCTCTAATTTCTCTTGTTTTTCTACCTAGCACAAAGACGCTCGAAATACCCCAAGTACAAAAAGAGCTATCCCACAGTCGTTATCTCATATGCATCAAATCTCTAGCTCAGAGTCTTCAACTAATAGCCTCAAATGTCATTTGAATTACCTGCAATGTCTGCATTACAAGAATTCTGATGAGCGAAAGCTCAGTAAGTAAAGACAATTAAAAGATCATATAATGTCGTTCATATCATGATAATGTAGCACTTTTAATATGCATTATCCAATTTCTTTCATAGTGTATATCTCAAATGCTATGGCATGTAGACGTTGTTCTGGACGCTCCTGTTGCACAATTCCCCATAATTCTCTCCACAATTCCCGGTGATCAGTCGGGCTTCCCACACCGCGCCATAAACATATCATAGTCTCTTTCTAGAGACATCCCAACAGGCACGCCGCCTACCCAAACTTAGCAACTGATATACACTATCATTTAATCTTTTACCATATACACCATTCATAATGAACAAACATCGAAGCAACGATGCAATTGTATGCATACATCAACATGTAAATCACCATTCAAATTCGTTCTTGTAATGCAAGTAAAAGAAGTCTTTACTTACCCTCTAGATACTTTGGCGAGTCTGATCGTGTAAAAGCGTTCACCTCAGTCAAAGATTCGGTGTGCTTAACTCTGGTTTATAAGTTCATGTGTTTGATTAAGAATCAATCCTTAATAGAAAAATATCCTCGCATACATTAAATACATAAAATTGGAGATCAAGATAGATGAATCTAAACTGATTAATCAATTCTTTTTCCCTATAGGTCATTTACTTAAAAAAAAATGTTACACTTACAGTCACATTTTACTAAGCACGCTACTATTACATTTTCCTTATCCAAATAATTCTACACCCTATTTTCAATCACAGATTAACACAATTTTTTTTTTATTATTTTATTCACCATGGTACACCACATATGACATAAATATTGATTGTGTCCTATTATCACCACCATAATGAAAACTAATGATCAAACGAGTTCACTATATATATATATATATATAACATTAAAACAAGCCTTATAAAAGAAAAGCACACAATTAAATTTATTCAAATTTATTTCAGGTTCAACAATAACTTTATTAAAACGTGGAGGCTTCAAGAAGTTATACTTATGCACTAAATCCTAAATAAGAGCATGATGATCAAACTTCTTATTATAGCCTAGAGTGCCCACAAAATAATTAAACTAAAGAAGTGTCAATATCTAAAATCTCAATTAACCCCGACCAAATAAAACGACAATAAAAAGAAAGAGAGATATAACCCTATATAACTCATGACACACTAATTTATCTAATTATTAAGATTCACAAAAACTTCATATCTTTGTATAACAAATTTTATTTTCTAGATTGAAAGCAACTCAAATTGAATAATCCAAACTCTATAAAACTTATAAACTAACCTGATTATGATGAAATTCGAATCCCTGTGAAGAGAAGGGTCGAAGAGCTTTGACGGGAGAGAAAAGAAAATATAAGCAAATTGACAAGAGATAATACCTAGTGGTTAAGGTATTGTATATAATAGGAATAGAATAAAATTCTAGAATTCTCTTACTTCTCAAATAACATATATTAATTATATTATGCTAGCTGGAACAATACTCCTTTATACGTGTCTCGTCTTTGTTGCAAATGAGATCGAAGCAATCAAGTGTTTTATAACACATTCTCACTTAATATCAATAAGATATATACCACAATTAATATCATAATATTTATTTGGGTGAATTTATTCACTTGATAATGTTTAGCACACCGACCTTGACGTAAGGTTCGGCTTATGTTAACATAACCTGATATAGAGACATGAAATTAAGTTACACTAATTAAATTATGTATTTTCTACTTAAACTTACTCATGAGATTACTGGGCATTATAATGGGTTTCCGAAAGGAAAAAAAAAAAGATTTTATACTCAACTTCAACTTCTCATTACTGACAGAAAAGTCCTTCGATTATCGTTATTCTACACTAAGAAATTAGCTAGAAAAGTAACTAATTTTTCCCACGATTATCCATGAAAAAGTATAAAACGAGAACGATTACCATAGAAAACTTATCAGAATACCTCTAAACCTCGATTCTAAAACTGTTATGTGCATTTTTCGGAACATATAAAAATTGGGCCCCCTTTAATAAAAGTCAAAGCCCACCGACGAAGCCAAAGACCAAAGTCCCACGACCCAACGCATTTGGCGAGGCCCGGAGCTAAGAAGACGAATACCAAAGGCGCACGAACCAAGACATTGGTGAGGCCCGAAGCTAAGAGGACGAAGAAGACGAAGCCCTTGATAAAAAACGCACCTCTAGGCCAGGTACCCTAGCGAGGTACCTTGCTGTAACGAACACCTCACCATGGCTAGCTTCCTGGCGAGGTCCCCCAGACGAGCCCCTGGCAAAGTACCTCGCCCTGGCGAGCCCCTCGCCCTGGCGAGACCCTCGTCCTGGCGAGACCCTCGTCCTGGCGAGCCCCTCGCCCTAGCGAGCCCCTCTTCCTAGCGAGCCCCTTGCCCTGGCAAGCACCTCGCCACAACTTGAACAAGGTTTAACTCAGAATTATACCACACAACGAGGAGATCCGAGCTTACGAAGATCCCCGGTAAATCCCCTAGATTCCCTCGGACTCAACATACAAGCTCGCGGACAAGCGGAATACATCAAACACGAGCCAAGGAGCACTAGGGACCGACAAGTCAAGGAGCCGCGGCAAGGCCCCTCTGGAAGTGGAGAAATTCATAGGACCCCTCAGTGCAATTACAGGAAATTGGTTTTCCTATAAATAAGAGCCTTCCCCCTCCTCATTTCCTCACTCACTCACAGCTACCTCCAGAGCTTCTCTCTCTAGCTTTCTCTCTATATAATTAGCCCTCTCTTCTGAAGAACCCTGGGAATTCGTCACGAGAGGCTCGTCTAAGAAGAGAAGAGCATTGAGACTTAGCCTCGGCGAGTCGACGAAGGCGTCCCTCACTAGGTCAACGTGTGGACGCGGACACCTCGAGGTCGACAAAGAAGGAGCATCTCTCACCAGGTTAAGGCCCTCGCAACAACGAGCTCGCCAACACCTACAAGGCCGACAAGGAGCATCCCTCACCAGGTTAAGGCCCTCGCCACAACGAGCTCGCCAACACCTACGAGGTTGGCAAGGAGCATCCCTCGCCAGGTTAAGGCCTTCGCCACAACGAGCTCATCCACACCTTCGAGGTCGACAAGGAACATCCCTCGCTGGTAATACCCTCGCCATTCGGCCAAGGATCACCCCCGCACCGCCAATATCGACACTTCCGATTAGTCAAACCACATCTTCATTCACCTGCCATTTATCTCTAACCCTAAACTACGTGGGACCTCATTCTCATAAATTGAGATACGTAGACAGACTCACACAACCATAAGCGATGGGGCACGGGCCCGATCTACCTTTTTTTGAAGGTCATCCCTCGCCATAGGAGCTCGCGAAGGAAGGGAAATCACGAAGAATCATCAAGAACATCTCAGAGCTTCATCAAGACAGGAGTTCGCCTAGATGAGGACTTCGCGCCGACGAGGAGCTTTGCCAAGACAAGGGCTTTGCCCCGACGGGGAGTTTGCCAAGGAAGGAAGTTTGCCAACGATCGCCAAGAACAGTCTGGAGACTCATTCAAGACGACGGATTCGCCTCCAGCTTTGACAATCATCAGTCAACCCGCGTTGACTCAGCTTTCAACTATCCACTTGTTCAATGGGTCTAACTCGGGACCCAAACCTTGGATCCGACTCTAAGTTAAAGCCACTTTTACGCATTAACAATTTGGCGCTAGAAGGAGAGGAGCCAAGTATCAGCCTCAAAGACCCTTCCAGCATTCATCAGAAGAACTCTAAATATGACAATCGCCATTTGACATGACGAGCCGAGCCAGTTCTTCGCAACGCGCGACGCTGCAGCCAACGACTAGCATCGCGCTCAACACGAGGGCCCAAGCCCTCACCAGGCGGACTCAGCCGCCTCGCCAAGTTTCACCAGCTCAGATTGGGAATGAAGATGGTGTCAACGACGTTTCGCAGAGGTCAGCCCCCGTTCACGCTGAGGAAAGCACAGGAGATAGCAACGGCAATGGAGCTCGCCAGAACGACCCGTACCCTCGCCAGGCTCAGTTGGGGGGTCGCCAAGAGGTTCGCTAGGATGAAGATGACGAAGATTCCGGAGCTCGCCACAACGACCCGGACCCTCGCCAGGCTTAATCGGGGGGTCGCCAAGAGGTTCGCCACGACAAAGATCACGAAGATGCCGGAGCTCACCAGAACAACCCCGACCCTCGCCAGGCTCGCCCGGGGGGTCGCCAAATGTAACGCCCCTAATTGGGGGTTAAAAGAAATAAACAAAAATAAAATACAAATGACAATTTAAGAGTTGGCCGGTCAAAATCCACGTAATCATAAACTTGAAAAGCATTGACTATTCAATGTCCATGTCATCTAAAACGACAAACATTGACTATTCAAAATCAATATTATACAACACGACCAAAGTTGCCTATAGGACTTAGACACGTCATCAAAACATTGAAAATCCACAGTTATATGTACAACACCACCATAAAAGTCAAAATACAATATCACCATCATTGTATAATCCATCGCTACATATTTTACAGTTTTAACATGAAGTCGGCTACATAAAACTAATATTCACCTAAGAGAGACCAGCAAAGCAAAATGGAAAGACAGGGCAGCGAAACAGTAAGTCCTGCTAATCCTCGTTCGAAAGCTGACACTGTACACCACCTGAGGGGGAGGAAAAATAAATGGATGAGCACACAAAGTGCTTAGTAGGGCAAGCTATTATCAAATCCCGATAGCCAAACCGTCATTAGTCCGATTATTAAATTCAAAACTGTAATCATAAGCATTAATAGATTTTTCGAACTCAATTTCATGAATTAAAAATTAAACATCACAATCCGACCCACAGAGACCTAACACTTTGATTTACCACGTCAAAGTAGCACTCGCCTTTTCACCACTAACCCCATCAAGTCTGAATGAAAACCGACCACAGGTAGACATAAAAGTCCCTAACCGTGACTCAGCCCGACTAGGGTTCTAATCTCCTCCAAAGACGGCCAATATAATATGGGTCAAAGTGTTGACTCTGGGTCAACCATATCATATCCAATCCGGATATCCTACCTACTGCGCATTAGTTAGCTGCTCGTCAGCAGCTCTAATCTCGTTATCCGCCCGCAGCGGGTATAATATCCTCCGCCCGAAGCGGGTATCACAACATCCGTCCGAAATGGAACAACATCCGCCCGAAGCGGGAATATTTTCATTTAACAACAATTCATAAATAAATCAATTTCAGATCAATCCTAATTCATTTTTAAATTAACATTAGAAGGTCCGTTTCTAAATTCATTTTATTAATCGAAAAGTACTAATAGAAATCCCTACCTCGGTTTGTAGCAACTCGAGTCATACAGACAACTTTCCGGAGGTACGGTTTGACTGCAATCTTAGTTGTCAATCACTTAATCGAGGTTCAAAACATCCACAAACCCAGCGATACGGCTTCATGAGTTTTTCATGGTAATTCAAAATGACGATCTGCAATAATTTATATTGCCAATATCATCAATAAATTATGTTTCCACATTGATATGACCTTAAATCACCATATAAGACCTCACTGCCTTGAAACTTAAATTGGGCCGAACTCGATTCTAGCATGGAAAACGAGGCAGTCTTACGGACAACGATTCAGTGATTTAACAAATCCCCTAGCCTAATTCAACTATTCTAAGCCCAATAACAACATCAATTTTGTAATCCGAAGCCCAAATCAATCTCAATTTCATTGCTAAACTTGTGAAACTAGGGCATAGAAATTGAAGCTTACCAAAAGTCGGATTACGAAATTAGTTGAGGGGTTTTAATCTCTTTGGCAAGGGCTTCAAAACCCCCAAGCTAATTTCCCGATCGGCGACGAAATCCTGCGACCGGCGGCGGCGGTTGACAGCGGCGACGACGACAAATACCTCCACCAAGTACTAGCAAGCCTCCCAAACACGAATCCGGTGTTAGATTTTCCAAAATCAAACTATTTCAGATTAAATTAAAAACCTTGCAATCAAAACTTACCACGAGTATTCCGACCAAAACTTGCAACTTCCGGCCATAACCCACCTATCAATAGGTTCGTCTCGTCAAGAGCTTTCCAGCGGTACCAAATATGCGTTAATCGGAGTTCTGGATAGGGAGACATGCGTGTTTGAAGATTCGAAAGAGAGAGAAAACGTTTAGATAAGAGAGCGAGAGATGAATGTCGAGAGGGGAGAGAGAAAGGTTGCGTTTTGACCTGATAATGCCTTTTTTTAATCTTTATCCTTATATTTTCTTTTTCTTTTTCTTTTACTGATTTATTTTCCTATTCTTTAATCAATATATATATATATTAATAAAATATACGCATTACACCAAAGGGTTCTCCAGGACGAAGAACCAGAAGACGTTCAAGATCGCCAGAATTACCCGGACCCTCGCTAGGCTCAACCGGGGGGTCGCCAGGCAAAAGATCCCGAAGACATCAAAGATCGCTAGAACTACCTGGACCCTTGCAAGGCTCATCCGGGGGGTCTCCAGGGGGTTCTCCAGGCCGACGATCCCGAAGACATCGAAGATTGCCGGGACCACCCCGACCCTCGCCAGGCTCAGCCGGGGGGTCGCCAGGAGGTTCGCCAGGCCGAAGATCCCGAAGATATTGAAGACCGCCGGAACTACCTTGACCCCCGCTAGGCTCGCCCGGGGGGTCGACAGTGGGTTCGCCAGGCTGAAGACTTTGACGACATGGAATACTGACGGAATGTCCCGGACCCTCGTCAGGCTCACCTAAAAGGTCGACAAGGGAACCGCCGTGATGAAGACCTCAACCTTGCATAAGCATACCAAGACGCCCCCGACCCTAGCCAGGATTGCCCGGGGGGTCGCCAACCCTTGCCGAGATGCGACGATGGAAGACGAGCGGAAGTAATCAACCTTGAAAACTACAAAGAAGACCGTCAACACGGCCGCCGGACCTTGCCCAACCGCCGCCTAGTTCACCAGGAGCCTCCCCAACCGCAGCGCGACGATGTATTCAACCTCCTCCAAGGGATGTTAGAAGGAAATCCAAGACTTGCGCTCTGCCCAGGACCGTCGCGCGAGAGGGCTCCCACTCGAACCGGAGAACTAAGTCTCTTAAGCCGAACCAGAGAGAGAGATCAGAGGAAAAATTCGCATACCCTTAAGGAAAGGGAGATTTCGAATTTTTCTCTGGAGAAAGGTGTGAAAAATGTGTAGAATGAGCTCTCTATTTATAGGCTCACACTGTAACCGAATTAGAGAAATTCCCTCCTCTAAAATTTGAATTCTATAATTAAATATAATTAATTATTTCAATCCAATGGTCTAGATTTAATCTTATCTAAATCCAAGGGATATAATTAATTAGGGATTTAATTAAATAAGAAAAGACTTCGATAAAATCGAAAAACCAATCTTATCCTCTTATCTTATAAATTCAAATTTATATATATATATATATATATATTAAAATTCAAATTCAAATTCAAATTGTAATTATCTTGATCCAACTGTTGAGATAAATCTTTAAACCGATCTAATGGATCAAATTAATTTAGGATAAAATCAAATATCTAAAGATTTAATAAAAACTTAACTCGATTTTATCCTTTCATATAATTCAAAAAAATATATAATTTATATAATTAATTATTTTCAATCCGACGGTAAAGATTAAATCTTAAACCGATCCAACGGATATAATTAATTACATAAATTCAAAAACTAAGCTTGGTCACCAAGCTATTAATTTCGAATTATATTTAGGGTTAAAATCAATTATCTTAATCCAACGGTTGATATTAAATCCTATCCGATCCAATGGCTTAAATTGATTTTATGGTTTTCTCAAATACCAAAACATTTGGTACTTATGCCGCAATTATGAAAAGATCAAAGCATATCCATTCGAATGTTGTATTGTTCCACATTCCAAGGCATAATTCGATTTTACACATATAATATATATAAATATATATTATTTATATATTAATATAAATCTATTAATTATTAATTAATTATTAATAAGATATTAATAATTAAATTCAAATAATTAAATTATATTAATATCCTATGATCTCAATATCACACATTCAAATGTCATGGTGTCACACCATCATTTAAATTCGTGACATTTGATTTAATTTCATAGTTTACCGAAACGATCATAAACTTAGAAATTCTCTAAATCACAAACTGTACGTCGAAACGACTCTGTTCCAAAAGCAAAGTTTCTTAGAAATTTAATTTCCAACAACTTTCATGTTGATAGAAAATCCAAATTCTACTTTCTTTTGCCAGTTAATTTCGGTTACCAAGATATGGTACTTTTGCCACGCTACTGATAAAACTATATGATGCCTGTCATAGACTTTAGTTTTATAAGTCTTTTCAAATGATTAAACATCTCAAAATGTTCCTATCATGTACGTAACACCCGTTACGGCACTATCCTGGGGACCATGGACCCGTATCACTTAAGCTCCAACGAATTGCTAGTTGTTCGTCAAACCTCGAAGTGATTCCACTATAAACCCGAGGCTGCACTCTTTAGTGATACAATATATATTATTCCCTTTATTACAGCAGGGTGTCCATTGATACAATCAAATTCGGGTTATTGATCTTTCACTTGATGATCCACACATGAGCAGGCGGTTTCTACCGTTATGCCCCTCATTGCATTTTCATCCTTGACTCAGTCAGTAATATCATGAGTAACCCACTTATGGTTTCGATTCATAAGTTGCGCACGGGTACCTCTCACTTCTCCCCACCAACAATCAAGGGAATCATCATGACTCTGAAGAGACCTGTGTGATGTCCATGTCTATGATCAAGCTACCCTTACTGCTGACTATCATGTTCCCAAAATAATAGTGTTGGGAACAACGGTAATATATTGTGTTCTTTAACGGTTAAATCAAAGAACAATCAAGCCAGCAGCTCAGACTCAAGATCACTAAGGACTTAGAACGAATATCCATTTGATCAGCTATTAGTGACTCAACTCCAAGTTATCAGTGATGGTCTTATATGATAACTTCCGGAGTTTAATTCAGGTCTAGTCTAGTATAAAGACACTCCATACTTAATGCACTTCTAGTGAGTGTGACACACACAAAATCGAGAATAGGATTGTCACTTAGTCACATTAATGACCTTATACGATTAATGAGCTCCCACCCAGTTAATCAGGTCACGAACATTTTAAGTTCATTTATTATGATTATTAATTCTTCCTCACATTGACTCTGTTGTGATAATAATTGCATCATTTATGAACTAAGGATCAAACATTCTATTTTACTCTACCAGAAACTATAATATGATTAACTTAATAAGCATCATCTTTCATTGAACGACTTGTCGTAATCTTTTACTAATGGATAAAATATCTTGTTTAAGGACACATGTCCAACAATCTCCCACTTGTACTTAAAGAAGATGACCCATCTCTTTCAGACCCATATTCTCCAGATGCCTTCTGAATATTTTCTCTGGCAACGCCTTGGTGAATGGATCAGCCAGGTTGTCTTCCGAAGCTATTTTCACAACCCTTACGTCGCCACGACGCACTATTTCTCTTATGAGATGGTATTTACGTTCTATATGTTTCGCCTTGTTATGGTCTCTAGGCTCTTTATAATTTGCCACCGCACCAGTATTGTCACAGTATAGTGTTTGGGGCCCATCCATATTTGGAACTACTCCCAGCTCTATGTAGAAATTCTTGAGCCAAACTGATTCTTTGGCTGCCCCACAGGCTGCCACGTATTCAGCTTCAATTGTGGAATCAGTGATACAGGATTGCTTTATGTTTTTCTAGAATATCGCTTCACCAGCAAGGGTGAACACTGCTCCCGACGTCGATTTTCTTGCGTCTCTATCATACATAAAGTCCGAGTCAGTGTATCCTAGTGGATTTAGTGCTGATCCTGAAAACACTAACATATAGTCTCTCGTTCTTCAAAGATACTTGAGAATGTTCTTCACTGCAGTCCAGTGAGCCATACCCAGGTTGGATTGGTATCTGCTTACAATTCTCACAGCATAACAGATGTATGGCCTAGTACACTGCATAGCGTCCATCAAACTTCCCACTGTTGAAGCATAGGGTATTCGCCTCATTTCGATTTGCTCTTCCGGAGAAGTGGGGCACTATTTCCTGTTAAGGAACACTCCATGTCTGGTTGGTAAATTACCTCCCTTGGAGTTTGCCATTGCAAGACGATCAAGCACCTTATCTATGTAGGCTGCTTGAGTTAAGGCTTGAAGCTTGTTGTTGCGATCCCTAAATATACGGATCCCAAGAACATAACTAACTTCTCACATGTCCTTCATTTGGAATTGCGTAGATAGCCACGCTTTCACGTCCGATAGCCTCTAGACACTGTTTCCAATTAGAAGAATATCGTTGACGTATAGAACAAGAAATATCTCCACTGTATCATCATTGAGTGTGTAAATGCAGGCCTCAGTGATGTTCTGAATGAATCCATAGGTCTTGATGGTCATATCAAACTTTAGATTCCAGGATCTAGAAACTTGCTTCAATCCATAAATGGATTTGAGTAATATGCAAACCTTCCCTTCTTGACCCTTCTGCACGAACCCTTCTGGTTGGTCCATATAGATGTTTTCGTCAATATACTCGTTCAGGAAAGCAGTTTTGACGTCCATCTGCCAAATCTCGTAATTGAGACTACAGGTTATGACTATGAGAATCCGGATGGACTTGTACTTAGCGACTGGAACGAAGATCTCATCGAAATTAATACCTTCCCTCTGGGTAAAACCCTTAGCCACTAGTCTAGCCTTAAAGGTTTCAACCTTCCCGTCCACTCCTCTTTTTCTCTTGTATATCCACTTACAGCCAATGGTTTTGAAGTCATCCGGTAAGTCTACAAGTTCCCAGACTTCATTAGAATCCATTGATTCTATTTCTTGGTTCATGGCTTCCTGCCATTCTCCCTTATCAGGATCCATCATAGGTTGCTTGTAGCCTATGGGATCTTCAACACTAGTGTTTGTAACAGCTAGGTGAAATTCCAACTGGGTGTGCTCGTAGCGTTTAACTGGTCTTTTGAACCTCCCACTACGTCTGAGTACCCCTTGGTTGTGATTTAGGACCGTGGTTTCCGCATTCTCTTCGACAACAGGCACTGTTGACGGTGTTGTGACTTTGTCACCTGACAACTACTCAAGCACTATTTTGCTTC
Organism: Parietaria judaica; assembly: GCA_954871525.1. Taxonomy (NCBI): domain Eukaryota; kingdom Viridiplantae; phylum Streptophyta; class Magnoliopsida; order Rosales; family Urticaceae; genus Parietaria; species Parietaria judaica. Next base: position 62,264,840 of record OX940860.1, read on the forward strand.
GAGGCTTGAAGTTCATCATATAGTCTTCTTCCAGAAACGTAGCATTTGTTGAAACAAAAACTTACTTTCTGGACTATAAAATAAACCTCCCTTTGTCTCTTTGGAATATCCCACAAACAGACATACTTCTGTTCGTGATTCAAATTTATTCTTGTTTCATGTCCGTACATGTGCTGGACAGCCCCAACTTCTGTAATGTCGTAGATTTGGTATTCTGCCATTCCATAATTCAAGGGGAGTTTTTGAAATAGATTTTGATGGCACAACATTAAAAATGTTAGTTGCCGTCAATAAAGCATATCCCCAGAATGAGTTGGGTAGTGATGAATAGCTTAGCATGGACCTTACCATTTCTAGTAGGGTCATGTTCCTCCTTTCTGCAACACCATTTTGTTCTGGTGTGCCAGAAGCAGTTAATTGAGATACTATACCTTTTTCAATCAAGAGATCACTAAACTCATGATCAAGGTACTCTCCTCCTCCATCTGACCGAAGAGATTTCAATGATAGTCCAAGTTGATTTTCACTCTCTGCTAGAAATTCTCTGAACTTACCCAAGGTTTCAGATTTCTTAGCCATGAGGTAAACATAACCATATCTTGAATAGTCATCAATGAAGGTGACAAAATATTCAATTCCTCCTCTCGCCTGTATGTTCATAGGACCACATACATCTGCGTGGACGAGTTCTAATGGTTTAGTGGCTCTCTAACCTTTTATAGAAAAAGGTCTTTTGGTAATTTTAGCCTCTATAGAGGATACACAAACAGGGAAATAACCGATTGTTGGTTCTTTAAGGGGTCCATCCTTAACCAGCCTGTTTATCCTGTCTAGATTAATGTGACCCAATCTTAAATGCCACATATATGTTTGGACATCATTGTCAATTTTGGGTTTCTTAAATGTATACACCATCTTTTGTGATGACCCAATAGGACCCATGAAAATTTAAGGTGTAACCTTGTTTGTACAACAAAAAAGCCGATAGTATATTCTTGCAGACATTTGGGTAATAGTATACATTATTAACAAGTAAGAACTTATTCCCAAATGTCAGTCGCAAATTTGCCACAGCTTTAGCTTGTAGAAATTCACTGTTTCCTACCTTTAAAGTTGGTCCTTTATTTATCTCTTCTAATGAATCAAGAGACTGCAGAGGATTACATGCATGATCGTTTGCTCCTGAATCCAAGATCCAGTCGAAGGATGAGTTTTCGTTTTCAACGAAACATGATTCCAATGCTGAACAATCAGCACTGTTTGTACTCCCATTCTGGAAAGTTTCTTCCTGGTTTCCAATGATTCTCTTCCTCTTGTTCATTGAGTTTAATACATTCTGGTCTGCCATTCGGAGTTTCTTCGATGATCCACTTATGGCCAGTTTGCTTAGGGATTTCGTGACTTTTGCCAGATTGCTTTGTTTTTGAGACTTGAGCGTCAGAGCAGAGATTTCCATTTCTTGTTTGTCGAAAGACATTTTAACTGGCATTAAAAAAGAAAATTATTAAACTTTATTATAGGTAGAATGTTTTGGAAAAAGATTTGTTCGAAATAGTTACATGATGCAAACATGTTCTAGGAAAAACGTTAAATAAACCCTTTAACTATTTCGTGATAATTTAACCGACTGTACACGTCGTTGCCGTCCTTAGTGGCATGGTCACTCTAGGTTGACTCGCGGTATCAACCGTGTAGTTTGGTTAAACTAAGTTGGTGTGCTGTCGTAAGCAACCCAAATTAATATTAAAAACCGTAACCTGTAAAACTTATGTAGTAGTGTAAGTACGGGTCGATCCCACGAAGAGTTTTCCAATATACGTTGCAAAAATAATAAAACAAAGTAAAAAGGGGGATTTTTGGTTTGAGAGAATAAGTAAATAAAATGAGAGAAAAATGTGAGAAAATAATATGAGAAACATTTGGCATGAGTAACTTTCACTAATGATTCAATTCATCTGATCATCGACATAAATTTGTTCTTCAACCTACCGAATATCCCACCGATTAACGAATTCCTTAAGATTATTTAATTTAATTGAAACGCAATTAAATCAAACCTAGCTCGAAGATAATTCAATCACGTGACAGAATTTAAAATCCAAGTAGCATTAATATCTAGAACACTTAAATGAAACTGAATAATAAAACACCGCGGTAATATTTAATTCAGCCGATCTCCTTTACCTGTTTCGTTATTTCACTAACCGTGTAGCAAATTAACTAAACGTGTGTTCAACAATTAAAAGACAAGTACGACGAGTCAATTAATTAACGGTATATAAACTTTAGAAACACAGTCGATGCACTTATAAGAAGTCTATAATAATATCACGCTAACGATTAATACACAATCACCGATCACAATGAAACAATTGCTAAATTAACGTAATTTGACAATTGAAATTGATATAAATCGGAGAAGCGATATCGTTGATAACATAATATAATTCTACATAAAAAGATCGATATTCACGGATTGATAATTGAACAAAATAATGCCTCACAGATTTATTGAATCATAGTGTCAGAAACTCAAACCAATTACAAACTTAGTCGATCACGTTCATCGTTTGACGGAGAGGAGATGAAATTCCAAAAAGCATCAGAGACTAATTCTGCCTTCGACCTCTGATTCTCACCCCAAAATCGACTACTAGAACGTGATCCCCTTTCTAAATACAAAGAGAGGTATATATAATCCTGATTTCTCACCCTAACGAACTCAATTGTTCACGATTTATTCTCAGAAATAAGAAAAAAAATAAATCTTCCCGTAATAATTTCCAACTGAATTCCGAGAATACCGTGACTTGCTTCAAATCGTATCTATGACTCTCATTGGGCTTTGTTTTCTGAGCCCGGCCCATCACAGCGTAGCACGGAAGCAACGGAACTTCGACGGTCAGCGGCGACGACGGAACTGTGAGCACCGACTTCGGCGGCGGCGAAACTCAGCGATTGGCATCTCCGAAGAATAGCTAGCAGTGAATCTTCAAGAAATCCCAGCGAGGAGTCTTCGTGCCGAGGAGCCTTCGTCTTCGTACTTTGGTTTCCTGAGTTTGGGTTCAAAAAGAAGCCACCAACATGTCGTTTGGCTTTGTAGATGACTGTTTATTTTTCCTCTTTTTTCACTTTACTCCTTTTATTTTATTCCTTCTCAATTTGCATCTTGACATCCATTGCATTTTGCACCTTTTTGTTACTTTACATGCTCTTTCATCCTGTACTCGTAAACACGTTAAATAGATCTATTCTAATAAATAAATCAAAATAATATATCAAGAAATATCGTTTATTTATTAGAATAATTAAGCTCTATCATAAGTTTTAGTCATAAACTTAATTAATATTCATAACAGGAACTACCAAAGTTCCCTATGTTTATTAACTATCACCATAGACGGTCGGCAAACACCAACTTTCGTGCAAGCTTAACCCATTATTTTTTATTCTCGGGATCCTTTGCAAAACGTCGTCCTTAGGGAATGGTTACACTAGGGTGACTCGCGGTCCATATCCAAGATTCCTCCGTCCCCATATTCTTTTGGAACTATCACGGTGTCAAACCTTCCACAAGCACACCTTCCTTGGGAAATGGACACACTAGGGTGACTCGAAGCGGTGTGGTCAACAGACCTTCTGACAGTAATAATGGAGACCTTTGTTTTATTCTATACTTGCCATTGTTTTAGAAAATAACGTTTTTTAAATTCTAAGTTATAAAAACTTAATATATATATATATAAACTATCTATTAATGACACATGAAAATTTTATATTTTGGCTTTATTTATTATGTTACTTAATCTTAAATAAGCCTAAGATTCATGTTTATTATTTCGTCGGTAGTGATAGATCAAACCGTACGCTCTCCAGGTAGATTGGGGGGGTCCTAACCCCATAAGTGGATGGTGAACCGGCCCCACTTTTGATTCCCTCTTCCTAAGACAAGATTGTACGGTTGAAATTTTTCCGACTAATAATAAACACTTTTACATTTACTCTTTATTATTTATATCTATCCTATATCTACATATTAATAATCATCCAAACATAGACACTATGTTTAGGGTTATGAAAATAGGTTATAAAAAATTATATCTATGATGAATATTTATAATTTTATGTTAATGATACTTATTCTCTAAGAATTATCATTAATCATTTCTTTGCCCTTTAATAATTATTTATGAGATATTAAAATAAGACAATGATTTTAGTCTCTAAGGATTATCATCCATATTTTAATCTTTAAATAAGACAATGTTATTTCATCATTAAATAACATACATATTTAATTTTATGAATTATTAAAATAGGACAATGTTATTTATCAAGAAATAACACCCATATTTTAATTTAAATTAATTAATCAAACATAATTAATTTTAATTCATAAATATTTTATTTCAATAAAAATAATTAATAATCTGATTTAAAACATTACACGTGAGCTATCCGGGATAAATACCGGGCCCACGTGCACTCAAATCCAAGCACGTGCCCAGCCCTTGCGAATTGGGCTGGGCCGAGTTTTTCAGGCAGGGCCACAAGGCCCGGTCCCAAGCTCACGCGAGCGTTGGGGTTGGGCCAGGCTCAGCGCGCGGCCCACGGGCTGCTTCCAGCAGCCCTTGCGCGCACTCTGCGGGCTAGGCGCAAGGCCCACGGGCTGGGAAACCAACCCGGCCTCCCACTGGGTTCGCTGCATGCAAACCCTAGCCCACAGGGTTGGGCTGTTTTGGCAGCCCGGCCCATTACCCGGTCCGAATTTTTGGGTCGGGTAATTTTCTTATTTTAAATTAATATTTAAAATATCTGGAAACTCAAATTTTCAATTTTAAATAATTAATTTTGTTTATCAAATAATTTGTTCTTTAAATTGTTAAATTAAATTACGTAATTATTTATCCTTGAACCATGGCTCTGATATCAATTGTTGGGTACGGGATCTCGGATCCCGTGAATATTATTGCGAATTATACCGTCAAACCGTCCGGGTAACATTTAAAAATTTTATTTTGAGCGTAAAACATGTTAACCGACCAACGGTCCGATCATCGGATAATAACCATATTACCAGACCTGGTAAATATTAGATAATTTAATATTCATAAATCATTATTAATAATCTAGTCTTATAGGAAATAAATGGAAAGCAATAAATGGTCGCATTTATTAGTCCAATGCATAAGGCCGTACCTCTATTGTTGACTTCCAGCTGCGCATTCTGAACTTGGCAGGGCTCCACCGGTGCTGAGGAAAACACCCGTGATCTTCCGGGATATTCTCCTGGATTCCACGTACCGAAGCGTGGGCTTCGCCGGCAGGACTCCATCGAAAAATTTAAACTAATGGTTCTTTTTAAGCTTCCGGAGAACTAGCCGAACCAGAGAGAGATCAAAGGAAAAATTCGCAGACCCTTAAGGAGAGGGAGAGTTCGAATTTTTCTCAGGGGAAAGGTGTGAAAAATGTGTAGAATGAGCTCCCTACTTATAGGCTCGGACTGTAACCGAATTAGAGAAATCTCTCCCCTAAAATTCGAATTCTATAATTAAATATAATTAATTATTTCAATCCAATGGTCTAGATTTAATCTTATCTAAATCCAAGGGATATAACTAATTAGGGATTTAATTAAATAAGAAAAGACTTGGATAAATAAAAAAAAACTAATCTTATCCTCTTATCTTATAAATTCAAATTTATATATATATATTAAAATTCGAATTGTAATTATCTAGATCCAACGGTTGAGATAAATCTTTAAACCGATCTAATAGTAGATCAAATTAATTTAGGATAAAATCAAATATCTAAAGATTTAATAAAAACTTAATTCGATTTAATCCTTTCATATAATTCAAAAAATATATATAATTAATTAATATTCAATCCAACGGTAAAGATTAAATCTTAAACCGATCCAACGGATATAATTAATTACATAAAATTTGAAAAACTAAGCTTGGTCACCAAGCTATTAATTTTGAATTATATTTAGGGTTAAAATCAATTATCTTAATCCAATGGTTGATATTAAATCATAACCGATCAAATGGATTAAATTGATTATAGGGTTTTTCTCAAATATCAAAACATTTGGTACTTATGCCGCAATTATGAAAAGACCAAAGCCTATCCATTCGAATGTTATATTGTTCCACATTCCAAGGCATAATTCGATTTTACACATATAATATATATATATTATTTATATATTAATATAAATCTATTAATTATTAATTAATTATTAATAAGATATAAATAATTAAATTTGAATAATTAAATTATATTATTATCCTCTGATCTCAATATCACACATTCAAATGTCATGGCATCACACCATCATGTAAATTCGTGACATGTGATTTAATTTCATAGTTTACCGAAACGATAATAAACATAGAAATTCTCTAAACCACAAATCGTACGTCGAAACGACTCGGTTCCAAAAGAAAAGTTTCTTAGAATTTAATTTCCAACAACTTTTATTTTGGCAAAAAATCCAAATTCAACTTTCTTTTGTCAGTTAATTTTGGTTACCAAGATATGGTACTTTTGCCACGCTATTGATAAAACTATCTGATTCTTGTCACAGACTTCATTTTTATAAGTCTTGTCAAATGATGAAACATCTCAAAATTTTCCTATCATGTACGTATCATCCGTTACGAATCTATCCTGGGGACCATGGACCCGTATCTCTTAAACTCCAACGAACTGCTAGGGTGTTCGTCAAACCTCGGTGTTATTCCACTATAAACCCGAGGTTGCACTCTTTAGTGATACACTATATATTATTCCCTTTATTACAGCAGGGTGTCCATTGATACAATCAAATTCGGGTTATTGATCTTTCACTTGATGATCCACACATGAGCAGGCAGTTTCTTCCGTTATGCCCCTCATTGCATTTTCATCCTTGACTGAGTCGGTAATATCATGAGTAACCCACTTATGGTTTCGATTCATAAGTTGCGCACGGGTACCTCTCACTTCTCACCACCGACAATCAAGGGAATCATCATGATTCTGAAGAGAGTTGTGTGATGCCCATGTCTATGACCAAGCTACCCTTATTGCTGACTATCATGTTCCCAAAATAATAGTGTTGGGAACAACGGTAATATATTGCGTTCTTTAACGTGTAATATGTTCTTTAACGTGTAATCAAGCCAGCAGCTCAGACTCAAAATCATTGACGACTTAGATCGAATATCCATTTGATCATCTATTAGTGACTCAACTCAAAATTATCAGTGACGGTCTTATATGATAACTTCCGGAGTTTAAGTCAGGTCCAGTCCAGTATGACGACACTTCATACTTAATGCACTTCTAGTGAGTGTGACACACACAAAATCCAGAATAGGATTGTCACTTAGTCACATTAATGACCTTATAAGATTAATGAGCTCCCACCCAGTTAATTTGGTCACGGACATTTTAAGTTCATTTATTATGATTATTAATTCTTCCTCATATTGACTCTGTTGTGATACTAATAACATAATTGCATCATTTATGAACTAAGGATCAAATATTCTATTTCACTCTACCAGAAACTATAATAAGATTAACATAATAAGCACCATCTTTCTTTCAACGACTTCTCATAATCTTTTACAAATGGATAAATACATCTTGTTTAAGGACACATGTCTAACATCTGATTACTTTGGTGACGCGATATGGGCCCTCCCATGTGGGTCCGAGGACTCCCGCGCCGTGGACTTGTGTGTTTGGCCCCACCTTTTCTACGACTAGGCTTCCTTCTGGAAAATGTTGCACCTTGACTTTGGAGTTGTAATAGTGATCAACAACTCATTTCTAGGCCACTAAACGTGTGTAGGCTTCATTTCGCTTTTCCTCGACGAGGTCGAGTTCTAGCCGCAGGGCCTCGTCGTTTTGCTCTTCGTCGAAGAGTTCTACTCAAGGAGACGGGACGGCTATCTCAGCGGGGATGACTGCCTCAACACTGTATGTCAGGGCGAATAGAGTCTCGCCCGTGGCATTCCGAGTTATGGTTCGGTATGCCCAGAGGAGTGAATGTAATTCCTCGGCCCATTTGCCCTTCTTTTCGTCGAGCTTTTTCTTTAGGATTGTCTTAATGTATTTGTTGGCAGACTCGACTTGACCATTCTCCTGAGGGTAGATGGGCGAGGAATAGGTGTTGTTGATCCCAAGCTCGCTGCAGAAGGCTCGAAGGTCTACGTTGGTGAATTGTTTGGCCTTATCGGTGACGAGCGATTCTGGAATCCCGTGCTGACATATTAAGTTGTGCCAGATGAAGTTTGTTATGTTGGTCTGGGTGATCTTTCCGATGGGCTCTGCTTCGACCCATTTGGTGAAGTAATCGACAGCGACTATTACGTATTCAACCCTTCCCGGGCCTTTGGCAATTTTACAATTAGGTCGATTCCCCATTTGGCGAATGGGCGAGGAACCATCACTGGGCACAGTGGAACTGTCGGGTGACGCGGTATCTGGGCTAATCGCTAGCACATGTCACATTTTTGCGCCATTTTGATCGCCCCGCATAGTGGTTTCCGCACACTCCTTCGTGAATTTCACGAAGGACGAGGTTGGCCTCTTCTTCGGGAAGAAATTTTAGGAGAGGTTGCATGAAGCCACGTTTTTAGAGCTCCCCGTTGTTTATCACGTATCTGGTTGCGCGGAACTTGAGTCGCTTTGCCTCATTGCGATCGGTGGGGAGGGTTCCATGCTCCAAGTACTCGATTATCAGAGACATCCAACTTTCAGTGGCTTCGTCGGTGATGGCGAGGACTTGGGCTTTCTCGATCGAGGGCTTCGATGGGAAATTTTCCGAGTTCTTCGTCATCGGCTCCTGATGTTGGGAAGTTCATTACGTTTTCTGATAATACTATCACGATTTATGTCGTCAAGCCGTCTGGGTAATGTTTAAAAAATATTTAAAGCGGAAAAATTTGTTACCCGTTCAACGATTTGAACATCAGATAATAACCAAAATCAAGATCTGATAAATTATTACTAATTTAACTTTTCATAAATTCATTATTAATAATCTAGTCTATAGGAAATAAATAAACTGTAAATAAAGGTTTGCATTTATTGACCCAATGCATAAGGCCGTACCTCGGGTGATGACGATTCCGGCTGCGCGTTCTGAACTGAGCAGGGCTTCACCGATGCTGAGGGAAACTCCCGTGATCTTCCGGGATATTCTCCTGGACTTCTCGTACCGAAGCGTGGGCTTCGCCAGCAGGACTCCGTAGCAAAAACTTTAACTAATGGTTCTTCTAAAGCTTTCGGAGAACAACGTCTCACTAAGCCGAACCAAAAAAGAGAGATCAAAAGCTAAGAAATTCACAAACTCTATAAATAGAGAGAGAGGGTGAGAGAGAGAGAGAGAGAGAGAGAGAGAGAGAGAGAGAGAGAGAGAGAGAGAGAGAGAATTCTTGCTCTGGGGAAGGTGTGTTAAATGTGTAGAATGAGCCTTGTATTTATAGACTCATGGAGAAGCCAATAAGGAAAGCTTCCATGCATAAATTTTGAAATCTATAATGGGCAAATATAATTAATCACTCTAAACCAATGGCCAAGATTGAATCACCAATGATCCAATGGTTAGGATTAATTAGGGATTTAACCAAAGAAGGAAACCATGAATAAATCAATTATCCAATCACTTCCTTATATATGAGAATTCGAATTCCCTATGCATGCATATGGAAATTTCGAAATCAATTAACTAGATCCAATGGCTGGAATTAATTCCATAACCAATCTAATTGACCATTTTAATTTATCATAAAGTCAAGCCTCATTATTTGTTCACCAAGCGAAAAATTCGACCTCCATTATAACGAATTCAAATTTTGCATTTCCATATATACATGTTAATTAATTTCCAATCCAATGGTTAAGATTAAATCTTAAAGTAATCTAATGGATATAATTCATTAAGCAATTTCAAAATCCATGCTTTGGCCACAAAGTCATTTTTGAATTTAGCTTTCCAAATTAATTATCATAATCCAACGGTTAAGATCAAACTTGACCGATCTAATGAACCAAATTAATTTCAAGGCTTTCCATTAATACCTAAACATAGGTACATATGCCGCATATTTGGAAAGTCCAAATCCAAGCAAATTTGTGTAAGCCCAACTCACACATTTACTTGGGCCGCATTATTTCTACATATTCATATACCAAATATAGATTTTTATTTAAATAACATAAATCTATTAATTATTAACTAATTATTAATAAGACTATTAATAATTAAATCCAAATAATTAAATTATATTATTAACCTCTGATCTCAATATCACACAATAGATATCATGGTGCATCACGGCCATTTAAATTTGTGACAAGTGATTAAACTTAACATATTTACGAAAAACGATCGTAAACTTGAAAATTCTCTAAATCACAAACCGTATGTCGAAACGACTCGGTTCCAAAAGAAAATTCTCTTAGCATTTATTTTCCAACAACTTTTCAGTTGTTGAAAAATCTAAATTCAACTTTATTTTATCAGTTAAATTTCCAACACCAAACTTTGGTACTTTTGCCACGTCAAAAAATAAAACTTCCAAGGTCTGACACAGACTCTAGTTTTGTGAATCCTGACAAATGATAAAACATACCGAATGTTTAAATCACGTACGTATCATCCGTTCCAGAGCTATCCTGGGGACCATGGACCCGTATCACTTAAGCTCCAACGAACTGCTAGTGGTTCGTCAAACCTCGGTGTTATTCCACTATAAACCCGAGGCTGCACTCTCTAGTGATACAGTATATATTATTCCATTTATAGCAAGGTGACCATTGATACAATCAAATTATGGTTATTGATCATTCACTTTATGATCCACACACGAGCAGGCGGTTTTTACCGTTTTGCCTCTCATTGCATTTTCATTCTCAACTTTGATAGTAATATTGTGAGTAACCCACTTATGGTTTCAATTTATAAGTTGCGCACGGGTACCTCTCACTTATCACCACTAACAATCATAGGAATCATCTTGACTCTGAAGAGAGCTATGTGATGTCTATTTCTATTGCCAAGCTACCCTTATTTGTTCACTATCATGTTCACAAAATAGCAGCATTGGGAACGACAGTAAATGTGTTCTTTAACAGTTAAATCAAAGAACAATCAAGTCAACAATCCAAGCTCGAGGTCACTTAGGACTTAGATCTAATATCCATTTGATCATCTACTAGTGACTCAACTCCAATTTGTGAGTGACAGTCTTATATAACAACTTCCAGAGTTTAAGTCATGTCAAATCTAGTATGAAGCCGATTTATACTTAATGCACTTCTAGTGAGTGTGACACACACACACACTTAATCCAGAATAGGATTATATCACTTAGTCACATTAATGACTTTATCCAATTAATGAGCTCTCACTCAGTTAATCATGTCACAGATATTTTTAAGTTCATTTATTATGATTATTAGTTCTTCCTCACATTGACTCGGTTGTGATAATAATAACATATTTGCATCCTTTATGAACTATGAAATAAGCATTCTATTTTACTCTACTAGAAAATATAATAAGATTAACATAATAAGTAACATCTTTTATTCAACGACTTTGGTCAAAATCTTTTACAATTAGGGAAAAGACAGCTTGTTTATGGACACATGTTCAACACCTGATGCCATTCGGGCCAATGTGTCGGCCTCGGAGTTTTTGGCACGTGGTATCTGAGTTATCTCGTAGCAAGCTAGAAACTCTAGGCGGCGTTGGGCCTCGGCCAAGTAAGCCGCCATGTTATGTGTTGGGAAGTTCATTACCTTTCCCGATAATATTATCACGATTTATGCCGTCAAAACGTCCGGGTAACATTTAAAAATATTTCAAAGTGGAAAAAACTTGTTACTCGTTCAACTATTTGAACATCGTATAATAACCAAAATCAAGATCTGATAAATTATTAATAATTTAACTTTTCATAAATTCATTATTAATAATTTAATCTATAGGAAATAAATAAATTGTAAATAAAGGTTTGAATTTATTAACCCAATGCATAAGGCCGTACCTCAGGTGATGACGATTCCGGTTGCGCGTTCTGAACTGGGCAGGGCTTCGCCGATGCTGAGGGAAATTCCCGTGATCTTCTGTGATATTCTCCTAGACTCCTCATACCGAAGCGTGGGCTTCGCCGACAGTACTCCGTCGCAAAAACTTTAACTAATGGTTCTTTTAAAGCTTTCGGAGAACAACGTCTCACTAAGCCGAACCAGAAAAGAGAGATAAGAGGCTAAGAAATTTGCAGACTCTAGAGAGAGAGAGAGAGAAATTGAATTCTTGCTCTGCGGAAGGTGTGTGAAATGTTTAAAATGAGCCTTGTATTTATAGGCTCATGGAGAAGCCAGTAAGGGAAGTTTCCATGCATGAATTTCGAATTCTATAATGGGCAAATATAATTAATCGCTCCAAACCAATGGCCAAGATTGAATCACCAATGATTCAATGGTTTGGATTAATTAGGGATTTAACCAAATAAGGAAACCATGAATAAATCAATTATCCAATCACTTCCTTATATAAGAGAATTCGAATTCCCTATGCATGTATATGAAAATTTTGAAATCAATAGTCTAGATCCAATGGCTGGAATTAATTTCATAACAAATTTAATGGACCATATTCATTTAGCATAAAATCAAGCCTCATTACTTGTTCACCAAGCAAAAATTCGATCTCCATTATAAAGAATTCGAATTTTCCATTTCCATATATACATGTTAATTAATTTCCAATCCAATGGTTAAGATTAAATCTTAAAGTAATCCAATGGATATAATTAATTAAGCAATTTCGAAATTCATGCTTGGTCACCAAGTCATTTTTTAATTTAGCTTTCCAAATTAATTATCACGATCCAATGGTTAATATCAAACTTTACCGATCTAATGAACCAAATTAATTTCAAGTTTTTCCATTAATACCTAAACATAGGTACTTATGCCGCATATTTGGAAAGTCCAAATCCATGCTTATTCGTGTAAGCCCACCTTACCCATTTACTTGGGCCGCATTATTTCTACACATTCATATATATACCAAATATATAGTTTTATTTAAGTAACATAAATTGATTAATTATTAATTAATTATTAATAAGAATATTAATAATTAAATCCAAATAATTAAATTTTATTATTATACCTTCGATCTCAATATCACACAATAAATGTCGTGATGCAACACCACCATTTAAATTCGTGACATGTGATTAAATTTCACATATTTATGAAAACGATCCTAAACTTGGAAATTCCCTAACTCACAAACCATACGTCGAAACGACTCGGTTCCAAAAGAAAAGTATCTTAGAATTTAATTTCCAAAAACTTTACAATTGATGAAAAATCTAAATTCAACTTTCTTTTATCAGTTAAATTTCCAGCACCAAACTTTGGTACTTTTGCCACGTCAAAAATAAAACTTCCAAAGTCTGACACAGACTCTAGTTTTATGAACCCTGACAAATGATAAAACATACCGAATTTTTAAATCACGTACGTATCATCCGTTCTGGAGCTATCCTGGGGACCATGGACCCGTGTCACTAAACCTCTAACGAACTGCTAGTGGTTCGTCAAACCTCGGTGTTATTCCACTATAAACCCGAGGCTGCACTCTTTAGTGATAAAGTATATATTATTCCCTTTATAGCAAGGTGTCCATTGATACAATCAAACTCGGGTTATTGATCTTTCACTTGATGATCAACACACGATCAGGCGGTTTTTACCGTTTTGCTTCGCATTGCATTTTCATCCTCAACTAAGTTAGTAATATTGTGAGTAACCCAATTATGGTTTCAATTCATAAGTTGAGCACTAGAAACTCTCACTTCTCACCACTACAATCAAGGGAATCATCTTGACTCTGAAGAGAGATATGTGATGTTCGTGTCTATGACCAAGTTGACTATCATGTTCCCAAAATTGCAGCATTGGGAACGAAAGTAAAATGTTTTCTTTAATAATCAAATCAAAGAACAATCAAGTCAACAGTCCAGGCTCGAGGTCACTCAGGACTTAGATCAAATATCCATTCGATCATCTACTAGTGACTCAACTCCAAGTTGTCAGTGACGGTCTTATATGACAACTTCCGGAGTTTAAGTCAGGTTCAGTCCAGCATGAAGCCGCTTCATACTTAATGAACTTCTAGTGAGTGTGACACACACACTTAATCCAGAATAAGATTATCACTTAGTCACATTAATGACCTTATACGATTAATAGGCTCCCACCCAGTTAATCAGGTCGTGGACATTTTAAGTTCATTTATTATGATTAATAATTCTTCCTTACATTGACTCAGTTGTGATAATAATAACATAATTGCATCCTTTATGAACTATGGAACAAACATTCTATTTTACTCTACCAAAAACTATAATAAGTAACATCTTTTATTCAACAACTTTGGTCAAAATCTTTTACAATTAGGGAAAAGACAGCTTTTTTAAGGACACATGTCCAACATTATGTTCTTTTGCCTGGTATTCTCCTTCCACTTACTTCACGATTAGCTGGGACTCGCAGTGAATCCGCAGATTTTCTATCCCGAGTTTTTGTGCGATTTGGAGCCCGGTTAGCAACGCTTCGTATTCTGCCTCGTTGTTCGAGGCTCTTAATCCGAATCGTATGGCGTAGCGGAGCTTTCCGTCTTTGGGATTGGTGAGTACGATGCCCGCTCCCGAGCCATGCGCATTTGTGGCGCCGTCCACGTTCAGATTCCAAACTGGACCGTCGGGACTAGCTTTCCTCTTGGTGGCTTGTGGTAGCTTGTCGGTTTCTTCTTCGGTCTCGACCTCGGTGTCATATGTGAATTCGGCGATGAAATCAGCTACGACTTGACCTTTGATGGTGACTCGGGGCTGGTACTCTAGGCCGTATTCTCCCAGCTCTTGTGAACAGATTGCCATGCATGAAGAGGTGCCTTTGAGGAGCGCCTTTCGCATGGGGTACACAGTTCGCACAACGATTTGGTGGGCTTGGAAGTATGGGCGGAGTTTCTTCGCGGTGGTAACCAGTGCGAGCGCAAGCTTTTCGATTTCTGTGTAACGTGTTTCGGCATCGAGAAGCGCTTTGCTGACATAGTTGATCGACAGTTGCTTCTTCTCTTCTTTTCGGACCAAGACGGCGCTGACTGCCCTGGTCGAGACGAAGAGGTAGAGGAATAGTGTTTCCTCGTCCTTTCATTTTGACAATAGAGGAGGCGATCCGAGGTAGGCTTTTTAGCTCCTGGAAAGCAGCTTCACATTTTTCGTCCCAGGTGAAATTCTTTCCGCCTTTGAGGGCTTGAAAGAACGTTGACATCGTTCTGTGGCCTTTGACACGAACCGGCCTAGGGCGTTGATGCGTCCGTTGAGGTTTTGAACCTCTTTTACCCTTTGTGGGCTCTTCATCTCGAGCAGGGCTCGGATCTTCTCGGGGTTTGCCTTGATTCCTCTTCGGTTGACGATGTATCCCAGGAATTTTCCAGATTCGACCCCGAACGCGCACTTGGCGGGATTCAACTTCATCTGATATTTTTGGAGAAGCATGATAGTCTCTCGTAGATCCCCGACTGTTGGAAATCACGTCTCGGATTCCATGAAAATTATCACGAATTGAATCTCCGAACAGTCCGGGTAACATTTAAAAATTAATATAAAGCGGAATAACTTGTTATCCGTCCAACAGTCCGGATATCGGATAATAACCATTTCACAAGATCTGATAAATATTATGTAATTTAATATTCATAAATCATTATTAATAATCTAGTCATAATAGGAAATAAATAGAAAGCAGTAAATGGTTGCATTTATTAACCCAATGCATAAGGCCGTACCTCTATTGATGACTTTCGGCTGCGCATTCTGAATCGGGCAGGGCTCCGCCGGTGCTGAGGGAAACTCCCGTGATCTTCCGGGATATTCTCCTGGAATCCTCGTACCGAAGCGTGGGCTTCGCGGGCAGGACTCTGTCGCAAAATTTAAACTGATGGTTCTTTTTAAGCTTCTGGAGAAATGGTCTCCTAAGTCGAACCAGAAAAGAGAGATCAGAGAAAAAATTCGCAGACCCTAAAGGAGAGGGTGAGTTCGAATTTTTCTCTGGGGAAAAGTGTGAAAAAATTGTAGAATGAGCCTCCTATTTATAGGCTCAAACCGTAACCAAAATGGAGAAATTCCCTCCCTAATTTTCGAATTTCATATATTAAATATAATTAATTATCGCAATTCAATGGTCCAGATTTAATATCATCTAAATCCAATGGATATAATTAATTAGGGATTTAATTAAATAAGAAAGATTTGGATAAAATCAAAAATCCAATCCTATCTGATCTGATCTGAGATACAAGACTGAGGGATAAAGCAAGCACCGCACGGACCCGGGACCTTGACAGGGGGGTCGCAAATCGTGCCAGAATCTTCTCCAGGGCTCCCGCTCTAGTTGACTTCTGTATTCACCTCTGACGCTCAATATTAGTGGAATATTTGAGGGCGAGGCGATTTTATAGGATGTAGAGAGAGGATAGAGCGAGTTCGAATGACTTTCGATGAGTTACCGTATGAATGAACTGAGCTTTTATTTATAACTGGACCCAGGGATTCCGGTCCAATTATAAATTGTTCCGGGAAGCCCCCGGGGCAAAATTATATATGTTTTTTGATCCCCCGGATGTCACGAAGCCATTGCCGCAAGCCACGTGTCCATCAGATGCTCTATGTGTTGGACATATGTGTCCTTAAACAAGATATTTTATCCATTTGTAAAAGATTATGACAAGTCGTTGAATAAAGATGATACTTATTATGATAATCTTATTATAGTTTCTGGTAGAGTACAATAAAATGTTTGATCCTTAGTTCATAAAGGATGCAATTATGAATTATTATCACAACAGAGTCAATGTGAAGAAGAATTAATAATCATAATAAATGAACTTAAAATGTCCGTGACCTAATTAACTGGGTGGGAGCCCATTAATCGTATAAGGTCATTAATGTGACTAAGTGACAATCCTATTCTGGATTTTGTGTGTGTCACACTCACTAGAAGTGCATTAAGTATGAAGTGTCTTCATACTGGACTGGACCTGACTTAAACTCCGGAAGTTATCATATAAGACCGTCACTGATAACTTGGAGTTGAGTCACTAGTAGATGATCAAATGGATATTCGATCTAAGTCCTGAGTGATCTTGAGTTTAAGCTTCTGGCTTGATTGTTCTTTGATTTAACCGTTAAAGAAAACGAAATATTACCGCTGTTCCCAACACTATTATTTTGGGAACATGATAGTCAGCAGTAAGGGTAGCTTGGTCATAGACATGGGCATCACACAGCTCTCTTCAGAGTGATGATGATTCCCTTGATTGTCGGTGGTGAGAAATGAGAGGTACCCGTTCGCAACTTATGAATCGAAACCATAAGTGGGTTACTCATAATATTACTGACTGAGTCAAGGATGAAAATGCAATGAGGGGCATAACGGTAGAAACCGCCTTCTCGTGTGTGGATCATCAAGTGAAAGATCAATAACCCGAATTTGATTGTATCAATGGACACCCTGCTGTTATAAAGGGAATAATATATACCGTATCACTAAAGAGTGCAGCCTCGGGTCTATAGTGGAATCACTTCGAGGTTTGACGAACAACTAGCAGTTCGTTGGAGCTTAAGTGATACGGGTCCATGGTCCCCAGGATAGCTCCGTAACGGATGATACGTACGTGATTAAAATATATTCTGGATAATGTTTAATCATTTGGCTTGACTTATAAACTGAAAGGTCTGTGGCAGACGTCAGATAGTTTTATCGTTAGCGTGGCAAAAGTACCATATTTTCGTACACGAAATTAACTGATAAAAGAAAGTTAGAATTTAGATCTTCTATCAGCACCATGTTGTTGGAAATTAAATTCTAAGAAACTTTGCTTTTTGAACCAAGTCATTTCGACTTACGGTTAGTGATTTATGGATTTTCTAAGTTTGTGATCGGTTCGATGAACTTTGAAATTAAATCACATGTCACGAATTTAAATGATGGTGTGGCACCATGAAATTTTAATGTGTGATATTGAGATCAGGAAATATTAATATAATTTAATTATTTGAATTTAATTATTAATATCTTATTAATAATTAATTAATAATTAATAGATTTATATTAATAAATAAAAATATATATTTATATATATTTATATGTGTAAATTCGAATTAGGGTTTCATAATATGAAACCTTAGCTAAATTCGAATGGTATGATTTGGTCTTTCCAAATTTGCAGCATAAGTACCAAATGTTTTGGTATTTTAGCAAATCCCTAAAATCAATATTATCCATTGGATCGGTTATGATTTAATATCAACCGTTGGATTAGGATATTGATAAATTCGAAATTAATAACTTGGTGACCAAGTTTCATTTTTCAAATTTGGTTAATTAATTATATCCGTTAGATCGGTCTAAGATTTAATCTATACCGTCGGATTGAAAATTAATTAATTATATATATTTATATATTTTTGAATTATGGTTTATGGATAAATTCGAAATTGTTTTTAATAAATCTTTTTATATTTGATTTTATCCTAAGCTAATTTGATCCATTAGATCGGTTTAAAGATTTATCTCAACCGTTGGATCTAGATAATGATAATTCGAATTTTAATATATATATATATAAAATTCGAATTTTATAAAGATAAGAAGATAAGATTGGATTTTGATTTTATCATAATCTTTCTTATTTAATTAAATCCCTAATTAATTATATCCATTGGATTTAGATGAGATGAAATCTGGACCATTGGATTAAGATAATTAATTATATTTAATATATGAAATTCGAAATTAGGGAGGGAATTTGTCCAATTCGGTTACGGTTTGAGCCTATAAATAGGAGGCTCATTCTACACATTTTTCACACCTTTCCCTAGAGAAAAATTCGAACTCTCCCTCTCCCTCAGGGTCTGCGAATTTTCTCTCTGATCTCTCTTTTTCTGGTTCGGCTTAGGAGATTGTATCTCCGGAAGTTTAAAAAGAACCATCAGTTAAAAATTTTGCGACGGAGTCCTGCTGGCGAAGCCCACGCTTCGGTACGAGGATTCCAGGAGAATATCCCGGAAGATCACGGGAGTTTCCCTCAGCACCGGCGGAGCCCTGCCCGATTCAGAACGCGCAGCCGGAAGTCATCAATAGAGGTACGGCCTTATGCATTGGGTTAATAAATGCAACCATTTACTGCTTTCTATTTATTTCCTATTATGACTAGATTATTAATAATGATATATGAATATTAAATTACATAATATTTATCAGATCTTGGAAATGGTTATTATCCGATATCCGGACCGTTGTACGGATAACAAGTTATTCCGCTTTAAAATTATTTTTTTAAATGTTACCCGGACGGTTCGGAGGTACAATTCGTGATAATTTTCAAGGAATCCGAGACGTAATTCCCAACACTATGCGCCCTCACGCACGCCTTTTGTGTGCGGCGCTTGAATGAGGCAAGCTCCACCACCTTGCCACGTGCCATCATGCATGTGGGCGAGCAAGTGGGCTGCTTATGGGCCACCTAGGCGAGTGGGGGCTGTAGCTGCCACGTGGCAGCCCCTGGTTTTTGGCGCATGTGGGGCCTACCCGAAGTGCTTCCAGAGCTCTTTTAGGGTTCCGAGGGCGTCCCAAGGCCGTTTTTCACAAATTTTAGGTCATTTTTGAGTATCTTGATATTTTTAGGAACATCCAGACACTTTATTTTATGAAAACAGGCCTCCGGAGGGTGTTATAGGCTAAAATTGACTTAATTAAATAAAAGAAAAATTAATTTAATAATTTTTCTTTCATTAATTTGTTTTAAAATAAATTCCGTGAATTACCCGTAACACCTTCTAAATAGATATACACTAGTTTGCCAAAATAGAATGATATAGATCCGGATGGGAATTTTGAGTCTCGATTCGAATTCTCGAAATCAAAATCGAAAAAGAGATTGTGTGTATGTTGATTTTTTTTTTTTTTGAAGGCTTATATATGTTGATTTCCCTTAAAAAAAATATACTCATTTTCTAAAAAAAAAACTAAATTAAATAAAATATATAGGGTATTTCGTAATAAAACCCAAAAGCAGGGATAATAACTAAAGTAATTTAGCTAAACTCCTCGAAGAGAAGCAAAAACGAAAGGAAACGCTTCAGCTAAATTGACATACTTCACCCCCACGCGCTGGAGAGCGCGTGTCTTCGTCCCCGGTGATTATTCCATGTCTTGTTCTAGGCCTATATATATAATACACACACCCACGGACACAGACAAACTCGCAGCAGTTGAATTCCCAAATCGAAACTCCACAATTCGAACCGCCAATAGTCACCGGAGACATGAGCTCGGAGCTAAACTTCCGGCGAGGCCACGACGACGCGCCGCCGGAGAAGGACGCGTACTCGCCCAAGCCGATCAAGCCATGGTTCGCCGTCGCTCGCCCGATCCGCTACCTCCTCCGCGAGCAGCGCTTGATCTTCGTCTTCGTCGGCATTGCCATAGCTACCCTCGCCTTCGCCGCCCTGTCCTCCCCGCGCCCCTCCTCCGTCGCCGTCGCCGCTGACTTCTCCGGCCGAGACTTCACCTACTCAATGATGCCGGAGATCGCGTCGTTCTCTCGCCCAGAGCTGCGATTCTCGGGCGGGAAGGTTCCGCTGGGGCTGAAGCGCAAGGGGCTTCGGATCGTGGTCACCGGCGGAGCCGGATTCGTGGGGTCCCATTTGGTGGACAGATTGATGGATCGCGGCGACAGCGTGATCGTGGTCGACAACTTCTTCACCGGAAGGAAGGAGAACGTGATGCACCACTTTGGGAACCCTAGGTTCGAGCTCATCCGCCACGACGTGGTCGAGCCTCTGCTCCTCGAGGTCGACCAGATCTACCATCTCGCGTGCCCTGCCTCGCCGGTTCACTACAAGTTCAACCCCGTCAAGACCATCATATCCTTTTCTTCGCGTTAGAATTACTAGTGGTTCTGGTTGGATTTCGTTTGTTTGGAGTCCTTGATTCGATCTGTTATGTCAGCACAAGACCAATGTCGTGGGGACTCTGAACATGCTCGGCTTGGCGAAGAGAGTCGGAGCGAGGTTTCTGCTGACCAGCACCAGCGAGGTTTACGGTGATCCTCTGCAACATCCTCAGGTCGAGACTTACTGGGGAAACGTCAATCCAATCGGTTTGTTCCCAAATCTCTTCATCTTCTTCCAGTGGGACCCCTCGGTCGGGGTTAACGCCATAGATCCGGTTCATGGTTTTGGTCAACGAGGAAAGCGTGATCGTAGGGTCCGTAATCCGACGGCTCAGATCACCCGTGACTTGAAATAGTTTTACGAGACAAAAAGAAGGGTAGTTATGTAATTTGGTGGGGATGGGTCGCGTCGCGTGAGTTTTATAGTACTAGGCCCAGGAGAAGATCTGACTTGGGTTTCTGAATGAACGACAGGTGTCCGTAGTTGCTACGACGAGGGGAAGCGTACGGCCGAAACGTTGACCATGGACTATCACAGAGGAGCCAACGTTGAGGTCAATATTTTAATCCCATCATTATTATTATTATTATTATTATTATTATTATTATTATTATTATTATTATTATTATTTCATACTTGGTGGTAGGTATGGTATCCACCGGAACAAGATGGGTGTGTCGCCTCCTCTAGTCCTGATATTGAATGAATTTTCTGTACTAGTAGACATGATTGTGTGTGCAAAAGCTTATACTTAGACTTAGTTTGTGTTGATCGTTGCAGGTTAGGATTGCGAGGATCTTCAACACCTACGGGCCAAGAATGTGCATCGATGATGGTCGTGTCGTGAGTAACTTTGTCGCACAGGTACGAACACACCAATACTTTTCATAATTAGTAGGGGATCAGACCATTATTTCTTTTTTGAAAAAGTGTATATCTTTGCTTGTTTAATTCGGGGTAACTTTCCAGGCTTTGAGGAAAGAGCCTATGACCGTCTACGGCGACGGGAAGCAGACACGGAGTTTCCAATTTGTTTCTGATCTGGCAAGTTATTTACCACTCCACTCCACTCCTTTCTTTCTTTCCGGAACAACCTTTTTCATGCAATTATTTTTCATTTTTTGTTTGGCCGTACATTATTCGATTTACTTTTTACTTCATTTGGTATTTGGCAATCCCATGTGATGCTTGGTTGTTGCAAATATTATAATTCCATAACATACGTTTATAATGTGTCGTTACTAAATTTGCCTAACACGATTATAAACTTATAACATCGTCAATTGTTGTCCTAAAGCCATAGATATCCATATATATGTATAATTGCGCGTATAGTATCATGCTTGTATGCATTTGTTAGAAATTATTTTTTTACCAGTGTAAATTTTAATATTTTATTTTTGTATAATTTTAGATCTACATTACTAATTGAACAAAAACATTAAATTTCTGTTAAGTATACTATATGTGTCAATTATATATAACTTTATTTCTATTAAACTTTTATAATTAGAAATCAAGGTTTTTTTTTTCAGCCAGAATGCGATTTTGCCGTGAACTGGCAAGCACGCTTGGCTGTGAGAAAAAAATAAAAATATTATTTTATACATATATAAATATATATATATATATATATATATTCGAATTTAATATGCCATACTCAACTTATATATCTCACGTGTGACGTTACTTGACCCAACGATTCCAGTGCAGTGCGTCTTAGGTAGGTAGAAGCCACCTCTTTTGTGTTGCATTAATAGTGACTCTTCTGAACTGGTAAAGAAATAATGTCCCTTTCAATAGTCGGTAATTTCTATTTCAAATCAAAAGACTTTAAGTCTTTAAGAACACTAGGAAGTCCCTGCTTATCCGAATGCAAAATGTACATCAACTTTGATTTTTTTATTTATTTATTTGCATTGTCAATTCAATAAATGATAGCTTCAATAAATTATGAAAATATTATTTCTTGCAGTTACCAATATACACTGAGTTTGAAATATATTTTGATAATTCAATATCAATAGAAGTAGTTTAATTACACTAATATTTGAGGTGGGCTCTATTCTATGTCTGAGCAAATTTCTCTAGTGTTTGGTATTTTAGGCACATAATTTTTTACTTCTCCCTTTCTTGGTCTTTACTCCATGGGGACCACTTCTCTCCTTCCCTCTCATCCCATTTCTTTCCTGAGAGGATTGGATTTAAATCAATGTTTTTTTTTTTTTTTCATTCTCCTAATCCGGAGTAGGGTTTCTATATATATTAAGAAAGAATTTTGAATCACTTTTTAACCATGTTAATGATACATCCCGAGTGTTGAGGTTTAGTGTCGTTAGCGGTTCAATCTATTGAATGTTGTTAAGCATCATTTAGATAGTTAATTGCCGTAGGGTTTTAATTATCGTTTTGGTTGTAATCCCTTTGCCCTATTTAAGGAAACACATCTTAAATGAGAAAGTTAGCCAATAAACCTTCAAGAACTTAAATCTCTCTCAAGAGGGGATTTAGGTTTATGAGTGTTGGCAAAAGTTCCCAAATGCCAGTCTCGATCTTGGTTCGGAACAGTTAATCAACTAGTGTGTTTGTGTCGGGTAAGCGTTTGAACTTGTACCTCTCGAGTCCAGAGTTTCCGTCCTTGTGACACTTTTTTTTTTTCTTTTGCTTAAAATACACTCATCAATCCAAATGAAAAAAAAAAACTAATGTGTTGGAAATGACAGGTGGAAGGTCTGATGCGCCTCATGGAAGGAGAACATGTCGGCCCCTTCAACCTCGGAAACCCTGGTGAATTCACCATGCTCGAACTCGCGAAGGTAATCTTATGCATCTCATCAGGCCTTCTCTTTTTCATAATAAGTTAATTCTGCCATCAAGTCTGTGAATCATAAGGTCAAATGTTAGCCATGGTAAACCGGATTTAGCCACGTATCGTTTAACTACTATGAATAATTGTAATCGCAGACGTACCTGAATCTATAGCGAAAATATAACTGACTAAAATAGGTGGTTGCAATGTTCAAACCAGAAGAACACGGCAGTTTTGAGTTTCCAGGCATAGGAGACGCACATTTTTATAAGAGACATAATCTGTTTAAAACTTTATATTGAAATAAACAACCTTAATTGACAGCCATGAGCGTATTATACATATGTAAGCTCAATATTGGATTTATTGATCCGACGATCCCTTATTCTAAACATTCGTGGCTCACCGCTTAAACTCGTGACCTGAGCATCATTATAATGCAAAATCTCGACAGGTTGTTCAAGAGACGATCGACCCTGATGCGAAGATCGAGTACAGGCCCAACACGGCCGACGATCCGCACAAGAGGAAGCCCGACATCAGCAAGGCCAAGGACCAGTTGGGATGGGAGCCAAAGATCTCCCTGCACAAGGGACTCCCTATGATGGTCAAGGACTTCAGGGAACGCATATTCGGCGATCACAAGGATGGTGCTGCTTCCAAAACCGCGCAGTCTTAAGGCACTTGTCAGTTCTCCGTGCTGCGGAGAGAAAGAGGATTGCTTGGTCGCCGGAAAGCAAACAGAGAGAGGAGAAGAAAGGGTACACTTTTTTGTTTTTTTTTTGGATGGAATACAATAACAGAAGCAGAAGCAGGGTATGATATGATTGGCATTTGTTTATGTAACCTTTTTAATTAGTACACCACTTTTTGATTCACTTGTAGCGATAATCTCAATTCAACATTATCAAGTGATTTTTAAAGTTTTATCATAATATAAAGAAATCTAAAAGGAGAAATCAGTATACCACTGGATTGTTGCTGAGATAACGGGGTTATTGCCGTTAAAGTTTGTGGCCCGACTATATTTTTCACTATTCTGTGGTGCGACATAAATTATTAAGACCTTTCGGCCCGAACCCAAATATATATTGTTGAGGGCGTTTCGTACCGCTCAATAATCACAAGATTACTCTTGTTCTTAAATGAAGAGCTCGGTTCCTTCCGTTTGTTAACTAGGGAAATATGAAAAAATAGTGTGACTGTTGTATTGATAAAGTGTTGCTTTTCTTTCTTTTACAAGTATCTTTTTCTATTCTCCCTCTGCCTCCAACTCCCTCTTGACATGGGTTTCTCTCCCCTTTTATAGACTAGTTTTCCCGCCCTTCTCGGAGTCTCATCGGCTCGTTCCCCCATGTGTCTGGCAAAAGCCTGATGTATCCCCTTTACGCGTGGTTCGAGTCTTCGGGGTTACCTCCGATGTGGCCGCATTAAATGTTCGTCCCATCGCGGCATGCTCAAGCATTTAATGCTCGTCTCATCGAAGCCTTAGTCATTAAATGCCTATCCCATCAGTCACTGTCGATATCGCCAGCACGTCTCGTCTCGCCAGGGTCTCCTCGACTCTGTCTCGTCGGGTCTTGGTGCCGTCGGCTCTCCTCGTCGGGTGCTGGTGCCGTTGGCTCTCCTCGTCGGGTACTGGTGTCGTCGGTCCTCCTTGTCGGGTACTGGTGTCGTCGGCCCTCCTCGTCGGGGATTTGCTTCGTGCTCTCCACTCGTCGGCCTTCAAGACTCCCTTAGTGTTAAGAGGGATCCGACCAGATCCGACCTTAACATATATATGTGATTAAGGAAATTACGAGTCACATTTGTCTCATTCTATCTTCCTCCATCGTACTTGTCGTACTTGTTCCATCGTAAGTGATGCGACTCCTAACTAAGCCTACGATTTTACTTTCCAAATTGAATTTCGCGTGTTAATTTCCTTGCAAATGACAATTGTTCTATAATAAGATGGTCCGAAATAATATTCAAGAAGTTTTTTTATTATTATTTATTAAAAATTTAGGCAATAAGAAGAGCTGAGACGATCGTCGTCGTTTGTTTTTGTCCCAAAACATAAAATAAAGCGATTTTTACTTTATATGCTCTTAAAATAACGCCAAAAAAGAGCCATCTAGACGGTAGAGTGATGCTGCAATTCAGTGAATACTTCCATGGGCATCGGAGTTCCGTGGACGATCAACACTGCGTACAACTTGACAGTTTATATGCAGCCACTGCACATCGAGAATGCCTCGGGCCTCAGCTTCTTGTCGGTGATCTTCTTCGCCACTTCCATCGGCTAACCGTCGAGCAGTGTTGGGTGGGCCGAGGATCTAAGCTTGGCTTACCTGCGGGTTTGTCATGTTTCTTTAGATCATTTTCCTTGTACTCTCTTCCTTGAGAATTTCAGGCATCATATAAGATGTTTAGGTGCCGTTTGGTAGACAACTCGAACTGTTTTTGTTTTCTCTATTCAGAATTTTATAGTTGTAGTGTAAAAAACTCTTGCAATTGTTTTTAAATAACTGTTTGGTACACATTTCTGTTTTTATTTTTTAGAAATAAAACAACAGAATAACTGTTTGGAATACGATTCATTTTTTTCTTAAAAAATCAAATATTTAATACATTAATAAAATTTAAAAATATTATTACATTAATAATACAATAACATAAATATTATATTACGGTGTAAATTAGATACAATCATGTTTAACATATCAAAGCTATATTATATAGTCTAAATAATCAGTTTTAACATGCATCGAGACTTTGAAGGTTCAATGGTGAAGTTTAAAGGTGGAAATTTGGTATCCGTTTTTCGGTTTTGTCTCTGTTCCGGTACCGGTCCCGGATCGATTATAAAAAAAAATCCAATAAATTTAATTTAAACCCAAGAATTGGTACTTCTCGGTACCCATTTTTAGAATTGAGAACCGAAAACAATGCCCTAAACAAATATTCCCCGGTTTTGGTTACCGGTTCTGATTTTAAACTACATGACATTTTTTTAGTTTTTAGTATGTCATTTTTAGTGTATTTTAAACTTTTATTGTCGTTTTTATACTATTTGTAGTTTTTAATTTTTGGTTTTCAAAAATACACGTGGTTTTTAAGTCAAACACTTTTAAAACCGAAATCGGTAAAAAAATCCCAATTTTTTGGAACATAGACGAAAAAAGAACTTATTTCCCGGTTCCCGGTTCGGATTTTACTCTTAATGAAGTTGATAGAAATAAGGAGTGATGAAAGAAAAAATTGAGTGAAAAAAACAGAAAACAACAAAAATCTGTATTTGAAAATCCTTAAGAAAAACAAAATAAAACTTGAAATGTTTTGGAGTTCAATTTGATGAGTTACACACCAAACAATCATTTATTTTTTCCAGTGTAACTGTACAAGTTAGAAAACTAAAAAACTGTTTTCAAATTATGTACCAAACACACCTAATATCTTCATTTTTCATTATATCAGACCACATACGTGCTTTAATAAAGATTGAAACTTCATCGCTGCAATACACAAGAATATTAATTCTGGCCGTTTAGTGATTCGTTTGTAATAATAAAGTGTCCCGGAGTTCATCTCATCGGTGAATTTCTGTTAATAATAAAGTGTCCCGGAGTTCATCTCATCGGTGAATTTCTGTTGGCTTAAATGTTTGAATTCTTTGCTCACACTTTTGATAGGCCTAGAAACTCGGCTTTTGGACAGCCAGACGAGCGTTCAACAATGGTCAACATTAACATTTCAATTCGATTTGAATCGTTGGACAAAAAGGTAATCGAATAAAAGAGAACTGAAGCCATGAACCCAAAAATACTTATTTTCCTCATCCAAATATTACTCTCCCTCAAGCAAGGGCACCGGTACAAGCCGTAGCCGGGGCATTGTCCAGTTGTTTCTTTGCTGAGCTATACTTCTTCGTTATGAATCTGCCATTATCAAACAAGAAAAACATTAGAGAGAAAATTCAAAGATGTATACTGATAGAGCTGTGCTCGCCGCTCCGGTATAGAGCAGGGGGAAGGGTAACACACTGTATATAGATTTCACGATAGATAAGCATAAAACCAAATTTTTCTATGACAAGAAACTATGGTTTTATTTTTTTACTGAAGTGAAACATTTACCTGAAGAAATCCCTCCACAACAACTCGAACAATAACCAGTTCATTCCGCTACCACCATCTTTCTTATCCGAGGAGGCAGAAATTGTCCTGCAGAACACAAAGTTCCAAACTTTAAAACCTCTCTCAATTTGAACAACAACGTGAAGGCAAGTTGGATTGGCACCTGTTGGTGGTTTTCTTGAGCTCGTCGAACATGGAGCGCGGTGAGAGACAGCCCATAGCAAGCCACGGAGATATCTTGCACGAGAAGTTAGCTCCGTAGATGCTATCATGGCTTCCGTCTTTCGAGCCCTTGTGAGGTTGGGCTTGGAACTCTGCTGCAAACTTCTTCAGCCTCTCTAACGCTTCGGTTTCTCCCCCGACCATCGAAGCATTGACTGCCTGTTTTCCACCCTACAACAAAGCGAAAAAATTAATGCAATAACAGAGTATCTCAATCCAGTTCTATGGAGCCAGTAAATGAGCCTTATGCATGGATCAAAATTCACAACAAAGTGCTAAAAGCTTAATTGCGAAAATTACAACTTAAAATGAGTCATTTTTCTTCATGCAACGTCGATTTTCTTCATGCCACTTGTACTCGGAGCCTTCGCCCATAGATGATACATTTTTGTGAATCGCATGTCAATATCAATATACTAAATCCATTTTAAAGAGGGTACTAATCTAAATTATAAATTAGGCGTCGTTCCACTAACACATAATCGGCCAAATCCGCCGTAGGAGCTCGGTGGATTCTGATACCATGTCGTAAAATCTCAAAACGGATTGACAATACAAGGAGAACACATGGGCTACTATGCTATTTTGCCCATAAAGATCATCACTTTAACCATAACCAATTACATTCCTAAAATTTACAAATCACTGATCAAACTCACATCAATTCCAACAATCAACATTGCCTAGAAAGAAAAGAAACCGAATTACCTGAGCCGTGGCTGGCACGGGGCTGATCCCGAGATCCGCAAGTGATGGAATATCCCCAGCCTCGACATCTCCGCCAGATGGCAAACCCTTCATCTGGTCCAACGCCGCGATCGTTTCCCTCACCGCCAACCCCTGAACCCGCTCCCGGAACCCGCCATAATTCGCCGGCATATCCTCCAACTTGAAAGGCAGATCCTCCAAATGGTAGAGCGTGCTCCCCCAGAAGTACTTCACCTCCACATTCTCGTCCTTCATGGCCGCCTCAATCCTCTCCTCGCTCCGTGCCTCGTCGTGTGACACCTCACGGTGCGCGTACACCGCCTCGGCCCCGACTGCCTTCGCAAGCTCCTTGAGCACCTCTTCGGGCCGCCCGACCCGGACAATGAGATCCGAGCCCCGGGATTGGAGGCTTCGCCGGAGATCTGCAACAGATTCGATCAGGAACGACGCACGGTACGGGCCGGTCTTGTCGAATCCCGACGAGGATTTCCCGTAGTCGCGCGGGTCGAAGCAGTAGACGGGGAGGACGGAGAGCGAGTCGGAGTGCGCGGAGTTGAGGCACTCGTTGTCACTGACTCGGAGGTCGCTGCGGAACCACACGACGGTGGCTCGGCGCCCGGCCGCGGCGCCGGAGGGGTCATTGGGTCGGCGCGGGTTGAGCGAAAGAGGCGCGCGGAGAGGGTTTGCGGCGAGGGCAGACCTGGAGGATAGGGAATTGGGGGGAGGAGCGAGAGGGGAGGAGAGAGAGAGCTTGGTGACGAGCGAGGAGGCCTGGTTGGGAATGATCTTGACCTTGTTGGGCCGGTGAGATTTGGGGCTCTGGAGGAGGAGGTGGGTGGGAATGAGGGTGGAGAGCGAGAGGGAGAAGGAAGCGAAAGCCGCGACATTGGAGGAGAGAGAGTCGTCACTGGTATCTGGGTTTTGCTCCATTTTCGGATTCGACTCCATCTTTGAAGGAAGAAGAAGAAGAAGATAAGCTGTTTGTGTTGTTTGGTTTGGTCTGGTCTCTCTCTAAGACAAGACTAGTAAGCAATATTGGACTTATAATCTTGTGTCTGCCTTTCTTTCCACCTACCACATTTCCAAAGACTGGTGGTAGGTTTTTGAAGTTCCTTTTATTACTAATGGATCGGCACCGCGCTTTGCGGGGTGGTGCCAAAAACATTCTAAAATTAAATTATTTTATTGTTTGTTGTTATTGAAAAATATATATATCCATATCAAACTAATTGCGTGATTTAATTATGTATTGTGATTTACTATTTTTATTTAATATAATCTGATAAATTTTGAATCATTATTATGATTGGTTAACATAAATGTTTTTTTTAATGTCTATGTAAGAATAAAAGAGTATATTTAAATTTCCTAAACAGAAACGTTGAACTTGTAACAGACTGTATTCATAATAACAAATGAGTAACTTGGTAAAATAGTATTCATATTATGATTAATTGATAAACTAAAATCTAAAAGTTCATATTTTACAAACTTTGAAAATGTACGATGTAATATCTTGACGTGATGGAATTTAAAGCTTTTAGGTGTAAGAAACTTTAAAATGGTCTTTCAATAATGTTGAGCGTGATTCGTACACACAACAATCACAAAAAGATCTTCATTTCTTTTGTTCTTATAAATGAGATTCAGTTTTTCTCTCTTTACAACCTAAGAACTTGCTCTGCGCTACCTTATTTCTTTTTCTATTCTCTCTTTTTTTCGATCCCTTTCTCTTCTCATTCTCTTGCCTTTATATAGCCCAGCTTCGAAGCTCTTCGGTGTCCCATCGGCCCACTGTCCCAGGCTTCTGGCAAAAGGGGCCTGACTCGTCTCCTTTGCGTGTCCCGAATTTGCGGGGTTTCCTTCGAGGTAATACTATTAAATGCCCATCCCATCAAAGCTCTCAGGCATTAAATGCCCATCTCGTCGAAGCCCCTTGGCATTAAATGCCCATCTTGTCGAAGCTCCTTGGCATTAAATGCCCACCTCGTCGAAGCATCTTGGCATTAAATGCCCGTCTTGTCGAAGCTCCTTGGCATTAAATGCCCGTCCTGTCGAAGCTCTTAAGCATTAAATGCCCGTCCTATCAGCCGTTGTTGGTTCTCCACCTCTCGCCAGTCTCATTTGTTCCTTAATCGGGTCTTAATACTGTCGGCTCTGGGCGTTGTCGGACCTCGGGCGTCGTTGATCTTTGGATGTCGCCGACCTTCGGGTGTCGTCGACCTTCTGGTGTCGTCGACCTTCGGGTGTTGCCGACCTTCGGGTGTCGTCGACCTTCGGGTGTCGTCGACCCTTAACTCCGTCGACTCTGCGCATCGTTGATCTTTGACACTGTCGACTCTGGGAGTCGTCGTCCTTTGGTATCGTCGACACTGGGGTTGATTCTCCAAAGTATTCTGAATGGAATCCGACTGGATCCGACCTTAACAGTTAGTCCCCCATTTTATCCAGTGTTTTGGAACTGGATAAAATAGAAGCTGGTCCTTTTACTGTATCTGTTGATCGTCGTCGATTTTGGGATGTCGGTGATTCTGGGCGTCGTTCTACCTTCCCGACAAACTCAAACGCTGGGGCCCACTAGTACCTGCTTCGTAGGCTGTGCTTGCCTTGGGCAGGTGAAGCCTCATTTCTCATTAAGAGGGACTACGCACACTCGAGTGTTTTTGGGATACGCATTAATCCTTCCATCCGACCGTTGCTTTTGTCATTCGCCTTCAAACCAGGGCCGTTGGATCAATTCACGCCCCTTGGCTTCCCCTTGTAACCGTTTAAGCGCTTTATAAATGCCACTTTCGCCATTTTCGTCATTTTTCTCCTCTTTTGCTCCTCCATTCTCTGCTTTTTCCGTTACCTGCGTTTCCAAGTTTCCCAATCTCCGGTCATCTTGGTTGCTATTTCTCTTCGCAATCACGTTATGGCGGCTCCCGGAACAATCTTTCTGACCAAGTCTCCTCCCTCGACTCTGAAGGAAGAGGCTCTCGCAACCGTGAGACGCAAGTATTTTATGCGGGAGAATGTCTACGCCAGGCTCCCGATCGACGACGAACTGGCTGACAAACCCCCAGAGGGTTGCGTCTGCCTCTACGAGGCCTTCTTCCGGCACGTCGGCCTCCATCTTCCGATGCCCAACATCATGCTCGCCTTCATGTATGCCTTCAAACTGTCGATTACCCAGGTAGGGCCCAACGTCCTCCGCCTCCTTTTGAGCACTCTGGTTATCGCCCGTGAATAGGGGGTGGAGCTTTCTTTGGAGGATCTCATGCGTCTTTATGGCGTTACCCGGAATCCTCGTAACCTCGGTCGATTTATGCTGACGCAACGGCATCGGGAGCACGTCGTGCTGAATACACCGAGCAAGGAGTACTCATGGGAGCGCAAGTACTTCTTTCTTCGGGTAAGTGTCCGTACCTTCGGCCCTCACCACGCCGATCTTCCTCGGGAGTGGGCCGTCGACATACCGAAGTATTCTCCTCCGAGCGACGACGATCGCTTTCGGGAGTTACGCCTGGCTCTTCTGGCCAACCCTAGGAGGGATTGGTCCAATGATTTTACCGAGAATCGGATAATTCGGTCCGGTGTCTTCCAGGAGGCGATGATTCTCGGTCCTCCTCCAGCGTCGCTTCTTCCGGAGGGCTTCTCCCGCGTGGTGGTTCCCGAAGATCCGACCGCGCCGAAGCCTAAGGCGTCGAAGAAGAAGAAGAGGAAAGAGGAGGCCAGGGCGGATTTTGTCGACCCCCCCGCTGATGAGGATCTCTCTCCTGTGCCGTCACCCTCGGGGAAGCGGCCGGTTGAGGGGTCGACCGAGGCTCCTCTTCCAAAAAGGAGCAGAACCCCCCCCAGTCATGCCTTTCGGCACCGACTCACGTCAAACGGTCCGGCAGAGCGACGAAGCAGCCCCTTCTTCCACCTGGAAAGAGAGAGCCGACTTTGTCGATTCTCTTACGGCCCGGCAAGGCGGCGAAGCACCCCTACCTCCGTCCGGAGAGAGAGAGAGAGAGAGAGAGAGAGAGCTGGTATCGTCGATTCTCCTGCGGTCCGGCAAAACGGCGAAGCTACACCTGCCTCCGTCCGGAGAGCGAGAGCCGATTTTGTCGACTCTCCTATTTCAGTGTCTCCTCGGCCGGCTGCGTCTCCTCGGCCGGAGGCGTCCTTGCCCTCGGCCTTAGATGCAACCCCTAAGCCTCGCTCTCGGCCTTCTCAAGCCGACTCTCGGATTATAGAAACACCGGGCGCACTTGGTCTAGAAACACCGGGCGCACTTGGTCAAGGGGGGAAGGTGACACCGAAGCTCATGCCTTGGTGCCGTTTCCGGCGCAGGAGAGGATCTCCCTGACGCCGACCAATGAGCCCCCCCCCCCCCCCCCCCGCTTGGATCTTCCATCGGCGGCCACTCCTGCTACCCCACCGACGAAACTGGGGGGAACAAGCTGCCGGTGGAGACCCTTCTTGATGATGTCATCGTCCTCTCTCCGGACACATCAGTCGACGCTCCTGCTTCTGGAGCCCTTGTCGCCGAATCGGATCTTGCCGCTCCGGCAGCCATAGAAGCCGTGCCGGCATCTGTGGATGCCCCGACCCTACCGTCGGTGAGGTCACTCGGCTCTCGGCCCGCCTCCCACCTCTTCCTTCTGGTGATTCGTCCTAGGAGAACTGGGAAAGCTACTCGATCGCTGTTTGCGACGGGTTGACCATGGGGCCGGCATGAACCCATCCCTGTGCTGATCCTTCTGACCAGTTTCTGGGCTATCGCGCTTTCATCGGGAGCGTTCTCCAAAGTATCGCTCGTGCCAATGATATGCTTGCTTTGGCGCTGAAGGTCGAGCGGGAGGTTGAGGAGGAAAAACACGAGCTCGAGGATAAACTCGCGGAGTCCGAGCGTTTATCCGAATTGGCCCGTTTCAACGAGCGGCAAGCCCGTAGGGAGGTCGACGACCTGCGTGCCCGGCTGAAAACCTCGACGGCCGCGGCGGAAGAGATGAGCTCCAAGCTTGATGCCACTGAGGCTAAGCTCAAAGAGCAAGAGCGGCTCGTCGATGCCGGAGAGAAACAGCTTGCCGAGGAGCGGAAGCGCTACGGCTCGGTTGAGGAAAATCTTGGGGGGGGGGCTTTGCGAACTGCATCCGATTGTTTATCCCGCGTCGCCGAAGCCGTAGGGTTACCGCCTTCTGAGGAGGATCACCTCGTGCCCTGGGTCGAGGAGCTTGTTTCCCAGCTTGGTCGGGTTCAGTCTGCTCTTCATACTGCCACCGAGGAGGGGGATTCGGCGGAGGCGGAGATAATCGAGGAGAAGCACGGCCGGTTGAGCCTATTCCAGAGTGCTTCGACGAAGCTTGGTCGTTTGCGGGAGAGGTTCGAGGCCCTGGATGAGTCCATCGACACCCACCGTCTCCTTGCTGGTTGTTGGGCCAACATCCTCCTGGTCGAGGGCCTTCCCGCTGGGGCGACAGGGCCCGCCTCCCCCGGTGGTATGCTTTTCGGGAGAAGTATACTGCCGAGGTGCAGGAGTTGGAGCTGAGAGCTGCCGAGGATCCCAACTCTCCCCCTCTTTCTCCCCACGGCCCCTCCGAGCCCCCCACGGCCCCTCCGAGCCTCGATGATCGGCGACTGGCTTTGCTGGATGATGCTGCCCCGATCGAGGTTGCCCCGATCGAGCTGAAGCCGACCCCGACCGAGCCGGAGCATACTGAGGGGCATGAGGCGTTGCCCGCGCTGACTGGAGATGGAGGGGCTTTGTCTGCTTCGGCCTCGGAACGGGCCCAGCTTCCTTCGACCGAAGGACAACAGACGCCCGACCCTTCCCAAGGCGCTGCCCAAGATATGGTAGAGGTCGTCGATCCTGTTGTATAGTTTTGGGCATCGACCCTTAGTTTGTAATTTCGCCGTCCCGGCGCCTTTTTGGTTTCAATGAGCATGAGAATTTTGTTGGTGCTGTATCTTCGGTTGTTTTATCTTTCCCTTTTTGTTGGTGCTGTATCCTCAGTTGTGTTAACCTTCGATTCGCAGGGCCGGTGCGGGGTTGTTGGCTCCCCTTTGGTGCCTTCCCTTAGTATGCGAGAATGGTTCCCGGATCAGGATCCAGAACACTTAGCCTTCATAGAGATTTTTGTGGACGATGTTATTCGTCGGTTCCGCCGAGCCAACCGTCGTCGGCATCGCCGTTGTCTGGATTTGTAGCATTGTAGCGAATCTTTGGGTGTGGTTGGATATTTGCATATATCCGCCCCCTCTCCCCCCCCCCTTTTTTTTTTCTTGTCATTGTCTGGTTAATAAATAGAACAAATGACATATCGTCGTGAAATAAAAATGTGCCAACTTTGCAAAGGCCCAACAATATGATCCCATAAGACGTACTTCTCCGTCGTAAATAATAAGATGATATCTGTATACCGAGCACTAACCGGTTGTGTCGGCAAGTATGCATCGTGCGTCGGCGTTGCGCCGACTTGTATATGCATTGTGCCGTGGCATTGCGCCGATTAGGATAGGCATCGCGCCTCGGCATTTCGCCGACTAGCATAGGCATCGTGCCTCGGCATTGCGCCGACTAGTATAGGCATCGTGCCTCGGCATTGCGCCGACTAGTATAGGTGGCGGGGGGTGCTGGGCTTGCCGGGGCCTCGGTGTAGTTTCTGGCACTCCCCCGTGGCATTGCGCCGAATATTAGTGGCGTTGCACCGACTTTTAGTGGCATTGCGCCGACTCTTCGTGGCATTGCGCCGACTCTTAGTGGCATTGCGCCGACTATTAGTGGCATTGCGCCGACTCTTGGTGGCATCCCGCCGACTATTCGGACTAGTAATGATTGACAAAAGTGTTTTATTCATACGTATAAGTAGCTTACAGGGTGTACTTGCTGGCCATTGCCACTATTGATAATATTTCTTCAGGTGTTTGACGTTCCAGCTGCGTATCACCTTGGCGCCGTTGGTGTTCGTGAGCTCGTAGACGCCTGGTCGGATGATCTTTGTGATCGTGTACGGACCTTCCCAACTGTGAACGAGTTTGCCGGCGTTGAATTCTGCAGTGTTCTGGAAGGTTCTGCGGAGGACCAGTTCTCCTTCTTGGAATCGTCGTGGCCGAACTTTCTTGTTGTAGTGTCGGGTGATGATGTTCTGGTAATTGGCGATGTTCACGCTCGCTTGTTCTTGTGTTTCGTCGATGTGATCGAGGTAGTGTCGTAGATTGTCGCCGTTCGCCCCTTTGTCACGCGGGGCTGTCGCTCGTCGGAGGCTTAGGATGCCTGCCTCAGCCGGGGTCATTGCTTCGACGCCGAATGCCAGTGCGAAGGGGGATTCCCCTGTGGCGGAGTGGGGTGTAGTCCGATATGCCCACAGTACTCCGGGCAGCTCGTCGGCCCACAGGCCTTTCTTTGTGTCGAGCCTTTTCTTGATGGCGTCGACAATTGTTCTATTGAAGGCTTCGGCGTTTCCGTTACCCTGCGGGTACCGGGGTGTCAAAGTGTTTAGTTTGACCCTCCATCTTGTGCAGAAGTTACGGAAGTGCTTGGAGATGAACTGCGATCCATTGTCGGCGATTATCTCCCTCGGTAGCCCGAACCGGGTGAATATGTTTTTTCAGATATAGCTTTCGACGTCGACGTCCCTAATGTTGGCATAGGATTCGGCCTCCGTCCACTTGGTGAAAAAATCTGTTACTACCAACATGAAGCGTGTCTGCCTTCTCCCGATAGGCATGGGCCCGACGATGTCCATCGACCATTTCATGAATGGGTACGGGACAGAAATCGTCGAGAACTCCTCCGCGGGGCAGTTGATGGAGGGGGCGTGGCGTTGGCACCTGCTGCATCGCCGAGCGTGGTTGTTACAGTCGATGACCATGGTTGCCCAAAAGTAACCTTGTCTTTTAACTTTGCGGAGGAGGGATCGACCTCCGGCGTGGTTCCCACACTCCCCCTCGTGTACTTCCCACATTACGTGCTCTGCTTCGTTCTTTCTGAGGCATCTTAAGTAGGGCCCGACGAAGCTATACCGGTACAGCCTGTGGTGCAAAATGACATAGCGCGAGCTTCACGTCCTGACTTTCCGGGCCTCCTGTCGGTCGTTTGGTACCGTGCCGTCGAGGATGTACTCGACGAGCGGCGTTCGCCAGTCACTTCCACCGTCATCGCTTATTACGTCGTGCTCTTCGGTGGCCTCATCCTGATCCTCGTCGTCGATTGTTAGTATTCCCACGGCGCTCGATGGTTCGTTCAGTTTCGCCTTTTTCCTTCCGAGGTCATCGACCCTCGGAATGCTTGGTCTCTCAATTATCTCTACTGAGACCGTTCGCGATGTTCCGACCTCCGTCGTTGATCCTAGCCTGGCCAGCACGTCGGCGAAGGCGTTGTCCCCCCTCGTCAGTTGGGTGAGACTGAAATGTGCGAATTTCCTGGACAGCTCTTCGACCGCCCGTGCATAGGCTTCCATTCTTTCATCGTGTCGTTCATATTCTCCGGTGACTTGGTTGACCATTAGTTGGGAATCTGAGAATGCGTCGACGTTTTTGACCCCAATGACTAGAGGCG
Organism: Parietaria judaica; assembly: GCA_954871525.1. NCBI lineage: Eukaryota > Viridiplantae > Streptophyta > Magnoliopsida > Rosales > Urticaceae > Parietaria > Parietaria judaica. The sequence continues at coordinate 62,302,268 of OX940860.1, forward strand.
ATTCCAATCCTGCGATGAGCGCTTCGTATTCTGCTTTATTGTTAGTGGCACGAAACCCGAGACGGCAAGCTTTTTCCACGACTACCCAGGCTGGGGAAACCAACCTGATCCCGATGCCCGAACCATGAGCTGCCACGGATCCGTCAACGTATAGCCTCCATGCTTTGTCGTCATCGCCGAGCTCCGCCCCGTCGGTGGGAAGCTCGATCAGGAAGTCGGCCAAGACTTGGGATTTGAGGCTTGTGCGGGTGCGGTACTCTATATCGTATGCGCCCAATCGGATCGACCATTTTGTCAACCTTCCCGACTGGTTCAGACTATGGATGATGGTGCCGATCGGTCGTTCGGTCATAACAACGATCGAGTGGGCCTGGAAGTGGTGCCGCAGCTTCACCGATGCTTCGAAGACGGCCAGAGCTAACTTTTCCGTCTATGGGTATCTCGTTTCGGCCTTGAGGAGCTTGCGGCTTATGTAGGAGATGGGCATTTGTTCCCCTTTATCTTCGCGGACAAGTACCCTGCTGATTGCCCCGTCTGATACTGCTACGTATAGAAACAAAGGTTCCCCGCGGATTGGCTTTGTCATTATCGGGGGTGACGAGAGATATGTTTTGAGCTCTTGGAACGCCTTCTCGCAATCTTTTGTCCAATCAAACTTCTTGTTTTTTCTCAAGAGCTGAAAAAAGGGGAGTCCCTTGTCGGTCGAGCGCGATATAAACTTATTTAAGGCGGCGATCATCCCTATAAGCTTTTGGACCTCTCGCTTATTTCGGGGGGAGGGCATGCCCTGGATCGCATCGAGTTGGTCGGGGTCGGCTTCGATTCCCCGGCGCGTGATTAAGTGTCTGAGGAATTTCCCCGATGCTACCCCAAAAGTGCATTTAGCGGGATTGAGCTTCATCCCGTGCTGGTTGAGGATCTCAAAGCATTTCCCAGGTCTTCGATGTGTGCCACTGCCGTCGAAGTTTTGACCACCATGTCATCGATGTAAACTTCCATCGTTTCGCCGATCTGCTCGCCGAACATTTTAGTCACCAACCGTTGATAGGTTGCCCCGGCATTCTTCAACCCGAATGGCATCACCTTATAGCAGTAGGTTCCCCTTTCGCTGATGAAAACGGTCTTTTCCTCGTCGTCAGGATGCATCCTGATTTGGTTGTACCCGGAGTAGGCGTCAAGAAAGCTTAGTAACTCGTACCCGTGGGCCGCCTCGACGAGCCGATCGATGTGTGGCATGGGAAAGCTGTCTTTTGGACATGCTTTGTTGAGATCCGTGTAGTCTACGCACACCCGCCACTTGCCGCTCTTCTTTCTTACGGCGACGGTGTTTGCCAACCACTCGGGGTACTTGACTTCCCTGATGGCTCCCGTTGATAGCAACTTGTCGACCTTGTCGTTGATTATCCTGTTTCGATCGGGCGCCATCTTTCGTCTTTTTTGCTTGACTAGGAGGTGGCTCGGATCGGCGTTGAGCTGGTGGGCCATGATCGACGGGTCGATCCCGGGCATGTCCTCGTGGGACCATGCGAAAGTTTTTGAGTTCTTCTTTAGGAACTGTACCAGCCGTTGCTTTAAGTCTGACTCGAGACCCATCCCTATGCCGACGGTCCGGAGTGGGTCGTCGTCATCAATGTGGACCTGCTCCACCATCTCCAGGATTGGTCGTTCCATCGTCGTCGTGTCTTTATTGCCGCCGTTGCTTTGGTCGGTTGGTCCCTCTTGCACCCTGTCTTCGCCGCTGCCTTCCTTTCTCTCTGCGATCCCGGGCAGCGACGCTGATTGCTATGCTCGGCCCTTTCTCCGCTGCTCTTCTTCTTGCGCCGTCGATCGGTAGCTCATCAATTAGAAAGCCCTGTAGGCGTTTCTGTTTCCCCTTATTTCCTCCACCCGCCCCTCTCGGCCAGGAAATTTGATGGATTGGTGATAAGTCGAGGGGACGGCTCTCATGGAGTGAATCCAAGGTCGTCCGAGGATCATGTTGAAGATGGACGGTAAATCGAGCACCATAAGCGTAGTCATCTTGTTGACGTTCCCGGCGCAAACTGGTAGGTTGATCGTCCCGAGGGAAGTGGCGATATCCCCGTTGAAACCGGAGACGCTTCGCGGCTTTCCTTGGAATTCAATTCCCTCGATCTCCATTTTTTTGAGGGCATCGTAGAAAATGACATCCAGCGAGCTTCCGTTGTCGATGAGTATCCGGTCTACGTCGCAATTACCCACGCCTAATGATAGGACCAGTGCGTCGTCGTGTAAGTCGGCGCAGGCTTCGTCCTCGACGAAAACAATCTCTGTCCTCGTCCCGAGCATCATGGTATCCTCTTGGGCGTACTCCTTTGCTCTTTTTTGGTGGGCCTTGATGCTATTGACGGAGTCATCGCACAGGTACGAGCCTCCCATGATCATTTCTATTCTTTTCCTTGTCCTTGGTGTCTCGTCGGCGTGCTGGTCGGTGCGCTAAGTCGTTGTCCGAGTAGTGGTTGGACTCCTTTGCCGCCGGGGCCTGTCATTTCCTTCACCTCCCCCTGGCTCCTCCCGCTGGTACTGTCGTCGGGAGCCTCCCCATTGCCCAGGGGGATACCCTAGATCGATGCCCGGTATTTCCCCTCGTGCGTATTTCTCGGCCAGCCTTCTTTTCAGCATGGCGCATTCCTCGGTAGAATGTCCTTTGAAGTTGTGGAAGGTACAGAATTTTTTCGGGTCCTTGGGCCACGCTCTTCGCTCGTAGCCTCCATGTCCTCCTCCGTGGTCTTTCGTTCCGTCGATCTGGTAAACCGCCCGCTTCGGGGTTTCCCGAGCATGCTGATGATGTGAGGCTCGCCCGTCTTCCTCTCCTCGCTTTGTCTTGGTCGACGGACTATCTCCTTTGTGCCTATCCTCCTTCCTCCGGTTGCTTGCCCCTGCCTCTCGACTCGTACTTCTTCGTCAGTGCCGATTTCTCCTACTCCATTTGCATGAACACGGATGCTCTGTGAAGAGCGTCCTCGATCGTCGAGGGACGTGTTTTGATTATCTCATCTCGGAAGGGCGCTCTAAACCACAGCGTGTGCTTCAGTGCTTGGATGGCAACGCCGTCGTCTAGCCCGGAGACTCGGGCCATGAATTCTTTGAATCTCCCGATGAATTTTCGGAGGGTCTCTCCCTCGTCTTGTTCCAGCAGCCAAAGGTCGGTGATATTTACCTTGCTTTGCACGTACATTGAGTAGTGGCGTAGGAAGTGGGAGACAAGGTGGTCGAAACAGCTGACAGAGTTGGGCTGAAGTTTTACGAACCACTCCAGCGCCGGTCCTTGCAGGCTATCGACGAATAGGTGGCACAAGATGGCCTCCCGCTCCTGTCCTCGCGAGTTTATCCGCCCTGTTGCGATTCGAAAGGCTTTTACGTGCGCGTTCGGGTCCGTCGTCCCTTTGTACGAGGTAGGCCTGATTTTGGGCATCTCATCGATCCTAACGCCGCTGATATGTGGGGAGAAAGGCGTGTGCCTGGACTCCTCGACCAGCCTATCGATCTTCGGAGCCACACTCGTGGCCTTATGCATCTGCGAAGTTACGTACCCCATCCGCAAGGTTAACTCAAGAAGCGCTCTATCGACGCGCTCCTTGATCCTTGCCTCGATTTCATCCGTCGTTATGCTATGCTGGTGTTGTTCCGCATAATCTGTTCCTTTATCGGGTCTTAATACTGTCGGCTCTGGGCATTGTCGGACCTCGGGCGTCGTCAATCTTCGAGTGTCGCCGACCTTCGGGTGTCGTCGACCTTTGGGTGTCGTCGACCTTCGGGTGTTGCCGACGTTCGGGCGTCGTCGACCTTCGGGTGTCGTCGACCTTCGGGTGTCGTCGACCCTTAACTCCGTCGACTCTGGGCATCGTTGATCTTTGACACTGTCGACTCTGGGAGTCGTCGGCCTTTGGTATCGTTGACATTGTGGTTGATTCTCCAAAGTATTCTGAATGGGATCCGACTGGATCCGACCTTAACAAATAATTGCTTTTTGAATGCAAAAAACAACATTTATTATTTGTTATCTAATTTTTATTTCGGGGATGGGAGGAACGAACAATGAAGTCTCTAAAACGATTAGATTTAAAGCTTGAAGAGCACCTTCATGCTTATGTAAAGAGAGATAGAAATGCCCAAGTCTCATCATTCGACCTTGTAACTGAAAAATGAAACTGGAAAATAATGTGATAATATAAGTGCAAGTACAGAACAATTATTGTGGGAAAGAGCTCTTTCAAAGTAAAGAAGAGTTACATTTTTGTGTTGCATTTTTATTTTTGTCAATTTGTTTTATAATTACGTTTTGAAAATGTGATTGGTTAAAATTTTGTTGCATTGTTTTTTGAAGAAAAAAAAAACAGTATTTGGTTCAATTTTTTAGAAAATTGATCTTTTTTAAAGATTAATAAAAATATGTTCGGTCTATTTTTTATAGAGCGTACATAAATAAAATACAATAAAATTTTGATTTTATTTTATTTTGCGGTGACAAAAGTTCTTACAAACCAAAAAATGTCCTAATATAAGTTCTAAATTTAATTTTTATAATCAAAAGTTTCAAAAAAGTCCGATTATAAGTTTCGTATTTCTCATGACAAAATCATCTTTTAGTTTTTTGAAGCTTTTGCCACGACAAAATAAATTTAATATATACTGCGTACAATGAAACACTTTGTGGTACATTTCCCGCAAATATCCTTTTTACTTTTAATAAAATGAGGTATATATAATGTCAAATGAGGATAGAAAAATAAAAACAAAAAATGAAAAAACCTTGTTTTCAAGCGAAACAATGCTTAAAGGAGAATTTATTAAACACCGAAAGTAGATTGTTGCAGAAGAAAGCTCCGTAGTTTATCGCTTTCGAATCTTAAATACAATAATATAAAAAATCACTATATAATTTACAATTGCAAATCAAAATCACTATTTTTTTTATTCGTTCAAATCAAAATGAATATTTACTAACCTAATTTTACTTGATTTTATTTTTCTAAGTGCAGTTTTGGTTCCTTTGAACCAATTGTTCCTGTAGTCATGAACCAAAATTAAATATAAATTTTATACTAAGAAAATTAATGGGTAAATATTAACTATATTAAATATAAATTGTATACTAAGAAAATTAATGGGTAAATATTAACTATGTTTAAAAGTTACAACGAATAAAAAAGATTCTCTTTTAAACTGATCAAGATAATAATTGATATCTTAAATTTAATGGGTTGGCAGTTAATATGCACCGATGCACTTTCGGACGAAATCCGATCTAAAGCGTTCATTGGATAATCACTTGCTGGTTTTTTAGGGGAATATTAATTAAAAAAAATTAACATAATTAAGGGTTGAATATAAATTTTATGCAGATATTTTTCATTAAGTGATAGCGTTCAGAAGAACACGTGAATTAACGTACTTCTTCAAGTGAAAACGAATCCTCATAGAGCCGATTTCAAACCTAACTAAGACCAGAAATGTAAGAAACCAAATTCGATCTTAAAAGAAAATAGAAAGCGCAAAACACAAGTTCAGAGCCAATAAAATCGAGACCAGAAATCTAAAGAAACAAAATTCAACCTAAAAAGCTAAATCGAAATCGCAAAACAAAAGTACAGAGCCAATGAAAACCGAGCAATATAATAAAGATAAGTAAAACTCATTCCAATTACAAATTCTATTAACTGTAACTAAGAAATCAAACCATAAATTTAAATAAAGAACCACAATTTCATAGCATATCACTACGAATTCAAATGAAGATGCGAGCATAAAATGAACCTACAATCTGGAAGATCCAAGCGAAACCCAAAGCCGAGGAGATGCTGGAATCGTGGCATTTATATACAAGACAAAAAAATTAGTTACTTCCGGTACAAAAACACTGAAATCGCAAAAAAAATTATATATATATATATATATATATTAAGGACTATAGATCGATCTTCAGCACACCGTCTTTCAGTGGTGTTGCATTTGAAGAGGATATAATTAATCAAAATAGTCAACGGAGAAATATTTAGAAAGAAAAACCTATCATAGTCTCAACTATGATTAATAATTGATATAAATCAAAGTCTTATGATCAAATTAGGAGTATATACACCGTACACGAACAAAGACATTAAACACAAATATTGGAATATAACAACTTTAAAGAAAGATTATTAAACAAAACATGTACTACTAAGTAATTTAACCAAACCAACTTAGAAAACTCAATCAAACTCCACTCTTTCTTAACATTGCTCTATTATGAACGGATTGTCCAAGCATCTTCACGATAAGACTTGCCATGCACTTGAGGAGTCCATGGATTGTTCTTTACTCATTCAAAAACGAAAATTCAAATCTTAGCCAAAAATATCTGTCCAGACTTCGGTAAAGAAGGAACTATAATGCTTAAATATCATATTTGATCAAATCTTTCTCTAATATCAAGAAAGTTCTCTATAAGAAAATTTAGCATAGCGCATGATCCCGTTTCCAGCAAATTAAAACTAATGTTTTTAGCAAGAAAGTAGAAAAGGAACCGAAATAAGTAAAGAAAAGGTGACTTACATCATCCAACAACATACGACCGCCTTGACAACCAACGTTAGGTGAAGCCTGCATAGGCAAAAAGAAAAATCCGATCATAAAAACTATATAGAAAATCTCAAAATCATCGGCAAAATCAGCACGGATTACATAAATCTCTATGAACTCCGGAGCGGGTACACTTAACCCCTCGCTAATCAGTCACATCCCAAATTACAGAACCAAAGTGAATAGAGCTAGATCAAAAAATGCTTAAACTTTTCTTGCTCAACTCTTAAGATTAAGATTATTTTCCTCACATATCCTTAATTCCAAGAGATCATTATCATATGTTAGTTCAGACTTTACATTCCTATAGTTCCTAAAAACCCACACAGCTATAATACCTCTACGCCCCTAAATGGAGGTTAGTAGAATAAGACAAAAACAAAGATTTTTCAAACTCTGACCGGTCAATGAGGCATCACTTTATAAACGATAAACTTTGACTTTTCAACATCCACGTCATCAAACATGTAGTTTCTGCCCATGGGACTTAAAATGACAAAACAAACACAAACGACCACAGTTTATACAACACCATAAAAACGACAAATACAAAGTACCACCTCCTGAATCAAACTACTCCTCGTCCGGAGTCTGATACTGAACACCACCTAAAGCTGGAAAGAAAAGATGTATATGGAAAGGGGTGAGCACCACACGCTCAGTAGGGAATCTATTACCAATTCTCTTTACCGAGCCATTAATAGTCAAATTTCAATTAAATAAATTAAATGTCAACATAAACCATTTAATCGTCAATTTCATCATTCTCAATAATAAATAAATATACCCCACAAATGTCAAATCATTTCGGTTGTCCATGCCGAGTCAGCTCGCGCCTTTTCTCCACTATATCCCATCGAGTCATCAAGGCACGAGCACAGGTGGACTAGAAGTCCCTAACCGTAACTCGCCCTCGACTCGGGATCCTAATCACTACCAAAGACGGCCAGTTCGCCATGGGTCGAAATGTTGACTTTTGGGTCACCACTCATATCCATATCCGTATCCATATCCGGCCTACTGCGCAGTAGCCAGCTGCTCGTCAGCAGCTCATCCGCCCGAAGCGGGTACCAAATCAACATACATATCATCCGCCCGAAGCGGGTACCATATCATAATAATCATCATCCGCCCGAAGCGGGTACCAACATCAATATACGTCATCCCGACGTAACCATAAACATAAATATAATAACGAATATCAAACCATACCTGGTTCTCTGCTTCGCTATCAAGCGACGACAATCATAACATTAATTTTATCTTTTGATTAAAATAACATTTCATTTCATTAATTCCAATTTTAACCTATCCGATTCAATCTTCATTATAACGTTGGTTTCTACGCTCATTTTAAATTGCGAGAAAAGGTAATAGCCCCTACCTCAATCCGTGGAAACTTTGACCGACCGGCTAGCTAGTCGAAGATGTGGATTCGTCTTGGCCTTGAATCCGATGATCACAAACTTGAGATTCCGATACCGTGTCTGAAACGGGTAATACGATTCGCACGGTCTCTGAGACTACACGGAATGACAATATACTTTAAGGTAATACCGATATCATTCATAAGCCAAAATATCACTAAGAATGGAGTTTAAATTGTCAATTGGAATCCTAATACGCTACGATTAAACTCGGGCCGAAACTTTGTCGGGCACGCAAAACGAAGCAATAAAACGAGCAACAATTCGACGATGTAATACCTCTCCTGGCCTACTTAGACTATTCTTAACACAATGGCGAGGTCAATTTCATCAATCAAAGCCCAGAACACACTCAATTTGAGCCCCAAAAATCTGAAACTAGGGCAAAGAAATCTGAGCTTACCGGGAGTCCGATGACAATTCCGATTGACAGCTTTCGATCTCCTTGACGAGGGCTTCAAAACCCCTCAATAAATTCCGGGATCGAAAAATGATGCAGCGGCCGACGGCGGCAACCGGCGACGGAAACGACGAGGTGGCAACTCCAACAAACTCTACTAACCTTCGTGAACCCGGTTCCGGTGTTAGTTTTCTCAAAATCTAACCGGAATGAAATAGATCTAAGGTTTTAAGACCGAACCTTCCGGCGATTATTCCAGCCAAATGACACAACTTCCGGCCAACATATGCTATCAATGGCTTTGTCTCTTCGAGAGCTTTCCAATGGTACCAAGATTACGTCGATCGGAGTTCTGGGTAATAAGATAGAAGGCTTTAAATGTTTGATGAGAAAATAAATAAAGACAGAAGGGAGAGAGATCGTGCTACGGGAGGAGAGATAAGGAAAGAAAAAAAAATGGGTTTGGGGATGGCTTATTCAAATCCTTATCTTACAAATTTTTTATATATATATATATATATATATTATTATATTTGGGCTTTACAATACTCCACCCCTTTAAAAATTTCGTCCTCGAAATTTAAACGGAACCACCCCGAACAAAGACGGGTTCTTCTCCACCATCTCCGACTCTAACTCTTATGTTGCCTCTCTTATGTCGTGATGATTCCACACCACTTTGACTAGAGGGATCTCTCATCGACGAAGGACTCTAACTTCACGGTTGACAATCTGAATCGGGTATTCCTCATACGTCACATTTTTTGAATGGGTATCTCTATCTACTCAATGATTTGTTGAGGATCGGGTTCATATTTTCTCAACATCGACACATGAAACACATTGTGAACATTGGATAATTGCGGAGGTAAATCAAGCCTGTAGGCGAATGGTCCGACTCTTTCAACTATCTCGAACGACCGGTGAATCGCGGTGCCAACTTTCCTTTTATTCCGAAGCTAGAAATACTACGCATGGGTGTAACCTTAAAAAAACACGTAGTCGCCAACCATGAATCTAATGGCCTTCTTCTTCGATTCGTATAACTCTTCTGGCGACTTTGACAAGTCTTGAGTCTTTCCCGAATAATCTCAATCGCTTTAGTTGTCTCTCTGAGGTAGGAAGGACCGAGAGTAACGCGATCCCTCATACTGAGCCTAGCAAAGAGGCAAACGACAAGGTTGACTATACAAGGCCTCATATAGTTCCATACTAATACTAGCCTGAAAGCTATTATTGTAAGCAAATTCCATGAAGGGTAGTTGCTCCTTCCACTTTCCCCCAAAATCCAAGACACACGCCCGAAGTATGTCTTCTAAGATATGAATTACTCGGTCGGATTGACCGTCAGTCTGCGGGTGAAAAGTTGTGCTCAAACTAAAATCAGTTCTCATTTCTATTTTTTTTTTTTTTGTAATCATCTCCAAAACCTTGAGGTGAAACGAGAGTCTCAGTCGAAATCTACAAAAATGAGAACTCCATGAAGTTTCACTATCTTTTCCACATATAGTTTACAAAGTTTCAAAACCTTGTAATATGTCCGAATGACTATAAAGAGAGCTAATTTTGTCAATCTATCAACGATCACCTACACTGCATCATGTCTACCTCGAGTTCGAGGAAGCCCCGAAACGAAGTCCATAGTGATGCAGTCCCATTTCTACTCGGGTATTTCCAGTGGCCTGAGCTCCCCGCCGGGTTTCTGATGCTCTACTTTGGCCATTCGGCAAACTGGACATCTCTTCACGAACGTTGCCACATCAGATTTCATTCCGTACCAATAATATATCCTCTTCAGATCTTGGTACATTTTCATACTTCTTGGGTGAATAGCAAACTTAGAACGATGAGCTTGTTGTAGGATGGCACTTCGTAATGTAGCATCATCGGCTACTGCAAGCCTCCATTTGTACAATAAAAATCCATCGACACTCACACTGCATCCTTCAAGTTGTTCTCTAGCTTGTAACCGATTCCATATCTCTTGTAATGTCTCATCACTCTACTGACTTTGTCTGACTTGAAGTACCATAGATGGAACGGCTATGACGTTGTACGCACATGCTTTGAATCCCTCGCTATGGAATTCTCAATTGTAATCACTAATGGTAGCCGATCTTGTCCAAGGTTCCAAGGTCAGAGAAGCAACCATACAATGGTTCTTCCGACTCAATGCATCAACCACCACCTTTGTTTTTCTTGGGCGATACTGTAGACTAAAATCATAATCTTCCATATACTCCACCTATCTTCGTTGTCGTAGATTCAAATCTCTTTGCGTGAACAAATACTCGAGACTTTGATGATCAATGAATATCTCGAATCTTGAGCCGTAAAGATGACAACACAAATTTTAAGTGCAAATATCATTGCTGCTAGCTCCCAGGTCATGGGTAGGATAATTTAGTATGTGCAGCTTTAACTGCCTAGAACCATATGCCACTACTATCCCTTGTTGCATGAGCACACAGCCTAGTCCACTTTGAGACGCATCTGTATACACTGTAAATACTTCATCTACGTTAGGGACAATAAGGAAATGAACACTCGTCAATCGTCATTTCAATTCTGAATAAGACTCTTCACATCTATCATCCCAACTGAATTGAACATCTTTTCTAGTGAGCTTGTTTAATGGTGCGACAATCTTTGAAAAATTCTCCACGAACCTTCTGTAATAACCCGCAAGCCCTAAGAAGCTTCAGACTTCTATCACATTTCTCGGTTGCCTCAAGTTTAAAATAGGTCCGATCTTTGACAGGTCTACGACAATACCTTCTTGCGAGATCACGTGGCCTAAGAATTTCACTTCAGTCATCCAGAATTCACATTTCTCTTTCTTTGCATAGAGACGATGGTTCCGCAAAATTTACAAAATTATTCACAAATGTTCAGCGTGTTCTTCTAGGGTTCTTGAATAGATAAGTATGTCGTCAATGAAGACACAACGAATCGATCCAAGTATGGTCAATTTTTTTTTATTCATCAAGTCCATAAGCGCCGCTGGAGCGTTCGTTAAACCAAAAGGAATAACCGTGAACTCAAAGTGACCATATCGTGTACGGAACGTTGTCTTCGGAATGTCTGCATTTCGAATCCTCAACTGGTGGTAACCTGACCGCAAGTCTATCCTTGAGAAGAACTTGCGTCCTCCCAATTGATCGAATAGGTCATCAATTCATGGCAAAGGTTTTTTTTTAATCGTTATCTTGTTGAGCTGTCTGTAGTCCACACAAGGGCGTAAACTACTATCGTTTTTTTTTCTTGGCGAATAACACCAGCGCTCCCCACGGTGATGTACTCTGTCAGATAAACATTTTACTCAACAAGTCGTCTAATTGCTTCCTCAATTCTGCCAATTCTGCTAGAGCCATACGGTAATGAGCGATAGATATCGGAGAACTCCTAGGAACTAGGTCAATGCCAAACTCAATCCACATTCTGGAGGAAATCCAGAAGCTCCGATGGAAACACATCTTCAAAATCTTGTACTATGGGGATGTGCGGGTTGATTGCACTTTGCCCCACACCTTCGATAGCACAAATAACTCATGACACTTTAAAATTCATCTTTCCTCCAAGGAAATACTTCAAGTAAATTTTCGAGGCCATATTAGCATGCTCTTTTTTTTTCTTTCTAAGAGTTCCATGTATTTTGTAGAAGTCTACTATAGCATGGTACTTTGCCAATAAATTCATTTTGAATGTTACATCAAACTCGATCATACGAAGAATGATTTACGTCAATTGAGAATTTACTCTCCTCAATGACAGGCTTACTTGACTTGCATATCAAAACTTATGTCACTCACCCTATATGAGCGAACAACACTGAAGGAATAATACATGTCTCGAGGTTTTTTTGGCTGAAACAATCAGTTTAGAGAAATTAGAGAAACGCTTTGGCGCAAAGGTCTCTCAAATCCATTGCGAATGAAATCCTTACCCAAAATTTTACCATTCTAGCTTCAGGGTTAACTACGACATCAGAATTATCAAGCACTTCAATTTTTTCTTAATTAACGCCAACCACTTTTCAATTATAGCCGGATCAGGAAATCCATAAAACTATAGAGGATATTGCAACATGATCTCATTAAAAGGTTTCATTATTTCAGCTGCAGAACTAAGAGATTGTGTCACTTATTGTGGAACTTAAAATACAATGCAAATTATTCAAGATCTAACGGGTAACACATATATAGGGTATTTCAGGAATTCCGGACCATGTTGATCAACTGTAAAAAGATTAAAATGTCAGGATTATGGATGGTGATACAAAATAAAACACGACCCAAAACACTTAAGAAAATAAATAACTTTATGGTGTTGTACCCTAGGTGCCGTAACCTAGGCTCTGATACCAAACTGTAACACCCCTAAATGGGGGTTAGTAGAATAAGACAAAAACAAAGACTTTTCAAACTCTGACCGGTCAATGAGGCATCACTTTATAAACGAAAAACTTTGACTTTTCAACATCCACGTCATCAAACATGTAGTTTCTGCCCATGGGACTTAAAACGACAAAACAAACACAAACGACCACAGTTTATACAACACCATAAAAATGACAAATACAAAGTACCACCATCACAAATATCCTTAATTTAATCCATTACATATCCGAAATAAAAGATCAACTCAAATTACGAAATTCACCACGATGAATGCTAAAATTTTGGGTAAGCAAAAACAACACGTAGACCTCCTGAATCAAACTACTCCTCGTCCGGAGTCTGATACTGAACACTACCTGAAGCTGAAAAGAAAAGATGTATATGGAAAGGGGTGAGCACCATACGCTCAGTAGGGAATCTATTACCAATTCTCTTTACCGAGCCACTAATAGTCAAATTTCAATTAAATAAATTAAATGTCAACATAAACCATTTAATCATCAATTTCATCATTCTCAATAATAAATAAATATACCCCACAAAAGTCAAATCATTTCGGTGGTCCATGCCGAGTCAGCTCGCGCCTTTTCTCCACTATATCCCATCGAGTCATCAAGGCACGAGCAAAGGTGGACTAGAATTCCCTAACCGTAACTCGCCCTCGACTCGAGATCCTAATCACCACCAAAGACTGCCAGTTCGCCATGGGTCGAAATGTTGACTTTTGGGTCACCACCCATATCCATATTCGTATCCATATCCGGCCTACTGCGCAGTAGCCAGCCGCTCGTCAGTAGCTCATCCGTCCGAAGCGGGTACTATATCAACATACACATCATCCGCCCGAAGCGGGTACCATATCATAATAATCATCATCCGCCCGAAGCGGGTACCAACATCAATATACGTCATCCCGACGTAACCATAAACATAAATATAATAACGAATATCAAACCATACCTGGTTCTATGCCTCGCTATCAAGTGACGACAGTCATAACATTAATTTTATCTTTTGATTAAAATAACATTTCATTTCATTAATTCCAATTTTAACCTATCCGGTTCAATCTTCATTATAACGTTGGTTTCTACGCTCATTTTAAATTACGAGAAAAGGTAATAGCCCCTACCTCAATCCGTGGAAACTTTGACCGACCAGGTAGCAAGTCGAAGATGTGGGTTCGTCTTGGCCTTGAATCCAATGATCACAAACTTGAGATTCTGATATCGTGTCCGAAACGGGTAATACGATTCGCACGGTCTCTGAGACTACACGGAATGACAATATACTTTAAGGTAATACCGATATCATTCATAAGCCAAAATATCACTAAGAATGGAGTTTAAATTGTCAATTAGAATCCTAATACTCTACGATTAAACTCGGGCCGAAACTTTGTCGGGCACGCAAAACGAGGCAATAAAACGAGCATCAATTCGACGATGTAATACCTCTCCTAGTCTAATTAGACTATTCTTAACACAATGGCAAGGTCAATTTCATCAATCAAAGCCCAGAACACACTCAATTTGATCCCCAAAAATCTGAAACTAGGGCAAAGAAATCTGAGCTTACCGGGAGTCCGATGACAATTCCGATTGAGGGATTTTGATCTCCTTGACGAGGGCTTCAAAACCCCTCAATAAATTCCGGGATCGAAAAATGATGCAGCGGCCGACGGCGGCAACCGGCGACGGAAACGACGAGGTGGCAACTCCAACAAACTCTACTAACCTTCGTGAACCCGGTTCCGGTGTTAGTTTTCTCAAAATCTAACCGGAATGAAATAGATCTAAGGTTTTAAGACCGAACCTTCCGGCGATTATTCTGGCCAAATGACACAACTTCCGTCCAGCATATGCTATCAATGGCTTTGTCTCTTCGAGAGCTTTCCAACGGTACCAAGATTACGTCGATCGGAGTTTTGGGTAATAAGATAGAAGTCTTTAAATGTTTGATGAGAAAATAAATAAAGAGAGAAGGGAGAGAGAGAGCGCTATGGGAGGAGAGATAAGGAAAGATAAAAAATGGGTTTGGCAATGGCTTATTCGAATCCTTATCTGACAATTTTTTTTATATATATATTATTATATATTATTATATTTGGGCTTTACAACCTCATTCCAGAAATCAAGTTCCATTACCAATTTGAACAGTATGAAAAAATGACAATACAATCCATATACACCAAAATTATCAGGCAATAAGCAAAGAAAATTCAGATCTTCCGGCCAACATATGCCATCAATGGCTTTGTCTCTTCGAGAGCTTTCCAACGGTACCAAGATTACGTTGATCGGGGTTCTGGGTAATAAGATAGAAGGTTTTAAATGTTTGATGAGAAAATAAATAAAGAGAGAAGAGAGGGAGAGAGAGCGCTATGTGAGGAGAGATAAGGAAAGATAAAAAAAATGGGTTTGGGGATGGCTTATTCGAATCCTTATCTGACAATTTTTTTTATATATATATATTATTATATTTGGGCTTTACAACCTCGTTCCAGAAATCAAGTTCCATTACCGATTTGAACAGTATGAAAAAACGACAATACAATCCATATACACCAAAATTATCAGGCAATAAGCAAAGAAAATTCAGATCTTCTACGCCTGCGAAAGACAAAAAAGGGACGCACAAATTAGTGGAAGCGCCTCTGATTCAAATCTTAGCCAACAATATCTATCCAGACTTAGGTAAGAAATTTAAATATAATATAACCATATAAGATTTATCCGATAATTATCAAATGTCGTCCATTATTCAAAATTGATTCCACACAACTTTCTCCGAACAACACAATTCAATCACTAATCCTAAATTTCAAGACTAACAATATCTATTGACCTTGGAACTCAAATCGAACATTAGAAATTGAATCTATGGCGGACAAACAGAAAAAGAAATCACATAATAGGTTTTAACACGTCAAAGGATATAATTATAAAGTTATTCCTGTCACTTTACACTACAAATCCGGAATTAGACAATTTATCAAACATAATATATGCAAAAACTCAACATTCAAAGAATTGTAATTGTAAATAATTTCAATTTATCAGCAAAAACTCAACATTCAAAGAATTGTAAAAAATTTCGGCAAACTTCGCGCTTACTCACATGGAAGAGGGGGAGGAATGACAGAGAAGGTTGTTTCATTAAGGTTTTGAGTAAAAAATAACTGAACAATGTGTCGAAGCATAAAACAATGCCGAGCGGAGCATAAAACATACCTACAATCGAGAAGATCCAAGCGGAACGTGTTAATGCCTAAAAATCGATTAACTTGAATGCGGCCCAAGTCTTGATTTTTGGCCGGACCCGGTGTTCGCATGACGGTCGAAACGGGCTTTGAAGCTTGATCCTCGGTCTTGATGAGCCGAAATTTTTTCCGGTATGACCTGCCTCCGTTCCTGTAAAAAGAATACAAAAAGTGAACTCTAGAGGGGTACAGAGGGGAGGTCCTCTGTCGCCCGCTCCGACGCTCAACATTAATAGAGTATTTGAGTCAAAATTATGAATAAACGGGAAACAAAGGTTTTTTTGGCTTCGGGAGTGCTTAACGAATGTGGCGGGGGTCTCCTCCTATTTATAGAGGATTGGGCATTCGAATTCATGCCTTCGGGGGTCGCTGCGACCCCCGAAAGCATAAATTTTAGCCTTCGGAGGGGTCGCTGCGACCCCCGAAGGCATAAATTTTAGCCTTCGGGGCGCGCGGCGACCCCCGAAGATATATTTCTTAAACGGATCATACTTTTCTTTTACCGGGCCAGACTGTTGACTTTCTCGGTTGAGCTTGTTGACTCTTTTGCTGACTTTCCCGGTTGACTTCGTTGACTTTTTTGACCAGTTCGGGTTTACTTTCTAGAGCGGGTAAAAGTTGATTTATTAGGCTTTATTTGTTTGGGGCCTTTTTAGTGCGCTCTTTTGGTTTGGGCCTTTTGGCTGCGTTTTTTGGTTAGGGCCTTAATTTTTTAAGGCTCCGAAAAATACGCATAACATTAACCCCCCAGTTTCTTGCGAGATTGCATTTTGCGAGAAACTTTATTATTTAGGTCACCTTGGTCAAATTGCCGGAATTAATCTCCGGACTTTTAGATAATTTTGTAATGTTCCGCGCTTTAGTGTCTTACTTTCTCGTCTTTGCGCTTTAGCGCCTTATTTGTATTGCCGAGCTTCGGCGCTTTAGCGTCTTATTTATCGGTCTTTTGCGCCGTAACGTCTTTTAGTATTTTGTCGAGTTTCTGCGCCTTAGCGACTTACTTCTCGGTCTTTTGCGCCGTAGCGTCTTTTTAGTATTATGTCAAGTTTCTGCGCCTTAGCGACTTACTTCTCGGTCTTTTGCGCCGTAGCGTCTTTTTAGTATTATGTCAAGTTTCTGCGCCTTAGCGTCTTACTTCTCGGTATTTTGCGCCGTAGCGTCTTTTTAGTATTATGTCTAGTTTTTGCGCCTTAGCGTCTTACTTCTTGGTATTTTGCGCCGTAGCGTCTTTTTAGTAGTATGCCGAGTTTCTGCGCCTTAGCGTCTTACTTCTTGGTCTTTTGTGCCGTAGCGTCATTTTAGTATTTTGTCGAGTTTCTGCGCCTTAGCGTCTTACTTCTCGGTCTTTTGCGCCGTAGCGTCTTTTTAGTATTTTTTCGAGTTTCTGCGCCTTAGCGTCTTACTTCTCGGTATTTTGCGCCGTAGCGTCTTTTTAGTATTTTGCCGAGTTTCTGCGCTTTAGCAACTTACTTCTCGGTCTTTTGCACCGTAGCGTCTTTTTAGTATTATGTCGAGTTTTTGCGCCTTAGCGTTTTACTTCTCGGTCTTTTGCGCCGTAGCGTCTTTTTAGTATTATGTCGAGTTTCTACGCCTTAGCGTCTTACTTCTCAGTATTTTGCGCCGTAGTGTATTTTTAGTATTATGTCGAGTTTTTGCGCCTTAGCGTCTTACTTCTTGGTATTTTGCGCCGTAGCGTCTTTTTAGTATTTTGCCGAGTTTCTGCGCTTTAGCGACTTACTTCTCGATCTTTTGCGCCGTAGCGTTTTTTTAGTATTATGTCGAGCTTCTGCGCCGTAGCGTCTTTTTAGTAGTTTGCCGAGTTTCTGCGCTTTAGCATCTTACTTCTCGGTCTTTTACGCCGTAGCGTCTTTTTAGTATTTTGTCGAGTTTCTGCGCCTTAGCGTCTTACTTCTCGGTATTTTGCGCCGTAGCGTCTTTTTAGTATTATGTCGAGTTTCTGCGCCTTAGCGTTTTACTTCTTGGTATTTTGCGCCGTAGCGTCTTTTTAGTGCCGAGTTTCTGCGCTTTAGCGACTTACTTCTCGGTCTTTTGCGCCGTAGCGTCTTTCTAGTATTATGTCGATTTTTTGCGCCTTAGCGTCTTACTTCTCGGTATTTTGCGCCGTAGCGTCTTTTTAGTAGTATGCCGAGTTTTTGCGCCTTAGCGTCTTACTTCTCGGTCTTTTGCGCCGTAGCGTCTTTTTAGTGTTTTGCCGAGTTTATGCGCCTTAACGTCTTACTTCTCTGTCTTTTTTTTGCCTAAGTTGGCGGGATTAAGATCCTGCCTATCTCGTTCTTATATGCCTGAGTCGGCGGGATAAAGATCCAACCTTGTTCTCGGTCTTTATATGCCTGAGTCGGCAGGTTTAAGATTCGGCCTTTCTCGGTCTAGATTTGCCTGAGTCGACAGGATTATGATCCGGTCTTTCTCGGTCTTTATTGCCTGAGTCAGCAGGATTGAGATCTAGCCTTTCTCGGTCTTGTTTTGATTGAGTCGGCGTGATTGAGATCCGGCCTTTCTCGGTCTTTATTGCCTGAGTCAGCGGGATTGTGATCCAGCTTTTCTCGGTCTTATTTTGCCTGAGTTGACAGGATTATGATCCGGTGTTTCTCGGTCTTTATTGCTTGAGTTGGTGGGATTAAGATCCTGCCTATCTCGGTCTTATATGCCTGAGTCGACGGGATAAAGATCCAGCCGTGTTCTCGGTCTTTATACGCCTGAGTCGGCAGGATTAAGATCCAGCCTTTCTCGGCCTTTGTGCCTTAGTCGGCGGGATTAAGATCCGGCCTTTCTCGGTCTTAGTTTGCCTAAGTCGTCAGGATTATGATTCGGTCTTTCTCGGTCTTTATTGCCTGAGTCAGCGGTTTTGAGATCTAGCCTTTCTCTTTCTTGTTTTGCCTGAATCGGCGGGATTGAGATCCGGCCTTTCTCGGTCTTTATTGCCTGAGTCAACGGGATTGTGATCCAGCTTTTCTCGGCCTTTATTGCCTGAGTTAGCGAGATTTTGATCTAGCTTTTCTTGGTCTTATTTTGCCTGAGTCGACAGGATTATGATACGGTCTTTCTTGGTCTTTATTGCCCGAGTCAGCAGGATTGTGATCCGGCCTTTCTCGGTCTTTGTATTATGGTTTTGGCCGCCTTATATTTTCCGTGATTCGGATCTTCGACGTCGACTCTGTGACTCAGATCTTGATGAACGTTTTTCCCGTGATTTGGATATTTGACGTCGTTCGCCTTATTTAGACTTTGACTTCCATTTTTCCCGTGATATGGATCTTGATCGCCATTTTCCTTGTGATTCGGGTATTGATCGTCATTTTCCCTGTGATTCGGGTCGGGTCTTCGAAGTCATCCTCATTGTTCGGATTGCGATCGTCATTACCGTGATTCGGATTTTGACTGTCGGTTTTTCCTTAATTCGGAATCTTTGAAGTCATTTTCGTGATTCGGACCTTGAATGTCCTATTTGCCCACATCGGGTATTTGTCTTCATTTTCGTGAACATGACTTTGACCGTTGTGGAGTTTCACGCTTTCCCGAAAATATGGATACTTTATAAATAAATATGTGTACATATTAATATACATAGGTAATATGTGCAAATTGTTGAGCGTATATACAATTTTGCACTCGACTAGAGCTGCAAGTCACGGTTCCATGATGAGTCGCGACCCAATCGCCGAAAATTGCCGGTGGCGCCGTCGCGATGCGTCGTGACCCGGAAGCTCGCGATGCATCGCGATGGAGAGAGAGAGAGAGCGTTGTATGTGAGACAGAGAGAGGGGGAGAGAGAGAGGGAGCGCATCGCGACGGCCATGCTCCTCCACGATGGGTCGCGATTTCGGACGCCGAATCGCGAACCTCCGGTGGCCGTCGCGAGACGTCGCGAACCAAGCAAGGCCATCGCCAGTTTCAGCTCTACACACCTATATTCCCACGTTTTGCCTCTTTAATTATATATATCAATATATAATGATAATAATTTTTTATTTCTTTCTTTCTTTTTCTTTTTGTTTCATTTTCCTTTTCAGTCAGCAAACAGAGAGAGACTCTCCCTCTCTCTTCGTTGAGCAACAAATAAAGCTCGCCCTTTTTCTTTTTCTTTCTTTTTTTTTTTCTTGCCTTCGTCGAGCGACAGAGCAGAGGCTCTTCTTCCCCTTGTTTTCCTTTGTCTCAGGTCCAGCCGTCCAGTAAGACAAAAAGATGCTCATTTCTTCTTCGTCGCCGACTGTTCTAGCCGCCGCAGGTTGCCGTCGCGCGCCGACAAGAGCAGCAGAGTCGCTCGTGGCAGTGTTTGCAGGTGGTGGCGAGCTCGGTGGAGTTCCTTCGGGCCTCTCCTTCGACCCCTCTCTTCTTTCTTCCTCGCTATCACACCTTTGTAGGTCGCCGGAGTTCCTATTGCGCACTGACGAGGGCTTCAAGATTGCACGAACAGGGAGACGAAGAAGGGGCTTTGCGGATCGAGCTTTTCCCGGCGCTTGGAGGTCTCATCGACGTCGTCAATTTGGGTGTTGACTGAGGAGGTTGCGGCGTGGGTTCCGGCGGCGTGAAATTGCTCACAGGTCTTGGTGCCGATGAAGTGGCTGGAGGCCTCGATTGGGGTTTAACTTTTGTAGGGGCTGCCATTCACGAAGAAGCGGCGTCGGAGGATGGCGCTGCGCTTGAGGATGACGCCGTGGGATTGTCGGTGTTTGCGGAGGCGCTGGGCTGCTTATCGGAGCTCGTGGAGGAGCTGGGGAGGTCCTATTTTGGCGTCGTAGCAGATCTGAGGAAGCGATGATTTGAATGCTTCGGCGCTGGGCGCGCGATAAAAGCCACATTGGCGTGGCCGGAGCTCCGCCGACGAGCGCGAAGTCTCACGGGGCGGTCTGCTCCTTGGTTTTCGCGGTGATAGGCTTTGTTGGCCGTGGCGGCGTGGCTTCCGGAGCGGAAGCGACGATGCTTCAGTGAAACTCCGTCGATCCGAGCAATTTATCGATGATTCTGTATTTTGTTTGATGATGCATACATATTTTCTAATATGTTTTTTCTTTTAATTTATGTATGTTTAATAACGGCAGAAAACTTGTAATATATATTCTATTTGTATTTTTGCGTTCTTTAATTTTTCGATCTTCTTAATCCGGATATGATCGCTTTTATTACTCGAATAGCATCCTTGATCGGCGTGAGTTTTGATTTTGTAAAGAGCGGGTCTTGAGAGTTATTGACGATCGAGGCACGTCTAGGACTTAGTTGATGACGCGGCGGGTCTTGAGGTCGTCAGACGACCGAGAGCGTGTTAGTCTCTTCATACGGACATTCTTTGTTGATGGTGTTGAACCCTAGGCGTCTCTTTAGCCACTTGTGCGTCTTTTGTCATACCTTGTTCATAGTTTTCGTGACTTGTACGTCATTCTCGTGACCTGTACGTCTCTTTGTAACCTGTTCATCATTCTCGTGACCTGTACACATTTTCGAAACCTGTTTGTCATTTTCGTGACCTGTTCGCCTCTTCGAAACCTGTACTTCGAGTGGCGGTGTACAAAAGTTTTGCTGGCAGGACTCCGAGGCTTTGAACTTGTCGGGGCCCCTCCTTCTAGGGCCAAATGTTAATGCCTAAAAATCGATTAACTTGAATGCGGCCCAAGTCTTGATTTTGGGCCGGGCCCGGTGTCCGCATGACGGTCGAAACGGGCTTTGAAGCTTGATCCTCGGTCTTGATGAGCCGAAAATCTTCCCTGTATGACCTGCCTCCGTTCCTGTAAAAAGAATACAAAAAGTGAACTCTAGAGGGGGACAGAGGGGGGGTCCTCTGTCGCCCGCTCCGACACTCAACAGTAGTCGAGTATTTGAGTCGGAAATTATGAATAAACGGGAAACAGAGGTTTTTTGGCTTCGGGAGTGCTTACCGAATGTGGCGGGGGTCTCCTCCTATTTATAGAGGATTGGGAGTTCGAATTCATGCCTTCGGGGGTCGCGACGACCCCCGAAGCCATAAATTTTAGCCTTCGGGGATCGCAGCGACCCCCGAATGCATAAATTTTAGCCTTCGGGGGTCGCGGCGACCCCCGAAGACATAAATTTTAGCCTTCGGGGGTCGCGACGACCCCCGAAGCGACCCCCAAAGGCATATTTCTTAGACGGATCATACTCGTCTTTTACCGGGTCAAACTGTTGACTTTCTTGGTTGACTTTCCCGGTTGAGTTCGTTGACTCTTTTGTTGACTTTCCCGGTTGACTTTGCTGACTTTTTTGACCGGTTCGGGTTGACTTTCCCGAGCGGGTAAAAGTTGATTTATTAGGCTTTATTTGTTTTGGGCCTTTTTGGTGCACTCTTTTGGTTTGGGCCTTTTGGCTGCGTTTTTTGGTTTGGGCCTTAATTTTTCTAGGTTCCGAAAAATACGCATAACAGAACCCAAAGCCAAAAACTTGACGATGGCCGATTCACTGTGGGACCGAGCAATGAACAGGGAAAAAGATGTAGAGATCCGAGGAAGAGAGTGAGACCAACGTGACGCCCAACAATGGAGATCTGAAATGTTGTTTGAGATCTGTTCGAATGGATTTTTTTTTTGAAGGAGACGCGGATTTAGAGAGGAGCCACGAACAGGAGAAGATTTGTGTGGAGATGCTTCTCTTCAAATGGTAGTTATTCTTTCATTGAAGGGAGACGACGAACTGCTTCTCTTCAATCGACAGTTGCCTCTCCCCAAAATACACGACTGAGATTGGAAATGAGAGAGAGAATGAAGTGTAGTATTTGTTGGTGAGGAGACGCTGCTTTTGGGAGGAGACGCTAAATCAAGACACACGACCATCGAGCACCGATACCAATTTTTTTAAATTAAAAATAATTCAAAAAAAGGAGAAAAAGGGTTTAAAATATTGTTTTTTTGACATGAAGTTTTTTTGCTTTTTATATATATATATATATATATATATATATATATATATATATATATATATGGAAACTTCAATAAGTATGCCCGTTGGAGTAAGTGTTTTTGGAAAAGTACCCGAGTTTAATAAATTACAAAACTATGCTCCAACACACTTTTAGTCTTTAAATCAAACACTTTTAAACACTTTTTAACACTTTAAACTATGCTCAAAAAACTGTTTATATTACATAAACATTTTTTGCCTTTACATAAACACTTTTGGGGCATAGTTTTGTAATTTATCAAACTCGGGTACTTTTCCAGAAACACTTACTCCAACGGGCATACTTATTGAAGTTTCCCTATATATATATATATTTGGGCTATTGCATTGCACGCCTAATTTGATTTATATTATGGAAAAAATAAATTATTCACTGGTGAGTCTGTGTTGTGATACATAAATTGGAACTATATAAATTTTCTCCAAGGTTAGTTGTAGTACGTAGAACGCTAAAATCGGACACGCATGACAAAAGTTATGGCCTTCGGAAGTCAAGACCAAGGAAAAACCAACGACAAAAACTAAAACTCGAGGTTTGTAGCAAACAAATCATATAGGATACTAAAAATACTTTTCGATTCGTAGGAATCGGCCCGAGGTTCAATTTGATACGTAGAACACAAGAATCAGACACGCGAGGCACTACTTATGGCAATCCGAAGTCAAGGCCAAGGCGGAAACGACAAAAACTAAAACTCAGGTTTTCGATAAAAAAAAATTCATATAGGTTTGTAAAAGTTCTTTTCAAATCGTAGTAATAACACCGAGGTTCGATTTGGTACGTAGAACGAAAAATTCGGGCACCCGAGGCAAAAATTATGGCATTCAAAAGTCAAGGCCAAGGAAAAAATGACGACAAAAACTAATACTTTAGTTTTGGAGAAAATAAAAATCATAGAGTTTACTAAACATGTTTTTCAATGCGTAGTAATCGCCCGAAGGTTCGATTTGGTACGTAGAACGCTAAATCAAACACGCGGGCCAAAAGTTATGACCGGAAATCAAGGCCAAGGCAAACGCGATGGCCAAAAAAAAAAACTCAAGTTTTGCATCAAAAAATAATATTGGATTCTAAAAGTTATTTTCAACGCGTAATGCGTAAAAATTGCTTTAACTTAGAGTCGGATCCAAGGTTCGGGCCCCGAGCTGGACCCGGTGAACATGTGCATAATTGAATGCTGAGTCAACGTAGGTTGACTGGCGATCGTCAAAGCTGGAGGTAAGACCTTCGTCTTCGGCGAGCCTCCGAGCTGTTGTTTGCGATCCTTGATGAACTTCCTTCCTTGGCGAGCTCCTTGTCTTGGCGATTCTTCGTGATGATTCTTGACGATTCTCCTCGATGTGTTCTTGATGATTCTTCGTGATTTCCCTTCCTTGGCGAGCTTCTGTGGCGAGGGAAGACCTGTAAAAAATGGTAGATCGGGCCCGTGCCCCGTCGCTTATAGTTGGGCGAGGCTGCCTACGTATCTCAGTTTAAGAGAATTAGGTCCCACGTAATTCGGGGTTAGTACTAAATGGATGACTGACGATGTGGTTTGACTCGTCAGAAGTGCCGATGTTGTCTGTGCGGGTGTTGGCGAGCTTGTATGACGAGGTACCTTGACCGGTGAGGGATGTCTTCGTCGACCTGTCGAACCACTTTCCTGGCATCTCGTCGACTTCTCATATCTATTCGGACCTTTCCTGGCGAGCTCCGGGGACAGCTAGGCCGGGTTGGAGAACCCTAAGGGAGAAGGCGAAATTCTAGAGAGAGAAAGAAGAGAGAGTAGCTTTGAGGGCAGCAGTGAGAGAGTGCTTGAAATGAGGAGAGGGAGCCTACTATTTATAGGAAAACCAATTCCCGTTAATTGCAAAAGGAGGGCCCTGCGAATTTGCCTTGCCAGGGGACCTCGTCGTGGCGAGGGGGCTCGTCGGTGCTCCTTAGCTCGCCTTTAGTGTCTTCTAGATGTCCGCGAGCTTGTATGCTGAGTCCGGGAGAATCTAGGGGACTTCCCGAGGATCTTCGTAAGCTCGGATCTCCTCGTCGTGTGGATAATTGTGAGTTATCCCTTCGTCATGCTCTGGCGAGGTGGCTCGTCATGGCAAGGTACCTCGCCAGGGTATCTCGCCAGGAGGCTCGTCGGGGTAAGGTACCTTGCTAGGAGATTCGCCTGGGGTCCTCGCCAGGAGGCTCGTCGGGAGACCTCGCTGGAGGTTCCTTTTCGATAAAGGGCTTTGTCTTTTTGGTCCTCAACGCTCTAAGCCTCGCCAAATGCGTTCGGTCTTGGGTCTTTGGTCTTTTGACTTTGCTAATGGGCTTTGACTTTAACCAATGGGGCCCAATTTTTATATGTTCTAAAAAATGCACATAACACGTAGTAATCGCCCGATTTGGTAAGCTAAACACCAAAATCAGACAAGCGATCCAAAACTTATAGCTATCTGAAGTCGAGGCCAAGGCAAAAACAACAATAAAAACTAAAACTCGGGTTTTTAAATGAAAAAAGTCATATAGGATACTAAACATGCTTTAATAATCACCCCGATGTTTGATTTGGTACGTAGAACGCCGAAATCGGACAAGCTCGGAAAAAGAATGGATATGGAGTATAATGTGTATTTTGAAACCTATTTAACTTAGTTTCAAATCTTACGCAAAAGTACAAACTCTGAGCACCTTTTTTTTGTGTGCTTAATACTATTAATATAGTGTTAAAAAATGAATATGGAATACGATGTGTGTTTTGAAATCTATTTGACTTAGTTTCAACTCTTACGTAAAAGTACAAACTCGGAAGACTAGTTTGTCTTTTGTGCTCCATCTCATTAATATAGTGTTCAAAGAATGGATATGGAGCTACTTCCCCTTCCGCCTCTGACCCAGCACTAAGAAGAAGTTGTTGAGCAGATGAGGCCCTCTCGCGCTGAATCTCCTTGTAGGCACCCTCCGAAGTGGCCTGCGCCACCGAAAGCTCTTCCTTGACCAATCTCCCCTTGGCTTCAACAGCCTCAAGTCTCCGCACTGCCTGGGATAAAGGGGTGTTCCGAATCCTTTACCTGGCCTTTGGAAACAGTTAATTAATCTTCCAAAGACCGGATATGGGCATGGATCCCCGATACAAATCTCATGATGGGAGGCCATAACATTGACCGATCTAAGGAGGTGCGTTAACAGGAGGAAAGAATGAGGTCGAAACCCAACATAACAGACGAAAGAAAGGTAAAAGTCTAATTAACCCGAAAGGCATCGGCAATCACTTGATCGTAGTCGGTACGCCCTCCATTGAAGGAATCATCCTTAAAATTGGGAATATTAGGGACCCGAGTCTGTATTTCTAAGCGCCCCGCCACCTTGGCCACCTAAAATATAGGCCTAGAGCTATACCAGCCAACAAACAGAACCGCCAACCCCGGCTGAGGTATGTCTAGGCGAAGAGGAATTAGCTTGGGAATAATCATCCCCTCCACGATGGCGAGTCTTTTGAGAATGGGATCCTTGGCTCCGGGCGGTACTCTTTGCCTTTCCGGAACGCCTAGAAGGCTCAACCTCCTCACGAGAACGAACTCTCTTCCTCCCGCCTTGTCGGTCGTTCTGGCTCGACAAAGGCAAATCCTACCAAAGCCCGACAAGCAACAGACACCTTGTAAGCGGAGCCTAATTTTCAAAGACAAGAATGTCTAACTTAGGCTCCTCGATAGCCACCTCCATCGGCTCAGAACACCTGGATCTGCCCCAACCTGGGTAACCAAACATGGAGCATCAGCCGCCATATCCCCCGTCGCCGCTTCATCCTTGACAATTTCCTCAATCCGAACCCTGGAGTTGGGTCTGGCGACCGAAAGGTCCCGCCTCTGTAAGCCCCTCATGGGCAGGGAAAACCTCGGTATACTGTCTCCTTCTCCCTCCAAATTGGGAAGACCTAAAAGATGGACGTTTATAAATCTTGATCAGAACCAGCAAAAGGACACAATAAGACAAACATCAATCAAACACTACTGTTTTTTGGGAGCGGGAACTACTCCTCTCCCTACGAGTCAATGGACCAACAATCCACAACTCACGAACCGGCGAGGAGTAAATTCCCTCTACTCGACGAAACCTTCAGGAAAAAGGTGCTCTAGTAGCCTATCCGAGGCATCGTTGGGTAAATTGACAAGAGGCGGATCCCTCTCTCTATCTGCATAAAAGGAAAGAAGAGAAAAATAATTCAAAACAAGCTGAAAAAGGGGCTAACGATAAACTCGGAGCCCGACCAAGCTTACCAATTTCATAGACCCATTGGTCTGTGACCCTTACTATATCACCGTGAAACGCTTAAAGGAAAATCTGGAAAGCAAAATATCTATCTTTCCAGCCTTCTACTTCTTGTTCGGCACCCCGGTTAAGTTTACTTTTACAGGGTTTCAAAAAGAATATACCCGTTGTATTCCCGTTCTTCTTGGGAAGAAGAAATCAGCTAAGGTTAGACTCTTAAGCCTAACCTCGCACTCCAGACCTAACACTGAAAACACTATAATAGTTCTGAGGGCGTTCGGGTTCAAGTGAGGAAGGGCCACCACTATCCTGGTAAGATTTTGTATCAGCAACTTGGGAATCAGGAACCTCAACACGCAACACTGCAGAGAGACCTCATAAATGGTCACACATCTCTCCTCATTATGCTTATCCGCGAATTCATCATTGCGAGCAAGTCTAAGAGGATTATAAGCACCCGTGGGCCTAGAACTGCTAAACCCCAATGCGATTAGGGTTGGCTAGGGTTTATGAAACGCTAGCCGTGGCTTTTCCTGGTGATTCGGAAGTGCTCCCCGCAGCTCCGTCGTGGGACGACGGCGGCGATGATATTGCCGCCTATGTTCAGGGTGATGTCGCAGTTTGAGCGCCCGATTTAAAAAAAAGTTTTTAATTAAATAAAATATTTACAATCCGAAAACACGCATCATAAAATCCTAAACACAAAAATTAACAAAATTAATTTTATTGCTCCCACTGAAAATCTAATCATCCCAGCTAGTATTATAGAAAATTATTCCAGAACCAAAAATCTAATTTTTGAAAATTAATCAGATTGGCTCTAATTCGATGTTCGATGATATTCGAACAATACTGTAGAGGGCGATTTTCACCACCCTTTTCCAGTCACAAAGAAAATCACCAAATAACAAATAAACAAGAATAAATGATGAATATCTCTGTTTTATTATATTTTCCGAAATGAGCTCGGTTTTCTTCCGTTGAATAGCTGGACAGATGAAGGATCATGAACATCAACTCTCTCTATTTCCTCTCTATTTTTCCTTAGCCTTTTCTATTACAAGACTTCCTTTTTCTCTTTTCGAGCCTTTCTTCTCTAATTTTCCGAACCTTTACAAATGAGGCTTATCTTGCCTTTTATAGAGTTTTACAATGCCTCTTTCCCGCGTCTTTCCCGCCTTTTTCCCTTGTATCATTCCTTCTCTAGCGTGTTTGGAGGGCAGCATGGTAAATCCCTACTTTATGTCACTTCCGAGCAGGCTTCCGTATGGGTAGGTGCGCCTCATTAAATGCGCATCTCGTCAGCCGTCATTCGGCTCTGCAAGCCTTCGTCGCTGATGTTCTCATCGAGTGAGTAGGTCGGCTTCATTAAATGCACGTCTCGTCAAGGGTAATTCGACCCGGCACAATCATCATGACGGAGTTCCTCGTCGGGTGTGATGGGACGCTTCATCGCAACTTTCTCTCGCGTGGCTGCGTCTCCTCGTGGATGAACCTCCTCGGGGGTACTCTTCCGCGGGGATGAGCTTCCTCGCCGCCCCCCCTCATGTCGTTTATGGACAAAACGACACGATTTGTGTTGAGGATGGATTTGACCAAATCCGACCTTAACAGTTAGTCACCCATTTTATCAAGTGTATACACTTGGTAAAATAAAGTATAACTGTCTCGGGGATCGGCCCTAGCCGGCACAAGTTGGTTCCTGGTCGGTGATTGCTTCTTCGGCTCCTCGCGTGGTTATATTGCTAGGCCGCTTCCTTTCCTCGCTAGGCCTCCTTTGTTTCCCTCCTTATTGTTTCCGCTCGCCCCTTTCGGGCTTGCTCGCCTGTTTATGTTATATACATATATGCTTTTCTTTATATCTTTCTCGGCTTGCTAGCCGGACCGGGGTTTGCTCGGCACCCTTAGCCGTATACTATGGATCTCGACATGTTTTGTCAGACCGGGCTTGCTCGGCACCCTTAGCCGTATATATGGATCTCGACATGTTTTGCCGGACCGGGCTTGCTCGGCACCCTTAGCCGTATATATGGATCTCGACTTGTTTTGCCGGACCGGGTTTGCTCGGCACCCTTAGCCGTATATATATATATAGTTATATATTATAATATGCTCGGTGTTCCCACCAGTGCATACGTAGTCGTATATATAAATTACTTCCTCCTTGAATCTGGGATAAAGAAAAAGGGGTCATGCATAACAGAAAACTCCGAATTAGTTCACCAAAAGTCGAGGCCATGCAGAAAATAGCCCCGAACAAGGGGGGTCGGGACTTCCCCAACTGGCAAGAAGAAACAATAAGATATGTGAGCATGAAAAGAGAGAGGATCAACGAAATGATGCTACTGGTAGAACTTTTTCAAGTGCTTCACGTTCCAACTCCGTATTACTTTTGCTCCCTCTGTATTCTTGAGCTCATAGACTCCCGGCTTGACGACGTTGGTAAATATGTAAGGGCCTTCCCAGGTCTGCCCTAGCTTTCCAGCATTTGCCTCGGCGGTGTTTAGGAAGACTCGTCGGAGGACCATTTCCCCGACTCTGAATCTTCTCGAGCGCACTTTCTTGTTGTAAAAACGCGCGATCGTGTTTTGATAGTTGGCAATGTGCGCGCTCGCTTGCTCACGCTTCTCGTCGATATGGTCGAGCCGATGGAGGGGATTCTGTTCATTATCCTCCTCGCTGTTAGGGGCTAGCGTTCGTCGAAAGCTCGGGATGTCAACCTCCACCGGAATCACAGCCTCCACCCCGAAGGCCAGGACGAAAGGCGTCTCGTCGGTCGCGGAATGAGGGGTTGTTCGATAGGCCCATAACACTCCTGGCAGCTCGTCCGCCCATAGCCCTTTCTTTTCGCCGAGCCTCCTTTTGATGTTGTCAACAATGGTGCGGTTGACTGCCTCGGCGTTCCCGTTGCCTTGGGGGTACCGCGGAGTTGACGTGTTGAGTTTTATCCTCCATCGCTTGCAGAAATCTCCGAACCTCTTCGAGATGAACTGGGACCCGTTATCAGCAATTATCTCCCTGGGCAGGCCGAAGCGAGTGATCACATTCTTCCAAACGTAGCTTTCGACGTCGGAATCCTTGATGTTGGCGTATGCTTCAGCCTCCGTCCATTTGGTGAAGAAATCCGTGACGACGAGCATGAACCTCTTCTGCCGCGTGCCGATGGGCATGGGGCCGACGATGTCCATCGACCACTTCATGAAAGGGTAAGGAACCGAGACCACGGAAAGTTCCTCGGCAGGACAGTTGATTGCCGGCGCATGCCGCTGGCATCTCTCGCATCTCTTGGCGTGGGTGATGCAATCGGCGACAATGGTTTTCCAAAAGAAACCTTGCCGCTTAGTCTTTCTAAGCAAAGATCGCCCGCCGGAGTGATTTCCGCAGTCCCCGCTATGGATCTCCCGCATAACGTACTCGGCCTCTTTCTTGCCTAGGCATCTCAGGTAGGGACCCACGAAACTTTTCCGATAAAGTATGTTATCGAGGACAGTGTACCTGGAGCTTTTCGACTTGGCCTTTCGGGACACTTGCGGATCTTCGGGCAGCATTCCTTCAAGGATGTACCTTCGGAGGGCCGTCCTCCAGTCTTCAATTTCGTCATCGTCTACAACTCCCCGCTCCCTGTTTCCGTCCTCGCTGTCTTCGACCTCGTTTATACTAGCCTCACCTGCATTTGCCTCCTCGGCCTCTTCTTTTCCTCTGGCTTTCTTCTTCACAGGGTCTTCCTCTCTCCGGATGCTTGGCTTCTCCACCGTCTCCACCGTGACCGACCTTAGTTCTCCGATTTTAGTCGAACCCAGGCCTGCCAGCGCGTCGGCGTGGGTGTTGTCTCCCCGCGTCACCTGTGTCAGGCTGAAGTAGTCGAACTTCCTTGAGAGAGCATCGACCACTCCTGCGTAAGCCTCCATTCATTCGTCATTTTTCTCGTATTCCCCGTTCACCTGTTTTACCACCAACTGCGAATCCGAGAAAGCGTGCAAGTTCTTTGCCCCGATTGCTAAGGATGATTGCATCCCGATGATGAGCGCTTCATACTCCGACTCGTTGTTGGTGGAGCGGTAGGCGAGGCGACAGGCTTTTTCTATCACGTCCCCCATAGGGGAGGTGATTCTGATCCCCACTCCAGATCCTTGTGCTGTTGCGGATCCGTCGACTTGCAGCCTCCAGATGCCGGCCTCGTCGCTCAGATCCACCGGCTCCTTTGGCAACTCGATGAGGAAATCTGCGAGCACTTGAGACTTGAGGCTCGTTCGAAGCTTGTACTCAATGTCGTACGCTCCCAGTTTAATAGACCACTTCGTGATCCTCCCCGACTGGCTCGGGCCGTGGATGATAGTATGGATTGGTCTGTCGGTCATGACGACGATGGTGTGGGCTTGGAAGTGATGCTTCAACCTTTCCGACGCGTCGTATACTGCCAAAGTAAGCTTCTCAGGTTGAGGGTACCTTGTTTCGGCGTCGAGGAGCTTCCTGCTGATGTAGGAAACTGGCTTCTGCTCCCCATCCTCTTCTCGCACTAGCACTTGGCTGATTGCGTGGTTAGACACAGCAATGTATAAATACAAAAGCTCCCCCGACTTTGGCTTCGTCATGATGGGCGGCGATGACAGATAGGACTTCAACGCCTGGAAGGCCTCCTCGCATTTCTTGGTCCACTCGAACTTCTTGTTCTTTCTTAGTAGTTCGTGGAAAAGGAGAGTCTTGTCGGCTGACCGCGAGATAAACCGGTTCAGAGCGGCGATCCTCCCGGTCAATCTCTGAATTTCTCGTCGATTTTGGGGCGAGGGCATACTCTTGATTGCCTCAATCTGCTCGGGGTCGGCCTCGACCCCTCGCCGAGTGACCATGTGGCCCAAGAACTTTCCCGAGGACATACCGAAGGTGCACTTGGTGGGATTCAGCTTCATCCCGTGCCGATTTAGAATCTCGAAACACTCCTCCAAGTGCTCGACGTGTGCCGCTGCCTTCAGGGATTTAACGACCATGTCGTCGATGTATACCTCCATGCTTTTCCCAATCAGTTTATGGAACATCATCATCACCAGCCTCTGATAAGTCGCTCCGGCGTTCTTTAGTCCGAAGGGCATGACTCTGTAGCAGTACGTGCCCCTCTCGCTGATGAAGGCGGTCTTCTCTTCGTCCTACGGTGCATCCTTATTTGGTGGTACCCGGAATACGCGTCCATGAAGCTGAGAAGTTCATAGCCGTGGGTGGCCTCGACGAGGCGATCTATATGCGGCATCGGGAAACTGTCCTTCGGGCAGGCTCGGTTGAGTTCGGTGAAGTCCACACAAACTCGCCATTTGCCGTTCTTTTTCCTTACGACGACCGTGTTAGACAGCCATTCGGGTTATTTTACCTCTCGAATGGTTCCCATCGAGAGCAGCTTATCTACTTCGTCGTTGATGATCTTGTTCCTGTCAGGGGCCATCTTTCTCCTCTTTTGCACGACGGGTTTGTGCCTTGGATCGGTGTTGAGACGATGAGCTGTTACCGAGGGGTCAATCCCCGGCATGTCTTCGTGAGACCAGGCGAAACTCTCACGGTTCTTCATTAGGAGCTCGATTAGTCATGCTTTGGTACCTGGGTCGAGTTCCGCTCCCACACCGACGGTCCGAGTAGGGTTGGACTCGTCGATGCAGACTCGCTCTACCTCTTCGATCTGCGCTCCCCCTCTTCTTTCTTCGGCATTCCCTGCCTCGATGTCTTCCGTGCTAAGTATCTGGGCTGTCCTGTCGGCGCTCTGCTTTCGCTCCTTACTCCGCCCGGGACGTCTTGGGGCAGGCGCTGCTAATTGCTATAAACCGGCTGGTTCACCCTTCTCCGTCTGCTTGATTCCCTTCTCGGTAGTCATCGACTTGTGGTGCATCATGTAGCAAATTCGGTACGCGTCCCTGCTCCCTTTGAGCTCCTTAATCTCTTCTCCCTTCTTTCCGGGGAATTTTATGCTCTGGTGGTAAGTTGACGGCACGGCTCTCATGGAGTGGATCCAAGGTCTCCCCAGGATAATGTTGAAGTGTGACGGGACGTTTAGCACCATAAACTCCGTCATCCGGTTGACGCTCCCTGCGCGGACCGGGAGGTGGACTGTCCCCATCGAGACGGCTACGTCCCCGTTGAAACCCGAAACCTTGCGGGGTCGTCCCCCTATCGCGAGTCCCTCGATGCCCATCTTCATCAAGCATTCATAGAAAATGACGTCGACCGAGCTTCTGTTGTCAACAAGGATGCGGCAAACCTCGCATCCACCGACGTTGAGTTCGAGGACCAGAGCGGCGTCCTGCATATCAGCACAATCCTCGTTCTCCACGAACTCTATCCTCGCTCCTGTTGCGCCCATCTTCATGTCTTCTTGGCCGTGCTCCTTCCCCCTCCGCTGATAAGCTTTTATGTTGTTGACCGAATCCTCGCAGAACCGTGATCTGCCCATGATCACCTCGATTCTCGTTCTCGAGGACGGTCGGTCTTCCTCATCACGCCTTGCCGGTGGTGGCTTGATTGCCAGGTTTCTCTTTGTCCCGTCTCGGCCGTTCCCCCTGTCGCTCGTAGGTTCTTCTTGCCGGCCCTGCCATGCCCTGTTCCCGTTATTCCAGGGCACGGGAGGTTTGTACGTGAGGTCTTTGATCTCCCCCAGCGCGTATCTTCTCTGGAGCTCATTCTTCAGCATGGCACAATCTTCAGTGACATGGCCATTATAGTTGTGGTAAGCACAGAATTCGCTCATATTCTTCGGCCAAAACTTCGTGCCGAAGCCTCCTCGGCCTCCCGAGAAGCCCCCTTGGCTTCCAGACCCCGAGAATCCCCCTCGGTTTCCAGCAAATCTTCCTTGGTCGTTGGAAAACCCTCCCTGGCTCCCCGGGTATCCTCCTCGATCATCGGAGAATCGTCCTCGGTCCCCCGAGAATCCTCCTCGATCATCAGAGAATCGTCCTCGGTCCCCCGAGGATTCTCCTTGGTGATGGTCTCTCCAATCATAGTCGCGGTCCTTGTGCTCGTCAACCTGATACACTTCTTGCCTCGGAGCTTCCCGACCTCGTCGCTCATCAGAATTCCTTCGGTCTTCTTCTCCCTTCCTCGCTCGGGACGATGGGGCGTCTCCTCCGTCCCCGCTCTCCCTTTTTCCATGGTGCCTTCCTTTGCTTCCACCTTCGTGGATTTCTTCTGGGCCAGAGTCTCTTCCTCTATTTCCACAAAGAGCGTTGCCCTATGGAGCGCGTCCTCGATCGTCAACGGGCGCATCTTTATTAACTCCTCACGGAAAGGAGCCAAATACCACAGCCCATGCTTCAGTGCTTGGATTGCGACGACGCTATCGAGCCCCTGGATTCTGACCATAACGTCTTTGAATCTTCCAACGTACTATCGGAGAGTTTCTTGTCGCCCCTGCGAGAGGTTCCACAGGGTTGTAACGGTCGCCTCGTTCTGGACGTACATCGAGTAGTGCCGCAGGAAACATGCGACGAGCTCATCGGAGTCGCCGATGGATTGCGATGGTAGTTTAGCAAACCAATAGCTCGCCGGGCCTTGCAGGCTCTCGACGAAGAGATGACACAGGATAGCCTCTAGCTTCGTCTCCTCGCCGCCTATGCGCTCCGTGGCAATCCGAAATGACTTCACGTGGGTGTTTGGGTCCGAAGTTCCTTTGTACTGTGAGAGCCTGACCTTTGGCAATTCTCCTAGCTCCACGCTGCGGATTTTTGCCGAGAAAGGAGTCACCCTGGCCTCCCTGACCAACCTATCAATTTCGGGCGCCGCGCTCGTGGCTTTATGCACCTGTGAGGCCACGTATCCCATTTTTGCCTCCATGCTTGAGGATATTTCCCTCATCGCTCTCCGGACCTCCTTTTGGATGGTCTCCGCTATGGTGGTTGTCAAGCCTCCCGGCGGGCTCGTCGTGTTTGCCGGTGTCATGCCGGCGGCATTGAAGAGATCCCTAATGATCGGCGGCGCTTTAGGCGTCAATTTACCTTGCTCTCCTTCGGCTATAACTCCACCCGCTCCCCGAGCCGAAAATCCCGCGATCGTGCTCTCCGGGCCTTCCCTTCTTTGACTCGCGTGCTCCAGACGAGCAGTAAGTCGTCCGTTCCGCTCCTCTTGTTCTTCCGCCTTCCTGGCCGCCTCCTCGGCCACTCTTGTTGCCTCCATCACCCTCGCGTTGGTTTCGGCCAACTGCCGCTGGAGTCTCTCCATGGCTGGGACTTCATCCCCTTCTACAATGATGACGTGGTCGCTCGACGACATCTCGCTCCTTCAGATTCCTGGCTGTGAGTTAGAAAGAAAACAAAGCCCCACGGTGGGCGCGAAACTGTAGAGGGCGATTTTGACCACCCTTTTCCAGTCACAAAGACAATCACCAAATAACAAATAAACAAGAATAAATGATGAATATCTCTGTTTTATTATATTTTCCGAAATGAGCTCGGTTTTCTTCCGTTGAATAGCTGGACAGATGAAGGATCATGAACATCAACTCTCTCTATTTCCTCTCTATTTTTCCTTAGCCTTTTCTATTACAAGACTTCCTTTTTCTCTTTTCGAGCCTTTCTTCTCTAATTTTCCGAACCTTTACAAATGAGGCTTATCTTGCCTTTTATAGAGTTTTACAATGCCTCTTTCCCGCGTCTTTCCCGCCTTTTTCCCTTGTATCATTCCTTCTCTAGCGTGTTTGGAGGGCAGCATGGTAAATCCCTACTTTATGTCACTTCCGAGCAGGCTGCCGTATGGGTAGGTGCGCCTCATTAAATGCGCATCTCGTCAGCCGTCATTCGGCTCTGCAAGCCTTCGTCGCTGATGTTCTCATCGAGTGAGTAGGTCGGCTTCATTAAATGCACGTCTCGTCAAGGGTCATTCGACCCGGCACAATCATCTTGACGGAGTTCCTCGTCGGGTGTGATGGGACGCTTCATCGCAACTTGCTCTCGCGTGGCTGCGTCTCCTCGTGGATGAACCTCCTCGGGGGTACTCTTCCTCGTGGATGAGCTTCCTCGCCGCCCCCCTCATGTCGTTTATGGACAAAACGACATGAGTTGTGTTGAGGATGGATTTGACCAAATCCGACCTTAACAAATACGATCTAGATTAACATCGAATATTAAGAGATTCACTTCCGATATTTTACCATACTTTTTGTACTTTTCCCAATTGTAGAAAGTTTGGCTGATTCCTCCTCGGGTTGGCCGATCATCTCGCGATGGGGATCCGAGCTCGTCAAATGTTGAGCCTCTATATTTTCTACCACGTCGCTGCGGGAACGTCTTTGAGACCGGAAAGTACCTATTTAGACAGTTAGGTCTTTCTTAGTGATTGGACGGTGAAACGACGGAGACACGGGGAGAAGAAAAATCACGCCTAGGACTAGGGCTAAAGGGGGTAAATTTCTCTCTGGTGCAAGCTTTTGATTCTGCAATTATGAGCTTTGAGTGGTATTTATAATGACCTAATGGGATTTGGGCTCAGTTAATGGGCTAAGCCCATTAGGTCATCGTTAATTAATTATGATAATCAATTAATCATGCCAATAATTAATCAGCGGGCCTGAGTGGGCCTGTCATCCTTTTATGTAGTCGGGTCGGACCCGAAAAGCCCGATGAGATTAAATCCCGATTCGGGCATTTTCTACAAGAAAGTCTTAGAAACTAATTTTTGGCGGAGGCGACGACAGTGATTTCACCGACTCGGTAGTCTCCAAGCCGGACAGGAAGGGCCAAATAGACAGGCCGTGTCGTGGCCCCCAGACGATTCGGCGAACGTTGAAGCACAAGGCTCACCGAAGGCTCTAGCCAGCCACTGGTGGAAATCGAAAGCTTGGCGAGTAAGGGAGTTTTGAGAGAAAGGCTGACCCTAAACGGTAATTTGGACTCCGGTTTTTAGAGGATTCAGAAGACGGTGAATAGCTGAGCAGAGAGGCCATAGTAAGTTATTAGTAACTAATCTATATAAGGAAATTACCTCTCCTAGTATAGCTTTTCGGTTTTCTTGAGGAAGGAGATGTTTTGGAACTTTGGAAGTAAAGAAAATGCAGCCTTTTGACTGATTCTAGTCCCTCAAGTTCAATATATGGTTCTAAACTCTCGCCAAGTAGAAAGTAAATAACACTTTGATCTTGTTATTATCCTTTTCATCACAACAGCTAGGGCTTACAATTTGGGACCGGAAACGACATATGATACACTGTAAATGAATTTATATTGATTTTAAAAGGTTTTGGTCAGAAGTTGAACATATTCACACGATTGAATAATGAGAACACATGGGACGAACATGCTAACAAGATTTGATCCCAAATAAACACGATTAAAGAAAAATAATTCATTTTATATATATTATGCCTAATTAGTTGTTGTAATATTGATTATATGTCAAATTTTATGATTTTTTTTATTTAGTTTGTTGTCGCCGGAACTTCGTCGTCGCTGCAAAATCGAAGCTTCAGTACCTGCAAAACAAAGATTAGCGAAAAAATCGCCTCGGCTGAGTCGCGGACTAGGTCGCTCTCTTTAAGACGTTTCGCGGCTCTGCCTCGGTGCAGCAGTTCGTGATTGCCCCGTCGCCCCCAGGATAAAACAGCCCAGTAAAACACTGTCTCGATCGAAACTGTGCACTCGGTATCGATCGGAATCACCCAAACCCCTCTGAATTTTATTGCTCGGCAAACACTCTTGAACAGCTTTTAACGAAGCATTCACTCTCTGGAAAAAACTTTTTGTAACAAACGACTCTTGTATTTTGTTCTGATCTTAAATGACCAGCCAATGCCACTATATATAGGAGTATACAAGTTTACGTTAATGATAACGTTCATAAAAAAGTGGAGGCCGAATATGGACTTCGTGTGCCAACGTTCAAGAGCAATAATAGGAAGAATTGATCATGTTTGAATAAAGTGCATGAAAGATTAATGGGTAATTATTTTTTACTGACCAAGAACAAAGATCGTGGGCACTAGTTTTTGGTCTTCGAATATGGTCTGACCATTTCAAAAAAAAATCACACGAATGTGCAGATAAGAAATTATTATTATTATAATAATAAGAATAGTTAATTTAAGGCATAAGTACCCAGTAAATATTTGCAGCAAAAGTATTAAAATTTCACTTAAATTGTATGCAAGTTCCAACAATCCCCCACTTGAAATTTTTCACACATTTAAAATTAATTTTCATCGAGCAATATAAGACTGTAAAGTTATGCTTAAGCAAAGGTGTCTGACGACTTGAACCTTTACGTAGTGAAGATGATTCAGAATATACTAGAGTAACTCGTAGTTTTGAACTCTATCTCTGACAACATCTCACACATAACTTTACTAGGGTTTAGTTCATAAAGCCCGTGCAATTACGGCCGTGCACGTTATCCCAGTTCAGTGAACGCTCTAGAGAATTTGCCAAATTCCATAGGAAGCGGCCCCACTTCCACATTCACTTAGGTGAGTCTATCAAGAGTACTCCTGTAGCTCGGTACCCCACTCAACATAGAGTATAGACATCATTAAGAGCTGAAAATCAACTCAACCTTTCAACGCTTCAGGATATCATGCTTTGACATAAGTCATAGGAGCGGGACTGAATAAGTTATCAGCATGATTCACTACTTTACACTTAGTGAGTTGTTATTACCCTTTGAACCTATTTCTTGGGATCTCCATTCTATAGGTTGGGTTGCCCCCACTAGTGCTCTATCAATCTAATGGCAGTAGTCCCATTCCTTTCGTGGTCTTTAAGACCTTTTCTCGCGCTAACCCTTTCGTCAAAGGATCAGCTAAGTTCTCATCAGTCCGTACATGATCCACTCTAACAGCGCCATTCTCGAGGAATCCTCTAATGGTGCTATGCTTGCGACGAATTTGTCGCTTCTTGCCGTTGTAATAACGGTTCTGAACTTTTGCGATTGCTGCAGTACTATCGCAATGGATCAAGATGGCTGGGATCGGTGTTTCCCATAAGGGAATCTCGGATAACAGACTTCTGAGCCAGTCTGCTTCTTCACTAGCTGCAGCTAGCGCTATCATCTCGGACTCCATCGTCGATTGGGCCAGTATAGTCTGTTTCTTAGACTTCCAGGCAACGGCCCCACCGGAAATGCTAAAAATGTAACCACTTGTAGCCTTGGAGTCATCTGAAAGGGTGTTCCAATCAGCGTCGCTATATCCTTCAAGGACAGCGGGAAACCTCTGGTAATGTAATCCTAGGTGCTGGGTGCGCTTTAAATATCGCATCACCCTCTAAATAGCATACCAATGCTCTAAACTCGGTCTGCTAGTAAACCTGCCCAGTAATCCCACATCATAAGCTATATCGGGCCTAGTGCAATCGGCGGCATACCTAAGGCTGCCGATAATGCTCGCATACTCATTCTGTCTAACACCTTCGCCGGTGTTCTTGAACAATTTCACACTAGGATCGTAGGGAGTACAAGCCGGTTTACAATCAAAGTAATTGTATTTCTTTAAGATCTTTTCTACATAATGAGATTGATCTAAAGAAAGTCCCTTTTCAGACCTTGTTATCTTGACACCTAAGATCACATCAGCTTCTCCTAAATCTTTCATGTCAAAGTTAGCAGACAATATGCTCTTCACATCATTTATCAAATGGATGTTAGAGCCAAAGATCAACAAATCATCTACATATAAACAGATAATTGTGCAAAGACCATTTTCGGATTTATAGTAAATGCATTTGTCGCTCTCATTAACTTTGAAACCATGCGACACTATTAAGTTATCAAACTTTTCATGCCATTGCTTAGGAGCTTGCTTTAAACCATAAAGAGACTTGTCAAGTTTGCAAACCTGGTTCTCATGTCCGTGAACTACAAAACCTTCAGGTTGCTCCATGTAAATCTCTTCTTCCAATTCGCCATTGAGAAAAGCTGTCTTCACATCCATCTGGTGTACTACGAGATCATGTAAAGCAGCTATAGAAAGTAGAACCCTAATCGAGGTGAACTTTGACACTGGCGAATAGGTATCAAAGAAGTCTATATTCTCCCTCTGTCTAAATCCCTTAGCTACGAGGCGGGCCTTATATTTGTCTATGGTTCCATCAGGCTTCAATTTCTTCTTAAGGATCCATTTAC
Organism: Parietaria judaica; assembly: GCA_954871525.1. NCBI lineage: Eukaryota > Viridiplantae > Streptophyta > Magnoliopsida > Rosales > Urticaceae > Parietaria > Parietaria judaica. The sequence continues at coordinate 62,342,577 of OX940860.1, forward strand.
ATCCTATTGCCTTACAACCCGGAGGAAGATCTACCAAATGCCAAGTCCTATTAGATTCTAGAGAATCCATCTCATCATCTATCGCTTCTTGCCACAAGTTGGCATCTACCGAAGACAAGGCTTCCTGAAGACTAGTAGGATCTTCTTCTACGTTGTAGGTTTGGAATTCTAACCCAAAGTCCTTAGCGGTACGAGCTCTCTTGCTCTTTCTAATTTCCGGTTCTATCTCACTAGTAGGTTCTTGAACTCTAACTAATGTCGAAGAACTAGAACTCGAGCCCCCACTATTCTTAGATATAAATGGAAACTTATCTTCGAAGAAATCGGCATCGTTCGATTCTATAACTACCTTGTTTTTCAGATCATAGAACCTATAGGCTTTGCTATTTACGGCATACCCGATGAAAACACACTCATAGGCTCTACTGGCTAACTTCTTTCTCTTTGGATCTGGTATCCTAACATAAGCTAAACAACCCCAAGTCCTAAAATAAGACAGGATCGGTTTCTTACCCTTGAATAGCTCATACGGAGAAATAGTACTTTTCGACTTAGGAATTCTATTCAATACATAGCAAACAGTCAACAGAATTTCACCCCACCAATACGAAGCAGCACCAGAACTAAGCAAGGTAGCTACGATTAATTCGGCTAACGTCCTATTTTTTCTTTCCGCTTTTCCATTCATCTCGGGAGAATATGGTGCGGTTTTTTCACGAATAATGCCATGCGACTTATAAAATTCTACAAACGGATCCGAATCATATTCGGTTCCTCTATCACTACGAAATCTCTTGATTTTTCTATCGAACTGATTTTCTATCTCCGTAACGAAAGCTTTAAACATATCAAAACAATCACTTTTATTCTTTAATAAGTAAACATAGGTATAATCCGAACTATCATCGATAAAGGTTATAAAATATCTTTTTCCATTTCTAGTCAAGACACCATCAAATTCGCACAAATCCGAATGAATTAAGTCTAACGGTTCTGATTCTCTAACTACCGATTTATGCGACTTTTTGGTGATTTTAGCTTGACTACACGATTCACATTTTTCAAAATCATTTATCAATAATTTCGGAATCATATCTAAGTTACTTAGATTACTAATTATTCTCTTGTTAACGTGACAAAGCCTAGCATGCCAAACATTAAACGAACACAACGAGTAAACGGAAGAATTCACTTTATTCACTTCAACATTAAGCTTAAACATCCCATCAGTAACATAACCCTTTCCCACAAACACATTATTCTTAGTAATAGTGTAAAGATCTGCCCCTATAACCTGAGTAAATCCTCCCTTGTTGAGAAGGTAGCCCGAAACCAGATTCTTCCTCATCTCCGGAGTATGCAGCACGTCTTTGAGGACGACCGTTTTTCCGGAGGTAAACTTCAGCTCGACCTCGCCGGTGCCAGCAACAATAGTGGAGTGGGAGTCTCCCAACAACACTTTCCTATCCTTCGCCTCCGAGTATGACTTGAAAAAGTCACGCTCGAAGCACACGTGGCGGGTAGCCCCGGTGTCCATCCACCAACCCTTAGATCCACCTGCGAGGTTAACCTCGGAAATCATGGCAACCAGTTGTTCTTCAGTCAAGTTCGCCTGTGGAGCAGGACGACGCTTGTTCCTACAATTCCGAGCCATATGCCCGGGCTTGTTACAATTGAAGCAAACAAACTGGACCGAATCACCTGAGGGCGGTTTCTGGGGCGGAGCACTCTTCGCTTGGTTGTTGCTTGGCGCGCGGTTCCGATTCTTCATAGGCTTGCCTTTCGGCTTCAGAACCGCCGAGGACTTGTTGGAGACAGCATTAATCTCCTCTTTCTGGTCTTGCTTCCGGGCTTCCTCCTCGATCCGAAGGCGGGTGATCAGGCTTTCCAGAGAAAACTCCTTGGTTTTATGCCTTAGAGTATTCTTAAAATCTTTCCAAGACGGAGGCAGCTTGTCAATAATAACAGCAACTTGGAATTGATCGTCTAGGACCATACCTTCAGTGATGATTTCGTGGGCGATTTTCTGAAGCTCGTGCGATTGGGCCTCCACGGACTTCTCGTCGGTCATCTGGAATTTGAGGTAGCGGGAGACAGCGTACTTCTTCGCGCCAGCCTCCTCCGTGTCGTACTTCTTTTGGAGTGCGTCCCAGATCTCCTTGGCGGACTTGTTGTTGATGTAGTAGTCGTACAGATCGTCGGAGAGGCCGTTGAGGATGTAATTTTTGCAGAGAAAATCTGCTTCCTCCCCATCGGTGAGCGCCTTTGTCTGTTCGGCAGTGGGCTCTTCGGGCAGCGTCGGCTTCTCGGTGGTGGCGGCATGGGCGACTCTCTTGACCGTCAGGAAGAAGAGCATCTTCTGACTCCAACGCTTGAAATGAGCTCCTTCAAACTTGAACGGGCAGTTTAGGTCGGCAGCAGCAACATCGTTGTGGGCGGCCATGGCGATAACAGAGGAACGTCTTAAAATTGTTGTCGCCGGAACTTCGTCGTCGCTGCAAAATCGAAGCTTCGGTACCTGCAAAACAAAGATTAGCGAAAAAATCGCCTCGGCTGAGTCGCGGACTAGGTCGCTCTCTTTAAGACGTTTCGCGGCTCTGCCTCGGTGCAGCAGTTCGTGATTGCCCCGTCGCCCCCAGGATAAAACAGCCCAGTAAAACACTGTCTCGATCGAAACCGTGCACTCGGTATCGATCGGAATCACCCAAACCCCTCTGAATTTTATTGCTCGGCAAACACTCTTGAACAACTTTTAACGAAGCATTCACTCTCTGGAAAAAAACTTTTTGTAACCAACGACTCTTGTATTTTGTTCTGATCTTAAATGACCAGCCAATGCCACTATATATAGGAGTATACAAGTTTACGTTAATGATAACGTTCATAAAAAAGTGGAGGCCGAATATGGACTTCGTGTGCCAACGTTCAAGAGCAATAATAGGAAGAATTGATCATGTTTGAATAAAGTGCATGAAAGATTAATGGGTAATTATTTTTTACTGGCCAAGAACAAAGATCGTGGGCACTAGTTTTTGGTCTTCGAATATGGTCTGACCATTTCAAAAAAAATCACACGAATGTGCAGATAAGAAATTATTATTATTATAATAATAATAAGAATAGTTAATTTAAGGCATAAGTACCCAGTAAATATTTGCAGCAAAAGTATTAAAATTTCACTTAACTTGTATGCAAGTTCCAACATAGTTTATTACAAATGTTATTCAATTGGTCAATATTTATAATCCTATATTCTAAAATTATATTAATTAAACGAGTCTTAAAAAATGAATTAACTTATCAATATATAATGCCGGAATCGATTAAATAGGTCAGACGAGTAGAGACGATTACCACAATTATTAAATAGAGTGTGCTTGAATCTCATCTTCGTACGCGATTAATAAATAAGACGGCTCGGAGTCTATAAATCAATCAAAAACGATTCAAACACGGCAAGAACACAACAAAAACCACCAATTACCACTCCTAATCACAACATATCTCCAAGTGTTTCGGTTCATAAAAACAAGTCTCTTGTAATACCAAAATCTGGATTCCTTCTACATGAACATTTCGTCTTTACACTCTTCCTAGAAATGCAACTGAGAGAAATATCTAACCGGTGATCATGGTCCAGGCGCCCTCGTCGGTCATGATCTCGACCAGCAGCGAGTGCGGGACGCGGCCGTTAACGATACTGGCAGTTTGCACGCCCTGCGCCAGGGAGTGCACACGGCAAGCCACCTTCAGGATCACCCCGCCGGCGACAACGCCCTCGCTCACCATCTTTTTCCCCACCCCGTGATATCTATCTCCTTCACCAGCGTCGCTGGATCCTCCCGGTCCCGTAGGATCCTGATACGGACTCCCGTTTCGGAATCACATATCAACGTCGCAAGATCGCAAAACAAGCGGCCACCACAAGTGGCTAGAACACGACTAAAGAAAGATCGGCCACCATAGTTGTTTATCTTTATTTTGATGTCGTTGGACGTTGGTGTTTGGTTGTCGTTTAGGACGTTGGTGTTTTATGTCGTTTTTGTTGTAAGAATCTGGGCATATATAGTCCTGCTTTGCATTAATGAAAGTAGGCTCAGATTAAATTCTAACCCTAAGCTCCCCCGTACCTGTACACCCTTCTTCTTCTTCTTCTTCTTCTGTACTTGTTCTGAGCAGCATGACGGCATGAAGAGGGCGAGGTTCCAATCCCCCGAACCGATAACGAGAGCTCAAGCACGGGCTCCTATCAGATCCCCGCCACGTCGGTCAGCAGGATCAGCTTCTCCGCGCCACCGTGTCCGCGTTGATGTTGTACTGCTGCCAGGCCTCGTCCGCCGCCACCGACGCTACCACCGGTATGTGCCCCCCGTCCACGATCGAGTTCAGCACCGGGTCCACGCACGCCACTTCCACAACGTACCCCAGCCTCTCCGCGTTGGCCTCCAGCCGCCCGTCGGTGCCGCAAAGCCCGTGCTTGGAAACACGGCGACAGAACCAGGTATGGCTTCGTCTTCTTAGCGATCGCATTATACACTAAACTTCTCTGTCTCCCACTGCTTATGGCTTCCAACCCACCCCTTAGAGATTTATGTGCGGGCTCAAGCACGGGCTCCTCTTCCAAATTTATAGCATTATATTTTTATACCATGTTAATACATAATGTTAAAGTTTGATGGTAAAAATCACCAACGTTAAAGTTTTGATGAAAAAACCATTAAAGTTATGTTTTTGTCCCACTTTAATACCTAATATTAAAATTTGGACAAAAATTGTTTGAAGTTTAGATTTTTCTGTTTATTATAGATGTTTTCATGATTAAAATATTTCAATTAATGTTTTTAAATAAAAAAATAATAGAAAGTTTTTATAATTTAATTCGAATTATTATCTAATTTAATACTTACTAAATATTTTAAAAACTAATTCTAACTGTTACAAAAATGTAATACTGTATTAGTAAATATAGCGATAGTAGTTTTTTAGTTAACAATACTCGAAAATTGGCCCAACAATACTAATAAAATACGCAAAGAAAATTTACCATTTAGACATGATAACAAATATTTTTTAACTTATCCCTCCAAAACCGTAATAGAGAGATTAAATCCAAACATCCACAACTTAGGCCTTTCTGTTTTCATTTTCAAGTGCAATTTGGTAAAGCTATATTGAATGAAAATTCAACTTATAGTAAATGCACCAAAATTGCCTGTGCCACAGAAATAGTAAAAGCTGCACCAAAAGCCGAGAAACCTAATAACAGATGGAGCTGAAATACTCAAAACTGCCTCTCTCGCATGTACCAAAACAGCAAGGACGCTCCGCGATTCTCCGGGACGCAAATACCTGAGCAAGTCAATGAACTTTGACCAGTTCAACTTCAAAAACCAGCCATGAGTCTGGAGGTACATTTCCATCACCATTTCCTTCACTGCCATAGCTGCAAACAAAGTCATTGAAACATAAGAGTCCGGTCTCAACTCTACGAGAATACAATTACAAGAAATAAACTAGCACACATACGCCATTGTTGGAGGGACAGTGATGCGTCTTTTCTCGCACACTCGCATTCCTGATGATCAAAGATCAAGATAGTTACAACTTTTTTCAACGGTTTATAATTATAATAACAGTAAGCTCGGAAGTTTAAATGATAGAACTGTCTTGGTAGTTTGATACCTTCAAGACCAACCTCCAAACCCTGTATAGTTTTTCCCGAGCCTGCAATAAGTGAGAACAAAAAATTTAAATACCAACCCAAAACCAAATGAAAAAAATAAAAATAAATTCTGGGAGTGTGAGTTTGTCTAAATTTAATCCAGAATACCAAGGCGGAACTTGTGAGGATCTTGCCCGACATTGGAGTCAAACACTTCTCCTGTCTTCTTCAACTTCGCAACATATCGTAAGCTGACCTGAAACCAAATTGAAGGCAATTGTAAAAAGCTGTGCATTTAGTGGTGATGATTTATTTAGAAACAAGCAAAGACTTTTACCTTATTCCCCGAAACAGCAGCCTTGGCATCTGGTTTACCTGATTCTAACACTTCAATGACTAACCCATTTTCCAAAGTCTGAACCCGAGATGTAAGGTTCGACGTAGAATCTGTAAAAGAAGAAGTGGGATTTTCTTTGATTACGGCATCCCCGTTATCCACAACTTTTTTACTACTTTTCTTCTTCTTGCCGACTTTTTTCTCTTCGGATTCTCGCTTTTCATTTAAATCTTCTTGCATTCCTTGATTCTCTGTGACATCTTTCTCTAGCTGAGAAATTTGGATATCAGAAGTATTTTCTTCGTTCATTTCTTTTTTCCAGTTCCTCTCCTTCCTCTTGTTCGGTCTTTCACCAGATGCATCCACCAAACCACTGGAAGCAATGACCGTAACATCAGACCAAGAAAACAAGGACAGCAAAAGGAAACTGTTGATAACATGAATAAGAAAAAGAAAAATATGACTTACACATCTTTAAGAATGTTACCATTTCCAGCATTTATGTCACTATCAACATTTACTTCATTTTCTATTTTTACCCGACCAGTTCTCTCTCTCTCTGTGCGCTTCTTTGGGATTTCCTCATTTTCACGGTCCACTGCAGAAGCTGGCTCCACTTCAGATTGCCTGCATCATACATTATGTTACGAGCCGCCCATAACCTAGCGCTATTTCTTGATTTAATTACTAGTAATAATAATTATAATTATAATGTTTTGTGTTTGAATTAGCGTGCTAATTTTGTGTGTCTGTTTCACAAATATTGTGCCACTTCCTTAAGTGGTTTGCTGCCCTAAATGCAAATCATTCGGGTGAGAGAGAACGAGGCCGATGTAAGGAGAAAAAGAGCTTGAAATGTGGGACAAGGACAAAGCAAGATAGGTCTTCATAAATGTCTCCGTAAAGTAATTTCGGGAAGTAGTTATGGTGGGAAGAAATAGCTTGCCCGTATCTTATTTTCCACCGCACAAGAGGCTAGATATAACTAGGGGGTTTAACATGTACAAAAGCATAGAAATCAAGTTTTCCTCGAGAATAAAATCTACACTTAAGCTGTAAAACAACAATACCAGGTGCCATATGTAATGCTTACCTTTTGGGGGTAAGATCAATTCCCTTATCTTCATTTTCTCTTCGGCTTTTCAAGGCACTATGGTATGCGGAAATAGTGCACTTGTCTTCATCCTCGCTTGCCAATTCATTGATCTGTTTCGGTAGATAACAACCCTCATCATCATCAGATTTACTTCCTTGGTGAGCCTTCACAAGTCGTCTTCTTCTCCCTTTTCTTTTACCAGGCTTGCATTCCTTTTCCTCATTTGTGCACTTGTCTTCATCCTCGCTTACCAAATCAATGATCTGCTTTGGCTGAGAACTATTATCGTCCCGGCGCTCTGCTACCACAATGAGAATTTAGGATCAGATTCCAAATCAGACAGAAATCACAACTAATGTTTTCTTTTTTATGAAAAAGATAATGTAATGAGCATATCTATAGAATCTATAATTAAATCTCAGTTCAGCTAAATAAGGAAAACCTAAATCGTCGTTCAGATGGCGGTTCCGACTGCCAGAAAGAAAGTAGCCGGAGAGGTGAACGGTGCGACGGCCCATTACAGAGAAGACTACGTCATCGGCTTCTTCAAACTCCAAATTTAACGGAACTGACTCTGCCGATGAAGGAATCAAAGAGCATAGAGCGATAGGGCTTTTGTACCCAACATGACACTGAAGAATGCTAGTCTCAAACGCATGACCATTGAAGTCCAATGACGCCTGAGACTCAGATTGTTAGACAAACAAGAAGACACTGCGAGTATTGAAGTTAGAAAATCACCATGGAAACGTGAAGGCGGGCTTTGGAAGCATCGAAGGTGTGGGTGAAAGAATCTCCCGCTTTAATTTTGACTCCTGACAGACAGAGAAAGAGAGAGAGAGCTTCGTATTGAGACAAGCTGAAGAAAACAATCAAATGCGAAAGGAGAGGACTTACCCCAAAACGCCATTTGTGTCTGGTTGGTTGGTTCCTATGAGGTGGAAGATGAAGGAGGAAGAAGACTCCGTTGAAACCCTAGAAGAGAGCACAAGTTCGCGCCTTCATCACTAGAAATGTTGATTCGGAAAGTTTATAATTTAAAGCCGTCGATTGCACTGCCTAATAATGAGCATGCTTTGGTTACGAAAATATTCAAGAGTTGAGGAAAACGTGAAAGACACTCCTCTCTCTTATTAATGAGCATGCTTAGTTATCTTTGGTAAGCAAAATATTCTATCGTCGTCTACTATTCAAGAGTGAAAGACACTCTCGCAGTGGAGACCGTAAATAATTTAATCATATAACTATAAAATTATTAATAACTAGATCAAATTTCACACTTAAGTATTTTTATTGTGCAAAGTGAAATATCTAGGCATTGGTACATCTTAAAGTAAAAATCACAGAATCGCATATTTATAATAATGTTCTATAAAAAATCAAGAATTTTTTTTTTAAAAAAACATAATTTTAATTTTTTTTTTGAAAAAAGGAAAAACTTTAGTGCTTTTGTCCCTTAAATTAAAAGTGTAAAAAAAAATGGTAATTTTGAAAGTAAACAACTATACCAATCAGGTATCTATAGCAATATTCATCAAAACCACAAAGAAAATCGAAATTAAATCTAAAAATTATAAATTCCAAAACGTAAATATGTTTGCGGCATGCTTAGTTGCGAGATGGCGAGCCAGTAGTGCACTCGAAAGCAGGTACCAACAGCAGGCTGCAGGTGTGTGTTGGTACAGATCTAAAAATGACGTTCCACACTCAAAACAAACTCACGAACTCACTGTAGTCGATGTTGAGGGCGATTTTCACCGCCCTTTTCCAGTCACAGGAATAATAAAAAAAACACAATAATGATATGAACACGAATATTCCTGATTTATTATATTCGTAAAAAGGACTCGGTTTCTCCCGTTGATTAGCTGGACATTCGAAGGATGATGAACAAATATACGACGACGCTCTCTAATCTCGATATATTTGGATTACAATAGATCAGTACTCAAAAATACAAAGAAATCTCTTTAAGATTGGAGTTTCCTTCTCTAAAAACTAGCTTCTGTCTTTTGTGTCGATTTTTCCCTCCCCTGGTGAATGAGGCTTCTCTTGCCTTTTATAGAGTTTACCTTCAGTCCTCTTCTTGGCTTTCCCGCTCCTTTATCTCTTTCATCATTCGTTTCCTAAAGTGATTTGAGGGAAGGCATGGCAGATTTCTGCTTTATGTCGCATCTGAGCAGACTGTCATTTTGGGTAGGTGAACCTCATTAAATGCACATCTCTTCAGCCGTCATTGGGCTCTGCGCCGATCATCATGACAAAATTCCTCGAGACGAGCGTGATGGGACGCTTCATCGCGGTTTGGCTCTTACGCTAACCATCCCTCCTCGTGGCTAGACCTCCTCGCGGATGATCCCCCTCGGGAATAATCCTCCTCGGATGAGGACCTCCTCGCGGATGATCCCCCTCGGATGAGGACTTCCTCGCGGATGATTCCCCTTGGGAATAATCCTCCTCGGATGAGGACTTCCTCGCGGATGATTCCCCTTGGGAATAATCCTCCTCGGATGAGGACTTCCTCGTCTTCCCTCATGTCGTTTATAAACAAAACGACACGAGTTGTGTTGAGGATGGATTTGACGAAATCCGACCTGAACAGTTAGTCCCCCATTTTATCAAGTGTAAATACTTGGTAAAATAAAAACGAATGTAACTGTGAACGGCCAAAGATGTTTGCGAACTCCGTCGACCACTTTAGTTGACACGGTTGCCCTGATGCACGTTGTCGGAGAATCTCATCGCAATTTGTTGGTTGGTGTCTTCTGCTCAGAAGCTAATGTGGCATCTTGCTGAGTTGTAGCTAATGCGGCATCTTGCTGAGTTGTAGCTGATCTCTTTGACAAGCTTCTCGCGACGAGGAGCTTGCTAATAGCGATGAACTCCTTACAGCGATGAGCTTTTCCTAAAGCTAGTCTTCTTCGTCAAGTTCCCGAAACGACGAGCTCGCTCAAGGCGACGAACTTGTCGTAGTGAAGAACTTCTTCCTTTAATTAATTTGTTTGGTTTTTTCGATGGGCTTTCCTGTGATGGGCTAACACGTGATGAACTATTTACGCAAACAATCCTCGACGAGGAAGTTTTTCCCTCGAGGAACTATATCTCCCTCGAGGAAGTTTTGCGATGAGGATACTGGCGATGAGAATGTCTGCGATGGGCTCCTCTCTGCGAGGAGCTTCTTAGTGACTTTCAGCATTCCCGACAGTTCCTGTCCCTGGGCCCCACAGCGATTCAGTTTCCCAAAACGTCAGTCTCGAATCCCACGCAAATCTTTTCAGCAATAAATGCTGATGCTTCGTACTCGAGTATTAATTTTTTTTTTGGGATACGCAACAGCTCAATGATCTCCACCGTTGATGTCTTTCGCACGCTTTAAATCTGGACCGTGGGATCGAAACGTGTTGGTTCGCCTCCCTTCATTCCTTTCCTTATAAATTCGAGGTCCCGCCTTCTCCAAATATTTTCCGAAATAGCGCAAAACTTCTCTGAACTTTCTTGTGATTTTCAACCTGCAACTCTCTTCCTCTCACTCACCGCCGGATTTCTTCCTACTACGTTTCCAAATATTTCGATGGCTTCTTCCGACGCTGGTCCGATCTTCAAGACGCGGAGCCCTCCCTCCATTATGACTGAGGAGAGGTTAGAAATTGTCAAGAAACAGTGCGTCGATTCTGAGCTTTTCCCGGCACGCCTCCCTTATGAAGGCGAACTTGCCGACATCCCCAGAAACGAATATGCCTGTGTTTACGAATCGTTCTTCAGGACCGCCGGCCTCCATTTTCCAGTGCCGAATTTGATCGTGGCGTTCCTCTACGCATTCAGGGTTCCTATCGCTCAGGTGAGCCCTAACACTATCCGCCTCCTCATGTGTACGCTTGCCATCGCCTGCGAGCAGAAAGTCGAGCTTACCCTCGAAGAATTGATGCGTCTCTTCAAGTTGTCGAGAAATCCGAAGAATCTGGGCCGGTTTTCCCTCTCCCATCGTGTCTCCCTCTCCCATCGCGTTCGGGGCCATATTCTCGAGAATACACCCTCGAATGAATCCGGCTGGGAGAACCACTATTTCTTCGTAAAGGTGGACCGCACTACTTTCGGCCCCAACTACAAGTTTCTGCCGAGGGAGTGGGTCCTCGAGGGGGTAGATCTCCCCCGGTATAGACCTGGGGAAGGTGGGGAAGCCGAGGCGCGCTTTAACAAGATCCACCAGGCCCTCCTCGCCAACCCTCATCGCGCTTTAACAAGGATTTCGGAGGTCAGCGCCTCGTGAAATCTGGGGTTTATCAGCTGGTCCGGGTTCATGGGCCTTCCCCAGATACTCTTCTTCCGGTGGGATTTTCTCGCGAGCCCGTGCCGGAAGGGTCTCCTGCGGAGCGGAGGAAAAATGCTCCAAAAACGAAGAAGAGATCCAAGCTGGATCTCGTCGAGAAAAAAGGGAAAATCCCCATCGGGGGCGAGAAAACCGTCCAGGAACCGCCAGAGTCTCGGGTGCGATCAGACGCTCCTCGCTCCTTGGGCCTTACCCCTCGAGGGGGTAATTCATCGGGCAAAAGGCCTCTCGAGGATACTCGTGACGAGCTGCGCTCGGAGTTAAGGTCGGACCCCAACCCCCCACGTTCGTTGGATACTCATCGTCCCTCGACGAGGTCTCCTCGAGGAGATACGGTCTTGTCTGTTCCTCGTCCTTCGAAGGAGTCTTCTCAAGTTGATACTTCTTTGGGCAGACGGCCAGCCGGAGAGATACCCGACGCCCCTCCTGTGAAGAGGGTCGGGATTTCCGCTCCGACCACCGAGCGCCGCGCCGCTACTCCTGCTCGAGAGGCTGTGACGGAAAACCCGGGCCTTGTGCCGCCGAGTGGAAACAAGGCGACGGGGATTGCGCCGAGCGGAGGAGAACCATCTTCGGAGGCAAGGGATGGCTTCGACGAAGATTTCGACGATCTCGCCGTAGTGCCACCTGCCTCTCCTCGCCTTGAGGAATATCTAGGCCCCCTGCAGGCCTCTTCTCACTGTGAGGAATATCGCGTCCCCTGCCAAGAGCTTCCTCCTCTGCCATCCGGGGAGATTCCTGCCGGAGCTGTGCGGGAGTCCGCGGTCGACCTTGCACCTTTAATACCAACATTTGCCGAGGATCGGGGATACGTTGCCTCCATCGGGCAAGAAGGAAAACAAGGAGAGGCTTCTGAGCCGTTGAAGGGTACAGGTGAAGCCTCTGAGCTCGCCGAGCAAGGAGCGGGACGAGGAGATCTCATCGAGCCCGTTCGGCAAGAAGGGGACCACGATGGGACCTCCGAGTTTGCCGACCAAAGGTCCGTTCAGGAGGGAGCTCCCGTTCGACTCGAGGGGCAGCAAACAGGTCTGCTTCTCGAGTTTGCTCCTTCTGAGCCTTCCGAGCCGGTGGCTTCTTCCAGTGCTCCCATCGCTGGCGTTACGGGGGATTTGGCAGCTGCGGCAGTTTCTGAGCCGGTCAGCGATGCCAACTTTCAAGTTTCTCTCGCTCCTCCCTCCGATACTCTCGCAGCACCTTCGGAGAGTGCTGTTTCTCCGCGTCGGGACACGTCTCCTCTTCCAGACGTCCCGGTGCAGCCCTCCCCTCTGCGGTTCTCTGGCAAGGCGTTTGCCTCGAGATCGCTGCTTCAAGATCGCTTCCCGTCCACGCCATCTCCGAGTGGGCCTTCCGAGGAATGGGGGGTTTATTCTTCTGCGGCGTGCAGGGGTCTGACCCTGGGAGCTACGGGCGATCAAGAGCTCTACGAGCCTCTCGACGAGACTGAGGGGTATCACGAGGGGACCGCGCTTTTCTTCCGGGCTCTGGCGCGGTTTAATGACATGATCGTCTATGAGAAGCAGTCTGTCATCAAGGCCGAGAGGGAAACCTTGGCGGCAAATGAGCAGCTCGCAGTTCTCCGAGGTCAGCTCGAGATTTCTTGTCGCAATGAGCGGGAATTCCGAGAACGGGCCGCGGAACTCTCCTCGGACCTTGATGAAGCCAGAAACGCGATGGAGCTGGAAGTCTCGCTGCGTCGGGTCGCTGAAGCCGAGCTCGCGGAGTACAAGAGATCTTTGGTTTCCAGGGAATAGTTCCTCAGAGCAGAGCAGGAGCGTTTTCGTCGGAAGGACGCGGAGCTCTCTGAGGAGCTAGAGCATTCTCGCCGACGCGAGGCAGAGCTCACCGAGGAGCTTCAAATAAAGGCTCAACGTCTTGCTCGGATCGGTGTGGCTATCGATACGCCTCCCGATGAAGACGATCGCCTGGTTGCTCGGGTTAGGGCTGTACTTAGGGAGCTCGTCGCGGGCAAAGAGGAGGCGAAAACTGAAGCCGCCGAAGAGCGTCATGGCCGGGAGCGTTTGTTTGAAAATGCCCAAGCCAAGCTGAAACGTGCCTCGGAGAGGTTTGGATTCCTCAACCAGGCCGTCAGTGCCAACCGCCGGGCCGCCACTTACCAAGCCAACGTCCGTCTGGCGGAGAGGATTCCTCTTACGTCGACTATCGAGGGTCTTAAGACCCGCTTGCCGAAGTGGCGTGCGCTTCATGCCGCGAATCAGGGCGAGGCGAGCGAGCTGGAGAAGAAAGCCGCCGAAGACCCCCATTCTCCGCCGCTATCCCCTTGCAGGCCGCCGGCTATTGACGGGCGTCGAGTAGAGGACCTTCTTTCGGGGGGTAGCCCCCTCGAACCTTCGCCGCGCGGTGAATACGGCTCGAACATCGAGGCCTTATCTCCTCCGGAGCCCGCGGTATAAGACGGCCCTTTCTGAGCTTTTCTTTCTTTTGTAAAAATTTCGTTTGTTTTCAATGTTAAGTCTTTCTTTTGCGACTCCTTGTAATCTCTTTTTTGATGATGAATGGACTCCTTTTGTAATTTCCTGTAGTGATATTATATTTTCTTTCTCGTGTCTTATTATATCTTTTCATATCCGTACCTTAAGTTCTTCTTCTCAGGCCGAGGTTGATCTTGCTAGGGGATCCTTGGAGGAGGAAATTTCCCTTCGCAAGGATGCAGAGATGAAGCTTGAGGGGCGTACTGCCGAGCGCGATGAGAGCAGACGTCTTCTTGCTATTGCCGAGGAGTCTCTCATCAAGGAGCGGGGACGTTATCGTCGATGCGAGGAGGATCTCATGGAACGACTTCGGCAGTTGGACGGGCGTCTTACTCGGATTGCCGAGGCTATCAATTTGCCTCCCGGTCAAGAAGAGCATATCTCTTTCCGGGTCCGAGATGCGATGAAGAAACGGACCGACGACCGTGATGCAGCAAAGGGCGAGGCGATCGAAGAGCAATTTGCTCGGACGCGCGTTTTCATCGCTGCGACGGACAAGCTGGCGCGCGCCTTCGGGAGACTAGACGCTCTCGAGGCGTCTGTCAGAGTTAATCGCGCATTGGGCGGTGTCCTCGCGAGTATTCGGCTTGTCGAGAAGTATCCCCGTCGCTCGACCCTTGGCGAGATCCGGCAGAAGGAGCTGCTAACGTGGCGAAAACTGGAGAAAGAGTACCAGGCCGAGCTGGCTGAGTTAGAGAAGAAAGCCGCCGGCGATCCCGCCTCTCCTCCACTCTCCCCTTGCGCCCCTCGCGCCGTGGTACGGGGTAGTTTAGCTTAGAAACTTGTAACTCCCCTCTCCCTTTTTGGGTTTGTCCGACTTTTCTTGAGCTTGTTCATCTTTTGGCTGTACGTCGTGTTTATATTTCCTCTTTTCAGGTTCGTCCAGAATCTGAGCTCCTCGGCTTTGCAAGGCCTTCTTTGAGCTTAATTGAGCAGTTTCCCGACGAGGATCCCGCGCGCCTAGCTGTTATGGAGGAGATAGTTGAGGATGTTCTTCGTTGTAGCTGCGACACTCTTCTAGGAGAAATTTCCGATGCGGTGCTCGGCCAATACCCTGTTGACGGCGACGTAGCTCAGTTATAGATTCAAAATTTTTGTAGAAATTATTGTAGACATTCTTTTGTAAAGATAACTCTTACTGTATTCTCTTGTAGACTATGCTTTGAATCAACTGAATAAACAATTTTATTTCGCTCCTTTCCTTTCATTTTTTATATAATCGCTATAAGTGAGATGTATATCGCCTCCCCCCCCCTTTTTTTTTTTCATTCATCGGCAATATTTATTTCACTCTTTGCTCGGCCCTCACACCGAGCAGCTTTTCGTAGGCACTCTCGCCCGTAATTTTTTTTACATTTTGTTATGTTGTGAGCAGTGGGTGTGCCTTCTTGGTGACACCGAGTGAATCCCAATGTCTTACGGGCATAGCTGGGCTTTTTCTCGGGGACTCCGAGTAAGTGCCAGGATGCACAGGCATTTTGCCAAGTTTGTCTTAGGCTCTCTCGCCTGTTTTATTTTGCTCGGCACTCTCGCCGTAGTTAATATTCGTGGCGGGGGGCTTAATCGGGTGCGAGCCGACTAGTTTCCAGGATCCCGTCGGGACTTTTGCCATAATTTGTTTTGCTCGGCTCTTTCGCCGTGGGCATTCTCGCCGCTATTAATGTTTGCTCGGCACTCTCGCCGTGGGCGCTCTCGCCTATTTTAATTTTTGCTCGGCACTCTCGCCGATGGGCAATCTCGCCTCTTTTAATTTTTGCTCGGCACTCTCGCCGATGGGCACTCTCGCCTCTTTTAATTTTTGCTCGGCACTCTCGCCGATGGACTTTTTCTAAGGCTTTCTTGCCTGTATTTTTAGACTCGTTTTTATCTTTTCTTGTTTTGCGGATTTAAGAAGAAACAAATTTTATACCGGGATCGCCAGTATGTCTGAAATGACGAGCCTCGTTAAACCCTTTCGAGTCCCCATTCGGGTGCGGCTCGTGAGAGAAGAGTACTCCACATCGATTCAATAAAGGTATAATCCCAAACAAAAAAGGGGTTGGGATTTCCCCAGATAATCAAAGAAACACTGACAGTAAGAACGTAAATTCCAGTATGGAAATGGTAATAAATGGGCTTACGGGGCTATTTGTAGAATTTTTTTTAAATGCTTTACGTTCCAGCTCCGTATCACCTTTGCGCCCTCGGTATTCTTTAGCTCGTAGACTCCCGGCCTAACGATGTACAGGCCTTCCCAACTTTGCCCTAATTTCCCGGAGTTCAATTCGACGGTGTTTTGGAAAACTCGTCGGAGGACCATCTTCCCTACATGAAATCTCCTTGATCGAACCTTTTTGTTGTAGTGGCGAGCGATCATGTTCTGGTAGTTGGCTATGTGCGCGCCGGCTTGCTCGCGCCTTTCCCGACGTGGTCAAGCTGATGGAGGAGATTCTCTTCGTTGGCCTCCTCGTCGCCGGGAGCCACCATTCGTCGAAGGCTAGGGATTTCGACTTCCGCGGGGATGACGGCTTCAACTCCGAAGGCAAGGGCAAAGGGGGTCTCGCCGGTCGCTGAGTGGGGTGTTGTGCGATAAGCCCAAAGTACTCCAGGTAACTTGTCCGCCCAAAACCCTTTCTTCTCGCCGAGACGTCTCTTGATGTTGTCCACGATAGTCCGGTTGACCGCCTCGGCGTTCCCATTGCCCTGGGGGTACCGAGGCGTTGACGTGTTGAGTTTTATCCTCCACTGCTCGCAAAAACCTCCGAACCTCCTCGAGATGAATTGGGACCCGTTGTCGGCGATTATCTCTCTGGGCAATCCGAAGCGAGTGACTATGTTCTTCCAAACATAGCTCTTAACATCGGAGTCTTTAATATTGGCGTAAGATTCGGCCTCTGTCCATTTGGTGAAGAAATCTGTGACGACGAGCATGAACCTTTTCTGCCTCGCGCCGATGGACATGGGGCCGACGATGTCCATCGACCACTTCATGAATGGATAGGGCACCGACACCACCGAGAGTTCTTCCGCCGGGCAGTTGATCGCCGGGGCGTGTCGCTGACATTTTTCGCACTTCCTGGCGTGGCTGGCACAATCGGCGACCATGGTTTCCCATAAGAAACCTTGTCGCCTAGTTTTTCGCAGCAAGGAGCGCCCGCTGGCGTGGTTCCCGCATTCCCCGCTGTGGATTTCACGCATTACGTACCCGGCCTCTTGCTTGCCGAGGCACCTTAGGTAGGGTCCGACGAAGCTCCTCAGGTAGAGCTTGTCGTCGAGAATGGTATATCTCGAGCTCTTGGCTTTGACCTTTCTTGCTTCCTGCGAGTTTCCGGGCAGCGTTCCTTCGAGGATATAATTCCTGAGAGGCGTTCGCCAATCTTCTGCTCCGTCGTCCTCCACAACCCCTCGCTCCTCGTCTTCATCGCCGTCGTCTTCGATCTCGTTGATATTGGGCTCGGCAGTTACCGTCTCCTTGTTTGTTTTGACTTTCTTTTTCGCCGGGCCTTCTTCCCTCTTGATGCTCGACTTCTCCACTGTCTCAACCGTGACTGCCCTTAACTCCCCGACCTCGGTTGTGGATTCCAAACTTGCCAGGGCGTCGGCGTGCGAGTTGTCTCCTCGAGTCACCTGTGTCAGGCTGAAAAAATGGAACTTTCTCGATAGAGCATCAACGATTCCCGCATAGGCTTCCATGCGCTTGTCGTTCTTCTCATATTCCCCGTTAACCTGTTTTACAATCAACTGGGAATCCGAAAAGGCGTGCAGGTTCCTGGCGCCAATGGCTAATGATGACTGCATGCCGATGATGAGCGCCTCGTATTCCGCTTCATTTTTGTTTGATCGGTAGGCCAGTCGGCAAGCCTTTTCCACCATTTCCTCCATTGGAGAGGTGATCCTGATCCCTACTCCTGACCCTTGTGCCGTTGCTGACCCGTCCACTTGCAACTTCCAAATGCCAGCCTCGTTGCTGATGTCTAATGGTTCCTTTGGCAACTCGATGAGAAAATCGGCCAGTACTTGCGACCTGAGGCTTGTCCGAAGCTTGTACTCGACGTCATATGCACCAAGCTTGATTGACCACTTCGTGATCCTCCCTGAATGGTTTGGGCTGTGAATGATGGAGCGGATCGGCCTGTCGGTCATGACCACGATTGTATGGCCCTGGAAGTGATACTTCAATTTCTCTGAAGCGTCGTATACCGCCAACGCGAGCTTCTCGATCTGTGGATATCTCGTCTCCGCATCGAGGAGTTTTCTGCTGATCTACGAGACTGGTTTCTGCTCTCCGCTTTCTTCCCGCACGAGTACTTGGCTAATTGCATGATCGGAGACAGCGATGTATAAGTACAAAGGTTCTCCAAGTTTTGGTTTTGTCATGACGGGTGGCGATGATAGATAAGCCTTTAGCGCCTGGAAAGCTTCCTCGCATTTCTCGGTCCACTCGAACTTCTTGTTCTTCTTGAGCAAATCGTAGAAAAGGAGAGTTTTGTCGGCCGAGCGCGAGATGAAGCGGTTAAGAGCCTCTATCCTACCGGTCAACCTTTGAATTTCCCGCCGGTTTTGGGCGAGGGCATGCCCTTGATTGCTTCAGTCTGCTCGGGATCAGCTTCGATCCCTCGTCGGGTAACCATATGACCCAAAAACTTCCCCGATGACATGCCGAAGGTGCACTTCTCGGGGTTTAGCTTCATCTTGTGTGCGTTCAGGATCTCGAAGCATTCCTCTAGGTGCTCAATATGAGCTGTCGTTGTCATGGACTTGACAACCATGTCATCAATGTATACTTCCATGCTCTTTCCGATCTGCTTGTGGAACATCTTGGTCACCAGTCTCTGGTAGGTGGCTCCGGCGTTCTTCAGTCCGAAGGGCATGACCTTATAACAGTACGTCCCCCTTTCGCTGATGAAGGTGGTCTTCTCTTCGTCGTCTGGGTGCATTTTTATCTGATGGTACCCCGAGTGGGCGTCCATGAAGCTGAGGAGCTCGTAACCGTGTGTAGCCTCGACGAGGCGATCTATGTGCGGCATCGGGAAGCTATCCTTGGGGCACGCTCGATTTAGGTCTGTAAAATCGACGCAGACCCGCCAT
Organism: Parietaria judaica; assembly: GCA_954871525.1. Classification (NCBI taxonomy): domain Eukaryota; kingdom Viridiplantae; phylum Streptophyta; class Magnoliopsida; order Rosales; family Urticaceae; genus Parietaria; species Parietaria judaica. Next base: position 62,361,555 of record OX940860.1, read on the forward strand.
TTACCGTTCTTTTTTTTTTTACGACGACGGTGTTTGCCAACCACTTGGGATATTTTACTTCCCGGATGGTGCAAAACATCTTTTTTTCGAACGATATTTTAAGCAAAACATGAACTTCAAGTTTTCACTATCTCGTAGTTTCTATATCAAGTTGTTAACGGGTGAAAATCATTACTGAAAAGTGTTAAAAATTGGTTTTCTTACGAAAGCAAATACGATGCGTTCTTGATGAAATTTGAGTGGCTAGACCTTTAGTAGGGTGGTATTACTATAAACTGGGTTCGTTTTGGCATTAAAAGTTTTTGGAGCTGTTATAAAAACCAGTTTCAACAATCAATGCATGGTAAAAAAAAAAGAGGCTTTTTTCCAATTTAACGTGAAAAAACCCTAATTGAACGATATTTTAAACAAAATATGAACTTCAAAATGCTTCATAATGTGTAATTGTATCACATTTACTTATTTTATTCCCTAAATAGAAAAGCACTATCTCGTAGTTTCTATATCAAGCGGTTAACGGGTGAAAATCATTACCGAAAAGTGTTAAAAATTGGTTTTCTTTCGAAAGAAAATAGGATGCGTTCCTGATGAAATTTTGAGTTGCTAGACCTTCATTAGGGTGGTATTACTATAAACTGGGTTCGTTTTGGCATTCAAAGTTTTTGGAGCTGTTTTAAAAACCAGTTTCAACAATTACTGCGTGTTCCAAAAGAAACCTAGTCTTTTTCCAATTTAACGTGAAAAAAACCCCAATTGAACGATATTTCAAACAAAATATGAACTTAAAAATGCTTCATAATGTGTTATTGTATCACATTTACTTATTTTAATCCCTAAATAGCGAAGCACTGTCTCGTAGTTTCTATATCAAGCTGTTAACGGGTGAAAATCATTACCAAAAAGTTTAAAAATTGTTTTCTTACGAAAGCAAATACGATGCGTTCTTGATGAAATTTGAATTGCTAGACCTTCATTAGGGTGGTTTTACTATAAATTGGGTTATTGTTGTCTTTAAAAGTTTTTTGAGCTCTTTCCATACCCAGTTTCAACAATTAATACGTGGCCCAAAAAAAACTGAGTCTTTTTCCCATTTTACGCGAAAAAACCCTAATTGAACTATATTTTAAGAAAAACAAGAACTTAAAAATGCTTCATAATGTGTAAATGTATAACATTTACTTATTTTATCCCTAAATAGCAAAGCACTATCTCGTAGTTTCTATATCAAGTTGTTAACGGGTGAAAATCATTACTGAAAAGTGTTAAAAATTGCTTTTCCTACGAAAGCTAATACGATGCGTTCTTGATGAAATTTGAGTGGCTAGACCTTTAGTAGGGTGGTATTACTATAAACTGGGTTCGTTTTGGCATTAAAAGTTTTTGGAGCTGTTTTAAAAACCAGTTTCAACAATCAATGCGTGGTAAAAAAAAAAGAGGTTTTTTTCAAATTTAACGTGAAAAAACCCTAATTGAACGATATTTTAACAAATATATAAACTTCAAAATGCTTCATAATGGGTAATTGTATCACATTTACTTATTTTATTCCCTAAATAGAAAAGCCCTATCTCGTAGTTTTATATCAAGCGGTTAACGGGTGAAAATCATTACCGAAAAGTGTTAAAAATTGGTTTTCTTTCGAAAGCAAATACGATGCGTTCCTGATGAAATTTTGAGTTGCTAGACCTTCATTAGGGTGGTATTACTATAAACTGGGTTCGTTTTGGCATTCAAAGTTTTTGGAGCTGTTTTAAAAACCAGTTTCAACAATTACTGCGTGTTCCAAAAGAAACCTAGTCTTTTTTCCAATTTAACGTGAAAAAAACCCTAATTGAACGATATTTCAAACAAAATATGAACTTTAAAATGCTTCATAATGTGTTATTGTATCACATTTACTTATTTTAATCCCTAAATAGCGAAGCACTGTCTCGTAGTTTCTATATCAAGCAGTTAACGGGTGAAAATCATTACCAAAAAGTTTAAAAATTGTTTTCTTACGAAAGCAAATACGATGCGTTCTTGATGAAATTTGAGTTGCTAGACCTTCATTAGGGTGGTATTACTATAAACTGGGTTCGTTTTGGCATTCAAAGTTTTTGGAGCTGTTTTAAAAACTAGTTTCAACAATTACTGCGTGTTCCAAAAGAAACCTTGTCTTTTTCCAATTTAACGTGAAAAAACCCCAATTGAACGATATTTTAAACAAAATATAAACTTCAAAATGCTTCATAATGTGTTATTGTATCACATTTACTTATTTTAATCCCTAAATAGCGAAGCACTGTGTCGTAGTTTCTATATAAAGCAGTTAACGGGTGAAAATCATTACCAAAAAGTTTAAAATTTGTTTTCTTACGAAAGCAAATACGATGCGTTCTTGATGAAATTTGAGTTGCTAGACCTTCATTAGGGTGGTTTTACTATAAATTGGGTTATTGTTTTCTTTAAAAGTTTTTTGAGCTCTTTCCAAACCCAGTTTCAACAAGTAATACGTGGCCCAAAAAAAACTGAGTCTTTTTCCCATTTTACGCGAAAAAACCCTAATTGAACTATATTTTAAGAAAAACAAGAACTTCAAAATGCTTCATAATGCGTAAATGTATAACATTTACTTATTTTATCCCTAAATAGCAAAGCACTATCTCGTAGTTTCTATATCAAGTTGTTAACGGGTGAAAATCATTACTGAAAAGTGTTAAAAATTGCTTTTCCTACGAAAGCAAATACGATGCGTTCTTGATGAAATTTGAGTGGCTTGACCTTTAGTAGGGTGGTATTACTATAAACTGGGTTTGTTTTGGCATTAAAATTTTTTGGAGCTGTTTTAAAAACCAGTTTCAACAATCAATGCGTGGTAAAAAAAAAACAGAGGCTTTTTTCCAATTTAACGTGAAAAAACCCTAATAGAATGATATTTTAAACAAAATATAAACTTCAAAATGCTTCATAATGGGTAATTGTATCACATTTACTTATTTTATTCCCTAAATAGAAAAGCCCTATCTCGTAGTTTCTATATCAAGCGGTTAACGGGTGAAAATCATTACCGAAAAGTGTTAAAAATTGGTTTTCTTTCGAAAGCAAATAGGATGCGTTCCTGATGAAATTTTGAGTTGCTAGACCTTCATTAGGGTGGTATTACTATAAACTGGGTTTGTTTTGGGATTCAAAGTTTTTGGAGCTGTTTTAAAAACCAGTTTCAACAATTACTGCGTGTTCCAAAAGAAACCCAATCTTTATCCAATTTAACGTGAAAAAACCCCAATTGAACGATATTTTAAAAAAAATATGAACTTCAAAATGCTTCATAATGTTTTATTGTATCACATTTACTTATTTTAATCCCTAAATAGCGAAGCACTGTCTCGTAGTTTCTATATCAAGCAGTTAACGGGTGAAAATCATTACCAAAAAGTTTAAAAATTATTTTCTTACGAAAGCAAATACGATGTGTTCTTGATGAAATTTGAGTTGCCAGACCTTCATTAGCGTGGTATTACTATAAACTGGGTTCGTTTTGGCATTCAAATTTTTGGAGCTGTTTTAAAAACCAGTTTCAACAATTACTGCGTGTTCCAAAAGAAACCTTGTCTTTTTCCAATTTAACGTGAAAAAACCCCAATTGAACGATATTTTAAACAAAATATGAATTTCAAAATGCTTCATAATGTGTTATTGTATCACATTTACTTATTTTAATCCCTAAATAGCAAAGCATTGTCTCGTAGTTTCTATATCAAGCAGTTAACGGGTAAAAATCATTACCAAAAAGTTTAAAAATTGTTTTCTTACGAAAGCAAATACGATGCGTTCTTGATGAAATTTGAGTGGGTAGACCTTAAGTAGGGTGGTATTACTATAAACTGGGTTTGTTTTGACATTAAAAGTTTTTGGAGCTGTTTTAAAAACCAGTTTCAACAATCAATGCGTGGTAAAAAAAAGAGTCTTTTTTCCAATTTAACGTGAAAAAACCCTAATTGAACGATATTTTAAACAAAATATGAACTTCAAAATGCTTCATAATGTGTAATTGTATCACATTTTCTTATTTTATTCCCTATATAGAAAAGCCCTATCTCTTAATTTCTATATCAACCGGTTAACGGGTGAAAATCATTACCGAAAAGTGTTAAAAATTGGTTTTCTTTCAAAAGCAAATACGATGCGTTCCTGATGAAATTTTGAGTTGCTAGACCTTCATTAGGGTAGTATTTCTATAAACTGGGTTCGTTTTGGCATTCAAAGTTTTTGGAGCTTTTTTAAAAACCAGTTTCAACAATTACTGCGTGTTCCAAAAGAAACCTAGTCTTTTTCCAATTTAACGTGAAAAAACCCCAATCGAACGATATTTTAAACAAAATATGAACTTCAAAATGCGTCATAATGTGTTATTGTATCACATTTACTTATTTTAATCCTTAAATAGCGAAGCACTGTCTCGTAGTTTCTATATCGAGCAGTTAACGGGTGAAAATCATTACTTAAAAGTTTAAAAATTGTTTTCTTACAAAAGCAAATACGATGCGTTCTTGTTGAAATTTTAGTTGATGGACCTTCATTAGGGTGGTTTTACAATAAATTGGATTATTGTTGTCTTTAAAAGTTTTTTTAGCTCTTTCCAAACCCAGTTTCAACAATTAATACGTGGCCCAAAAAAAACTGAGTCTTTTTCCCATTTTACGCGAAAAAACCCTAATTGAACGATATTTTAAGCAAAACATGAACTTCAAAATGCTTCATAATGTGTAAATGTAGAACATTTACTTAATTTTATCCCTAAATAGCGAAGCACTATCTCGTAGTTTCTATATCAAGTTGTTAACGGGTGAAAATCATTACTGAAAAGTGTTAAAAATTGGTTTTCTTACGAAAGCAAATACGATGCGTTCTTGATGAAATTTGGGTGGGTAGACCATTATTACGGTGGTATTACTATAAACTGGGTTCGTTTTGGCATTAAAAGTTTTTGGAGCTGTTTTAAAAACCAGTTTCAACAATCAATGCGTGGAAAAAAAATGATTGTTTTTTCCAATTTAACGTGAAAAAACCCTAATTGAACGATATTTTAAACAAAATATGAACTTCAAAATGCTTCATAATGGGTAATTGTATCACATTTACTTATTTTATTCCCTAAATAGAAAATCCCTATCTCGTAGTTTCTATATCAAGCGGTTAACGGGTGAAAATCATTACCGAAAAGTGTTAAAAATTGGTTTTCTTTCGAAAGCAAATAGGATGCGTTCCTGATGAAATTTTGAGTTGCTAGACCTTCATTAGGTTGGTATTACTATAAACTGGGTTCGTTTTGGCATTCAAAGTTTTTGGAGCTGTTTTAAAAACCAGTTTCAACAATTACTGCGTGTTCCAAAAGAAAACTAGTCTTTTTCCAATTTAACGTGAAAAAACCCCAATGGAACGATATTTTTTACAAAATATGAACTTAAAAATTCTTCATAATGTGTTATTGTATCACATTTACTTATTTTAATCCCTAAATAGCGAAGCACTATCTCGTAGTTTCTATATCAAGCAGTTAACGGGTGAAAATCATTACCAAAAAGTTTAAAAATTGTTTTCTTACGAAAGCAAATACGACGCGTTCTTGATGAAATTTGAGTTGCTAGACCTTCATTAGGGTGGTTTTACAATAAATTGGGTTATTGTTGTCTTTAAAAGTTTTTTTTAGCTCTTTCCAAACCAAGTTTCAACAATTAATACGTGGCCCAAAAAAAACTGAGTCTTTTTCCCATTTTACGCGAAAAAACCCTAATTGAACGATATTTTAAGCAAAACATGAACTTCAAAATGCTTCAAAATGTGTAAATGTAGAACATTTACTTATTTTTATCCCTAAATAGCGTAGCACTATCTTGTAGTTTCTATATCAAGTTGTTTACGGGTGAAAATCATTACTGAAAAGTGTTAAAAATTGGTTTTCTTACGAAAGCAAATACGATGCGTTCTTGATGATACTTGAGTGGCTAGACCTTTAGTAGGGTGGTATTACTATAAACTGGGTTCGTTTTGGCATTAAAAGTTTTTGGAGCTGTTTTAAAAACCAATTTCAACAATCAATGCGTGGTAAAAAAAATGAGTGTTTTTTCCAATTTAACGTGAAAAAACCCTAATTGAACGATATTTTAAACAAAATATGAACTTCAAAATGCTTCATAATGGGTAATTGTATCACATTTACTTATTTTATTCCCTAAATAGAAAAGCCCTATCTCGTAGTTTCTATATCAAGCGGTTAACGGGTGAAAATCATTACCGAAAAGTGTTAAAAATTGGTTTTCTTTCGAAAGCAAATACCATGCGTTCCTGATGAAATTTTGAGTTGCTAGACCTTCATTAGGGTGGTATTACTATATACTGGGTTCGTTTTGGCATTCAAAGTTTTTGCAGCTGTTTTAAAAACCAGTTTCAACAATTACTGCGTGTTCCAAAAGAAACCTAGTCTTTTTCCAATTTAACGTGAAAAAACCCCAATCGAACGATATTTTAAACAAAACATGAACTTCAAAATGCTTCATAATGTGTTATTGTATCACATTTACATATTTTAATCCCTAAATAGCGAAGCACTGTCTCAAAGTTTCTACATCAAGCAGTTAACGGGTGAAAATCATTACGAAAACGTTTAAAAATTGTTTTCTTACGAAAGAAAATACGATGCGTTCTTGATGAAATTTGAGTTGCTAGACCTTCATTAGGGTGGTTTTACAATAAATTTGGTTATTGTTGTCTTTAAAAGTTTTTTTTAGCTCTTTCCAAACCCAGTTTCAACAATTAATACGTGGCCCAAAAAAAACTGAGTCTTTTTCCCATTTTACGCGAAAAAACCCTAATTGAACGATATTTTAAGCCAAACATGAACTTCAAAATGCTTCATAATGTGTAAATGTAGAACATTTACTTATTTTTATCCCTAAATAGCGAAGCACTATCTCGTAGTTTCTATATCAAGTTGTTAACGGGTGAAAATCATTACTGAAAAGTGTTAAAAATTGGTTTTCTTACGAAAGCAAATACGATGCGTTCTTGATGATATTTGAGTGGCTAGACCTTTAGTAGGGTGGTATTACTATAAACTGGGTTCGTTTTGGCATTAAAAGTTTTTGGAGCTGTTTTAAAATCCAGTTTCAACAATCAATGCGTGGTAAAAAAAAAGAGTCTTTTTTCCAATTTAACGTGAAAAAACCCTAATTGAACGATATTTTAAGCAAAATATGAACTTCAAAATGCTTCATAATGGGTAATTGTATCAAATTTACTTATTTTATTCCCTAAATAGAAAAGCCCTATCTCGTAGTTTCTATATCAAGCGGTTAACGGGTGAAAATCATTACCGAAAAGTGTTAAAAATTGGTTTTCTTTCGAAAGCAAATAGGATGCGTTCCTGATGAAATTTTGAGTTGCTAGACCTTCATTAGGGTGGTATTACTATAAACTGGGTTCGTTTTGGCATTCAAAGTTTTTGGAGCTGTTTTAAAAACCAGTTTCAACAATTACTGCGTGTTCCAAAAGAAAACTAGTCTTTTTCCAATTTAACGTGAAAAAACCCCAATCGAACGATATTTTTTACAAAATATGAACTTAAAAATTCTTCATAATGTGTTATTGTATCACATTTACATATTTTAATCCCTAAATAGCGAAGCACAGTCTCAAAGTTTCTATATCAAGCAGTTAACGGGTGAAAATCATTACGAAAACGTTTAAAAATTGTTTTCTTACGAAAGAAAATACGATGCGTTCTTGATGAAATTTGAGTTGCTAGACCTTCATTAGGGTTGTTTTACAATAAATTGGGTTATTCTTGTCTTTAAAAGTTTTTTGAGCTCTTTCCAAACCCAGTTTCAACAATTAATACGTGGCCCAAAAAAAACTGAGTCTTTTTTCCATTTTACGCGAAAAAACCCTAATTGAACGATATTTTAAGCCAAACATGAACTTCAAAATGCTTCATAATGTGTAAATGTAGAACATTTACTTATTTTTATCCCTAAATAGCGAAGCACTATCTCGTAGTTTCTATATCAAGTTGTTAACGGGTGAAAATCATTACTGAAAAGTGTTAAAAATTGGTTTTCTTACGAAAGCAAATACAATGCGTTCTTGATGAAATTTGAGTGGCTAGACCTTTAGTAGGGTGGTATTACTATAATCTGGGTTCGTTTTGGCATTAAAAGTTTTTGGAGCTGTTTTAAAATCCAGTTTCAACAATCAATGCGTGGTTAAAAAAAAATGAGTGTTTTTTTCCAATTTAACGTGAAAAAACCCTAATTGAACGATATTTTAAAAAAAATATGAACTTCAAAATGCTTCATAATGGGTAATTGTATCACATTTACTTATTTTATTCCCTAAATAGAAAAGCCCTATCTCGTAGTTTCTATATCAAGCGGTTAACGGATGAAAATCATTACCGAAAAGTGTTAAAAATTGGTTTTCTTTCGAAAGCAAATACCATGCGTTCCTGATGAAATTTTGAGTTGCTAGACCTTCATTAGGTTGGTATTACTATAAACTGGGTTCGTTTTGGCATTCAAAGTTTTTGGAGCTGTTTTAAAAACCAGTTTCAACAATTACTGCGTGTTCCAAAAGAAAACTAGTCTTTTTCCAATTTAACGTGAAAAAACCCCAATCGAACGATATTTTAAACAAAATATGAACTTAAAAATTCTTCATAATGTGTTATTGTATCACATTTACATATTTTAATCCCTAAATAGCGAAGCACTGTCTCAAAGTTTCTATATCAAGCAGTTAACGGGTGAAAATCATTACGAAAACGTTTAAAAATTGTTTTCTTACGAAAGAAAATACGATGCGTTCTTGATGAAATTTGAGTTGCTAGACCTTCATTAGGGTGGTTTTACAATAAATTTGGTTATTGTTGTCTTTAAAAGTTTTTTTTAGCTCTTTCCAAACCCAGTTTCAACAATTAATACGTGGCCCAAAAAAAACTGAGTCTTTTTCCCATTTTACGCGAAAAAACCCTAATTGAACGATATTTTAAGCAAAACATGAACTTCAAAATGCTTCAAAATGTGTAAATATAGAACATTTACTTATTTTTATCCCTAAATAGCGAAGCACTATCTTGTAGTTTCTATATCAAGTTGTTAACGGGTGAAAATCATTACTGAAAAGTGTTAAATATTGGTTTTCTTACGAAGGCAAATACGATGCGTTCTTGATGAAATTTGAGTGGCTAGACCTTAAGTAGGGTGGTATTACTATAAACTGGGTTCGTTTTGGCATTAAAAGTTTTTGGAGCTGTTTTAAAAACCAGTTTCAACAATCAATGCGTGGTAAAAAAAAAAAAGAGTCTCTTTTCCAATTTAACGTGAAAAAACCCTAATTGAACGATATTTTAAACAAAATATGAACTTCAAAATGCTTCATAATGTGTAATTGTATCACATTTACTTATTTTATACCCTAAATAGAAAAGCCCTATCTCGTAGTTTCTATATCAAGCGGTTAACGGGTGAAAATCATTACCGAAAAGTGTTAAAAATTGGTTTTCTTTCGAAAGCAAATACCATGCGTTCCTGATGAAATTTTGAGTTGCTAGACCTTCATTAGGGTGGTATTACTATAAACTGGGTTCGTTTTGGCATTCAAAGTTTTTGGAGTTGTTTTAAAAACCAGTTTCAACAATTACTGCGTGTTCCAAACGAAACCTAGTCTTTTTCCAATTTAACGTGAAAAAACCCCAATCGAACGATATTTTAAACAAAACATGAACTTCAAAATGCTTCATAATGTGTTATTGTATCACATTTACATATTTTAATCCCTAAATAGCGAAGCACTGTCTCAAAGTTTCTATATCAAGCAGTTAACGGGTGAAAATCATTACGAAAACGTTTAAAAATTGTTTTCTTACGAAAGAAAATACGATGCGTTCTTGATGAAATTTGAGTTGCTAGACCTTCATTAGGGTTGTTTTATAATAAATTGGGTTATTCTTGTCTTTAAAAGTTTTTTGAGCTCTTTCCAAACCCAGTTTCAACAATTAATACGTGGCCCAAAAAAAACTGAGTCTTTTTCCCATTTTACGCGAAAAAACCCTAATTGAACGATATTTTAAGCCAAACATGAACTTCAAAATGCTTCATAATGTGTAAATGTAGAACATTTACTTATTTTTATCCCTAAATAGCGAAGCACTATCTCGTAGTTTCTATATCAAGTTGTTAACGGGTGAAAATCATTACTGAAAAGTGTTAAAAATTGGTTTTCTTACGAAAGCAAATACAATGCGTTCTTGATGAAATTTGAGTGGCTAAACCTTTAGTAGGGTGGTATTACTATAATCTGGGTTCGTTTTGGCATTAAAAGTTTTTGGAGCTGTTTTAAAATCCAGTTTCAACAATCAATGCGTGGTTAAAAAAAAATGAGTGTTTTTTTCCAATTTAACGTGAAAAAACCCTAATTGAACGATATTTTAAACAAAATATGAACTTCAAAATGCTTCATAATGTGTAATTGTATCACATTTACTTATTTTATTCCCTAAATAGAAAAGCCCTATCTCGTAGTTTCTATATCAAGCGGTTAACGGGTGAAAATCATTACCGAAAAGTGTTAAAAATTGGTTTTCTTTCGAAAGCAAATAGGATGCGTTCCTGATGAAATTTTGAGTTGCTAGACCTTCATTAGGTTGGTATTACTATAAACTGGGTTCGTTTTGGCATTCAAAGTTTTTGGAGCTGTTTTAAAAACCAGTTTCAACAATTACTGCGTGTTCCAAAAGAAACCTAGTCTTTTTCCAATTTAACGTGAAAAAACCCCAATCGAACGATATTTTAAACAAAACATGAACTTCAAAATGCTTCATAATGTGTTATTGTATCACATTTACATATTTTAATCCCTAAATAGCGAAGCACTGTCTCAAAGTTTCTACATCAAGCAGTTAACGGGTGAAAATCATTACGAAAACGTTTAAAAATTGTTTTCTTACGAAAGAAAATACGATGCGTTCTTGATGAAATTTGAGTTGCTAGACCTTCATTAGGGTGGTTTTACAATAAATTTGGTTATTGTTGTCTTTAAAAGTTTTTTTTTAGCTCTTTCCAAACCCAGTTTCAACAATTAATACGTGGCCCAAAAAAAACTGTGTCTTTTTCCCATTTTACGCGAAAAAACCCTAATTGAACGATATTTTAAGCAAAACATGAACTTCAAAATGCTTCAAAATGTGTAAATGTAGAACATTTACTTATTTTTATCCCTAAATAGCGAAGCACTATCTTGTAGTTTCTATATCAAGTTGTTAACGGGTGAAAATCATTACTGAAAAGTGTTAAAAATTGGTTTTCTTACGAAAGCAAATACGATGCGTTCTTGATGATATTTGAGTGGCTAGACCTTTAGTAGGGTGGTATTACTATAAACTGGGTTCGTTTTGGCATTAAAAGTTTTTGGAGCTGTTTTAAAAACCAATTTCAACAATCAATGCGTGGTAAAAAAAAAGAGTCTTTTTTCCAATTTAACGTGAAAAAACCCTAATTGAACGATATTTTAAGCAAAATATGAACTTCAAAATGCTTCATAATGGGTAATTGTATCAAATTTACTTATTTTATTCCCTAAATAGAAAAGCCCTATCTCGTAGTTTCTATATCAAGCGGTTAACGGGTGAAAATCAATACCGAAAAGTGTTAAAAATTGGTTTTCTTTCGAAAGCAAATACCATGCGTTCCTGATGAAATTTTGAGTTGCTAGACCTTCATTAGGGTGGTATTACTATAAACTGGGTTCGTTTTGGCATTCAAAGTTTTTGCAGCTGTTTTAAAAACCAGTTTCAACAATTACTGCGTGTTCCAAAAGAAACCTAGTCTTTTTCCAATTTAACGTGAAAAAACCCCAATCGAACGATATTTTAAACAAAACATGAACTTCAAAATGCTTCATAATGTGTTATTGTATCACATTTACATATTTTAATCCCTAAATAGCAAAGCACTGTCTCAAAGTTTCTATATCAAGCAGTTAACGGGTGAAAATCATTACGAAAACGTTTAAAAATTGTTTTCTTACGAAAGAAAATACGATGCGTTCTTGATGAAATTTGAGTTGCTAGACCTTCATTAGGGTGGTTTTACAATAAATTTGGTTATTGTTGTCTTTAAAAGTTTTTTTTAGCTCTTTCCAAACCCAGTTTCAACAATTAATACGTAGCCCAAAAAAAACTGAGTCTTTTTCCCATTTTACGCGAAAAAACCCTAATTGAACGATATTTTAAGCAAAACATGAACTTCAAAATGCTTCAAAATGTGTAAATGTAGAACATTTACTTATTTTTATCCCTAAATAGCGAAGAACTATCTTGTAGTTTCTATATCAAGTTGTTAACGGGTGAAAATCATTACTGAAAAGTGTTAAAAATTGGTTTTCTTACGAAAGCAAATACGATGCGTTCTTGATGATATTTGAGTGGCTAGACCTTTAGTAGGGTGGTATTACTATAAACTGGGTTCGTTTTGGCATTAAAAGTTTTTGGAGCTGTTTTAAAAACCAGTTTCAACAATCAATGCGTGGTAAAAAAAAAAAAGAGTCTCTTTTCCAATTTAACGTGAAAAAACCCTAATTGAACGATATTTTACACAAAATATGAACTTCAAAATGCTTCATAATGGGTAATTGTATCACATTTACTTATTTTATTCCCTAAATAGAAAAGCCCTATCTCGTAGTTTCTATATCAAGCGGTTAACGGATGAAAATCATTACCGAAAAGTGTTAAAAATTGGTTTTCTTTCGAAAGCAAATACCATGCGTTCCTGATGAAATTTTGAGTTGCTAGACCTTCATTAGGGTGGTATTACTATAAACTGGGTTCGTTTTGGCATTCAAAGTTTTTGCAGCTGTTTTAAAAACCAGTTTCAACAATTACTGCGTGTTCCAAAAGAAACCTAGTCTTTTTCCAATTTAACGTGAAAAAACCCCAATCGAACGATATTTTAAACAAAACATGAACTTCAAAATGCTTCATAATGTGTTATTGTATCACATTTACATATTTTAATCCCTAAATAGCGAAGCACTGTCTCAAAGTTTCTATATCAAGCAGTTAACGGGTGAAAATCATTACGAAAACGTTTAAAAATTGTTTTCTTACGAAAGAAAATACGATGCGTTCTTGATGAAATTTGAGTTGCTAGACCTTCATTAGGGTGGTTTTACAATAAATTTGGTTATTGTTGTCTTTAAAAGTTTTTTTTAGCTCTTTCCAAACCCAGTTTCAACAATTAATACGTGGCCCAAAAAAAACTGAGTCTTTTTCCCATTTTACGCGAAAAAACCCTAATTGAACGATATTTTAAGCAAAACATGAACTTCAAAATGCTTCAAAATGTGTAAATATAGAACATTTACTTATTTTTATCCCTAAATAGCGAAGCACTATCTTGTAGTTTCTATATCAAGTTGTTAACGGGTGAAAATCATTACTGAAAAGTGTTAAAAATTGGTTTTCTTACGAAGGCAAATACGATGCGTTCTTGATGAAATTTGAGTGGCTAGACCTTAAGTAGGGTGGTATTACTATAAACTGGGTTCGTTTTGGCATTAAAAGTTTTTGGAGCTGTTTTAAAAACCAGTTTCAACAATCAATGCGTGGTAAAAAAAAAAAGAGTCTCTTTTCCAATTTAACGTGAAAAAACCCTAATTGAACGATATTTTACACAAAATATGAACTTCAAAATGCTTCATAATGGGTAATTGTATCACATTTACTTATTTTATTCCCTAAATAGAAAAGCCCTATCTCGTAGTTTCTATATCAAGCGGTTAACGGATGAAAATCATTACCGAAAAGTGTTAAAAATTGGTTTTCTTTCGAAAGCAAATACCATGCGTTCCTGATGAAATTTTGAGTTGCTAGACCTTCATTAGGGTGGTATTACTATAAACTGGGTTCGTTTTGGCATTCAAAGTTTTTGGAGTTGTTTTAAAAACCAGTTTCAACAATTACTGCGTGTTCCAAACGAAACCTAGTCTTTTTCCAATTTAACGTGAAAAAACCCCAATCGAACGATATTTTAAACAAAACATGAACTTCAAAATGCTTCATAATGTGTTATTGTATCACATTTACATATTTTAATCCCTAAATAGCGAAGCACTGTCTCAAAGTTTCTATATCAAGCAGTTAACGGGTGAAAATAATTACGAAAACGTTTAAAAATTGTTTTCTTACGAAAGAAAATACGATGCGTTCTTGATGAAATTTGAGTTGCTAGACCTTCATTAGGGTGGTTTTACAATAAATTTGGTTATTGTTGTCTTTAAAAGTTTTTTTTAGCTCTTTCCAAACCCAGTTTCAACAATTAATACGTAGCCCAAAAAAAACTGAGTCTTTTTCCCATTTTACGCGAAAAAACCCTAATTGAACGATATTTTAAGCAAAACATGAACTTCAAAATGCTTCAAAATGTGTAAATGTAGAACATTTACTTATTTTTATCCCTAAATAGCGAAGAAATATCTTGTAGTTTCTATATCAAGTTGTTAACGGGTGAAAATCATTACTGAAAAGTGTTAAAAATTGGTTTTCTTACGAAAGCAAATACGATGCGTTCTTGATGATATTTGAGTGGCTAGACCTTTAGTAGGGTGGTATTACTATAAACTGGGTTCGTTTTGGCATTAAAAGTTTTTGGAGCTGTTTTAAAAACCAGTTTCAACAATCAATGCGTGGTAAAAAAAAAAAAAGAGTCTCTTTTCCAATTTAACGTGAAAAAACCCTAATTGAACGATATTTTACACAAAATATGAACTTCAAAATGCTTCATAATGGGTAATTGTATCACATTTACTTATTTTATTCCCTAAATAGAAAAGCCCTATCTCGTAGTTTCTATATCAAGCGGTTAACGGATGAAAATCATTACCGAAAAGTGTTAAAAATTGGTTTTCTTTCGAAAGCAAATACCATGCGTTCCTGATGAAATTTTGAGTTGCTAGACCTTCATTAGGGTGGTATTACTATAAACTGGGTTCGTTTTGGCATTCAAAGTTTTTGCAGCTGTTTTATAAACCAGTTTCAACAATTACTGCGTGTTCCAAAAGAAACCTAGTCTTTTTCCAATTTAACGTGAAAAAACCCCAATCGAACGATATTTTAAACAAAACATGAACTTCAAAATGCTTCATAATGTGTTATTGTATCACATTTACATATTTTAATCCCTAAATAGCGAAGCACTGTCTCAAAGTTTCTATATCAAGCAGTTAACGGGTGAAAATCATTACGAAAACGTTTAAAAATTGTTTTCTTACGAAAGAAAATACGATGCGTTCTTGATGAAATTTGAGTTGCTAGACCTTCATTAGGGTGGTTTTACAATAAATTTGGTTATTGTTGTCTTTAAAAGTTTTTTTTAGCTCTTTCCAAACCCAGTTTCAACAATTAATACGTGGCCCAAAAAAAACTGTGTCTTTTTCCCATTTTACGCGAAAAAACCCTAATTGAACGATATTTTAAGCAAAACATGAACTTCAAAATGCTTCAAAATGTGTAAATATAGAACATTTACTTATTTTTATCCCTAAATAGCGAAGCACTATCTTGTAGTTTCTATATCAAGTTGTTAACGGGTGAAAATCATTACTGAAAAGTGTTAAAAATTGGTTTTCTTACGAAGGCAAATACGATGCGTTCTTGATGAAATTTGAGTGGCTAGACCTTAAGTAGGGTGGTATTACTATAAACTGGGTTCGTTTTGGCATTAAAAGTTTTTGGAGCTGTTTTAAAAACCAGTTTCAACAATCAATGCGTGGTAAAAAAAAAAAAGAGTCTCTTTTCCAATTTAACGTGAAAAAACCCTAATTGAACGATATTTTACACAAAATATGAACTTCAAAATGCTTCATAATGGGTAATTGTATCACATTTACTTATTTTATTCCCTAAATAGAAAAGCCCTATCTCGTAGTTTCTATATCAAGCGGTTAACGGATGAAAATCATTACCGAAAAGTGTTAAAAATTGGTTTTCTTTCGAAAGCAAATACCATGCGTTCCTGATGAAATTTTGAGTTGCTAGACCTTCATTAGGGTGGTATTACTATAAACTGGGTTCGTTTTGGCATTCAAAGTTTTTGGAGTTGTTTTAAAAACCAGTTTCAACAATTACTGCGTGTTCCAAACGAAACCTAGTCTTTTTCCAATTTAACGTGAAAAAACCCCAATCGAATGATATTTTAAACAAAATATGAACTTCAAAATGCTTCATAATGTGTTATTGTATCACATTTACTTATTTAAATCCCTAAATAGCGAAGCACTGTCTCGTAGTTTCTATATCGAGCAGTTAACGGGTGAAAATCATTACCAAAAAGTTTAAAAATTGTTTTCTTACGAAAGCAAATACGATGCGTTCTTGATGAAATTTGAGTTGCTAGACCTTCATTAGGGTGGTTTTACAATAAATTGGGTTATTGTTGTCTTTAAAAGTTTTTTTAGCTCTTTCAAAACCCAGTTTCAACAATTAATACGTGGCCCAAAAAAAACTGAGTCTTTTTCCCATTTTACGGGAAAAAACCCTAATTGAACGATATTTTAAGCAAAACATGAAATTCAAAATGCTTCATAATGTGTAAATGTAGAACATTTACTTATTTTTATCCCTAAATAGCGAAGCACTATCTTGTAGATTCTATATCAAGTTGTTAACGGGTGAAAATCATTACTGAAAAGTGTTAAAAATTGGTTTTCTTACGAAAGCAAATACGATGCGTTCTTGATGAAATTTGAGTGGCTAGACCTTTAGTAGGGTGGTATTACTATAAACTGGGTTTGTTTTGGCATTAAAAGTTTTTGGAGCTGTTTTAAAAACCAGTTTCAACAATCAATGCGTTGTAAAAAAAAGAGTCTTTTTTCCAATTTAACGTGAAAAAACCCTAATTGAACGATATTTTACACAAAATATGAACATCAAAATGCTTCATAATGGGTAATTGTATCACATTTACTTATATTGTTCCCTAAATAGAAAAACCCTATCTCGTAGTTTCTATATCAAGCGGTTAACGGGTGAAAATCATTACCGAAAAGTGTTAAAAATTGGTTTTCTTTCGAAAGAAAATACCATGCGTTCCTGATGAAATTTTGAGTTGCTAGACCTTCATTAGGGTGGTATTACTATAAACTGGGTTTGCTTTGGCATTCAAAGTTTTTGGAGCTGTTTTAAAAACCAGTTTCAACAATTACTGCGTGTTCCAAAAGAAACCTAGTCTTTTTCCAATTTAACGTGAAAAAACCCCAATCGAACGATATTTTAAACAAAATATGAACTTCAAAATGCTTCATAATGTGTTATTGTATCACATTTACTTATTTTAATCCCTAAATAGCGAAGCACTGTCTCGTAGTTTCTATATCAAGCAGTTGACGGGTGAAAATCATTACCAAAAAGTTTAAAAATTGTTTTCTTACGAAAGCAAATACGATACGTTCCTGATGAAATTTGAGTTGCTAGAACTTCATTAGAGTGGTTTTACTATAAATTGGGTTATTGTTGTCTTTAAATGTTTTTTTAGCTCTTTCCAGACCCAGTTTCAACAATTAACACGTGGCCTAAAAAAAACTGAGTCTTTTTCCCAATTTATGCGAAAAAACCCTAATTGAACGATATTTTAAGAAAAACATGAACTTCTAAATGCTTCATAATGTGTAAATGTATAACATTTACTTATATTTATCCCTAAATAGCGAAGCACTATCTCGTAGTTTCTATATCAAGTTGTTAAGGGGTGAAAATCATTACTGAAAAGTGTTAAAAATTGGTTTTCTTTCGAAAGCAAATACGATGCATTCTTGATGAAATTTGAGTGGCTAGACCTTTAGTAGGGTGGTATTACTATAAACTAGGTTCGTTTTGGCATTGAAAGTTTTTGGAGCTGTTTTAAAAACCAGTTTCAACAATCAATGCGTGGTAAAAAAAAAAAGAGTATTTTTTCCAATTTAACGTGAAAAAACCCTAATTGAACGATATTTTAAACAAAATATGAACTACAAAATGATTCATAATGGGTAATTGTATCACGTTTATTTATTTTATTCCCTAAATAGAAAAGCCCTATCTCGTAGTTTCTATATCAAGCGGTTAACGGGTGAAAATCATTACCGAAAAATGTTAAAAATTGGTTTTCTTTCGAAAGCAAATAGGATGCGTTCCTGATGAAATTTTGAATTGCTAGACCTTCATTAGGGTGACATTACTATAAACTGGGTTCGTTTTGGCATTCAAAGTTTTTGGAGCTGTTTTAAAAACCAGTTTCAACAATTACTGCGTGTTCCAAAAGAAACCTAGTCTTTTTCCAATTTAACGTGAAAAAACCCCAATCGAACGATATTTTAAACAAAATATGAACTTCAAAATGCTTCATAATGTGTTATTGTATCACATTTACTTATTTTAATCCCTAAATAGCGAAGCACTGTCTCGTAGTTTCTATATCAAGCAGTTAACGGGTGAAAATCATTACCAAAAAATTTAAAAATTGTTTTCTTACGAAAGCAAATACGATGCGTTCTTGATGAAATTTGAGTTGCTAGACCTTCAATAGGGTGGTTTTACTATAAATTCGGTTATTTTTGTCTTTAAAAGTTTTTTTAGCTCTTTCCAAACCTATTTTCAACAATTAATACGTGGCCCAAAAAAAACTGAGTTTTTTTCCCATTTTACGCGAAAAAACCCTAATTGAACGATATTTTAAGCAAAACACGAACTTCAAAATGCTTCATAATGTGTAAATGTAGAACATTTACTTATTTTTATCCCTAAATAGCGAAGCACTATCTCGTAGTTTCTATATCAAGTTGTTAACGGGTGAAAATCATTACTGAAAAGTGTTAAAAATTGCTTTTCTTACGAAAGCAAATACGATGCGCTCTTGATGAAATTTGTGTGGCTTGACCTTTAGTAGGGTGGTATTACTATAAACTGGGTTTGTTTTGGCATTAAAAGTTTTTGGAGCTGTTTAAAAACAAGTTTCAACAATCAATGCATGGTAAAAAAAAAAGAGTCGTTTTTCCAATTTAACGTGAAAAAACCCTAATTGAACGATATTTTAAACAAAATATGAACTTCAAAATGCTTCATAATGGGTAATTTTATCACATTTACTTATTTTATTCCCTAAATAGAAAAGCCCTATCTCATAGTTTCTATATCAAGCGGTTAACGGGTATAAATCATTACCGAAAAGTGTTAAAAAATGGTTTTCTTTCGAAAGCAAATACCATGCGTACCTGATTAAATTTTGAGTTGCTAGACCTTCATTAGGGTGGTATTACTATAAACTGGGTTCGTTTTGGTATTCAAAGTTTTTGGAGTTTTTTTAAAAACCAGTTTCAACAATTATTGCGTGTTCCAAAAGAAACCTAGACTTTTTCCAATTTAACGTGAAAAAACCCCAATTGAACGATATTTTAAACAACATATGAACTTAAAAATGCTTCATAATGTGTTATTGTATCACATTTACTTATTTTAATCCCTAAATAGCGAAGCACTGTCTCGTAGTTTCTATATCAAGCAGTTAACGGGTGAAAATCATTACCAAAAAGTTTAAAAATTGTTTGCTTACGAAAGCAAATACGATGCGTTCTTGATGAAAGTTGAGTTGCTAGACCTTCATTAGGGTGGTTTTACTATAAATTGGGTTATTGTTGTCTTTAAAAGATTTTTTGAGCTCTTTCCAAACCCAGTTTCAACAATTAATACGTGACCCAAAAAAAACTGAGTCTTTTTCCCATTTTACGCGAAAAAACCCTAATTGAACGATATTTTAAACAAAACATGAACTTAAAAATGCTTCATAATGTGTAAATGTACAACATTTACTTATTTTTATCCCTAAATAGCGAAGCACTATCTCGTAGTTTCTATATCAAGTTGTTAACGGGTGAAAATCATTACTGAAAAGTGTTAAAAATTGGTTTTCTTACGAAAGCAAATACGATGCGTTCTTGATGAAATTTGAGTTGCTAGACCTTTAGTAGGGTTGTATTTACTATAATCTGGGTTCGTTTTGGCATTAAAAGTTTTTGGAGCTGTTTTAAAAACATGTTTCAACAATCAATGCGTGTTAAAAAAATGAGTCTTTTTTCCAATTTAACGTGAAAAAACCCTAATTGAACGATATTTTAAACAAAATATGAACTTAAAAATGCTTCATAATGGGTAATTGTATCACATTTACTTATTTTATTCCCTAAATAGAAAAGACCTATCTCGTAGTTTCTATAGCAAGCGGTTAACGGGTGAAAATCATTACCGAAAAGTGTTAAAAATTGGTTTTCTTTCGAAAGCAAATACAATGCGTTCCTGATGAAATTTTGAGTTGCTAGACCTTCATTAGGATGGTATTACTATAAACTGGGTTCGTTTTGGCATTCAAAGTTTTTGGAGCTGTTTTAAAAACCAATTTCAACAATTACTGCGTGTTCCAAAAGAAACCTAGTCTTTTTCGAATTTAACGTGAAAAAACCCCAATCGAACGATATTTTAAACAAAATATGAACTTCGAAATGCTTCATAATGTGTTATTGTATCACGTTTACTTATTTTAATCCCTAAATAGCAAAGCACTGTCTCGTAGTTTCTATATCAAGCAGTTAACGGGTGAAAATCATTACCAAAAAGTTTAAAAATTGTTTTCTTACGAAAGCAAATACGATGCGTTCTTGATGAAATTTGAGTTGCTAGACCTTCATTAGGGTGGTTTTACTATAAATTGGGTTATTTTTGTCTTTAAAAGTTTTTTGAGCTCTTTCCAGACCCAGTTTCAACAATTAATACGTGGCCCAAAAAAAACTGAGTCTTTTTCCCATTTTACGCGAAAAAACCCTAATTGAACGATATTTTAAACAAAACATGAACTTCAAAATGCTTCATAATGTGTAAATGTATAACATTTACTTATTTTTATCCCTAAATAGCGAAGCACTATCTCGTAGTTTCTATATCAAGTTGTTAACGGGTGAAAATCATTACTGAAAAGTGTTAAAAATTGGTTTTCTTACGAAAGCAAATACGATGCGTTCTTGATGAAATTTGAGTGGCTAGACCTTAAGTAGGGTGGTATTACTAAAAACTGGGTTTGTTTTGGCATTAAAAGTTTTTGGAGCTGTTTTATAAACAAGTTTCAACAATCAATGCGTGTTAAAAAAAAAAGTCTTTTTTCCAATTTAACGTGAAAAAACCCTAATTGAACGATATTTTAAACAAAATATGAACTTCAAAATGCTTCATAATGTGTAATTGTATCACATTTACTTATTTTATTCCCTAAATAGAAAAGCCCTATCTCGTAGTTTCTATATAAAGCGGTTAACGGGTGAAAATCATTACCGAAAAGTGTTAAAATTTGGTTTTCTTTCGAAAGCAAATACAATGCGTTCCTGTTGAAATTTTGAGTTGCTAGACCTTTATTAGGGTGGTATTACTATAAACTGTGTTCGTTTTGGCATTCAAAGTTTTTGGAGCTGTTTTAAAAACCAATTTCAACAATTACTGCGTGTTCCAAAAGAAACCTAGTCTTTTTCCAATTTAACGTGAAAAAACCCGAATCGAACGATATTTTAAACAAAATATGAACTTCAAAATGCTTCATAATGTGTTATTGTATCACATTTACTTATTTTAATCCCTAAATAGCGAAGCACTGTCTCGTAGTTTCTATATCAAGCAGTTAACGGGTGAAAATCATTACCAAAAAGTTTAAAAATTGTTTTCTTACGAAAGCAAATACGATGCGTTCTTGATGAATTTTGAGTTGCTAGACCTTCATTAGGGTGGTTTTACTATAAATTGGGTTATTGTTGGCTTTAAAAGTTTTTTGAGCTCTTTCCAGACCTAGTTTCAACAATTAATACGTGGCCCAAAAAAAACTGAGTCTTTTTCCCATTTTACGCGAAAAAACCCTAATTGAACGATATTTCAAGAAAAACATGAACTTCTAAATGCTTCATAATGTGTAAATGTATAACATTTACTTATTTTTATACCTAAATAGCAAAGCACTATCTCGTATTTCTATATCAAGTTGTTAACGGGTGAAAATCATTACTGAAAAGTGTTAAAAATTGGTTTTCTTACGAAAGCAAATACGATGCGTTCTTGATGAAATTTGAGTGGCTACACCTTTAGTAGGGTGGTATTACTAAAAACTGGGTTTGTTTTGGCATTAAAAGTTTTTGGAGCTGTTTTAAAAACCAGTTTCAACAATCAATGCGTGTTAAAAAAAATGAGTTTTTTTTCCAATTTAACGTGAAAAAACCCTAATCGAACGATATTTTAAACAAAATATGAACTTCAAAATGCTTCATAATGGGTAATTTTATCACATTTACTTATTTTATTCCCTAAATAGAAAAGCCCTATCTCGTAGTTTCTATATCAAGCGGTTAACGGGTGAAAATCATTACCGAAAAGTGTTAAAAATTGGTTTTCTTTCAAAAGCAAATACCATGCGTTCCTGATGAAATTTTGAGTTGCTAGACCTTCATTAGGGTGGTTTTACTATAAAATGGGTTCGTTTTGGCATTCAAAGTTTTTGGAGCTGTTTTAAAAACCAATTTCAACAATTACTGCGTGTTCCAAAAGAAACCTAGTCTTTTTCCAATTTAACGTGAAAAAACCCCAATCGAACGATATTTTAATCAAAATATGAACTTCAAAATGCTTCATAATGTGTTATTGTATCATATTTACTTATTTTAATCCCTAAATAGCGAAGCACTGTCTCGTAGTTTTTATATCAAGCAGTTAACGGGTGAAAATCATTACCAAAAAGTTTAAAAATTGTTTTCTTACGAAAGCAAATACGTTGCGTTCTTGATGAAATTTGAGTTGCTAGACCTTCATTAGGGTGGTTTTACTATAAATTGGGTTATTGTTATCTTTAAAAGTTTTTTGAGCTCTTTCCAAACCCAGTTTCAATATTTAATACGTGGCCCCAAAAAAACTGAGTCTTTTTCCCATTTTACGCGAAAAAACCCTAACTGAACGATATTTTAAGCAAAACATGAACTTCAAAATGCTTCATAATGTGTAAATGTAGAAAATTTACTTATTTTTATCCCTAAATAGCGAAGCACTATCTCGTAGTTTCTATATCAAGTTGTTAACGGGTAAAAATCATTACTGAAAAGTGTTAAAAATTGGTTTTCTTACGAAAGCAAATACGATGCGTTCTTCATGAAATTTGAGTGGCTAGAACTTTAGTAGGGTGGTATTACTATGAACTGGGTTCGTTTTGGCATTAAAAGTTTTTGGAGCTGTTTTAAAAACCAGTTTCAACAATCAATGCGTGGTAAAAAAAAATGAGTATTTTTTCCAATTTAACGTGAAAAAACCCTAATTGAACGATATTTTAAACAAAATTTGAACTTAAAAATGCTTCATAATGGGTAATTGTATCACATTTACTTATTTTATTCCCTAAATAGAAAAGCCCTATCTCGTAGTTTCTATATCAAGCGGTTAACGGGTGAAAATCATTACCGAAAAGTGTTAAAAATTGGTTTTCTTTCGAAAGCAAATACCAAGCGTTCCTGATGAAGTTTTGAGTTGCTAGACCTTTATTAGGGTGGTATTACTATAAACTAGGTTCGTTTTGGCATTCAAAGTTTTTGGAGCTGTTTTAAAAACCAGTTTCAACAATTACTGCGTGTTCCAAAAGAAACCTAGTCTTTTTCAAATTTAACGTAAAAAACCCCAATTGAACAATATTTTAAACAAAATATGAACTTCAAAATGCTTCATAATGTGCTATTGTATCACATTTACTTATTTTAATCCCTAAATAGCGAAGCACTGTTTCGTAGTTTCTATATCAAGCAGTTAACGGGTGAAAATCATTACCAAAAAGTTTAAAAATTGTTTTCTTACGAAAGCAAATACGATGCGTTCTTGATGAAATTTGAGTTGCTAGACCTTTATTAGGGTGGTTTTACTATAAATTGGGTTATTGTTGTCTTTAAAAGTTTTTTTAGCTCTTTCCAAACCCAGTTTCAACAATTAATACGTGGCCCAAACAAAACTGAGTATTTTTCCCAGTTTACGCGAAAAAACCCTAATTGAACGATATTTTAGGAAAAACATGTACTTGAAAATGCTTCATAATGTGTAAATGTATAACATTTACTTAATTTTATCCCTAAATACCGAAGCACTATCTCGTAGATTCTATATCAAGTTGTTAACGGGTGAAAATCATTACCGAAAAGTGTTAAAAGTTGGTTTTCTTTCGAAAGCAAATACCATGCGTTCCTGATGAAATTTTGAGTTGCTAGACCTTCATTAGGGTGGTATTACTATAAACTGGGTTCATTTTGGCATTAAATGTTTTTGGAGCTGTTTTAAAAACCAGTTTCAACAATTACTGCGTGTTCCAAAAGAAACCTAGTCTTTTTCCAATGTAACGTGAAAAAACCCCAATCGAACGATATTTTAAACAAAATATGAACTTCAAAATGCTTCATAAGGTGTTATTGTATCACATTTACTTATTTTAATCCCTAAATAGCGAAGCACTGTCTCGTAGTTTCTATATCAAGCAGTTGACGGGTGAAAATCATTACCAAAATGTTTAAAAATTGTTTTCTTACGAAAGCAAATACGATGCGTTCTTGATGAAATTTGAGTTGCTAGACCTTCATTAGGGTGGTTTTACTATAAATTGGGTTATTGTTGTCTTTAAATGTTTTTTAGCTCTTTCCAGACCCAGTTTCAACAATTAATACGTGGCCCAAAAAAAACTGAGTCTTTTTCCCATTTTACGCGAAAAAACCCTAATTGAACAATATTTTAAGAAAAACATGAACTTCTAAATGATTCATAATGTGTAAATGTATAACATTTACTTATTTGTATCCCTAAATAGCGAAGCACTATCTCGTAGTTTCTATATCAAGTTGTTAACGGGTGAAAATCATTACTGAAAAGTGTTAAAAATTGGTTTTCTTACGAAAGCAAATACGATGCGTTCTTGATGAAATTTGAGTGGCTAGACCTTTAGTAGGGTGGTATTAATAAAAACTGGGTTTGTTTTGGCATTAAAAGTTTTTGGAGCTGTTTTATAAACAAGTTTCAACAATCAATGCGTGTTAAAAAAAAAGAGTCTTTTTTCCAATTTAACGTGAAAAAACCCTAATTGAACGATATTTTAAACAAAATATGAACTTCAAAATGCTTCATAATGGGTAATTGTATCACATTTACTTATTTTATTCCCTAAATAGGAAAGCCCTATCTCGTAGTTTCTATATAAAGCGGTTAACGGGTGAAAATCATTACCGAAAAGTGTTAAAATTTGGTTTTCTTTCGAAAGCAAATACAATGCGTTCCTGATGAAATTTTGAGTTGCTAGACCTTCATTAGGGTGGTATTACTATAAACTGTGTTCGTTTTGGCATTCAATGTTTTTGGAGCTGTTTTAAAAACCAATTTCAACAATTACTGCGTGTTCCCAAAGAAACCTAGTCTTTTTCCAATTTAACGTGAAAAAACCCCAATCGAACGATATTTTAAACAAAATATGAACTTAAAAATGCTTCATAATGTGTTATTGTATCACATTTACTTATTTTAATCCCTAAATAGCGAAGCACTGTCTCGTAGTTTCTATATTAAGCAGTTAACGGGTGAAAATCATTACCAAAAAGTTTAAAAATTGTTTTCTTACGAAAGCAAATACGATGCGTTCTTGATGAAATTTGAGTTGCTAGACCTTCATTAGGGTGGTTTTACTATAAATTGGGTTATTGTTGTCTTTAAAAGTTTTTTGAGCTCTTTCTAGACCTAGTTTCAACAATTAATACGTGGCCCAAAAAAAACTGAGTCTTTTTCCCATTTTACGCGAAAAAACCCTAATTGAACGATATTTCAAGAAAAACATGAACTTCTAAATGCTTCATAATTTGTAAATGTATAAAATTTACTTATTTTTATACCTAAGTAGCGAAGCACTATCTCGTATTTCTATATCAAGTTGTTAACGGGTGAAAATCATTACTGAAAAGTGTTAAAAATTGGTTTTCTTACGAAAGCAAATACGATGCGTTCTTGATGAAATTTAAGTGGCTACACCTTTAGTAGGGTGGTATTACTAAAAACTGGGTTCGTTTTGGCATTAAAAGTTTTTGGAGCTGTTTTAAAAACCAGTTTCAACAATCAATGCGTGTTAAAAAAAAAGTCTTTTTTCCAATTTAACGTGAAAAAACCCTAATCGAACGATATTTTAAACAAAATATGAACTTCAAAATGCTTCATAATGGGTAATTATATCACATTTACTTATTTTATTCCCTAAATAGAAAAGCCCTATCTCGTAGTTTCTATATCAAGCGGTTAACGGGTGAAAATCATTACCAAAAAGTTTAAAAATTGTTTTCTTACGAAAGCAAATACGTTGCGTTCTTGATGAAATTTGAGTTGCTAGACCTTCATTAGGGTGGTTTTACTATAAATTGGGTTGGTGTTATCTTTAAAAGTTTTTTGAGCTCTTTCCAAACCCAGTTTCAATAATTAATTCGTGGCCCCAAAAAAACTGAGTCTTTTTCCCATTTTACGCGAAAAAACCCTAATTGAACGATATTTTAAGCAAAACATGAACTTTAAAATGCTTCATAATGTGTAAATGTAGAAAATTTACTTATTTTTATCCCTAAATAGCGAAGCACTATCTCGTAGTTTCTATATCAAGTTGTTAACGGGTGAAAATCATTACTTAAAAGTGTTAAAAATTGGTTTTCTTACGAAAGCAAATACGATGCGTTCTTCATGAAATTTGAGTGGCTAGAACTTTACTAGGGTGGTATTACTATGAATTGGGTTCGTTTTGGCATTAAAAGTTTTTGGAGCTGTTTTAAAAACCAGTTTCAACAATCAATGCGTGGTAAAAAAAATAAGTCTTTTTTCCAATTTAACGTGAAAAAAACCTAATTGAACGATATTTTAAAAAAAATTTGAACTTAAAAATGCTTCATAATGGGTAATTGTATCACATTTACTTATTTTATTCCCTAAATAGAAAAGCCCTATCTCGTAGTTTCTATATCAAGCGGTTAACGGGTGAAAATCATTACCGAAAAGTGTTAAAAATTGGTTTTCTTTCGAAAGCAAATACCATGCGTTCCTGATGAAATTTTGAGTTTCTAGACCTTCATTAGGGTGGTATTACTATAAACTAGGTTCGTTTTGGCATTCAAAGTTTTTGGAGCTGTTTTAAAAACCAGTTTCAACAATTACTGCGTGTTCCAAAAGAAACCTAGTCTTTTTCCAATTTAACGTAAAAAACCCCAATTGAACAATATTTTAAACAAAATATGAACTTCAAAATGCTTCATAATGTCTTATTGTATCACATTTACTTATTTTAATCCCTAAATAGCGAAGCACTGTCTCGTAGTTTCTATATCAAGCAGTTAACGGGTGAAAATCATTACCAAAAAGTTTAAAAATTGTTTTCTTACGAAATCAAATACGATGCGTTCTTGATGAAATTTGAGTTGCTAGACCTTCATTAGGGTGGTTTTACTATAAATTGGGTTATTGTTGTCTTTAAAAGTTTTTTTAGCTCTTTCCAAACCCAGTTTCAACAATTAATACGTGGCCCAAACAAAACTGAGTATTTTTCCCAGTTTACGCGAAAAAACCCTAATTGAACGATATTTTAGGAAAAACATGTACTTCAAAATGCTTCATAAAGTGTAAATGTATAACATTTACTTAATTTTATCCCTAAATAGCGAAGCACTATCTCGTAGTTTCTATATCATGTTGTTAACGGGTGAAAATCATTACCGAAAAGTGTTAAAAGGTTGTTTTCTTTCGAAAGCAAATACCATGCGTTCCTGATGAAATTTTGAGTTGCTAGACCTTCATTAGGGTGGTATTACTATAAACTGGGTTCGTTTTGGCATTCAAAGTTTTTGGAGCTGTTTTAAAAACCAGTTTCAACAATTACTGCGTGTTCCAAAAGAAACCTAGTCTTTTTCCAATTTAACGTGAAAAAACCCTAATTGAACGATATTTTAAACAAAATATGAACTTCAAAATGCTTCATAATGTGTAATTGTATCACATTTACTTATTTTATACCCTAAATAGAAAAGCCCTATCTCGTAGTTTCTATATCAAGCGGTTAACAGGTGAAAATCATTACCGAAAAGTGTTAAAAATTGTTTTTCTTTCGAAAGCAAATAGGATGCGTTCCTGACGAAATTTTGAGTTGCTAGACCTTCATTAGGGTGGTATTACTATAAACTGGGTTCGTTTTGGCATTCAAAGTTTTTGGAGCTGTTTTAAAAACCAGTTTCAACAATTACTGCGTGTTCCAAAAGAAACCTAGTCTTTTTCCAATTTAACGTGAAAAAACCCCAATTGAACGATATTTTAAACAAAATATGAACTTCAAAATGCTTCATAATGTGTTATTGTATCACATTTACTTATTTTAATCCCTAAATAGCGAAGCACTGTCTCGTAGTTTCTATATCAAGCAGTTAACGGGTGAAAATCATTACCAAAAAGTTTAAAAATTGTTTTCTTACGAAAGCAAATACGATGCGTTCTTGATGAAATTTGAGTTGCTAGACCTTCATTAGGGTGGTTTTACTATAAATTGGGTTATTGTTGTCTTTAAAAGTTTTTTTTAGCTCTTTCCAAACCCAGTTTCAACAATTAATACGTGGCCCAAACAAAACTGAGTATTTTTCCCTGTTTACGCGAAAAAACCCTAATTGAACGATATTTTAGGAAAAACATGTACTTCAAAATGCTTCATAATGTGTAAATGTATAACAGTTACTTAATTTTATCCCTAAATAGCGAAGCACTATCTCGTAGTTTCTATATCATGTTGTAAACGGGTGAAAATCATTACCGAAAAGTGTTAAAAGTTGGTTTTCTTTCGAAAGCAAATACCATGCGTTCCTGATGAAATTTTGAGTTGCTAGACCTTCATTAAAGTGGTATTACTATAAACTGGGTTCATTTTGGCATTCAATGTTTTTGGAGCTATTTTAAAAATAAGTTTCAACAATTACTGCGTGTTCCAAAAGAAACCTAGTCTTTTTCCAATTTAACGTGAAAAAACCCTAATTGAACGATATTTTAAACAAAATATGAACTTTAAAATGCTTCATAATGGGTAATTGTATCACATTTACTTTTTTTATAACCTAAATAGAAAAGCCCTATCTCGTAGTTTCTATATCAAGCGGTTAACGGGTGAAAATCATTACCGAAAAGTGTTAAAAATTGTTTTTCTTTCGAAAGCAAATAGGATGCGTTCCTGACGAAATTTTGAGTTGCTAGACCTTCATTAGGGTGGTATTACTATAAACTGGGTTCCTTTTGGCATTCAATGTTTTTAGAGCTGTTTTAAAAACCAGTTTCAACAATTACTGCGTGTTCCAAAAGAAACCTAGTCTTTTTCCAATTTAACGTGAAAAAACCCTAATTGAACGATATTTTAAACAAAATATGAAGTTCAAAATGCTTCATAATGGGTAATTGTATCACATTTACTTATTTTATAACCTAAATAGAAAAGCCCTATCTCGTAGTTTCTATATCAAGCGGTTAACAGGTGAAAATCATTACCGAAAAGTGTTAAAAATTGTTTTTCTTTCGAAAGCAAATAGGATGCGTTCCTGACGAAATTTTGAGTTGCTAGACCTTCATTAGGGTGGTATTACTATAAACTGGGTTCGTTTTGGCATTCAAAGTTTTTGGAGCTGTTTTAAAAACCAGTTTCAACAATTACTGCGTGTTCCAAAAGAAACCTAGTCTTTTTCCAATTTAACGTGAAAAAACCCCAATTGAACGATATTTTAAATAAAATATGAAGTTCAAAATGCTTCATAATGTGTTATTGTATCACATTTACTTATTTTAATCCCTAAATAGCGAAGCACTGTCTCGTAGTTTCTATATCAAGCAGTTAACGGGTGAAAATCATTACCAAAAAGTTTAAAAATTGTTTTCTTACGAAAGCAAATACGATGCGTTCTTGATGAAATTTGATTTGCTAGACCTTCATTAGGGTGGTTTTACTATAAATTGGGTTATTGTTGTCTTTAAAAGTTTTTTTAGCTCTTTCCAAACCCAGTTTCAACAATTAATACGTGGCCCAAACAAAACTGAGTATTTTTCCCTGTTTACGCGAAAAAACCCTAATTGAACGATATTTTAGGAAAAACATGTACTTCAAAATGCTTCATAATGTGTAAATGTATAACAGTTACTTAATTTTATCCCTAAATAGCGAAGCACTATCTCGTAGTTTCTATATCATGTTGTAAACGGGTGAAAATCATTACCGAAAAGTGTTAAAAGTTGGTTTTCTTTCGAAAGCAAATACCATGCGTTCCTGATGAAATTTTGAGTTGCTAGACCTTCATTAGGGTGGTATTACTATAAACTGGGTTCATTTTGGCATTCAATGTTTTTGGAGCTATTTTAAAAATAAGTTTCAACAATTACTGCGTGTTCCAAAAGAAACCTAGTCTTTTTCCAATTTAACGTGAAAAAACCCTAATTGAACGATATTTTAAACAAAATATGAACTTAAAAATGCTTCATAATGTGTAATTGTATCACATTTACTTATTTTATACCCTAAATAGAAAAGCCCTATCTCGTAGTTTCTATATCAAGCGGTTAACGGGTGAAAATCATTACCGAAAAGTGTTAAAAATTGTTTTTCTTTCGAAAGCAAATAGGATGCGTTCCTGATGAAATTTTGAGTTGCTAGACCTTCATTAGGGTGGTATTACTATAAACTGGGTTCGTTTTGGCATTCAAAGTTTTTGGAGCTGTTTTAAAAACCAGTTTCAACAATTACTGCGTGTTCCAAAAGAAACCTAGTCTTTTTCCAATTTAACGTGAAAAAACCCCAATTGAACGATATTTTAAACAAAATATGAACTTCAAAATGCTTCATAATGTGTTATTGTATCACATTTACTTATTTTAATCCCTAAATAGCGAAGCACTGTCTCGTAGTTTCTATATCAAGTAGTTAACGGGTGAAAATCATTACCAAAAAGTTTAAAAATTGTTTTCTTACGAAAGCAAATACGATGCGTTCTTGATGAAATTTGAGTTGCTAGACCTTCATTAGGGTGGTTTTACTATAAATTGGTTTATTGTTGTCTTTAAAAGTTTTTTGAGCTCTTTGCAAACCCAGCTTCAACAATTAATACGTGGCCCAAAACAAAATTGAGTCTTTTTGCCATTTTACGCGAAAAAACCGTAATTGAACGATATTTTAAGCAAAACATGAACTTAAAAATGCTTCATAATGTGTAAATGTATAACATTTACTTATTTTTATCCCTAAATAGCGATGCACTATCTCGTAGTTTCTATAGCAAGTTGTTAACGGGTGAAAATCATTACTGAAAAGTGTTAAAAATTGGTTTTCTTACGAAAGCAAATACGATGCGTTCTTCATAAAATTTGAGTGGCTAGACCTTTAGTAGGGTGGTATTACTATGAACTGTGTTCGTTTTGGCATTAAAAGTTTTTGGAGCTGTTTTAAAAACCAGTTTCAACAATCAATGCGTGGTAAAAAAAATAAGTCTTTTTTCCAATTTAACGTGAAAAAACCCTAATTGAACGATATTTTAAAAAAAATTTGAACTTAAAAATGCTTCATAATGGGTAATTGTATCACATTTACTTATTTTATTCCCTAAATAGAAAAGACCTATCTCGTAGTTTCTATATCAAGCGGTTAACGGGTGAAAATCATTACCGAAAAGTGTTAAAAATTGGTTTTCTTTCGAAAGCAAATACCATGCGTTCCTGATGAAATTTTGAGTTGCTAGACCTTCATTAGGGTGGTATTACTATAAACTAGGTTCGTTTTGGCATTCAAAGTTTTTGGAGCTATTTTAAAAACCAGTTTCAACAATTACTGCGTGTTCCAAAAGAAACCTAGTCTTTTTCCAATTTAACGTAAAAAACCCCAATTGAACAATATTTTAAACAAAATATGAACTTCAAAATGCTTCATAATGTCTTATTGTATCACATTTACTTATTTTAATCCCTAAATAGCGAAGCACTGTCTCGTAGTTTCTATATCAAGCAGTTAACGGGTGAAAATCATTACCAAAAAGTTTAAAAATTGTTTTCTTACGAAAGCAAATACGATGCGTTCTTGATGAAATTTGAGTTGCTAGACCTTCATTAGGGTGGTTTTACTATAAATTGGGTTATTGTTGTCTTTAAAAGTTTTTTTAGCTCTTTCCAAACCCAGTTTCAACAATTAATACGTGGCCCAAACAAAACTGAGTATTTTTCCCAGTTTACGCGAAAAAACCCTAATTGAACGATATTTTAGGAAAAACATGTACTTCAAAATGCTTCATAAAGTGTAAATGTATAACATTTACTTAATTTTATCCCTAAATAGCGAAGCACTATCTCGTAGTTTCTATATCATGTTGTTAACGGGTGAAAATCATTACCGAAAAGTGTTAAAAGGTTGTTTTCTTTCGAAAGCAAATACCATGCGTTCCTGATGAAATTTTGAGTTGCTAGACCTTCATTAGGGTGGTATTACTATAAACTGGGTTCGTTTTGGCAGTCAAAGTTTTTGGAGCTGTTTTAAAAACCAGTTTCAACAATTACTGCGTGTTCCAAAAGAAACCTAGTCTTTTTCCAATTTAACGTGAAAAAACCCTAATTGAACGATATTTTAAACAAAATAGGAACTTCAAAATGCTTCATAATGTGTAATTGTATCACATTTACTTATTTTATAACCTAAATAGAAAAGCCCTATCTCGTAGTTTCTATATCAAGCGGTTAACAGGTGAAAATCATTACCGAAAAGTGTTAAAAATTGTTTTTCTTTCGAAAGCAAATAGGATGCGTTCCTGACGAAATTTTGAGTTGCTAGACCTTCATTAGGGTGGTATTACTATAAACTGGGTTCGTTTTGGCATTCAAAGTTTTTGGAGCTGTTTTAAAAACCAGTTTCAACAATTACTGCGTGTTCCAAAAGAAACCTAGTCTTTTTCCAATTTAACGTGAAAAAACCCCAATTGAACGATATTTTAAACAAAATATGAACTTCAAAATGCTTCATAATGTGTTATTGTATCACATTTACTTATTTTAATCCCTAAATAGCGAAGCACTGTCTCGTAGTTTCTATATCAAGCAGTTAACGGGTGAAAATCATTACCAAAAAGTTTAAAAATTGTTTTCTTACGAAAGCAAATACGATGCGTTCTTGATGAAATTTGAGTTGCTAGACCTTCATTAGGGTGGTTTTACTATAAATTGGGTTATTGTTGTCTTTAAAAGTTTTTTTTAGCTCTTTCCAAACCCAGTTTCAACAATTAATACGTGGCCCAAACAAAACTGAGTATTTTTCCCTGTTTACGCGAAAAAACCCTAATTGAACGATATTTTAGGAAAAACATGTACTTCAAAATGCTTCATAATGTGTAAATGTATAACAGTTACTTAATTTTATCCCTAAATAGCGAAGCACTATCTCGTAGTTTCTATATCATGTTGTAAACGGGTGAAAATCATTACCGAAAAGTGTTAAAAGTTGGTTTTCTTTCGAAAGCAAATACCATGCGTTCCTGATGAAATTTTGAGTTGCTAGACCTTCATTAAAGTGGTATTACTATAAACTGGGTTCATTTTGGCATTCAATGTTTTTGGAGCTATTTTAAAAATAAGTTTCAACAATTACTGCGTGTTCCAAAAGAAACCTAGTCTTTTTCCAATTTAACGTGAAAAAACCCTAATTGAACGATATTTTAAACAAAATATGAACTTTAAAATGCTTCATAATGGGTAATTGTATCACATTTACTTTTTTTATTACCTAAATAGAAAAGCCCTATCTCGTAGTTTCTATATCAAGCGGTTAACGGGTGAAAATCATTACCGAAAAGTGTTAAAAATTGTTTTTCTTTCGAAAGCAAATAGGATGCGTTCCTGACGAAATTTTGAGTTGCTTGACCTTCATTAGGGTGGTATTACTATAAACTGGGTTCCTTTTGGCATTCAATGTTTTTAGAGCTGTTTTAAAAACCAGTTTCAACAATTACTGCGTGTTCCAAAAGAAACCTAGTCTTTTTCCAATTTAACGTGAAAAAACCCTAATTGAACGATATTTTAAACAAAATATGAAGTTCAAAATGCTTCATAATGGGTAATTGTATCACATTTACTTATTTTATAACCTAAATAGAAAAGCCCTATCTCGTAGTTTCTATATCAAGCGGTTAACAGGTGAAAATCATTACCGAAAAGTGTTAAAAATTGTTTTTCTTTCGAAAGCAAATAGGATGCGTTCCTGACGAAATTTTGAGTTGCTAGACCTTCATTAGGGTGGTATTACTATAAACTGGGTTCGTTTTGGCATTCAAAGTTTTTGGAGCTGTTTTAAAAACCAGTTTCAACAATTACTGCGTGTTCCAAAAGAAACCTAGTCTTTTTCCAATTTAACGTGAAAAAACCCCAATTGAACGATATTTTAAACAAAATATGAAGTTCAAAATGCTTCATAATGTGTTATTGTATCACATTTACTTATTTTAATCCCTAAATAGCGAAGCACTGTCTCGTAGTTTCTATATCAAGCAGTTAACGGGTGAAAATCATTACCAAAAAGTTTAAAAATTGTTTTCTTACGAAAGCAAATACGATGCGTTCTTGATGAAATTTGAGTTGCTAGACCTTCATTAGGGTGGTTTTACTATAAATTGGGTTATTGTTGTCTTTAAAAGTTTTTTTAGCTCTTTCCAAACCCAGTTTCAACAATTAATACGTGGCCCAAACAAAACTGAGTATTTTTCCCTGTTTACGCGAAAAAACCCTAATTGAACGATATTTTAGGAAAAACATGTACTTCAAAATGCTTCATAATGTGTAAATGTATAACAGTTACTTAATTTTATCCCTAAATAGCGAAGCACTATCTCGTAGTTTCTATATCATGTTGTAAACGGGTGAAAATCATTACCGAAAAGTGTTAAAAGTTGGTTTTCTTTCGAAAGCAAATACCATGCGTTCCTGATGAAATTTTGAGTTGCTAGACCTTCATTAGGGTGGTATTACTATAAACTGGGTTCATTTTGGCATTCAATGTTTTTGGAGCTATTTTAAAAATAAGTTTCAACAATTACTGCGTGTTCCAAAAGAAACCTAGTCTTTTTCCAATTTAACGTGAAAAAACCCTAATTGAACGATATTTTAAACAAAATATGAACTTTAAAATGCTTCATAATGTGTAATTGTATCACATTTACTTATTTTATACCCTAAATAGAAAAGCCCTATCTCGTAGTTTCTATATCAAGCGGTTAACGGGTGAAAATCATTACCGAAAAGTGTTAAAAATTGTTTTTCTTTCGAAAGCAAATAGGATGCGTTCCTGACGAAATTTTGAGTTGCTAGACCTTCATTAGGGTGGTATTACTATAAACTGGGTTCGTTTTGGCATTCAAAGTTTTTGGAGCTGTTTTAAAAACCAGTTTCAACAATTACTGCGTGTTCCAAAAGAAACCTAGTCTTTTTCCAATTTAACGTGAAAAAACCCCAATTGAACGATATTTTAAACAAAATATGAACTTCAAAATGCTTCATAATGTGTTATTGTATCACATTTACTTATTTTAATCCCTAAATAGCGAAGCACTGTCTCGTAGTTTCTATATCAAGTAGTTAACGGGTGAAAATCATTACCAAAAAGTTTAAAAATTGTTTTCTTACGAAAGCAAATACGATGCGTTCTTGATGAAATTTGAGTTGCTAGACCTTCATTAGGGTGGTTTTACTATAAATTGGTTTATTGTTGTCTTTAAAAGTTTTTTGAGCTCTTTGCAAACCCAGCTTCAACAATTAATACGTGGCCCAAAACAAAATTGAGTCTTTTTCCCATTTTACGCGAAAAAACCCTAATTGAACGATATTTTAAGCAAAACATGAACTTCAAAATGCTTCATAATGTGTAAATGTATAACATTTACTTATTTTTATCCCTAAATAGCGATGCACTATCTCGTAGTTTCTATAGCAAGTTGTTAACGGGTGAAAATCATTACTGAAAAGTGTTAAAAATTGGTTTTCTTACGAAAGCAAATACGATGCGTTCTTCATAAAATTTGAGTGGCTAGACCTTTAGTAGGGTGGTATTACTATGAACTGTGTTCGTTTTGGCATTAAAAGTTTTTGGAGCTGTTTTAAAAACCAGTTTCAACAATCAATGCGTGGTAAAAAAAATAAGTCTTTTTTCCAATTTAACGAGAAAAAACCCTAATTGAACGATATTTTAAAAAAAATTTGAACTTAAAAATGCTTCATAATGGGTAATTGTATCACATTTACTTATTTTATTCCCTAAATAGAAAAGCCCTATCTCGTAGTTTCTATATCAAGCGGTTAACGGGTGAAAATCATTACCGAAAAGTGTTAAAAATTGGTTTTCTTTCGAAAGCAAATACCATGCGTTCCTGATGAAATTTTGAGTTGCTAAACCTTCATTAGGGTGGTATTACTATAAACTAGGTTCGTTTTGGCATTCAAAGTTTTTGGAGCTATTTTAAAAACCAGTTTCAACAATTACTGCGTGTTCCAAAAGAAACCTAGTCTTTTTCTAATTTAACGTAAAAAACCCTAATTGAACAATATTTTAAACAAAATATGAACTTCAAAATGCTTCATAATGTGTTATTGTATCACATTTACTTATTTTAATCCCTAAATAGCGAAGCACTGTCTCGTAGTTTCTATATCAAGCAGTTAACGGGTGAAAATCATTACCAAAAATTTAAAAATTGTTTTCTTACGAAAGCAAATACGATGCGTTCTTGATGAAATTTGAGTTGCTAGACCTTCATTAGGGTGGTTTTACTATAAATTGGGTTATTGTTGTCTTTAAAAGTTTTTTTAGCTCTTTCCAAACCCAGTTTCAACAATTAATACGTGGCCCAAACAAAACTGAGTATTTTTCCCAGTTTACGCGAAAAAACCCTAATTGAACGATATTTTAGGAAAAACATGTACTTCAAAATGCTTCATAAAGTGTAAATGTATAACATTTACTTAATTTTATCCCTAAATAGCGAAGCACTATCTCGTAGTTTCTATATCATGTTGTTAACGGGTGAAAATCATTACCGAAAAGTGTTAAAAGTTGGTTTTCTTTCGAAAGCAAATACCATGCGTTCCTGATGAAATTTTGAGTTGCTAGACCTTCATTAGGGTGGTATTACTATAAACTGGGTTCGTTTTGGCATTCAATGTTTTTGGAGCTGTTTTAAAAACCAGTTTCAACAATTACTGCGTGTTCCAAAAGAAACCTAGTCTTTTTCCAATTTAACGTGAAAAAACCCTAATTGAACGATATTTTAAACAAAATATGAAGTTCAAAATGCTTCATAATGGGTAATTGTATCACATTTACTTATTTTATAACCTAAATAGAAAAGCCCTATCTCGTAGTTTCTATATCAAGCGGTTAACAGGTGAAAATCATTACCGAAAAGTGTTAAAAATTGTTTTTCTTTCGAAAGCAAATAGGATGCGTTCCTGATGAAATTTTGAGTTGCTAGACCTTCATTAGGGTGGTATTACTATAAACTGGGTTTGTTTTGGCATTCAAAGTTTTTGGAGCTGTTTTAAAAACCAGTTTCAACAATTACTGCGTGTTCCAAAAGAAACCTAGTCTTTTTCCAATTTAACGTGAAAAAACCCCAATTGAACGATATTTTAAACAAAATATGAAGTTCAAAATGCTTCATAATGTGTTATTGTATCACATTTACTTATTTTAATCCCTAAATAGCGAAGCACTGTCTCGTAGTTTCTATATCAAGCAGTTAACGGGTGAAAATCATTACCAAAAAGTTTAAAAATTGTTTTCTTACGAAAGCAAATACGATGCGTTCTTGATGAAATTTGAGTTGCTAGACGTTCATTAGGGTGGTTTTACTATAAATTGGGTTATTGTTGTCTTTAAAAGTTTTTTGAGCTCTTTCCAAACCCAGCTTCAACAATTAATACGTGGCTCAAAAAAAATTGAGTGTTTTTCCCATTTTACGCGAAAAAACCCTAATTGAACGATATTTTAAGCAAAACATGAACTTCAAAATGCTTCATAATGTGTAAATGTATAACATTTACTTATTTTTATCCCTAAATAGCGAAGCACTATCTCGTAGTTTCTATATCAAGTTGTTAACAGGTGAAAATCATTACTGACAAGTGTTAAAAATTTGTTTTCTTACGAAAGCAAATGCGATGCGTTCTTGATGAAATTTGAGTGGCTAGACCTTTAGTAGGGTGGTATTACTATAAACTGGGTTTGTTTTGGCATTAAAAGTTTTTGGAGCTGTTTTAAAAACCAGTTTGAACAATCAATGCGTGGTAAAAAAAAAGAGTCTTTTTTCCAATTTAACGTGAAAAAACACTAATTGAACGATATTTTAAAGAAAATATGAAATTCAAAATGCTTCATAATGGGTAATTGTATCACATTTACTTATTTTATTCCCTAAATAAAAAAGCCCTATCTCGTAGTTTCTATATCAAGCGGTTAACGGGTGAAAATCATTACCGAAAAGTGTTAAAAATTGGTTTTCTTTCGAAAGCAAATAGGATGCGTTCCTGATGAAATTTTGAATTGCTAGACCTTCATTAGGGTGGTATTACTATAAACTGGGTTGGTTTTGGCATTCAATGTTTTTGGAGCTATTTTAAAAACCAGTTTCAACAATTACTGCGTGTTCCAAAAGAAACCTAGTCTTTTTCCAATTTAACGTTTAAAAACCCCAATTGAACGATATTTTAAACAAAATATGAACTTCAAAATGCTTCATAATGTGTTATTGTATCACATTTACTTATTTTAATCCCTAAATAGCGAAGCACTGTCTCGTAGTTTCTATATCAAGCAGTTAACGGGTGAAAATCATTACCAAAAAGTTTAAAAATTGTTTTCTTACAAAAGCAAATACGATGCGTTCTTGATGAAATTTGAGTTGCTAGACCTTCATTTGGGTGGTTTTACTATAAATTGGGTTATTGTTGTCTTTAAAAGTTTTTTGAGCTCTTTCCAAACCCAGTTTCAACAATTAATACGTGGCAAAAAAAAAACTGAGTCTTTTTCCCATTTTACGCGAAAAAACCCTAATTGAATGATATTTTAAGCAAAACATGAACTTCAAAATGCTTCATAACGTGTAAATGTATAACATTTACTTATTTTTATCCCTAAATAGCTAAGCACTATCTTGTAGTTTCTATATCAAGTTGTTAACGGGTGAAAATCATTACTGAAAAGTGTTAAAAATTGCTTTTCTTACGAAAGCAAATACGATGCGTTCTTGATGAAATTTGAGTGGCTAGACCTTTAGTAGGGTGGTATTACTATAAACTTGGTTCGTTTTGGCATTAAAAGTTTTTGGAGCTGTTTTAAAAACCAGTTTCAACAATCAATGCGTGGTAAAAAAAAAGAGTCTTTTTTCCAATTTAACGTGAAAAAACACTAATTGAACGATATTTTAAACAAAATATGAACTTCAAAATGCTTCATAATTTGTAATTGTATCACATTTACTTATTTTATTCCCTGTATAGAAAAGCCCTATCTCGTAGTTTCTATATCAAGCGGTTAACAGATGAAAATCATTACCGAAAAGTGTTAAATATTTGTTTTCTTTCGAAAGCAAATACGATGCGTTCCTGATGAAATTTCGAGTTGCTAGACCTTCATTAGGGTGGTATTACTATAAACTGGGTTCGTTTTGGCATTCAAAGTTTTTCGAGCTGTTTTAAAAACCAGTTTCAACAATTACTGCGTGTTCCAAAAGAAACCTAGTCTTTTTCCAATTTAACGTGAAAAAACCCCAATTGAACGATGTTTTAAACAAAATATGAACTTCAAAATGCTTCATAATATGTTATTGTATCACATTTACTTATTTTAATCCCTAAATAGCGAAGCACTGTCTCGTAGTTTCTATATCAAGCAGTTAACGGGTGAAAATCATTACCAAAAAGTTTAAAAATTGTTTTCTTACGAAAGCAAATACGATGCGTTCTTGATGAAATTTGAGTTGCTAGACCTTAATTAGGGTGGTTTTACTATAAATTGGTTTATTGTTGTCTTTAAAAGTTTTTTGAGCTCTTTCCAAACCCAGTTTCAACAATTAATACGTGGTCCAAAAAAAACTGAGTCTTTTTCCCATTTTACGCGAAAAAACCCTAATTGAACGATATTTAAAACAAAACATGAACTTCAAAATGCTTCATAATGTGTAAATGTATAACATTTACTTATTTTTATCCCTAAGTAGCAAAGCACTATCTCGTTGTTTCTATATCAAGTTGTTAACGGGTGAAAATCATTACTGAAAAGTGTTAAAAATTGGTTTTCTTACGAAAGCAAATACGATGCGTTCTTGATGAAATTTTAGTGGCTAGACCTTTAGTAGGGTGGTATAAATATAAACTGGGTTCGTTTTGGCATTAAAAGTTTTTGGAGCTGTTTTAAAACCAGTTTCAACAATTACTGCGTGTTCCAAAAGAAATCTAGTCTTTTTCCAATTTAACGTGAAAAAACCCTAATTGAACGATATTTTAAACAAAATATGAACTTCAAAATGCTTCATAATGGGTAATTGTATCACATTTACTTATTTTATAACCTAAATAGAAAAGCCCTATCTCGTAGTTTCTATATCAAGCGGTTAACGGGTGAAAATCATTACCGAAAAGTGTTAAAAATTGTTTTTCTTTCGAAAGCAAATAGGATGCGTTCCTGACGAAATTTTGAGTTTCTAGACCTTCATTAGGGTGGTATTACTATAAACTGGGTTGGTTTTGGCATTCAAAGTTTTTGGAGCTGTTTTAAAAACCAGTTTCAACAATTACTGCGTGTTCCAAAAGAAACCTAGTGTTTTTCCAATTTAACGTGAAAAAACCCCAATTGAACGATATTTTAAACAAAATATGAACTTCAAAATGCTTCATAATGTGTTATTGTATCACATTTACTTATTTTAATCCCTAAATAGCGAAGTACTGTCTCGTAGTTTCTATATCAAGCTGTTAACGGGTGAAAATCATTACCAAAAAGTTTAAAAATTGTTTTCTTACGAAAGCAAATACGATGCGTTCTTGATGAAATTTGAGTTGCTAGACCTTCATTAGGGTGGTTTTACTATAAATTGGGTTATTGTTGTCTTTAAAAGTTTTTTGAGCTCTTTCCAAACCCAGCTTCAACAATTAATACGTGGCCCAAAAAAAACTGAGTCTTTTTCCCATTTTACGCGAAAAAAC
The DNA here is from genome assembly GCA_954871525.1 of Parietaria judaica. Lineage (NCBI taxonomy): Eukaryota > Viridiplantae > Streptophyta > Magnoliopsida > Rosales > Urticaceae > Parietaria > Parietaria judaica. The sequence continues at coordinate 62,402,917 of OX940860.1, forward strand.
CCTAATTGAACGATATTTTAAGCAAAACATGAACTTCAAAATGCTTCATAATGTGTAAATGTATAACATTTACTTATTTTTATCCCTAAATAGCAAAGCACTATCTCGTAGTTTCTATATCAAGTTGTTAACAGGTGAAAATCATTACTGAAAAGTGTTAAAAATTGGTTTTCTTACGAAAGCAAATGCGATGCGTTCTTGATGAAATTTGAGTGACTAGACCTTTAGTAGGGTGGTATTACTATAAACAGGGTTCGTTTTAGCATTAAAAGTTTTTGGAACTGTTTTAAAAACCAGTTTCAACAATTACTGCGTGTTCTAAAAGAAACATAGTCTTTTTCCAATTTAACGTTTAAAAACCCCAATTGAACGATATTTTAAAGAAAATATGAAATTCAAAATGCTTCATAATGGGTAATTGTATCACATTTACTTATTTTATTCCCTAAATAAAAAAGCCCTATCTCGTAGTTTCTATATCAAGCGGTTAACGGGTGAAAATCATTACCGAAAAGTGTTAAAAATTGGTTTTCTTTCGAAAGCAAATAGGATGCGTTCCTGATGAAATTTTGAGTTGCTAGACCTTCATTAGGGTGGTATTACTATAAACTGGGTTCGTTTTGGCATTCAATGTTTTTGGAGCTGTTTTAAAAACCAATTTCAACAATTACTGCGTGTTCTAAAAGAAACATAGTCTTTTTCCAATTTAACGTTTAAAAACCCCAATTGAACGATATTTTAAACAAAATATGAACTTCAAAATGCTTCATAATGTGTTATTGTCTCACATTTACTTATTTTAATCCCTAAATAGCGAAGCACTATCTCGTAGTTTCTATATCAAGCAGTTAACGGGTGAAAATCATTACCAAAAAGATTAAAAATTATTTTCTTACGAAAGCAAATACGATGCGTTCTTGATGAAATTTGAGTTTCTAGACCTTCATTAGGGTGGTTTTACTATAAATTGGGTTATTGTTGTCTTTAAAAGTTTTTTGAGCTCTTTCCAAACCCAGTTTCAACAATTAATACGTGGCCCAAAAAAACTGAGTCTTTTTCCCATTTTACGCGAAAAAACCCTAATTGAACGATATTTTAAGCAAAACATGAACTTCAAAATGCTTCATAATGTGTAAATGTATAATATTTACTTTTTTTTATCCCTAAATAGCGAAGCACTATGTCGTAGTTTCTATATCAAGTTGTTAACGGGTGAAAATCATTACTGAAAAGTGTTAAAAATTGGTTTTCTTACGAAAGCAAATACGATGCGTTCTTGATTAAATTTGAGTGGCTAGACCTTTAGTAGGGTGGTATTACTATAAACTGGGTTCGTTTTGGCATTAAAAGTTTTTGGAACTGTTTTAAAAACCAGTTTCAACAATCAATGCGTGGTAAAAAAAAAGAGTATTTTTTCCAATTTAACGTGAAAAAACCCTAATTGAACGATATTTTAAACAATATATGAACTTCAAAATGCTTCATAATGTGTAATTGTATCACATTTACTTATTTTATTCCCTATATAGAAAAGCCCTATCTCGTAGTTTCTATATCAAGCGGTTAACGGGTGAAAATCATTACCGAAAAGTGTTAAATATTTGTTTTCTTTCGAAAGCAAATACGATGCGTTCCTGATGAAATTTTGAGTTGCTAGACCTTCATTAGGGTGGTATTACTATAAACTGGGTTCGTTTTGGCATTCAAAGTTTTTGGAGCTGTTTTAAAAGAAACCTAGTCTTTTTCCAATTTAACGTTTAAAAACCCCAATTGAACGATATTTTAAACAAAATATGAACTTCAAAATGCTTCATAATGTGTTATTGTATCACATTTACTTATTTTAATCCCTAAATAGCGAAGCACTGTCTCGTAGTTTCTATATCAAGCAGTTAACGGGTGAAAATCATTACCAAAAAGTTTAAAAATTGTTTTCTTACGAAAGCAAATACGATGCGTTCTTGATGAAATTTGAGTTGCTAGACCTTCATTAGGGTGGTTTTACTATAAATTGGGTTATTGTTGTCTTTAAAAGTTTTTGAGCTCTTTCCAAACCCAGTTTCAACAATTAATACGTGCTCCAAAAAAAACTGAGTATTTTTCCCATTTTACGCGAAAAAACCCTAATTGAACGATATTTTAAGCAAAACATGAACTTCAAAATGCTTCATAACGTGTAAATGTATAACATTTACTTATTTTTATCAATAAATAGCTAAGCACTATCTCGTAGTTTCTATATCAAGTTGTTAACGGGTCAAAATCATTACTGAAAAGTGTTAAAAATTGCTTTTCTTACGAAAGCAAATACGATGCGTTCTTGATGAAATTTGAGTGGCTAGACCTTTAGTAGGGTGGTATTACTATAAACTTGGTTCGTTTTGGCATTAAAAGTTTTTGGAGCTGTTTTTAAAAACCAGTTTCAACAATCAATGCGTGGTAAAAAAAAGAGTCTTTTTTCCAATTTAACGTGAAAAAACACTAATTGAACGATATTTTAAACAAAATATGAACTTCAAAATGCTTCATAATGTGTTATTGTATCATATTTACTTATTTTAATCCCTAAATAGCGATGCACTGTCTCGTAGTTTCTATATCAAGCAGTTAACGGGTGAAAATCATTACCAAAAAGTTTAAAAATTGTTTTCTTACGAAAGCAAATACGTTGCGTTCTTGATGAAATTTGAGTTGCTAGACCTTCATTAGGGTGGTTTTACTATAAATTGGTTTATTGTTGTCTTTAAAAGTTTTTGAGCTCTTTCCAAACCCAGCTTCAACAATTAAAACGTGGCCCAAAAAAAACTGAGTCTTTTTCCCATTTTACGCGAAAAAACCATAATTGAACGATATTTAAAACAAAACATGAACTTCAAAATGCTTCATAATGTGTATATGTATAACATTTACTTATTTTTATCCCTAAGTAGCGAAGCACTATCTTGTTGTTTCTATGTCAAGTTCTTAACGGGTGAAAATCATTACTGAAAAGTGTTAAAAATTAGTTTTCTTACGAAAGCAAATACGATGCGTTCTTGATGAAATTTTAGTGGCAAGACCTTTAGTAGGGTGGTATAAATATAAACTGGGTTCGTTTTGGCATTAAAAATTTTTGGAGCTGTTTTAAAAACCAGTTTCAACAATCAATGCGTGGTAAAAAAAAAGAGTCTTTTTTCCAATTTAACGTGAAAAAACCCTAATTGAACGATATTTTAAGCAAAATATGAACTTAAAAATTCTTCATAATGGGTAATTGTATCATATTTACTTATTTTATTCCCTAAATAGAAAAGCCCTATCTCGTAGTTTCTATATCAAGCGGTTAACGGGTGAAAATTATTACCGAAAAGTGTTAAAAATTGGTTTTCTTTCGAAAGCAAATACGATGCGTTCCTGATGAAATTTTGAGTTGCTAGACCTTCATTAGGGTGGTATTACTATAAACTGGGTTTGTTTTGGCATTCAAAGTTTTTGGAGCTTTTTTAAAAACCAGTTTCAACAATTACTGCGTGTTCCAAAAGAAACTTAGTCTTTTTCCAATTCAACGTGAAAAAACCCCAATTGAACGATATTTTAAACAAAATATGAACTTCAAAATGCTTCATAATGTGTTATTGTATCACATTTACTTATTTTCATCCCTAAATAGCGAAGCACTGTCTCGTAGTTTCCATATCAAGCAGTTAACGGGTGAAAATCATTACCAAAAATTTTAAAAATTGTTTTCTTACGAAAGCAAATACGATGCGTTCTTGATGAAATTTGAGTTGCTAGAACTTCATTAGGGTGGTTTTACTATAAATTGGGTTATTGTTGTCTTTAAAAGTTTTTTGAGCTCTTTCCAAACCCAGTTTCAATAATTAATACGTGGCCCAAAAAAAACTGAGTCTTTTTCCCATTTTACGCGAAAAAACCCTAATTGAACGATATTTTAAACAAAACATGAACTTAAAAATGCTTCATAATGAGTAAATGTATATTATTTACTTATTTTTATTACTAAATACCGAAGCACTATCTCGTAGTTTCTATATCAAGTTGTTAACGGGTGAAAATCATTACTGAAAAGTGTTAAAAATTGGTTTTCTTACGAAAGCAAATACGATGCGTTCTTGATGAAATTTGAGTGGCTAGACCTTTAGTAGGGAGGTATTACTATGAACTGGATTCGTTTTGGCATTAAAAGTTTTTGGAGCTGTTTTAAAAACCAGTTTCAACAATCAATGCGTGGTAAACAAAAATGAGTCTTTTTTCCAATTTAACGTGAAAAAAAACCCTAATTGAACGATATTTTAAACAAAATATGAACTTCAAAATGCTTCATAATGGGTAATTGTATCACATTTACTTATTTTATTCCTTAAATAGAAAAGCCCTATCTCGTAGTTTCTATATCAAGCGGTTAACGGGTGAAAATCATTACCGAAAAGTGTTAAATATTTGTTTTCTTTCGAAAGCAAATACGATGCGTTCCTGATGAAATTTGAGTTGCTAGACCTTCATTAGGGTGGTATTACTATAAACTGGGTTCGTTTTGGCATTCAAAGTTTTTGGAGCTGTTTTAAAAACCAGTTTCAACAATTACTGCATGTTCCAAAAGAAACCTAGTCTTTTTCCAATTTAACGTTTAAAAACCCCAATTGAACGATATTTTAAACAAAATATGAACTTCAAAATGCTTCATAATGTGTTATTGTATCACATTTACTTATTTTAATCCCTAAATAGCGAAGCACTGTCTTGTAGTTTCTATATCAAGCAGTTAACGGGTGAAAATCATTACCAAAAAGTTTAAAAATTGTTTCTTACGAAAGCAAATACGATGCGTTCTTGATGAAATTTGAGTTGCTAGACCTTCAATAGGGTGGTTTTACTATAAATTGGGTTATTGTTGTATTTAAAAGTTTTTTGAGCTCTTTCCAAACCCAGTTTCAACAATTAATACGTGCTCCAAAAAAAAACTGAGTCTTTTTCCCATTTTACGCGAAAAAACCCTAATTGAACGATATTTTAAGCAAAACATGAACTTCAAAATGCTTCATAACGTGTAAATGTATAACATTTACTTATTTTTATCACTAAATAGCTAAGCACTATCTCGTAGTTTCTATATCAAGTTGTTAACGGGTGAAAATCATTACTGAAAAGTGTTAAAAATTGCTTTTCTTACGAAAGCAAATACGATGCGTTCTTGATGAAATTTGAGTGGCTAGACCTTTAGTAGGGTGGTATTACTATAAACTTGGTTCGTTTTGGCATTAAAAGTTTTTGGAGCTGTTTTAAAAACCAGTTTCAACAATCAATGCGTGGTAAAAAAAAAAGAGTCTTTTTTCCAATTTAACGTGAAAAAACACTAATTGAACGATATTTTAAACAAAATATGAACTTCAAAATGCTTCATAATTTGTAATTGTATCACATTTACTTATTTTATTCCCTATATAGAAAAAAGCCCTATCTCGTAGTTTCTATATCAAGCGGTTAAAAGGTGAAAATCATTACCGAAAATGTTAAATATTTGTTTTCTTTCGAAATCAAATACGATGCGTTCCTGATTAAATTTCGAGTTGCTAGACCTTCATTAGGGTGGTATTACTATAAATTGGGTTCGTTTTGGCATTCAAAGTTTTTGGAGCTGTTTTAAAAACCAGTTTCAACAATTACTGCGTGTTCCAAAAGAAACCTAGTCTTTTTCCAATTTAACGTTAAAAAACCCCAATTGAACGATATTTTAAACAAAATATGAACTTCAAAATGCTTCATAATGTGTTATTGTATCACATTTACTTATTTTAATCCCTAAATAGCGAAGCACAGTCTCGTAGTTTCTATATCAAGCAGTTAACGGGTGAAAATCATTACCAAAAAGTTTAAAAATTGTTGTCTTACGAAAGCAAATACGACGCGTTCTTGATGAAATTTGAGTTGCTAGATCTTCATTAGGGTGGTTTTACTATAAATTGGTTTATTGTTGTCTTTAAAAGTTTTTTGAGCTCTTTCCAAACCCAGCTTCAACAATTAATACGTGGCCCAAAAAAAACTAAGTCTTTTTCCCATTTTACGCGAAAAAACCCTAATTAAACGATATTTAAAATAAAACATGAACTTCAAAATGCTTCATAATGTGAAAATGTATAATATTTACTTATTTTTATCCCTAAATAGCAAAGCACTATCTCGTTGTTTCTATGTCAAGTTGTTAACGGGTGAAAATCATTACTGAAAAGTGTTAAAAATTGGTTTTCTTACGAAAGCAAATACGATGCGTTCGTGATGAAATTTGAGTGGCTAGACCTTTAGTAGGGTGGTATAAATATAAACTGGGTTCGTTTCGGCATTAAAAGTCTTTGGAGCTGTTTTAAAAACTAGTTTCAACAATCAATGCGTGGAAAAAAAAAAGAGTCTTTTTTCCAATTTAACGTGAAAAAACCCTAATTGAACGATATTTTAAGCAAAATATGAACTTCAAAATGCTTCATAATGGGTAATTGTATCATATTTACTTATTTTATTCCCTAAATAGAAAAGCCCTATCTCGTAGTTTCTATATCAAGCGGTTAACGGGTGAAAATCCTTACCGAAAAGTGTTAAAAATTGGTTTTCTTTGGAAAGCAAATACGATGCGTTCCTGATGAAATTTTGAGTTGCTAGACCTTCATTAGGGTGGTATTACTATAAACTGGGTTCGATTTGGCATTCAAAGTTTTTGGGGCTGTTTTAAAAACCAGTTTCAACAATTACTTCGTGTTCCAAAAGAAACCTAGTCTTTTTCCAATTTAACGTGAAAAAACCCCAATTGAACGATATTTTAAACAAAATATGAACTTCAAAATGCTTCATAATATATTATTGTATCACATTTACTTTTTTTAATCCCTAAATAGCGAAGCACTGTCTCGTAGTTTCTATATCAAGCAGTTAACGGGTGAAAATCATTACTAAAAAGTTTAAAAATTGTTTTCTTACGAAAGCAAATACGATGCGTTCTTGATGAAATTTGAGTTGCTAGACCTTCATTAGGGTGGTTTTACTATAAATTGGGTTATTGTTGTCTTTAAAAGTTTTTTGAGCTCTTTCCAAACCCAGTTTCAACAATTAATACGTGGCCCAAAAAAAACCGAATCTTTTTCCCATTTTACGCGAAAAACCCCTAATTGAACGATATTTTAAACAAAACATGAACTTCAAAATGCTTAATAATGAGTAAATGTATATCATTTACTTATTTTTATTACTAAATACCGAAGCACTATCTCGTAGTTTCTATATCAAGTTGTTAACGGGTAAAAATCATTACTGAAAAGTGTTAAAAATTAGTTTTCTTACGGAAGCAAATACGATGCGTTCTTGATGAAATTTGAGTGGTTAGACCTTTAGTAGGGTGGTATTACTATAGACTGGATTAGTTTTGGCATTAAAAGTTTTTGGAGCTGTTTTAAAAACCAGTTTCAACAATCAATGCGTGGTAAACAAAAATGAGTCTTTTTTCCAATTTAACGTGAAAAAACCCTAATTGAACGATATTTTAAGCAAAATATGAACTTCAAAATGCTTCATAATGTGTAATTGTATCATATTTACTTATTTTATTCCCTAAATAGAAAAGCCCTATCTCGTAGTTTCTATATCAAGCGGTTAACGGGTGAAAATCATTACCGAAAAGTGTTAAAAATTGGTTTTCTTTCGAAAGAAAATACGATGCGTTCCTGGTGAAATTTTGAGTTGCTAGACCTTCATTAGGGTGGTATTACTATAAACTGGGTTCGTTTTGGCATTCAAAGTTTTTGGAGCTGTTTTAAAAACCAGTTTCAACAATTACTGCGTGTTCCAAAAGAAACCTAGTCTTTTTCCAATTTAACGTGAAAAAACCCCAATTGAACGATATTTTAAACAAAATATGAACTTCAAAATGCTTCATAATGTGTTATTGTATCACATTTACTTATTTTCATTCCTAAATAGCGAAGCACTGTCTCGTAGTTTCTACATCAAGCAGTTAACGGGTGAAAATCATTACCAAAAATTTTAAAAATTGTTTTCTTACGAAAGCAAATACGATGCGTTCTTGATGAAATTTGAGTTGCTAGACCTTCATTAGGGTGGTTTTACTATAAATTGGGTTATTGTTGTCTTTAAAAGTTTTTTGAGCTCTTTCCAAACCCAGTTTCAACAATTAATACGTGGCCCAAAAAAAACTGAGTCTTTTTCCCATTTTACGCGAAAAACCCTAATTGAACGATATTTTAAACAAAACATGAACTTCAAAATGCTTCATAATGAGTAAATGTATATCATTTACTTATTTTTATTAATAAATACCGAAGCACTATCTCGTAGTTTCTTTATCAAGTTGTTAACGGGTGAAAATCATTACTGAAAAGTGTTAAAAATTGGTTTTCTTACGAAAGCAAATACGATGCGTTCGTGATGAAATTTGAGTGGCTAGACCTTTAGTAGGGTGGTATAAATATAAACTGGGTTCGTTTTGGCATTAAAAGTCTTTGGAGCTGTTTTAAAAACTAGTTTCAACAATCAATGCGTGAAAAAAAAAAGAGTCTTTTTTCCAATTTAACGTGAAAAAACCCTAATTGAACGATATTTTAAGCAAAATATGAACTTCAAAATGCTTCATAATGGGTAATTGTATCATATTTACTTATTTTATTCCCTAAATAGAAAAGCCCTATCTCGTAGTTTCTATATCAAGCGGTTAACGGGTGAAAATCCTTACCGAAAAGTGTTAAAAAATTGTTTTCTTTGGAAAGCAAATACGATGCGTTCCTGATGAAATTTTGAGTTGCTAGACCTTCATTAGGGTGGTATTACTATAAACTGGGTTCGATTTGGCATTCAAAGTTTTTGGAGCTGTTTTAAAAACCAGTTTCAACAATTACTGCGTGTTCCAAAAGAAACCTAGTCTTTTTCCAATTTAACGTGAAAAAACCCCAATTGAACGATATTTTAAACAAAATATGAACTTCAAAATGCTTCATAATATATTATTGTATCACATTTACTTATTTTAATCCCTAAATAGCGAAGCACTGTCTCGTAGTTTCTATATCAAGCAGTTAACGGGTGAAAATCATTACTAAAAAGTTTAAAAATTGTTTTCTTACGAAAGCAAATACGATGCGTTCTTGATGAAATTTGAGTTGCTAGACCTTCATTAGGGTGGTTTTACTATAAATTGGGTTATTGTTGTCTTTAAAAGTTTTTTGAGCTCTTTCCAAACCCAGTTTCAACAATTAATACGTGGCCCAAAAAAAACCGAATCTTTTTCCCATTTTACGCGAAAAACCCCTAATTGAACGATATTTTAAACAAAACATGAACTTCAAAATGCTTAATAATGAGTAAATGTATATCATTTACTTATTTTTATTACTAAATACCGAAGCACTATCTCGTAGTTTCTATATCAAGTTGTTAACGGGTAAAAATCATTACTGAAAAGTGTTAAAAATTAGTTTTCTTACGGAAGCAAATACGATGCGTTCTTGATGAAATTTGAGTGGTTAGACCTTTAGTAGGGTGGTATTACTATAGACTGGATTAGTTTTGGCATTAAAAGTTTTTGGAGCTGTTTTAAAAACCAGTTTCAACAATCAATGCGTGGTAAACAAAAATGAGTCGTTTTTCCAATTTAACGTGAAAAAACCCTAATTGAACGATATTTTAAGCAAAATATGAACTTCAAAATGCTTCATAATGGGTAATTGTATCATATTTACTTATTTTATACCCTAAATAGAAAAGCCCTATCTCGTAGTTTCTATATCAAGCGGTTAACGGGTGAAAATCATTACCGAAAAGTGTTAAAAATTGGTTTTCTTTCGAAAGAAAATACGATGCGTTCCTGGTGAAATTTTGAGTTGCTAGACCTTCATTAGGGTGGTATTACTATAAACTGGGTTTGTTTTGGCATTCAAAGTTTTTGGAGCTGTTTTAAAAACCAGTTTCAACAATTACTGCGTGTTCCAAAAGAAACCTAGTCTTTTTCCAATTTAACGTGAAAAAACCCCAATTGAACGATATTTTAAACAAAATATGAACTTCAAAATGCTTCATAATGTGTTATTGTATCACATTTACTTATTTTCATTCCTAAATAGCGAAGCACTGTCTCGTAGTTTCTACATCAAGCAGTTAACGGGTGAAAATCATTACCAAAAATTTTAAAAATTGTTTTCTTACAAAAGCAAATACGATGCGTTCTTGATGAAATTTGAGTTGCTAGACCTTCATTAGGGTGGTTTTACTATAAATTGGGTTATTGTTGTCTTTAAAAGTTTTTTGAGCTCTTTCCAAACCCAGTTTCAACAATTAATACGTGGCCCAAAAAAAACTGAGTCTTTTTCCCATTTTACGCGAAAAACCCTAATTGAACGATATTTTAAACAAAACATGAACTTCAAAATGCTTCATAATGAGTAAATGTATATCATTTACTTATTTTTATTAATAAATACCGAAGCACTATCTCGTAGTTTCTTTATCAAGTTGTTAACGGGTGAAAATCATTACTGAAAAGTGTTAAAAATTGGTTTTCTTACGAAAGCAAATACGATGCGTTCGTGATGAAATTTGAGTGGCTAGACCTTTAGTAGGGTGGTATAAATATAAACTGGGTTCGTTTTGGCATTAAAAGTCTTTGGAGCTGTTTTAAAAACTAGTTTCAACAATCAATGCGTGGAAAAAAAAAGAGTCTTTTTTCCAATTTAACGTGAAAAAACCCTAATTGAACGATATTTTAAGCAAAATATGAACTTCAAAATGCTTCATAATGGGTAATTGTATCATATTTACTTATTTTATTCCCTAAATAGAAAAGCCCTATCTCGTAGTTTCTATATCAAGCGGTTAACGGGTGAAAATCCTTACCGAAAAGTGTTAAAAAATTGTTTTCTTTGGAAAGCAAATACGATGCGTTCCTGATGAAATTTTGAGTTGCTAGACCTTCATTAGGGTGGTATTACTATAAACTGGGTTCGATTTGGCATTCAAAGTTTTTGGAGCTGTTTTAAAAACCAGTTTCAACAATTACTGCGTGTTCCAAAAGAAACCTAGTCTTTTTCCAATTTAACGTGAAAAAACCCCAATTGAACGATATTTTAAACAAAATATGAACTTCAAAATGCTTCATAATATATTATTGTATCACATTTACTTATTTTAATCCCTAAATAGCGAAGCACTGTCTCGTAGTTTCTATATCAAGCAGTTAACGGGTGAAAATCATTACTAAAAAGTTTAAAAATTGTTTTCTTACGAAAGCAAATACGATGCGTTCTTGATGAAATTTGAGTTGCTAGACCTTCATTAGGGTGGTTTTACTATAAATTGGGTTATTGTTGTCTTTAAAAGTTTTTTGAGCTCTTTCCAAACCCAGTTTCAACAATTAATACGTGGCCCAAAAAAAACCGAATCTTTTTCCCATTTTACGCGAAAAACCCCTAATTGAACGATATTTTAAACAAAACATGAACTTCAAAATGCTTAATAATGAGTAAATGTATATCATTTACTTATTTTTATTACTAAATACCGAAGCACTATCTCGTAGTTTCTATATCAAGTTGTTAACGGGTAAAAATCATTACTGAAAAGTGTTAAAAATTAGTTTTCTTACGGAAGCAAATACGATGCGTTCTTGATGAAATTTGAGTGGTTAGACCTTTAGTAGGGTGGTATTACTATAGACTGGATTAGTTTTGGCATTAAAAGTTTTTGGAGCTGTTTTAAAAACCAGTTTCAACAATCAATGCGTGGTAAACAAAAATGAGTCGTTTTTCCAATTTAACGTGAAAAAACCCTAATTGAACGATATTTTAAGCAAAATATGAACTTCAAAATGCTTCATAATGTGTAATTGTATCATATTTACTTATTTTATACCCTAAATAGAAAAGCCCTATCTCGTAGTTTCTATATCAAGCGGTTAACGGGTGAAAATCATTACCGAAAAGTGTTAAAAATTGGTTTTCTTTCGAAAGAAAATACGATGCGTTCCTGGTGAAATTTTGAGTTGCTAGACCTTCATTAGGGTGGTATTACTATAAACTGGGTTTGTTTTGGCATTCAAAGTTTTTGGAGCTGTTTTAAAAACCAGTTTCAACAATTACTGCGTGTTCCAAAAGAAACCTAGTCTTTTTCCAATTTAACGTGAAAAAACCCCAATTGAACGATATTTTAAACAAAATATGAACTTCAAAATGCTTCATAATGTGTTATTGTATCACATTTACTTATTTTCATTCCTAAATAGCGAAGCACTGTCTCGTAGTTTCTACATCAAGCAGTTAACGGGTGAAAATCATTACCAAAAATTTTAAAAATTGTTTTCTTACAAAAGCAAATACGATGCGTTCTTGATGAAATTTGAGTTGCTAGACCTTCATTAGGGTGGTTTTACTATAAATTGGGTTATTGTTGTCTTTCAAAGTTTTTTGAGCTCTTTCCAAACCCAGTTTCAACAATTAATACGTGGCCCAAAAAAAACTGAGTCTTTTTCCCATTTTACGCGAAAAACCCTAATTGAACGATATTTTAAACAAAACATGAACTTCAAAATGCTTCATAATGAGTAAATGTATATCATTTACTTATTTTTATTAATAAATACCGAAGCACTATCTCGTAGTTTCTTTATCAAGTTGTTAACGGGTGAAAATCGTTACTGAAAAGTGTTAAAAATTGGTTTTCTTACGAAAGCAAATACGATGCGTTCTTGATGAAATTTGAGTGGTTAGACCTTTAGTAGGGTGGTATTACTATAAACTGGATTAGTTTTGGCATTAAAAGTTTTTGGAGCTTTTTTAAAAACCAGTTCCAACAATCAATGCGTGGTAAACAAAAATGAGTCTTTTTTCCAATTTAACGTGAAAAAACCCTAATTGAACGATATTTTAAACAAAATATGAACTTCAAAATGCTTCATAATGGGTAATTGTATCACATTTACTTATTTTATTCCCTAAATAGAAAAGCCCTATCTCGTAGTTTCTATATCAAGCGGTTAACAGGTGAAAATCATTACCGAAAAGTGTTAAATATTTGTTTTCTTTCGAAAGCAAATACGATGCGTTCCTGATGAAATTTTGAGTTGCTAGACTTTCATTAGGGTGGTATTACTATAAACTGGGTTCGTTTTGGCATTCAAAGTTTTTGGAGCTGTTTTAAAAACCAGTTTCAACAATTACTGCGTGTTCCAAAAGAAACCTAGTCTTTTTCCAATTTAACGTGAAAAAACCCCAACTGAACGATATTTTAAACAAAATATGAACTTCAAAATGCTTCATAATATGTTATTGTATCACATTTACTTATTTTAATCCCTAAATAGCGAAGCACTGTCTCGTAGTTTCTATATCAAGCAGTTAACGGGTGAAAATCATTATCAAAAAGTTTAAAAATTGTTTTCTTACGAAAGCAAATACGATGCGTTCTTGATGAAATTTGAGTTGCTAGACCTTCATTAGGGTGGTTTTACTATAAATTGGTTTATTGTTGTCTTTATAAGTTTTTCGAGCTCTTTCCAAACCCAGCTTCAACAATTAATACGTAGCCCAAAAAAAACTGAGTCTTTTTCCCATTTTACGCGAAAAAACCCTAATTGAACGATATTTAAAACAAAACATGAACTTCAAAATGTTTCATAATGTGTAAATGTATAACATTTACTTATTTTTATCCCTAAATAGCGAAGCACTATCTTGTTGTTTCTATGTCAAGTTGTTAACAGGTGAAAATCATTACTGAAAAGTGTTAAAAATTGGTTTTCTTACGAAAGCAAATACGATGCGTTCTTGATGAAATTTGAGTGGCTAGACCTTTAGTAGGGTGGTATAAATATAAACTGGGTTCCTTTTGGCATTAAAAGTTTTGAGCTGTTTTAAAAACCAGTTTCAACAATCAATGCGTGGTAAAAAAAAAAAAAGTCTTTTTTCCAATTTAACGTGAAAAAACCCTAATTGAACGATATTTTTAGCAAAATATGAACTTCAAAATGCTTCATAATGGGTAATTGTATCATATTTACTTATTTTATTCCCTAAATAGAAAATCCCTATCTCGTAGTTTCTATATCAAGCGGTTAACGGGTGAAAATCATTACCGAAAAGTGTTAAAAATTGGTTTTCTTTCGAAAGCAAATACGATGCGTTCCTAATGAAATTTTGAGTTGCTAGACCTTCATTAGGGTGGTATTACTATAAACTGGGTTTGTTTTGGCATTCAAAGTTTTTGGAGCTGTTTTAAAAAACAGATACAACAATTAATGCATGTTCCAAAAGAAACCTAGTATTTTTCCCAATTTAACGTGAAAAAACCCCAATTGAACGATATTTTAAACAAAATATGAACTTCAAAATGCTTCATAATGTGTTATTGTATCACATTTACTTATTTTCATCCCTAAATAGCGAAGCACTGTCTTGTAGTTTCTATATCAAGCAGTTAACGGGTGAAAATCATTACCAAAAATTTTAAAAATTGTTTTCTTACGAAAGAAAATACAATGCGTTCTTGATGAAATTTGAGTTTCTAGACCTTAATTAGGGTGGTTTTACTATAAATTGGGTTATTGTTGTCTTTAAAAGTTTTTTGAGCTCTTTCCAAACCCAGTTTCAACAATTAATACGTGGCCCAAAAAAAACTGAGTCTTTTTCCCATTTTACGCGAAAAAAACCCTAATTGAACAATATTTTAAACAAAACATGAACTTCAAAATGCTTCATAATGAGTAAATGTATATCATTTACTTATTTTTATTACTAAATACCGAAGCACTATCTCGTAGTTTCTATATCAAGTTGTTAACGGGTGAAAATCATTACTGAAAAGTGTTAAAAATTGGTTTTCTTACGAAAGCAAATACGATGCGTTCTTCATGAAATTTGAGTGGCTAGACCTTTAGTAGGGTGGTATTACTATAAACTGGATTCGTTTTGGCATTAAAAGTTTTTGGAGCTGTTTTAAAAACCAGTTTCAACAATCAATGCGTGGTAAACAAAAATGAGTCTTTTTTCCACTTTAACGTGAAAAAACCCTAATTGAACGATATTTTAAACAAAATATGAACTTCAAAATGCTTCATAATGGGTAATTGTATCACATTTACTTATTTTATTCCCTAAATAGAAAAGCCCTAACTCGTAGTTTCTATATCAAGCGGTTAACGGGTGAAAATCATTACCGAAAAGTGTTAAAAATATTTGTTTTCTTTCGAAAGCAAATACGATGCGTTCCTGATGAAATTTTGAGTTGCTAGACCTTCATTAGGGTGGTATTACTATAAACTGGGTTCGTTTTGGCATTTAAAGTTTTTGGAGCTGTTTTAAAAACCAGTTTCAACAATTACTGCGTGTTCCAAAAGAAACCTAGTCTTTTTCCAATTTAACGTTTAAAAACCCCAATTGAACGATATTTTAAACAAAATATGAACTTTAAAATGCTTCAAAATGTGTTATTGTATCACATTTACTTATTTTAATCCCTAAATAGCGAAGCACTGTCTCGTAGTTTCTATATCAAGCAGTTAACGGGTGAAAATCATTACCAAAAAGTTTAAAAATTGTTTTCTTACGAAAGCAAATACGATGCGTTCTTGATGAAATTTGAGTTGCTAGACCTTCATTAGGGTGGTTTTACTATAAATTTGGTTATTGTTGTCTTTAAAAGTTTTTTGAGCTCTTTCCAAACCCAGTTTCAACAATTAATACGTGGCCCAAAAAAAACTGAGTCTTTTTCCCATTTTAAGCGAAAAAACCCTAATTGAACGATATTTTAAACAAAACATGAACTTCAAAATGCTTCATAATGTGTAAATTTATAACATTTACTTATTTTTATCCCTAAATAGCGAAGCACTATCTCGTAGTTTCTATATCAAGTTGTTAACAGGTGAAAATCATTAATGAAAAGTGTTAAAAATTAGTTTTCTTACGAAAGCAAATACGATGCGTTCTTGATGAAATTTGAGTGGCTAGACCTTAAGTAGGGTGGTATTACTATAAACTGGGTTCGTTTTGGCATTAAAAGTTTTTGGAGCTGTTTTAAAAACCAGTTTCAACAATCAATGCGTGGTAAAAAAAAAGAGTCTTTTTTCCAATTTAACGTGAAAAAACCCTAATTGAACGATATTTTAAACAAAATATGAACTTCAAAATGCTTCATAATGGGTAATTGTATCACATTTACTTATTTTATTCCCTAAATAGAAAAGCCCTATCTCGTAGTTTATATATCAAGCGGTTAACGGGTGAAAATCATTACCGAAAAGTGTTAAAAATTTGTTTTCTTTCGAAAGCAAATACGATGCGTTCTTGATGAAATTTTGAGTTGCTAGACATTCATTAGGGTGGTATTACTATAAACTGGGTTCGTTTTGGCATTCAAAATTTTTGGAACTGTTTTAAAAACCAGTTTCAACAATTACTGCGTGTTCCAAATGAAACCTAGTCTTTTTCCAATTTAACGTGAAAAAAAACCCAATTGAACGATATTTTAAACAAAATATGAACTTCAAAATGCTTCATAATGTGTTATTGTATCACATTTACTTATTTTCATCCCTAAATAGCGAAGCACTGTCTCGTAGTTTCTATATCAAGCAGTTAACGGGTGAAAATCATTACCAAAAATTTTAAAAATTGTTTTCTTACGAAAGCAAATACGATGCGTTCTTGATGAAATTTGAGTTGCTAGACCTTTATTAGGGTGGTTTTACTATAAATTGGGTTATTGTTGTCTTTAAAAGTTTTTTGAGCTCTTTCCACACCTAGTTTCAACAATTAATACGTGGCCCAAAAAAAAACTGAGTCTTTTTCCCATTTTACGCGAAAAAACCCTAATTGAACGATATTTTAAACAAAACATGAACTTCAAAATACTTCATAATGAGTAAATGTATATCATTTACTTATTTTTACCCCTAAATAGCGAAGCACTATCTCGTAGTTTCTATATCAAGTTGTTAACGGGTGAAAATCATTACTGAAAAGTGTTAAAAATTGGTTTTCTTATGAAAGCAAATACGATGCGTTCTTGATGAAATTTGAGTGGCTAGACCTTTATTAGGGTGGTATTACTATAAACTGGATTCGTTTTGGCATAAAAGTTTTTGGAGCTGTTTTAAAAACAAGTTTCAACAATCAATGCGTGGTAAACAAAAAAGAGTATTTTTTCCAATTTAACGTGAAAAAACCCTAATTGAACGATATTTTAAACAAAATATGAACTTCAAAATGCTTCATAATGGGTAATTGTATCACATTTACTTATTTTATTCCCTAAATGGAAAAGCCCTATCTCGTAGTTTCTATATCAAGCTGTTAACGGGTGAAAATCATTACCGAAAAGTTTTAAAAATTGGTTTTCTTTCGAAAGCAAATACGATGCGTTCCTGATGAAATTTTGAGTTGCTAGACCTTCATTAGGGTGGTATTACTATAAACTGGGTTCGTTTTTGCATTCCAAGTTTTTGGAGCTGTTTTAAAAACCAGTTTCAACAATTACTGCGTGTTCCAAAAGAAACCTAGTCTTTTTCCAATTTAACGTGAAAAAATCCCAATTGAACGATATTTTAAACAAAATATGAACTTCAAAATGCATCATAATGTGTTATTGTATCACATTTACTTATTTTAATCCCTAAATAGCGAAGCACTGTCTCGTAGTTTCTATATCAAGCAGTTAACGGGTGAAAATCATTACCAAAAAGTTTAAAAATTATTTTCCTACGAAATCAAATACGATGCGTTCTTGATGAAATTTGAGTTGCTAGACCTTCATTAGGATGGTTTTACTGTAAATTGGGTTATTGCTGTCTTTAAAAGTTTTTTGAGCTCTTTCCAAACCCAGTTTCAAAATTAATACGTGGTCCAAAAAAAACTGAGTCTTTTTCCCATTTTACGGGAAAAAACCCTAATTGAACGATATTTTAAGCAAAACATGAACTTCAAAATGCTTCATAATGTGTAAAGGTATATAATTTATTTATTTTTACCCCTAAATAGCGAAGCACTATCTCGTAGTTTCTATATCAAGTTGTTAACGGGTGAAAATCATTACTGAAAAGTGTTAAAAATTGGTTTTCTTACGAAAGCAAATACGATGCGTTCTTGATGAAATTTGAGTGGCTAGACCTTAAGTAGGGTGGTATTACTATAAAATGGGTTCGTTTTGGCATTAAAAGTTTTTGGAGCTGTTTTAAAAACCATTTTCAACAATCAATGCGTGGTAAAAAAAAAAGAGTCTTTTTTCCAATTTAACGTGAAAAAACCCTAATTGAACGATATTTTAAACAAAATATGAACTTCAAAATGCTTCATAATGGGTAAGTGTATCACATTTACTTATTTTATTCCCTAAATAAAAAAGCCCTATCTCGTAGTTTCTATATCAAGCGGTTAACGGGTGAAAATCATTACCGAAAACTGTTAAAAATTGGTTTTCTTTCGAAAGCAAATACGATGCGTTCCTGATGAAATTTTGAGTTGCTAGACCTTTATTAGGGTGGTATTACTTTAAACTGGGTTTGTTTTGGCATTCAAAGTTTTTGGAGCTGTTTTAAAAACCAGTTTCAACAATTACTGCGTGTTCCAATAGAAACCTAGTCTTTTTCCAATTTAACGTGAAAAAACCCCAATTGAACGATATTTTAAACAAAATATAAACTTCAAAATGCTTCATAATGTGCTATTGCATCACATTTACTTATTTTAATCCCTAAATAGCGAAGCACTGTCTCGTAGTTTCTATATCAAGCAGTTAACGGGTGAAAATAATTACCAAAGAGTTTAAAATTTGTTCTCTTACGAAATCAAATACGATGCGTTCTTGATGAAATTTTAGTTGCTAGACCTTCATTAAGGTGGTTTTACTGTAAATTGGGTTATTGCTGTCTTTAAAAGTTTTTTGAGCTCTTTCCAAACCCAGTTTCACAATTAATACGTGGTCCAAAAAAAACTGAGTCTTTTTCCCATTTTACGCGAAAAAACCCAAATTGAACGATATTTTAAGCAAAACATGAACTTCAAAATGCTTCATAATGTGTAAAGGTATAAAATTTACTTATTTTAACCCCTAAATAACGAAGCACTATCTCGTAGTTTCTATATCAAGTTGTTAACGGGTGAAAATCATTACTGAAAAGTGTTAAAAATTGGTTTTCTTACGAAAGCAAATACGATGCGTTCTTGATGAAATTTGAGTGGCTAGACCTTAAGTAGGGTGGTATTACTATAAACTGGGTTCGTTTTGGCATTAAAAGTT
Organism: Parietaria judaica; assembly: GCA_954871525.1. Taxonomy (NCBI): domain Eukaryota; kingdom Viridiplantae; phylum Streptophyta; class Magnoliopsida; order Rosales; family Urticaceae; genus Parietaria; species Parietaria judaica. The sequence goes on from OX940860.1 coordinate 62,422,192, forward strand.
TTTGGAGCTGTTTTAAAAACCAGTTTCAACAATCAATGCGTGGTAAAAAAAAAAGAGTATTTTTTTCGAATTTAACGTGAAAAAACCCTAATTGAACGATATTTTAAACAAAATATGAACTTCAAAATGCTTCATAAAGGGTAATTGTATCACATTTACTTATTTTATTCCCTAAATAGAAAAGCCCTATCTCGTAGTTTCTATATCAAGCGGTTAACGGGTGAAAATCATTACCGAAAAGTGTTAAAAATTGGTTTTCTTTCGAAAGCAAATACGATGCGTTCCTGATGAAATTTTGAGTTGCTAGACCTTCATTAGGGTGGTATTACTATAAACTGGGTTCGTTTTGGCATTAAAAGTTTTTGGAGCTGTTTTAAAAACCAGTTTCAACAATTACTGCGTGTTCCAAAAGAAACCTAGTCTTTTTCCAATTTAACCTGAAAAAACCCCAATTGAACGATATTTTAAACAAAATATGAACTTCAAAATGCTTCATAATGTGTTATTGTATCACATTTACTTATTTTAATCCCTAAATAGCGAAGCACTGTCTCGTAGTTTCTATATCAAGCAGTTAACGGGTGAAAATCATTACCAAAAAGTTTAAAAATTGTTTTCTTACGAAATCAAATACGATGCGTTCTTGATGAAATTTGAGTTGCTAGACCTTCATTAGGGTGGTTTTACTGTAAATTGGGTTATTGCTGTCTTTAAAAGTTTTTTGAGCTCTTTCAAAACCCAGTTTCAAAATTAATACGTGGTCCAAAAAAAACTGAGTCTTATTCCCATTTTACGCAAAAAAACCCTAATTGAACGATATTTTAAGAAAAAGATGAACTTCAAAATGCTTCATAATGTGTAAAGGTATAGAATTTACTTATTTTTACCCCTAAATAGCGAAGCACTATCTCGTAGTTTCTATATCAAGTTGTTAACGGGTGAAAATCATTATTGAAAAGTGTTAAAAATTGGTTTTCTTACGAAAGCAAATACGATGCGTTCTTGATGAAATTTGAGTGGCTAGACCTTTAGTAGGGTGGTATTACTATAAACTGGGTTCGTTTTCGCATTAAAAGTTTTTGGAGCTATTTTAAAAACCAGTTTCAACAATCAATGCGTGGTAAAAAAAAAAGAGTTTTTTTTTCCAATTTAACGTGAAAAAACCCTAATTGAACGATATTTTTAACAAAATATGAACTTCAAAATGCTTCATAATGTGTAATTGTATCACATTTACTTATTTTATTCCCTAAATAGAAAAGCCCTATCTCGTAGTTTCTATATCAAGCGGTTAACGGGTGAAAATCATTACCGAAAAGTGTTAAAAATTGGTTTTCTTTCGAAAGCAAATAGGATGCGTTCCTGATGAAATTTTGAGTTGCTAGACCTTCATTAGGGTGGTATTACTATAAACTGGGTTCGTTTTGGCATTCAAAGTTTTTGGAGCTGTTTTAAAAACCAGTTTCAACAATTACTGCGTGTTCCAAAAGAAACCTAGTCTTTTTCCAATTTAACCTGAAAAAACCCCAATTGAACGATATTTTAAACAAAATATGAACTTCAAAATGCTTCATAATGTGTTATTGCATCACATTTACTTATTTTAATCCCTAAATAGCGAAGCACTGTCTCGTAGTTTCTATATCAAGCAGTTAACGGGTGAAAATCATTACCAAAAAGTTTAAAAATTGTTTTCTTACGAAATCAAATACGATGCGTTCTTGATGAAATTTGAGTTGCTAGACCTTCATTAGGGTGGTTTTACTGTAAATTGGGTTATTGCTGTCTTTAAAAGTTTTTTGAGCTCTTTCAAAACCCAGTTTCAAAATTAATACGTGGTCCAAAAAAAACTGAGTCTTATTCCCATTTTACGCGAAAAAACCCTAATTGAACGATATTTTAAGAAAAAGATGAACTTCAAAATGCTTCATAATGTGTAAAGGTATAGAATTTACTTATTTTTACCCCTAAATAGCGAAGCACTATCTCGTAGTTTCTATATCAAGTTGTTAACGGGTGAAAATAATTACTGAAAAGTGTTAAAAATTGGTTTTCTTACGAAAGCAAATACGATGCGTTCTTGATGAAATTTGAGTGGCTAGACCTTTAGTAGGGTGGTATTACTATAAACTGGGTTCGTTTTGGCATTAAAAGTTTTTGGAGCTATTTTAAAAACCAGTTTCAACAATCAATGCGTGGTAAAAAAAAAAAGAGTCTTTTTTTCCAATTTAACGTGAAAAAACCCTAATTGAACGATATTTTTAACAAAATATGAACTTCAAAATGCTTCATAATGGGTAATTGTATCACATTTACTTATTTTATTCCCTAAATAGAAAATCCCTATCTCGTAGTTTCTATATCAAGCGGTTAACGGGTGAAAATCATTACCGAAAAGTGTTAAAAATTGGTTTTCTTTCGAAAGCAAATAGGATGCGTTCCTGATGAAAGTTTGAGTTGCTAGACCTTCATTAGGGTGGTATTACTATAAACTGGGTTCGTTTTGGCATTCAAAGTTTTTGGAGCTGTTTTAAAAACCAGTTTCAACAATTACTGCGTGTTCCAAAAGAAACCTGGTCTTTTTCCAATTTAACCTGAAAAAACCCCAATTGAACGATATTTTAAACAAAATATGAACATCAAAATGCTTCATAATGTGCTATTGTATCACATTTACTTATTTTAATCCCTAAATAGCGAAGCACTGTCTCGTAGTTTCTATATCAAGCAGTTAACGGGTGAAAATCATTACCAAAAAGTTTAAAAATTGTTTTCTTACGAAATCAAATACGTTGCGTTCTTGATGAAATTTGAGTTGCTAGACCTTCATTAGGGTGGTTTTACTGTAAATTGGGTTATTGCTGTCTTTAAAAGTTTTTTGAGCTCTTTCAAAACCCAGTTTCAAAATTAATACGTGGTCCAAAAAAAACTGAGTCTTATTCCCATTTTACGCGAAAAAACCCTAATTGAACGATATTTTAAGAAAAATATGAACTTCAAAATGCTTCATAATGTGTAAAGGTATAGAATTTACTTATTTTTACCCCTAAATAGCGAAGCACTATCTCGTAGTTTCTATATCAAGTTGTTAACGGGTGAAAATCATTACTGAAAAGTGTTCAAAATTGGTTTTCTTACGAAAGCAAATACGATGCGTTCTTGATGAAATTTGAGTGGCTAGACCTTTTGTAGGGTGGTATTACTATAAACTGGGTTCGTTTTGGCATTAAAAGTTTTTGGAGCTATTTTAAAAACCAGTTTCAACAATCAATGCGTGGTAAAAAAAAAAGTCTTTTTTTCCAATTTAACGTGAAAAAACCCTAATTGAACGATATTTTTAACAAAATATGAACTTCAAAATGCTTCATAATGGGTAATTGTATCACATTTACTTATTTTATTCCCTAAATAGGAAATCCCTATCTCGTAGTTTCTATATCAAGCGGTTAACGGGTGAAAATCATTACCGAAAAGTGTTAAAAATTGGTTTTCTTTAGAAAGCAAATACGATGCGTTCCTGATGAAATTTTGAGTTGCTAGACCTTCATTAGGGTGGTATTACTATAAACTGGGTTCGTTTTGGCATTCAAAGTTTTTGGAGCTGTTTTAAAAACCAGTTTCAACAATTACTGCGTGTTCCAAAAGAAACCTAGTCTTTTTCCAATTTAACCTGAAAAAACCCCAATTGAACGATATTTTAAACAAAATATGAACTTCAAAATGCTTCATAATGTGTTATTGTATCACATTTACTTATTTTAATCCCTAAATAGCGAAGCACTGTCTCGTAGTTTCTATATCAAGCAGTTAACGGGTGAAAATCATTACCAAAAAGTTTAAAAATTGTTTTCTTACGAAATCAAATACGATGCGTTCTTGATGAAATATCGTTTTTGAGCTCTTTCAAAACCCAGTTTCAAAATTAATACGTGGTCCAAAAAAAATTGAGTCTTTTTCCCATTTTACGCGAAAAAACCCTAATTGAACGATATTTTAAGAAAAACATGAACTTCAAAATGCTTCATAATGTGTAAAGGTATAGAGTTTACTTATTTTTACCCCTAAATAGCGAAGCACTATCTCGTAGTTTCTATATCAAGTTGTTAACGGGTGAAAATCATTACTGAAAAGTGTTAAAAATTGGTTTTCTTACGAAAGCAAATACGATGCGTTCTTGATGAAATTTGAGTGGCTAGACCTTTAGTAGGGTGGTATTACTATAAACTGGGTTCGTTTTGGCATTAAAAGTTTTTGGAGCTATTTTAAAAACCAGTTTCAACAATCAATGCGTGGTAAAAAAAAAAAAGAGTCTTTTTTTCCAATTTTACGTGAAAAAACCCTAATTGAACGATATTTTTAACAAAATATTAACTTCAAAATGCTTCATAATGGGTAATTGTATCACATTTACTTATTTTATTCCCTAAATAGAAAATCCCTATCTCGTAGTTTCTATATCAAGCGGTTAACGGGTGAAAATCATTACCGAAAAGTGTTAAAAATTGGTTTTCTTTTGAAAGCAAATACGATGCGTTCCTGACGAAATTTTGAGTTGATAGACCTTCATTAGGGTGGTATTACTCTAAACTAGGTTTGTTTTGGCATTCAAAGTTTTTGGAGCTGTTTTAAAAACCAGTTTCAACAATTACTGCGTGTTCCAAAAGAAACCTAGTCTTTTTCCAATTTAACCTGAAAAAACCCCAATTGAACGATATTTTAAACAAAATATGAACTTCAAAATGCTTCATAATGTGTTATTGTATCACATTTACTTATTTTAATCCCTAAATAGCGAAGCACTGTCTCGTAGTTTCTATATCAAGCAGTTAACAGGTGAAAATCATTACCAAAAAGTTTAAAAATTGTTTTCTTACGAAATCAAATACGGTGCGTTCTTGATGAAATTTGAGTTGCTAGACCTTCATTAGGGTGGTTTTACTGTAAATTGGGTTATTGCTGTCTTTAAAAGTTTTTTGAGCTCTTTGCAAACCCAGTTTCAAAATTAATACGTGGTCCAAAAAAAACTGAGTATTTTTCCCATTTTACGCGAAAAAACCCTAATTGAACGATATTTTACGCAAAACATGAACTTAAAAATGCTTCATAATTTGCAAAGATATAAAATTTACTTATTTTTACCCCTAAATAGCGAAGCACTATCTCTTAGTTTCCATATCAAGTTGTTAACGGGTGAAAATCATTACTGAAAAGTGTTAAAAATTGGTTTTCTTACGAAAGCAAATACGATGCGTTCGTGATGAAATTTGAGTGGCTAGACCTTTAGTAGGGTGGTATTACTATAAACTGGGTTCGTTTTGGCATTAAATGTTTTTGGAGCTGTTTTAAAAACTAGTTTCAACGATCAATGCGTGGTAAAAAAAAATGAGTCTTTTTTTCCAATTTAACGTGAAAAAACCCTAATTGAACGATATTTTTAACAAAATATGAACTTCAAAATGCTTTATAATGGGTAATTGTATCACATTTACTTATTTAGTTCCCTAAATAGAAAAGCCCTATCTCGTAGTTTCTATATCAAGCGGTTAACGGGTGAAAATCATTACCGAAAAGTGTTAAAAATTGGTTTTCTTTTGAAAGCAAATACGATGCGTTCCTGACGAAATTTTGAGTTGATAGACCTTCATTAGGGTGGTATTACTCTAAACTAGGTTTGTTTTGGCATTCAAAGTTTTTGGAGCTGTTTTAAAAACCAGTTTCAACAATTACTGCGTGTTCCAAAAGAAACCTAGTCTTTTTCCAATTTAACCTGAAAAAACCCCAATTGAACGATATTTTAAACAAAATATGAACTTCAAAATGCTTCATAATGTGTTATTGTATCACATTTACTTATTTTAATCCCTAAATAGCGAAGCACTGTCTCGTAGTTTCTATATCAAGCAGTTAACAGGTGAAAATCATTACCAAAAAGTTTAAAAATTGTTTTCTTACGAAATCAAATACGGTGCGTTCTTGATGAAATTTGAGTTGCTAGACCTTCATTAGGGTGGTTTTACTGTAAATTGGGTTATTGCTGTCTTTAAAAGTTTTTTGAGCTCTTTGCAAACCCAGTTTCAAAATTAATACGTGGTCCAAAAAAAACTGAGTATTTTTCCCATTTTACGCGAAAAAACCCTAATTGAACGATATTTTACGCAAAACATGAACTTAAAAATGCTTCATAATTTGCAAAGATATAAAATTTACTTATTTTTACCCCTAAATAGCGAAGCACTATCTCTTAGTTTCCATATCAAGTTGTTAACGGGTGAAAATCATTACTGAAAAGTGTTAAAAATTGGTTTTCTTACGAAAGCAAATACGATGCGTTCGTGATGAAATTTGAGTGGCTAGACCTTTAGTAGGGTGGTATTACTATAAACTGGGTTCGTTTTGGCATTAAATGTTTTTGGAGCTGTTTTAAAAACTAGTTTCAACGATCAATGCGTGGTAAAAAAAAATGAGTCTTTTTTTCCAATTTAACGTGAAAAAACCCTAATTGAACGATATTTTTAACAAAATATGAACTTCAAAATGCTTTATAATGGGTAATTGTATCACATTTACTTATTTAGTTCCCTAAATAGAAAAGCCCTATCTCGTAGTTTCTATATCAAGCGGTTAACGGGTGAAAATCATTACCGAAAAGTGTTAAAAATTGGTTTTCTTTCGAAAGCAAATAGGATGCGTTCCTGATGAAATTTTGAGTTGCTAGACCTTCATTAAGGTGGTATTACTATAAACTGGGTTCGTTTTGGCATTCAAAGTTTTTGGAGCTGTTTTAAAAACAAGTTTCAACAATTACTGCGTGTTCCAAAAGAAACCTACTCTGTTTCCAATTTAACGTGAAAAAACCCCAATTGAACGATATTTTAAACAAAATATGAACTTCAAAATGCTTCATAATGTGTTATTGTATCACATTTACTTATTTTAATCCCTAAATAGCGAAGCACTGTCTCGTAGTTTCTATATCAAGCAGTTAACGGGTGAAAATCATTACCAAAAAGTTTTAAAATTGTTTTCTTACGAAATCAAATACGATGCGTTCTTGATGAAATTTGAGTTGCTAGACCTTCATTAGGGTGGTTTTACTGTAAATTGGGTTATTGCTGTCTTTAAAAGTTTTTAGAGCTCTTTCCAAACCTACTTTCAAAATTAATACGTGGTCCAAAAAAAACTGAGTCTTTTTCCTATTTTACGCGAAAAAACTCTAATTGAACGATATTTTAAGCAAATAATGAACTTCAAAATGCTTCATCATGTGCAAAGGTATAAAATTTACTTATTTTTACCCCTAAATAGCGAAGCACTATCTCGTAGTTTCTATATCAAGTTGTTAACGGGTGAAAATCGTTACTGAAAAGTGTTAAAAATTGGTTTTCTTAAGAAAGCAAATACGATGCGTTCTTGATGAAATTTGAGTGGCTAGACCTTTAGTAGGGTGGTATTACTATAAACTGGGTTCGTTTTGGCATTAAAAGTTTTTTGAGCTGTTTTAAAAACCAGTTTCAACAATCAATGCGTGGTAAAAAAAAAGAGTCTTTTTTTCCAATTTAACGTGAAGAAACCCTAATTGAACGATATTTTTAACAAAATATGAACTTCAAAATGCTTCATAATGGGTAATTGTATCACATTTACTTATTTTATTCCCTAAATAGAAAAGCCCTATCTCGTAGTTTCTATATCAAGCGGTTAACGGGTGAAAATCATTACCGAAAAGTGATAAATATTTGTTTTCTTTCGAAAGCAAATACGATGCGTTCCTGATGAAATTTTGAGTTGCTAGACCTTCATTAGGGTGGTATTACTATAAACTGGGTTCGTTTTGGCATTCAAAGTTTTTGGAGCTGTTTTAAAAACCAGTTTCAACAATTACTGCGTGTTCCAAAAAAAACCTAGTCTTTTTCCAATTTAACGTGAAAAAACCCCAATTGAACGATATTTTAAACAAAATATGAACTTCAAAATTCTTCATAATGTGTTATTGTATCACATTTACTTATTTTAATCCCTAAATAGCGAAGCACTGTCTCGTAGTTTCTATATCAAACAGTTAACGGGTGAAAATCATTACCAAAAAGTTTAAAAATTGTTTTCTTACGAAATCAAATACGATGCGTTCTTGATGAAATTTGAGTTGCTAGACCTTCATTACGGTGGTTTTACTGTAAATTGGGTTATTGCTGTCTTTAAAAGTTTTTTGAGCTCTTTCCAAACCAAGTTTTAAAATTAATACGTGGTCAAAAAAAAACTGAGTCTTTTTCCCATTTTACGCGAAAAAACCCTAATTGAACGATATTTTAAGCAAAACATGTACTTCAAAATGCTTCATAAAATGCAAAGGTATAAAATTTACTTATTTTTACCCCTAAATAGCGAAGCACTATCTCGTAGTTTCTATATCAAGTTGTTAACGGGTGAAAATCATTACTGAAAAGTGTTAAAAATTGGTTTTTTTACGAAAGCAAATACGATGCGTTCTTGATGAAATTTGAGTGGCTAGACCTTTAGTAGGGTGGTATTACTATAAACTGGGTTCGTTTTGGCATTAAAACTTTTTGGAGCTGTTTTAAAAACCAGTTTCAACAATCAATGCGTGGTAAAAAAAAAAGAGTCTTTTTTTCCAATTTAACGTGAAAAAACCCTAATTGAACGATATTTTGAACAAAATCTGAACTTCAAAATGCTTCATAATGTGTAATTGTATCACATTTACTTATTTTATTGTGATGTACCAAGTTCTCACATGCTTAAAGATTGACCATTAATGAGGATAATGTAGGATAAAATGAATATATTTTCAAGGCACATATTTACGTATTTATATCGTATTATATTTTCTAACGAAATATCGAGTTGTGTTTATGGCAGTATGAAAGGTGTAGCGGACTCGGCGACAGTTCGATGTGCTAAGTGTAAATAATTATATATTGGAGCTTTAAAACTATATTAAAACATTATAACATATCGTAAAAAAAATATAATAAAAAATATATAGGTTATAAATTCTTTACTTCCAAGAAATCGTTGAGAGCTTTATATGATGGACACCTCATCTTAGTGTCGATCCTATTTATTGACATGCAGCTACTTATAGTAATGCTTCTCTAGGAAGCTTTCAATGTGATAATCCAATCTTTTAATCCTATATTTATTGTTATCTTAACCATAAAAAAAAAAAAAAAAAGCTTTCTCCCCACGAGCCGCATGCTTAAAGAATACTGGAATCAAGTTATTCCTTAAACCGAGAACCTAAAATCTATATTTCTACACCTACTTCTATAGTCGATTGCATGGCATGGGTTTTAATCCCAAACTTTTTCAGCTAAGGTGATTTTCTATCCACTACCAAGTACTAGTTGATGTTAAAATGTATTATTCTATATAATTAATCTGCATAGTGTTTTTCTTAGTCTTGAATAGTTAGTGGATAATACTAGGGCTATGTTATATGTTAACGAGAGATTTTTTAAAGGAAAAGAAAAATAGTGTTGTTTATGGTACATCATTTTTGTGATGTTAATTATTATCCCTAGGCGTAGTTACGTTATAAATTTGTGGTAGTATAATGTTTTCACATGTAAAGGCTTGATTTGTGTACATCTGATTTGTATTATTACTGTAGGATAATTTTAGGTTGTTAGTAAACTGCTCTATGGAGTTTTTAAATAGTTAAATTTGGCTTGATAAATAAGTGTTTAGTATATACTGGTTATTTATGTGATCTTAATAAATGAACATATTTGGTTTAGGAGTATCATAAGTATTGGACATTATGTGCTTGTTGGTTTTATTGATAAAGGCTGCTGCTAGTATATCTTGGAGGAATTTGTATAATAAGTTCCTCTCAATATTTAGGCAGCTCAGAGTTTGACTCTTATACTATTATCTTAGTTTAAGTATTCAGGTTGCAAGGTTGGAATTGTAAAGGTGTTCTTATTTGTTAGTTCTATTAGCTAAGAGATAATTTTGGATCTTAAGAATGTAGAAGTGAGACTAGATATCGATTTAATTAATAGTCAATGAGTTGAAAAAGAGCCAGTAAAACTCATTATTCTTTTATAACAAGGTTATAAGAAATAGCACATCGAACTCGACGAGGACGCTAGCACATATCATACGGATAAACCTAAGAAGTCAAAGGTAAGTAGAATCTCATTTCAAAACTTATCACAAGAACAATAATATGAAAAGTTTATGATATTTTATTATTCGTACATGTTTTAGAAAATGAAGGTACCCAAAGTTTTAATATCGACGTGTACACTAATGTCAATGAAAAAGAAAAGCAACAAAGGGTAAATCGCTTGAGCTTTGATCGAGCAAGAATGGGAGAATCCCTTGAGCTCGCGTCGAGCAAGAAAGTGTAATCCCTAGAGCTTAAATGAAGAAAGAAAGGGTAAATCGCTTGAGCTTTGATCGAGCAAGAATGGGAGAATCCCTTGAGCTCGCGTCGAGCAAGAAAGTGTAATCCCTAGATCTTAAATGAAGCAAGAAAGGGTAAATCGCTTGAGCCTATATCAAGCAAGAAAGGGGAAATCCCTTGAGCTCATGTCAGGCAAGAAAGTGTAATCCCTTGAGCTCCCAATGAGACAAGAAAGGGCAAATCCCTTGAGTCTATTCGGCAAGAAAGGGAAAATCCCTTGAGCCTAGATATTTTGTGTACACTGAGATATAGCGCGCAAATGAAAATGTTTTATGAAGTTATAGCGGGTACATGTTTATAAAGAATGCGATACACTTCTCGAGTTCTATTTACTGAGCCATGGCTCACCTAGTTCTTGTGATGTAGGTAAACGAAAGGTCCAAGAAGACTAATTTTCAAGGATTGACCGAGTCTGCTATCGAGATGTGGGTGCATGTGCGACATTTGACCTTTGGGCCCAACTTTTGAACTAAGTATATATGTGCTTGTAGCTCATTTTGTATGTTTATATAAAGCTACTTGTGAATAAGCACATAACTTTTAAAGTGCTGTGTTGCAACTATAAACTACGTAAAGTTTTAAAACTACAAATTTTTTGTAGTTTTGTTACAACCTAGACAGCCAAGAAGTAAGTTTAAAGGTTTATTTTCGCCCGGAAGAGCGGGCGTTACAAGTTTGGTATCAGAGCCCAAAGTTTAAAACTTTCTTGTAGACCGCCCATATGCAACACCCTCGGTTAGTCAAGAACGGTCAATCAGTAAGTTTATTTGAGTATATTTTTTTTTATATAGGAAAGCATTATCATTATCATTACTTGGTCAATATGGTATTATAAGAGAATAAGGTCATTGCAGAAAAATGACAAGAACAAGGGGACAGTCGAGTACTGATCAGGCAAACCCACAAGATCATGGGGATAGCCGTATCGATAATTTTATGGCTTTTATGGAGAGAATAATGGAAAGAGGGTTAAGGCGAGAAAATGAAGATCAACAAGATACTCCTCAGCCCTTTGAAAGAAATGTTAACCGTCAACAAGAGCTTATTGAAAATGCTGGAGAAAGATTTCAGAAGTTGCAACCTCCAACCTTTAGTGGCTCTACAGAAACGAAGATATCGGAGGATTGGTTGAGGACCATGGAAAAGATGTTTAGCTATGGAAGAATTCCCAATGAAGGAAAGGTGGGATGTGCTGTCTTTTATCTCCGTGAAGATGCTAGCTATTGGTGGGACACGATGGTTAGCATTCACGATACATCAAATATGTCTTGGGAACAATTCAAAAAGTTGTTCGAGACAAAGTATGTAACAAATACCGCTCGTGTAGCTAAGAGGAAGGAGTTTGTTGAACTGAAGCAAAGAAAAATGACTTTAGATGAGTACGTGAGGAAATTTGAAGAGTTATCCCGTTATGCACCTCTTCTAGTCAGCACAGAAGAATCGAAGGTTGAGCAGTTTGTCGAAGGTTTGAATTCGTCAATCTATGAAAGTGTTGTGGTTGCTCAAGGTGAAGGGGCGACTTACTCAAATATTGTCGAGCAAGCTTTCAAGGTTGAGAGAGCTAAAACAAAAATCCGTCTGGAAATTGAAGATAATGAACGAAAGGGGGAAAACGAACGACGAGATACAAGTTACAACGTTCAAAAGTTTCAAGGGGGTCAAAATCCATGGAACAAGAGGAAGAGAAACCAAGAAGATCAAGTGCGAGGCCGCTGGGGTTACCAGCCAAAGCATTTCAAAGACAACCAACAAGGTCAACGCCAAGATTATCCGACCCAGAATTCCATATGTAAAAAATGTGGGAAACTGCATAAGGGTACCTGCATGTCAGGCTCTAGTGCGTGCTACAATTGCGGTAAACTTGGACACTTTGCAAGGGAGTGCAAAGCATCTCAGGTGCAACAGAACAGAGTTCCAGCAAGGGTGTTTGCCTTTACACGTAAAGAGGCGGAAGCTAATCCGTCTGTGGTCTCAGGTACTACGCTTATCTCAGGTATTTCTGCATGTACTTTAGTAGATTCAGGAGCTACACATTCTTTTGCTTCATCTAAGTATGTGATGAAATTGGGCAAACAATCAGAATCCCTAGATTTTGTTTACAATGTCCTTCTTCCTTCGGGAGAAACTATGTTTTCAAGCAATATTCTAAGACAGTGTTCGATTAAAGTCGATGATAGAGAAATTTTTGTTGATCTCGTTGTCTTGGATATGTTTGACTACGATGTAATTCTTGGGATGGATTGCCTTTCAATGTATGACGCGACGATCTATTGTAAAAAGAAGATGGTGATGTTTCGACCTCCAGGAGAGGAGCCGTTTATATTCGTTGGAGATTCAAAGAAACTGCGAATTCCTATCATTTCCTCAATGAAGGCTCGAAGATTATTGGATAGTGGTTGTATGGGATTCTTGGCCAACGTAGTTGATCTCGAAATGGAACAAAAGCTTATGCCTCAAGATGTGCCAATAGTTAAAGACTTCATTGATGTTTTTCCTGAGGAATTATCTGGTGTACCGCCCAGTAGAGAGATTGAGTTTGGAATAGAATTACTCCCTGGAACATCTCCTGTTTCAAAGGCCCCTTATCGGATGGCTCCGACAGAACTCAAGGAATTAAAAGTTCAACTCCAAGATCTTTTAGAGAAAGGATTTATTCGACCAAGCTTTTCACCGTGGGGTGCCCCAGTGCTATTTGTAAAGAAAAAGGATGGAACAATGAGACTTTGTATTGATTATAGAGAGTTGAACAAGGTCACGGTGAAAAATAAGTACCCACTACCAAGGATTGATGATTTATTTGATCAGTTGCAAGGAGCTTCAATGTTTTCAAAGATCGACCTCAGATCAGGCTACCACCAGCTGAAGGTCAAAAATAGTGATGTTTCTAAGACTGCTTTTCAAACCCGATATGGGCATTATGAGTTTCTTGTTATGCCTTTTGGCTTGACGAATGCACCAGCCGCGTTTATGGACTTGATGAATCGAGTTTTCAAGAACTACTTGGATGATTTTGTCATAGTTTTCATTGACGATATTCTTATCTACTCACGCTCTAGAGAGGAGCATATGGAGCATTTAAAGATTGTTCTGAGTATTTTAAGAAAAGAGAAATTGTTCGCTAAGTTCAAGAAGTGTGAGTTCTGGCTGGAAAAAGTTTCGTTCCTCGGGCATGTTGTTTCTAAAGATGGAGTTACTGTTGACGAAGGGAAAGTAGAAGCCGTAAGTCAATGGGCACAACCGACTTCTGTTTCCGAAATACGATGTTTCTTAGGGTTGGCTGGGTATTATCGTCGATTTGTGGAAGGGTTTTCAAAAATATCCTTCCCACTAACCCGTTTAACAAGAAAGAATGTAAAGTTCCAATGGACTGAAGATTGTGAAAAGAGCTTCCAGGAATTAAAGAATAGGTTGGTTACCGCTCCAGTACTTGCAATTCCTAGTGGTTCAGGAGGATTTGTTGTGTATAGTGATGCCTCTAAGCATGGACTCGGGTGTGTTTTGATGCAAAATGGAAGAGTTATCGCGTATGCTTCTCGACAACTTAAAGATTATGAGAAGAACTATCCAACCCATGATCTAGAACTAGCTGCTGTGGTTTTCGCATTGAAGATATGGAGACATCATTTATATGGTGACAGGTGCGAGATTTTCACTGATCATAAAAGTTTAAAGTACTTATTTACACAGAAAGAGTTGAATATGAGGCAAAGAAGATGGCTAGAGCTTGTTAAAGATTATGATTGTGTTATTAATTACCATCCTGGAAAAGCAAACGTGGTTGCAGATGCGTTGAGTAGGAAATCATATTCAAAGATGGCTACAATGGCGTCAATAGAAAAGCCCCTAGAGTTAGAAATGCAAAAGTTTGAGGTCGAGATAGTACCAAATGGTCTTATTGAACGTTTATCAGCGATGACCTTAAGACCAACAGTGTTGGATAAGATAAAAGATGCTCAACAGTCCGATCTCTATTTAGAGAAGAAAAAGAAAGAGGTTGAAAGTGGAGAAAAGTCAGACTTCTCATTGTCTAGTGACGGGACTTTGAGGTTCAAAGAACGTTTTTGTTTGCCAGATTCTACAGAGTTAAAGAGGGAAATTCTCAAAGAAGCTCACAGTACGCCATATTCAATTCATCCTGGAGCGACAAAAATGTATAAAGACTTGAAAATGCATTATTGGTGGCCAGGGATGAAGAATGACATAGCAAAGTTTGTAGAGCAATGTCTCACATGTCAGCAAGTTAAGGCAGAACACCAAAGACCAGCAGGGTTATTACAACCCCTCGATATTCCACAATGGAAATGGGAAAAGGTCTCAATGGACTTTGTGGTTGGACTACCACGAACCAAAGAAGGTTATGATACAATTTGGGTCATAGTTGATCGACTCACTAAATCCGCTCATTTTATTCCGGTTCGTGTTGGTTATACAATGGATAAGTATGCTGAACTCTACATCAAAGAAATTGTCAGATTACATGGAGTTCCTATCTCGATTGTTTCAGACAGAGACTCAAAATTTACAGCTAAGTTTTGGAGGAGTCTCCATGGTGCTTTAGGAACTAACTTGGCATTCAGTACTTCGTTTCATCCTCAATCAGATGGTCAATCGGAGAGGACGATACAGACACTTGAAGATATGTTAAGGGCGTGTGTGTTGGATTTCCAAAAGTCTTGGAATAAATACATGCCTTTAGTAGAATTTTCCTATAATAATAGCTTTCATGCTACAATTGGTATGGCTCCTTATGAAGCATTGTATGGGAGGAAATGTCGATCCCCAATCCATTGGGATGAGGTTGGCGAACGAAGATTTATAGGCCCTGAAATAGTAAACGAGATGCAAGAAGCAGTGGAATTAATACGTAAGCGAATGAAAACTTCTCAAAGTAGACAGAAAAGTTATGCAGACATCAGAAGAAGGCCATTGGAGTTTGAAGAGGGCGATAAAGTATTTTTGAAAGTTTCACCAATGAAAGGGGTTATGAGATTCGGTAAAAAGGGAAAGTTAAGTCCGAGATTCATAGGACCGTACGAGATCCTCGAACGAATCGGTGAAGTGGCTTATAAGTTGGCTCTTCCTCCATCACTATCCGGAGTACACGATGTATTCCATGTCTCTATGCTAAAGAAATATGTTTCTAATCCCTCTCACGTTTTGACTCGACAACAAGTACAGTTGAATGATGATTTATCATATGAAGAGAGGCCAGTAAAGGTAATAGATCGTCGAGAAAAAGAGTTAAGAAACAAGAAGGTTGTCTTAGTCAAAGTACTTTGGAAGAACCATGCTATCGAGGAAGCAACATGGGAGAGAGAATTGGAAATTCGTGAGAAGTATCCAGAGTTGTTTTGATCAACCAAATTTCGAGGACGAAATTTTATAAGGTGGGGAGATTGTGATGTACCAAGTTCTCACATGCTTAAAGATTGACCATTAATGAGGATAATGTAGGATAAAATGAATATATTTTCAAGGCACATATTTACGTATTTATATCGTATTATATTTTCTAACGAAATATCGAGTTGTGTTTATGGCAGTATGAAAGGTGTAGCGGACTCGGCGACAGTTCGATGTGCTAAGTGTAAATAATTATATATTGGAGCTTTAAAACTATATTAAAACATTATAACATATCGTAAAAAAAAAAATAATAAAAAATATATAGGTTATAAATTCTTTACTTCCAAGAAATCGTTGAGAGCTTTATATGATGGACACCTCATCTTAGTGTCGATCCTATTTATTGACATGCAGCTACTTATAGTAATGCTTCTCTAGGAAGCTTTCAATGTGATAATCCAATCTTTTAATCCTATATTTATTGTTATCTTAACCATAAAAAAAAAAAAAAAAAGCTTTCTCCCCACGAGCCGCATGCTTAAAGAATACTGGAATCAAGTTATTCCTTAAACCGAGAACCTAAAATCTATATTTCTACACCTACTTCTATAGTCGATTGCATGGCATGGGTTTTAATCCCAAACTTTTTCAGCTAAGGTGATTTTCTATCCACTACCAAGTACTAGTTGATGTTAAAATGTATTATTCTATATAATTAATCTGCATAGTGTTTTTCTTAGTCTTGAATAGTTAGTGGATAATACTAGGGCTATGTTATATGTTAACGAGAGATTTTTTAAAGGAAAAGAAAAATAGTGTTGTTTATGGTACATCATTTTTGTGATGTTAATTATTATCCCTAGGCGTAGTTACGTTATAAATTTGTGGTAGTATAATGTTTTCACATGTAAAGGCTTGATTTGTGTACATCTGATTTGTATTATTACTGTAGGATAATTTTAGGTTGTTAGTAAAGTGCTCTATGGAGTTTTTAAATAGTTAAATTTGGCTTGATAAATAAGTGTTTAGTATATACTGGTTATTTATATGATCTTAATAAATGAACATATTTGGTTTAGGAGTATCATAAGTATTGGACATTATGTGCTTGTTGGTTTTATTGATAAAGGCTGCTGCTAGTATATCTTGGAGGAATTTGTATAATAAGTTCCTCTCAATATTTAGGCAGCTCAGAGTTTGACTCTTATACTATTATCTTAGTTTAAGTATTCAGGTTGCAAGGTTGGAATTGTAAAGGTGTTCTTATTTGTTAGTTCTATTAGCTAAGAGATAATTTTGGATCTTAAGAATGTAGAAGTGAGACTAGATATCGATTTAATTAATAGTCAATGAGTTGAAAAAGAGCCAGTAAAACTCATTATTCTTTTATAACAAGGTTATAAGAAATAGCACATCGAACTCGACGAGGACGCTAGCACATATCATACGGATAAACCTAAGAAGTCAAAGGTAAGTAGAATCTCATTTCAAAACTTATCACAAGAACAATAATATGAAAAGTTTATGATATTTTATTATTCGTACATGTTTTAGAAAATGAAGGTACCCAAAGTTTTAATATCGACGTGTACACTAATGTCAATGAAAAAGAAAAGCAACAAAGGGTAAATCGCTTGAGCTTTGATCGAGCAAGAATGGGAGAATCCCTTGAGCTCGCGTCGAGCAAGAAAGTGTAATCCCTAGAGCTTAAATGAAGAAAGAAAGGGTAAATCGCTTGAGCTTTGATTGAGCAAGAATGGGAGAATCCCTTGAGCTCGCGTCGAGCAAGAAAGTGTAATCCCTAGATCTTAAATGAAGCAAGAAAGGGTAAATCGCTTGAGCCTATATCAAGCAAGAAAGGGGAAATCCCTTGAGCTCATGTCAGGCAAGAAAGTGTAATCCCTTGAGCTCCCAATGAGACAAGAAAGGGCAAATCCCTTGAGTCTATTCGGCAAGAAAGGGAAAATCGCTTGAGCCTAGATATTTTGTGTACACTGAGATATAGCGCGCAAATGAAAATGTTTTATGAAGTTATAGCGGGTACATGTTTATAAAGAATGCGATACACTTCTCGAGTTCTATTTACTGAGCCATGGCTCACCTAGTTCTTGTGATGTAGGTAAACGAAAGGTCCAAGAAGACTAATTTTCAAGGATTGACCGAGTCTGCTATCGAGATGTGGGTGCATGTGCGACATTTGACCTTTGGGCCCAACTTTTGAACTAAGTATATATGTGCTTGTAGCTCATTTTGTATGTTTATATAAAGCTACTTGTGAATAAGCACATAACTTTTAAAGTGCTGTGTTGCAACTATAAACTACGTAAAGTTTTAAAACTTCAAATTTTTTGTAGTTTTGTTACAACCTAGACAGCCAAGAAGTAAGTTTAAAGGTTTATTTTCGCCCGGAAGAGCGGGCGTTACAAGTTTGGTATCAGAGCCCAAAGTTTAAAACTTTCTTGTAGACCGCCCATATGCAACACCCTCGGTTAGTCAAGAACGGTCAATCAGTAAGTTTATTTGAGTATATTTTTTTTATATAGGAAAGCATTATCATTATCATTACTTGGTCAATATGGTATTATAAGAGAATAAGGTCATTGCAGAAAAATGACAAGAACAAGGGGACAGTCGAGTACTGATCAGGCAAACCCACAAGATCATGGGGATAGCCGTATCGATAATTTTATGGCTTTTATGGAGAGAATAATGGAAAGAGGGTTAAGGCGAGAAAATGAAGATCAACAAGATACTCCTCAGCCCTTTGAAAGAAATGTTAACCGTCAACAAGAGCTTATTGAAAATGCTGGAGAAAGATTTCAGAAGTTGCAACCTCCAACCTTTAGTGGCTCTACAGAAACGAAGATATCGGAGGATTGGTTGAGGACCATGGAAAAGATGTTTAGCTATGGAAGAATTCCCAATGAAGGAAAGGTGGGATGTGCTGTCTTTTATCTCCGTGAAGATGCTAGCTATTGGTGGGACACGATGGTTAGCATTCACGATACATCAAATATGTCTTGGGAACAATTCAAAAAGTTGTTCGAGACAAAGTATGTAACAAATACCGCTCGTGTAGCTAAGAGGAAGGAGTTTGTTGAACTGAAGCAAAGAAAAATGACTGTAGATGAGTACGTGAGGAAATTTGAAGAGTTATCCCGTTATGCACCTCTTCTAGTCAGCACAGAAGAATCGAAGGTTGAGCAGTTTGTCGAAGGTTTGAATTCGTCAATCTATGAAGGTGTTGTGGTTGCTCAAGGTGAAGGGGCGACTTACTCAAATATTGTCGAGCAAGCTTTCAAGGTTGAGAGAGCTAAAACAAAAATCCGTCTGGAAATTGAAGATAATGAACGAAAGGGGGAAAACGAACGACGAGATACAAGTTACAACGTTCAAAAGTTTCAAGGGGGTCAAAATCCATGGAACAAGAGGAAGAGAAACCAAGAAGATCAAGTGCGAGGCCGCTGGGGTTACCATCCAAAGCATTTCAAAGACAACCAACAAGGTCAACGCCAAGATTATCCGACCCAGAATTCCATATGTAAAAAATGTGGGAAACTGCATAAGGGTACCTGCATGTCAGGCTCTAGTGCGTGCTACAATTGCGGTAAACTTGGACACTTTGCAAGGGAGTGCAAAGCATCTCAGGTGCAACAGAACAGAGTTCCAGCAAGGGTGTTTGCCTTTACACGTAAAGAGGCGGAAGCTAATCCGTCTGTGGTCTCAGGTACTACGCTTATCTCAGGTATTTCTGCATGTACTTTAGTAGATTCAGGAGCTACACATTCTTTTGCTTCATCTAAGTATGTGATGAAATTGGGCAAACAATCAGAATCCCTAGATTTTGTTTACAATGTCCTTCTTCCTTCGGGAGAAACTATGTTTTCAAGCAATATTCTAAGACAGTGTTCGATTAAAGTCGATGATAGAGAAATTTTTGTTGATCTCGTTGTCTTGGATATGTTTGACTACGATGTAATTCTTGGGATGGATTGCCTTTCAATGTATGACGCGACGATCTATTGTAAAAAGAAGATGGTGATGTTTCGACCTCCAGGAGAGGAGCCGTTTATATTCGTTGGAGATTCAAAGAAACTGCGAATTCCTATCATTTCCTCAATGAAGGCTCGAAGATTATTGGATAGTGGTTGTATGGGATTCTTGGCCAACGTAGTTGATCTCGAAATGGAACAAAAGCTTATGCCTCAAGATGTGCCAATAGTTAAAGACTTCATTGATGTTTTTCCTGAGGAATTATCTGGTGTACCGCCCAGTAGAGAGATTGAGTTTGGAATAGAATTACTCCCTGGAACATCTCCTGTTTCAAAGGCCCCTTATCGGATGGCTCCGACAGAACTCAAGGAATTAAAAGTTCAACTCCAAGATCTTTTAGAGAAAGGATTTATTCGACCAAGCTTTTCACCGTGGGGTGCCCCAGTGCTATTTGTAAAGAAAAAGGATGGAACAATGAGACTTTGTATTGATTATAGAGAGTTGAACAAGGTCACGGTGAAAAATAAGTACCCACTACCAAGGATTGATGATTTATTTGATCAGTTGCAAGGAGCTTCAATGTTTTCAAAGATCGACCTCAGATCAGGCTACCACCAGCTGAAGGTCAAAAATAGTGATGTTTCTAAGACTGCTTTTCAAACCCGATATGGGCATTATGAGTTTCTTGTTATGCCTTTTGGCTTGACGAATGCACCAGCCGCGTTTATGGACTTGATGAATCGAGTTTTCAAGAACTACTTGTATGATTTTGTCATAGTTTTCATTGACGATATTCTTATCTACTCACGCTCTAGAGAGGAGCATATGGAGCATTTAAAGATTGTTCTGAGTATTTTAAGAAAAGAGAAATTGTTCGCTAAGTTCAAGAAGTGTGAGTTCTGGCTGGAAAAAGTTTCGTTCCTCGGGCATGTTGTTTCTAAAGATGGAGTTACTGTTGACGAAGGGAAAGTAGAAGCCGTAAGTCAATGGGCACAACCGACTTCTGTTTCCGAAATACGAAGTTTCTTAGGGTTGGCTGGGTATTATCGTCGATTTGTGGAAGGGTTTTCAAAAATATCCTTCCCACTAACCCGTTTAACAAGAAAGAATGTAAAGTTCCAATGGACTGAAGATTGTGAAAAGAGCTTCCAGGAATTAAAGAATAGGTTGGTTACCACTCCAGTACTTGCAATTCCTAGTGGTTCAGGAGGATTTGTTGTGTATAGTGATGCCTCTAAGCATGGACTCGGGTGTGTTTTGATGCAAAATGGAAGAGTTATCGCGTATGCTTCTCGACAACTTAAAGATTATGAGAAGAACTATCCAACCCATGATCTAGAACTAGCTGCTGTGGTTTTCGCATTGAAGATATGGAGACATCATTTATATGGTGACAGGTGCGAGATTTTCACTGATCATAAAAGTTTAAAGTACTTATTTACACAGAAAGAGTTGAATATGAGGCAAAGAAGATGGCTAGAGCTTGTTAAAGATTATGATTGTGTTATTAATTACCATCCTGGAAAAGCAAACGTGGTTGCAGATGCGTTGAGTAGGAAATCATATTCAAAGATGGCTACAATGGCGTCAATAGAAAAGCCCCTAGAGTTAGAAATGCAAAAGTTTGAGGTCGAGATAGTACCAAATGGTCTTATTGAACGTTTATCAGCGATGACCTTAAGACCAACAGTGTTGGATAAGATAAAAGATGCTCAACAGTCCGATCTCTATTTAGAGAAGAAAAAGAAAGAGGTTGAAAGTGGAGAAAAGTCAGACTTCTCATTGTCTAGTGACGGGACTTTGAGGTTCAAAGAACGTTTTTGTTTGCCAGATTCTACAGAGTTAAAGAGGGAAATTCTCAAAGAAGCTCACAGTACGCCATATTCAATTCATCCTGGAGCGACAAAAATGTATAAAGACTTGAAAATGCATTATTGGTGGCCAGGGATGAAGAATGACATAGCAAAGTTTGTAGAGCAATGTCTCACATGTCAGCAAGTTAAGGCAGAACACCAAAGACCAGCAGGGTTATTACAACCCCTCGATATTCCACAATGGAAATGGGAAAAGGTCTCAATGGACTTTGTGGTTGGACTACCACGAACCAAAGAAGGTTATGATACAATTTGGGTCATAGTTGATCGACTCACTAAATCCGCTCATTTTATTCCGGTTCGTGTTGGTTATACAATGGATAAGTATGCTGAACTCTACATCAAAGAAATTGTCAGATTACATGGAGTTCCTATCTCGATTGTTTCAGACAGAGACTCAAAATTTACAGCTAAGTTTTGGAGGAGTCTCCATGGTGCTTTAGGAACTAACTTGGCATTCAGTACTTCGTTTCATCCTCAATCAGATGGTCAATCGGAGAGGACGATACAGACACTTGAAGATATGTTAAGGGCGTGTGTGTTGGATTTCCAAAAGTCTTGGAATAAATACATGCCTTTAGTAGAATTTTCCTATAATAATAGCTTTCATGCTACAATTGGTATGGCTCCTTATGAAGCATTGTATGGGAGGAAATGTCGATCCCCAATCCATTGGGATGAGGTTGGCGAACGAAGATTTATAGGCCCTGAAATAGTAAACGAGATGCAAGAAGCAGTGGAATTAATACGTAAGCGAATGAAAACTTCTCAAAGTAGACAGAAAAGTTATGCAGACATCAGAAGAAGGCCATTGGAGTTTGAAGAGGGCGATAAAGTATTTTTGAAAGTTTCACCAATGAAAGGGGTTATGAGATTCGGTAAAAAGGGAAAGTTAAGTCCGAGATTCATAGGACCGTACGAGATCCTCGAACGAATCGGTGAAGTGGCTTATAAGTTGGCTCTTCCTCCATCACTATCCGGAGTACACGATGTATTCCATGTCTCTATGCTAAAGAAATATGTTTCTAATCCCTCTCACGTTTTGACTCGACAACAAGTACAGTTGAATGATGATTTATCATATGAAGAGAGGCCAGTAAAGGTAATAGATCGTCGAGAAAAAGAGTTAAGAAACAAGAAGGTTGTCTTAGTCAAAGTACTTTGGAAGAACCATGCTATCGAGGAAGCAACATGGGAGAGAGAATTGGAAATTCGTGAGAAGTATCCAGAGTTGTTTTGATCAACCAAATTTCGAGGACGAAATTTTATAAGGTGGGGAGATTGTGATGTACCAAGTTCTCACATGCTTAAAGATTGACCATTAATGAGGATAATGTAGGATAAAATGAATATATTTTCAAGGCACATATTTACGTATTTATATCGTATTATATTTTCTAACGAAATATCGAGTTGTGTTTATGGCAGTATGAAAGGTGTAGCGGACTCGGCGACAGTTCGATGTGCTAAGTGTAAATAATTATATATTGGAGCTTTAAAACTATATTAAAACATTATAACATATCGTAAAAAAAAAATAATAAAAAATATATAGGTTATAAATTCTTTACTTCCAAGAAATCGTTGAGAGCTTTATATGATGGACACCTCATCTTAGTGTCGATCCTATTTATTGACATGCAGCTACTTATAGTAATGCTTCTCTAGGAAGCTTTCAATGTGATAATCCAATCTTTTAATCCTATATTTATTGTTATCTTAACCATAAAAAAAAAAAAAGCTTTCTCCCCACGAGCCGCATGCTTAAAGAATACTGGAATCAAGTTATTCCTTAAACCGAGAACCTAAAATCTATATTTCTACACCTACTTCTATAGTCGATTGCATGGCATGGGTTTTAATCCCAAACTTTTTCAGCTAA
This sequence comes from Parietaria judaica, assembly GCA_954871525.1. Classification (NCBI taxonomy): domain Eukaryota; kingdom Viridiplantae; phylum Streptophyta; class Magnoliopsida; order Rosales; family Urticaceae; genus Parietaria; species Parietaria judaica. Next base: position 62,445,719 of record OX940860.1, read on the forward strand.
GGTGATTTTCTATCCACTACCAAGTACTAGTTGATGTTAAAATGTATTATTCTATATAATTAATCTGCATAGTGTTTTTCTTAGTCTTGAATAGTTAGTGGATAATACTAGGGCTATGTTATATGTTAACGAGAGATTTTTTAAAGGAAAAGAAAAATAGTGTTGTTTATGGTACATCATTTTTGTGATGTTAATTATTATCCCTAGGCGTAGTTACGTTATAAATTTGTGGTAGTATAATGTTTTCACATGTAAAGGCTTGATTTGTGTACATCTGATTTGTATTATTACTGTAGGATAATTTTAGGTTGTTAGTAAAGTGCTCTATGGAGTTTTTAAATAGTTAAATTTGGCTTGATAAATAAGTGTTTAGTATATACTGGTTATTTATATGATCTTAATAAATGAACATATTTGGTTTAGGAGTATCATAAGTATTGGACATTATGTGCTTGTTGGTTTTATTGATAAAGGCTGCTGCTAGTATATCTTGGAGGAATTTGTATAATAAGTTCCTCTCAATATTTAGGCAGCTCAGAGTTTGACTCTTATACTATTATCTTAGTTTAAGTATTCAGGTTGCAAGGTTGGAATTGTAAAGGTGTTCTTATTTGTTAGTTCTATTAGCTAAGAGATAATTTTGGATCTTAAGAATGTAGAAGTGAGACTAGATATCGATTTAATTAATAGTCAATGAGTTGAAAAAGAGCCAGTAAAACTCATTATTCTTTTATAACAAGGTTATAAGAAATAGCACATCGAACTCGACGAGGACGCTAGCACATATCATACGGATAAACCTAAGAAGTCAAAGGTAAGTAGAATCTCATTTCAAAACTTATCACAAGAACAATAATATGAAAAGTTTATGATATTTTATTATTCGTACATGTTTTAGAAAATGAAGGTACCCAAAGTTTTAATATCGACGTGTACACTAATGTCAATGAAAAAGAAAAGCAACAAAGGGTAAATCGCTTGAGCTTTGATCGAGCAAGAATGGGAGAATCCCTTGAGCTCGCGTCGAGCAAGAAAGTGTAATCCCTAGAGCTTAAATGAAGAAAGAAAGGGTAAATCGCTTGAGCTTTGATCGAGCAAGAATGGGAGAATCCCTTGAGCTCGCGTCGAGCAAGAAAGTGTAATCCCTAGATCTTAAATGAAGCAAGAAAGGGTAAATCGCTTGAGCCTATATCAAGCAAGAAAGGGGAAATCCCTTGAGCTCATGTCAGGCAAGAAAGTGTAATCCCTTGAGCTCCCAATGAGACAAGAAAGGGCAAATCCCTTGAGTCTATTCGGCAAGAAAGGGAAAATCCCTTGAGCCTAGATATTTTGTGTACACTGAGATATAGCGCGCAAATGAAAATGTTTTATGAAGTTATAGCGGGTACATGTTTATAAAGAATGCGATACACTTCTCGAGTTCTATTTACTGAGCCATGGCTCACCTAGTTCTTGTGATGTAGGTAAACGAAAGGTCCAAGAAGACTAATTTTCAAGGATTGACCGAGTCTGCTATCGAGATGTGGGTGCATGTGCGACATTTGACCTTTGGGCCCAACTTTTGAACTAAGTATATATGTGCTTGTAGCTCATTTTGTATGTTTATATAAAGCTACTTGTGAATAAGCACATAACTTTTAAAGTGCTGTGTTGCAACTATAAACTACGTAAAGTTTTAAAACTTCAAATTTTTTGTAGTTTTGTTACAACCTAGACAGCCAAGAAGTAAGTTTAAAGGTTTATTTTCGCCCGGAAGAGCGGGCGTTACAAGTTTGGTATCAGAGCCCAAAGTTTAAAACTTTCTATATAATTAATCTGCATAGTGTTTTTCTTAGTCTTGAATAGTTAGTGGATAATACTAGGGCTATGTTATATGTTAACGAGAGATTTTTTAAAGGAAAAGAAAAATAGTGTTGTTTATGGTACATCATTTTTGTGATGTTAATTATTATCCCTAGGCGTAGTTACGTTATAAAAAATAATAAAAATAATCCATCTCAAGAATTATAGGTGGGGTGATTGTGACAGTCACTAATCCCGTGAGCCACAAGGGCAAGACCGGGTAAGCTGTGCAATCCCACATCGCCTGGGCAAGGGGATGTGCTGATGGGACGTTCCCGAGACTGTGCAGGTATGGGACTGCACGGTTATCGGAGATCGTACAGGTATGGGACTGTATGATCGAAGAGGCTTAAATGAATTGACTGGTACTACCTATGTCAACAAGATGCATCTTCTTTTCGGTTGCCCGTTCATAGGAACTCCAAAGTTAAGCGTGCTTGACTTGGAGTAGTACTAGGATGGGTGACCTCCTGGGAAGTTTCTCGGGAAGCGTGCGAGTGAGGACAAAGCACGCTGGAAAGACTCGTGTTGGCCTGTGGGGACAGTCGTCGGTTCGATTGAGCTGCCGGGGCGTTACAAATGGTATCAGAGCCGAGCCCAGCCGGAAGTGTGGCCGACGAGGACGTCGGGCCCCCATTAGGTGGGGTGATTGTGACAGTCACTAATCCCGTGAGCCACAAGGGCAAGACCGGGTAAGCTGTGCAATCCCACATCGCCTGGGCAAGGGGATGTGCTGATGGGACGTTCCCGAGACTGTGCAGGTATGGGACTGCACGGTTATCGGAGATCATACAGGTATGGGACTGTATGATCGAAGAGGCTTAAATGAATTGACTGGTACTACCTATGTCAACAAGATGCATCTTCTTTTCGGTTGCCCGTTCATAGGAACTCCAAAGTTAAGCGTGCTTGACTTGGAGTAGTACTAGGATGGGTGACCTCCTGGGAAGTTTCTCGGGAAGCGTGCGAGTGAGGACAAAGCACGCTGGAAAGACTCGTGTTGGCCTGTGGGGACAGTCGTCGGTTCGATTGAGCTGCCGGGGCGTTACATTTATTCCCTAAATAGAAAAGCCGTATCTCGTAGTTTCTATATCAAGCAGTTAACGGGTGAAAATCATTACCGAAAAGTGTTAAAAATTTGTTTTCTTTCGAAAGCAAATACGATGCGTTCCTGATGAAATTTTGAGTTGATAGACCTTCATTAGGGTGGTATTACTATAAACTGGGTTCCTTTTGGCATTCAAATTTTTTGGAGCTGTTTTAAAAACCAGTTTCAACAATTACTGCGTGTTCCAAAAAAAAACCTAGTCTTTTTACAATTTAACGTGAAAAAACCCCAATTGAACGATATTTTAAACAAAATATGTACTTCAAAATTCTTCATAATGTGTTATTGTATCACATTTACTTATTTTAATCCCTAAATAGCGAAGCACTGTCTCGTAGTTTCTATATCAAACAGTTAACGGGTGAAAATCATTACCAAAAAGTTTTAAAATTGTTTTCTTACGAAATCAAATACGATGCGTTCTTGATGAAATTTGAGTTGCTAGACCTTCATTAGGGTGGTTTTACTGTAAATTGGGTTATTGCTGTCTTTAAAAGTTTTTTGAGCTCTTTCCAAACCTACTTTCAAAATTAATACGTGGTCCAAAAAAAACTGAGTCTTTTTCCCAATTTACGCGAAAAAACTCTAATTGAACGATATTTTAAGCAAAACATGAACTTCAAAATGCTTCATCATGTGCAAAGGTATAAAATTTACTTATTTTTACCCCTGAATAGCGAAGCACTATCTCGTAGTTTCTATATCAAGTTGTTAACGGGTGAAAATCGTTACTGAAAAGTGTTAAAAATTGGTTTTCTTACGAAAGCAAATACGATGCGTTCTTGATGAAATTTGAGTGGCTAGACCTTTAGTAGGGTGGTATTACTATAAACTGGGTTCGTTTTGGCATTAAAACTTTTTGGAGCTGTTTTAAAAACCAGTTTCAACAATCAATGCGTGGTAAAAAAAAAGAGTCTTTTTTTCCAATTTAACGTGAAGAAACCCTAATTGAACGATATTTTTAACAAAATATGAACTTCAAAATGCTTCATAATGGGTAATTGTATCACCTTTACTTATTTTATTCCCTAAATAGAAAAGCCCTATCTCGTAGTTTCTATATCAAGCGGTTAACGGGTGAAAATCATTACCGAAAAGTGATAAAAATTTGTTTTCTTTCGAAAGCAAATACGATGCGTTCCTGATGAAATTTTGAGTTGCTAGACCTTCATTAGGGTGGTATTACTATAAACTGGGTTCGTTTTGGCATTCAAAGTTTTTGGAGCTGTTTTAAAAACCAGTTTCAACAATTACTGCGTGTTCCAAAAAAAACCTAGTCTTTTTCCAATTTAACGTGAAAAAACCCCAATTGAACGATATTTTAAACAAAATATGAACTTCAAAATGCTTCATAAAGTGTTATTGTATCACATTTACTTATTTTAATCCCTAAATAGCGAAGCACTGTCTCGTAGTTTCTATATCAAGCAGTTAACGGGTGAAAATCAATACCAAAAAGTTTTAAAATTGTTTTCTTACGAAATCAAATACGATGCGTTCTTGATGAAATTTGAGTTGCTAGACCTTCATTAGGGTGGTTTTACTGTAAATTGGGTTATTGCTGTCTTTAAAAGTTTTTTGAGCTCTTTCCAAACCTACTTTCAAAATTAATACGTGGTCCAAAAAAAACTGAGTCGTTTTCCCATTTTACGCGAAAAAACCCTAATTGAACGATATTTTAAGCAAAACATGAACTTCAAAATGCTTCATAATGTGTAAAGGTATAAAATTTACTTATTTTTACCCCTAAATAGCGAAGCAGTATCTCGTAGTTTCTATATCAAGTTGTTAACGGGTGAAAATCATTACTGAAAAGTGTTAAAAATTGGTTTTCTTACGAAAGCAAATATGATGCGTTCTTGATGAAATTTGAGTGGCTATACCTTTAGTAGGGTGGTATTACTATAAACTGGGTTCGTTTTGGCATTAAAAGTTTGTGGAGCTGTTTTAAAAACCAGTTTCAACAATCAATGCGTGGTAAAAAAAAAAGAGTCTTTTTTTCCATTTTAACGTGAAAAAACCCTATTTGAACGATATTTTTAACAAAATATGAACTTCAAAATACTTCATAATGGGTAATTGTATCACATTTACTTATTTAATTCCCTAAATAGAAAAGCCCTATCTCGTAGTTTCTATATCAAGCGGTTAACGGGTGAAAATCATTACCGAAAAGTGTTAAAAATTGGTTTTCTTTTGAAAGCAAATACGATGCGTTCCTGATGAAATTTTGAGTTGCTAGACCTTCATTAGGGTGGTATTACTATAAACTGGGTTCGTTTTGGCATTCAAAGTTTTTGGAGCTGTTTTAAAAACCAGTTTCAACAATTACTGCGTGTTCCAAAAGAAACCTAGTCTTTTTCCAATTTAACGTGAAAAAACCCCAATTGAACGATATTTTAAACAAAATATGAACTTCAAAATGCTTCATAATGTGTTATTGTATCACATTTACTTATTTTAATCCCTAAATAGCGAAGCACTGTCTCGTAGTTTCTATATCAAGAAGTTAACGGGTGAAAATCATTACCAAAAAGTTTAAAAATTGTTTTCTTACGAAATCAAATACGATGCGTTCTTGATGAAATTTGAGTTGCTAGACCTTCATTAGGGTGGTTTTACTGTAGATTGGCTTATTGCTGTCTTTAAAAGTTTTTTGAGCTCTTTCCAAACCCAGTTTCAAAATTAATACGTGGTAAAAAAAAAACAGAGTCTTTTTCCCATTTTACGCGAAAAAACCCTAATTGAACGATATTTTAAGCAAAAGATGAACTTCAAAATGCTTCATAATGTGTAAAGGTATAAAATTTACTTATTTTTACCCCTAAATAGCGAAGCACTATCTCGTAGTTTCTATATCAAGTTGTTAACGGGTGAAAATCATTACTGAAAAGTGTTAAAAATTGGTTTTCTTACAAAAGCAAACAAGATGCGTTCTTGATGAAATTTGAGTGGCTAGACCTTTAGTAGGGTGGTATTACTATAAACTGGGTTCGTTTTGGCATTAAAAGTTTTTGGAGCTGTTTTAAAAACCAGTTTCAACAATCAATGCGTGGTAAAAAAAAAAATGAGTCTTTTTTTCCAATTTAACGTGAAAAAACCCTAATTGAACGATATTTTAAACAAAATATGAACTTCAAAATGCTTCATAATGGGTAATTGTATCACATTTACTTATTTTATTCCCTAAATAGAAAAGCCCTATCTCATAGTTTCTATATCAAGCGGTTAACGGGTGAAAATCATTACCGAAAAGTGTTAAAAATTTGTTTTCTTTCGAAAGCAAATACGATGCGTTCCTGATGAAATTTTGAGTTGCTAGACCTTCATAAGGGTGGTACTACTATAAACTGGGTTCGTTTTGGCATTCAAAGTTTTTGGAGCTGTTTTAAAAACCAGTTTCAACAATTACAGCGTGTTCCAAAAGAAACCTAGTCTTTTTCCAATTTAACGTGAAAAAACCCCAATTGAACGATATTTTAAACAAAATATGAACTTCAAAATGCTTCATAATGTGTTATTGTATCACATTTACTTATTTTAATCCCTAAATAGCGAAGCACTGTCTCGTAGTTTCTATATCAAGCAGTTAACGGGTGAAAATCATTACCAAAAAGTTTAAAAATTGTTTTCTTACGAAAGCAAATACGATGCGTTCTTGATGAAATTTGAGTTGCTAGGCCTTCATTAGGGTGGTTTTACTGTAAATTGGGTTATTGTTGTCTTTAAAAGTTTTTTGAGCTCTTTCCAAACCCAGTTTCAACAATTAATAAGTGGTCCAAAAAAAACTGAGTCTTTTTCCCATTTTACGCGAAAAACCCTAATTGAACGATATTTTACGCAAAACATGAACTTAAAAATACTTCATAATGTGTAAATGTATATCGTTTACTTATTTTTATCCCTAAATAGCGAAGCACTATCTCGTAGTTTCTATATCAAGTTGTTAACGGGTGAAAATCATTACTGAAAAGTGATAAAAATTGGTTTTCTTACGAAAGCAAATACGATGCGTTCTTGATAAAATTTGAGTGGCTAGACCTTTAGTAGGGTGGTATTACTATAAACTGGGTTCGTTTTGGCTTTCAAAGTTTTTGGAGCTGTTTTAAAAACCAGTTTCAACAATCAATGCGTGGTAAAAAAAAAGAGTCTTTTTTTCCAATTTAACGTGAAAAAACCCTAATTGAACGATATTTTAAACAAAATATGAACTTAAAAATGCTTCATAATGGGTAATTGTATCACATTTACTTGTTTTATTCCCTAAATAGAAAAGCCCTATCTCATAGTTTCTATATCAAGCGGTTAACGGGTGAAAATCATTACCGAAAAGTGTTAAAAATTGGTTTTCTTTCGAAAGCAAATACGATGCGTTCCAGATGAAATTATGAGTTGCTAGAGTTTCATTAGGGTGGTATTACTATAAACTGGGTTCGTTTTGGCATTCAAAGTTTTTGGAGCTGTTTTAAAAACCAGTTTCAACAATTACTGCGTGTTACAAAAGAAACCTAGTCTTTTTCCAATTTAACGTGAAAAAACCCCAATTGAACGATATTTTAAACAAAATATGAACTTCAAAATGCTTCAGAATGTGTTATTGTATCACATTTACTTATTTTAATCCCTAAATAGCGAAGTACTATCTCGTAGTTTCTATATCAAGCAGTTAACGGGTGAAAATCATTACCAAAAAGTTTAAAAATTGTTTTCTTACGAAAGCAAATACGATGCGTTCTTGATGAAATTTGAGTTGCTAGACCTTCATCAGGGTGGTTTTACTGTAAATTGGGTTATTGTTGTCTTTAAAAGTTTTTTAAGCTCTTTCCAAACCCAGTTTCAACAATTAATAAGTGGTCCAAAAAAAACTGAGTCTTTTTCCCATTTTACGCGAAAAAACCCTAATTGAACGATATTTTAAGCAAAACATGAACTTAAAAATGCTTCATAATGTGTACATGTATATCATTTACTTATTTTTATCCCTAAATAGCGAAGCACTATCTCGTAGTTTCTATATCAAGTTGTTAACGGGTGAAAATTATTATTGAAAAGTGTTAAAAATTGATTTTCTTACGAAAGCAAATACGATGCGTTCTTGATGAAATTTGAGTGGCTAGACCTTTAGTAGGGTGGTATTAATATAAACTGGGTTCGTTTTGGCATTAAAAGTTTTTGGAGCTGTTTTAAAAACCAGTTTCAACAATCAATGCGTGGTAAAAAAAAAAAAGAGTCTTTTTTTCCAATTTAACGTGAAAAAACCCTAATTGAACGATATTTTAAACAAAATATGAACTTAAAAATGCTTCATAATGGGTAATTGTATCACATTTACTTGTTTTATTCCCTAAATAGAAAAGCCCTATCTCATAGTTTCTATATCAAGCGGTTAACGGGTGAAAATCATTACCGAAAAGTGTTAAAAATTGGTTTTCTTTCGAAAGCAAATACGATGCGTTCCTGATGAAATTATGAGTTGCTAGAGCTTCATTAGGCTGGTATTACTATAAACTGGGTTCGTTTTGGCAATAAAAGTTTTTGGAGCTGTTTTAAAAACCAGTTTCAACAATTACTGCGTGTTCCAAAAGAAACCTAGTCTTTTTCCAATTTAACGTGAAAAAACCCCAATTGAACGATATTTTAAACAAAATATGAACTTCAAAATGCTTCATAATGTGTTATTGTATCACATTTACTTATTTTAATCCCTAAATAGTGAAGCACTGTCTCGTAGTATCTATATCAAGCAGTTAACGGGTGAAAATCATTACCAAAAAGTTTAAAAATTGTTTTCTTACGAAAGCAAATACGATGCGTTCTTGATGAAATTTCAGTTGCTAGACCTTCATTAGGGTGGTTTTACTGTAAATTGGGTTATTTTTGTCTTTAAAAGTTTTTTGAGCTCTTTCCAAACCAAGTTTCAACAATTAATAAGTGGTCCAAAAAAAACTGAGTCTTTTTCCCATTTTACGCGAAAAAACCCTAATTGAACGATATTTTAAGCAAAACATGAACTTCAAAATGCTTCATAATATGTAAATGTATAACATTTACTTATTTTTATCCCTAAATAGCGAAGCACTATCTCGTAGTTTCTATATCAAGTTGTTAACGGGTGAAAATCATTACTGCAAAGTGTTAAAAATTGGTTTTCTTACGAAAGCAAATACGATGCGTTCTTGATGAAATTTGAGTGGCTAGACCTTTAGTAGGGTGGTATTACTATAAACTGGGTTCGTTTTGGCATTAAAAGTTTTTGGAGCTGTTTTAAAAACCAGTTTCAACAATCAATGCGTGGAAAAAAAATAAGTCTTTTTTTCCAATTTAACGTGAAAAAACCCTAATTGAACGATATTTTAAACAAAATATGAACTTCAAAATGCTTCATAATGGGTAATTGTATCACATTTACTAATTTTATTCCCTAAATAGAAAAGCCCTATCTCGTAGTTTCTATATCAAGCGGTAAACGGGTGAAAATCATTACCGAAAAGTGTTAAAAATTGATTTTTTTCCGAAAGCAAATACGATGCGTTCCTGATGAAATTTTGAGTTGCTAGACATTCATTAGGGTGGTATTACTATAAACTGGGTTCGTTTTGGCATTCAAAGTTTTTGGAGCTGTTTTAAAAACCAGTTTCAACAATTACTGCGTGTTCCAAAAGAAACCTAGTCTTTTTCCAATTTAACGTGAAAAAACCCCAATTGAACGATATTTTAAACAAAATATGAACTTCAAAATGCTTCATAATGTGTTATTGTATCACATTTACTTATTTTAATCCCTAAATAGTGAAGCACTGTCTCGTAGTTTCTATATCAAGCAGTTAACGGGTGAAAATCATTACCAAAAAGTTTAAAAATTGTTTTCTTACGAAAGCAAATACAATGCGTTCTTGATGAAATTTGAGTTGCTAGACCTTCATTAGGGTGGTTTTACTGTAAATTCGGTTATTTTTGTCTTTAAAAGTTTTTTGAGCTCTTTCCAAACCCAGTTTCAACAATTAATAAGTGGTCCAATAAAAACGGAGTCTTTTTCCCATTTTACGCGAAAAAACCCTAATTGAACGATATTTTAAGAAAAACATGAACTTCAAAATGCTTCATAATGTTTAAATGTATAACATTTACTTATTTTTATCCCTAAATAGCGAAGCACTATCTCGTAGTTTCTATATCAAGTTGTTAACGGGTGAAAATCATTACTGCAAAGTGTTAAAAATTGGTTTTCTTACGAAAGCAAATACGACGCGTTCTTGATGATATTTGAGTGGCTAGACCTTTAGTAGGGTGGTATTACTATAAAATGGGTTTGTTTTGGCATTAAAAGTTGTTGGAGCATTTTTAAAAACCAGTTTCAACAATCAATGCGTGGAAAAAAAAATGAGTCTTTTTTTCCAATTTAACGTGAAAAAACCCTAATTGAACGATATTTTAAACAAATATGAACTTAAAAATGCTTCATAATGGGTAATTATATCACATTTACTTATTTTATTCCCTAAATAGAAAAGCCCTATCTCGTAGTTTCTATATCAAGCGGTAAACGGGTGAAAATCATTACCGAAAAGTGTTAAAAATTGGTTTTCTTTCGAAAGCAAATACGATGCGTTCCTGATGAAATTTTGAGTTGCTAGACCTTCATTAGAGTGGTATTACTATAAACTGTGTTCGTTTTGGCATTCAAAGTTTTTGGAGCTGTTTTAAAAACCAGTTTCAACAATTACTGCGTGTTCCAAAAGAAACCTAGTGTTTTTCCAATTTAACGTGAAAAAACCCCAATTGAACGATATTTTAAACAAAATATGAACTTCAAAATGCTTCATATTGTGTTATTGTATCACATTTACTTATTTTAATCCCTTAATAGCGAAGCACTGTCTCGTAGTTTCTATATCAAGCAGTTAACGGGTGAAAATCATTACCAAAAAGTTTAAAAATTGTTTTCTTACGAAAGCAAATACGATGCGTTCTTGATAAAATTTGAGTTGCTAGACCTTCATTAGGGTGGTTTTACTGTAAACTGGGTTATTGTTGTCTTTAAAAGTTTTTTGAGCTCTTTCCAAACCCAGTTTCAACAATTAATAAGTGGTCCAAAAAAAACTGAGTCTTTTTCCCATTTTACGCGAAAAAACCCTAATTGAACGATATTTTAAGAAAAACATGAACTTAAAAATGCTTCATATTGTGTAAATGTATATCATTTACTTATTTTTATCCCTAAATAACGAAGCACTATCTCGTAGTTTCTATATCAAGTTGTTAACGGGTGAAAATCATTACTGAAAAGTGTTAAAAATTGGTTTTCTTACGAAAGAAAATACGATGCGTTCTTGATGAAATTTGAGTGGCTAGACCTTAAGTAGGGTGGTATTACTATAAACTGGGTTCGTTTTGGCATTAAAAGTTTTTGGAGCTGTTTTAAAAACAAGTTTCAACAATCAATGCGTGGTAAAAAAAATGAGTCTTTTTTTTTTCAATTTAACGTGAAAAAACCCTAATTGAACGATATTTTAAACAAAATATGAACTTCAAAATGCTTCATAATGTGTAATTTTATCACATTTACTTATTTTATTCCCTAAATAGAAAAGCCCTATCTCGTAGTTTCTATATCAAGCGGTAAACGGGTGAAAATCATTACCGAAAAGTGTTAAAAATTGGTTTTCTTTCGAAAGCAAATACGATGCGTTCCTGATGAAATTTTGAGTTGCTAGACCTTCATTAGGGTGGTATTACTATAAACTGGGTTCGTTTTGGCATTCAAAGTTTTTGGAGCTGTTTTAAAAACCAGTTTCAACAATTACTGCGTGTTCCAAAAGAAACCTAGTCTTTTTCCAATTTAACGTGAAAAAACCCCAATTGAACGATATTTTAAACAAAATATGAACTTCAAAATGCTTCATAATGTGTTATTGTATCACATTTACTTATTTTAATCCCTAAATAGCGAAGCACTATCTCGTAGTTTCTATATCAAGCAGTTAACGGGTGAAAATCATTACCAAAAAGTTTAAAAATTGTTTTCTTACGAAAGAAAATACCATGCACTCTTGATGAAATTTAAGTTGCTAGACCTTCATTAGGGTGGTTTTACTGTAAATTGGGTTATTGTTGTCTTTAAAAGTTTTTTGAGCTCTTTCCAAACCCAGTTTCAACAATTAATAAGTGGTCCAAAAAAAACTGAGTCTTTTTCCCATTTTACGCGAAAAAACCCTAATTGAACGATATTTTAAGCAAAACATGAACTTAAAAATGCTTCATAATGTGTAAATGTATATCATTTACTTATTTTTATCCCTAAATAGCGAAGCACTATCTCGTAGTTTCTATATCAAGTTGTTAACGGGTGAAAATCATTACTGAAAAGTGTTAAAAATTGGTTTTCTTACGAAAGCAAATACGATGCGTTCTTGATGAAATTTGAGTGGCTAGACCTTTAGTAGGGTGGTATTACTATAAACTGGGTTCGTTTTGGCATTAAAAGTTTTTGGAGCTGTTTTAATTAGGGTGGTATTACTATAAACTGGGTTCGTTTTGGCATTCAAAGTTTTTGGAGCTGTTTTAAAAACCAGTTTCAACAATTACTGCGTGTTCCAAAAGAAACCTAGTCTTTTTCCAATTTAACGTGAAAAAACCCCAATTGAACGATATTTTAAACAAAATATGAACTTCAAAATGCTTCATATTGTGTTATTGTATCACATTTACTTATTTTAATCCCTAAATAGCGAAGCACTGTCTCGTAGTTTCTATATCAAGCAGTTAACGGGTGAAAATCATTACCAAAAAGTTTAAAAATTGTTTTCTTACGAAAGCAAATACGATGCGTTCTTGATGAAATTTGAGTTGCTAGACCTTCATTAGGGTGGTTTTACTATAAACTGGGTTATTGTTGTCTTTAAAAGTTTTTTGAGCTCTTTCCAAACCCAGTTTCAACAATTAATAAGTGGTCCAAAAAAAACTGAGTCTTTTTCCCATTTTACGCGAAAAAACCCTAATTGAACTATATTTTAAGCAAAACATGAACTTCAAAATGCTTCATAATGTGTAAATGTATAACATTTACTTATTTTTATCCCTAAATAGCGAAGCACTATCTCGTAGTTTCTATATCAAGTTGTTAACGGGTGAAAATCATTACTGAAAAGTGTTAAAAATTGGTTTTCTTACGAAAGCAAATACGATGCGTTCTTGATGAAATTTGAGTGGCTAGACCTTTAGTAGGGTGGTATTACTATAAACTGGGTTCGTTTTGGCATTAAAAGTTTTTGGAGCTGTTTTAAAAACCAGTTTCAACAATCAATGCGTGGAAAAAAAATGAGTCTTTTTTTCCAATTTAACGTGAAAAAACCCTAATTGAACGATATTTTAAACAAAATATGAACTTAAAAATGCTTCATAATGGGTAATTGTATCACATTTACTAATTTTATTCCCTAAATAGAAAAGCCCTATCTCGTAGTTTCTATATCAAGCGGTAAACGGGTGAAAATCATTACCGAAAAGTGTTAAAAATTGATTTTTTTCCGAAAGCAAATACGATGCGTTCCTGATGAAATTTTGAGTTGCTAGACCTTCATTAGGGTGGTATTACTATAAACTGGGTTCGTTTTGGCATTCAAAGTTTTTGGAGCTGTTTTAAAAACCAGTTTCAACAATTACTGCGTGTTCCAAAAGAAACCTAGTCTTTTTCCAATTTAACGTGAAAAAACCCCAATTGAACGATATTTTAAACAAAATATGAACTTCAAAATGCTTCATAATGTGTTATTGTATCACATTTACTTATTTTAATCCCTAAATAGCGAAGCACTGTCTCGTAGTTTCTATATCAAGCAGTTAACGGGTGAAAATCATTACCAAAAAGTTTAAAAATTGTTTTCTTACGAAAGCAAATACAATGCGTTCTTGATGAAATTTGAGTTGCTAGACCTTCATTAGGGTGGTTTTACTGTAAATTGGGTTATTTTTGTCTTTAAAAGTTTTTTGAGCTCTTTCCAAACCCAGTTTCAACAATTAATAAGTGGTCCAATAAAAACGGAGTCTTTTTCCCATTTTACGCGAAAAAACCCTAATTGAACGATATTTTAAGAAAAACATGAACTTCAAAATGCTTCATAATGTTTAAATGTATAACATTTACTTATTTTTATCCCTAAATAGCGAAGCACTATCTCGTAGTTTCTATATCAAGTTGTTAACGGGTGAAAATCATTACTGCAAAGTGTTAAAAATTGGTTTTCTTACGAAAGCAAATACGATGCGTTCTTGATGATATTTGTGTGGCTAGACCTTTAGTAGGGTGGTATTACTATAAAATGGGTTTGTTTTGGCATTAAAAGTTGTTGGAGCATTTTTAAAAACCAGTTTCAACAATCAATGCGTGGAAAAAAAAATGAGTCTTTTTTTCCAATTTAACGTGAAAAAACCCTAATTGAACGATATTTTAAACAAATATGAACTTAAAAATGCTTCATAATGGGTAATTATATCACATTTACTTATTTTATTCCCTAAATAGAAAAGCCCTATCTCGTAGTTTCTATATCAAGCGGTAAACGGGTGAAAATCATTACCGAAAAGTGTTAAAAATTGGTTTTCTTTCGAAAGCAAATACGATGCGTTCCTGATGAAATTTTGAGTTGCTAGACCTTCATTAGAGTGGTATTACTATAAACTGTGTTCGTTTTGGCATTCAAAGTTTTTGGAGCTGTTTTAAAAACCAGTTTCAACAATTACTGCGTGTTCCAAAAGAAACCTAGTGTTTTTCCAATTTAACGTGAAAAAACCCCAATTGAACGATATTTTAAACAAAATATGAACTTCAAAATGCTTCATATTGTGTTATTGTATCACATTTACTTATTTTAATCCCTTAATAGCGAAGCACTGTCTCGTAGTTTCTATATCAAGCAGTTAACGGGTGAAAATCATTACCAAAAAGTTTAAAAATTGTTTTCTTACGAAAGCAAATACGATGCGTTCTTGATAAAATTTGAGTTGCTAGACCTTCATTAGGGTGGTTTTACTGTAAACTGGGTTATTGTTGTCTTTAAAAGTTTTTTGAGCTCTTTCCAAACCCAGTTTCAACAATTAATAAGTGGTCCAAAAAAAACTGAGTCTTTTTCCCATTTTACGCGAAAAAACCCTAATTGAACGATATTTTAAGAAAAACATGAACTTAAAAATGCTTCATATTGTGTAAATGTATATCATTTACTTATTTTTATCCCTAAATAACGAAGCACTATCTCGTAGGTTCTATATCAAGTTGTTAACGGGTGAAAATCATTACTGAAAAGTGTTAAAAATTGGTTTTCTTACGAAAGAAAATACGATGCGTTCTTGATGAAATTTGAGTGGCTAGACCTTAAGTAGGGTGGTATTACTATAAACTGGGTTCGTTTTGGCATTAAAAGTTTTTGGAGCTGTTTTAAAAACAAGTTTCAACAATCAATGCGTGGTAAAAAAAATGAGTCTTTTTTTTTTCAATTTAACGTGAAAAAACCCTAATTGAACGATATTTTAAACAAAATATGAACTTCAAAATGCTTCATAATGGGTAATTTTATCACATTTACTTATTTTATTCCCTAAATAGAAAAGCCCTATCTCGTAGTTTCTATATCAAGCGGTTAACGGGTGAAAATCATTACCGAAAAGTGTTAAAAATTGGTTTTCTTTCGAAAGCAAATACGATGCGTTCCTGATGAAATTTTGAGTTGCTAGACCTTCATTAGGGTGGTATTACTATAAACTGGGTTCGTTTTGGCATTCAAAGTTTTTGGAGCTGTTTTAAAAACCAGTTTCAACAATTACTGCGTGTTCCAAAAGAAACCTTGTCTTTTTCCAATTTAACGTGAAAAAACCCCAATTGAACGATATGTTAAACAAAATATGAACTTCAAAATGCTTCATAATGTGTTATTGTATCACATTTACTTATTTTAATCCCTAAATAGCGAAGCACTATCTCGTAGTTTCTATATCAAGCAGTTAACGGGTGAAAATCATTACCAAAAAGTTTAAAAATTGTTTTCTTACGAAAGAAAATACCATGCACTCTTGATGAAATTTAAGTTGCTAGACCTTCATTAGGGTGGTTTTACTGTAAATTGGGTTATTGTTGTCTTTAAAAGTTTTTTGAGCTCTTTCCAAACCCAGTTTCAACAATTAATAAGTGGTCCAAAAAAAACTGAGTCTTTTTCCCATTTTACGCGAAAAAACCCTAATTGAACGATATTTTAAGCAAAACATGAACTTAAAAATGCTTCATAATGTGTAAATGTATATCATTTACTTATTTTTATCCCTAAATAACGAAGCACTATCTCGTAGTTTCTATATCAAGTTGTTAACGGGTGAAAATCATTACTGAAAAGTGTTAAAAATTGGTTTTCTTACGAAAGCAAATACGATGCGTTCTTGATGAAATTTGAGTGGCTAGACCTTTAGTAGGGTGGTATTACTATAAACTGGGTTCGTTTTGGCATTAAAAGTTTTTGGAGCTGTTTTAATTAGGGTGGTATTACTATAAACTGGGTTCGTTTTGGCATTCAAAGTTTTTGGAGCTGTTTTAAAAACCAGTTTCAACAATTACTGCGTGTTCCAAAAGAAACCTAGTCTTTTTCCAATTTAACGTGAAAAAACCCCAATTGAACGATATTTTAAACAAAATATGAACTTCAAAATGCTTCATATTGTGTTATTGTATCACATTTACTTATTTTAATCCCTAAATAGCGAAGCACTGTCTCGTAGTTTCTATATCAAGCAGTTAACGGGTGAAAATCATTACCAAAAAGTTTAAAAATTGTTTTCTTACGAAAGCAAATACGATGCGTTCTTGATGAAATTTGAGTTGCTAGACCTTCATTAGGGTGGTTTTACTATAAACTGGGTTATTGTTGTCTTTAAAAGTTTTTTGAGCTCTTTCCAAACCCAGTTTCAACAATTAATAAGTGGTCCAAAAAAAACTGAGTCTTTTTCCCATTTTACGCGAAAAAACCCTAATTGAACTATATTTTAAGCAAAACATGAACTTCAAAATGCTTCATAATGTGTAAATGTATAACATTTACTTATTTTTATCCCTAAATAGCGAAGCACTATCTCGTAGTTTCTATATCAAGTTGTTAACGGGTGAAAATCATTACTGCAAAGTGTTAAAAATTGGTTTTCTTACGAAAGCAAATACGATGCGTTCTTGATGAAATTTGAGTGGCTAGACCTTTAGTAGGGTGGTATTACTATAAACTGGGTTCAGTTTGGCATTAAAAGTTTTTGGAGCTGTTTTAAAAACCAGTTTCAACAATCAATGCGTGGAAAAAAAATGAGTCTTTTTTTCCAATTTAACGTGAAAAAACCCTAATTGAACGATATTTTAAACAAAATATGAACTTAAAAATGCTTCATAATGGGTAATTGTATCACATTTACTAATTTTATTCCCTAAATAGAAAAGCCCTATCTCGTAGTTTCTATATCAAGCGGTAAACGGGTGAAAATCATTACCGAAAAGTGTTAAAAATTGATTTTTTTCCGAAAGCAAATACGATGCGTTCCTGATGAAATTTTGAGTTGCTAGACCTTCATTAGGGTGGTATTACTATAAACTGGGTTCGTTTTGGCATTCAAAGTTTTTGGAGCTGTTTTAAAAACCAGTTTCAACAATTACTGCGTGTTCCAAAAGAAACCTAGTCTTTTTCCAATTTAACGTGAAAAAACCCCAATTGAACGATATGTTAAACAAAATATGAACTTCAAAATGCTTCATAATGTGTTATTGTATCACATTTACTTATTTTAATCCCTAAATAGCGAAGCACTATCTCGTAGTTTCTATATCAAGCAGTTAACGGGTGAAAATCATTACCAAAAAGTTTAAAAATTGTTTTCTTACGAAAGCAAATACGATGCGTTCTTGATGAAATTTGAGTTGCTAGACCTTCATTAGGGTGGTTTTACTGTAAACTGGGTTATTGTTGTCTTTAAAAGTTTTTTGAGCTCTTTCCAAACCCAGTTTCAACAATTAATAAGTGGTCCAAAAAAAACTGAGTCTTTTTCCCATTTTACGCGAAAAAACCCTAATTGAACGATATTTTAAGAAAAACATGAACTTAAAAATTCTTCATATTGTGTAAATGTATATCATTTACTTATTTTTATCCCTAAATAACGAAGCACTATCTCGTAGGTTCTATATCAAGTTGTTAACGGGTGAAAATCATTACTGAAAAGTGTTAAAAATTGGTTTTCTTACGAAAGAAAATACGATGCGTTCTTGATGAAATTTGAGTGGCTAGACCTTAAGTAGGGTGGTATTACTATAAACTGGGTTCGTTTTGGCATTAAAAGTTTTTGGAGCTGTTTTAAAAACAAGTTTCAACAATCAATGCGTGGTAAAAAAAAATGAGTCTTTTTTTTTCCAATTTAACGTGAAAAAACCCTAATTGAACGATATTTTAAACAAAATATGAATTTCAAAATGCTTCATAATGGGTAATTTTATCACATTTACTTATTTTATTCCCTAAATAGAAAAGCCCTATCTCGTAGTTTCTATATCAAGCGGTAAACGGGTGAAAATCATTACCGAAAAGTGTTAAAAATTGGTTTTCTTTCGAAAGCAAATACGATGCGTTCCTGATGAAATTTTGAGTTGCTAGACCTTAATTAGGGTGGTATTACTATAAACTGGGTTCGTTTTGGCATTCAAAGTTTTTGGAGCTGTTTTAAAAACCAGTTTCAACAATTACTGCGTGTTCCAAAAGAAACCTAGTCTTTTTCCAATTTAACGTGAAAAAACCCCAATTGAACGATATGTTAAACAAAATATGAACTTCAAAATGCTTCATAATGTGTTATTGTATCACATTTACTTATTTTAATCCCTAAATAGCGAAGCACTATCTCGTAGTTTCTATATCAAGCAGTTAACGGGTGAAAATCATTACCAAAAAGTTTAAAAATTGTTTTCTTACGAAAGCAAATACGATGCACTCTTGATGAAATTTGAGTTGCTAGACCTTCATTAGGGTGGTTTTACTGTAAATTGGGTTATTGTTGTCTTTAAAAGTTTTTTGAGCTCTTTCCAAACCCAGTTTCAACAATTAATAAGTGGTCCAAAAAAAACTGAGTCTTTTTCCCATTTTACGCGAAAAAACCCTAATTGAACGATATTTTAAGCAAAACATGAACTTAAAAATTCTTCATAATGTGTAAATGTATATCATTTACTTATTTTTATCCCTAAATAACGAAGCACTATCTCGTAGTTTCTATATCAAGTTGTTAACGGGTGAAAATCATTACTGAAAAGTGTTAAAAATTGGTTTTCTTACGAAAGCAAATACGATGCGTTCTTGATGAAATTTGAGTGGCTAGACCTTAAGTAGGGTGGTATTACTATAAACTGGGTTCGTTTTGGCATTAAAAGTTTTTGGAGCTGTTTTAAAAACCAGTTTCAACAATCAATGCGTGGTAAAAAAAATGAGTCTCTTTTCCAATTTAACGTGAAAAAACCCTAATTGAACGATATTTTAAACAAAATATGAACTTAAAAATGCTTCATAATGGGTAATTGTATCACATTTACTTATTTTATTCCCTAAATATAAAAGCCCTATCTCGTAGTTTCTATATCAAGCGGTTTACGGGTGAAAATCATTACCGAAAAGTGTTAAAAATTGGTTTTCTTTCGAAAGCAAATACGATGCGTTCCTGATGAAATTTTGAGTTGCTAGACCTTCATTAGGGTGGTATTACTATAAACTGGGTTCGTTTTGGTATTCAAAGTTTTTGGAGCTGTTTTAAAAACCAGTTTCAATAATTACTGCGTGTTCCAAAAGAAACCTAGTCTTTTTCCAATTTAACGTGAAAAAACCCCAATTGAACGATATTTTAAACAAAATATGAACTTCAAAATGCTTCATAATGTGTTATTGTATCACATTTACTTATTTTAATCCCTAAATATCGAAGTACTGTCTCGTAGTTTCTATATCAAGCAGTTAACGGGTGAAAATCATTACCAAAAAGTTTAAAAATTGTTTTCTTACGAAAGCAAATACGATGCGTTCTTGATGAAATTTGAGTTGCTAGGCCTTCATTAGGGTGGTTTTACTGTAAATTGGGTTATTTTTGTCTTTAAAAGTTTTTTGAGCTCTTTCCAAACCCAGTTTCAACAATTAATAAGTGGTCCAAAAAAAACTGAGTCTTTTTCCCATTTTATGCGAAAAAACCATAATTGAACGATATTTTAAGCAAAACATGAACTTAAAAATGCTTCATAATGTGTAAATGTATATCATTTACTTATTTTTATCCCTAAATAGGGAAGCACTATCTCGTAGTTTCTATATCAAGTTGTTAACGGGTGAAAATCATTACTGAAAAGTGTTAAAAATTGGTTTTCTTACGAAAGCAAATACGATGCGTTCTTGATGAAATTTGAGTGGCTAGACCTTTAGTAGGGTGGTATTACTATAAACTGGGTTCGTTTTGGCATTAAAAGTTTTTGGAGCTTTTTTAAAAACCAGTTTCAACAATCAATGCGCGGTAAAAAAAATGAGTCTTTTTTTTCCAATTTAACGTGAAAAAACCCTAATTGAACGATATTTTAAACAAAATATGAACTTGAAAATGCTTCATAATGGGTAATTGTATCACATTTACTTATTTTATTCCCTAAATAGAAAAGCCCTATCTCGTAGTTTCTATATCAAGCGGTTTACGGGTGAAAATCATTACCGAAAAGTGTTAAAAATTGGTTTCCTTTCGAAAGCAAATACGATGCGTTCCTGATGAAATTTTGAGTTGCTAGACCTTCATTAGGGTGGTATTACTATAAACTGGGTTTGTTTTGGCATTCAACGTTTTTGGAGCTGTTTTAAAAACCAGTTTCAACAATTACTGCGTGTTCCAAAAGAAACCTAGTCTTTTTCCAATTTAACGTGAAAAAACCCCAATTGAACGATATTTTAAAAAAAATATGAACTTCAAAATGCTTCATAATGTGTTATTGTATCACATTTACTTATTTTAATCCCTAAATAGCGAAGTACTGTCTCGTAGTTTCTATATCAAGCAGTTAACGGGTGAAAATTATTACCAAAAAGTTTAAAAATTGTTTTCTTACGAAAGCAAATACGATGCGTTCTTGATGAAATTTGAGTTGCTAGACCTTCGTTAGGGTGGTTTTACTGTAAATTGGGTTATTGTTGTCTTTAAAAGTTTTTTGAGCTCTTTCCAAACCCAGTTTCAACAATTAATAAGTGGTCCAAAAAAAACTGAGTCTTTTTCCCATTTTACGCGAAAAAACCCTGATTGAACGATATTTTAAGAAAAACATGAACTTAAAAATGCTTCATAATGTGTAAATGTATATCATTTACTTATTTTTATCCCTAAATAGCGAAGCATTATGTCGTAGTTTCTATATCAAGTTGTTAACGGGTGAAAATCATTACTGAAAAGTGTTAAAAATTGGTTTTCTTACGAAAGCAAATACGATGCGTTCTTTATGAAATTTGAGTGGCTAGAACTTTAGTAGGGTGGTATTACTATAAACTGGGTTCATTTTGGCATTAAAAGTTTTTGGAGCTGTTTTAAAAACCAGTTTCAACAATCAATGCGTGGTAAAAAAAAATGAGTCTTTTTTTCCAATTTAACTTGAAAAAACCCTAATTGAACGATATTTTAAACAAAATATGAACTTAAAAATGCTTCATAATGGGTAATTGTATCACATTTACTTATTTTATTCCCTAAATATAAAAGCCCTATCTCGTAGTTTCTATATCAAGCGGTTTACGGGTGAAAATCATTACCGAAAAGTGTTAAAAATTGGTTTTCTTTCGAAAGCAAATACGATGCGTTCCTGATGAAATTTTGAGTTGCTAGACCTTCATTAGGGTGGTATTAATATAAACTGGGTTCGTTTTGGCATTCAAAGTTTTTGGAGCTGTTTTAAAAACCAGTTTCAATAATTACTGCGTGTTCCAAAAGAAACCTAGTCTTTTTCCAATTTAACGTGAAAAAACCCCAATTGAACGATATTTTAAACAAAATATGAACTTCAAAATGCTTCATAATGTGTTATTGTATCACATTTACTTATTTTAATCCCTAAATAGCGAAGTACTGTCTCGTACTTTCTATATCAAGCAGTTAACGGGTGAAAATCATTACCAAAAAGTTTAAAAATTATTTTCTTACGAAAGCAAATACGATGCGTTCTTGATGAAATTTGAGTTGCTAGGCCTTCATTAGGGTGGTTTTACTGTAAATTGGGTTATTGTTGTCTTTAAAAGTTTTTTGAGCTCTTTCCAAACCCAGTTTCAACAATTAATAAGTGGTCCAAAAAAAACTGAGTATTTTTCCCATTTTATGCGAAAAAACCCTAATTGAACGATATTTTAAGCAAAACATGAACTTAAAAATGCTTCATAATGTGTAAATGTATATCATTTACTTATTTTTGTCCCTAAATAGGGAAGCACTATCTCGTAGTTTCTATATCAAGTTGTTAACGGGTGAAAATCATTACTGAAAAGTGTTAAAAATTGGTTTTCTTACGAAAGCAAATACGATGCGTTCTTGATGAAATTTGAGTGGCTAGACCTTTAGTAGGGTGGTATTACTATAAACTGGGTTCGTTTTGGCATTAAAAGTTTTTGGAGCTTTTTTAAAAACCAGTTTTAACAATCAATGCGCGGTAAAAAAAATGAGTCTTTTTTTTTCAAATTAACGTGAAAAAACCCTAATTGAACGATATTTTAAACAAAATATGAACTTCAAAATGCTTCATAATGGGTAATTGTATCACATTTACTTATTTTATTCCCTAAATAGAAAAGCCCTATCTCGTAGTTTCTATATCAAGCGGTTTACGGGTGAAAATCATTACCGAAAAGTGTTAAAAATTGGTTTTCTTTCGAAAACAAATACGTTGCGTTCGTGATGAAATTTTGAGTTGCTAGACCTTCATTAGGGTGGTATTACTATAAACTGGGTTCGTTTTGGCATTCAAAGTTTTTGGAGCTGTTTTAAAAACCAGTTTCAACAATTACTGCGTGTTCCAAAAGAAACCTAGTCTTTTTCCAATTTAACGTGAAAAAACCCCAATTGAACGATATTTTAAAATAAATATGAACTTCAAAATGCTTCATAATGTGTTATTGTATCACATTTACTTATTTTAATCCCTAAATAGCGAAGTACTGTCTCGTAGTTTCTATATCAAGCAGTTAACGGGTGAAAATCATTACCAAAAAGTTTAAAAATTGTTTTCTTACGAAAGCAAATACGATGCGTTCTTGATGAAATTTGAGTTGCTAGACCTTCGTTAGGGTGGTTTTACTGTAAATTGGGTTATTGTTGTCTTTAAAAGTTGTTTGAGCTCTTTCCAAACCCAGTTTCAACAATTAATAAGTGGTCCAAAAAAAACTGAGTCTTTTTCCCATTTTACGCGAAAAAAACCCTAATTGAACGATATTTTAAGCAAAACTTGAACTTAAAAATGATTCATAATGTGTAAATGTATATCATTTACTTATTTTTATCCCTAAATAGCGAAGCACTATCTCGTAGTTTCTATATCAAGTTGTTAACGGGTGAAAATCATGACTGAAAAGTGTTAAAAATTGGTTTTCCTACGAAAGCAAATACGATGCGTTCTTGATGAAATTTGAGTGGCTAGACCTTTAGTAGGGTGGTATTACTATAAACTGGGTTCTTTTTGGCATTAAAAGTTTTTGGAGCTGTTTTAAAAACTAGTTTCAACAATCAATGCGTGGTAAAAAACAAATGAATCTTTTTTTCAAATTTAACGTGAAAAAACCCTAATTGAACGATATTTTAAACAAAATATGAACTTAAAAATGCTTCATAATGGGTAATTGTATCACATTTACTTATTTTATTCCCTAAATAGAAAAGCCCAATCTCGTAGTTTCTATATCAAGCGGTTTACGGGTGAAAATCATTACCTAAAAGTGTTAAAAATTGTTTTCTTACGAAAGCAAATACGATGCGTTCTTGATGAAATTTGAGTTGCTAGACCCTCATTAGGGTGGTTTTATTGTAAATTGGGTTATTGTTGTCTTTAAAAAAAATTTGAGCTCTTTCCAAACCCAGTTTCAACAATTAATAAGTGGTCCAAAAAAAACTGAGTCTTTTTCCCATTTTACGCGAAAAAACCCTAATTGAACGATATTTTAAGCAAAACATGAACTTAAAAATGCTTCATATTGTGTAAATGTATATCATTTACTTATTTTTATCCCTAAATAGCGAAGCACTATCTCGTAGTTTCTATATCAAGTTGTTAACGGGTGAAAATCATTACTGAAAAGTGTTAAAATTGGTTTTCCTACGAAAGTAAATACGATGCGTTCTTGATTAAATTTGAGTGGCAAGACCTTTAGTAGGGTGGTATTACTATAAACTGGGTTCGTTTTGACATTAAAAGTTTTTGGAGCTGTTTTAAAAACTAGTTTCAACAATCAATGCGTGGTAAAAAACAAATGAGTCTTTTTTTCCAATTTAACGTGAAAAAACCCTAATTGAACGATATTTTAAACAAAATATGAACTTAAAAATGCTTCATAATGGGTAATTGTATCACATTTACTTATTTTATTCCCTAAATAGAAAAGCCCTATCTCGTAGTTTCTATAGCAAGCGGTTTACGGGTGAAAATCATTACTGAAAAGTGTTAAAAATTGGTTTTCTTTCGAAAGCAAATACGATGCGTTCCTGATGAAATTTTGAGTTGCTAGACCTTCATTACGGTGGTATTACTATAATCTGGGTTCGTTTTGCATTCAAAGTTTTTGGAGCTGTTTTATAAACCAGTTTCAACAATTACTCCGTGTTCCAAAAGAAACCTAGTCTTTTTCCAATTTAACGTGAAAAAACCCCAATTGAACGATATTTTAAACAAAATATGAACTTCAAAATGCTTCATAATGTGTTATTGTATCACATTTACTTATTTTAATCCCTAAATAGCGAAGTACTGTCTTGTAGTTTCTATATCAAGCAGTTAACGGGTGAAAATCATTACCAAAAAGTTTAAAAATTGTTTTCTTACGAAAGCAAATACGATGCGTTCTTGATGAAATTTGAGTTTCTAGACCTTCATTAGGGTGGTTTTACTGTAAATTGGGTTATTGTTGTCTTTAAAAGTTTTTTGAGCTCTTTCCAAACCCAGTTTCAACAATTAATACGTGGTCCAAAAAAAACTGAGTCTTTTTCCCATTTTACGCGAAAAAACCCTAATTGAACGATATTTTAAGCAAAACATGAACTTAAAAATGTTTCATAATGTGTAAATGTATATCATTTACTTATTTTTATCCCTAAATAGAAAAACATTATCTCGTAGTTTTTATATCAAGTTGTTAACGGGTGAAAATCATTACTGAAAAGTGTTAAAAATTGGTTTTCTTATGAAAGCAAATACGATGCGTTCTTGATGAAATTTGAGTGGCTAGACCTTTAGTAGGGTGGTATTACTATAAACTGGGTTCGTTTTGGCATTAAAAGTTTTTGGAGCTGTTTTAAAAACAAGTTTCAACAATCAATGCGTGGTAAAAAAAAGTCATTTTTTTCCAATTTAACGTGAAAAAACCCTAATTGAACGATATTTTAAACAAAATATGAACTTCATAATGGGTAATTGTATCACATTTACTTATTTTATTCCCTAAATAGAAAAGCCCTATCTCGTAGTTTCTATATCAAGCGGTTTACGGGTGAAAATCATTACCGAAAAGTGTTAAAAATTGGTTTTATTTCGAAAGCAAATACGATGCGTTCCTGATGAAATTTTGAGTTGCTAGACCTTCATTAGGGTGGAATTACTATAAAGTGGGTTCGTTTTGGCATTCAAAGTTTTTGGAGCTGTTTTAAAAACCAGTTTCAACAATTACTGCGTGTTCCAAAAAAAAACCTAGTCTTTTTCCAATTTAACGTGAAAAAACCCCAATTGAACGATATTTTAAACAAAATATGAAATTCAAAATGCTTCATAATGTGTTATTGTATCACATTTACTTATTTTAATCCCTAAATAGCGAAGTACTGTCTCGTAGTTTCTATATCAAGCAGTTAACGGGTGAAAATCATTACCAAAAAGTTTAAAAATTATTTTCGTACGAAAGCAAATACGATGCGTTCTTGATGAAATTTGAGTTGCTAGGCCTTCATTAGGGTGGTTTTACTGTAAATTGGGTTATTGTTGTCTTTAAAAGTATTTTGAGCTCTTTCCAAACCCAGTTTCAACAATTAATAAGTGGTCCAAAAAAAACTGAGTCTTTTTCCCATTTTACGCGAAAAAACCCTAATTGAACGATATTTTAAGCAAAAAATGAACTTAAAAATGCTTCATAATGTGTAAATGTATATCATTTACTTATTTTTATCCCTAAATAGCAAAGCATTATCTCGTAGTTTTTATATCAAGTTGTTAACGGGTGAAAATCATTACTGAAAAGTGTTAAAAATTGGTTTTCTTATGAAAGCAAATACGATGCGTTCTTGATGAGTTTTTTAAGTGGCTAGACCTTTAGTAGGGTGGTATTACTATAAACTGGGTTTGTTTTGGCATTAAAAGTTTTTGGAGCTGTTTTAAAAACCAGTTTCAACAATCAATGCGGGGTAAAAAAAATGAGTCTTTTTTTCCAATTTAACTTGAAAAAACCCTAATTGAACGATATTTTAAAAAAAATATGAACTTAAAAATGCTTCATAATGGGTAATTGTATCACATTTACTTATTTTATTCCCTAAATAGAAAAGCCCTATCTCGTAGTTTCTATATCAAGCGGTAAACGGGTGAAAATCATTACCGAAAAGTGTTAAAAATTGGTTTTCTTTCGAAAGCAAATACGATGCGTTCCTAATGAAATTTTGAGTTGCTAGACCTTCATTAGGGTGGTATTACTATAAACTGGGTTCGTTTTGGCATTCAAAGTTTTTGGAGCTGTTTTAAAAGCCAGTTTCAACAATTACTGCGTGTTCCAAAAGAAACCTAGTCTTTTTCCAATTTAATGTGAAAAAACCCCAATTGAACGATATTTTAAACAAAATTTGAACTTCAAAATGCTTCATAATGTGTTATTGTATCACATTTACTTATTTTAATCCCTAAATAGCGAAGTACTGTCTCGTAGTTTCTATATCAAGCAGTTAACGGGTGAAAATCATTACCAAAAAGTTTAAAAATTGTTTTCTTACGAAAGCAAATACGATGCGTTCTTGATGAAATTTGATTTGCTAGACCTTCATTAGGGTGGTTTTACTGTAAATTGGGTTATTGTTGTCTTTAAAAGTTTTTTGAGCTCTTTCCAAACCCAGTTTCAACAATTAATAAGTGGTCCAAAAAAAACTGAGTCTTTTTCCCATTTTACGCGAAAAAACCCTAATTGAACGATATTTTAAGCAAAGCATGAACTTGAAAATGCTTCATAATGTGTAAATGTATATCATTTACTTATTTTTATCCCTAAATAGCGAAGCACTATCTCGTAGTTTCTATATCAAGTTGTTAACGGGTGAAAATCATTACTGAAAAGTGTTAAAAATTGGTTATCTTACGAAAGCAAATACGATGCTTCCTTGATGAAATTGGAGTGGATAGACCTTTAGTAGGGTGGTATTACTATAAACTGGGTTCGTTTTGGCATTAAAAGTTTTTGGAGCTGTTTTAAAAACTAGTTTCAACAATCAATGCGTGGTAAAAAAAAATGAGTCTTTTTTTCCAATTTAACGTGAAAAAACCCTAATTGAACGATATTTTATACAAAATATGATCTTCAAAATGCTTCATAATGGGTAATATTATCACATTTACTTATTTTATTCCCTAAATAGAAAAGCCCTATCTCGTAGTTTTTATATCAAGCGGTTTACGGGTGAAAATCATTACCGAAAAGTGTTAAAAATTGGTTTTCTTTCGAAAGCAAATACGATGCGTTCTTGATGAAATTTGAGTGGCTAGACCTTTAGTAGGGTGGTATTACTATAAACTGGGTTCGTTATGGCATTAAAAGTTTTTGGAGCTGTTTTAAAAACCAGTTTCAACAATCAATGCGTGGAAAAAAAAAGAGTCTTTTTTTCCAATTTAACGTGAAAAAACTCTAATTGAACGATATTTTAAACAAAATATGAACTTCAAAATGCTTCATAATGGGTAATTGTATCACATTTACTTATTTTATTCCCTAAATAGAAAAGCCCTATCTCGTAGTTTCTATATCAAGCGGTTTACGGGTGAAAATCATTACCGAAAAGTGTTAAAAATTGGTTTTCTTTCGAAAGCAAATACGATGCGTTCCTGATGAAATTTTGAGTTGCTAGACCTTCATTAGGGCGGTATTACTATAAACTTGGTTCGTTTTGGCATTCAAAGTTTTTGGAGCTGTTTTAAAAACCAGTTTCAACAATTACTGCGTGTTCCCAAAGAAACCTAGTCTTTTTCCAATTTAACGTGAAAAAACCCCATTTGAACGATATTTTAAACAAAATATGAACTTCAAAATGCTTCATAATGTGTCATTGTATCACATTTACTTATTTTAATCCCTAAATAGCGAAGCACTGTCTCGTTGTTTCTATATCAAGCAGTTAACGGGTGAAAATCATTACCAAAAAGTTTAAAAATTATTTTCTTACGAAAGCAAATACGATGCAATCTTGATGAAATTTGAGTTGCTAGATCTTCATTAGGGTGGTTTTACAGTAAATTGGGTTATTGTTGTCTTTAAAAGTTTTTTGAGCTCTTTCCAAACCCAGTTTCAACAATTAATAAGTGGTCCAAAAAAAACTGAGTCTTTTTCCCATTTTACGCGAAAAAACCCTA
Source organism: Parietaria judaica (assembly GCA_954871525.1). Lineage (NCBI taxonomy): Eukaryota > Viridiplantae > Streptophyta > Magnoliopsida > Rosales > Urticaceae > Parietaria > Parietaria judaica. The sequence continues at coordinate 62,474,536 of OX940860.1, forward strand.
ATTGAACGATATTTTAAGCAAAACATGAACTTAAAAATGCTTCATAATGTGCAAATGTATATCATTTACTTATTTTTATCCCTAAATAGCGAAGCACTATCTCGTTGTTTCTATATCAAGTTGTTAACGGGTGAAAATCATTACTGAAAAGTGTTAAAAATTGGTTTTCTTACGAAAGCAAATACGATGCGTTCTTGATGAAATTTGAGTGGCTAGACCTTTAGTAGGGTGGTATTGCTATAAACTGGGTTCGTTTTGGCATTAAAAGTTTTTGAGATGTTTTAAAAACCAGTTTCAACAATCAATGCGTGGTAAAAAAAAATGAGTCTTTTTTTTCCAATTTAACGTGAAAAAACCCTAATTGAACGATATTTTAAACAAAATATGAACTTCAAAATGCTTCATAATGGGTAATTGTATCACATTTACTTATTTTATTCCCTAAATAGAAAAGCCCTATCTCGTAGTTTCTATATAAAGCGGTTTACGGGTGAAAATCATTACCGAAAAGTGTTAAAAATTGGTTTTATTTCGAAAGCAAATACGATGCGTTCTTGATGAAATTTGAGTGGCTAGACCTTTAGTAGGGTGGTATTACTATAAACTGGGTTCGTTATGGCATTAAAAGTTTTTGGAGCTGTTTTAAAAACCAGTTTCAACAATCAATGCGTGGAAAAAAAAAGAGTCTTTTTTTCCAATTTAACGTGAAAAAACTCTAATTGAACGATATTTTAAACAAAATATGAACTTCAAAATGCTTCATAATGGGTAATTGTATCACATTTACTTATTTTATTCCCTAAATAGAAAAGCCCTATCTCGTAGTTTCTATATCAAGCGGTTTACGGGTGAAAATCATTACCGAAAAGTGTTAAAAATTGGTTTTCTTTCGAAAGCAAATACGATGCGTTCCTGATGAAATTTTGAGTTGCTAGACCTTCATTAGGGCGGTATTACTATAAACTTGGTTCGTTTTGGCATTCAAAGTTTTTGGAGCTGTTTTAAAAACCAGTTTCAACAATTACTGCGTGTTCCCAAAGAAACCTAGTCTTTTTCCAATTTAACGTGAAAAAACCCCATTTGAACGGTATTTTAAACAAAATATGAACTTCAAAATGCTTCATAATGTGTCATTGTATCACATTTACTTATTTTAATCCCTAAATAGCGAAGCACTGTCTCGTAGTTTCTATATCAAGCAGTTAACGGGTGAAAATCATTACCAAAAAGTTTAAAAATTATTTTCTTACGAAAGCAAATACGATGCAATCTTGATGAAATTTGAGTTGCTAGATCTTCATTAGGGTGGTTTTACAGTAAATTGGGTTATTGTTGTCTTTAAAAGTTTTTTGAGCTCTTTCCAAACCCAGTTTCAACAATTAATAAGTGGTCCAAAAAAAACTGAGTCTTTTTCCCATTTTACGCGAAAAAACCCTAATTGAACGATATTTTAAGCAAAACATGAACTTAAAAATGCTTCATAATGTGCAAATGTATATCATTTACTTATTTTTATCCCTAAATAGCGAAGCACTATCTCGTTGTTTCTATATCAAGTTGTTAACGGGTGAAAATCATTACTGAAAAGTGTTAAAAATTGGTTTTCTTACGAAAGCAAATACGATGCGTTCTTGATGAAATTTGAGTGGCTAGACCTTTAGTAGGGTGGTATTGCTATAAACTGGGTTCGTTTTGGCATTAAAAGTTTTTGAGATGTTTTAAAAACCAGTTTCAACAATCAATGCGTGGTAAAAAAAAATGAGTCTTTTTTTTCCAATTTAACGTGAAAAAACCCTAATTGAACGATATTTTAAACAAAATATGAACTTCAAAATGCTTCATAATGGGTAATTGTATCACATTTACTTATTTTATTCCCTAAATAGAAAAGCCCTATCTCGTAGTTTCTATATAAAGCGGTTTACGGGTGAAAATCATTACCGAAAAGTGTTAAAAATTGGTTTTCTTTCGAAAGCAAATACGATGCGTTCCTGATGAAATTTTGAGTTGCTAGACCTTAATTACGCTGGTATTACTATAAACTGGGTTCGTTTTGGCATTCAATGTTTTTGGAGTTGTTTTAAAAACCAGTTTCAACAATTACTGCGTGTTCCAAAAGAAACCTAGTCTTTTTCCAATTTAACGTGAAAAAACCCCAATTGAACGATATTTTAAACAAAATATGAACTTTAAATTGCTTAATAATGTGTTATTGCATCACATTTACTTATTTTAATCCCTAAATAGCGAAGCACTGTCTCGTAGTTTCTATATCAAGCAGTTAACGGGTGAAAATCTTTGCGAAAAAGTTTAAAAATTGTTTTCTTATTAAATCAAATACGATGCGTTCTTGATGAAATTTGAGTTGCTAGACCTTCATTAGGGTGGTTTTACTGTAAATTTGGTTAGTGCTGTCTTTAAAAGTTTTTTGAGCTCTTTCTAAACCCAGTTTCAAAATTAATACGTGGTCCAAAAAAAACTGAGTCTTTTTCCCATTTTACGCGAAAAAACCCTAATTGAACGATATTTTAAGCAAAACATGAACTTCAAAATGCTTCATAATGTGTAAAGGTATAAAATTTACATATTTTTACCCCTAAATAGCAAAGCACTATCTCGTAGTTTCTATATCAAGTTGTTAACGGGTTAAAATCATTACTGAAAAGTGTTAAAAATTGGTTTTCTTACGAAAGCAAATACGATGCGTTCTTGATGAAATTTGAGTGGCTAGACCTTTAGTAGGGTGGTATTACTATAAACTGGGTTTGTTTTCGCATTAAAAGTTTTTGGAGCTGTTTTAAAAACCAGTTTCAACAATCAATGCGTGGAAAAAAAAAGAGTCTTTTTTTCCAATTTAACGTGAAAAAACTCTAATTGAACGATATTTTAAACAAAATATGAACTTCAAAATGCTTCATAATGGGTAATTGTATCACATTTACTTATTTTATTCCCTAAATAGAAAAGCCCTATCTCGTAGTTTCTATATCAAGCGGTTTACGGGTGAAAATCATTACCGAAAAGTGTTAAAAATTGGTTTTCTTTCGAAAGCAAATACGATGCGTTCCTGATGAAATTTTGAGTTGCTAGACCTTCATTAGGGCGGTATTACTATAAACTTGGTTCGTTTTGGCATTCAAAGTTTTTGGAGCTGTTTTAAAAACCAGTTTCAACAATTACTGCGTGTTCCCAAAGAAACCTAGTCTTTTTCCAATTTAACGTGAAAAAACCCCATTTGAACGATATTTTAAACAAAATATGAACTTCAAAATGCTTCATAATGTGTCATTGTATCACATTTACTTATTTTAATCCCTAAATAGAGAAGCACTGTCTCGTAGTTTCTATATCAAGCAGTTAACGGGTGAAAATCATTACCAAAAAGTTTAAAAATTATTTTCTTACGAAAGCAAATACGATGCAATCTTGATGAAATTTGAGTTGCTAGATCTTCATTAGGGTGGTTTTACAGTAAATTGGGTTATTGTTGTCTTTAAAAGTTTTTTGAGCTCTTTCCAAACCCAGTTTCAACAATTAATAAGTGGTCCAAAAAAAACTGAGTCTTTTTCCCATTTTACGCGAAAAAACCCTAATTGAACGATATTTTAAGCAAAACATGAACTTAAAAATGCTTCATAATGTGCAAATGTATATCATGTACTTATTTTTATCCCTAAATAGCGAAGCACTATCTCGTTGTTTCTATATCAAGTTGTTAACGGGTGAAAATCATTACTGAAAAGTGTTAAAAATTGGTTTTCTTACGAAAGCAAATACGATGCGTTCTTGATGAAATTTGAGTGGCTAGACCTTTAGTAGGGTGGTATTGCTATAAACTGGGTTCGTTTTGGCATTAAAAGTTTTTGAGATGTTTTAAAAACCAGTTTCAACAATCAATGCGTGGTAAAAAAAATGAGTCTTTTTTTTCCAATTTAATGTGAAAAAACCCTAATTGAACGATATTTTAAACAAAATATGAACTTCAAAATGCTTCATAATGGGTAATTGTATCACATTTACTTATTTTATTCCCTAAATAGAAAAGCCCTATCTCGTAGTTTCTATATAAAGCGGTTTACGGGTGAAAATCATTACCGAAAAGTGTTAAAAATTGGTTTTCTTTCGAAAGCAAATACGATGCGTTCCTGATGAAATTTTGAGTTGCTAGACCTTAATTACGCTGGTATTACTATAAACTGGGTTCGTTTTGGCATTCAATGTTTTTGGAGTTGTTTTAAAAACCAGTTTCAACAATTACTGCGTGTTCCAAAAGAAACCTAGTCTTTTTCCAATTTAACGTGAAAAAACCCCAATTGAACGATATTTTAAACAAAATATGAACTTCAAAATGCTTCATAATGTGTTATTGCATCACATTTACTTATTTTAATCCCTAAATAGCGAAGCACTGTCTCGTAGTTTCAATATCAAGCAGTTAACGGGTGAAAATCTTTGCCAAAAAGTTTAAAAATTGTTTTCTTATTAAATCAAATACGATGCGTTCTTGATGAAATTTGAGTTGCTAGACCTTCATTAGGGTGGTTTTACTGTAAATTTGGTTAGTGCTGTCTTTAAAAGTTTTTTGAGCTCTTTCTAAACCCAGTTTCAAAATTAATACGTGGTCCAAAAAAAACTGAGTCTTTTTCCCATTTTACGCGAAAAAACCCTAATTGAACGATATTTTAAGCAAAACATGAACTTCAAAATGCTTCATAATGTGTAAAGGTATAAAATTTACATATTTTTACCCCTAAATAGCAAAGCACTATCTCGTAGTTTCTATATCAAGTTGTTAACGGGTGAAAATCATTACTGAAAAGTGTTAAAAATTGGTTTTCTTACGAAAGCAAATACGATGCGTTCTTGATGAAATTTGAGTGGCTAGACCTTTAGTAGGGTGGTATTACTATAAACTGGGTTTGTTTTCGCATTAAAAGTTTTTGGAGCTGTTTTAAAAACCAGTTTCAACAATCAATGCGTGGAAAAAAAAAGAGTCTTTTTTTCCAATTTAACGTGAAAAAACCCTAATTGAACGATATTTTAAACAAAATATGAACTTCAAAATGCTTTATAATGGGTAATTGTATCACATTTACTTATTTTATTCCCTAAATAGAAAAGCCCTATCTCGTAGTTTCTATATAAAGCGGTTTACGGGTGAAAATCATTACCGAAAAGTGTTAAAAATTGGTTTTCTTTCGAAAGCAAATACGATGCGTTCCTGATGAAATTTTGAGTTGCTAGACCTTCATTAGGGTGGTATTACTATAAACTGGGTTCGTTTTGGCATTCAAAGTTTTTGGAGCTGTTTTAAAAACCAGTTTCAACAATTACTGCGTGTTCCAAAAGAAACCTAGTCTTTTTCCAATTTAACGTGAAATAACCCCAATTGAACGATATTTTAAACAAAATATGAACTTCAAAATGCTTCATAATGTGTTATTGTATCACATTTACTTATTTTAATCCCTAAATAGCGAAGTACTGTCTCGTAGTTTATATATCAAGCAGTTAACGGGTGAAAATTATTACCAAAATGTTTAAAAATTGTTTTCTTACGAAAGCAAATACGATGTGTTCTTGATGAAATTTGAGTTGCTAGACCTTCGTTAGGGTGGTTTTACTGTAAATTGGGTTATTGTTGTTTTTAAAAGTTTTTTGAGCTCTTTCCAAACCCAGTTTCAACAATTAATAAGTGGTCCAAAAAAAACTGACTCTTTTTCCCATTTTACGCGAAAAAACCCTAATTGAACGATATTTTAAGCAAAACATGAACTTCAAAATGCTTCATAATGTGTAAAGGTATAAAATTTACATATGTTTACCCCTAAATAGCAAAGCACTATCTCGTAGTTTCTATATCAAGTTGTTAACGGGTGAAAATCATTACTGAAAAGTGTTAAAAATTGGTTTTCTTACGAAAGCAAATACGATGCGTTCTTGATGAAATTTGAGTGGCTAGACCTTTAGTAGGGTGGTATTACTATAAACTGGGTTTGTTTTCGAATTGAAAGTTTTTGGAGCTGTTTTAAAAACCAGTTTCAACAATCAATGCGTGGAAAAAAAAAAGAGTCTTTTTTTCCAATTTAACGTGAAAAAACCCTAATTGAACGATATTTTAAACAAAATATGAAATTCAAAATGCTTTATAATGGGTAATTGTATCACATTTACTTATTTTATTCCCTAAATAGAAAAGCCCTATCTCGTAGTTTCTATATAAAGCGGTTTACGGGTGAAAATCATTACCGAAAAGTGTTAAAAATTGGTTTTCTTTCGAAAGCAAATACGATGCGTTCCTGATGAAATTTTGAGTTGCTAGACCTTCATTAGGGTGGTATTACTATAAACTGGGTTCGTTTTGGCATTCAAAGTTTTTGGAGCTGTTTTAAAAACCAGTTTCAACAATTACTGCGTGTTCCAAAAGAAACCTAGTCTTTTTCCAATTTAACGTGAAAAAACCCCAATTGAACGATATTTTAAACAACATATGAACTTCAAAATGCTTCATAATGTGTTATTGTATCACATTTACTTATTTTAATCCCTAAATAGCGAAGCACTGTCTCGTAGTTTCTATATCAAGCAGTTAACGGGTGAAAATCATTGCCAAAAAGTTTAAAAATTGTTTTCTTATTAAATCAAATACGATGCGTTCTTGATGAAATTTGAGTTGCTAGACCTTCATTAGGGTGGTTTTACTGTAAATTTGGTTAGTGCTATCTTTAAAAGTTTTTTGAGCTCTTTCCAAACCCAGTTTCAAAATTAATACGTGGTCCAAAAAAAACTGAGTCTTTTTCCCATTTTACGCGAAAAAACCCTAATTGAACGATATTTTAAGAAAAAACATGAACTTCAAAATGCTTCATAATGTGTAAAGGTATAAAATTTACATATTTTTACCCCTAAATAGCAAAGCACTATCTCGTAGTTTCTATATCAAGTTGTTAACGGGTGAAAATCATTACTGAAAAGTGTTAAAAATTGGTTTTCTTACGAAAGCAAATACGATGCGTTCTTGATGAAATTTGAGTGGCTAGACCTTTAGTAGGGTGGTATTACTATAAACTGGGTTTGCTTTCGCATTAAAAGTTTTTGGAGCTGTTTTAAAAACCAGTTTCAACAATCAATGCGTGGAAAAAAAAAGAGTATTTTTTTCCAATTTAACGTGAAAAAACCCTAATTGAACGATATTTTAAACAAAATATGAACTTCAAAATGCTTTATAATGGGTAATTGTATCACATTTACTTATTTTATTCCCTAAATAGAAAAGCCCTATCTCGTAGTTTCTATATCAAGCGGTTTACGGGTGAAAATCATTATCGAAAAGTGTTAAAAATTGGTTTTATTTCAAAAGCAAATACGATGCGTTCCTGATGAAATTTTAAGTTGCTAGACCTTCATTAGGGTGGTATTACTATAAACTGGGTTCGTTTTGGCATTCAAAGTTTTTGGAGCTGTTTTAAAAACCAGTTTCAACAATTACTGCGTGTTCCAAAAGAAACCTAGTCTTTTTCCAATTTAACGTGAAAAAACCCCAATTGAACAATATTTTAAACAAAAATATGAACTTCAAAATGCTTCATAATGTGTCATTGTATCACATTTACTTATTTTAATCCCTAAATAGCGAAGCACTGTCTCGTAGTTTCTATATCAAGCAGTTAACGGGTGAAAATCATTACCAAAAAGTTTAAAAATTGTTTTCTTACGAAAGCAAATACGATGCAATCTTGATGAAATTTGAGTTGCTAGATCTTCATTAGGGTGGTTTTACAGTAAATTGGGTTATTGTTGTCTTTAAAAGTTTTTTGAGCTCTTTCCAAACCCAGTTTCAACAATTAATAAGTGGTCCAAAAAAAACTGAGTCTTTTTCCCATTTTATGCGAAAAAACCTTAATTGAACGATATTTTAAGCAAAACATGAACTTAAAAATGCTTCATAATGTGCAAATGTATATCATTTACTTATTTTTATCCCTAAATAGCGAAGCACTATCTCGTAGTTTCTATATCAAGTTGTTAACGGGTGAAAATCATTACTGAAAAGTGTTAAAAATTGGTTTTCTTACGAAAGCAAATACGATGCGTTCTTGATGAAATTTGAGTGGCTAGACCTTAAGTAGGGTGGTATTACTATAAACTGGGTTCGTTTTGGCATTAAAAGTTTTTTGAGCTGTTTTAAAAACCAGTTTCAACAATCAATGCGTGGTAAAAAAAAAATGAGTCTTTTTTTTCCAATTTAACGTGAAAAAACCCTAATTGAACGATATTTTAAACAAAATATGAACTTCAAAATGCTTCATAATGGGTAATTGTATCACATTTACTTATTTTATTCCCTAAATAGAAAAGCCCTATCTCGTAGTTTCTATATAAAGCGGTTTACGGGTGAAAATCATTACCGAAAAGTGTTAAAAATTGGTTTTCTTTCGAAAGCAAATACGATGCGTTCCTGATGAAATTTTGAGTTGCTAGACCTTCATTAGGGTGGTATTACTATAAACTGGGTTCGTTTTGGCATTCAAAGTTTTTGGAGCTGTTTTAAAAACCAGTTTCAACAATTACTGGGTGTTCCAAAAGAAACCTAGTCTTTTTCCAATTTAACGTGAAATAACCCCAATTGAACGATATTTTAAACAAAATATGAACTTCAAAATGCTTCATAATGTGTTATTGTATCACATTTACTTATTTTAATCCCTAAATAGCGAAGTACTGTCTCGTAGTTTATATATCAAGCAGTTAACGGGTGAAAATTATTACCAAAAAGTTTAAAAATTATTTTCTTACGAAAGCAAATACGATGTGTTCTTGATGAAATTTGAGTTGCTAGACCTTCGTTAGGGTGGTTTTACTGTAAATTGGGTTATTGTTGTCTTTAAAAGTTTTTTGAGCTCTTTCCAAACCCAGTTTCAACAATTAATAAGTGGTCCAAAAAAAACTGAGTCTTTTTCCCATTTTACGCGAAAAAACCCTAATTGAACGATATTTTAAGCAAAACATGAACTTCAAAATGCTTCATAATGTGTAAAGGTATAAAATTTACATATGTTTACCCCTAAATAGCAAAGCACTATCTCGTAGTTTCTATATCAAGTTGTTAACGGGTGAAAATCATTACTGAAAAGTGTTAAAAATTGGTTTTCTTACGAAAGCAAATACGATGCGTTCTTGATGAAATTTGAGTGGCTAGACCTTTAGTAGGGTGGTATTACTATAAACTGGGTTTGTTTTCGAATTGAAAGTTTTTGGAGCTGTTTTAAAAACCAGTTTCAACAATCAATGCGTGGAAAAAAAAAAGAGTCTTTTTTTCCAATTTAACGTGAAAAAACCCTAATTGAACGATATTTTAAACAAAATATGAACTTCAAAATGCTTTATAATGGGTAATTGTATCACATTTACTTATTTTATTCCCTAAATAGAAAAGCCCTATCTCGTAGTTTCTATATAAAGCGGTTTACGGGTGAAAATCATTACCGAAAAGTGTTAAAAATTGGTTTTCTTTCGAAAGCAAATACGATGCGTTCCTGATGAAATTTTGAGTTGCTAGACCTTCATTAGGGTGGTATTACTATAAACTGGGTTCGTTTTGGCATTCAAAGTTTTTGGAGCTGTTTTAAAAACCAGTTTCAACAATTACTGCGTGTTCCAAAAGAAACCTAGTCTTTTTCCAATTTAACGTGAAAAAACCCCAATTGAACGATATTTTAAACAACATATGAACTTCAAAATGCTTCATAATGTGTTATTGTATCACATTTACTTATTTTAATCCCTAAATAGCGAAGCACTGTCTCGTAGTTTCTATATCAAGCAGTTAACGGGTGAAAATCATTGCCAAAAAGTTTAAAAATTGTTTTCTTATTAAATCAAATACGATGCGTTCTTGATGAAATTTGAGTTGCTAGACCTTCATTAGGGTGGTTTTACTGTAAATTTGGTTAGTGCTATCTTTAAAAGTTTTTTGAGCTCTTTCCAAACCCAGTTTCAAAATTAATACGTGGTCCAAAAAAAACTGAGTCTTTTTCCCATTTTACGCGAAAAAACCCTAATTGAACGATATTTTAAGAAAAAACATGAACTTCAAAATACTTCATAATGTGTAAAGGTATAAAATTTACATATTTTTACCCCTAAATAGCAAAGCACTATCTCGTAGTTTCTATATCAAGTTGTTAACGGGTGAAAATCATTACTGAAAAGTGTTAAAAATTGGTTTTCTTACGAAAGCAAATACGATGCGTTCTTGATGAAATTTGAGTGGCTAGACCTTTAGTAGGGTGGTATTACTATAAACTGGGTTTGCTTTCGCATTAAAAGTTTTTGGAGCTGTTTTAAAAACTAGTTTCAACAATCAATGCGTGGAAAAAAAAAGAGTATTTTTTTCCAATTTAACGTGAAAAAACCCTAATTGAACGATATTTTAAACAAAATATGAACTTCAAAATGCTTTATAATGGGTAATTGTATCACGTTTACTTATTTTATTCCCTAAATAGAAAAGCCCTATCTCGTAGTTTCTATATCAAGCGGTTTACGGGTGAAAATCATTATCGAAAAGTGTTAAAAATTGGTTTTATTTCAAAAGCAAATACGATGCGTTCCTGATGAAATTTTAAGTTGCTAGACCTTCATTAGGGTGGTATTACTATAAACTGGGTTTGTTTTGGCATTCAAAGTTTTTGGAGCTGTTTTAAAAACCAGTTTAACCAATTACTGCGTGTTCAAAAAGAAACCTAGTCTTTTTCCAATTTAACGTGAAAAAACCCCAATTGAACAATATTTTAAACAAAAATATGAACTTCAAAATGCTTCATAATGTGTCATTGTATCACATTTACTTATTTTAATCCCTAAATAGCGAAGCACTGTCTCGTAGTTTCTATATCAAGCAGTTAACGGGTGAAAATCATTACCAAAAAGTTTAAAAATTGTTTTCTTACGAAAGCAAATACGATGCAATCTTGATGAAATTTGAGTTGCTAGATCTTCATTAGGGTGGTTTTACAGTAAATTGGGTTATTGTTGTCTTTAAAAGTTTTTTGAGCTCTTTCCAAACCCAGTTTCAACAATTAATAAGTGGTCAAAAAAAAACTGAGTCTTTTTCCCATTTTATGCGAAAAAACCTTAATTGAACGATATTTTAAGCAAAACATGAACTTAAAAATGCTTCATAATGTGCAAATGTATATCATTTACTTATTTTTATCCCTAAATAGCGAAGCACTATCTCGTAGTTTCTATATCAAGTTGTTAACGGGTGAAAATCATTACTGAAAAGTGTTAAAAATTGGTTTTCTTACGAAAGCAAATACGATGCGTTCTTGATGAAATTTGAGTGGCTAGACCTTAAGTAGGGTGGTATTACTATAAACTGGGTTCGTTTTGGCATTAAAAGTTTTTGGAGCTGTTTTAAAAACCAGTTTCAACAATCAATGCGTGGTAAAAAAAAATGAGACTTTTTTTTCCAATTTAACGTGAAAAAACCCTAATTGAACGATATTTTAAACAAAATATGAACTTCAAAATGTTTCATAATGGGTAATTGTATCACATTTACTTATTTTATTCCCTAAATAGAAAAGCCCTATCTCGTAGTTTCTATATAAAGCGGTTTACGGGTGAAAATCATTACCGAAAAGTGTTAAAAATTGATTTTCTTTCGAAAGCAAATACGATGCGTTCCTGATGAAATTTTGAGTTGCTAGACCTTCATTAGGGTGGTATTACTATAAACTGGGTTCGTTTTGGCATTCAAAGTTTTTGGAGCTGTTTTAAAAACCAGTTTCAACAATTACTGCGTGTTCCAAAAGAAACCTAGTCTTTTTCCAATTTAACGTGAAATAACCCCAATTGAACGATATTTTAAACAAAATATGAACTTCAAAATGCTTCATAATGTGTTATTGTAACACATTTACTTATTTTATTCCCTAAATAGCGAAGTACTGTCTCGTAGTTTCTATATCAAGCAGTTAACGGGTGAAAATCATTACCAAAAAGTTTTAAAATTGTTTTCTTACGAAAGCAAATACGATGCGTTCTTGATGAAATTTGAGTTGCTAGACCTTCATTGGGGTGGTTTTACTGTAAATTGGGTTATTCTTGTCTTTAAAAGTATTTTGAGCTCTTTCCAAACCCAGTTTAAACAATTAATACGTGGTCCAAAAAAAACTGAGTCTTTTTCCCATTTTACGCGAAAAACCCTAATTGAACGATATTTTAAGCGAAACATGAACTTCAAAATGCTTCATAATGTGTAAATGTATAACATTTACTTATTTTTATCCCTAAATAGCGAAGCACTATCTCGTAGTTTCTATATCAAGTTGTTAACTGGTGAAAATCATTACTGAAAAGTGTTAAAAATTGGTTTTCTTACGAAAGCAAATACGATGCGTTCTTGATGAAATTTGAGTGGCTAGACCTTAAGTAGGGTGGTATTACTATAAACTGGGTTCGTTTTGGCATTAAAAGTTTTTGGAGCTGTTTTAAAAACCAGTTTCAACAATCAATGCGTGGAAAAAAAAAAGAGTATTTTTTTCCAATTTAACGTGAAAAAACTCTAATTGAACGATATTTTAAACAAAATATGAACTTAAAAATGCTTCATAATGGGTAATTGTATCACATTTACTTATTTTATCCCTAAATAGAAAAGCCCTATCTCGTAGTTTCTATATCAAGCGGTTTACGGGTGAAAATCATTACCGAAAAGTGTTAAAAATTGGTTTTCTTTCGAAAGCAAATACGATGCGTTCCTGATGAAATTTTGAGTTGCTAGACCTTCATTAGGGTGGTATTACTATAAACTGGGTTCGTTTTGGCATTCAAAGTTTTTGGAGCTGTTTTAAAAACCAGTTTCAACAATTACTGCGTGTTCCAAAAGAAACCTAGTCTTTTTCCAATTTAACGTGAAAAAACCCCAATTGAACGATATTTTAAACAAAATATGAACTTCAAAATGCTTCATAATGTGTCATTGTATCACATTTACTTGTTTTAATCCCTAAATAGCGAAGCACTGTCTCGTAGTTTCTATATCAAGAAGTTAACGGGTGAAAATCATTACCAAAAAGTTTAAAAATGGTTTTCTTACGAAAGCAAATACGATGCAATCTTGATCAAATTTGAGTTGCTAGACCTTCATTAGGGTGGTTTTACAGTAAATTGGGTTATTGTTGTCTTTAAAAGTTTTTTGAGCTCTTTCCAAACCCAGTTTCAACAATTAATAAGTGGTCCAAAAAAAACTGAGTCTTTTTCCCATTTTACGCGAAAAAACCCTAATTGAACGATATTTTAAGCGAAACATGAACTTAAAAATGCTTCATAATGTGCAAATGTATATCATTTACTTATTTTTATCCCTAAATAGCGAAGCACTATCTCGTAGTTTCTATATCAAGTTGTTAACGGGTGAAAATAATTACTGAAAAGTGTTAAAAATTGGTTTTCTTACGAAAGCAAATACGATGCGTTCTTGATGAAATTTGAGTGGCTAGACCTTTAGTAGGGTGGTATTACTATAAACTGGGTTCGTTTTGGCATTAAAAGTTTTTGGAGCTGTTTTAAAAACCAGTTTCAACAATCAATGCGTGGTAAAAAAAAATGAGTTTTTTTTTTCCAATTTAACGTGAAAAAACCCTAATTGAACGATATTTTAAACAAAATATGAACTTCAAAATACTTCATAATGGGTAATTGTATCACATTTACTTATTTTATTCCCTAAATAGAAAATCCCTATCTCGTAGTTTCTATATCAAGCGGTAAACGGGTGAAAATCATTACCGAAAAGTGTTAAAAAATGGTTTTCTTTCGAAAGCAAATACGATGCGTTCCTGATGAAATTTTGAGTTGCTAGACCTTCATTAGGGTGGTATTACTATAAACTGGGTTCGTTTTGGCATTCAAAGTTTTTGGAGCTGTTTTAAAATCCAGTTTCAACAATTACTACGTGTCCAAAAGAAACCTAGTCTTTTTCCAATTTAACGTGAAAAAACCCCAATTGAACGATATTTGAAACAAAATATGAACTTCAAAATGCTTCATAATGTGTTATTGTATCACAATTACTTATTTTAATCCCTAAATAGTGAAGCACTGTCTCGTAGTTTCTATATCAAGCAGTTAACGGGTGAAAATCATTACCAAAATGTTTAAAAATTGTTTTCTTACGAAAGCAAATACGAAGCGGTCTTGATGAAATTTGAGTTGCTAGACCTTCATTAGGGTGGTTTTACTGTAAATTGGGTTATTGTTGTCTTTAAAAGTATTTTAAACTCTTTCCAAACCCAGTTTCAACAATTAATACGTGGTCCAAAAAAAACTGAGTATTTTTCCCATTTTACGCGAAAAAACCCTAATTGAACGATATTTTATGCAAAACATGAACTTCAAAATGCTTCATAATGTGTAAATGTATAACATTTACTTATTTTTATCCCTAAATAGCGAAGCACTATCTCGTAGTTTCTATATCAAGTTGTTAACGGGTGAAAATCATTACTGCAAAGTGTTAAAAATTGGTTTTCTTACAAAAGCAAATACGATGCGTTCTTGATGAAATTTGAGTGGCTAGACCTTTAGTAGGGTGTTATTACTATAAACTGGGTTCGTTTTGGCATTAAAAGTTTTTGGAGCTGTTTTAAAAACCAGTTTCAACAATCAATGCGTGGTAAAAAAAAAAAGAGTCTTTTTTTTTTTCAGTTTAACGTGAAAAAACCCTAATTGAACGATATTTTTAAAAAAATATGAACTTCAAAATGCTTCATAATGGGTAATTGTATCACATTTACTTATTTTATTCCCTAAATAGAAAATCCCTATCTCGTAGTTTCTATATCAAGCGGTAAACGGGTGAAAATCATTACCGAAAAGTGTTAAAAATTGGTTTTCTTTCGAAAAAAATACGATGCGTTCCTGGTGAAATTTTGAGTTGCTAGACCTTCATTAGGGTGGTATTACTATAAACTGGGTTCGTTTTGGCATTCAAAGTTTTTGGAGCTGTTTTAAAATCCAGTTTCAACAATTACTGCGTATCCAAAAGAAACCTAGTCTTTTTCCAATTTAACAAGAAAAAACCCCAATTGAACGATATTTTAAACAAAATATGAACTTCAAAATGCTTCATAATGTGTTATTGTATCACATTTACTTATTTTAATCCCTAAATAGCGAAGCACTGTCTCGTAGTTTCTATATCAAGCAGTTAACGGGTGAAAATCATTACCTAAAAGTTTAAAAATTGTTTTCTTACGAAAGCAAATACGATGCGTTCTTCATGAAATTTTAGTTGCTAGACCTTCATTAGGGTGGTTTTACTGTAAATTGGGTTATTGTTGTCTTTAAAAGCATTTTGAGCTCTTTTCAAACCCAGTTTCAACAATTAATACGTGGTCCAAAAAAAACTGAGTCTTTTTCCCATTTTAGAAGAAAAACCCTAATTGAACGATATTTTAAGCAAAACATGAACTTCAAAATGCTTCATAATGCGTAAATGTATAACATTTACATATTTTTAACCCTAATAGCGAAGTACTATCTCGTAGTTTCTATATCAAGTTGTTAACGGGTGAAAATCATTACTGCAAAGTGTTAAAAATTGGTTTTCTTACGAAAGCAAATACGATGCGTTCTTGATGAAATTTGAGTGGCTAGACCTTTAGTAGGGTGGTATTACTATAAACTGGGTTCGTTTTGGCATTAAAAGTTTTTGGAGCTTTTTTAAAAACCAGTTTCAACAATCAATGCGTGGTAAAAAAAAAAGAGTATTTTTTTCCAATTTAACGTGAAAAAACCCTAATTGAACGATATTTTAAACAATATATGAACTTCAAAATTCTTCATAATGGGTAGTTGTATCACATTTACTTATTTTATTCCCTAAATAGAAAAGCCCTATCTCGTAGTTTCTATATCAAGCGGTAAACGGGTGAAAATCATTACCGAAAAGTGTAAAAAATTGGTTTTCTTTTTAAAGCAAATACGATGCGTTCCTGATGAAATTTTGAGTTGCTAGACCTTCATAAGGGTGGTACTACTATAAACTGGGTTCGTTTTGGCATTCAAAGTTTTTGGAGCTGTTTTAAAAACCAGTTTCAACAATTACTGCGTGTTCCAAAAGAAACCTAGTCTTTTTCCAATTTAACGTGAAAAAACCCCAATTGAACGATATTTTAAACAAAATATGAACTTCAAAATGCTTGATAATGTGTTATTGTATCACATTTACTTATTTTAATCCCTAAAGAGCGAAGTACTGTCTCGTAGTTTCTATATCAAGCAGTTAACGGGTGAAAATCATTACCAAAAAGTTTGAAAATTGTTTTCTTACGAAAGCAAATACGATGCGTTCTTGATGAAATTTGAGTTGCTAGACCTTCATTAGGGTGGTTTTACTGTAAATTGGGTTATTGTTGTCTTTAAAAGTATTTTGAGCTCTTTCCAAACCCAGTTTCAACAATTAATACGTGGTCCAAAAAAAACTGAGTCTTTTTCCCATTTTACGCGAAAAAACCCTAATTGAACGATATTTTAAGCAAAACATGAACTTCAAAATGCTTCATAATGTGTAAATGTATAACATTTACTTAGTTTTATCCCTAAATAGCGAAGCACTATCTCGTAGTTTCTATATCAAGTTGTTAACGGGTGAAAATCATTACTGCAAAGTGTTAAAAATTGGTTTTCTTACGAAAGCAAATACAATGCGTTCTTAATGAAATTTGAGTGGCTAGACCTTTAGTAGGGTGGTATTACTATAAACTGGGTTCGTTTTGGCATTAAATGTTTTTGGAGCTGTTTTAAAAACCAGTTTCAACAATCAATGCGTGGAAAAAAAAAAGAGTATTTTTTTCCAATTTAACGTGAAAAAACCCTAATTGAACGATATTTTAAACAAAATATGAACTTCAAAATGCTTCATAATGGGTAATTGTATCACATTTACTTATTTTATTCCCTAAATAGAAAAGCCCTATCTCGTAGTTTCTATATCAAGCGGTAAACGGGTGAAAATCATTACCGAAAAGTGTTAAAAATTGGTTTTCTTTCGAAAGCAAATACGATGCGTTCCTGATGAAATTTTGAGTTGCTTGACCTTCATTAGGGTGGTATTACTATAAACTGGGTTCGTTTTGGCATTCAAAGTTTTTGGAGCTGTTTTAAAAACCAGTTTCAACAATTACTGCGTGTTCCAAAAGAAACGTAGTCTTTTTCCAATTTAACGTGAAAAAACCCCAATTGAACGATATTTTAAACAAAATATGAACTTCAAAATACTTCATAATGTTTTATTGAATCACATTTACTTATTTTAATCCCTAAATAGCGAAGCACTGTCTCGTAGTTTTTATATGAAGCAGTTAACGGGTGAAAATCATTACCAAAAAGTTTAAATATTGTTTTCTTACGAAAGCAAATACGATGCGTTCTTGATGAAATTTGAGTTGCTAGACCTTCATTAGGGTTGTTTTACTGTAAATTGGGTTATTGTTCTCTTTAAAAGTTTTTTGAGCTCTTTCCAAACCCAGTTTCAACAATTAATAAGTGGTCCAAAAAAAAACTGAGTCTTTTTCCCATTTTACGCGAAAAACCCTAATTGAACGATATTTTAAGCAAAACATGAACTTAAAAATGCTTCATAATGTGTAAATGTATATCATTTACTTATTTTTATCCCTAAATAGCGAAGCACTATCTCGTAGTTTCTATATCAAGTTGTTAACGGGTGAAAATCATTACTGAAAAGTGTTAAAAATTGGTTTTCTTACAAAAGCAAATACGATGCGTTCTTGATGAAATTTGAGTGGCTAGACCTTTAGTAGGGTGGTATTACTATAAACTAGGTTCGTTTTGGCATTAAATGTTTTTGGAGCTGTTTTAAAAACCAGTTTCAACAATCAATGCGTGGTAAAAAAAAAGAGTCTTTTTTTTCAAATTTAACGTGAAAAAACCCTAATTGAACGATATTTTAAACAAAATATGAGCTTCAAAATGCTTCATAATTGGTAATTGTATCACATTTACTTATTTTATTCCCTAAATAGAAAAGCCATATCTCGTAGTTTCTATATCAAGCGGTAAACGGGTGAAAATCATTACCGAAAAGTGCTAAAAATTGGTTTTCTTTCGAAAGCAAATACGATGCGTTCCTGATGAAATTTTGAGTTGCTAGACCTTCATTAGGGTGGTATTACTATAAACTGGGTTCGTTTTGGCATTCAAAGTTTTTGGAGCTGTTTTAAAAACCAGTTTCAACAATTACTGCGTGTTCCAAAAGAAACATAAACTTTTTCCAATTTAACGTGAAAAACCCCAATTGAACGATATTTTAAACAAAATATGAACTTCAAAATACTTCATAATGTTTTATTGAATCACATTTACTTATTTTAATCCCTAAATAGCGAAGCACTGTCTCGTAGTTTTTATATGAAGCAGTTAACGGGTGAAAATCATTACCAAAAAGTTTAAATATTGTTTTCTTACGAAAGCAAATACGATGCGTTCTTGATGAAATTTGAGTTGCTAGACCTTCATTAGGGTGGTTTTACTGTAAATTGGGTTATTGTTGTCTTTAAAAGTTTTTTGAGCTCTTTCCAAACCCAGTTTCAACAATTAATATGTGGCCCAAAAAAAAATTGAGTCTTTTTCCCATTTTACGCGAAAAACCCTAATTGAACGATATTTTAAGCAAAACATGAACTTAAAAATGCTTCATAATGTGTAAATGTATATCATTTACTTATTTTTATCCCTAAATAGCGAAGCACTATCTCGTAGTTTCTATATCAAGTTGTTAACGGGTGAAAATCATTACTGAAAAGTGTTAAAAATTGGTTTTCTTACAAAAGCAAATACGATGCGTTCTTGATGAAATTTGAGTGGCTAGACCTTTAGTAGGGTGGTATTACTATAAACTGGGTTCGTTTTCGCATTAAATGTTTTTGGAGCTGTTTTAAAAACCAGTTTCAACAATCAATGCGTGGTAAAAAAAAGAGTCTTTTTTTCAAATTTAACGTGAAAAAACCCTAATTGAACGATATTTTAAACAAAATATGAGCTTCAAAATGCTTCATAATGGGTAATTGTATCACATTTACTTATTTTATTCCCTAAATAGAAAAGCCCTATCTCGTAGTTTCTATATCAAGCGGTAAACGGGTGAAAATCATTACCGAAAAGTGCTAAAAATTGGTTTTCTTTCGAAAGCAAATACGATGCGTTCCTGATGAAATTTTGAGTTGCTAGACCTTCATTAGGGTGGTATTACTATAAACTGGGTTCGTTTTGGCATTCAAAGTTTTTGGAGCTGTTTTAAAAACCAGTTTCAACAATTACGGCGTGTTCCAAAAGAAACATAAATTTTTCCAATTTAACGTGAAAAACCCCAATTGAACGATATTTTAAACAAAATATGAACTTCAAAATACTTCATAATGTTTTATTGAATCACATTTACTTATTTTAATCCCTAAATAGCGAAGCACTGTCTCGTAGTTTTTATATCAAGCAGTTAACGGGTGAAAATCATTACCAAAAAGTTTAAATATTGTTTTCTTACGAAAGCAAATACGATGCGTTCTTGATGAAATTTGAGTTGCTAGACCTTCATTAGGGTAGTTTTACTATAAATTGGGTTATTGTTATCTTTAATAGTTTTTTGAGCTCTTTCCAAACCCAGTTTCAACAATTAATATGTGGCCCAAAAAAAACTGAGTCTTTTTCCCGTTTTACGCGAAAAAACCCTAATTGAACGATATTTTAAACAAAACATGAACTTCAAAATGCTTCATAATTTAAAAATATATAACATTTACTTATTTTTATCCCTAAATAGCGAAGCACTATCTCGTAGTTTCTATATCAAGTTGTTAACGGGTCAAAATCATTACTGAAAAGTGTTAAAAATTGGTTTTCTTACGAAAGCAAATACGATGCGTTCTTGATGAAATTTGAGTGGCTAGACCTTTAGTAGGGTGGTATTACTATAAACTGGGTTCGTTTTGGCATTAAAAGTTTTTGGAGCTATTTTAAAAACCAGTTTCAACAATCAATGCGTGGTAAAAAAAAATGAGTATTTTTTTCCAATTTAACGTGAAAAAACCCTAATTGAACGATATTTTAAACAAAATATGAACTTCAAAATGCTTCATAATGGGTAATTGTATCACATTTAATTATTTTATTCCCTAAATAGAAAATCCCTATCTCGTAGTTTCTATATCAAGCGGTTTACGGGTGAAAATCATTACCGAAAAGTGTTAAAAATTGGTTTTCTTTCGAAAGCAAATACGATGCGTTCCTGATAAAATTTTGAGTCGCTAGACCTTCATTTGGGTGGTATTACTATAAACTGGGTTCGTTTTGGCATTCAAAGTTTTTGGAGCTGTTTTAAAAACCAGTTTCAACAATTACTGCATGTTCTAAAAGAAACATAGTCTTTTTCCAATTTAACGTGAAAAAACCCCAATTGAACGATATTTTAAACAAAATATGAACTTCAAAATGCTTCATAATGTGTTATTGTATCACATTTACTTATTTTAATCCCTAAATAGCGAAGCACTGTCTCGTAGTTTCTATATCAAGCAGTTAACGGGTGAAAATCATTACCAAAAAGTTTAAAAATTGTTTTCTTACGAAAGCAAATACGACTCGTTCTTGATGAAATTTGAGTTGCTAGACCTTCATTAGGGTGGTTTTACTGTAAATTGGGTTATTGTTGTCTTTAAAAGTTTTTTGAGCTCTTTCCAAACCCAGTTTCAACAATTAATACGTGGTCCAAAAAAAACTGAGTCTTTTTCCCATTTTACGCGAAAAAACCCTAATTGAACGATATTTTAAGCAAAACATGAACTTCAAAATGCTTCCTAATGTGTAAATGTATAACATTTACTTATTCTTATCCCTAAATAGCGAAGCCTTATCTCGTAGTTTCTATATCAAGTTGTTAATGGTTGAAAATCATTACTGAAAAGTGTTAAAAATTGGTTTTCTTACGAAAGCAAATACGATGCGTTCTTGATGAAATTTGAGTGGCTAGACCTTCATTAGGGTGGTATTACTATAAACTGAGTTTGTTTTGGCATTCAAAGTTTTTGGAGCTGTTTTAAAAAACAAGTTTCAACAATTACTGCGTGTTCCATAAGAAACCTAAACTTTTTCCAATTTAACGTGAAAAAACCCCAATTGAACGAAATTTTAAACAAAATATGAACTTCAAAATGCTTCATAATGTTTTATTGTATTACATTTACTTATTTTAATCCCTAAATAGCGAAGCACTGTCTCGTAGTTTCTATATCAAGCAGTTAACAGGTGAAAATCATTACCAAAAAGTTTAAAAATTGTTTTCTTACGAAAGCAAATACGATGCGTTCTTGATGAAATTTGAGTTGCTAGACCTTCATTAGGGTGGTTTTACCATATATTGGGTTATTGTTGTCTTTAAAAGTTTTTTGAGCTCTTTCCAAACCCAGTTTCAACAATTAATACGTGGCCCAAAAAAAACTGAGTCTTTTTCCCATTTTACGCGAAAAAACCCTAATTGAACGATATTTTAAACAAAACATGAACTTCAAAATGCTTCATAATGTGTAAATATATAACATTTACTTATTTTTATCCCTAAATAGCGAAGCACTATCTCGTAGTTTCTATATCAAGTTGTTAACGGGTGAAAATCATTACTGAAAAGTGTTAAAAATTGGTTTTCTTACGAAAGCAAATACGATGCATTCTTGATGAAATTTGAGTGGCTAGACCTTAAGTAGGGTGGTATTACTATAAACTGGGTTTGTTTTGGCATTAAAAGTTTTTGGAGCTGTTTTAAAAACCAGTTTCAACAATCAATGCGTGGTAAAAAAAAAAGAGTCTTTTTTCCAATTTAACGTGAAAAAACCCTAATTGAACGATATTTTAAACAAAATATGAACTTCAAAATGCTTCATAATGTGTAATTGTATCACATTTACTTATTTTATTCCCTAAATAGAAAATCCCTATCTCGTAGTTTATATATCAAGCGGTTAACGGGTGAAAAGCATTACCGAAAAGTGTTAAAAATTGGTTTTCTTTCGAAAGGAAATAGGATGCGTTCCTGATGAAATTTTGAGTTGCTAGACCTTCATTAGGGTGGTATTACTATAAACTGGGTTCGTTTTGGCATTCAAAGTTTTTGGAGCTGTTTTAAAAACCAGTTTCAACAATTACTGCGTGTTCCAAAAGAAACCTAGTCTTTTTCCAATTTAACGTGAAAAAACCCCAATTGAACGAAATTTTAAACAAAATATGAACTTCAAAATGCTTCATAATGTGTTATTGTATCACATTTACTTATTTTAATCCCTAAATAGTGAAGCATTGTCTCGTAGTTTCTATATCAAGAAGTTAACGGGTGAAAATCATTACCAAAAAGTTTAAAAATTGTTTTCTTACGAAAGCAAATACGATGCGTTCTTGATGAAATTTGAGTTGCTAGACCTTCATTAGGGTGGTTTTACTGTAAATTGGGTTATTTTTGTCTTTAAAAGTTTTTTGAGCTCTTTCCAAACCCAGTTTCAACAATTAATACGTGGTCAAAAAAAAACTGAGTCTTTTTCCCATTTTACGCAAAAAACCCTAATTGAACGATATTTTAAGCAAAACATGAACTTCAAAATGCTTCATAATGTGTAAATGTATATCATTTACTTATTTTTATCCCTAAATATCGAAGCACTATCTCGTAGTTTCTATATCAAGTTGTTAACGGGTGAAAATCATTACTGAATAGTGTTAAAAATTGGTTTTCTTACGAAAGCAAATACGATGCGTTCTTGATGAAATTTTAGTGGCTAGGCCTTTATTAGGGTGGTATTACTATAAACTGGGTTCGTTTTGGCATTAAAAGTTTTTGGAGCTGTTTTAAAAACCAGTTTCAACAATCAATGCGTGGTAAAAAAAGAAAGTCTTTTTTTCCAATTTAACGTGAAAAAACCCTAATTGAACGATATTTTAAACAAAATATGAACTTCAAAATGGTTCATAATGGGTAATTGTATCACATTTACTTATTTTATTCCCTAAATAGAAAAGCCTTATCTCGTAGTTTCTATATCAAGCGGTTAACGGGTGAAAATCATTACCGAAAAGTGTTAAAAATTGGTTTTCTTTCGAAAGCAAATACGATGCGTTCCTGATGAAATTTTTAGTTGCTAGACCTTCATTAGGGTGGTATTACTATAAACTGGGTTCGTTTTGGCATTCAAAGTTTTTGGAGCTGTTTTAAAAACCAGTTTCAACAATTACTGCGTGTTCCAAAAGAAACCTAGTCTTTTTCCAATTTAACGTGAAAAAACCCCAATTGAACGATATTTTAAACAAAATATGAACTTCAAAATGATTCATAATGTGTTATTGTATCACATTTACTTATTTTAATCCCTAAATAGTGAAGCATTGTCTCGTAGTTTCTATATCAAGCAGTTAACGGGTGAAAATCATTACCAAAAAGTTTAAAAATTGTTTTCTTACGAAAGCAAATACGATTCGTTCTTGATGAAATTTGAGTTGCTAGACCTTCATTAGGGTGGTTTTACTGTAAATTGAGTTATTGTTGTCTTTAAAAGTTTTTTGAGCTCTTTCCAAACCCAGTTTCAACAATTAATACGTGGTCCAAAAAAAACTGAGTCTTTTTCCCATTTTACGCGAAAAAACCCTAACTGAACGATATTTTAAGCAAAACATGAACTTGAAAATGCTTCATAATGTGTAAATGTATATCATTTACTTATTTTTATCCCTAAATAGCGAAGCACTATCTTGTAGTTTCTATATCAAGTTGTTAACGGGTGAAAATCATTACTGAAGAGTGTTAAAAATTGGTTTTCTTACGAAAGCAAATACGATGCGTTCTTGATGAAATTTGAGTGGCTAGACCTTAAGTAGGGTGGTATTACTATAAACTGGGTTCGTTTTGGCATTAAAAGTTTTTGGAGCTGTTTTAAAAACCAGTTTCAACAATCAATGCGTGGTAAAAAAAAGAGTATTTTTTCCAATTTAACGTGAAAAAACCCTAATTGAACGATATTTTAAACAAAATATGAACTTCAAAATGCTTCATAATGTGTAATTGTATCACATTTACTTATTTTATTCCCTAAATAGAAAAGCCCTATCTCGTAGTTTCTATATCAAGCGGTTAACGGGTGAAAATCATTACCGAAAAGTGTTAAAAATTGGTTTTCTTTCGAAAGCAAATACGATGCGTTCCTGATGAAATTTTGAGTTGCTAGACCTTCATTAGGGTGGTATTACTATAAACTGGGTTCGTTTTGGCATTCAAAGTTTTTGGAGCTGTTTTAAAAACCAGTTTCAACAATTACTGCGTGTTCCAAAAGAAACCTAGTCTTTTTCCAATTTAACGTGAAAAAACCCCAGATGAACGATATTTTAAACAAAATATGAACTTCAAAATGATTCATAATGTGTTATTGTATCACATTTACTTATTTTAATCCCTAAATAGTGAAGCATTGTCTCGTAGTTTCTATATCAAGCAGTTAACGGGTGAAAATCATTACCAAAAAGTTTAAAAATTGTTTTCTTACGAAAGCAAATACGATGCGTTCTTGATGAAATTTGAGTTGCTAGACCTTCATTAGGGTGGTTTTACTGTAAATTGAGTTATTGTTGTCTTTAAAAGTTTTTTGAGCTCTTTCCAAACCCAGTTTCAACAATTAATACGTGGTCCAAAAAAAACTGAGTCTTTTTCCCATTTTACGCGAAAAAACCCTAACTGAACGATATTTTAAGCAAAACATGAACTTGAAAATGCTTCATAATGTGTAAATGTATATCATTTACTTATTTTTATCCCTAAATAGCGAAGCACTATCTCGTAGTTTCTATATCAAGTTGTTAACGGGTGAAAATCATTACTGAAGAGTGTTAAAAATTGGTTTTCTTACGAAAGCAAATACGATGCGTTCTTGATGAAATTTGAGTGGCTAGACCTTTAGTAGAGTGGTATTACTATAAACTGGGTTCGTTTTGGCATTAAAAGTTTTTGGATCTGTTTTAAAAACCAGTTTCAACAATCAATGCGTGGTAAAAAAAAAGAGTCTTTTTTTCCAATTTAACGTGAAAAAACCCTAATTGAACGATATTTTAAACAAAATATGAACTTCAAAATGGTTCATAATGGGTAATTGTATCACATTTACTTATTTTATTCCCTAAATAGAAAAGCCCTATCTCGTAGTTTCTATATCAAGCGGTTAACGGGTGAAAATCATTACCGAAAAGTGTTAAAAATTGGTTTTCTTTCGAAGCAAATACGATGCGTTCCTGATGAAATTTTGAGTTGCTAGACCTTCATTAGGGTGGTATTACTATAAACTGGGTTCGTTTTGGCATTCAAAGTTTTTGGAGCTGTTTTAAAAAACAGTTTCAACAATTACTGCGTGTTCCAAAAGAAACCTAGTCTTTTTCCAATTTAACGTGAAAAAAACCCCAATTGAACGATATTTTAAACAAAATATGAACTTCAAAATTCTTCATAATGTGTTATTGTATCACATTTTCTTATTTTAATCCCTAAATAGTGAAGCATTGTCTCGTAGTTTCTATATCAAGCAGTTAACGGGTGAAAATCATTACCAAAAAGTTTAAAAATTGTTTTCTTACGAAAGCAAATACGATGCGTTCTTGATGAAATTTGAGTTGCTAGACCTTCATTAGGGTGGTTTTACTGTAAATTGGGTTATTGTTGTCTTTAAAAGTTTTTTGAGCTCTTTCCAAACCCAGTTTCAACAATTAATACGTGGTCCAAAAAAAACTGAGTCTTTTTCCCATTTTAAGCGAAAAAACCCTAATTGAACGATATTTTAAGCAAAACATGAACTTCAAAATGCTTCATAATGTGTAAATGTATAACATTTACTTATTTTTATCCCTAAATAGCGAAGCACTATCTCGTAGTTTCTATATCAAGTTGTTAACGGGTGAAAATCATTACTGAAGAGTGTTAATAATTGGTTTTCTTACGAAAGCAAATACGATGCGTTCTTGATGAAATTTGAGTGGCTAGACCTTTAGTAGGGTGGTATTACTATAAACTGGGTTCGTTTTTGCATTAAAAGTTTTTGGAGCTGTTTTAAAAACCAGTTTTAACAATCAATGCGTGGTAAAAAAAAAGAGTCTTTTTTTCCAATTTAACGTGAAAAAACCCTAATTGAACGATATTTTAAACAAAATATGAACTTCAAAATGGTTCATAATGGGTAATTGTATCAAATTTACTTATTTTATTCCCTAAATAGAAAAGCCCTATCTCGTAGTTTCTATATCA
This sequence comes from Parietaria judaica, assembly GCA_954871525.1. Classification (NCBI taxonomy): domain Eukaryota; kingdom Viridiplantae; phylum Streptophyta; class Magnoliopsida; order Rosales; family Urticaceae; genus Parietaria; species Parietaria judaica. The sequence continues at coordinate 62,500,883 of OX940860.1, forward strand.
AGCGGTTAACGGGTGAAAATCATTCCCAAAAAGTGTTAAAAATTGGTTTTCTTTCGAAAGCAAATACGATGCGTTCCTGATGAAATTTTGAGTTGCTAGACCTTCATTAGGGTGGTATTACTATAAACTGGGTTCGTTTTGGCACTCAATGTTTTTGGAGCTGTTTTAAAAACCAGTTTCAACAATTACTGCGTGTTCCAAAAGAAACCTAGTCTTTTTCCAATTTAACGTGAAAAAACCCCAATTGAACGATATTTTAAACAAAATATGAACTTCAAAATGCTTCATAATGTGTTATTGTATCACATTTACTTATTTTAATCCCTAAATAGTGAAGCATTGTCTCGTAGTTTCTATATCAAGCAGTTAACGGGTGAAAATCATTATTAAAAAGTTTAAAAATTGTTTTCTTATGAAAGCAAATACGATGCGTTCTTGATGAAATTTGAGTTGCTAGACCTTCATTAGGGTGGTTTTACTGTAAATTGGGTTATTGTTGTCTTTAAAAGTTTTTTGAGCTCTTTCCAAACCCAGTTTCAACAATTAATACGTGGCCCCAAAAAAACTGAGTCTTTTTCCCATTTTACGCGAAAAAACCCTAATTGAACGATATTTTAAACAAAACATGAACTTCAAAATGCTTCATAATGTGTAAATGTATAACATTTACTTATTTTTATCCCTAAATAGCGAAGCACTATCTCGTAGTTTCTATATCAAGTTGTTAACGGGTGAAAATCATTACTGAAAAGTGTTAAAAATTGGTTTTCTTACGAAAGCAAATACGATGCGTTCTTGATGAAATTTGAGTGGCTAGACCTTAAGTAGGGTGGTATTACTATAAACTGGGTTCGTTTTGGCATTAAAAGTTTTTGGAGCTGTTTTAAAAACCAGTTTCAACAATCAATGCGTGGTAAAAAAAAAGAGTCTTTTTTTCCAATTTAACGTGAAAAAACCTTAATTGAACGATATTTTAAACAAAATATGAACTTCAAAATGGTTCATAATGGGTAATTGTATCAAATTTACTTATTTTATTCCCTAAATAGAAAATCCCTATCTCGTAGTTTCTATATCAAGCGGTTAACGGGTGAAAATCATTACCGAAAAGTGTTAAAAATTGGTTTTCTTTCGAAAGCAAATACGATGCGTTCCTGATGAAATTTTGAGTTGCTAGACCTTCATTAGGGGTGGTATTACTATAAACTGGGTTCGTTTTGGCAGTCAAAGTTTTTGGAGCTGTTTTAAAAACCAGTTTCAACAATTACTGCGTGTTCCAAAAGAAACCTAGTCTTTTTCCAATTTAACGTGAAAAAACCCCAATTGAACGATATTTTAAACAAAATATGAACTTCAAAATGCTTCATAATGTGTTATTGTATCACATTTACTTATTTTAATCCCTAAATAGCGAAGCATTGTCTCGTAGTTTCTATATCAAGCAGTTAACGGGTGAAAATCATTATTAAAAAGTTTAAAAATTGTTTTCTTACGAAAGCAAATACGATGCGTTCTTGATGAAATTTGAGTTGCTAGACCTTCATTAGGGTGGTTTTACTATAAATTGGGTTATTGTTGTCTTTAAAAGTTTTTTGAGCTCTTTCCAAACCCAGTTTCAACAATTAATACGTGGTCCAAAAAAAACTGAGTCTTTTTCCCATTTTACGCGAAAAAACCCTAATTGAACGATATTTTAAACAAAACATGAACTTCAAAATGCTTCATAATGTGTAAATGTATAACATTTACTTATTTTTATCCCTAAATAGCGAAGCACTATCTCGTAGTTTCTATATCAAGTTGTTAAGCGGTTAAAATCATTACTGAAAAGTGTTAAAAATTGGTTTTCTTACGAAAGCAAATACGATGCGTTCTTGATGAAATTTGAGTGGCTAGACCTTAAGTAGGGTGGTATTACTATAAACTGGGTTCGTTTTGGCATTAAAAGTTTTTGGAGCTGTTTTAAAAACCAGTTTCAACAATCAATGCGTGGTAAAAAAAATGAGTCTTTTTTTCCAATTTAACGTGAAAAAACCTTAATTGAACGATATTTTAAACAAAATATGAACTTCAAAATGGTTCATAATGGGTAATTGTATCAAATTTACTTATTTTATTCCCTAAATAGAAAATCCCTATCTCGTAGTTTCTATATCAAGCGGTTAACGGGTGAAAATCATTACCGAAAAGTGTTAAAAATTGGTTTTCTTTCGAAAGCAAATACGATGCGTTCCTGATGAAATTTTGAGTTGCTAGACCTTCATTAGGGTGGTATTACTATAAACTGGGTTCGTTTTGGCAGTCAAAGTTTTTGGAGCTGTTTTAAAAACCAGTTTCAACAATTACTGCGTGTTCCAAAAGAAACCTAGTCTTTTTCCAATTTAACGTGAAAAAACCCCAATTGAACGATATTTTAAACAAAATATGAACTTAAAAATGCTTCATAATGTGTTATTGTATCACATTTACTTATTTTAATCCCTAAATAGTGAAGCATTGTCTCGTAGTTTCTATATCAAGCAGTTAACGGGTGAAAATCATTACCAAAAAGTTTAAAAATTGTTTTCTTACGAAAGCAAATACGATGCGTTCTTGATGAAATTTGAGTTGCTAGACCTTCATTAGGGTGGTTTTACTGTAAATTGGGTTATTGTTGTCTTTAAAAGTTTTTTGAGCTCTTTCCAAACCCAGTTTCAACAATTAATACGTGGTCCAAAAAAAACTGAGTCTTTTTCCCATTTTACGCGAAAAAACCCTAATTGAACGATATTTTAAACAAAACATGAACTTCAAAATGCTTCATAATGTGTAAATGTATAACATTTACTTATTTTTATCCCGAAATAGCGAAGCACTATCTCGTAGTTTCTATATCAAGTTGTTAACGGGTGAAAATCATTACTGAAAAGTGTTAAAAATTGGTTTTCTTACGAAAGCAAATACGATGCGTTCTTGATGAAATTTGAGTGGCTAGACCTTAAGTAGGGTGGTATTACTATAAACTGGGTTCGTTTTGGCATTAAAAGTTTTTGGAGCTGTTTTAAAAACCAGTTTCAACAATCAATGCGTGGTAAAAAAAAAGAGTCTTTTTTTCCAATTTAACGTGAAAAAACCTTAATTGAACGATATTTTAAACAAAATATGAACTTCAAAATGGTTCATAATGGGTAATTGTATCAAATTTACTTATTTTATTCCCTAAATAGAAAATCCCTATCTCGTAGTTTCTATATCAAGCGGTTAACGGGTGAAAATCATTACCGAAAAGTGTTAAAAATTGGTTTTCTTTCGAAAGCAAATACGATGCGTTCCTGATGAAATTTTGAGTTGCTAGACCTTCATTAGGGTGGTATTACTATAAACTGGGTTCGTTTTGGCAGTCAAAGTTTTTGGAGCTGTTTTAAAAACCAGTTTCAACAATTACTGCGTGTTCCAAAAGAAACCTAGTCTTTTTCCAATTTAACGTGAAAAAACCCCAATTGAACGATATTTTAAACAAAATATGAACTTAAAAATGCTTCATAATGTGTTATTGTATCACATTTACTTATTTTAATCCCTAAATAGTGAAGCATTGTCTCGTAGTTTCTATATCAAGCAGTTAACGGGTGAAAATCATTATTAAAAAGTTTAAAAATTGTTTTCTTACGAAAGCAAATACGATGCGTTCTTGATGAAATTTGAGTTGCTAGACCTTCATTAGGGTGGTTTTACTGTAAATTGGGTTATTGTTGTCTTTAAAAGTTTTTTGAGCTCTTTCCAAACCCAGTTTCAACAATTAATACGTGGTCCAAAAAAAACTGAGTCTTTTTCCCATTTTACGCGAAAAAACCCTAATTGAACGATATTTTAAACAAAACATGAACTTCAAAATGCTTCATAATGTGTAAATGTATAACATTTACTTATTTTTATCCCTAAATAGCGAAGCACTATCTCGTAGTTTCTATATCAAGTTGTTAACGGGTGAAAATCATTACTGAAAAGTGTTAAAAATTGGTTTTCTTACGAAAGCAAATACGATGCGTTCTTGATGAAATTTGAGTGGCTAGACCTTAAGTAGGGTGGTATTACTATAAACTGGGTTCGTTTTGGCATTAAAAGTTTTTGGAGCTGTTTTAAAAACCAGTTTCAACAATCAATGCGTGGTAAAAAAAAAGAGTCTTTTTTTCCAATTTAACGTGAAAAAACCCTAATTGAACGATATTTTAAACAAAATATGAACTTCAAAATGGTTCATAATGTGTAATTGTATCACATTTACTTATTTTATTCCCTAAATAGAAAATCCCTATCTCGCAGTTTCTATATCAAGCGGTTAACGGGTGAAAATCATTACCGAAAAGTGTTAAAAATTGGTTTTCTTTCGAAAGCAAATACGATGCGTTCCTGATGAAATTTTGAGTTGCTAGACCTTCATTAGGGTGGTATTACTATAAACTGGGTTCGTTTTGGCACTCAAAGTTTTTGGAGCTGTTTTAAAAACCAGTTTCAACAATTACTGCGTGTTCCAAAAGAAACCTAGTCTTTTTCCAATTTAACGTGAAAAAACCCCAATTGAACGATATTTTAAACAAAATATGAACTTAAAAATGCTTCATAATGTGTTATTGTATCACATTTACTTATTTTAATCCCTAAATAGTGAAGCATTGTCTCGTAGCTTCTATATCAAGCAGTTAACGGGTGAAAATCATTACCAAAAAGTTTAAAAATTGTTTTCTTACGAAAGCAAATACGATGCGTTCTTGATGAAATTTGAGTTGCTAGACCTTCATTAGGGTGGTTTTACTATAAATTGGGTTATTGTTGTCTTTAAAAGTTTTTTGAGCTCTTTCCAAACCCAGTTTCAACAATTAATACGTGGTCCAAAAAAAACTGAGTCTTTTTCCCATTTTACGCGAAAAAACCCTAATTGAACGATATTTTAAGCAAAACATGAACTTGAAAATGCTTCATAATGTGTAAATGTATATCATTTACTTATTTTTATCCCTAAATAGCGAAGCACTATCTCGTAGTTTCTATATCAAGTTGTTAATGGGTGAAAATCATTACTGAAGAGTGTTAAAAATTGGTTTTCTTACGAAAGCAAATACGATGCGTTCTTGATGAAATTTGAGTGGCTAGACCTTTAGTAGGGTGGTATTACTATAAACTGGGTTCGTTTTGGCATTAAAAGTTTTTGGAGCTGTTTTAAAAACCAGTTTCAACAATCAATGCGTGGTAAAAAAAAAGAGTCTTTTTTTCCAATTTAACGTGAAAAAACCCTAATTGAACGATATTTTAAACAAAATATGAACTTCAAAATGGTTCATAATGGGTAATTGTATCACATTTACTTATTTTATTCCCTAAATAGAAAATCCCTATCTCGTAGTTTCTATATCAAGCGGTTAACGGGTGAAAATCATTACCGAAAAATGTTAAAAATTGGTTTTCTTTCGAAAGCAAATACGATGCGTTCCTGATGAAATTTTGAGTTGCTAGACCTTCATTAGGGTGGTATTACTATAAACTGGGTTCGTTTTGGCATTCAAAGTTTTTGGAGCTGTTTTAAAAACCAGTTTCAACAGTTACTGCGTGTTTCAAAAGAAACCTAGTCTTTTTCCAATTTAACGTGAAAAAACCCCAATTGAACGATATTTTAAACAAAATATGAACTTAAAAATGCTTCATAATGTGTTATTGTATCACATTTACTTATTTTAATCCCTAAATAGTGAAGCATTGTCTCGTAGTTTCTATATCAAGCAGTTAACGGGTGAAAATCATTACCAAAAAGTTTAAAAATTGTTTTCTTACGAAAGCAAATACGATGCGTTCTTGATGAAATTTGAGTCGCTAGACCTTCATTAGGGTGGTTTTACTGTAAATTGGGTTATTTTTGTCTTTAAAAGTTTTTTGAGCTCTTTCCAAACCCAGTTTCAACAATTAATACGTGGTCCAAAAAAAACTGAGTCTTTTTCCCATTTTACACGAAAAAACCCTAATTGAACGATATTTTAACCAAAACATGAACTTCAAAATGCTTCATAATGTGTAAATGTATAACATTTACTTATTTTTATCCCTAAATAGCGAAGCACTATCTCGTAGTTTCTATATCAAGTTGTTAACGGGTGAAAATCATTACTGAAGAGTGTTAAAAATTGGTTTTCTTACGAAAGCAAATACGATGCGTTCTTGATGAAATTTGAGTGGCTAGACCTTTAGTAGGGTGGTATTACTATAAACTGGGTACGTTTTGGCATTAAAAGTTTTTGGAGCTGTTTTAAAAACCAGTTTCAACAATCAATGCGTGGTAAAAAAAAAGAGTCTTTTTTTCCAATTTAACGTGAAAAACCCCTAATTGAATGATATTTTAAACAAAATATGAACTTCAAAATGGTTCATAATGGGTAATTGTATCACATTTACTTATTTTATTCCCTAAATAGAAAAGCCCTATCTGGTAGTTTCTATATCAAGCGGTTAACGGGTGAAAATCATTACCGAAAAATGTTAAAAATTGGTTTTCTTTCGAAAGCAAATACGATGCAATCCTGATGAAATTTTGAGTTGCTAGACCTTCATTAGGGTGGTATTACTATAAACTGGGTTCGTTTTGGCATTCAAAGTTTTTGGAGCTGTTTTAAAAACCAGTTTCAACAATTACTGCGTGTTCCAAAAGAAACCTAGTCTTTTTCCAATTTAACGTGAAAAAACCCCAATTGAATGATATTTTAAACAAAATATGAACTTAAAAATGCTTCATAATGTGTTATTGTATCACATTTACTTATTTTAATCCCTAAATAGTGAAGCATTGTCTCGTAGCTTCTATATCAAGCAGTTAACGGGTGAAAATCATTACCAAAAAGTTTAAACATTGTTTTCTTACGAAAGCAAATACGATGCGTTCTTGATGAAATTTGAGTTGCTAGACCTTCATTAGGGTGGTTTTCTGTAAATTGGGTTATTGTTGTCTTTAAAAGTTTTTTGAGCTCTTTCCAAACCCAGTTTCAACAATTAATACGTGGTCCTAAAAAAACTGAGTCTTTTTCCCATTTTACGCGAAAAAACCCTAATTGAACGATATTTTAAGCAAAACATGAACTTCAAAATGCTTCATAATGTGTAAATGTATAACATTTACTTATTTTTATCCCTAAATAGCGAAGCACTATCTCGTAGTTTCTATATAAAGTTGTTAACGGGTGAAAATCATTACTGAAGAGTGTTAAAAATTGGTTTTCTTACGAAAGCAAATACGATGCGTTCTTGATGAAATTTGAGTGGCTAGACCTTTAGTAGGGTGGTATTACTATAAACTGGGTTCGTTTTGGCATTAAAAGTTTTTGGAGCTGTTTTAAAAACCAGTTTCAACAATCAATGCGTGGTAAAATAAAAAGAGTCTTTTTTTCCAATTTAACGTGAAAAACCCCTAATTGAACGATATTTTAAACAAAATATGAACTTCAAAATGGTTCATAATGGGTAATTGTATCACATTTACTTATTTTATTCCCTAAATAGAAAAGCCCTATCTGGTAGTTTCTATATCAAGCGGTTAACGGGTGAAAATCATTACCGAAAAATGTTAAAAATTGGTTTTCTTTCGAAAGCAAATACGATGCGTTCCTGATGAAATTTTGAGTTGCTAGACCTTCATTAGGGTGGGATTACTATAAACTGGGTTCGTTTTGGCATTCAAAGTTTTTGGAGCTGTTTTAAAAACCAGTTTCAACAATTACTGCGTGTTCCAAAAGAAACCTAGTCTTTTTCCAATTTAACGTGAAAAAACCCCAATTGAATGATATTTTAAACAAAATATGAACTTAAAAATGCTTCATAATGTGTTATTGTATCACATTTACTTATTTTAATCCCTAAATAGTGAAGCATTGTCTCGTAGCTTCTATATCAAGCAGTTAACGGGTGAAAATCATTACCAAAAAGTTTAAACATTGTTTTCTTACGAAAGCAAATACGATGCGTTCTTGATGAAATTTGAGTTGCTAGACCTTCATTAGGGTGGTTTTACTGTAAATTGGGTTATTGTTGTCTTTAAAAGTTTTTTGAGCTCTTTCCAAACCCAGTTTCAACAATTAATACGTGGTCCTAAAAAAACTGAGTCTTTTTCCTATTTTACGCGAAAAAACCCTAATTGAACGATATTTTAAGCAAAACATGAACTTCAAAATGCTTCGTAATGTGTAAATGTATAACATTTACTTATTTTTATACCTAAATAGCGAAGCACTATCTCGTAGTTTCTATATAAAGTTGTTAACGGGTGAAAATCATTACTGAAGAGTGTTAAAAATTGGTTTTCTTACGAAAGCAAATACGATGCGTTCTTGATGAAATTTGAGTGGCTAGACCTTTAGTAGGGTGGTATTACTATAAACTGGGTTCGTTTTGGCATTAAAAGTTTTTGGAGCTGTTTTAAAAACCAGTTTCAACAATCAATGCGTGGTAAAAAAAAAAGAGTCTTTTTTTACAATTTAACGTGAAAAACCCCTAATTGAACGATATTTTAAACAAAATATGAACTTCAAAATGGTTCATAATGGGTAATTGTATCACATTTACTTATTTTATTCCCTAAATAGAAAAGCCCTATCTGGTAGTTTCTATATCAAGCGGTTAACGGGTGAAAATCATTACCGAAAAATGTTAAAAATTGGTTTTCTTTCGAAAACAAATACGATGCGTTCCTGATGAAATTTTGAGTTGCTAGACCTTCATTAGGGTGGGATTACTATAAACTGGGTTCGTTTTGGCATTCAAAGTTTTTGGAGCTGTTTTAAAAACCAGTTTCAACAATTACTGCGTGTTCCAAAAGAAACCTAGTCTTTTTCCAATTTAACGTGAAAAAACCCCAATTGAATGATATTTTAAACAAAATATGAACTTAAAAATGCTTCATAATGTGTTATTGTATCACATTTACTTATTTTAATCCCTAAATAGTGAAGCATTGTCTCGTAGCTTCTATATCAAGCAGTTAACGGGTGAAAATCATTACCAAAAAGTTTAAACATTGTTTTCTTACGAAAGCAAATACGATGCGTTCTTGATGAAATTTGAGTTGCTAGACCTTCATTAGGGTGGTTTTACTGTAAATTGGGTTATTGTTGTCTTTAAAAGTTTTTTGAGCTCTTTCCAAACCCAGTTTCAACAATTAATACGTGGTCCTAAAAAAACTGAGTCTTTTTCCCATTTTACGCGAAAAAACCCTAATTGAACGATATTTTAAGCAAAACATGAACTTCAAAATGCTTCGTAATGTGTAAATGTATAACATTTACTTATTTTTATCCCTAAATAGCGAAGCACTATCTCGTAGTTTCTATATAAAGTTGTTAACGGGTGAAAATCATTACTGAAGAGTGTTAAAAATTGGTTTTCTTACGAAAGCAAATACGATGCGTTCTTGATGAAATTTGAGTGGCTAGACCTTTAGTAGGGTGGTATTACTATAAACTGGGTTCGTTTTGGCATTAAAAGTTTTTGGAGCTGTTTTAAAAACCAGTTTCAACAATCAATGCGGGGTAAAAAAAAAAGAGTCTTTTTTTCCAATTTAACGTGAAAAACCCCTAATTGAACGATATTTTAAACAAAATATGAACTTCAAAATAGTTCATAATGGGTAATTGTATCACATTTACTTATTTTATTCCCTAAATAGAAAAGCCCTATCTGGTAGTTTCTATATCAAGCGGTTAACGGGTGAAAATCATTACCGAAAAATGTTAAAAATTGGTTTTCTTTCGAAAGCAAATACGATGCGTTCCTGATGAAATTTTGAGTTGCTAGACCTTCATTAGGGTGGTATTACTATAAACTGGGTTCGTTTCGGCAGTCAAAGTTTTTGGAGCTGTTTTAAAAACCAGTTTCAACAATTACTGCGTGTTCCAAAAGAAACCTAGTCTTTTTCCAATTTAACGTGAAAAAACCCCAATTGAATGATATTTTAAACAAAATATGAACTTAAAAATGCTTCATAATGTGTTATTGTATCACATTTACTTATTTTAATCCCTAAATAGTGAAGCATTGTCTCGTAGCTTCTATATCAAGCAGTTAACGGGTGAAAATCATTACCAAAGAGTTTAAACATTGTTTTCTTACGAAAGCAAATACGATGCGTTCTTGATGAAATTTGAGTTGCTAGACCTTCATTAGGGTGGTTTTACTGTAAATTGGGTTATTGTTGTCTTTAAAAGTTTTTTGAGCTCTTTCCAAACCCAGTTTCAACAATTAATACGTGGTCCTAAAAAAACTGAGTCTTTTTCCCATTTTACGCGAAAAAACCCTAATTGAACGATATTTTAAGGAAAACATGAACTTCAAAATGCTTCATAATGTGTAAATGTATAACATTTACTTATTTTTATCCCTAAATAGCGAAGCACTATCTCGTAGTTTCTATATAAAGTTGTTAACGGGTGAAAATCATTACTGAAGAGTGTTAAAAATTGGTTTTCTTACGAAAGCAAATACGATGCGTTCTTGATGAAATTTGAGTGGCTAGACCTTAAGTAGGGTGGTATTACTATAAACTGGGTTCGTTTTGGCATTAAAAGTTTTTGGAGCTGTTTTAAAAACCAGTTTCAACAATCAATGCGTGGTAAAAAAAAAGAGTCTTTTTTCCAATTTAACGTGAAAAAACCCTAATTGAACGATATTTTAAACAAAATATGAACTTCAAAATGGTTCATAATGGGTAATTGTATCACATTTACTTATTTTATTCCCTAAATAGAAAAGCCCTATCTGGTAGTTTCTATATCAAGCGGTTAACGGGTGAAAATCCTTACCGAAAAATGTTAAAAATTTGTTTTCTTTCGAAAGCAAATACGATGCGTTCCTGATGAAATTTTGAGTTGCTAGACCTTCATTAGGGTGGTATTACTATAAACTGGGTTCGTTTTGGCATTCAAAGTTTTTGGAGCTGTTTTAAAAACCAGTTTCAACAATTACTGCGTGTTCCAAAAGAAACCTAGTCTTTTTCCAATTTAACGTGAAAAAACCCCAATTGAACGATATTTTAAACAAAATATGAACTTAAAAATGCTTCATAATGTGTTATTGTATCACATTTACTTATTTTAATCCCTAAATAGTGAAGCATTGTCTCGTAGTTTCTATATCAAGCAGTTAACGGGTTAAAATCATTACCAAAAAGTTTAAAAATTGTTTTCTTACGAAAGCAAATACGATACGTTCTTGATGAAATTTGAGTCGCTAGACCTTCATTAGGGTGGTTTTACTGTAAATTGGGTTATTGTTGTCTTTAAAAGTTTTTTGAGCTCTTTCCAAACCCAGTTTCAACAATTAATACGTGGTCCAAAAAAAATTGAGTCTTTTTCCCATTTTACGCGAAAAAACCCTAATTGAACGATATTTTAAGCAAAACATGAACTTCAAAATGCTTCATAATGTGTAAATGTATAACATTTACTTATTTTTATCCCTAAATAGCGAAGCACTATCTCGTAGTTTCTATATCAAGTTGTTAACGGTGAAAATCATTACTGAAGAGTGTTAAAAATTGGTTTTCTTACGAAAGCAAATACGATGTGTTCTTGATGAAATTTGAGTGGCTAGACCTTTAGTAGGGTGGTATTACTATAAACTGGGTTCGTTTTGGCATTAAAAGTTTTTGGAGCTGTTTTAAAAACCAGTTTCAACAATCAATGCGTGGTAAAAAAAAAAAGAGTCTTTTTTCCAATTTCACGTGAAAAAACCCTAATTGAACGATATTTTAAACAAAATATGAACTTCAAAATGGTTCATAATGGGTAATTGTATCACATTTACTTATTTTATTCCCTAAATAGAAAAGCCCTATCTCGTAGTTTCTATATCAAGCGGTTAACGGGTGAAAATCATTACCGAAAAGTGTTAAAAATTGGTTTTCTTTCGAAAGCAAATACGATGCGTTCCTGATGAAATTTTGAGTTGCTAGACCTTCATTAGGGTGGTATTACTATAAACTGGGTTCGTTTTGGCATTCAAAGTTTTTGGAGCTGTTTTAAAAACCAGTTTCAACAATTACTGCGTGTTCCAAAAGAAACCTAGTCTTTTTCCAATTTAACGTGAAAAAACCCCAATTGAACGATATTTTAAACAAAATATGAACTTAATAATGTGTTATTATATCACATTTACTTATTTTATTCCTAAATAGTGAAGCATTGTCTCGTAGTTTCTATATCAAGCAGTTAACGGGTGAAAATCATTACCAAAAAGTTTAAAAATTGTTTTCTTACGAAAGCAAATACGATGCGTTCTTGATGAAATTTGAGTTGCTAGACCTTCATTAGGGTAGTTTTACTGTAAATTGGGTTATTGTTGTCTTTAAAAGTTTTTTGAGCTCTTTCCAAACCCAGTTTCAACTATTAATACGTGGTCCAAAAAAAACTGAGTCTTTTTCCCATTTTACGCGAAAAAACCCTAATTGAACGATATTTTAAGCAAAACATGAACTTCAAAATGCTTCATAATGTGTTAATGTATATCATTTACTTATTTTTATCCCTAAATAGCGAAGCACTATCTCGTAGTTTCTATATCAAGTTGTTAACGGGTGAAAATCATTACTGAAGAGTGTTAAAAAAATTGTTTTCTTACGAAAGCAAATACGATGCGTTCTTGATGAAATTTGAGTGGCTAGAGCTTTAGTAGGGTGGTATTACTATAAACTGGGTTCGTTTTGGCATTAAAAGTTTTTGGAGCTGTTTTAAAAACCAGTTTCAACAATCAATGCGTGGTAAAAAAAAAAGTGTTTTTTTTTTCCAATTTAACGTGAAAAAACCCTAATTGAACGATATTTTAAACAAAATATGAACTTAAAAATGCTTCATAATGTGTTATTGTATCACATTTACTTATTTTAATCCCTAAATAGTGAAGCATTGTCTCGTAGTTTCTATATCAAGAAGTTAACGGGTGAAAATCATTACCAAAAAGTTTAAAAATTGTTTTCTTACGAAAGCAAATACGATGCGTTCTTGATGAAATTTGAGTTGCTAGACCTTCATTAGGTTGGTTTTACTGTAAATTGGGTTATTTTTGTCTTTAAAAGTTTTTTGAGCTCTTTCCAAACCCAGTTTCAACAATTAATTCGTGGTCCAAAAAAAACTGAGTCTTTTTCCCATTTTACGCGGAAAAACCCTAATTGAACGATATTTTAAGCAAAACATGAACTTCAAAATGCTTCATAATGTGTAAATGTATATCATTTACTTATTTTTATCCCTAAATAGCGAAGCACTATCTCGTAGTTTCTATATCAAGTTGTTAACGGGTGAAAATCATTACAGAAGAGTGTTAAAAATTGGTTTTCTTACGAAAGCAAATACGATGCGTTCTTGATGAAATTTGAGTAGCTAGACCTTTAGTAGGGTGGTATTACTATAAACTGGGTTCATTTTGGGATTAAAAGTTTTTGGAGCTGTTTTAAAAACCAGTTTCAACAATCAATGCGTGGTAAAAAAAAAGAGTCTTTTTTTCCAATTTAACGTGAAAAAACCCTAATTGAACGATATTTTAAACAAAATATGAACTTAAAAATGGTTCATAATGGGTAATTGTATCACATTTACTTATTTTATTCCCTAAATAGTAAAGCCCTATCTCGTAGTTTCTATATCAAGCGGTTAACGGGTGAAAATCATTACCGAAAAGTGTTAAGAATTGGTTTTCTTTCGAAAACAAATACGATGCGTTCCTGATGAAATTTTGAGTTGCTAGACCTTCATTAGGGTGGTATTACTATAAACTGGGTTCGTTTTGGCATTCAAAGTTTTTGGAGCTGTTTTAAAAACCAGTTTCAACAATTACTGCGTGTTCCAAAAGAAACCTAGTCTTTTTCCAATTTAACGTGAAAAAACCCCAATTGAACGATATTTTAAACAAAATATGAACTTCAAAATGCTTCATAATGTGTTATTGTATCACATTTACTTATTTTAATCCCTAAATAGTGAAGCATTGTCTCGTAGTTTCTATATCAAGAAGTTAACGGGTGAAAATCATTACCAAAAAGTTTAAAAATTGTTTTCTTACGAAAGCAAATACGATGCGTTCTTGATGAAATTTGAGTTGCTAGACCTTCATTAGGTTGGTTTTACTGTAAATTGGGTTATTGTTGTCTTTAAAAGTTTTTTGAGCTCTTTCCAAACCCAGTTTCAATAATTAATTCGTGGTCCAAAAAAAACTGAGTCTTTTTCCCATTTTACGCGGAAAAACCCTAATTGAACGATATTTTAAGCAAAACATGAACTTCAAAATGCTTCATAATGTGTAAATGTATATCATTTACTTATTTTTATCCCTAAATAGCGAAGCACTATCTCGTAGTTTCTATATCAAGTTGTTAACGGGTGAAAATCATTACTGAAGAGTGTTAAAAATTGGTTTTATTACGAAAGCAAATACGATGCGTTCTTGATGAAATTTGAGTGGCTAGACCTTTAGTAGGGTGGTATTACTATAAACTGGGTTCGTTTTGGCATTAAAAGTTTTTGGAGCTGTTTTAAAAACCAGTTTCAACAATCAATGCGTGGTAAAAAAAAAGAGTCTTTTTTTCCAATTTAACGTGAAAAAACCCTAATTGAACGATATTTTAAACAAAATATGAACTTAAAAATGGTTCATAATGGGTAATTGTATCACATTTACTTATTTTATTCCCTAAATAGAAAAGCCCTATCTCGTAGTTTCTATATCAAGCGGTTAACGGGTTAAAATCATTACCGAAAAGTGTTAAAAATTGGTTTTCTTTCGAAAGCAAATACGATGCGTTCCTGATGAAATTTTTAGTTGCTAGACCTTCATTAGGGTGGTATTACTATAAACTGGGTTCGTTTTGGCATTCAATGTTTCTGGAGCTGTTTTAAAAACCAGTTTCAACAATTACTGCGTGTTCCAAAAGAAACCTAGTCTTTTTCCAATTTAACGTGAAAAAACCCCAATTGAACGATATTTTAAACAAAATATGAACTTCAAAATGCTTCATAATGTGTTATTGTATCACATTTACTTATTTTAATCCCTAAATAGTGAAGCATTGTCTCGTAGTTTCTATATCAAGCAGTTAACGGGTGAAAATCATTACCAAAAAGTTTAAAAATTGTTTTCTTACGAAAGCAAATACGATGCGTTCTTGATGAAATTTGAGTTGCTAGACCTTCATTAGGGTGGTTTTACTATAAATTGGGTTATTGTTGTCTTTAAAAGTTTTTTGAGCTCTTTCCAAACCCAGTTTCAACAATTAATACGTGGTCCAAAAAAAACTGAGTCTTTTTCCCATTTTACGCGAAAAAACCCTAATTGAACGATATTTTAAACAAAACATGAACTTCAAAATGCTTCATAATGTGTAAATGTATAAAATTTACTTATTTTTATCCCTAAATAGCGAAGCACTATCTCGTAGTTTCTATATCAAGTTATTAACGGGTGAAAATCATTACTGAAAAGTGTTAAAAATTGGTTTTCTTACGAAAGCAAATACGATGCGTTCTTGATGAAATTTGAGTGGCTAGACCTTAAGTAGGGTGGTATTACTATAAACTGGGTTCGTTTTGGCATTAAAAGTTTTTGGAGCTGTTTTAAAAACCAGTTTCAACAATCAATGCGTGGTAAAAAAAAAGAGTCTTTTTTTCCAATTTAACGTGAAAAAACCCTAATTGAACGATATTTTAAACAAAATATGAACTTCAAAATGGTTCATAATGTGTAATTGTATCACATTTACTTATTTTATTCCCTAAATAGAAAAGCCCTATCTCGTAGTTTCTATATCAAGCGGTTAACGGGTGAAAATCATTACCGAAAAGTGTTAAAAATTGGTTTTCTTTCGAAAGCAAATACGATGCGTTCCTGATGAAATTTTTAGTTGCTAGACCTTCATTAGGGTGGTATTACTATAAACTGGGTTCGTTTTGGCATTCAATGTTTTTGGAGCTGCTTTAAAAACCAGTTTCAACAATTACTGCGTGTTCCAAAAGAAACCTAGTCTTTTTCCAATTTAACGTGAAAAAACCCCAATTGAACGATATTTTAAACAAAATATGAACTTCAAAATGCTTCATAATGTGTTATTGTATCACATTTACTTATTTTAATCCCTAAATAGTGAAGCATTGTCTCGTAGTTTCTATATCAAGCAGTTAACGGGTGAAAATCATTACCAAAAAGTTTAAAAATTGTTTTCTTACGAAAGCAAATACGATGCGTTCTTGATGAAATTTGAGTTGCTAGACCTTCATTAGGGTGGTTTTACTGTAAATTGGGTTATTGTTGTCTTTAAAAGTTTTTTGAGCTCTTTCCAAACCCAGTTTCAACAATTAATACGTGGTCCAAAAAAAACTGAGTCTTTTTCCCATTTTACGCGAAAAAACCCTAATTGAACGATATTTTAAGCAAAACATGAACTTCAAAATGCTTCATAATGTGTAAATGTATAAAATTTACTTATTTTTATCCCTAAATAGCGAAGCACTATCTCGTAGTTTCTATATCAAGTTATTAACGGGTGAAAATCATTACTGAAGAGTGTTAAAAATTGGTTTTCTTACGAAAGCAAATACGATGCGTTCTTGATGAAATTTGAGTGGCTAGACCTTTAGTAGGGTGGTATTACTATAAACTGGGTTCGTTTTGGCATTAAAAGTTTTTGGAGCTGTTTTAAAAACCAGTTTCAACAATCAATACGTGGTAAAAAACAAAGAGTGTTTTTTTCCAATTTAACGTGAAAAAACCCTAATTGAACGATATTTTAAACAAAATATGAACTTCAAAATGGTTCATAATGGGTAATTGTATCACATTTACTTATTTTATTCCCTAAATAGAAAAGCCCTATCTCGTAGTTTCCATATCAAGCGGTTAACGGGTGAAAATCATTACCGAAAAGTGTTAAAAATTGGTTTTCTTTAGAAAGCAAATACGATGCGTTCCTGATGAAATTTTGAGTTGCTAGACCTTCATTAGGGTGGTATTACTATAAACTGGGTTTGTTTTGGCATTCAAAGTTTTTGGAGCTGTTTTAAAAACCAGTTTCAACAATTACTGCGTGTTCCAAAAGAAACCTAGTCTTTTTCCAATTTAACGTGAAAAAACCCCAATTGAACGATATTTTAAACAAAATATGAACTTCAAAATGCTTCATAATGTGTTATTGTATCACATTTACTTATTTTAATCCCTAAATAGTGAAGCATTGTCTCGTAGTTTCTATATCAAGCAGTTAACGGGTGAAAATCATTACCAAAAAGTTTAAAAATTGTTTTCTTACGAAAGCAAATACGATGCGTTCTTGATGAAATTTGAGTTGCTATACCTTCATTAGGGTGGTTTTACTGTAAATTGGGTTATTGTTGTCTTTAAAAGTTTTTTGAGCTCTTTCCAAACCCAGTTTCAACAATTAATACGTGGTCCAAAAAAAACTGAGTCTTTTTCCCATTTTACGCGAAAAAACCCTAATTGAACGATATTTTAAGCAAAACATGAACTTCAAAATGCTTCATAATGTGTAAATGTATAAAATTTACTTATTTTTATCCCTAAATAGCGAAGCACTATCTCGTAGTTTCTATATCAAGTTATTAACGGGTGAAAATCATTACTGAAGAGTGTTAAAAATTGGTTTTCTTACGAAAGCAAATACGATGCGTTCTTGATGAAATTTGAGTGGCTAGACCTTTAGTAGGGTGGTATTACTATAAACTGGGTTCGTTTTGGCATTAAAAGTTTTTGGAGCTGTTTTAAAAACCAGTTTCAACAATCAATGCGTGGTAAAAAACAAAGAGTGTTTTTTTCCAATTTAACGTGAAAAAACCCTAATTGAACGATATTTTAAACAAAATATGAACTTCAAAATGGTTCATAATGGGTAATTGTATCACATTTACTTATTTTATTCCCTAAATAGAAAAGCCCTATCTCGTAGTTTCTATATCAAGCGGTTAACGGGTGAAAATCATTACCGAAAAGTGTTAAAAATTGGTTTTCTTTAGAAAGCAAATACGATGCGTTCCTGATGAAATTTTGAGTTGCTAGACCTTCATTAGGGTGGTATTACTATAAACTGGGTTTGTTTTGGCATTCAAAGTTTTTGGAGCTATTTTAAAAACCAGTTTCAACAATTACTGCGTGTTCCAAAAGAAACCTAGTCTTTTTCCAATTTAACGTGAAAAAACCCCAATTGAACGATATTTTAAACAAAATATGAACTTCAAAATGCTTCATAATGTGTTATTGTATCACATTTACTTATTTTAATCCCTAAATAGTGAAGCATTGTCTCGTAGTTTCTATATCAAGCAGTTAACGGGTGAAAATCATTACCAAAAAGTTTAAAAATTGTTTTCTTACGAAAGCAAATACGATGCGTTCTTGATGAAATTTGAGTTGCTAGACCTTCATTAGGGTGGTTTTACTATAAATTGGGTTATTGTTGTCTTTAAAAGTTTTTTTAGCTCTTTTCATACCCAGTTTCAACAATTAATTCGTGGTCCAAAAAAAACTGAGTCTTTTTCCCATTTTACGCGGAAAAACCCTAATTGAACGATATTTTAAACAAAACATGAACTTCAAAATGCTTCATAATGTGTAAATGTATATCATTTACTTATTTTTATCCCTAAATAGCGAAGCACTATCTCGTAGTTTCTATATCAAGTTGTTAACGGGTGAAAATCATTACAGAAGAGTGTTAAAAATTGGTTTTCTTACGAAAGCAAATACGATGCGTTCTTGATGAAATTTGAGTGGCTAGACCTTAAGTAGGGTGGTATTACTATAAACTGGGTTCGTTTTGGCATTAAAAGTTTTTGGAGCTGTTTTAAAAACCAGTTTCAACAATCAATGCGTGGTAAAAAAAAGAGTCTTTTTTTCCAATTTAACGTGAAAAAACCCTAATTGAACGATATTTTAAACAAAATATGAACTTAAAAATGGTTCATAATGGGTAATTGTATCACATTTACTTATTTTATTCCCTAAATAGAAAAGCCCTATCTCGTAGTTTCTATATCAAGCGGTTAACGGGTGAAAATCATTACCGAAAAGTGTTAAAAATTGGTTTTCTTTCGAAAGCAAATACGATGCGTTCCTGATGAAATTTTTAGTTGCTAGACCTTAATTAGGGTGGTATTACTATAAACTGGGTTCGTTTTGGCATTCAAAGTTTTTGGAGCTGTTTTAAAAACCAGTTTCAACAATTACTGCGTGTTCCAAAAGAAACCTAGTCTTTTTCCAATTTAACGTGAAAAAACCCCAATTGAACGATATTTTAAACAAAATATGAACTTCAAAATGCTTCATAATGTGTTATTGTATCACATTTACTTATTTTAATCCCTAAATAGTGAAGCATTGTCTCGTAGTTTCTATATCAAGCAGTTAACGGGTGAAAATCATTACCAAAAAGTTTAAAAATTGTTTTCTTACGAAAGCAAATACGATGCGTTCTTGATGAAATTTGAGTTGCTAGACCTTCATTAGGGTGGTTTTACTATAAATTGGGTTATTGTTGTCTTTAAAAGTTTTTTGAGCTCTTTCCAAACCTAGTTTCAACAATTAATTCGTGGTCCAAAAAAAACTGAGTCTTTTTCCCATTTTACGCGGAAAAACCCTAATTGAACGATATTTTAAGCAAAACATGAACTTCAAAATGCTTCATAATGTGTAAATGTATATCATTTACTTATTTTTATCCCTAAATAGCGAAGCACTATCTCGTAGTTTCTATATCAAGTTGTTAACGGGTGAAAATCATTACTGAAGAGTGTTAAAAATTGGTTTTATTACGAAAGCAAATACGATGCGTTCTTGATGAAATTTGAGTGGCTAGACCTTTAGTAGGGTGGTATTACTATAAACTGGGTTTGTTTTGGCATTAAAATTTTTTGGAGCTGTTTTAAAAACCAGTTTCAACAATCAATGCGTGGTAAAAAAAAAAGAGTCTTTTTTTCCAATTTAACGTGAAAAAACCCTAATTGAACGATATTTTAAACAAAATATGAACTTAAAAATGGTTCATAATGGGTAATTGTACCACATTTACTTATTTTATTCCCTAAATAGAAAAGCCCTATCTCGTAGTTTCTATATCAAGCGGTTAACGGGTGAAAATCATTACCGAAAAGTGTTAAAAATTGGTTTTCTTTCGAAAGCAAATACGATGCGTTCCTGATGAAATTTTTAGTTGCTAGACCTTCATTAGGGTGGTATTACTATAAACTGGGTTCGTTTTGGCATTCAAAGTTTTTGGAGCTGTTTTAAAAACCAGTTTCAACAATTACTGCGTGTTCCAAAAGAAACCTAGTCTTTTTCCAATTTAACGTGAAAAAACCCCAATTGAACGATATTTTAAACAAAATATGAACTTCAAAATGCTTCATAATGTGTTATTGTATCACATTTACTTATTTTAATCCCTAAATAGTGAAGCATTGTCTCGTAGTTTCTATATCAAGCAGTTAACGGGTGAAAATCATTACCAAAAAGTTTAAAAATTGTTTTCTTACGAAAGCAAATACGATGCGTTCTTGATGAAATTTGAGTTGCTAGACCTTCATTAGGGTGGTTTTACTATAAATTGGGTTATTGTTGTCTTTAAAAGTTTTTTGAGCTCTTTCCAAACCTAGTTTCAACAATTAATTCGTGGTCCAAAAAAAACTGAGTCTTTTTCCCATTTTACGCGGAAAAACCCTAATTGAACGATATTTTAAGCAAAACATGAACTTCAAAATGCTTCATAATGTGTAAATGTATATCATTTACTTATTTTTATCCCTAAATAGCGAAGCACTATCTCGTAGTTTCTATATCAAGTTGTTAACGGGTGAAAATCATTACTGAAGAGTGTTAAAAATTGGTTTTATTACGAAAGCAAATACGATGCGTTCTTGATGAAATTTGAGTGGCTAGAACTTTAGTAGGGTGGTATTACTATAAACTGGGTTCGTTTTGGCATTAAAAGTTTTTGGAGCTGTTTTAAAAACCAGTTTCAACAATCAATGCGTGGTAAAAAAAAAGAGTCTTTTTTTCCAATTTAACGTGAAAAAACCCTAATTGAACGATATTTTAAACAAAATATGAACTTAAAAATGGTTCATAATGGGTAATTGTATCACATTTACTTATTTTATTCCCTAAATAGAAAAGCCCTATCTCGTAGTTTCTATATCAAGCGGTTAACGGGTGAAAATCATTACCGAAAAGTGTTAAAAATTGGTTTTCTTTCGAAAGCAAATACGATGCGTTCCTTATGAAATTTTTAGTTGCTAGACCTTCATTAGGGTGGTATTACTATAAACTGGGTTCGTTTTGGCATTCAAAGTTTTTGGAGCTGTTTTAAAAACCAGTTTCAACAATTACTGCGTGTTCCAAAAGAAACCTAGTCTTTTTCCAATTTAACGTGAAAAAACCCCAATTGAACGATATTTTAAACAAAATATGAACTTCAAAATGCTTCATAATGTGTTATTGTATCACATTTACTTATTTTAATCCCTAAATAGTGAAGCATTGTCTCGTAGTTTCTATATCAAGCAGTTAACGGGTGAAAATCATTACCAAAAAGTTTAAAAATTGTTTTCTTACGAAAGCAAATACGATGCGTTCTTGATGAAATTTGAGTTGCTAGACCTTCATTAGGGTGGTTTTACTGTAAATTGGGTTATTGTTGTCTTTAAAAGTTTTTTGAGCTCTTTCCAAACCTAGTTTCAACAATTAATTCGTGGTCCAAAAAAAAAACTGAGTCTTTTTCCCATTTTACGCGGAAAAACCCTAATTGAACGATATTTTAAGCAAAACATGAACTTCAAAATGCTTCATAATGTGTAAATGTATATCATTTACTTATTTTTATCCCTAAATAGCGAAGCACTATCTCGTAGTTTCTATATCAAGTTGTTAACGGGTGAAAATCATTACTGAAGAGTGTTAAAAATTGGTTTTATTACGAAAGCAAATACGATGCGTTCTTGATGAAATTTGAGTGGCTAGACCTTTAGTAGGGTGGTATTACTATAAACTGGGTTCGTTTTGGCATTAAAAGTTTTTGGAGCTGTTTTAAAAACCAGTTTCAACAATCAATGCGTGGTAAAAAAAAAGAGTCTTTTTTTCCAATTTAACGTGAGAAAACCCTAATTGAACGATATTTTAAACAAAATATGAACTTAAAAATGGTTCATAATGGGTAATTGTTTCACATTTACTTATTTTATTCCCTAAATAGAAAAGCCCTATCTCGTAGTTTCTATATCAAGCGGTTAACGGGTGAAAATCATTACCGAAAAGTGTTAAAAATTGGTTTTCTTTCGAAAGCAAATACGATGCGTTCCTGATGAAATTTTGAGTTGCTAGACCTTCATTAGGGTGGTATTACTATAAACTGGGTTCGTTTTGGCATTCAAAGTTTTTGGAGCTGTTTTAAAAACCAGTTTCAACAATTACTGCGTGTTCCAAAAGAAACCTAGTCTTTTTCCAATTTAACGTGAAAAAACCCCAATTGAACGATATTTTAAACAAAATATGAACTTCAAAATGCTTCATAATGTGTTATTGTATCACATTTACTTATTTTAATCCCTAAATAGTGAAGCATTGTCTCGTAGTTTCTATATCAAGCAGTTAACGGGTGAAAATCATTACCAAAAAGTTTAAAAATTGTTTTCTTACGAAAGCAAATACGATGCGTTCTTGATGAAATTTGAGTTGCTAGACCTTCATTAGGGTGGTTTTACTATAAATTGGGTTATTGTTGTCTTTAAAAGTTTTTTGAGCTCTTTCCAAACCTAGTTTCAACAATTAATTCGTGGTCCAAAAAAAACTGAGTCTTTTTCCCATTTTACGCGGAAAAACCCTAATTGAACGATATTTTAAGCAAAACATGAACTTCAAAATGCTTCATAATGTGTAAATGTACATCATTTACTTATTTTTATCCCTAAATAGCGAAGCACTATCTCGTAGTTTATATATCAAGTTGTTAACGGGTGAAAATCATTACTGAAGAGTGTTAAAAATTGGTTTTATTACGAAAGCAAATACGATGCGTTCTTGATGAAATTTGAGTGGCTAGACCTTTAGTAGGGTGGTATTACTATAAACTGGGTTCGTTTTGGCATTAAAAGTTTTTGGAGCTGTTTTAAAAACCAGTTTCAACAATCAATGCGTGGTAAAAAAAAAGAGTCTTTTTTTCCAATTTAACGTGAAAAAACGCTAATTGAACGATATTTTAAACAAAATATGAACTTAAAAATGGTTCATAATGGGTAATTGTATCACATTTACTTATTTTATTCCCTAAATAGAAAAGCCCTATCTCGTAGTTTCTATATCAAGCTTTTAACGGGTGAAAATCATTACCGAAAAGTGTTAAAAATTGGTTTTCTTTCGAAAGCAAATACGATGCGTTCCTGATGAAATTTTTAGTTGCTAGACCTTCATTAGGGTGGTATTACTATAAACTTGGTTCGTTTTGGCATTCAATGTTTTTGGAGCTGTTTTAAAAACCAGTTTCAACAGTTACTGCGTGTTCCAAAAGAAACCTAGTCTTTTTCCAATTTAACGTGAAAAAACCCCAATTGAACGATATTTTAAACAAAATATGAACTTCAAAATGCTTCATAATGTGTTATTGTATCACATTTACTTATTTTAGTCCCTAAATAGTGAAGCATTGTCACGTAGTTTCTATATCAAGCAGTTAACGGGTGAAAATCATTACCAAAAAGTTTAAAAATTGTTTTCTTACGAAAGCAAATACGATGCGTTCTTGATGAAATTTGAGTTGCTAGACCTTCATTAGGGTGGTTTTACTGTAAATTGGGTTATTGTTGTCTTTAAAAGTTTTTTGAGCTCTTTCCAAACCCAGTTTCAACAATTAATACGTGGTCCAAAAAAAACTGAGTCTTTTTCCCATTTTACGCGGAAAAACCCTAATTGAACGATATTTTAAGCAAAACATGAACTTCAAAATGCTTCATAATGTGTAAATGTATAAAATTTACTTATTTTTATCCCTAAATAGCGAAGCACTATCTCGTAGTTTCTATATCAAGTTATTAACGGGTGAAAATCATTACAAAAGAGTGTTAAAAATTGGTTTTCTTACGAAAGCAAATACGATGCGTTCTTGATGAAATTTGAGTGGCTAGACCTTTAGTAGGGTGGTATTACTATAAACTGGGTTCGTTTTGGCATTAAAAGTTTTTGGAGCTGTTTTAAAAACCAGTTTCAACAATCAATGCGTGGTAAAAAAAAAAAGAGTCTTTTTTTCCAATTTAACGTGAAAAAACCCTAATTGAACGATATTTTAAACAAAATATGAACTTAAAAATGGTTCATAATGGGTAATTGTATCACATTTACTTATTTTATTCCCTAAATAGAAAAGCCCTATCTCGTAGTTTCTATATCAAGCTGTTAACGGGTGAAAATCATTACCGAAAAGTGTTAAAAATTGGTTTTCTTTCGAAAGCAAATACGATGCGTTCCTGATGAAATTTTGAGTTGCTAGACCTTCATTAGGGTGGTATTACTATAAACTGGGTTCGTTTTGGCATTCAAAGTTTTTGGAGCTGTTTTAAAAACCAGTTTCAACAATTACTGCGTGTTCCAAAAGAAACCTAGTCTTTTTCCAATTTAACGTGAAAAAACCCCAATTGAACGATATTTTAAACAAAATATGAACTTCAAAATGCTTCATAATGTGTTATTGTAACACATTTACTTATTTTAATCCCTAAATAGTGAAGCATTGTCTCGTAGTTTCTATATCAAGCAGTTAACGGGTGAAAATCATTACCAAAAAGTTTAAAAATTGTTTTCTTACGAAAGCAAATACGATGCGTTCTTGATGAAATTTGAGTTGCTAGACCTTCATTAGGGTGGTTTTACTATAAATTGGGTTATTGTTGTCTTTAAAAGTTTTTTGAGCTCTTTCCAAACCCAGTTTCAACAATTAATTCGTGGTCCAAAAAAAACTGAGTCTTTTTCCCATTTTACGCGGAAAAACCCTAATTGAACGATATTTTAAACAAAAAATGAACTTCAAAATGCTTCATAATGTGTAAATGTATAACATTTACTTATTTTTATCCCTAAATAGCGAAGCACTATCTCGTAGTTTCTATATCAAGTTGTTAACGGGTGAAAATCATTACAGAAAAGTGTTAAAAATTGGTTTTCTTACGAAAGCAAATACGATGCGTTCTTGATGAAATTTGAGTGGCTAGACCTTAAGTAGGGTGGTATTACTATAAACTGGGTTCGTTTTGGCATTAAAAGTTTTTGGAGCTGTTTTAAAAACCAGTTTCAACAATCAATGCGTGGTAAAAAAAAAGAGTCTTTTTTTCCAATTTAACGTGAAAAAACCCTAATTGAACGATATTTTAAACAAAATATGAACTTCAAAATGGTTCATAATGGGTAATTGTATCACATTTACTTATTTTATTCCCTAAATAGTAAAGCCCTATCTCGTAGTTTCTATATCAAGCGGTTAACGGGTGAAAATCATTACCGAAAAGTGTTAAGAATTGGTTTTCTTTCGAAAACAAATACGATGCGTTCCTGATGAAATTTTTAGTTGCTAGACCTTCATTAGGGTGGTATTACTATAAACTGGGTTCGTTTTGGCATTCAAAGTTTTTGGAGCTGTTTTAAAAACCAGTTTCAACAATTACTGCGTGTTCCAAAAGAAACCTAGTCTTTTTCCAATTTAACGTGAAAAAACCCCAATTGAACGATATTTTAAACAAAATATGAACTTCAAAATGCTTCATAATGTGTTATTGTATCACATTTACTTATTTTAATCCCTAAATAGTGAAGCATTGTCTCGTAGTTTCTATATCAAGCAGTTAACGGGTGAAAATCATTACCAAAAAGTTTAAAAATTGTTTTCTTACGAAAGCAAATACGATGCGTTCATGATGAAATTTGAGTTGCTAGACCTTCATTAGGGTGGTTTTACTATAAATTGGGTTATTGTTGTCTTTAAAAGTTTTTTGAGCTCTTTTCATACCCAGTTTCAACAATTAATTCGTGGTCCAAAAAAAACTGAGTCTTTTTCCCATTTTACGCGGAAAAACCCTAATTGAACGATATTTTAAACAAAACATGAACTTCAAAATGCTTCATAATGTGTAAATGTATATCATTTACTTATTTTTATCCCTAAATAGCGAAGCACTATCTCGTAGTTTCTATATCAAGTTGTTAACGGGTGAAAATCATTACAGAAGAGTGTTAAAAATTGGTTTTCTTACGAAAGCAAATACGATGCGTTCTTGATGAAATTTGAGTGGCTAGACCTTAAGTAGGGTGGTATTACTATAAACTGGGTTCGTTTTGGCATTAAAAGTTTTTGGAGCTGTTTTAAAAACCAGTTTCAACAATCAATGCGTGGTAAAAAAAAAGAGTCTTTTTTTCCAATTTAACGTGAAAAAACCCTAATTGAACGATATTTTAAACAAAATATGAACTTCAAAATGGTTCATAATGGGTAATTGTATCACATTTACTTATTTTATTCCCTAAATAGTAAAGCCCTATCTCGTAGTTTCTATATCAAGCGGTTAACGGGTGAAAATCATTACCGAAAAGTGTTAAGAATTGGTTTTCTTTCGAAAACAAATACGATGCGTTCCTGATGAAATTTTTAGTTGCTAGACCTTCATTAGGGTGGTATTACTATAAACTGGGTTCGTTTTGGCATTCAAAGTTTTTGGAGCTGTTTTAAAAACCAGTTTCAACAATTACTGCGTGTTCCAAAAGAAACCTAGTCTTTTTCCAATTTAACGTGAAAAAACCCCAATTGAACGATATTTTAAACAAAATATGAACTTAAAAATGCTTCATAATGTGTTATTGTATCACATTTACTTATTTTAATCCCTAAATAGTGAAGCATTGTCTCGTAGCTTCTATATCAAGCAGTTAACGGGTGAAAATCATTACCAAAAAGTTTAAAAATTGTTTTCTTACGAAAGCAAATACGATGCGTTCTTGATGAAATTTGAGTTGCTAGACCTTCATTAGGGTTTTTTTACTGTAAATTGGGTTATTGTTGTCTTTAAAAGCTTTTTGAGCTCTTTCCAAACGCAGTTTCAACAATTAATACGTGGTCCAAAAAAAACTGAGTCTTTTTCCCATTTTACGCGGAAAAACCCTAATTGAACGATATTTTAAGCAAAACATGAACTTCAAAATGCTTCATAATGTGTAAATGTATATCATTTACTTATTTTTATCCCTAAATAGCGAAGCACTATCTCGTAGTTTCTATATCAAGTTGTTAACGGGTGAAAATCATTACAGAAGAGTGTTAAAAATTGGTTTTCTTACGAAAGCAAATACGATGCGTTCTTGATGAAATTTGAGTGGCTAGACCTTTAGTAGGGTGGTATTACTATAAACTGGGTTCGTTTTGGCATTAAAAGTTTTTGGAGCTGTTTTAAAAACCAGTTTCAACAATCAATGCGTGGTAAAAAAAAAGAGTATTTTTTTCCAATTTAACGTGAAAAAACCCTAATTGAACGATATTTTAAACAAAATATGAACTTCAAAATGGTTCATAATGGATAATTGTATCACATTTACTTATTTTATTCCCTAAATAGTAAAGCCCTATCTCGTAGTTTCTATATCAAGCGGTTAACGGGTGAAAATCATTACCGAAAAGTGTTAAGAATTGGTTTTCTTTCGAAAACAAATACGATGCGTTCCTGATGAAATTTTTAGTTGCTAGACCTTCATTAGGGTGGTATTACTATAAACTGGGTTCGTTTTGGCATTCAAAGTTTTTGGAGCTGTTTTAAAAACCAGTTTCAACAATTACTGCGTGTTCCAAAAGAAACCTAGTCTTTTTCCAATTTAACGTGAAAAAACCCCAATTGAACGATATTTTAAACCAAATATGAACTTAAAAATGCTTCATAATGTGTTATTGTATCACATTTACTTATTTTAATCCCTAAATAGTGAAGCATTGTCTCGTAGCTTCTATATCAAGCAGTTAACGGGTGAAAATCATTACCAAAAAGTTTAAAAATTGTTTTCTTACGAAAGCAAATACGATGCGTTCTTGATGAAATTTGAGTTGCTAGACCTTCATTAGGGTGGTTTTACTGTAAATTGGGTTATTGTTGTCTTTAAAAGTTTTTTGAGCTCTTTCCAAACCCAGTTTCAACAATTAATACGTGGTCCAAAAAAAACTGAGTCTTTTTCCCATTTTACGCGAAAAAACCCTAATTGAACGATATTTTAAGCAAAACATGAACTTAAAAATGCTTCATAATGTGTAAATGTATAACATTTACTTATTTTTATCCCTAAATAGCGAAGCACTATCTCGTAGTTTCTATATCAAGTTGTTAACGGGTGAAAATCATTACTGAAGAGTGTTAAAAATTGGTTTTCTTAAGAAAGCAAATACGATGCGTTCTTGATGAAATTTGAGTGGCTAGACCTTTAGTATGGTGGTATTACTATAAACTGGGTTCGTTTTGGCATTAAAAGTTTTTGGAGCTGTTTTAAAAACCAGTTTCAACAATCAATGCGTGGTAAAAAAAAAAGAGTCTTTTTTTCCAATTTAACGTGAAAAAACCCTAATTGAACGATATTTTAAACAAAATATGAACTTCAAAATGGTTCATAATGGGTAATTGTATCACATTTACTTATTTTATTCCCTAAATAGAAAAGCCCTATCTGGTAGTTTCTATATCAAGCGGTTAACGGGTGAAAATCATTACCGAAAAATGTTAAAAATTGGTTTTCTTTCGAAAGCAAATACGATGCGTTCCTGATGAAATTTTTAGTTGCTAGACCTTCATTAGGGTGGTATTACTATAAACTGGGTTCGTTTTGGCATTCAAAGTTTTTGGAGCTGTTTTAAAAACCAGTTTCAACAATTACTGCGTGTTCCAAAAGAAACCTAGTCTTTTTCCAATTTAACGTGAAAAAACCCCAATTGAATGATATTTTAAACAAAATATGAACTTAAAAATGCTTCATAATGTGTTATTGTATCACATTTACTTATTTTAATCCCTAAATAGTGAAGCATTGTCTCGTAGTTTCTATATCAAGCAGTTAACGGGTGAAAATCATTACCAAAAACTTTAAAAATTGTTTTCTTACGAAAGCAAATACGATGCGTTCTTGATGAAATTTGAGTTGCTAGACCTTCATTAGGGTGTTTTTACTGTAAATTGGGTTATTGTTGTCTTTAAAAGCTTTTTGAGCTCTTTCCAAACCCAGTTTCAACAATTAATACGTAGTCCAAAAAAAACTGAGTCTTTTTCCCATTTTACGCGAAAAAACCCTAATTGAACGATATTTTAAGCAAAACATGAACTTCAAAATGCTTCATAATGTGTAAATGTATAACATTTACTTATTTTTATCCCTAAATAGCGAAGCACTATCTCGTAGTTTCTATATAAAGTTGTTAACGGGTGAAAATCATTACTGAAGAGTGTTAAAAATTGGTTTTCTTACGAAAGCAAATACGATGCGTTCTTGATGAAATTTGAGTGGCTAGACCTTTAGTAGGGTGGTATTACTATAAAATGGGTTCGTTTTGGCATTAAAAGTTTTTGGAGCTGTTTTAAAAACCAGTTTCAACAATCAATGCGTGGTAAAAAAAAAAGAGTCTTTTTTTCCAATTTAACGTGAAAAAACCCTAATTGAACGATATTTTAAACAAAATATGAACTTCAAAATGGTTCATAATGGGTAATTGTATCACATTTACTTATTTTATTCCCTAAATAGAAAATCCCTATCTCGTAGTTTCTATATCAAGCGGTTAACGGGTGAAAATCATTACCGAAAAGTGTTAAAAATTGGTTTTCTTTCGAAAGCAAATACGATGCGTTCCTGATGAAATTTTGAATTGCTAGACCTTCATTAGGGTGGTATTACTATAAACTGGGTTCGTTTTGGCATTCAAAGTTTTTGGAGCTGTTTTAAAAACCAGT
The DNA here is from genome assembly GCA_954871525.1 of Parietaria judaica. Classification (NCBI taxonomy): domain Eukaryota; kingdom Viridiplantae; phylum Streptophyta; class Magnoliopsida; order Rosales; family Urticaceae; genus Parietaria; species Parietaria judaica. Next base: position 62,530,885 of record OX940860.1, read on the forward strand.
TTCAACAATTACTGCGTGTTCCAAAAGAAACCTAGTCTTTTTCCAATTTAACGTGAAAAAACCCCAATTGAACGATATTTTAAACAAAATATGAACTTAAAAATGCTTCATAATGTGTTATTGTATCACATTTACTTATTTTAATCCCTAAATAGTGAAGCATTGTCTCGTAGCTTCTATATCAAGCAGTTAACGGGTGAAAATCATTACCAAAAAGTTTAAAAATTGTTTTCTTACGAAAGCAAATACGATGCGTTCTTGATGAAATTTGAGTTGCTAGACCTTCATTAGGGTGGTTTTACTATAAATTGGGTTATTGTTGTCTTTAAAAGTTTTTTGAGCTCTTTCCAAACCCAGTTTCAACAATTAATACGTGGTCCAAAAAAAACTGAGTCTTTTTCCCATTTTACGCGAAAAAACCCTAATTGAACGATATTTTAAACAAAACATGAACTTCAAAATGCTTCATAATGTGTAAATGTATAACATTTACTTATTTTTATCCCTAAATAGCGAAGCACTATCTCGTAGTTTCTATATCAAGTTGTTAACGGGTGAAAATCATTACAGAAGAGTGTTAAAAATTGGTTTTCTTACGAAAGCAAATACGATGCGTTCTTGATGAAATTTGAGTGGCTAGACCTTTAGTAGGGTGGTATTACTATAAACTGGGTTCGTTTTGGCATTAAAAGTTTTTGGAGCTGTTTTAAAAACCAGTTTCAACAATCAATGCGTGGTAAAAAAAAAAGTCTTTTTTTCCAATTTAACGTGAAAAAACACTAATTGAACGATATTTTAAACAAAATATGAACTTCAAAATGGTTCATAATGGGTAATTGTATCACATTTACTTATTTTATTCCCTAAATAGAAAAGCCCTATCTGGTAGTTTCTATATCAAGCGGTTAACGGGTGAAAATCATTACCGAAAAATGTTAAAAATTGGTTTTCTTTCGAAAGCAAATACGATGCGTTCCTGATGAAATTTTGAGTTGCTAGACCTTCATTAGGGTGGTATTACTATAAACTGGGTTCGTTTTGGCATTCAAAGTTTTTGGAGCTGTTTTAAAAACCAGTTTCAACAATTACTGCGTGTTCCAAAAGAAACCTAGTCTTTTTCCAATTTAACGTGAAAAAACCCCAATTGAGCGATATTTTAAACAAAATATGAACTTAAAAATGCTTCATAATGTGTTATTGTATAACATTTACTTATTTTAATCCCTAAATAGTGAAGCATTGTCTCGTAGCTTCTATATCAAGCAGTTAACGGGTGAAAATCATTACCAAAAAGTTAAAAATTGTTTTCTTACGAAAGCAAATACGATGCGTTCTTGATGAAATTTGAGTTGCTAGACCTTCATTAGGGTGGTTTTACTGTAAATTGGGTTATTGTTGTCTTTAAAAGTTTTTTGAGCTCTTTCCAAACCCAGTTTCAACAATTAATACGTGGTCCAAAAAAAACTGAGTCTTTTTCCCATTTTACGCGAAAAAACCCTAATTGAACGATATTTTAAGCAAAACATGAACTTCAAAATGCTTCATAATGTGTAAATGTATAACATTTTCTTATTTTTATCCCTAAATAGCGAAGAACTATCTCGTAGTTTCTATATCAAGTTGTTAACGGGTGAAAATCATTACTGAAGAGTGTTAAAAATTGGTTTTCTTACGAAAGCAAATACGATGCGTTCTTGATGAAATTTGAGTGGCTAGACCTTAAGTAGGGTGGTATTACTATAAACTGGGTTCGTTTTGGCATTAAAAGTTTTTGGAGCTGTTTTAAAAACCAGTTTCAACAATCAATGCGTGGTAAAAAAAAAAGAGTCTTTTTTTCCAATTTAACGTGAAAAAACACTAATTGAACGATATTTTAAACAAAATATGAACTTCAAAATGGTTCATAATCGGTAATTGTATCACATTTACTTATTTTATTCCCTAAATAGAAAAGCCCTATCTGGTAGTTTCTATATCAAGCGGTTAACGGGTGAAAATCATTACCGAAAAATGTTAAAAATTGGTTTTCTTTCGAAAGCAAATACGATGCGTTCCTGATGAAATTTTGAGTTGCTAGACCTTCATTAGGGTGGTATTACTATAAACTGGGTTCGTTTTGGCATTCAAAGTTTTTGGAGCTGTTTTAAAACCAGTTTCAACAATTACTGCGTGTTCCAAAAGAAACCTAGTCTTTTTCCAATTTAACGTGAAAAAACCCCAATTGAACGATATTTTAAACAAAATATGAACTTCAAAATGCTTCATAATGTGTTATTGTATCACATTTACTTATTTTAATCCCTAAATAGTGAAGCATTGTCTCGTAGCTTCTATATCAAGCAGTTAACGGGTGAAAATCATTACCAAAAAGTTTAAAAATTGTTTTCTTACGAAAGCAAATACGATGCGTTCTTGATGAAATTTGAGTTGCTAGACCTTCATTAGGGTGGTTTTACTGTAAATTGGGTTATTGTTGTCTTTAAAAGTTTTTTGAGCTCTTTCCAAACCCAGTTTCAACAATTAATACGTGGCCCAAAAAAAAAACTGAGTCTTTTTCCCATTTTACGCGAAAAAACCCTAATTGAACGATATTTTAAGCAAAACATGAACTTCAAAATGCTTCATAATGTGTAAATGTATAACATTTTCTTATTTTTATCCCTAAATAGCGAAGAACTATCTCGTAGTTTCTATATCAAGTTGTTAACGGGTGAAAATCATTACTGAAGAGTGTTAAAAATTGGTTTTCTTACGAAAGCAAATACGATGCGTTCTTGATGAAATTTGAGTGGCTAGACCTTTAGTAGGGTGGTATTACTATAAAACTGGGTTCGTTTTGGCATTAAAAGTTTTTGGAGCTGTTTTAAAAACCAGTTTCAACAATCAATGCGTGGTAAAAAAAAAAGAGTCTTTTTTTCCAATTTAACGTGAAAAAACACTAATTGAACGATATTTTAAACAAAATATGAACTTCAAAATGGTTCATAATCGGTAATTGTATCACATTTACTTATTTTATTCCCTAAATAGAAAAGCCCTATCTGGTAGTTTCTATATCAAGCGGTTAACGGGTGAAAATCATTACCGAAAAATGTTAAAAATTGGTTTTCTTTCGAAAGCAAATACGATGCGATCCTGATGAAATTTTGAGTTGCTAGACCTTCATTAGGGTGGTATTACTATAAACTGGGTTCGTTTTGGCATTCAAAGTTTTTGGAGCTGTTTTAAAAACCAGTTTCAACAATTACTGCGTGTTCCAAAAGAAACCTAGTCTTTTTCCAATTTAACGTGAAAAAACCCCAATTGAACGATATTTTAAACAAAATATGAACTTAAAAATGCTTCATAATGTGTTATTGTATCACATTTACTTATTTTAATCCCTAAATAGTGAAGCATTGTCTCGTAGTTTCTATATCAAGCAGTTAACGGGTGAAATCATTACCAAAAAGTTTAAAAATTGTTTTCTTACGAAAGCAAATACGATGCGTTCTTGATGAAATTTGAGTCGCTAGACCTTCATTAGGGTGGTTTTACTGTAAATTGGGTTATTGTTGTCTTTAAAAGTTTTTTGAGCTCTTTCCAAACCCAGTTTCAACAATTAATACGTGGTCCAAAAAAAACTGAGTCTTTTTCCCATTTTACGCGAAAAAACCCTAATTGAACGATATTTTAAGCAAAACATGAACTTCAAAATGCTTCATAATGTGTAAATGTATAACATTTACTTATTTTTATCCCTAAATAGCGAAGCACTATCTCGTAGTTTCTATATCAAGTTGTTAACGGGTGAAAATCATTACTGAAGAGTGTTAAAAATTAGTTTTCTTACGAAAGCAAATACGATGCGTTCTTGATGAAATTTGAGTGGCTAGAACTTTAGTAGGGTGGTATTACTATAAACTGGGTTCGTTTTGGCATTAAAAGTTTTTGGAGCTGTTTTAAAAACCAGTTTCAACAATCAATGCGTGGTTAAAAAAAAGAGTCTTTTTTTCCAATTTAACGTGAAAAAACACTAATTGAACGATATTTTAAACAAAATATGAACTTCAAAATGGTTCATAATGGGTAATTGTATCACATTTACTTATTTTATTCCCTAAATATAAAAGCCCTATCTGGTAGTTTCTATATCAAGCGGTTAACGGGTGAAAATCATTACCGAAAAATGTTAAAAATTGGTTTTCTTTCGAAAGCAAATACGATGCGTTCCTGATGAAATTTTGAGTTGCTAGACCTTCATTAGGGTGGTATTACTATAAACTGGGTTCGTTTTGGCATTCAAAGTTTTTGGAGCTGTTTTAAAAACCAGTTTCAACAATTACTGCGTGTTCCAAAAGAAACCTAGTCTTTTTCCAATTTAACGTGAAAAAACCCCAATTGAACGATATTTTAAACAAAATATGAACTTAAAAATGCTTCATAATGTGTTATTGTATCACATTTACTTATTTTAATCCCTAAATAGTGAAGCATTGTCTCGTAGTTTCTATATCAAGCAGTTAACGGGTGAAATCATTACCAAAAAGTTTAAAAATTGTTTTCTTACGAAAGCAAATACGATGCGTTCTTGATGAAATTTGAGTCGCTAGACCTTCATTAGGGTGGTTTTACTGTAAATTGGGTTATTGTTGTCTTTAAAAGTTTTTTGAGCTCTTTCCAAACCCAGTTTCAACAATTAATACGTGGTCCAAAAAAAACTGAGTCTTTTTCCCATTTTACGCGAAAAAACCCTAATTGAACGATATTTTAAACAAAACATGAACTTCAAAATGCTTCATAATGTGTAAATGTATAACATTTACTTATTTTTATCCCTAAATAGCGAAGCACTATCTCGTAGTTTCTATATCAAGTTGTTAACGGGTGAAAATCATTACTGAAAAGTGTTAAAAATTGGTTTTCTTACGAAAGCAAATACGATGCGTTCTTGATGAAATTTGAGTGGCTAGACCTTTAGTAGGGTGGTATTACTATAAACTGGGTTCGTTTTGGCATTAAAAGTTTTTGGAGCTGTTTTAAAAACCAGTTTCAACAATCAATGCGTGGTAAAAAAAAAAGAGTCTTTTTTTCCAATTTAACGTGAAAAAACACTAATTGAACGATATTTTAAACAAAATATGAACTTCAAAATGGTTCATAATGGGTAATTGTATCACATTTACTTATTTTATTCCCTAAATAGAAAAGCCCTATCTGGTAGTTTCTATATCAAGCGGTTAACGGGTGAAAATCATTACCGAAAAATGTTAAAAATTGGTTTTCTTTCGAAAGCAAATACGATGCGTTCCTGATGAAATTTTGAGTTGCTAGACCTTCATTAGGGTGGTATTACTATAAACTGGGTTAGTTTTGGCATTCAAAGTTTTTGGAGCTGTTTTAAAAACCAGTTTCAACAATTACTGCGTGTTCCAAAAGAAACCTAGTCTTTTTCCAATTTAACGTGAAAAAAACCCCAATTGAACGATATTTTAAACAAAATATGAACTTAAAAATGCTTCATAATGTGTTATTGTATCACATTTACTTATTTTAATCCCTAAATAGTGAAGCATTGTCTCGTAGTTTCTATATCAAGCAGTTAACGGGTGAAATCATTACCAAAAAGTTTAAAAATTGTTTTCTTACGAAAGCAAATACGATGCGTTCTTGATGAAATTTGAGTCGCTAGACCTTCATTAGGGTGGTTTTACTGTAAATTGGGTTATTGTTGTCTTTAAAAGTTTTTTGAGCTCTTTCCAAACCCAGTTTCAACAATTAATACGTGGTCCAAAAAAAACTGAGTCTTTTTCCCATTTTACGCGAAAAAACCCTAATTGAACGATATTTTAAGCAAAACATGAACTTCAAAATGCTTCACAAAGTGTAAATGTATAACATTTACTTATTTTTATCCCTAAATAGCGAAGCACTATCTCGTAGTTTCTATATCAAGTTGTTAACGGGTGAAAATCATTACTGAAGAGTGTTAAAAATTGGTTTTCTTACGAAAGCAAATACGATGCGTTCTTGATGAAATTTAAGTGGCTAGACCTTTAGTAGGGTGGTATTACTATAAACTGGGTTCGTTTTGGCATTAAAAGTTTTTGGAGCTGTTTTAAAAACCAGTTTCAACAATCAATGCGTGGTAAAAAAAAAGAGTCTTTTTTTCCAATTTCACGTGAAAAAACCCTAATTGAACGATATTTTAAACAAAATATGAACTTCAAAATGGTTCATAATGGGTAATTGTATCACATTTACTTATTTTATTCCCTAAATAGAAAAGCCCTATCTGGTAGTTTCTATATCAAGCGGTTAACGGGTGAAAATCATTACCGAAAAGTGTTAAAAATTGGTTTTATTTCGAAAGCAAATACGATGCGTTCCTGATGAAATTTTGAGTTGCTAGACCTTCATTAGGGTGGTATTACTATAAACTGGGTTAGTTTTGGCATTCAAAGTTTTTGGAGCTGTTTTAAAAACCAGTTTCAACAATTACTGCGTGTTCCAAAAGAAACCTAGTCTTTTTCCAATTTAACGTGAAAAAACCCCAATTGAACGATATTTTAAACAAAATATGAACTTCAAAATGCTTCATAATGTGTTATTGTATCACATTTACTTATTTTAATCCCTAAATAGTGAAGCATTGTCTCGTAGTTTCTATATCAAGCAGTTAACGGGTTAAAATCATTACCAAAAAGTTTAAAAATTGTTTTCTTACGAAAGCAAATACGATGCGTTCTTGATGAAATTTGAGTCGCTAGACCTTCATTAGGGTAGTTTTACTGTAAATTGGGTTATTGTTGTCTTTAAAAGTTTTTTGAGCTCTTTCCAAACCAGTTTCAACAATTAATACGTGGTCCAAAAAAAACTGGGTCTTTTTCCCATTTTACGCGAAAAAACCCTAATTGAACGATATTTTAAGCAAAACATGAACTTCAAAATGCTTCATAAAGTGTAAATGTATAACATTTACTTATTTTTATCCCTAAATAGCGAAGCACTATCTCGTAGTTTCTATATCAAGTTGTTAACGGGTGAAAATCATTACTGAAGAGTGTTAAAAATTGGTTTTCTTACGAAAGCAAATACGATGCGTTCTTGATGAAATTTGAGAGGCTAGACCTTTAGTAGGGTGGTATTACTATAAACTGGGTTCGTTTGTGCATTAAAAGTTTTTGGAGCTGTTTTAAAAACCAGTTTCAACAATCAATACGTGGTAAAAAAAAAAGAGTCTTTTTTTCTAATTTCACGTGAAAACACCCTAATTGAACGATATTTTAAACAAAATATGAACTTCAAAATGGTTCATAATGGGTAATTGTATCACATTTACTTATTTTATTCCCTAAATAGAAAAGCCCTGTCTCGTAGTTTCTATATCAAGCGGTTAACGGGTGAAAATCATTACCGAAAAGTGTTAAAAATTGGTTTTCTTTCGAAAGCAAATACGATGCGTTCCTGATGAAATTTTGAGTTGCTAGACCTTCATTAGGGTGGTATTACTATAAACTGGGTTCGTTTTGGCATTCAAAGTTTTTGGAGCTGTTTTAAAAATCAGTTTCAACAATTACCGCGTGTTCCAAAAGAAACCTAGTCTTTTTCCAATTTAACGTGAAAAAACCCCAATTGAACGATATTTTAAACAAAATATGAACTTCAAAATGCTTCATAATGTGTTATTGTATCACATTTACTTATTTTAATCCCTAAATAGTGAGGCATTGTCTCGTAGTTTCTATATCAAGCAGTTAACGGGTGAAAATCATTACCAAAAAGTTTAAAAATTGTTTTCTTACGAAAGCAAATACGATGCGTTCTTGATGAAATTTGAGTCGCTAGACCTTCATTAGGGTGGTTTTACTGTAAATTGGGTTATTGTTGTCTTTAAATGTTTTTTGAGCTCTTTCCAAACCCAGTTTCAACAATTAATACGTGGTCCAAAAAAAACTGAGTCTTTTTCCCATTTTACGTGAAAAAACCCTAATTGAACGATATTTTAAGCAAAACATGAACTTCAAAATTCTTCATAATGTGTAAATGTATAAAATTTACTTATTTTTATCCCTAAATAGCGAAGCACTATCTCGTAGTTTCTATATCAAGTTTTTAACGGGTGAAAATCATTACTGAAGAGTGTTAAAAATTGGTTTTCTTACGAAAGCAAATACGATGCGTTCTTGATGAATTTTGAGTGGCTAGACCTTTAGTAGGGTGGTATTACTATAAACTGGGTTCGTTTTGGCATTTAAAGTTTTTGGAGCTGTTTTAAAAACCAGTTTCAACAATCAATGCGTGGTAAAAAAAAAAGAGTCTTTTTTTCCAATTTAACGTGAAAAAACCCTAATTGAACGATATTTTAAACAAAATATGAACTTAAAAATGGTTCATAATGGGTAATTGTATCACATTTACTTATTTTATTCCCTAAATAGAAAAGCCCTATCTCGTAGTTTCTATATCAAGCGGTTAACGGGTGAAAATCATTACCGAAAAGTGTTAAAAATTGGTTTTCTTTCGAAAGCAAATACGATGCGTTCCTGATGAAATTTTGAGTTGCTAGACCTTCATTAGGGTGGTATTACTATAAACTGGGTTCGTTTTGGCATTCAAAGTTTTTGGAGCTGTTTTAAAAACCAGTTTCAACAATTACTGCGTGTTCCAAAAGAAACCTAGTCTTTTTCCAATTTAACGTGAAAAAACCCCAATTGAACGATATTTTAAACAAAATATGAACTTCAAAATGCTTCATAATGTGTTATTGTAACACATTTACTTATTTTAATCCCTAAATAGTGAAGCATTGTCTCGTAGTTTCTATATCAAGAAGTTAACGGGTGAAAATCATTACCAAAAAGTTTAAAAATTGTTTTCTTACGAAAGCAAATACGATGCGTTCTTGATGAAATTTGAGTTGCTAGACCTTCATTAGGTTGGTTTTACTGTAAATTGGGTTATTGTTGTCTTTAAAGTTTTTTGAGCTCTTTCCAAACCCAGTTTCAACAATTAATTCGTGGTCCAAAAAAAACTGAGTCTTTTTCCCATTTTACGCGGAAAAACCCTAATTGAACGATATTTTAAGCAAAACATGAACTTCAAAATGCTTCATAATGTGTAAACGTATATCATTTACTTATTTTTATCCCTAAATAGCGAAGCACTATCTCGTAGTTTCTATATCAAGTTGTTAACGGGTGAAAATCATTACTGAAGAGTGTTAAAAATTGGTTTTCTTACGAAAGCAAATACGATGCGTTCTTGATGAAATTTGAGTGGCTAGACCTTTAGTAGGGTGGTATTACTATAAACTGGGTTCGTTTTGGCATTAAAAGTTTTTGGAACTGTTTTAAAAACCAGTTTCAACAATCAATGCGTGGTAAAAAAAAAGAGTCTTTTTTTCCAATTTAACGTGAAAAAACCCTAATTGAACGATATTTTAAACAAAATATGAACTTCAAAATGGTTCATAATGGGTAATTGTATCACATTTACTTATTTTATTCCCTAAATAGAAAAGCCCTATCTCGTAGTTTCTATATCAAGCGGTTAACGGGTGAAAATCATTACCGAAAAGTGTTAAAAATTGGTTTTCTTTCGAAAGCAAATACGATGCGTTCCTGATGAAATTTTGAGTTGCTAGACCTTCATTAGGGTGGTATTACTATAAACTGGGTTCGTTTTGGCATTCAAAGTTTTTGGAGCTGTTTTAAAAACCAGTTTCAACAATTACTGCGTGTTCCAAAAGAAACCTAGTCTTTTTCCAATTTAACGTGAAAAAACCCCAATTGAACGATATTTTAAACAAAATATGAACTTCAAAATACTTCATAATGTGTTATTGTAACACATTTACTTATTTTAATCCCTAAATAGTGAAGCATTGTCTCGTAGTTTCTATATCAAGAAGTTAACGGGTGAAAATCATTACCAAAAAGTTTAAAAATTGTTTTCTTACGAAAGCAAATACGATGCGTTCTTGATGAAATTTGAGTTGCTAGACCTTCATTAGGTTGGTTTTACTGTAAATTGGGTTATTGTTGTCTTTAAAAGTTTTTTGAGCTCTTTCCAAACCCAGTTTCAACAATTAATTCGTGGTCCAAAAAAAACTGAGTCTTTTTCCCATTTTACGCGGAAAAACCCTAATTGAACGATATTTTAAGCAAAACATGAACTTCAAAATGCTTCATAATGTGTAAACGTATATCATTTACTTATTTTTATCCCTAAATAGCGAAGCACTATCTCGTAGTTTCTATATCAAGTTGTTAACGGGTGAAAATCATTACTGAAGAGTGTTAAAAATTGGTTTTCTTACGAAAGCAAATACGATGCGTTCTTGATGAAATTTGAGTGGCTAGACCTTTAGTAGGGTGGTATTACTATAAACTGGGTTCGTTTTGGCATTAAAAGTTTTTGGAGCTGTTTTAAAAACCAGTTTCAACAATCAATGCGTGGTAAAAAAAAAGAGTCTTTTTTTCCAATTTAACGTGAAAAAACCCTAATTAAACGATATTTTAAACAAAATATGAACTTCAAAATGGTTCATAATGGGTAATTGTATCACATTTACTTATTTTATTCCCTAAATAGAAAAGCCCTATCTCGTAGTTTCTATATCAAGCGGTTAACGGGTGAAAATCATTACCGAAAAGTGTTAAAAATTGGTTTTCTTTCGAAAGCAAATACGATGCGTTCCTGATGAAATTTTGAGTTGCTAGACCTTCATTAGGGTGGTATTACTATAAACTGGGTTCGTTTTGGCATTCAAAGTTTTTGGAGCTGTTATAAAAACCAGTTTCAACAATTACTGCGTGTTCCAAAAGAAACCTAGTCTTTTTCCAATTTAACGTGAAAAAACCCCAATTGAACGATATTTTAAACAAAATATGAACTTCAAAATGCTTCATAATGTGTTATTGTAACACATTTACTTATTTTAATCCCTAAATAGTGAAGCATTGTCTCGTAGTTTCTATATCAAGAAGTTAACGGGTGAAAATCATTACCAAAAAGTTTAAAAATTGTTTTCTTACGAAAGCAAATACGATGCGTTCTTGATGAAATTTGAGTTGCTAGACCTTCATTAGGTTGGTTTTACTGTAAATTGGGTTATTGTTGTCTTTAAAAGTTTTTTGAGCTCTTTCCAAACCCAGTTTCAACAATTAATTCGTGGTCCAAAAAAAACTGAGTCTTTTTCCCATTTTACGCGGAAAAACCCTAATTGAACGATATTTTAAGCAAAACATGAACTTCAAAATGCTTCATAATGTGTAAACGTATATCATTTACTTATTTTTATCCCTAAATAGCGAAGCACTATCTCGTAGTTTCTATATCAAGTTGTTAACGGGTGAAAATCATTACTGAAAAGTGTTAAAAATTGGTTTTCTTACGAAAGCAAATACGATGCGTTCTTGATGAAATTTGAGTGGCTAGACCTTAAGTAGGGTGGTATTACTATAAACTGGGTTCGTTTTGGCATTAAAAGTTTTTGGAGCTGTTTTAAAAACCAGTTTCAACAATCAATGCGTGGTAAAAAAAAAAAAGTATTTTTTTCCAATTTAACGTGAAAAAACCCTAATTGAACGATATTTTAAACAAAATATGAACTTCAAAATGGTTCATAATGGGTAATTGTATCACATTTACTTATTTTATTCCCTAAATAGAAAAGCCCTATCTCGTAGTTTCTATATCAAGCGGTTAACGGGTGAAAATCATTACCGAAAAGTGTTAAAAATTGGTTTTCTTTCGAAAGCAAATACGATGCGTTCCTGATGAAATTTTGAGTTGCTAGACCTTCATTAGGGTGGTATTACTATAAACTGGGTTCGTTTTGGCATTCAAAGTTTTTGGAGCTGTTTTAAAAATCAGTTTCAACAATTACCGCGTGTTCCAAAAGAAACCTAGTCTTTTTCCAATTTAACGTGAAAAAACCCCAATTGAACGATATTTTAAACAAAATATGAACTTAAAAATGCTTCATAATGTGTTATTGTATCACATTTACTTATTTTAATCCCTAAATAGTGAAGCATTGTCTCGTAGTTTCTATATCAAGCAGTTAACGGATGAAAATCATTACAAAAAAGTTTAAAAATTGTTTTCTTACGAAAGCAAATACGATGCGTTCTTGATGAAATTTGAGTCCCTAGACCTTCATTAGGGTGGTTTTACTGTAAATTGGGTTATTGTTGTCTTTAAAAGTTTTTTGAGCTCTTTCCAAACCCAGTTTCAACAATTAATACGTGGTCCAAAAAAAACTGAGTCTTTTTCCCATTTTACGCGAAAAAAACCCTAATTGAACGATATTTTAAGCAAAACATGAACTTCAAAATCCTTAATAATGTGTAAATGTATAACATTTACTTATTTTTATCCCTAAATAGCGAAGCACTATCTCGTAGTTTCTATATCAAGTTGTTAACGGGTGAAAATCATTACTTAAAAGTGTTAAAAATTGGTTTTCTTACGAAAGCAAATACGATGCGTTCTTGATGAAATTTGAGTGGCTAGACCTTAAGTAGGGTGGTATTACTATAAACTGGGTTCGTTTTGGCATTAAAAGTTTTTGGAGCTGTTTTAAAAACCAGTTTCAACAATCAATGCGTGGTAAAAAAAAAGAGTCTTTTTTTCCAATTTAACGTGAAAAAACCCTAATTGAACGATATTTTAAACAAAATATGAACTTCAAAATGGTTCACAATGGGTAATTGTATCACATTTACTTATTTTATTCCCTAAATAGAAAAGCCCTATCTCGTAGTTTCTATATCAAGCGGTTAACGGGTGAAAATCATTACCGAAAAGTGTTAAAAATTGGTTTTCTTTCGAAAGCAAATACGATGCGTTCCTGATGAAATTTTGAGTTGCTAGACCTTCATTAGGGTGGTATTACTATAAACTGGGTTCGTTTTGGCATTCAAAGTTTTTGGAGCTGTTTTAAAAACCAGTTTCAACAATTACTGCGTGTTCCAAAAGAAACCTAGTCTTTTTCCAATTTAACGTGAAAAAACCCCAATTGAACGATATTTTAAACAAAATATGAACTTCAAAATGCTTCATAATGTGTTATTGTAACACATTTACTTATTTTAATCCCTAAATAGTGAAGCATTGTCTCGTAGTTTCTATATCAAGAAGTTAACGGGTGAAAATCATTACCAAAAAGTTTAAAAATTGTTTTCTTACGAAAGCAAATACGATGCGTTCTTGATGAAATTTGAGTTGCTAGACCTTCATTAGGTTGGTTTTACTATAAATTGGGTTATTGTTGTCTTTAAAAGTTTTTTGAGCTCTTTCCAAACCCAGTTTCAACAATTAATTCGTGGTCCAAAAAAAACTGAGTCTTTTTCCCATTTTACGCGGAAAAACCCTAATTGAACGATATTTTAAGCAAAACATGAACTTCAAAATGCTTCATAATGTGTAAACGTATATCATTTACTTATTTTTATCCCTAAATAGCGAAGCACTATCTCGTAGTTTCTATATCAAGTTGTTAACGGGTGAAAATCATTACTGAAAAGTGTTAAAAATTGGTTTTCTTACGAAAGCAAATACGATGCGTTCTTGATGAAATTTGAGTGGCTAGACCTTAAGTAGGGTGGTATTACTATAAACTGGGTTCGTTTTGGCATTAAAAGTTTTTGGAGCTGTTTTAAAAACCAGTTTCAACAATCAATGCGTGGTAAAAAAAAAAGTATTTTTTTCCAATTTAACGTGAAAAAACCCTAATTGAACGATATTTTAAACAAAATATGAACTTCAAAATGGTTCATAATGGGTAATTGTATCACATTTACTTATTTTATTCCCTAAATAGAAAAGCCCTATCTCGTAGTTTCTATATCAAGCGGTTAACGGGTGAAAATCATTACCGAAAAGTGTTAAAAATTGGTTTTCTTTCGAAAGCAAATACGATGCGTTCCTGATGAAATTTTGAGTTGCTAGACCTTCATTAGGGTGGTATTACTATAAACTGGGTTCGTTTTGGCATTCAAAGTTTTTGGAGCTGTTTTAAAAATCAGTTTCAACAATTACCGCGTGTTCCAAAAGAAACCTAGTCTTTTTCCAATTTAACGTGAAAAAACCCCAATTGAACGATATTTTAAACAAAATATGAACTTCAAAATGCTTCATAATGTGTTATTGTATCACATTTACTTATTTTAATCCCTAAATAGTGAAGCATTGTCTCGTAGTTTCTATATCAAGCAGTTAACGGATGAAAATCATTACAAAAAAGTTTAAAAATTGTTTTCTTACGAAAGCAAATACGATGCGTTCTTGATGAAATTTGAGTCCCTAGACCTTCATTAGGGTGGTTTTACTGTAAATTGGGTTATTGTTGTCTTTAAAAGTTTTTTGAGCTCTTTCCAAACCCAGTTTCAACAATAAATACGTGGTCCAAAAAAAACTGAGTCTTTTTCCCATTTTACGCGAAAAAAACCCTAATTGAACGATATTTTAAACAAAACATGAACTTCAAAATGCTTAATAATGTGTAAATGTATAACATTTACTTATTTTTATCCCTAAATAGCGAAGCACTATCTCGTAGTTTCTATATCAAGTTGTTAACGGGTGAAAATCATTACTGAAGAGTGTTAAAAATTGGTTTTCTTACGAAAGCAAATACGATGCGTTCTTGATGAAATTTGAGTGGCTAGACCTTTAGTAGGGTGGTCTTACTATAAACTGGGTTCGTTTTGGCATTAAAAGTTTTTGGAGCTGTTTTAAAAACCAGTTTCAACAATCAATGCGTGGTAAAAAAAAAGAGTATTTTTTTTCCAATTTAACGTGAAAAAACCCTAATTGAACGATATTTTAAACAAAATATGAACTTCAAAATGGTTCATAATGGGTAATTGTATCACATTTACTTATTTTATTCCCTAAATAGAAAAGCCCTATCTCATAGTTTCTATATCAAGCGGTTAACGGGTGAAAATCATTACCGAAAAATGTTAAAAATTGGTTTTCTTTCGAAAGCAAATACGATGCGTTCCTGATGAAATTTTGAGTTGCTAGACCTTCATTAGGGTGGTATTACTATAAACTGGGTTCGTTTTGGCATTCAAAGTTTTTGGAGCTGTTTTAAAAACCAGTTTCAACAATTACCGCGTGTTCCAAAAGAAACCTAGTCTTTTTCCAATTTAACGTGAAAAAACCTCAATTGAACGATATTTTAAACAAAATATGAACTTAAAAATGCTTCATAATGTGTTATTGTATCACATTTACTTATTTTAATCCCTAAATAGTGAAGCATTGTCTCGTAGTTTCTATATCAAGCAGTTAACGGATGAAAATCATTACCAAAAAGTTTAAAAATTGTTTTCTTACGAAAGCAAATACGATGCGTTCTTGATGAAATTTGAGTCGCTAGACCTTCATTAGGGTGGTTTTACTGTAAATTGGGTTATTGTTGTCTTTAAAAGTTTTTTGAGCTCTTTCCAAACCCAGTTTCAACAATTAATACGTGGTCCAAAAAAAACTGAGTCTTTTTCCCATTTTACGCGAAAAAAACCCTAATTGAACGATATTTTTAGCAAAACATACTTCAAAATGCTTCATAATGTGTAAATGTATAACATTTACTTATTTTTATCCCTAAATAGCGAAGCACTATCTCGTAGTTTCTATATCAAGTTGTTAACGGGTGAAAATCATTACTGAAGAGTGTTAAAAATTGGTTTTCGTAAGAAAGCAAATACGATGCGTTCTTGATGAAATTTGAGTGGCTAGACCTTTAGTAGGGTGGTATTACTATAAACTGGGTTCGTTTTGGCATTAAAAGTTTTTGGAGCTGTTTTAAAAACCAGTTTCAACAATCAATGCGTGGTAAAAAAAAAAAGAGTCTTTTTTTTCCAATTTAACGTGAAAAAACCCTAATTGAACGATATTTTAAACAAAATATGAACTTCAAAATGGTTCATAATGGGTAATTGTATCACATTTACTTATTTTATTCCCTAAATAGAAAAGCCCTATCTCGTAGTTTCTATATCAAGCGGTTAACGGGTGAAAATCATTACCGAAAAATGTTAAAAATTGGTTTTCTTTCGAAAGCAAATACGATGCGTTCCTGATGAAATTTTGAGTTGCTAGACCTTCATTAGGGTGGTATTACTATAAACTGGGTTCGTTTTGGCATTCAAAGTTTTTGGAGCTGTTTTAAAAACCAGTTTCAACAATTACCGCGTGTTCCAAAAGAAACCTAGTCTTTTTCCAATTTAACGTGAAAAAACCTCAATTGAACGATATTTTAAACAAAATATGAACTTAAAAATGCTTCATAATGTGTTATTGTATCACATTTACTTATTTTAATCCCTAAATAGTGAAGCATTGTCTCGTAGTTTCTATATCAAGCAGTTAACGGATGAAAATCATTACCAAAAAGTTTAAAAATTGTTTTCTTACGAAAGCAAATACGATGCGTTCTTGATGAAATTTGAGTCGCTAGACCTTCATTAGGGTGGTTTTACTGTAAATTGGGTTATTGTTGTCTTTAAAAGTTTTTTGAGCTCTTTCCAAACCCAGTTTCAACAATTAATACGTGGTCCAAAAAAAACTGAGTCTTTTTCCCATTTTACGCGAAAAAAACCCTAATTGAACGATATTTTAAGCAAAACATGAACTTCAAAATGCTTCATAATGTGTAAATGTATAACATTTACTTATTTTTATCCCTAAATAGCGAAGCACTATCTCGTAGTTTCTATATCAAGTTGTTAACGGGTGAAAATCATTACTGAAGAGTGTTAAAAATTGGTTTTCGTACGAAAGCAAATACGATGCGTTCTTGATGAAATTTGAGTGGCTAGACCTTTAGTAGGGTGGTATTACTATAAACTGGGTTCGTTTTGGCATTAAAAGTTTTTGGAGTTGTTTTAAAAACCAGTTTCAACAATCAATGCGTGGTAAAAAAAAAGAGTCTTTTTTTCCAATTTAACGTGAAAAAACCCTAATTGAACGATATTTTAAACAAAATATGAACTTCAAAATGGTTCATAATGGGTAATTGTATCACATTTACTTATTTTATTCCCTAAATAGAAAAGCCCAATCTGGTAGTTTCTATATCAAGCGGTTAACGGGTGAAAATCATTACCGAAAAATGTTAAAAATTGGTTTTCTTTCGAAAGCAAATACGATGCGTTCCTGATGAAATTTTGAGTTGCTAGACCTTCATTAGGGTGGTATTACTATAAACTGGGTTCCTTTTGGCATTCAAAGTTTTTGGAGCTGTTTTAAAAACCAGTTTCAACAATTACCGCGTGTTCCAAAAGAAACCTAGTCTTTTTCCAATTTAACGTGAAAAAACCCCAATTGAACGATATTTTAAACAAAATATGAACTTAAAAATGCTTCATAATGTTTTATTGTATCACATTTACTTATTTTAATCCCTAAATAGTGAAGCATTGTCTCGTAGTTTCTATATCAAGCAGTTTACGGGTGAAAATCATTACCAAAAAGTTTAAAAATTGTTTTCTTACGAAAGAAAATACGATGCGTTCTTGATGAAATTTGAGTCGCTAGACCTTCATTAGGGTGGTTTTACTGTAAATTGGGTTATTGTAGTCTTTAAAAGTTTTTTGAGCTCTTTCCAAACCCAGTTTCAACAATTAATACGTGGTCCAAAAAAAACTGAGTCTTTTTCCCATTTTACGCGAAAAAAACCCTAATTGAACGATATTTTAAGCAAAACATGAACTTCAAAATGCTTCATAATGTGTAAATGTATAACATTTACTTATTTTTATCCCTAAATAGCGAAGCACTATCTCGTAGTTTCTATATTAAGTTGTTAACGGGTGAAAATCATTACTGAAGAGTGTTAAAAATTGGTTTTCTTACGAAAGCAAATACGATGCGTTCTTGATGAAATTTGAGTGGCTAGACCTTTAGTAGGGTGGTATTACTATAAACTGGGTTCGTTTTGGCATTAAAAGTTTTTGGAGCTGTTTTAAAAACCAGTTTCAACAATCAATGCGTGGTAAAAAAAAAGAGTCTTTTTTTCAAATTTAACGTGAAAAAACCCTAATTGAACGATATTTTAAACAAAATATGAACTTCAAAATGGTTCATAATGGGTAATTGTATCACATTTACTTATTTTATTCCCTAAATAGAAAAGCCCTATCTCGTAGTTTCTATATCAAGCGGTTAACGGGTGAAAATCATTACCGAAAAATGTTAAAAATTGGTTTTCTTTCGAAAGCAAATACGATGCGTTCCTGATGAAATTTTGAGTTGCTGGACCTTCATTAGGGTGGTATTACTATAAACTGGGTTCGTTTTGGCATTCAAAGTTTTTGGAGCTGTTTTAAAAACCAGTTTCAACAATTACTGCGTGTTCCAAAAGAAACCTAGTCTTTTTCCAATTTAACTTGAAAAAACCCCAATTGAACGATATTTTAAACAAAATATGAACTTAAAAATGCTTCATAATGTGTTATTGTATCACATTTACTTATTTTAATCCCTAAATAGTGAAGCATTGTCTCGTAGTTTCTATATCAAGCAGTTAACGGGTGAAAATCATTACCAAAAAGTTTAAAAATTGTTTTCTTACAAAAGCAAATACGATGCGTTCTTGATGAAATTTGAGTCGCTAGACCTTCATTAGGGTGGTTTTACTGTAAATTGGGTTATTGTTGTCTTTAAAAGTTTTTTGAGCTCTTTCCAAACCCAGTTTCAACAATTAATACGTGGTCCAAAAAAACTGAGTCTTTTTCCCATTTTACGCGAAAAAAACCCTAATTGAACGATATTTTAAACAAAACATGAACTTCAAAATGCTTAATAATGTGTAAATGTATAACATTTACTTATTTTTATCCCTAAATAGCGAAGCACTATCTCGTAGTTTCTATATCAAGTTGTTAACGGGTGAAAATCATTACTGAAGAGTGTTAAAAATTGGTTTTCTTACGAAAGCAAATACGATGCGTTCTTGATGAAATTTGAGTGGCTAGACCTTTAGGAGGGTGGTATTACTATAAACTGGGTTCGTTTTGGCATTAAAAGTTTTTGGAGCTGTTTTAAAAACCAGTTTCAACAATCAATGCGTGGTAAAAAAAAAAGAGGTTTTTTTTCCAATTTAACGTGAAAAAGCCCTAATTGAACGATATTTTAAACAAAATATGAACTTCAAAATAGTTCATAATGGGTAATTGTATCAAATTTACTTATTTTATTCCCTAAATAGAAAAGCCCTATCCCGTAGTTTCTATATCAAGCGGTTAACGGGTGAAAATCATTACCGAAAAATGTTAAAAATTGGTTTTCTTTCAAAAGCAAATACGATGCGTTCCTGATGAAATTTTGAGTTGCTAGACGTTCATTAGGGTGGTATTACTATAAACTGGGTTCGTTTGGGCATTCAAAGTTTATGGAGCTGTTTTAAAAACCAGTTTCAACAATTACTGCGTGTTCCAAAAGAAACCTAGTCTTTTTCCAATTTAACGTGAAAAAACCCCAATTGAACGATATTTTAAACAAAATATGAACTTCAAAATGATTCATAATGTGTTATTGTATCACATTTACTTTATTTAATCCCTAAATAGTGAAGCATTGTCTCGTAGTTTCTATATCAAGCAGTTAACGGGTGAAAATCATTACCAAAAAGTTTAAAAATTGTTTTCTTACGAAAGCAAATACGATGCGTTCTTGATGAAATTTGAGTCGCTAGACCTTCATTAGGGTGGTTTTACTGTAAATTGGGTTATTGTTGTCATTAAAAGTTTTTTGAGCTCTTTCCAAACCCAGTTTCAACAATTAATACGTGGTCCAAAAAAAACTGAGTCTTTTTCCCATTTTACGCGAAAAAACGCTAATTGAACGATATTTTAAGCAAAACATGAACTTCAAAATGCTTCATAATGTGTAAATGTATAACATTTACTTATTTTATTCCTAAATAGCGAAGCACTATCTCGTAGTTTCTATATCAAGTTGTTAACGGGTGAAAATCATTACTGAAGAGTGTTAAAAATTGGTTTTCTTACGAAAGCAAATACGATGCGTTCTTGATGAAATTTGAGTGGCTAGACCTTTAGTAGGGTGGTATTACTATAAACTGGGTTCGTTTTGGCATTAAAAGTTTTTGGAGTTGTTTTAAAAACAAGTTTCAACAATCAATGCGTGGTAAAAAAAAAGAGTCTTTTTTTCCAATTTAACGTGAAAAAACCCTAATTGAACGATATTTTAAACAAAATATGAACTTCAAAATGGTTCATAATGGGTAATTGTATCACATTTACTTATTTTATTCCCTAAATAGAAAAGCCCTATTTCGTAGTTTCTATATCAAGCGGTTAACGGGTGAAAATCATTACCAAAAAATTTTAAAAATTGGTTTTCTTTCTAAAGCAAATACGATGCGTTCCTGATGAAATTTTGAGTTGCTAGACGTTCATTAGGGTGGTATTACTATAAACTGGGTTCGTTTTGGCATTCAAAGTTTTTGGAGCTGTTTTAAAAACCAGTTTCAACAATTACTGCGTGTTCCAAAAGAAACCTAGTCTTTTTCCAATTTAACGTGAAAAAACCCCAATTGAACGATATTTTAAACAAAATATGAACTTCAAAATGATTCATAATGTGTCATTGTATCACATTTACTTATTTTAATCCCTAAATAGTGAAGCATTGTCTCGTAGTTTCTATATCAAGCAGTTAACGGGTGAAAATCATTACCAAAAAGTTTAAAAATTGTTTTCTTACGAAAGCAAATACGATGCGTTCTTGATGAAATTTGAGTCGCTAGACCTTCATTAGGATGGTTTTACTGTAAATTGGGTTATTGTTGTCTTTAAAAGTTTTTTGAGCTCTTTCCAAACCCAGTTTCAACAATTAATACGTGGTCCAAAAAAAACTGAGTCTTTTTCCCATTTTACGCGAAAAAATCCTAATTGAACGATATTTTAAGCAAAACATGAACTTCAAAATGCTTCATAATGTGTAAATGTATAACATTTACTTATTTTTATCCCTAAATAGCGAAGCACTATCTCGTAGTTTATATATCAAGTTGTTAACGGGTGAAAATCATTACTGAAGAGTGTTAAAAATTGGTTTTCTTACGAAAGCAAATACGATGCGTTCTTGATGAAATTTGAGTGGCTAGACCTTTAGTAGGGTGGTATTACTATAAACTGGGTTCGTTTTGGCATTAAAAGTTTTTGGAGCTGTTTTAAAAACCAGTTTCAACAATCAATGCGTGGTAAAAAAAAAGAGTCTTTTTTTCCAATTTAACGTGAAAAAACCCTAATTGAACGATATTTTAAACAAAATATGAACTTCAAAATGGTTCATAATGGGTAATTGTATCACATTTACTTATTTTATTCCCTAAATAGAAAAGCCCTATCTCGTAGTTTCTATATCAAGCGGTTAACGGGTGAAAATCATTACCGAAAAATGTTAAAAATTGGTTTTCTTTCGAAAGCAAATACGATGCGTTCCTGATGAAATTTTGAGTTGCTAGACCTTCATTAGGGTTGTATTACTATTAAATGGGTTCGTTTTGGCATTTATAGTTTTTGGAGCTGTTTTAAAAATCAGTTTCAACAATTACCGCGTGTTCCAAAAGAAACCTAGTCTTTTTTCCAATTTAACGTGAAAAAACCCCAATTGAACGATCTTTTGAACAAAATATGAACTTCAAAATGCTTCATAATGTGTTATTGTATCACATTTACTTATTTTAATCCCTAAATAGCGAAGCACTGTCTCGTAGTTTCTATATCAAGCAGTTAACGGGTGAAAATCATAACCAAAAAGTTTAAAAATTGTTTTCTTACGAAAGCAAATACGATGCGTTCTAGATGAAATTTGAGTTGCTAGACCTTAATTAGGGTGGTTTTACTATAAATTGGGTTATTGTTGTCTTTAAAAGTTTTTTGAGCTCTTTCCAAACCCAATTTCAACAATTAATACGTGGCCCAAAAAAAACTGAGTCTTTTTCCCATTTTACGCGAAAAAACCCTAATTGAACGATATTTTAAACAAAACATGAACTTCAAAATGCTTCATAATGTGTAAATGCATAATATTTACTTATTTTTATCCCTAAATAGCGAAGCACTATCTCGTAGTTTCTATATCAAGTTGTTAACAGGTGAAAATCATTACTGAAGAATGTTAAAAATTGGTTTTCTTACGAAAGCAAATACGATGCGTTCTTGATGAAATTTGAGTGGCTAGACCTTTAGTAGGGTGGTCTTACTATAAACTGGGTTCGTTTTAGCATTAAAAGTTTTTGGAGCTGTTTTAAAAACCAGTTTCAACAATCAATGCGTGGTAAAAAAAAAGAGTCTTTTTTTTTCAATTTAACGTGAAAAAACCCTAATTGAACGATATTTTAAACAAAATATGAACTTCAAAATGCTTCATAATGGGTAATTGTATCACATTTACTTATTGTATTCCCTAAATAAAAAAGCCCTATCTCGTAGTTTCTATATCAAGCGGTTAACGGGTGAAAATCATTACCGAAAAGTGTTAAAAATTGGTTTTCTTTCGAAAGCAAATACGATGCGTTCCTGATGAAATTTTGAGTTGCTAGACCTTCATTAGGGTTGTATTACTATTAAATGGGTTCGTTTTGGCATTTATAGTTTTTGGAGCTGTTTTAAAAATCAGTTTCAACAATTACTGCGTGTTCCAAAA
Organism: Parietaria judaica; assembly: GCA_954871525.1. NCBI lineage: Eukaryota > Viridiplantae > Streptophyta > Magnoliopsida > Rosales > Urticaceae > Parietaria > Parietaria judaica. The sequence continues at coordinate 62,553,559 of OX940860.1, forward strand.
GAAACCTAGTCTTTTTCCAATTTAACGTGAAAAAACCCCAATTGAACGATATTTTAAACAAAATATAAACTTCAAAATGCTTCATAATGTGTTATTGTATCACATTTACTTATTTTAATCCCTAAATAGCGAAGCACTGTCTCGTAGTTTCTATATCAAGCAGTTAACGGGTGAAAATCATTACCAAAAATTTTAAAAATTGTTTTCTTACGAAAGCAAATACGATGCGTTCTTGATGAAATTTGAGTTGCTAGACCTTCATTAGGGTGGTTTTACTATAAATTGGGTTATTGTTGACTTTAAAAGTTTTTTGAGCTCTTTCCAAACCCAGTTTCAACAATTAATACGTGGCCCAAAAAAAACTGAGTCTTTTTCCCATTTTACGCGAAAAAACCCTAATTGAACGATATTTTAAACAAAACATGAACTTAAAAATGCTTCATAATGTGTATATGTATAATATTTACTTATTTTTATCCCTAAATAGCGAAGCACTATCTCGTAGTTTCTATATGAAGTTGTTAACGGGTGAAAATCATTACTGAAAAGTGTTAAAAATTGGTTTTCTTACAAAAGCAAATACGATGCGTTCTTGATGAAATTTGAGTGGCTAGACCTTTAGTAGGGTAGTATTACTATAAAATGGGTTCGTTTTGGCATTAAAAGTTTTTGGAGCTGTTTTAAAAACCAGTTTCAACAATCACTGCGTGGTAAAAAAAAAGTCTTTTTTTCAAAATTTTAACGTGAAAAAACCCTAATTGAACGATATTTTAAACAAAATATGAACTTCAAAATGGTTCATAATGGGTAATTGTATCACATTTACTTATTTTATTCCCTAAATAGAAAAGCCCAATCTCGTAGTTTCTATATTAAGCGGTTAACGGGTGAAAATCATTACCGAAAAGTGTTAAAAATTGGTTTTCTTTCGAAAGCAAATAGGATGCGTTCCTGATGAAATTTTGAGTTGCTAGACCTTCATTAGGGTGGTATTACTATAAACTGGGTTTGTTTTGGCATTAAAAGTTTTTGGAGCTGTTTTAAAAACCAGTTTCAACAATTACTGCGTGTTCCAAAAGAAACCTAGTCTTTTTTCCAATTTAACGTGAAAAAACCCCAATTGAACGATATTTTAAACAAAATATGAACTTAAAAATGCTTCATAATGTGTTATTGTATCACATTTACTTATTTTAATCCCTAAATAGCGAAGCACTGTCTCGTAGTTTCTATATCAAGCAGTTAACGGGTGAAAATCATTACCAAAAAGTTTAAAAATTGTTTTCTTACGAAAGCAAATACGATGCGTTCTTGATGAAATTTGAGTGGCTAGACCTTCATTAGGGTGGTTTTACTATAAATTGGGTTATTGTTGTCTTTAAAAGTTTTTTGAGCTCTTTCCAAACCCAGTTTCAACAATTAATACGTGGCCCAAAAAAAACCTGAGTCTTTTTCCCATTTTACGCGAAAAAACCCTAATTGAACGATATTTTAAACAAAACATGAACTACAAAATGCTTCATAATGTGTAAATGTATAACATTTACTTATTTTTATCCCTAAATAGCGAAGCACTATCTCGTAGTTTCTATATCAAGTTGTTAACGGTTGAAAATCATTACTGAAAAGTGTTAAAAATTGGTTTTCTTATGAAAGCAAATACGATGCGTTCTTGATGAAATTTGAGTGGCTAGACCTTTAGTAGGGTGGTATTACTATAAAATGTGTTCGTTTTGGCATTAAAAGTTTTTGGAGCTGTTTTAAAAACGAGTTTCAACAATCAATGCGTGGTAAAAAAAAAGAGTCTTTTTTCCAATTTAACGTGAAAAAACCCTAATTGAACGATATTTTAAACAAAATATGAACTTCAAAATGCTTCATAATGGGTAATTGTATCACATTTACTTATTGTATTCCCTAAATAGAAAAGCCCTATCTCGTAGTTTCTATATCAAGCGGTTAACGGGTGAAAATCATTACCGAAAAGTGTTAAAAATTGGTTTTCTTTCGAAAGCAAATAGGATGCGTTCCTGATGAAATTTTGAGTTGCTAGACCTTCATTAGGGTGGTATTACTATAAACTGGGTTCGTTTTGGCATTCAAAGTTTTTTGTAGCTGTTTTAAAAACCAGTTTCAACAATTACTGCGTGTTCCAAAAGAAACCTAGTCTTTTTCCAATTTAACGTAAGAAAACCCAATTGAACGATATTTTAAAAAAATTATGAACTTAAAAATGCTTCATAATGTGTTATTGTATCACATTTACTTATTTTAATCCCTAAATAGCGAAGATCTGTCTCGTAGTTTCTATATCAAGCAGTTAACGGGTGAAAATCATTACCAAAAAGTTTAAAAATTGTTTTCATACGAAAGCAAATACGATGCGTTCTTGATGAAATTTGAGTTGCTAGACCTTCATTAGGGTGGTTTTACTATAAATTGGGTTATTGTTGTCTTTAAAAGTTTTTTGAGCTCTTTCCAAACCCAGTTTCAACAATTATTACATGGCCCAAAAAAACTGAGTCTTTTTCCCATTTTACGCGAAAAAACCCTAATTGAATGATATTTTAAACAAAACATGAACTTCAAAATGCTTCAAAATGTGTAAATGTATAACATTTATTTATTTTTATCCCTAAATAGCGAAGCACTATCTCGTACTTTCTATATCAAGTTGTTAACGGGTGAAAATCATTACTGAAAAGTGTTAAAAATTAGTTTTCTTACGAAAGCAAATACGATGCATTCTTGATGAAATTTGAGTGGCTAGACCTTTAGTAGGGTGGTATTACTATAAACTGTGTTCGTTTTGGCATTAAAAGTTTTTGGAGCTGTTTTAAAGACCAGTTTCAACAATCACTGCGTGGTAAAAAAAAAAAGATTCTTTTTTCCAATTTAACGTGAAAAAACCCAAATTGAACGATATTTTAAACAAAATATGAAATTCAAAATGCTTTATAATGGGTAATTGTATCACATTTACTTATTTTATTCCCTAAATAGAAAAGCCCTATCTCGTAGTTTCTATGTCAAGCGGTTAAGGGGTGAAAATCATTACCGAAAAGTGTTAAAAATTGGTTTTCTTTCGAAAGCAAATAGAATGCGTTCCTGATGAAATTTTTAGTTGCTAGACCTTCATTAGGGTGGTATTACCATAAACTGGGTTCGTTTTGGCATTCAAAGTTTTTGGAGCTGTTTTAAAAACCAGTTTCAACAATTACTGCGTGTTCCAAAAGAAACCTAGTCTTTCTCCAATTTAACGTGAAAAAACCCCAATTGAACGATATTTTAAACAAAATATAAACTTCAAAATGCTTCATAATGTGTTATTGTATCACATTTACTTATTTTAATCCCTAAATAGCGAAGCACTGTCTCATAGTTTCTATATCAAGCAGTTAACGGGTGAAAATCATTACCAAAAAGTTTAAAAATTGTTTTCTTACGAAAGCAAATACGACGCATTCTTGATGAAATTTGAGTTGCTAGACCTTCATTAGGGTGGTTTTACTATAAATTGGGTTATTGTTGTCTTTAAAAGTTTTTTGAGCTCTTTCCAAACCCAGTTTCAACAATTAATAAGTGGCCCAAAAAAAAACTGAGTCTTTTTCCCATTTTACGCGAAAAAACCCTAATTGAACGATATTTTAAACAAAACATGAACTTCAAAATGCTTCAAAATGTGTAAATGTATAACATTTACATATTTTTATCCCTAAATAGCGAAGCACTATGTCGTAGTTTCTATATCAAGTTGTTAACGGGTGAAAATCATTTCTGAAAAGTGTTAAAAATTGGTTTTCTTACGAAAGCAAATACGATGCGTTCTTGATGAAATTTGAGTGGCTAGACCTTTAGTAGGGTGGTATTACTATAAAATGTGTTCATTTTGGCATTAAAAGTTTTTGGAGCTGTTTTAAAAACCAGTTTCAACAATCACTGCGTGGTAAAAACAAGATTCTTTTTTCCAATTTTAACGTGAAAAAACCCTAATTGAACGATATTTTAAACAAAATATGAACTTAAAAATTCTTTATAATGGGTAATTGTATCACATTTACTTATTTTATTCCCTAAATAGAAAATCCCTATCTCGTAGTTTCTATATCAAGCGGTTAACGGGTGAAAATCATTACCGAAAAGTGTTAAAAATTGGTTTTCTTTCGAAAGCAAATAGGATGCGTTCCTGATGAAATTTTTAGTTGCTAGACCTTCATTAGGGTGGTATTACTATAAACTCGGTTTGTTTTGGCATTCAAAGTTTTTGGAGCTGTTTTAAAAACAAGTTTCAACAATTACTGCGTGTTCCAAAAGAAACCTAGTCTTTTTCCAATTTAACGTGAAAAAACCCCAATTGAATGATATTTTAAACAAAATATGAACTTAAAAATGCTTCATAATGTGTTATTGTATCACATTTACTTATTTTAATCCCTAAATAGCGAAGCAATGTCTCCTAGTTTCTATATCAAGCAGTTAACGGGTGAAAATCATTACCAAAAAGTTTAAAAATTGTTTTCTTACGAAAGCAAATACGACGCATTCTTGATGAAATTTGAGTTGCTAGACCTTCATTAGGGTGGTTTTACTATAAATTGGGTTATTGTTGTCTTTAAAAGTTTTTTGAGCTCTTTCCAAACCCAGTTTTAACAATTAATACGTGGCCCAAAAAAAAACTGAGTCTTTTTCCCATTTTACTCGAAAAAACCCAAATTGAACGATATTTTAAACAAAACATGAACTTCAAAGCGCTTCATAACGTGTAAATGTATAACATTTACTTATTTTTATCCCTAAATAGCGAAGCACTATCTCGTAGTTTCTATATATGGTTGTTAACGGGTGAAAATCATTACTGAAAAGTGTTAAAAATTGGTTTTCTTACGAAAGCAAATACGATGCGTTCTTTATGAAATTTGAGTGGCTAGACCTTTAGTAGGGTGGTATTACTATAAACTGGGTTCATTTTGGCATTAAAAGTTTTTGGAGCTGTTTTAAAACCAGTTTCAACAATCAATGCGTGGTAAAAAAAAAGAGTCTTTTTTCCAATTTAACGTGAAAAAACCCTAATTGAACGATATTTTAAACAAAATATGAACTTCAAAATGCTTCATAATGGGTAATTGTATCACATTTACTAATTTTATTCCCTAAATAGAAAAGCCATATCTCGTAGTTTCTATAACAAGCGGTTAACAGGTGAAAATCATTACCGAAAAGTGTTAAAAATTGGTTTTCTTTCGAAAGCAAATAGGATGAGTTCCTGATCAAATTTTGAGTTGCTAGACCTTCATTAGGGTGGTATTACTATAAACTGGGTTCGTTTTGGCATTCAAAGTTTTTGGAGCTGTTTTAAAAACCAGTTTCGACAATTACAGCGTGTTCCAAAAGAAACCTAGTCTTTTTCCAATTTAACGTGAAAAAACCCCAATTGAATGATATTTTAAACAAAATGCTTCATAATGTGTTATTGTATCACATTTACTTATTTTAATCCCTAAATAGCGAAGCACTGTCTCGTAGTTTCTATATCAAGCAGTTAACGGGTGAAAATCATTACCAAAAAGTTTAAAAATTGGTTTTCTTACGAAAGCAAATACGATGTGTTCTTGATGAAATTTGAGTGGCTAGACCTTTAGTAGGGTGGTATTACTATAAACTGGTTTTGTTTTGGCATTAAAAATTTTTGGAGCTGTTTTAAAAACTAGTTTCAACAATCACTGCGTGGTAAAAAAAAATAGTCTTTTTTCAAATTTTAACATGAAAAAACCCTAATTGAACGATATTTTAAACAAAATATGAACTTCAAAATGCTTCATAATGGGTAATTGTATCACATTTACTTATTTTATTACCTAAATAGAAAAGCCCTACCTCGTAGTTTCTATATGAAGCGGTTAACGGGTGAAAATCATTACCAAAAAGTTTAAAAATTGTTTTCTTATGAAAGCAAATACGATGCGTTCTTGATGAAATTTGAGTCGCTAGACCTTCATTAGGGTGGTTTTACTGTAAATTGGGTTATTGTTGTCTTTAAAAGTTTTTTGAGCTCTTTCCAAACCCAGTTTCAACAATTAATACGTGGTCCAAAAAAAACTGAGTCTTTTTCCCATTTTACGCGAAAAACCCCTAATTGAACGATATTTAAAGCAAAACATGAACTTCAAAATGCTTCATAATGTGTAAATGTAAAACATTTACTTATTTTTATCCCTAAATAGCGAAGCACTATCTCGTAGTTTCTATATCAAGTTGTTAACGGGTGAAAATCATTACTTAAGAGTGTTAAAAATTGGTTTTCTTACGAAAGCAAATACGATGCGTTCTTGATGAAATTTGAGTGGCTAGACCTTTAGTAGGGTGGTATTACTATAAACTGGGTTCGTTTTGGCATTAAAAGTTTTTGGAGCTGTTTTAAAAACCAGTTTCAACAATCAATGCGTGGTAAAAAAAAGAGTCTTTTTTTCCAATTTAACGTGAAAAAACCCTAATTGAACGATATTTTAAACAAAATATGAACTTCAAAATGGTTCATAATGGGTAATTGTATCACATTTACTTATTTTATTCCCTAAATAGAAAAGCCCTATCTCGTAGTTTCTATATCAAGCGGTTAACGGGTGAAAATCATTACCGAAAAGTGTTAAAAATTGGTTTTCTTTCGAAAGCAAATACGATGCGTTCCTGATGAAATTTTGAGTTGCTAGACCTTCATTAGGGTGGTATTACTATAAACTGGGTTCGTTTTGGCATTCAATGTTTTTAGAGCTGTTTTAAAAACCAGTTTCAACAATTACTGCGTGTTCCAAAAGAAACCTAGTCTTTTTCCAATTTAACGTAAAAAAACCCCAATTGAACGATATTTTAAATAAAATATGAACTTCAAAATGATTCATAATGTGTTATTGTATCACATTTACTTATTTTAATCCCTAAATAGCGAAGCAATGTCTCCTAGTTTCTATATCAAGCAGTTAACGGGTGAAAATCATTACCAAAAAGTTTAAAAATTGTTTTCTTACGAAAGCAAATACGACGCATTCTTGATGAAATTTGAGTTGCTAGACCTTCATTAGGGTGGTTTTACTATAAATTGGGTTATTGTTGTCTTTAAAAGTTTTTTGAGCTCTTTCCAAACCCAGTTTTAACAATTAATACGTGGCCCAAAAAAAAACTGAGTCTTTTTCCCATTTTACTCGAAAAAACCCAAATTGAACGATATTTTAAACAAAACATGAACTTCAAAACGCTTCATAACGTGTAAATGTATAACATTTACTTATTTTTATCCCTAAATAGCGAAGCACTATCTCGTAGTTTCTATATATGGTTGTTAACGGGTGAAAATCATTACTGAAAAGTGTTAAAAATTGGTTTTCTTACGAAAGCAAATACGATGCGTTCTTGATGAAATTTGAGTGGCTAGACCTTTAGTAGGGTGGTATTACTATAAACTGGGTTCATTTTGGCATTAAAAGTTTTTGGAGCTGTTTTAAAACCAGTTTCAACAATCAATGCGTGGTAAAAAAAAAGAGTCTTTTTTCCAATTTAACGTGAAAAAACCCTAATTGAACGATATTTTAAACAAAATATGAACTTCAAAATGCTTCATAATGGGTAATTGTATCACATTTACTAATTTTATTCCCTAAATAGAAAAGCCATATCTCGTAGTTTCTATAACAAGCGGTTAACAGGTGAAAATCATTACCGAAAAGTGTTAAAAATTGGTTTTCTTTCGAAAGCAAATAGGATGAGTTCCTGATCAAATTTTGAGTTGCTAGACCTTCATTAGGGTGGTATTACTATAAACTGGGTTCGTTTTGGCATTCAAAGTTTTTGGAGCTGTTTTAAAAACCAGTTTCGACAATTACAGCGTGTTCCAAAAGAAACCTAGTCTTTTTCCAATTTAACGTGAAAAAACCCCAATTGAACGATATTTTAAACAAAATGCTTCATAATGTGTTATTGTATCACATTTACTTATTTTAATCCCTAAATAGCGAAGCACTGTCTCGTAGTTTCTATATCAAGCAGTTAACGGGTGAAAATCATTACCAAAAAGTTTAAAAATTGGTTTTCTTACGAAAGCAAATACGATGCGTTCTTGATGAAATTTGAGTGGCTAGACCTTTAGTAGGGTGGTATTACTATAAACTGGTTTTGTTTTGGCATTAAAAATTTTTGGAGCTGTTTTAAAAACTAGTTTCAACAATCACTGCGTGGTAAAAAAAAATAGTCTTTTTTCAAATTTTAACATGAAAAAACCCTAATTGAACGATATTTTAAACAAAATATGAACTTCAAAATGCTTCATAATGGGTAATTGTATCACATTTACTTATTTTATTACCTAAATAGAAAAGCCCTACCTCGTAGTTTCTATATGAAGCGGTTAACGGGTGAAAATCATTACCAAAAAGTTTAAAAATTGTTTTCTTATGAAAGCAAATACGATGCGTTCTTGATGAAATTTGAGTCGCTAGACCTTCATTAGGGTGGTTTTACTGTAAATTGGGTTATTGTTGTCTTTAAAAGTTTTTTGAGCTCTTTCCAAACCCAGTTTCAACAATTAATACGTGGTCCAAAAAAAACTGAGTCTTTTTCCCATTTTACGCGAAAAAACCCTAATTGAACGATATTTTAAGCAAAACATGAACTTCAAAATGCTTCATAATGTGTAAATGTAAAACATTTAATTATTTTTATCCCTAAATAGCGAAGCACTATCTTGTAGTTTCTATATCAAGTTGTTAACGGGTGAAAATCATTACTGAAGAGTGTTAAAAATTGGTTTTCTTACGAAAGCAAATACGATGTGTTCTTGATGAAATTTGAGTGGCTAGACCTTTAGTAGGGTGGTATTACTATAAACTGGGTTCGTTTTGGCATTAAAAGTTTTTGGAGCTGTTTTAAAAACCAGTTTCAACAATCAATGCGTGGTAAAAAAAAGAGTCTTTTTTTCCAATTTAACGTGAAAAAACCCTAATTGAACGATATTTTAAACAAAATATGAACTTCAAAATGGTTCATAATGGGTAATTGTATCACATTTACTTATTTTATTCCCTAAATAGAAAAGCCCTATCTCGTAGTTTCTATATCAAGCGGTTAACGGGTGAAAATCATTACCGAAAAGTGTTAAAAATTGGTTTTCTTTCGAAAGCAAATACGATGCGTTCCTGATGAAATTTTGAGTTGCTAGACCTTAATTAGGGTGGTATTACTATAAACTGGGTTCGTTTTGGCATTCAATGTTTTTAGAGCTGTTTTAAAAACCAGTTTCAACAATTACTGCGTGTTCCAAAAGAAACCTAGTCTTTTTCCAATTTAACGTGAAAAAACCCCAATTGAACGATATTTTAAACAAAATATGAACTTCAAAATGATTCATAATGTGTTATTGTATCACATTTACTTATTTTAATCCCTAAATAGTGAAGCATTGTCCCGTAGTTTCTATATCAAGCACTTAACGGGTGAAAATCATTACCAAAAAGTTTAAAAATTGTTTTCTTACGAAAGCAAATACGATGCGTTCTTGATGAAATTTGAGTCGCTAGACCTTCATTAGGGTGGTTTTACTGTAAATTTGGGTTATTGTTGTCTTTAAAAGTTTTTTGAGCTCTTTCCAAACCCAGTTTCAACAATTAATACGTGGTCCAAAAAAAACTGAGTCTTTTTCCCATTTTACGCGAAAAAACCCTAATTGAACGATATTTTAAGCAAAACATGAACTTCAAAATGCTTCATAATGTGTAAATGTATAACATTTACTTATTTTTATCCCTAAATAGCGAAGCACTATCTCGTAGTTTCTATATCAAGTTGTTAACGGGTGAAAATCATTACTGAAAAGTGTTAAAAATTGGTTTTCTTACGAAAGCAAATACGATGCGTTCTTGATGAAATTTGAGTGGCTAGACCTTAAGTAGGGTGGTATTACTATAAACTGGGTTCGTTTTGGCATTAAAAGTTTTTGGAGCTGTTTTAAAAACCAGTTTCAACAATCAATGCGTGGTAAAAAAAAAAAGAGTCTTTTTTTCCAATTTAACGTGAAAAAACCCTAATTGAACGATATTTTAAACAAAATATGAACTTAAAAATGCTTCATAATGGGTAATTGTATCACATTTACTTATTTTATTCCCTAAATAGAAAAGCCCTATCTTGTAGTTTCTATATCAAGCGTTTAACGGGTGAAAATCATTACCGAAAAGTGTTAAAAATTAGTTTTCTTTCGAAAGCAAATACGATGCGTTCCTGATGAAATTTTGAGTTGCTAGACCTTCATTAGGGTGGTATTACTATAAACTGGGTTCGTTTTGGCATTCAATGTTTTTAGAGCTGTTTTAAAAACCAGTTTCAACAATTACTGCGTGTTCCAAAAGAAACCTAGTCTTTTTCCAATTTAACGTGAAAACACCCCAATTGAACGATATTTTAAACAAAATATGAACTTCAAAATGCTTCATAATGTGTTATTGTATCACATTTACTTATTTTAATCCCTAAATAGTGAAGCATTGTCTCGTAGTTTCTATATCAAGCACTTAACGGGTGAAAATCATTACCAAAAAGTTTAAAAATTGTTTTCTTACGAAAGCAAATACTATGCGTTCTTGATGAAATTTGAGTCGCTAGACCTTCATTAGGGTGGTTTTACTGTAAATTTGGGTTATTGATGTCTTTAAAAAAAAAATTTGAGCTCTTTCCAAACCCAGTTTCAACAATTAATACGTGGTCCAAAAAAAACTGAGTCTTTTTCCCATTTTACACGAAAAAACCCTAATTGAACGATATTTTAAGCAAAACATGAACTTAAAAATGCTTCATAATGTGTAAATGTATAACATTTACTTATTTTTATCCCTAAATAGCGAAGCACTATCTCGTAGTTTCTATATCAAGTTGTTAACGGGTGAAAATCATTACTGAAAAGTGTTAAAAATTGGTTTTCTTACGAAAGCAAATACGATGCGTTCTTGATGAAATTTGAGTGGCTAGACCTTAAGTAGGGTGGTATTACTATAAACTGGGTTCGTTTTGGCATTAAAAGTTTTTGGAGCTGTTTTAAAAACCAGTTTCAACAATCAATGTGTGGTAAAAAAAAAGAGTCTTTTTTTCCAATTTAACGTGAAAAAACCCTAATTGAACGATATTTTAAACAAAATATGAACTTAAAAATGCTTCATAATGTGTAATTGTATCACATTTACTTATTTTATTCCCTAAATAGAAAAGCCCTATCTCGTAGTTTCTATATCAAGCGTTTAACGGGTGAAAATCATTACCGAAAAGTGTTAAAAATTGGTTTTCTTTCGAAAGCAAATACGATGCGTTCCTGATGAAATTTTGAGTTGCTAGACCTTCATTAGGGTGGTATTACTATAAACTGGGTTCGTTTTGGCATTCAATGTTTTTGGAGCTGTTTTAAAAACCAGTTTCAACAATTACTGCGTGTTCCAAAAGAAACCTAGTCTTTTTCCAATTTAACGTGAAAACACCCCAATTGAACGATATTTTAAACAAAATATGAACTTCAAAATGCTTCATAATGTGTTATTGTATCACATTTACTTATTTGAATCCCTAAATAGTGAAGCATTGTCTCGTAGTTTCTATATCAAGCACTTAACGGGTGAAAATCATTACCAAAAAGTTTAAAAATTGTTTTCTTACGAAAGCAAATACGATGCGTTCTTGATGAAATTTGAGTCGCTAGACCTTCATTAGGGTGGTTTTACTGTAAATTTGGGTTAGTGATGTCTTTAAAAAAAATTTTGAGCTCTTTCCAAACCCAGTTTCAACAATTAATACGTGGTCCAAAAAAAACTGAGTCTTTTTCCCATTTTACGCGAAAAAACCCTAATTGAACGATATTTTAAGCAAAACATGAACTTAAAAATGCTTCATAATGTGTAAATATATAACATTTACTTATTTTTATCCCTAAATAGCGAAGCACTATCTCGTAGTTTCTATATCAAGTTGTTAACGGGTGAAAATCATTATGAAAAGTGTTAAAAATTGGTTTTCTTACGAAAGCAAATACGATGCGTTCTTGATGAAATTTGAGTGGCTAGACCTTAAGTAGGGTGGTATTACTATAAACTGGGTTCGTTTTGGCATTAAAAGTTTTTGGAGCTGTTTTAAAAACCAGTTTCAACAATCAATGTGTGGTAAAAAAAAAGAGTCTTTTTTTCCAATTTAACGTGAAAAAACCCTAATTGAACGATATTTTAAACAAAATATGAACTTAAAAATGCTTCATAATGGGTAATTGTATCACATTTACTTATTTTATTCCCTAAATAGAAAAGCCTTATCTCGTAGTTTCTATATCAAGCGTTTAACGGGTGAAAATCATTACCGAAAAGTGTTAAAAATTGGTTTTCTTTCGAAAGCAAATACGATGCGTTCCTGATGAAATTTTGAGTTGCTAGACCTTCATTAGGGTGGTATTACTATAAACTGGGTTTGTTTTGGAAGTCAATGTTTTTAGAGCTGTTTTAAAAACCAGTTTCAACAATTACTGCGTGTTCCAAAAGAAACCTAGTCTTTTTCCAATTTAACGTGAAAACACCCCAATTGAACGATATTTTAAACAAAATATGAACTTCAAAATGCTTCATAATGTGTTATTGTATCACATTTACTTATTTGAATCCCTAAATAGTGAAGCATTGTCTCGTAGTTTCTATATCAAGCACTTAACGGGTGAAAATCATTACCAAAAAGTTTAAAAATTGTTTTCTTACGAAAGCAAATACGATGCGTTCTTGATGAAATTTGAGTCGCTAGACCTTCATTAGGGTGGTTTTACTGTAAATTTGGGTTAGTGATGTCTTTAAAAAAAATTTTGAGCTCTTTCCAAACCCAGTTTCAACAATTAATACGTGGTCCAAAAAAAACTGAGTCTTTTTCCCATTTTACGCGAAAAAACCCTAATTGAACGATATTTTAAGCAAAACATGAACTTAAAAATGCTTCATAATGTGTAAATATATAACATTTACTTATTTTTATCCCTAAATAGCGAAGCACTATCTCGTAGTTTCTATATCAAGTTGTTAACGGGTGAAAATCATTACTGAAAAGTGTTAAAAATTGGTTTTCTTACGAAAGCAAATACGATGCGTTCTTGATGAAATTTGAGTGGCTAGACCTTAAGTAGGGTGGTATTACTATAAACTGGGTTCGTTTTGGCATTAAAAGTTTTTGGAGCTGTTTTAAAAACCAGTTTCAACAATCAATGTGTGGTAAAAAAAAAGAGTCTTTTTTTCCAATTTAACGTGAAAAAACCCTAATTGAACGATATTTTAAACAAAATATGAACTTAAAAATGCTTCATAATGGGTAATTGTATCACATTTACTTATTTTATTCCCTAAATAGAAAAGCCCTATCTCGTAGTTTCTATATCAAGCGTTTAACGGGTGAAAATCATTACCGAAAAGTGTTAAAAATTGGTTTTCTTTCGAAAGCAAATACGATGCGTTCCTGATGAAATTTTGAGTTGCTAGACCTTCATTAGGGTGGTATTACTATAAACTGGGTTCGTTTTGGCATTCAATGTTTTTAGAGCTGTTTTAAAAACCAGTTTCAACAATTACTGCGTGTTCCAAAAGAAACCTAGTCTTTTTCCAATTTAACGTGAAAACACCCCAATTGAACGATATTTTAAACAAAATATGAACTTCAAAATGCTTCATAATGTGTTATTGTATCACATTTACTTATTTGAATCCCTAAATAGTGAAGCATTGTCTCGTAGTTTCTATATCAAGCACTTAACGGGTGAAAATCATTACCAAAAAGTTTAAAAATTGTTTTCTTACGAAAGCAAATACGATGCGTTCTTGATGAAATTTGAGTCGCTAGACCTTCATTAGGGTGGTTTTACTGTAAATTTGGGTTAGTGATGTCTTTAAAAAAAATTTTGAGCTCTTTCCAAACCCAGTTTCAACAATTAATACGTGGTCCAAAAAAAACTGAGTCTTTTTCCCATTTTACGCGAAAAAACCCTAATTGAACGATATTTTAAGCAAAACATGAACTTAAAAATGCTTCATAATGTGTAAATATATAACATTTACTTATTTTTATCCCTAAATAGCGAAGCACTATCTCGTAGTTTCTATATCAAGTTGTTAACGGGTGAAAATCATTACTGAAAAGTGTTAAAAATTGGTTTTCTTACGAAAGCAAATACGATGCGTTCTTGATGAAATTTGAGTGGCTAGACCTTAAGTAGGGTGGTATTACTATAAACTGGGTTCGTTTTGGCATTAAAAGTTTTTGGAGCTGTTTTAAAAACCAGTTTCAACAATCAATGTGTGGTAAAAAAAAAGAGTCTTTTTTTCCAATTTAACGTGAAAAAAACCCTAATTGAACGATATTTTAAACAAAATATGAACTTAAAAATGCTTCATAATGGGTAATTGTATCACATTTACTTATTTTATTCCCTAAATAGAAAAGCCTTATCTCGTAGTTTCTATATCAAGCGTTTAACGGGTGAAAATCATTACCGAAAAGTGTTAAAAATTGGTTTTCTTTCGAAAGCAAATACGATGCGTTCCTGATTAAATTTTGAGTTGCTAGACCTTCATTAGGGTGGTATTACTATAAACTGGGTTCGTTTTGGCATTCAATGTTTTTAGAGCTGTTTTAAAAACCAGTTTCAACAATTACTGCGTGTTCCAAAAGAAACCTAGTCTTTTTCCAATTTAACGTGAAAACACCCCAATTGAACGATATTTTAAACAAAATATGAACTTCAAAATGCTTCATAATGTGTTATTGTATCACATTTACTTATTTTAATCCCTAAATAGTGAAGCATTGTCTCGTAGTTTCTATATCAAGCACTTAACGGGTGAAAATCATTACCAAAAAGTTTAAAAATTGTTTTCTTACGAAAGCAAATACGATGCGTTCTTGATGAAATTTGAGTCGCTAGACCTTCATTAGGGTGGTTTTACTGTAAATTTGGGTTATTGATGTCTTTAAAAAAAATTTTGAGCTCTTTCCAAACCCAGTTTCAACAATTAATACGTGGTCCAAAAAAAACTGAGTCTTTTTCCCATTTTACGCGAAAAAACCCTAATTGAACGATATTTTAAACAAAACATGAACTTAAAAATGCTTCATAATGTGTAAATGTATAACATTTACTTATTTTTATCCCTAAATAGCGAAGCACTATCTCGTAGTTTCTATATCAAGTTGTTAACGGGTGAAAATCATTACTGAAAAGTGTTAAAAATTGGTTTTCTTACGAAAGCAAATACGATGCGTTCTTGATGAAATTTGAGTGGCTAGACCTTAAGTAGGGTGGTATTACTATAAACTGGGTTCGTTTTGGCATTAAAAGTTTTTGGAGCTGTTTTAAAAACCAGTTTCAACAATCAATGCGTGGTAAAAAAAAAAAGAGTTTTTTTTTCTAATTTAACGTGAAAAAACCCTAATTGAATGATATTTTAAACAAAATATGAACTTAAAAATGCTTCATAATGTGTAATTGTATCACATTTACTTATTTTATTCCCTAAATAGAAAATCCCTATCTCGCAGTTTCTATATCAAGCGGTTAACGGGTGAAAATCATTACCGAAAAGTGTTAAAAATTAGTTTTCTTTCGAAAGCAAATACGATGCGTTCCTGATGAAATTTTGAGTTGCTAGACCTTCATTAGGGTGGTATTACTATAAACTGGGTTCGTTTTGGCATTCAATGTTTTTAGAGCTGTTTTAAAAACCAGTTTCAACAATTACTGCGTGTTCCAAAAGAAACCTAGTCTTTTTCCAATTTAACGTGAAAACACCCCAATTGAACGATATTTTAAACAAAATATGAACTTCAAAATGCTTCATAATGTGTTATTGTATCACATTTACTTATTTTAATCCCTAAATAGTGAAGCATTGTCTCGTAGTTTCTATATCAAGCACTTAACGGGTGAAAATCATTACCAAAAAGTTTAAAAATTGTTTTCTTACGAAAGCAAATACTATGCGTTCTTGATGAAATTTGAGTCGCTAGACCTTCATTAGGGTGGTTTTACTGTAAATTTGGGTTATTGATGTCTTTAAAAAAAAAAATTGAGCTCTTTCCAAACCCAGTTTCAACAATTAATACGTGGTCCAAAAAAAACTGAGTCTTTTTCCCATTTTACACGAAAAAACCCTAATTGAACGATATTTTAAGCAAAACATGAACTTAAAAATGCTTCATAATGTGTAAATGTATAACATTTACTTATTTTTATCCCTAAATAGCGAAGCACTATCTCGTAGTTTCTATATCAAGTTGTTAACGGGTGAAAATCATTACTGAAAAGTGTTAAAAATTGGTTTTCTTACGAAAGCAAATACGATGCGTTCTTGATGAAATTTGAGTGGCTAGACCTTAAGTAGGGTGGTATTACTATAAACTGGGTTCGTTTTGGCATTAAAAGTTTTTGGAGCTGTTTTAAAAACCAGTTTCAACAATCAATGTGTGGTAAAAAAAAAGAGTCTTTTTTTCCAATTTAACGTGAAAAAACCCTAATTGAACGATATTTTAAACAAAATATGAACTTAAAAATGCTTCATAATGTGTAATTGTATCACATTTACTTATTTTATTCCCTAAATAGAAAAGCCCTATCTCGTAGTTTCTATATCAAGCGGTTAACGGGTGAAAATCATTACCGAAAAGTGTTAAAAATTGGTTTTCTTTCGAAAGCAAATACGATGCGTTCCTGATGAAATTTTGAGTTGCTAGACCTTCATTAGGGTGGTATTACTATAAACTGGGTTCGTTTTGGCATTCAATGTTTTTGGAGCTGTTTTAAAAACCAGTTTCAACAATTACTGCGTGTTCCAAAAGAAACCTAGTCTTTTTCCAATTTAACGTGAAAACACCCCAATTGAACGATATTTTAAACAAAATATGAACTTCAAAATGCTTCATAATGTGTTATTGTATCACATTTACTTATTTGAATCCCTAAATAGTGAAGCATTGTCTCGTAGTTTCTATATCAAGCACTTAACGGGTGAAAATCATTACCAAAAAGTTTAAAAATTGTTTTCTTACGAAAGCAAATACGATGCGTTCTTGATGAAATTTGAGTCGCTAGACCTTCATTAGGGTGGTTTTACTGTAAATTTGGGTTAGTGATGTCTTTAAAAAAAATTTTGAGCTCTTTCCAAACCCAGTTTCAACAATTAATACGTGGTCCAAAAAAAACTGAGTCTTTTTCCCATTTTACGCGAAAAAACCCTAATTGAACGATATTTTAAGCAAAACATGAACTTAAAAATGCTTCATAATGTGTAAATATATAACATTTACTTATTTTTATCCCTAAATAGCGAAGCACTATCTCGTAGTTTCTATATCAAGTTGTTAACGGGTGAAAATCATTACTGAAGAGTGTTAAAAATTGGTTTTCTTACGAAAGCAAATACGATGCGTTCTTGATGAAATTTGAGTGGCTAGACCTTAAGTAGGGTGGTATTACTATAAACTGGGTTCGTTTTGGCATTAAAAGTTTTTGGAGCTGTTTTAAAAACCAGTTTCAACAATCAATGTGTGGTAAAAAAAAAGAGTCTTTTTTTCCAATTTAACGTGAAAAAACCCTAATTGAACGATATTTTAAACAAAATATGAACTTAAAAATGCTTCATAATGGGTAATTGTATCACATTTACTTATTTTATTCCCTAAATAGAAAAGCCTTATCTCGTAGTTTCTATATCAAGCGTTTAACGGGTGAAAATCATTACCGAAAAGTGTTAAAAATTGGTTTTCTTTCGAAAGCAAATACGATGCGTTCCTGATGAAATTTTGAGTTGCTAGACCTTCATTAGGGTGGTATTACTATAAACTGGGTTCGTTTTGGCATTCAATGTTTTTAGAGCTGTTTTAAAAACCAGTTTCAACAATTACTGCGTGTTCCAAAAGAAACCTAGTCTTTTTCCAATTTAACGTGAAAACACCCCAATTGAACGATATTTTAAACAAAATATGAACTTCAAAATGCTTCATAATGTGTTATTGTATCACATTTACTTATTTGAATCCCTAAATAGTGAAGCATTGTCTCGTAGTTTCTATATCAAGCACTTAACGGGTGAAAATCATTACCAAAAAGTTTAAAAATTGTTTTCTTACGAAAGCAAATACGATGCGTTCTTGATGAAATTTGAGTCGCTAGACCTTCATTAGGGTGGTTTTACTGTAAATTTGGGTTAGTGATGTCTTTAAAAAAAAATTTGAGCTCTTTCCAAACCCAGTTTCAACAATTAATACGTGGTCCAAAAAAAACTGAGTCTTTTTCCCATTTTACGCGAAAAAACCCTAATTGAACGATATTTTAAGCAAAACATGAACTTAAAAATGCTTCATAATGTGTAAATATATAACATTTACTTATTTTTATCCCTAAATAGCGAAGCACTATCTCGTAGTTTCTATATCAAGTTGTTAACGGGTGAAAATCATTACTGAAGAGTGTTAAAAATTGGTTTTCTTACGAAAGCAAATACGATGCGTTCTTGATGAAATTTGAGTGGCTAGACCTTTAGTAGGGTGGTATTACTATAAACTGGGTTTGTTTTGGCATTAAAAGTTTTTGGAGCTGTTTTAAAAACCAGTTTCAACAATCAATGTGTGGTAAAAAAAAAGAGTCTTTTTTTCCAATTTAACGTGAAAAAACCCTAATTGAACGATATTTTAAACAAAATATGAACTTAAAAATGCTTCATAATGGGTAATTGTATCACATTTACTTATTTTATTCCCTAAATAGAAAAGCCTTATCTCGTAGTTTCTATATCAAGCGTTTAACGGGTGAAAATCATTACCGAAAAGTGTTAAAAATTGGTTTTCTTTCGAAAGCAAATACGATGCGTTCCTGATTAAATTTTGAGTTGCTAGACCTTCATTAGGGTGGTATTACTATAAACTGGGTTCGTTTTGGCATTCAATGTTTTTAGAGCTGTTTTAAAAACCAGTTTCAACAATTACTGCGTGTTCCAAAAGAAACCTAGTCTTTTTCCAATTTAACGTGAAAACACCCCAATTGAACGATATTTTAAACAAAATATGAACTTCAAAATGCTTCATAATGTGTTATTGTATCACATTTACTTATTTTAATCCCTAAATAGTGAAGCATTGTCTCGTAGTTTCTATATCAAGCACTTAACGGGTGAAAATCATTACCAAAAAGTTTAAAAATTGTTTTCTTACGAAAGCAAATACGATGCGTTCTTGATGAAATTTGAGTCGCTAGACCTTCATTAGGGTGGTTTTACTGTAAATTTGGGTTATTGATGTCTTTAAAAAAAATTTTGAGCTCTTTCCAAACCCAGTTTCAACAATTAATACGTGGTCCAAAAAAAACTGAGTCTTTTTCCCATTTTACGCGAAAAAACCCTAATTGAACGATATTTTAAACAAAACATGAACTTAAAAATGCTTCATAATGTGTAAATGTATAACATTTACTTATTTTTATCCCTAAATAGCGAAGCACTATCTCGTAGTTTCTATATCAAGTTGTTAACGGGTGAAAATCATTACTGAAAAGTGTTAAAAATTGGTTTTCTTACGAAAGCAAATACGATGCGTTCTTGATGAAATTTGAGTGGCTAGACCTTAAGTAGGGTGGTATTACTATAAACTGGGTTCGTTTTGGCATTAAAAGTTTTTGGAGCTGTTTTAAAAACCAGTTTCAACAATCAATGCGTGGTAAAAAAAAAAAGAGTTTTTTTTTCTAATTTAACGTGAAAAAACCCTAATTGAACGATATTTTAAACAAAATATGAACTTAAAAATGCTTCATAATGTGTAATTGTATCACATTTACTTATTTTATTCCCTAAATAGAAAAGCCCTATCTCGTAGTTTCTATATCAAGCGGTTAACGGGTGAAAATCATTACCGAAAAGTGTTAAAAATTAGTTTTCTTTCGAAAGCAAATACGATGCGTTCCTGATGAAATTTTGAGTTGCTAGACCTTCATTAGGGTGGTATTACTATAAACTGGGTTCGTTTTGGCATTCAATGTTTTTAGAGCTGTTTTAAAAACCAGTTTCAACAATTACTGCGTGTTCCAAAAGAAACCTAGTCTTTTTCCAATTTAACGTGAAAACACCCCAATTGAACGATATTTTAAACAAAATATGAACTTCAAAATGCTTCATAATGTGTTATTGTATCACATTTACTTATTTTAATCCCTAAATAGTGAAGCATTGTCTCGTAGTTTCTATATCAAGCACTTAACGGGTGAAAATCATTACCAAAAAGTTTAAAAATTGTTTTCTTACGAAAGCAAATACTATGCGTTCTTGATGAAATTTGAGTCGCTAGACCTTCATTAGGGTGGTTTTACTGTAAATTTGGGTTATTGATGTCTTTAAAAAAAAAATTTGAGCTCTTTCCAAACCCAGTTTCAACAATTAATACGTGGTCCAAAAAAAACTGAGTCTTTTTCCCATTTTACACGAAAAAACCCTAATTGAACGATATTTTAAGCAAAACATGAACTTAAAAATGCTTCATAATGTGTAAATGTATAACATTTACTTATTTTTATCCCTAAATAGCGAAGCACTATCTCGTAGTTTCTATATCAAGTTGTTAACGGGTGAAAATCATTACTGAAAAGTGTTAAAAATTGGTTTTCTTACGAAAGCAAATACGATGCGTTCTTGATGAAATTTGAGTGGCTAGACCTTAAGTAGGGTGGTATTACTATAAACTGGGTTCGTTTTGGCATTAAAAGTTTTTGGAGCTGTTTTAAAAACCAGTTTCAACAATCAATGTGTGGTAAAAAAAAAGAGTCTTTTTTTCCAATTTAACGTGAAAAAACCCTAATTGAACGATATTTTAAACAAAATATGAACTTAAAAATGCTTCATAATGGGTAATTGTATCACATTTACTTATTTTATTCCCTAAATAGAAAAGCCCTATCTCGTAGTTTCTATATCAAGCGTTTAACGGGTGAAAATCATTACCGAAAAGTGTTAAAAATTGGTTTTCTTTCGAAAGCAAATACGATGCGTTCCTGATGAAATTTTGAGTTGCTAGACCTTCATTAGGGTGGTATTACTATAAACTGGGTTCGTTTTGGCATTCAATGTTTTTGGAGCTGTTTTAAAAACCAGTTTCAACAATTACTGCGTGTTCCAAAAGAAACCTAGTCTTTTTCCAATTTAACGTGAAAACACCCCAATTGAACGATATTTTAAACAAAATATGAACTTCAAAATGCTTCATAATGTGTTATTGTATCACATTTACTTATTTGAATCCCTAAATAGTGAAGCATTGTCTCGTAGTTTCTATATCAAGCACTTAACGGGTGAAAATCATTACCAAAAAGTTTAAAAATTGTTTTCTTACGAAAGCAAATACGATGCGTTCTTGATGAAATTTGAGTCGCTAGACCTTCATTAGGGTGGTTTTACTGTAAATTTGGGTTAGTGATGTCTTTAAAAAAAATTTTGAGCTCTTTCCAAACCCAGTTTCAACAATTAATACGTGGTCCAAAAAAAACTGAGTCTTTTTCCCATTTTACGCGAAAAAACCCTAATTGAACGATATTTTAAGCAAAACATGAACTTAAAAATGCTTCATAATGTGTAAATATATAACATTTACTTATTTTTATCCCTAAATAGCGAAGCACTATCTCGTAGTTTCTATATCAAGTTGTTAACGGGTGAAAATCATTACTGAAGAGTGTTAAAAATTGGTTTTCTTACGAAAGCAAATACGATGCGTTCTTGATGAAATTTGAGTGGCTAGACCTTTAGTAGGGTGGTATTACTATAAACTGGGTTCGTTTTGGCATTAAAAGTTTTTGGAGCTGTTTTAAAAACCAGTTTCAACAATCAATGTGTGGTAAAAAAAAAAGAGTCTTTTTTTCCAATTTAACGTGAAAAAACCCTAATTGAACGATATTTTAAACAAAATATGAACTTAAAAATGCTTCATAATGGGTAATTGTATCACATTTACTTATTTTATTCCCTAAATAAAAAGCCTTATCTCGTAGTTTCTATATCAAGCGTTTAACGGGTGAAAATCATTACCGAAAAGTGTTAAAAATTGGTTTTCTTTCGAAAGCAAATACGATGCGTTCCTGATTAAATTTTGAGTTGCTAGACCTTCATTAGGGTGGTATTACTATAAACTGGGTTCGTTTTGGCATTCAATGTTTTTAGAGCTGTTTTAAAAACCAGTTTCAACAATTACTGCGTGTTCCAAAAGAAACCTAGTCTTTTTCCAATTTAACGTGAAAACACCCCAATTGAACGATATTTTAAACAAAATATGAACTTCAAAATGCTTCATAATGTGTTATTGTATCACATTTACTTATTTTAATCCCTAAATAGTGAAGCATTGTCTCGTAGTTTCTATATCAAGCACTTAACGGGTGAAAATCATTACCAAAAAGTTTAAAAATTGTTTTCTTACGAAAGCAAATACGATGCGTTCTTGATGAAATTTGAGTCGCTAGACCTTCATTAGGGTGGTTTTACTGTAAATTTGGGTTATTGATGTCTTTAAAAAAAATTTTGAGCTCTTTCCAAACCCAGTTTCAACAATTAATACGTGGTCCAAAAAAAACTGAGTCTTTTTCCCATTTTACGCGAAAAAACCCTAATTGAACGATATTTTAAGCAAAACATGAACTTAAAAATGCTTCATAATGTGTAAATGTATAACATTTACTTATTTTTATCCCTAAATAGCGAAGCACTATCTCGTAGTTTCTATATCAAGTTGTTAACGGGTGAAAATCAATACTGAAGAGTGTTAAAAATTGGTTTTCTTACGAAAGCAAATACGATGCGTTCTTGATGAAATTTGAGTGGCTAGACCTTTAGTAGGGTGGTATTACTATAAACTGGGTTCGTTTTGGCATTAAAAGTTTTTGGAGCTGTTTTAAAAACCAGTTTCAACAATCAATGCGTGGTAAAAAAAAAGAGTCTTTTTTTCCAATTTAACGTGAAAAAACCCTAATTGAACGATATTTTAAACAAAATATGAACTTAAAAATGCTTCATAATGGGTAATTGTATCACATTTACTTATTTTATTCCCTAAATAGAAAAGCCCTATCTCGTAGTTTCTATATCAAGCGTTTAACGGGTGAAAATCATTACCGAAAAGTGTTAAAAATTGGTTTTCTTTCGAAAGCAAATACGATGCGTTCCTGATTAAATTTTGAGTTGCTAGACCTTCATTAGGGTGGTATTACTATAAACTGGGTTCGTTTTGGCATTCAATGTTTTTAGAGCTGTTTTAAAAACCAGTTTCAACAATTACTGCGTGTTCCAAAAGAAACCTAGTCTTTTTCCAATTTAACGTGAAAACACCCCAATTGAACGATATTTTAAACAAAATATGAACTTCAAAATGCTTCATAATGTGTTATTGTATCACATTTACTTATTTTAATCCCTAAATAGTGAAGCATTGTCTCGTAGTTTCTATATCAAGCACTTAACGGGTGAAAATCATTACCAAAAAGTTTAAAAATTGTTTTCTTACGAAAGCAAATACGATGCGTTCTTGATGAAATTTGAGTCGCTAGACCTTCATTAGGGTGGTTTTACTGTAAATTTGGGTTATTGATGTCTTTAAAAAAAATTTTGAGCTCTTTCCAAACCCAGTTTCAACAATTAATACGTGGTCCAAAAAAAACTGAGTCTTTTTCCCATTTTACGCGAAAAAACGCTAATTGAACGATATTTTAAGCAAAACATGAACTTCAAAATGCTTCATAATGTGTAAATGTATAACATTTACTTATTTTTATCCCTAAATAGCGAAGCACTATCTCGTAGTTTCTATATCAAGTTGTTAACGGGTGAAAATCATTACTGAAGAGTGTTAAAAATTGGTTTTCTTACGAAAGCAAATACGATGCGTTCTTGATGAAATTTGAGTGGCTAGACCTTTAGTAGGGTGGTATTACTATAAACTGAGTTCGTTTTGGCATTAAAAGTTTTTGGAGCTGTTTTAAAAACCAGTTTCAACAATCAATGCGTGGTAAAAAAAAAGTCTTTTTTTTTCAATTTAACGTGAAAAAACCCTAATTGAACGATATTTTAAACAAAATATGAACTTAAAAATGCTTAATAATGGGTAATTGTATCACATTTACTTATTTTATTCCCTAAATAGAAAAGCCCTATCTCGTAGTTTCTATATCAAGCGGTTAACGGGTGAAAATCATTACCGAAAAGTGTTAAAAAGTGGTTTTCTTTCGAAAGCAAATACGATGTGTTCGTGATGAAATTTTGAGTTGCTAGACCTTCATTAGGGTGGTATAACTATAAACTGGGTTCGTTTTGGCATTCAATGTTTTTAGAGCTGTTTTAAAAACCAGTTTCAACAATTACTGCGTGTTCCAAAAGAAACCTAGTCTTTTTCCAATTTAACGTGAATAAACCCCAATTGAACGATATTTTAAACAAAATATGAACTTCAAAATGCTTCATAATGTGTTATTGTATCACATTTACTTATTTTAATCCCTAAATAGTGAAGCATTGTCTCGTAGTTTCTATATCAAGCACTTAACGGGTGAAAATCATTACCAAAAAGTTTAAAAATTGTTTTCTTACGAAAGCAAATACTATGCGTTCTTGATGAAATTTGAGTCGCTAGACCTTCATTAGGGTGGTTTTACTGTAAATTTGGGTTATTGTTGTCTTTAAAAGTTTTTTGAGCTCTTTCCAAACCCAGTTTCAACAATTAATACGTGGTCCAAAAAAAACTGAGTCTTTTTCCCATTTTACGCAAAAACCCTAATTGAACGATATTTTAAGCAAAACATGAACTTAAAAATGCTTCATAATGTGTAAATGTATAACATTTACTTATTTTTATCCCTAAATAGCGAAGCACTATCTCGTAGTTTCTATATCAAGTTGTTAACGGGTGAAAATCATTACTGAAGAGTGTTAAAAATTGGTTTTCTTACGAAAGCAAATACGATGCGTTCTTGATGAAATTTGAGTGGCTAGACCTTTAGTAGGGTGGTATTACTATAAACTGGGTTTGTTTTGGCATTAAAAGTTTTTGGAGCTGTTTTAAAAACCAGTTTCAACAATCAATGCGTGGTAAAAAAAAAGAGTCTTTTTTTTTCAATTTAACGTGAAAAAACCCTAATTGAACGATATTTTAAACAAAATATGAACTTAAAAATGCTTAATAATGGGTAATTGTATCACATTTACTTATTTTATTCCCTAAATAGAAAAGCCCTATCTCGTAGTTTCTATATCAAGCGGTTAACGGGTGAAAATCATTACCGAAAAGTGTTAAAAAGTGGTTTTCTTTCGAAAGCAAATACGATGTGTTCGTGATGAAATTTTGAGTTGCTAGACCTTCATTAGGGTGGTATAACTATAAACTGGGTTCGTTTTGGCATTCAATGTTTTTAGAGCTGTTTTAAAAACCAGTTTCAACAATTACTGCGTGTTCCAAAAGAAACCTAGTCTTTTTCCAATTTAACGTGAATAAACCCCAATTGAACGATATTTTAAACAAAATATGAACTTCAAAATGCTTCATAATGTGTTATTGTATCACATTTACTTATTTTAATCCCTAAATAGTGAAGCATTGTCTCGTAGTTTCTATATCAAGCAGTTAACGGTTAAAAATCATTACCAAAAAGTTTTAAAAAAAAAATTCTTACGAAAGCAAATACGATGCGTTCTTGATGAAATTTGAGTTGCTAGACCTTCATTAGGGTGGTTTTACTGTAAATTGGGTTATTGTTGTCTTTAAAAGTTTTTTGAGCTCTTTCCAAACCCAGTTTCAACAATTAATACGTGGTCCAAAAAAAACAGAGTCTTTTTCCCATTTTACGCGAAAAAAACCCTAATTGAACGATATTTTAAGCAAAACATGAACTTCAAAATGCTTCATAATGTGTAAATGTATAACATTTACTTATTTTTATCCCTAAAGCGCAAAGCACTATCTCGTAGTTTCTATATCAAGTTGTTAACGGGCGAAAATCATTACTGAAGAGTGCTAAAAATTGGTTTTCTTACGAAAGCAAATACGATGCGTTCATGATGAAATTTGAGTGGCTAGACCTTTAGTAGGGTGGTATTACTATAAACTGGGTTTGTTTTGGCATTAAAAGTTTTTGGAGCTGTTTTAAAAACCAGTTTCAACAATCACTGCGTGGTAAAAAAAAGTCTTTTTTCCAATTTAACGTGAAAAAACCCTAATTGAACGATATTTTAAACAAAATATGAACTTCAAAACGCTTCATAATGGGTAATTGTATCACATTTACTTATTTTATTCCCTAAATAGAAAAGCCCTATCTCGTAGTTTCTATATCAAGCGGTTAACGGGTGAAAATCATTACCGAAAAGTGTTAAAAAGTGGTTTTCTTTCGAAAGCAAATACGATGCGTTCCTGATGAAATTTTGAGTTGCTAGACCTTCATTGGGGTGGTATTACTATTAACTGGGTTCGTTTTGGCATTTATAGTTTTTGGAGCTGTTTTAAAAATCAGTTTCAACAATTACTGCGTGTTCCAAAAGAAACCTAGTCTTTTTCCAATTTAACGTGAAAAAACCCCAATTGAACGATATTTTAAACAAAATATGAACTTCAAAATGCTTCATAATGTGTTATTGTATCACATTTACTTATTTTAATCCCTAAATAGCGAAGCACTGTCTCGTAGTTTCTATATCAAGCAGTTAACGGGTGAAAATCATTACCAAAAATTTTAAAAATTGTTTTCTTACGAAAGCAAATACGATGCGTTCTTGATGAAATTTGAGTTGCTAGACCTTCATTAGGGTGGTTTTACTATAAATTGGGTTATTGTTGACTTAAAAAGTTTTTTGAGCTCTTTCCAAACCCAGTTTCAACAATTAATACGTGGCCCAAAAAAAAACTGAGTCTTTTTCCCATTTTACGGGAAAAAACCCTAATTGAACGATATTTTAAACAAAACATGAACTTAAAAATGCTTCATAATTTGTAAATGTATAACAATTACTTATTTTTATCCCTAAATAGCGAAGCACTATCTCGTAGTTTCTATATCAAGTTGTTAACGGGTGAAAATCATTACTGAAAAGTGTTAAAAATTGGTTTTCTTACGAAAGCAAATACGATGCGTTCTTGATGAAATTTGAGTGGCTAGACCTTTAGTAGGGTGGTATTACTATAAACTGGGTTCGTTTTGGCATTAAAAGTTTTTGGAGCTGTTTTAAAAACTAGTTTCAATAATTACTGCGTATTCCAAAAGAAACCTAGTCTTTTTCCAATTTAACGTGAAAAAACCCCAATTGAACGATATTTTAAAAAAAATATGAACTTAAAAATGCTTCATAATGTGTTATTGTATCACATTTACTTATTTTAATCCCTAAATAGCGAAGCACTGTCTCGTAGTTTCTATATCAAGCAGTTAACGGGTGAAAATCTTTACCAAAAATTTTAAAAATTGTTTTCTTACGAAAGCAAATACGATGCGTTCTTGATGAAATTTGAGTTGCTAGACCTTCATTAGGGTGTTTTTACTATAAATTGGGTTATTGTTGTCTTTAAAAGTTTTTTGAGCTCTTTCCAAACCCAGTTTCAACAATTAATACGTGGCCCAAAAAAAACTGAGTCTTTTTCCCATTTTACGCGAAAAAACCCTAATTGAACGATATTTTAAACAAAACATGAACTTCAAAATGCTTCATAATGTGTAAATGTATAACATTTACTTATTTTTATCCCTAAATAGCGAAGCACTATCTCGTAGTTTCTATATCAAGTTGTTAACGGGTGAAAATCATTGCTGAAAAGTGTTAAAAATTGGTTTTCTTACGAAAGCAAATTCGATGCGTTCTTGATGAAATTTGAGTGGCTAGACCTTTAGTAGGGTGGTATTACTATAAACTGGGTTCGTTTTGGCATTAAAAGTTTTTGGAGCTGTTTTAGAAACCAGTTTCAACAATCACTGCGTGGTAAAAAAAAAAAGAGTATTTTTTCCAATTTAACGTGAAAAAACCCTAATTGAACGATATTTTAAACAAAATATGAACTTCAAAATGCTTCATAATGGGTAATTGTATCACATTTACTTATTGTATTCCCTAAATAGAAAAGCCCTATCTCGTAGTTTCTATATCAAGCGGTTAACGGGTGAAAATCATTACCGAAAAGTGTTAAAAATTGGTTTTCTTTCGAAAGCAAATACGATGCGTTCCTGATGAAATTTTGAGTTGCTAGACCTTCATTAGGGTGGTATTACTATTAACTGGGTTCGTTTTGGCATTTATAGTTTTTGGAGCTGTTTTAAAAATCAGTTTCAACAATTACTGCGTGTTCCAAAAGAAACCTAGTCTTTTTCCAATTTAACGTGAAAAAACCCCAATTGAACGATATTTTAAACAAAATATAAACTTCAAAATGCTTCATAATGTCTTATTGTATCACATTTACTTTTTTTAATCCCTAAATAGCGAAGCACTGTCTCGTAGTTTCTATATCAAGCAGTTAACGAGTGAAAATCATTACCAAAAAGTTTAAAAATTGTTTTCTTACGAAAGCAAATACGATGCGTTCTTGATGAAATTTGAGTTGCTAGACCTTCATTAGGGTGGTTTTACTATAAATTGGGTTATTGTTGTCTTTAAAAGTTTTTTGAGCTCTTTCCAAACCCAGTTTCAACAATTAATACGTGGCCCAAAAAAAAACTGAGTCTTTTTCCCATTTTACGCGAAAAAACCCTAATTGAACGATATTTTAAACAAAACATGAACTTCAAAATTCTTCATAATGTGTAAATGTATAACATTTACTTATTTTTATCCCTAAATAGCGAAGCACTATCTCGTAGTTTCTATATCAAGTTGTTAACGGGTGAAAATCATTACTGAAAAGTGTTAAAAATTGGTTTTCTTACGAAAGCAAATACGATGCGTTCTTGATGAAATTTAAGTGGCTAGACCTTTAGTAGGGTGGTATTACTATAAACTGGGTTCGTTTTGGCATTAAAAGTTTTTGGAGTTGTTTTAAAAACTAGTTTCAACAATCACTGCGTGGTAAAAAAAAGTCTTTTTTTCAAATTTTAACGTGAAAAAACCCTAATTGAACGATATTTTAAACAAAATATGAACTTCAAAATGCTTCAAAATGGGTAATTGTATCACATTTACTTATTTTATTCCCTAAATAGAAAAGCCCAATCTCGTAGTTTCTATATCAAGCGGTTAACGGGTGAAAATCATTACCGAAAAGTGTTAAAAATTGGTTTTCTTTCGAAAGCAAATAGGATGCGTTCCTGATGAAATTTTGAGTTGCTAGACCTTCATTAGGGTGGTATTACTATAAACTGGGTTCGTTTTGGCATTAAAAGTTTTTGGAGCTGTTTTAAAAACCAGTTTCAACAATTACTGCGTGTTCCAAAAGAAACCTAGTCTTTTTCCAATTTAACGTGAAAAAACCCCAATTGAACGATATTTTAAACAAAATATGAACTTAAAAATGCTTCATAATGTGTTATTGTATCACATTTACTTATTTTAATCCCTAAATAGCGAAGCACTGTCTCGTAGTTTCTATATCAAGCAGTTAACGGGTGAAAATCATTACGAAAAATTTTAAAAATTGTTTTCTACGAAAGCAAATACGATGCGTTCTTGATGAAATTTGAGTTGTTAGACCTTCATTAGGGTGGTTTTACTATAAATTGGGTTATTGTTGTCTTTAAAAGTTTTTTGAGCTCTTTCCAAACCCAGTTTCAACAATTAATACGTGGCCCAAAAAAAACTGAGTCTTTTTCCCATTTTACGCGAAAAAACCCTAATTGAACGATATTTTAAACAAAACATGAACTTCAAAATGCTTCATAATGTGTAAATGTATAACATTTACTTATTTTTATCCCTAAATAGCGAAGCACTATCTCGTAGTTTCTATATCAAGTTGTTAACGGGTGAAAATCATTACTGAAAAGTGTTAAAAATTGGTTTTCTTACGAAAGCAAATACGATGCGTTCTTGATGAAATTTGAGTGGCTAGACCTTAAGTAGGGTGGTATTACTATAAACTGGGTTCGTTTTGGCATTAAAAGTTTTTGGAGCTGTTTTAAAAACCAGTTTCAACAATCAATGCGTGGTAAAAAAAAAAGAGTCTTTTTTCCAATTTAACGTGAAAAAACCCTAATTGAACGATATTTTAAACAAAATATGAACTTCAAAATGCTTCATAATGGGTAATTGTATCACATTTACTTATTGTATTCCCTAAATAGAAAAGCCCTATCTCGTAGTTTCTATCTCAACCAGTTAACGGGTGAAAATCATTACCGAAAAGTGTTAAAAATTGGTTTTCTTTCGAAAGCAAATACGATGCGTTCCTGATGAAGTTTTGAGTTGCTAGACCTTCATTGGGGTGGTATTACTATTAATTGGGTTCGTTTTGGCATTTATAGTTTTTGGAGCTGTTTTAAAAATCAGTTTCAACAATTACCGCGTGTTCCAAAAGAAACTAGTCTTTTTTCCAATTTAACGTGAAAAAACCCCAATTGAACGATCTTTTAAACAAAATATGAACTTCAAAATGCTTCATAATGTGTTATTGTATCACATTTACTTATTTTAATCCCTAAATAGCGAAGCACTGTCTCGTAGTTTCTATATCAAGCAGTTAACGGGTGAAAATCATTACCAAAAAGTTTAAAAATTGTTTTCTTACGAAAGCAAATACGATGCGTTCTAGATGAAATTTGAGTTGTTAGACCTTCATTAGGGTGGTTTTACTATAAATTGGGTTATTGTTGTCTTTAAAAGTTTTTTGAGCTCTTTCCAAACCCAGTTTCAACAATTAATACGTGGCCCAAAAAAAACTGAGTCTTTTTCCCATTTTACGCGAAAAAACCCTAATTGAACGATATTTTAAACAAAACATGAACTTCAAAATGCTTCATAATGTGTAAATGTATAACATTTACTTATTTTTATCCCTAAATAGCGAAGCACTATCTCGTAGTTTCTATATCAAGTTGTTAACGGGTGAAAATCATTACTGAAAAGTGTTAAAAATTGGTTTTCTTACGAAAGCAAATACGATGCGTTCTTGATGAAATTTGAGTGGCTAGACCTTAAGTAGGGTGGTATTACTATAAACTGGGTTCGTTTTGGCATTAAAAGTTTTTGGAGCTGTTTTAAAAACCAGTTTCAACAATCAATGCGTGGTAAAAAAAAAAGAGTCTTTTTTCCAATTTAACGTGAAAAAACCCTAATTGAACGATATTTTAAACAAAATATGAACTTCAAAATGCTTCATAATGTGTAATTGTATCACATTTACTTATTTTATTCCCTAAATAGAAAAGCCCTATCTCGTAGTTTCTATCTCAACCAGTTAACGGGTGAAAATCATTACCGAAAAGTGTTAAAAATTGGTTTTCTTTCGAAAGCAAATACGATGCGTTCCTGATGAAGTTTTGAGTTGCTAGACCTTCATTGGGGTGGTATTACTATTAATTGGGTTCGTTTTGGCATTTATAGTTTTTGGAGCTGTTTTAAAAATCAGTTTCAACAATTACCGCGTGTTCCAAAAGAAACTAGTCTTTTTTCCAATTTAACGTGAAAAAACCCCAATTGAACGATATTTTAAACAAAATATGAACTTCAAAATGCTTCATAATGTGTTATTGTATCACATTTACTTATTTTAATCCCTAAATAGCGAAGCACTGTCTCGTAGTTTCTATATCAAGTAGTTAACGGGTGAAAATCATTACCAAAAAGTTTAAAAATTGTTTTCTTACGAAAGCAAATACGATGCGTTCTAGATGAAATTTGAGTTGCTAGACCTTAATTAGGGTGGTTTTACTATAAATTGGGTTATTGTTGTCTTTAAAAGTTTTTTGAGCTCTTTCCAAACCCAATTTCAACCATTAATACGTGGCCCAAAAAAAACTGAGTCTTTTTCCCATTTTACGCGAAAAAACCCTAATTGAACGATATTTTAAACAAAACATGAACTTCAAAATGCTTCATAATGTGTAAATGTATAACATTTACTTATTTTTATCCCTAAATAGCGAAGCACTATCTCGTAGTTTCTATATCAAGTTGTTAACGGGTGAAAATCATTACTGAAAAGTGTTAAAAATTGGTTTTCTTACGAAAGCAAATACGATGCGTTCTTGATGAAATTTGAGTGGCTAGACCTTAAGTAGGGTGGTATTACTATAAACTGGGTTCGTTTTGGCATTAAAAGTTTTTGGAGCTGTTTTAAAAACCAGTTTCAACAATCAATGCGTGGTAAAAAAAAAAGAGTCTTTTTTCCAATTTAACGTGAAAAAACCCTAATTGAACGATATTTTAAACAAAATATGAACTTCAAAATGCTTCATAATGGGTAATTGTATCACATTTACTTATTTTATACCC
The DNA here is from genome assembly GCA_954871525.1 of Parietaria judaica. NCBI lineage: Eukaryota > Viridiplantae > Streptophyta > Magnoliopsida > Rosales > Urticaceae > Parietaria > Parietaria judaica. Next base: position 62,586,018 of record OX940860.1, read on the forward strand.
TAAATAGAAAAGCCCTATCTCGTAGTTTCTATCTCAACCAGTTAACGGGTGAAAATCATTACCGAAAAGTGTTAAAAATTGGTTTTCTTTCGAAAGCAAATACGATGCGTTCCTGATGAAGTTTTGAGTTGCTAGACCTTCATTGGGGTGGTATTACTATTAATTGGGTTCGTTTTGGCATTTATAGTTTTTGGAGCTGTTTTAAAAATCAGTTTCAACAATTACCGCGTGTTCCAAAAGAAACTAGTCTTTTTTCCAATTTAACGTGAAAAAACCCCAATTGAACGATATTTTAAACAAAATATGAACTTCAAAATGCTTCATAATGTGTTATTGTATCACATTTACTTATTTTAATCCCTAAATAGCGAAGCACTGTCTCGTAGTTTCTATATCAAGTAGTTAACGGGTGAAAATCATTACCAAAAAGTTTAAAAATTGTTTTCTTACGAAAGCAAATACGATGCGTTCTAGATGAAATTTGAGTTGCTAGACCTTAATTAGGGTGGTTTTACTATAAATTGGGTTATTGTTGTCTTTAAAAGTTTTTTGAGCTCTTTCCAAACCCAATTTCAACCATTAATACGTGGCCCAAAAAAAACTGAGTCTTTTTCCCATTTTACGCGAAAAAACCCTAATTGAAAGATATTTTAAACAAAACATGAACTTCAAAATGCTTCATAATGTGTAAATGTATAACATTTACTTATTTTTATCCCTAAATAGCGAAGCACTATCTCGTAGTTTCTATATCAAGTTGTTAACGGGTGAAAATCATTACTGAAAAGTGTTAAAAATTGGTTTTCTTACGAAAGCAAATACGATTCGTTCTTGATGAAATTTGAGTGGCTAGACCTTTAGTAGGGTGGTATTACTATAAACTGGTTTCGTTTTGGCATTAAAAGTTTTTGGAGCTGTTTTAAAAACCAGTTTCAACAATCAATGCGTGGTAAAAAAAAAAGAGTCTTTTTTCCAATTTAACGTGAAAAAACCCTAATTGAACGATATTTTAAACAAAATATGAACTTCAAAATGCTTCATAATGGGTAATTGTATCACATTTACTTATTGTATTCCCTAAATAGAAAAGCCCTATCTCGTAGTTTCTATCTCAACCAGTTAACGGGTGAAAATCATTACCGAAAAGTGTTAAAAATTGGTTTTCTTTCGAAAGCAAATACGATGCGTTCCTGATGAAGTTTTGAGTTGCTAGACCTTCATTGGGGTGGTATTACTATTAATTGGGTTCGTTTTGGCATTTATAGTTTTTGGAGCTGTTTTAAAAATCAGTTTCAACAATTACCGCGTGTTCCAAAAGAAACTAGTCTTTTTTCCAATTTAACGTGAAAAAACCCCAATTGAACGATCTTTTAAACAAAATATGAACTTCAAAATGCTTCATAATGTGTTATTGTATCACATTTACTTATTTTAATCCCTAAATAGCGAAGCACTGTCTCGTAGTTTCTATATCAAGCAGTTAACGGGTGAAAATCATAACCAAAAAGTTTAAAAATTGTTTTCTTACGAAAGCAAATACGATGCGTTCTAGATGAAATTTGAGTTGCTAGACCTTAATTAGGGTGGTTTTACTATAAATTGGGTTATTGTTGTCTTTAAAAGTTTTTTGAGCTCTTTCCAAACCCAATTTCAACCATTAATACGTGGCCCAAAAAAAACTGAGTCTTTTTCCCATTTTACGCGAAAAAACCCTAATTGAACGATATTTTAAACAAAACATGAACTTCAAAATGCTTCATAATTTGTAAATGCATAATATTTACTTATTTTTATCCCTAAATAGCGAAGCACTATCTCGTAGTTTCTATATCAAGTTGTTAACAGGTGAAAATCATTACTGAAGAATGTTAAAAATTGGTTTTCTTACGAAAGCAAATACGATGCGTTCTTGATGAGTGGCTAGACCTTTAGTAGGGTGGTCTTACTATAAACTGGGTTCGTTTTAGCATTAAAAGTTTTTGGAGCTGTTTTAAAAACCAGTTTCAACAATCAATGCGTGGTAAAAAAAAAGAGTCTTTTTTTTTCAATTTAACGTGAAAAAACCCTAATTAAACGAAATTTTAAACAAAATATGAACTTCAAAATGCTTCATAATGGGTAATTGTATCACATTTACTTATTGTATTCCCTAAATAAAAAAGCCCTATCTCGTAGTTTCTATATCAAGCGGTTAACGGGTGAAAATCATTACCGAAAAGTGTTAAAAATTGGTTTTCTTTCGAAAGCAAATACGATGCGTTCCTGATGAAATTTTGAGTTGTTAGACCTTCATTAGGGTTGTATTACTATTAAATGGGTTCGTTTTGGCATTTATAGTTTTTGGAGCTGTTTTAAAAATAAGTTTCAACAATTACTGCGTGTTCCAAAAGAAACCTAGTCTTTTTCCAATTTAACGTGAAAAAACCCCAATTGAACGATATTTTAAACAAAATATAAACTTCAAAATGCTTCATAATGTGTTATTGTATCACATTTACTTATTTTAATCCCTAAATAGCGAAGCACTGTCTCGTAGTTTCTATATCAAGCAGTTAACGGGTGAAAATCATTACCAAAAAGTTTAAAATTGTTTTCTTACGAAAGCAAATACGATGCTTTCTTGATGAAATTTGAGTTGCTAAACCTTCATTAGGGTGGTGTTACTATAAATTGGGTTATTGTTGACTTTAAAAGTTTTTTGAGCTCTTTCCAAACCCAGTTTCAACAATTAATACGTGGCCAAAAAAAAACTGAGTCTTTTTCCCATTTTACGCGAAAAAACCCTAATTGAACGATATTTTAAACAAAACATGAACTTAAAAATGCTTCATAATGTGTATATGTATAATATTTACTTATTTTTATCCCTAAATAGCGAAGCACTATCTCGTAGTTTCTATATCAAGTTGTTAACGGGTGAAAATCATTACTGAAAAGTGTTAAAAATTGGTTTTCTTACAAAAGCAAATACGATGCGTTCTTGATGAAATTTGAGTGGCTAGACCTTTAGTAGGGTAGTATTACTATAAAATGGGTTCGTTTTGGCATTAAAAGTTTTTGGAGCTGTTTTAAAAACCAGTTTCAACAATCACTGCGTGGTAAAAAAAAAGTCTTTTTTTGCAAAATTTTAACGTGAAAAAACCCTAATTGGACGATATTTTAAACAAAATATGAACTTCAAAATGGTTCATAATGGGTAATTGTATCACATTTACTTATTTTATTCCCTAAATAGAAAAGCCCAATCTCGTAGTTTCTATATCAAGCGGTTAACGGGTGAAAATCATTACCGAAAAGTGTTAAAAATTGGTTTTCTTTCGAAAGCAAATAGGATGTGTTCCTGATGAAATTTTGAGTTGCTAGACATTCATTAGGGTGGTATTACTATAAACTGGGTTTGTTTTGGCATTAAAAGTTTTTGGAGCTGTTTTAAAAACCAGTTTCAACAATTACTGCGTGTTCCAAAAGAAACCTAGTCTTTTTTCCAATTTAACGTGAAAAAACCCCAATTGAACGATATTTTAAACAAAATATGAACTTCAAAATGCTTCATAATTTGTTATTGTATGACATTTACTTATTTTAATCCCTAAATAGCGAAGCACTGTCTCGTAGTTTCTATATCAAGCAGTTAACGGGTGAAAATCATTACCAAAAAGTTTAAAAATTGTTTTCTTACGAAAGCAAATACGATGCATTCTAGATGAAATTTTAGTTGCTAGACCTTAATTAGGGTGGTTTTACTATAAATTGGGTTATTGTTGTCTTTAAAAGTTTTTTGAGCTCTTTCCAAACCCAGTTTCAACAATTAATACGTGGCCCAAAAAACACTGAGTCTTTTACCCATTTTACGCGAAAAAACCCTAATTGAACGATATTTTAAACAAAACACGAACTTCAAAATGCTTCATAATGTGTAAATGTATAACCTTTACTTATTTTTATCCCTAAATAGCGAAGCACTATCTCGTAGTTTCTATATCAAGTTGTTAACGGATGAAAATCATTACTGAAAAGTGTTAAAAATTGGTTTTCTTATGAAAGCAAATACGATGCGTTCTTGATGAAATTTGAGTGGCTAGACCTTTAGTAGGGTGGTATTACTATAAAATGTGTTCGTTTTGGCATTAAAAGTTTTTGGAGCTGTTTTAAAAACCAGTTTCAACAATCAATGCGTGGTAAAAAAAAAAGAGTCTTTTTTCCATTTTAACGTGAAAAAACCCTAATTGAACGATATTTTAAACAAAATATGAACTTCAAAATGCTTCATAATGGGTAATTGTATCACATTTACTTATTGTATTCCCTAAATAGAAAAGCCCTATCTCGTAGTTTCTATATCAAGCGGTTAACGGGTGAAAATCATTACCGAAAAGTGTTAAAAATTGGTTTTCTTTCGAAAGCAAATAGGATGCGTTCCTGATGAAATTTTGAGTTGCTAGACCTTCATTAGGGTGGTATTACTATAAACTGGGTTCGTTTTGGCATTCAAAGTTTTTTGGAGCTGTTTTAAAAACCAGTTTCAACAATTACTGCGTGTTCCAAAAGAAACCTAGTCTTTTTCCAATTTAACGTAAGAAAACCCAATTGAACGATATTTTAAAAAAATTATGAACTTAAAAATGCTTCATAATGTGTTATTGTATCACATTTACTTATTTTAATCCCTAAATAGCGAAGATCTGTCTCGTAGTTTCTATATCAAGCAGTTAACGGGTGAAAATCATTACCAAAAAGTTTAAAAATTGTTTTCATACGAAAGCAAATACGATGCGTTCTTGATGAAATTTGAGTTGCTAGACCTTCATTAGGGTGGTTTTACTATAAATTGGGTTATTTTTGTCTTTAAAAGTTTTTTGAGCTCTTTCCAAACCCAGTTTCAACAATTATTACATGGCCCAAAAAAACTGAGTCTTTTTCCCATTTTACGCGAAAAAACCCTAATTGAATGATATTTTAAACAAAACATGAACTTAAAAATGCTTCAAAATGTGTAAATGTATAACATTTATTTATTTTTATCCCTAAATAGCGAAGCACTATCTCGTAGTTTCTATATCAAGTTGTTAACGGGTGAAAATCATTACTGAAAAGTGTTAAAAATTAGTTTTCTTACGAAAGCAAATACGATGCATTCTTGATGAAATTTGAGTGGCTAGACCTTTAGTAGGGTGGTATTACTATAAAAGGGGTTCGTTTTGGCATTAAAAGTTTTTGGACCTGTTTTAAAAACCAGTTTCAACAATCAATGCGTGGTAAAAAAAAAAAGTCTTTTTTCCAATTTAACGTGAAAAAACCCTAATTGAACGATATTTTAAACAAAATATGAACTTCAAAATGCTTCATAATGGGTAATTGTATCACATTTACTTATTGTATTCCCTAAATAGAAAAGCCCCATCTCGTAGTTTCTATATCAAGCGGTTAACGGGTGAAAATCATTACCGAAAAGTGTTAAAAATTGGCTTTCTTTCGAAAGCAAATACGATGCGTTCCTGATGTAATTTTGAGTTGCAAGACCTTCATTAGGGTGGTATTACTATTAACTGGGTTCGTTTTGGCATTTATAGTTTTTGGAGCTGTTTTCAAAATCAGGTTCAACAATTACTGCGTGTTCCAAAAGAAACCTAGTCTTTTTCTAATTTAACGTGAAAAAACCCCAATAGAATGATATTTTATAGAAAATATAAACTTCAAAATGCTTCATAATGTGTTATTGTATCACGTTTACTTATTTTAATCCCTAAATAGCGAAGCACTGTCTCGTAGTTTCTATATCAAGCAGTTAACGGGTGAAAATCATTACCAAAAAGTTTAAAAATTGTTTTCTTACGAAAGCAAATACGATGCGTTCTTGATGAAATTTGAGTTACTAGACCTTCATTAGGGTGGTTTTACTATAAATTGGGTTATTGTTGTCTTTAAAAGTTTTTTGAGCTCTTTCCAAACCCAGTTTCAACAATTAATACGTGGCCCAAAAAAAACCTGAGTCTTTTTCCCATTTTACGCGAAAAAACCCTAATTGAACGATATTTTAAACAAAACATGAACTTCAAAATGCTTCATAATGTGTAAATGTATAACATTTACTTATTTTTGTCCCTAAATAGCGAAGCACTATCTCGTAGTTTCTATATCAAGTTGTTAACGGGTGAAAATCATTACTGAAAAGTGTTAAAAATTGGTTTTCTTATGAAAGCAAATACGATGCGTTCTTGATGAAATTTGAGTGGCTAGACCTTTAGTAGGGTGGTATTACTATAAAATGTGTTCGTTTTGGCATTAAAAGTTTTTGGAGCTGTTTTAAAAACCAGTTTCAACAATCAATGCGTGGTAAAAAAAAAAAGAGTCTTTTTTCCAATTTAACGTGAAAAAACCCTAATTGAACGATATTTTAAACAAAATATGAACTTCAAAATGCTTCATAATGGGTAATTGTATCACATTTACTTATTGTATTCCCTAAATAGAAAAGCCCTATCTCGTAGTTTCTATATCAAGCGGTTAACGGGTGAAAATCATTATCGAAAAGTGTTAAAAATTGGTTTTCTTTCGAAAGCAAATAGGATGCGTTCCTGATGAAATTTTGAGTTGCTAGACCTTCATTAGGGTGGTATTACTATAAACTGGGTTCGTTTTGGCATTCAAAGTTTTTTGGAGCTGTTTTAAAAACCAGTTTCAACAATTACTGCGTGTTCCAAAAGAAACCTAGTCTTTTTCCAATTTAACGTAAGAAAACCCAATTGAACGATATTTTAAAAAAATTATGAACTTAAAAATGCTTCATAATGTGTTATTGTATCACATTTACTTATTTTAATCCCTAAATAGCGAAGATCTGTCTCGTAGTTTCTATATCAAGCAGTTAACGGGTGAAAATCATTACCAAAAAGTTTAAAAATTGTTTTCATACGAAAGCAAATACGATGCGTTCTTGATGAAATTTGAGTTGCTAGACCTTCATTAGGGTGGTTTTACTATAAATTGGGTTATTGTTGTCTTTAAAAGTTTTTTGAGCTCTTTCCAAACCCAGTTTCAACAATTATTACATGGCCCAAAAAAACTGAGTCTTTTTCCCATTTTACGTGAAAAAACCCTAATTGAATGATATTTTAAACAAAACATGAACTTCAAAATGCTTCAAAATGTGTAAATGTATAACATTTATTTATTTTTATCCCTAAATAGCGAAGCACTATCTCGTAGTTTCTATATCAAGTTGTTAACGGGTGAAAATCATTACTGAAAAGTGTTAAAAATTAGTTTTCTTACGAAAGCAAATACGATGCATTCTTGATGAAATTTGAGTGGCTAGACCTTTAGTAGGGTGGTATTACTATAAACTGTGTTTGTTTTGGCATTAAAAGTTTTTGGAGCTGTTTTAAAGACCAGTTTCAACAATCACTGCGTGGTAAAAAATAAAAGATTCTTTTTTCCAATTTAACGTGAAAAAACCCGAATTGAACGATATTTTAAACAAAATATGAAATTCAAAATGCTTTATAATGGGTAATTGTATCACATTTACTTATTTTATTCCCTAAATAGAAAAGCCCTATCTCGTAGTTTCTATGTCAAGCGGTTAACGGGTGAAAATCATTACCGAAAAGTGTTAAAAATTGGTTTTCTTTCGAAAGCAAATAGAATGCGTTCCTGATGAAATTTTTAGTTGCTAGACCTTCATTAGGGTGGTATTACCATAAACTGGGTTTGTTTTGGCATTCAAAGTTTTTGGAGCTATTTTAAAAACCAGTTTCAACAATTACTGCGTGTTCCAAAAGAAACCTAGTCTTTCTCCAATTTAACGTGAAAAAACCCCAATTGAACGATATTTTAAACAAAATATGAACTTCAAAATGCTTCATAATGTGTTATTGTATCACATTTACTTATTTTAATCCCTAAATAGCGAAGCACTGTCTCGTAGTTTCTATATCAAGCAGTTAACGGGTGAAAATCATTACCAAAAAGTTTAAAAATTGTTTTCTTACGAAAGCAAATACGATGCGTTCTTGATGAAATTTGAGTTGCTAGACCTTCATTAGGGTGGTTTGACTTACTATAAATTGGGTTATTGTTGTCTTTAAAATTTTTTTGAGCTCTTTCCAAACCCAGTTTCAAAAATTAATACGTGGCCAAAAAAAAACTGAGTCTTTTTCCCATTTTACGCGAAAAAACCCTAATTGAACGATATTTTAAACAAAACATGAACTTCAAAATGCTTCATAATGTGTAAATGTATAAGATTTACTTATTTTTATCCCTAAATAGCGAATCACTATCTCGTAGTTTCTATATCAAGTTGTTAACGGGTGAAAATCATTACTGAAAAGTGTTAAAAATTGGTTTTCTAACGAAAGCAAATACGATGCGTTCTTGATGAAATTTGAGTGGCTAGACCTTTAGTAGGGTGGTATTACTATAAACTGGGTTCTTTTTGGCATTAAAAGTTTTTTGAGCTGTTTTAAAAACCAGTTTCAACAATCACTGCGTGGTAAAAAAAAAGAGTCTTTTTTCAAATTTTAACGTGAAAAAACCCTAATTGAATGATATTTTAAACAAAATATGAACTTCAAAATGCTTCATAATGGGTAATTGTATCACATTTACTTATTTTATTCCCTAAATAGAAAAGCCCTACCTCGTAGTTTCTATATCAAGCGGTTAACGGGTGAAAATCATTACCGAAAAGTGTTAAAAATTGGTTTTCTTTCGAAAGCAAATAGGATGCGTTCCTGATGAAATTTTGAGTTGCTAGACCTTCATTAGGGTGGTATTACTATAAACTGGGTTTGTTTTGGCATTCAAAGTTTTTGGAGCTGTTTAAACCAGTTTCAACCATTACTGCGTGTTCCAAAAGAAACCTAGTCTTTTTCCAATTTAACGTGAAAAAACCCTAATTGAACGATATTTTAAACAAAATATGAACTTCAAAATGCTTCATAATGTGTTATTGTATCACATTTACTTATTTTAATCCCTAAATAGCGAAGTACTGTCTCGTAGTTTCTATATCAAGCAGTTAACGGGTGAAAATCATTACCAAAAAGTTTAAAAATTATTTTCTTACGAAAGCAAATACGATGCGTTCTTGATGAAATTTGAGTTGCTAGACCTTCATTAGGGTGGTTTTACTATAAATTGGGTTATTGTTGTCTTTAAAAGTTTTTTGAGCTCTTTCCAAACCCAGTTTCAACAATTAATACGTGGCCCAAAAAAAACTAAGTCTTTTTCCCATTTTACGCGAAAAAACCCTAATTGAACGATATTTTAAACAAAACATGAACTTCAAAATGCTTCATAATGGGTAAATGTATAACATTTACTTATTTTTTTCCCTAAATAGCGAAGCACTATCTCGTAGTTTCTATATCAAGTTGTTAACGGGTGAAAATCATTACTGAAAAGTGTTAAAATTTGGTTTTCTTACGAAAGCAAATACGATGCGTTCTTGATGAAATTTGAGTGGCTAGACCTTAAGTAGGGTGGTATTACTATAAACTAGGTTCGTTTTGGCATTAAAAGTTTTTGGAGCTGTTTTAAAAACCAGTTTCAACAATAACTGCGTGGTAAAAAAAAAAAAAGAGTATTTTTTCAAATTTTAACGTGAAAAAACCCTAATTGAACGATATTTGAAACAAAATATGAACTTCAAAATGCTTCATAATGGGTAATTGTATCACATTTACTTATTTTATTCCCTAAATAGAAAAGCCCTACCTCGTAGTTTCTATATCAAGCGGTTAACGGGTGAAAATCATTACCGAAAAGTGTTAAAAATTGGTTTTCTTTTGAAAGCAAATAGGATGCGTTCCTGATGAAATTTTGAGTTGCTAGACCTTCATTAGGGTGGTATTACTATAAACTGGGTTCGTTTTGGCATTCAAAGTTTTTGGAGCTGTTTTAAAAACCAGTTTCAACAATTACTGCGTGTTCCAAAAGAAACCTAGTCTTTTTCCAATTTAACGTGAAAAAACCCCAATTGAACGATATTTTAAACAAAATATGAACTTTAAAATGCTTCATAATGTGTTATTGTATCACATTTACTTATTTTAATCCCTAAATAGCGAAGCACTGTCTCGTAGTTTCTATATCAAGCAGTTAACGGGTGAAAATCATTACCAAAAAGTTTAAAAATTGTTTTCTTACGAAAGCAAATACGATGCGTTCTTGACGAAATTTGAGTTGCTAGACCTTAATTAGGGTGGTTTTACTATAAATTGGGTTATTGTTGTCTTTAAAAGTTTTTTGAGCTCTTTCCAAACCCAGTTTCAACAATTAATACGTGGCCCAAAAAAAACTGAGTCTTTTTCCCATTTTACGCGAAAAAACTTTAATTGAACGATATTTTAAACAAAACATGAACTTCAAAATGCTTCATAATGTGTAAATGTATAACATTTACATATTTTTTCCCTAAATAGCGAAGCACTATCTCGTAGTTTCTATATCAAGTTGTTAACGGGTGAAAATCATTACTGAAAAGTGTTAAAAATTGGTTTTCTTACGGAAGCAAATACGATGCGTTCTTGATGAAATTTGAGTGGCTAGACCTTTAGTAGGGTGGTATTACTATAAACTGGGTTCGTTTTGGCATTAAAAGTTTTTGGAGCTGTTTTAAAAACCAGTTTCAACAATCACTGCGTGGTAAAAAAAAAAAAAAGAGTATTTTTTCAAATTTTAACGTGAAAAAACCCTAATTGAACGATATTTTAAACAAAATACGAACTTCAAAATGCTTCATAATGGGTAATTGTATCACATTTACTTATTTTATTCCCTAAATAGAAAAGCCCTACCTCGTAGTTTCTATATCAAGCGGTTAACGGGTGAAAATCATTACCGAAAAGTATTAAAAATTGGTTTTCTTTCGAAAGCAAATAGGATGCGTTCCTGATGAAATTTTGAGTTGCTAGACCTTCATTAGGGTGGTATTACTATAAACTGGGTTCGTTTTGGCATTCAAAGTTTTTGGAGCTGTTTTAAAAACCAGTTTCAACAATTACTGCGTGTTCCAAAAGAAACCTAGTCTTTTTCCAATTTAACGTGAAAAAACCCCAATTGAACGATATTTTAAACAAAATATGAACTTCAAAATGCTTCATAATGTGTTATTGTATCACATTTACTTATTTTAATCCCTAAATAGCGAAGCACTGTCTCGTAGTTTCTATATCAAGTAGTTAACGGGTGAAAATCATTACCAAAAAGTTTAAAAATTGTTTTCTTACGAAAGCAAATACGATGCGTTCTTGATGAAATTTGAGTGGCTAGACCTTAATTAGGGTGGTTTTACTATAAATTGGGTGATTGTTGTCTTTAAAAGTTTTTTGAGCTCTTTCCAAACCCAGTTTCAACAATTAATACGTGGCCCCAAAAAAACTGAGTCTTTTTCCCATTTTACGCGAAAAAACCCTAATTGAACGATATTTTAAACAAAACATGAACTTCAAAATGCTTCATAATGTGTAAATGTATAACATTTACATATTTTTTCCCTAAATAGCGAAGCACTATCTCGTAGTTTCTATATCAAGTTGTTAACGGGTGAAAATCATTACTGAAAAGTGTTAAAAATTGGTTTTCTTACGAAAGCAAATACGATGCGTTCTTGATGAAATTTGAGTGGCTAGACCTTAAGTAGGGTGGTATTACTATAAACTGGGTTCGTTTTGGCATTAAAAGTTTTTGGAGCTGTTTTAAAAACCAGTTCAACAATCACTGCGTGGTAAAAAAAAAAAGAGTCTTTTTCAAATTTTAACGTGAAAAAACGCTAATTGAACGATATTTTAAACAAAATATGAACTTCAAAATGCTTCATAATGGTTAATTGTATAACATTTACTTATTTTATTCCCTAAATAGAAAAGCCCTACCTCGTAGTTTCTATATCAAGCGGTTAACGGGTGAAAATCATTACAGAAAATTGTTAAAAATTTTTTTTTTTTCGAAAGCAAATAGGATGCGTTCCTGATGAAATTTTGAGTTGCTAGACCTTCATTAGGGTGGTATTACTATAAACTGGGTTTGTTTTGGCATTCAAAGTTTTTGGGTCTGTTTAAACCAGTTTCAACAATTACTGTGTGTTCCAAAAGAAACCTAGTCTTTTTCCAATTTAACGTGAAAAAACCCCAATTGAACGATATTTTAAACAAAATATGAACTTCAAAATGCTTCATAATGTGTTATTGTATCACATTTACTTATTTTAATCCCTAAATAGCGAAGCACTGTCTCGTAGTTTCTATATCAAGCAGTTAACGGGTGAAAATCATTACCAAAAAGTTTAAAAATTGTTTTCTTACGAAAGCAAATACGATGCGTTCTTGATGAAATTTGAGTTGCTAGACCTTCATTAGGGTGGTTTTACTATAAATTGGGTTATTGTTGTCTTTAAAAGTTTTTTGAGCTCTTTCCAAACCCAGTTTCAACAATTAATACGTGGCCCAAAAAAAACAAAGTCTTTTTCCCATTTTACGCGAAAAAACCCTAATTGAACGATATTTTAAACAAAACATGAACTTCAAAATTCTTCATAATGTGTAAATGTATAAAATTTACTTATTTTTATCCATAAATAGCGAAGCACTATCTCGTAGTTTCTATATCAAGTTGTTAACGGGTGAAAATCATTACTGAAAAGTGTTAAAAATTGGTTTTCTTACGAAAGCTAATACGATGCGTTCTTGATGAAATTTGAGTGGCTAGACCTTTAGTAGGGTGGTATTACTATAAACTGGGTTCGTTTTGGCATTAAAAGTTTTTGGAGCTGTTTTAAAAACCAGTTTCAACAATCACTGCGTGGTAAAAAAAAAGAGTCTTTTTTCAAATTTTAACGTGAAAAAACCCTAATTGAACGATATTTTAAACAAAATATGAACTTCAAAATGCCTCATAATGGGTAATTGTATCACATTTACTTATTTTATTCCCTAAATAGAAAAGCCCTACCTCGTAGTTTCTATATCAAGCGGTTAACGGGTGAAAATCATTACCGAAAAGTATTAAAAATTGGTTTTCTTTCGAAAGCAAATAGGATGCGTTCCTGATGAAATTTTGAGTTGCTAGACCTTCATTAGGGTGGTATTACTATAAACTGGGTTCGTTTTGGCATTCAAAGTTTTTGGAGCTGTTTTAAAAACCAGTTTCAACAATTACTGCGTGTTCCAAAAGAAACCTATTCTTTTTCCAATTTAACGTGAAAAAACCCCAATTGAACGATATTTTAAACAAAATATGAACTTCAAAATGCTTCATAATGTGTTATTGTATCACATTTACTTATTTTAATCCCTAAATAGCGAAGCACTGTCTCGTAGTTTCTATATCAAGCGGTTAACGGGTGAAAATCATTACCGAAAAGTATTAAAAATTGGTTTTCTTTCGAAAGCAAATAGGATGCGTTCCTGATGAAATTTTGAGTTGCTAGACCTTCATTAGGGTGGTATTACTATAAACTGGGTTCGTTTTGGCATTCAATGTTTTTGGAGCTGTTTTAAAAACCAGTTTCAACAATTACTGCGTGTTCCAAAAGAAACCTATTCTTTTTCCAATTTAACGTGAAAAAACCCCAATTGAACGATATTTTAAACAAAATATGAACTTCAAAATGCTTCATAATGTGTTATTGTATCACATTTACTTATTTTAATCCCTAAATAGCGAAGCACTGTCTCGTAGTTTCTATATCAAGCAGTTAACGGGTGAAAATCATTACCAAAAAGTTTAAAAATTGTTTTCTTACGAAAGCAAATACGATGCGTTCTTGATGAAATTTGAGTTGCTAGACCTTCATTAGGGTGGTTTTACTATAAATTGGGTTATTGTTGTCTTTAAAAGTTTTTTGAGCTCTTTCCAAACCCAGTTTCAACAATTAATACGTGGCCCAAAAAAAAACTGAGTCTTTTTCCCATTTTACGCGAAAAAACCCTAATTGAACGATATTTTAAACAAAACATGAACTTAAAAATGCTTCATAATGTGTAAATGTATAACATTTACTTATTTTTATCCCTAAATAGCGAAGCACTATCTCGTAGTTTCTATATCAAGTTGTTAACGGGTGAAAATCATTACTGAAAAGTGTTAAAAATTGGTTTTCTTACGAAAGCAAATACGATGCGTTCTTGATGAAATTTGAGTGGCTAGACCTTAAGTAGGGTGGTATTACTATAAACTGGGTTCGTTTTGGGATTAAAAGTTTTTGGAGCTGTTTTAAAAACCAGTTTCAACAATCACTGCGTGGTAAAAAAAAAAGTCTTTTTTCAAATTTTAACGTGAAAAAACCCTAATTGAACGATATTTTAAACAAAATATGAACTTCAAAATGCTTCATAATGGGTAATTGTATCACATTTACTTATTTTATTCCGTAAATAGAAAAGCCCTACCTCGTAGTTTCTATATCAAGCGGTTAACGGGTGAAAATCATTACCGAAAAGTATTAAAAATTGGTTTTCTTTCGAAAGCAAATAGGATGCGTTCCTGATGAAATTTTGAGTTGCTAGACCTTCATTAGGGTTGTATTACTATAAACTGGGTTCGTTTAGGCATTCAAAGTTTTTGGAGCTATTTTAAAAACCAGTTTCAACAATTACTGCGTGTTCCAAAAGAAACCTAGTCTTTTTCCAATTTAACGTGAAAAAACCCCAATTGAACGATATTTTAAACAAAATATGAACTTCAAAATGCTTCATAATGTGTTATTGTATCACATTTACTTATTTTAATCCCTAAATAGCGAAGCACTGTCTCGTAGTTTCTGTATCAAGCAGTTAACGGGTGAAAATCATTACCAAAAAGTTTAAAAATTGTTTTCTTACGAAAGCAAATAGGATGCGTTCTGGATGAAATTTGAGTTGCTAGACCTTCATTCGGGTGGTTTTACGATAAATTGGGTTATTGTTGTATTTAAAAGTTTTTTGAGCTCTTTCCAAACCCAGTTTCAACAATTAATACGTGGCCCAAAAAAAAACTGAGTCTTTTTCCCATTTTACGCGAAAAAACCCTAATTGAACGATATTTTAAACAAAACATGAACTTCAAAATGCTTCATAATGTGTAAATGTATAACATTTACTTATTTTTATCCCTAAATAGCGAATCACTATCTCGTAGTTTCTATATCAAGTTGTTAACGGGTGAAAATCATTACTGAAAAATGTTAAAAATTGGTTTTCTTACGAAAGCAAATACGATGCGTTCTTGATGAAATTTGAGTGGCTAGACCTTTAGTAGGGTGGTATTACTATAAACTGGGTTCTTTTTTGCATTAAAAGTTTTTGGAGCTGTTTTAAAAACCAGTTTCAACAATCACTGCGTGGTAAAAAAAAAAGAGTATTTTTTCAAATTTTAACGTGAAAAAACCCTAATTGAACGATATTTTAAACAAAATATGAACTTCAAAATGCTTCATAATGGGTAATTGTATCACATTTACTTATTTTATTCCCTAAATAGAAAAGCCCTACCTCGTAGTTTCTATATCAAGCGGTTAACGGGTGAAAATCATTACCGAAAAGTGTTAAAAATTGGTTTTCTTTCGAAAGCAAATAGGATGCGTTCCTGATGAAGTTTTGAGTTGCTAGACCTTCATTAGGGTGGTATTACTATAAACTGGGTTTGTTTTGGCATTCAAAGTTTTTGGAGCTGTTTAAACTAGTTTCAACAATTACTGCGTGTTCCAAAAGAAACCTAGTCTTTTTCCAATTTAACGTGAAAAAACCCCCATTGAACGATATTTTAAACAAAATATGAACTTCAAAATGCTTAATAATGTGTTATTGTATCACATTTACTTATTTTAATCCCTAAATAGCGAAGCACTGTCTCGTAGTTTCTATATCAAGCAGT
Source organism: Parietaria judaica (assembly GCA_954871525.1). Classification (NCBI taxonomy): domain Eukaryota; kingdom Viridiplantae; phylum Streptophyta; class Magnoliopsida; order Rosales; family Urticaceae; genus Parietaria; species Parietaria judaica. The sequence goes on from OX940860.1 coordinate 62,601,873, forward strand.
TAACGGGTGAAAATCATTACCAAAAAGTTTAAAAATTGTTTTCTTACGAAAGCAAATACGATGCGTTCTTGATGAAATTTGAGTTGCTAGACCTTCATTAGGGTGGTTTTACTATAAATTGGGTTATTGTTGTCTTTAAAAGTTTTTTGAGCTCTTTCCAAACCCAGTTTCAACAATTAATACGTGGCCCAAAAAAAACTGAGTCTTTTTCCCATTTTACGCGAAAAAACCCTAATTGAACGATATTTTAAACAAAACATGAACTTCAAAATGCTTCATAATGTGTAAATGTATAACATTTACTTATTTTTATATCTAAATAGCGAAGCACTATCTCGTAGTTTCTATATCAAGTTGTTAACGTGTGAAAATCATTACTGAAAAGTGTTAAAAATTGGTTTTCTTACAAAAGCAAATACGATGCGTTCTTGATGAAATTTGAGTGGCTAGACCTTAAGTAGGGTGGTATTACTATAAACTGGGTTCGTTTTGGCATTAAAATTTTTTGGAGCTGTTTTAAAAACCAGTTTCAACAATCACTGCGTGGTAAAAAAAAAATAGTCTTTTTTCAAATTTTAACGTGAAAAAACCCTAATTGAACGATATTTTAAACAAAATATGAACTTCAAAATGCTTCATAATGGGTAATTGTATCACATTTACTTATTTTATTCCCTAAATTGAAAATCCCTACCTCGTAGTTTCTATATCAAGCGGGTAACGGGTGAAAATCATTACCGAAAAGTGTTAAAAATTTGTTTTCTTTCGAAAGCAAATAGGATGCGTTCCTGATGAAATTTTGAGTTGCTAGACCTTCATTAGGGTGGTATTACTATAAACTGGTTTCGTTTAGGCATTCAAAGTTTTTGGAGCTATTTTAAAAACCAGTTTCAACAATTACTGCGTGTTCCAAAAGAAACCTAGTCTTTTTCCAATTTAACGTGAAAAAACCCCAATTGAACGATATTTTAAACAAAATATGAACTTCAAAATGCTTCATAATGTGTTATTGTATCACATTTACTTATTTTAATCCCTAAATAGCGAAGCACTGTCTCGTAGTTTCTGTATCAAGCAGTTAACGGGTGAAAATCATTACCAAAAAGTTTAAAAATTGTTTTCTTACGAAAGCAAATAGGATGCGTTCTTGATGAAATTTGAGTTGCTAGACCTTCATTAGGGTGGTTTTACGATAAATTGGGTTATTGTTGTCTTTAAAAGTTTTTTGATCTCTTTCCAAACCCAGTTTCAACAATTAATACGTGGCCCAAAAAAAACTGAGTCTTTTTCCCATTTTACGCGAAAAAACCCTAATTGAACGATATTTTAAACAAAACATGAACTTCAAAATGCTTCATAATGTGTAAATGTATAACATTTACTTATTTTTATCCCTAAATAGCGAATCACTAACTCGTAGTTTCTATATCAAGTTGTTAACGGGTGAAAATCATTACTGAAAAGTGTTAAAAATTGGTTTTCTTACGAAAGCAAATACGATGCGTTCTTGATGAAATTTGAGTGGCTAGACCTTAAGTAGGGTGGTATTACTATAAACTGGGTTCTTTTTTGCATTAAAAGTTTTTGGAGCTGTTTTAAAAACCAGTTTCAACAATCACTGCGTGGTAAAAAAAAAAAGAGTATTTTTTCAAATTTTAACGTGAAAAAACCCTAATTGAACGATATTTTAAACAAAATATGAACTTCAAAATGCTTCATAATGGGTAATTGTATCACATTTACTTATTTTATTCCCTAAATAGAAAAGCCCTACCTCGTAGTTTCTATATCAAGCGGTTAACGGGTGAAAATCATTACCGAAAAGTGTTAAAAATTGGTTTTCTTTCGAAAGCAAATAGGATGCGTTCCTGATGAAGTTTTGAGTTGCTAGACCTTCATTAGGGTGGTATTACTATAAACTGGGTTTGTTTTGGCATTCAAAGTTTTTGGAGCTGTTTAAACTAGTTTCAACAATTACTGCGTGTTCCAAAAGAAACCTAGTCTTTTTCCAATTTAACGTGAAAAAACCCCCATTGAACGATATTTTAAACAAAATATGAACTTCAAAATGCTTCATAATGTGTTATTGTATCACATTTACTTATTTTAATCCCTAAATAGCGAAGCACTGTCTCGTAGTTTCTATATCAAGCAGTTAACGGGTGAAAATCATTACCAAAAAGTTTAAAAATTGTTTTCTAACGAAAGCAAATACGATGCGTTCTTGATGAAATTTGAGTTGCTAGACCTTCATTAGGGTGGTTTTACTATAAATTGGGTTATCGTTGTCTTTAAAAGTTTTTTGAGCTCTTTCCAAACCCAGTTTCAACAATTAATACGTGGCCCAAAAAAAACTAAGTCTTTTTCCCATTTTACGCGAAAAAACCCTAATTGAACGATATTTTAAACAAAACATGAACTTCAAAATGCTTCATAATGTGTAAATGTATAACATTTACTTATTTTTATATCTAAATAGCGAAGCACTATCTCGTAGTTTCTATATCAAGTTGTTAACGTGTGAAAATCATTACTGAAAAGTGTTAAAAATTGGTTTTCTTACAAAAGCAAATACGATGCGTTCTTGATGAAATTTGAGTGGCTAGACCTTTAGTAGGGTGGTATTACTATAAACTGGGTTCGTTTTGGCATTAAAATTTTTTGGAGCTGTTTTAAAAACCAGTTTCAACAATCACTGCGTGGTAAAAAAAAAATAGTCTTTTTTCAAATTTTAACGTGAAAAGACCCTAATTGAACGATATTTTAAACAAGATATGAACTTAAAAATGCTTCATAATTGGTAATTGTATCACATTTAATTATTTTATTCCCTAAATAGAAAATCCCTATCTCGTAGTTTCTATATCAAGCGGTTAACGGGTGAAAATCATTACCGAAAAGTGTTAAAAATTGGTTTTCTTTCGAAAGCAAATACGTTGCGTTCCTGATGAAATTTTGAGTTGCTAGACCTTCATTAGGGTGGTATTACTATAAACTGGTTTCGTTTAGGCATTCAAAGTTTTTGGAGCTATTTTAAAAACCAGTTTCAACAATTACTGCGTGTTCCAAAAGAAACCTAGTCTTTTTCCAATTTAACGTGAAAAAACCCCAATTGAACGATATTTTAAACAAAATATGAACTTCAAAATGCTTCATAATGTGTTATTGTATCACATTTACAAATTTTAATCCCTAAATAGCGAAGCACTGTCTCGTAGTTTCTATATCAAGCAGTTAACGGGTGAAAATCATTACCAAAAAGTTTAAAAATTGTTTTCTTACGAAAGCAAATAGGATGCGTTCTTGATGAAATTTGAGTTGCTAGACCTTCATTAGGGTGGTTTTACTATAAATTGGGTTATTTTTATCTTTAAAAGTTTTTTGAGCTCTTTCCAAACCCAGTTTCAACAATTAATACGTGGCCTACAAAAAACTGTGTCTTTTTCCCATTTTACGCGAAAAAACCCTAATTGAACGATATTTTAAACAAAACATGAACTTCAAAATGCTTCATAATGTGTAAATGTATAACATTTACTTATTTTTATCCCTAAATTGCGAAGCACTATCTAGTAGTTTCTATATCAAGTTGTTAACGGGTGAAAATCATTACTGAAAAGTGTTAAAAATTGGTTTTCTTACGAAAGCAAATACGATGCGTTCTTGATGAAATTTGAGTGGCTAGACCTTTAGTAGGGTGGTATTACTATAAACTGGGTTCGTTTTGGCATTAAAAGTTTTTGGAGCTGTTTTAAAAACCAGTTTCAACAATCAATGCGTGGTAAAAAAAAATGAGTCTTTTTTCCAATTTAACGTGAAAAAACCCTAATTGAACTATATTTTAAACAAAATATGAACTTAAAAATGCTTCATAATGGGTAATTGTATCACATTTACTTATTTTATTCCCTAAATAGAAAATCCCTATCTCGTAGTTTCTATATCAAGCGGTTAACGGGTGAAAATCATTACCGAAAAGTGTTAAAAATTGGTTTTCTTTCGAAAGCAAATACGATGCGTTCCTGATGAAATTTTGAGTTGCTAGACCTTCGTTAGGGTGGTATTACAATAAACTGGGTTCGTTTTGGCATTTATAGTTTTTGGAGCTGTTTTAAAAACCAGTTTCAACAATTACTGCGTGTTCCAAAAGAAACCTAGTCTTTTTCCAATTTAACGTGAAAAAACCCCAATTGAACGATATTTTAAACAAAATATGAACTTCAAAATGCTTCATAATGTGTTATTGTATCACATTTACAAATTTTAATCCCTAAATAGCGAAGCACTGTCTCGTAGTTTCTATATCAAGCAGTTAACGGGTGAAAATCATTACCAAAAAGTTTAAAAATTGTTTTCTTACGAAAGCAAATACGATGCGTTCTTGATGAAATTTGAGTTGCTAGACCTTCATTAGGGTGGTTTTACTATAAATTTGGTTATTTTTATCTTTAAAAGTTTTTTGAGCTCTTTCCAAACCCAGTTTCAACAATTAATACGTGGCCCACAAAAAACTGTGTCTTTTTCCCATTTTACGCGAAAAAACCGTAATTGAACGATATTTTAAACAAAACATGAACTTCAAAATGCTTCAAAATGTGTAAATGTATAACATTTACTTATTTTTATCCCTAAATTGCGAAGCACTATCTCGTAGTTTCTATATCAAGTTGTTAACGGGTGAAAATCATTACTGAAAAGTGTTAAAAATTGGTTTTCTTACGAAAGCAAATACGATGCGTTCTTGATGAAATTTGAGTGGCTAGACCTTAAGTAGGGTGGTATTACTATAAACTGGGTTCGTTTTGGCATTAAAAGTTTTTGGAGCTGTTTTAAAAACCAGTTTCAACAATCAATGCGAGGTAAAAAAAAAGAGTCTTTTTCCAATTTAACGTGAAAAAACCCTAATTGAACGATATTTTAAACAAAATATGAACTTAAAAATGCTTCATAATGTGTAATTGTATCACATTTACTTATTTTATTCCCTAAATAGAAAATCCCTATCTCGCAGTTTCTATATCAAGCGGTTAACGGGTGAAAATCATTACCGAAAAGTGTTAAAAATTGGTTTTCTTTCGAAAGCAAATACGATGCGTTCCTGATGAAATTTTGAGTTGCTAAACCTTCGTTAGGGTGGTATTACAATAAACTGGGTTCGTTTTTGCATTTATAGTTTTTGGAGCTGTTTTAAAAACCAGTTTCAACAATTACTGCGTGTTCCAAAAGAAACCTAGTCTTTTTCCAATTTAACGTGAAAAAACCCCAATTGAACGATATTTTAAACAAAATATGAACTTCAAAAGGCTTCATAATGTGTTATTGTATCACATTTACTTATTTTTATCCCTAAATAGCGAAGCACTGTCTCGTAGTTTCTATATCAAGCAGTTAACGGGTGAAAATCATTACCAAAAAGTTTAAAAATTGTTTTCTTACGAAACCAAATACGATGCGTTCTTGATGAAATTTGAGTTGCTAGACCTTCATTAGGGTGGTTTTACTATAAATTGGGTTATTGTTGTCTTTAAAAGTTTTTTGAGCTCTTTCCAAACCCAGTTTCAACAATTAATACGTGGCCCAAAAAAACTGAGTCTTTTTCCCATTTTACGCGAAAAAACCCTAATTGAACGATATTTTAAACAAAACATGAACTTCAAAATGCTTCATAATCTGTAAATGTATAACATTTACTTATTTTTATCCCTAAATAGCGAAGCACTATCTCATAGTTTCTATATCAAGTTGTTAACGGGTGAAAATCATTACTGAAAAGTGTTAAAAATTGGTTTTCTTACGAAAGCAAATACGATGCGTTCTTGATGAAATTTGAGTGGCTAGACCTTAAGTAGGGTGGTATTACTATAAACTGGGTTCGTTTTGGCATTAAAAGTTTTTGGAGCTGTTTTAAAAACCAGTTTCAACAATCAATGGGTGGTAAAAAAAAAAAAGAGTCGTTTTTCCAATTTAACGTGAAAAAACCGTAATTGAGCGATAATTTAAACAAAATATGAACTTAAAAATGCTTCATAATGGGTAAATGTATCACATTTACTTATTTTATTCCCTAATTAGAAAAGCCCTATCTCGTAGTTTCTATATCAAGCGGTTAACGGGTGAAAATCATTACCGAAAAGTGTTAAAAATTGGTTTTCTTTCGAAAGCAAATACGATGCGTTCCTGATGAAATTTTGAGTTGCTAGACCTTCATTAGGGTGGTATTACTATAAACTGGGTTCGTTTTCGCATTCAAAGTTTTTGGAGCTGTTTTAAAAACCAGTTTCAACAATTACTGCGTGTTCCAAAAGAAACCTAGTCTTTTTCCAATTTAACGTGAAAAAACCCCAATTGAACGATATTTTAAACAAAATATGAACTTCAAAATGCTTCATAATGTGTTATTGTATCACATTTACTTATTTTAATCCCTAAATAGCGAAGCACTGTCTCGTAGTTTCTATATCAAGTAGTTAACGGGTGAAAATCATTACCAAATAGTTTAAAAATTGTTTTCTTACGAATGCAAATACGATGCGTTCTTGATGAAATTTGAGTTGCTAGACCTTCATTAGGGTGGTTTTACTATAAATTGGGTTATTGTTGTCTTTAAAAGTTTTTTGAGCTCTTTCCAAACCCAGTTTCAACAATTAATACGTGGCCCAAAAAAACTGAGTCTTTTTCCCATTTTACGCGAAAAAACCCTAATTAAACGATATTTTAAACAAAACATGAACTTAAAAATGCTTCATAATCTGTAAATGTATAACATTTACTTATTTTTATCCCTAAATAGCGAAGCACTATCTCATAGTTTCTATATCAAGTTGTTAACGGGTGAAAATCATTACTGAAAAGTGTTAAAAATTGGTTTTCTTACGAAAGCAAATACGATGCGTTCTTGATGAAATTTGAGTGGCTAGACCTTTAGTAGGGTAGTATTACTATAAACTGGGTTCGTTTTGGCATTAAAAGTTTTTGGAGCTGTTTTAAAAACCAGTTTCAACAATCAATGGGTGGTAAAAAAAAAAGAGTCGTTTTTCCAATTTAACGTGAAAAAACCGTAATTGAGCGATAATTTAAACAAAATATGAACAAAAAAATGCTTCATAATGGGTAAATGTATCACATTTACTTATTTTATTCCCTAATTAGAAAATCCCTATCTCGTAGTTTCTATATCAAGCGGTTAACGGGTGAAAATCATTACCGAAAAGTGTTAAAAATTGGTTTTCTTTCGAAAGCAAATACGATGCGTTCCTGATGAAATTTTGAGTTGCTAGACCTTCATTAGGGTGGTATTACTATAAACTGGGTTCGTTTTCGCATTCAAAGTTTTTGGAGCTGTTTTAAAAACCAGTTTCAACAATTACTGCGTGTTCCAAAAGAAACCTAGTCTTTTTCCAATTTAACGTGAAAAAACCCCAATTGAACGATATTTTAAACAAAATATGAACTTCAAAATGCTTCATAATGTGTTATTGTATCACATTTACTTATTTTAATCCCTAAATAGCGAAGCACTGTCTCGTAGTTTCTATATCAAGCAGTTAACGGGTGAAAATCATTACCAAAAAGTTTAAAAATTGTTTTCTTACGAAAGCAAATACGATGCGTTCTTGATGAAATTTGAGTTGCTAGACCTTCATTAGGGTGGTTTTACTATAAATTGGGTTATTGTTGTCTTTAAAAGTTTTTTGAGCTCTTTCCAAACCCAGTTTCAACAATTAATACGTGGCCCAAAAAAAACTGAGTCTTTTTCCCATTTACGCGAAAAAACCCTAATTGAACGATATTTTAAACAAAACATGAACTTCAAAATGTTCATAATGTGTAAATGTATAACATTTACTTATTTTTATCCCTAAATAGCAAAGCACTATCTCGTAGTTTCTATATCAAGTTGTTAACGGGTGAACATCATTACTGAAAAGTGTTAAAAATTGGTTTTCTTACGAAAGCAAATACGATGCGTTCTTGATGAAATTTGAGTGGCTAGACCTTTAGTAGGGTGGTATTACTATAAACTGGGTTCGTTTTGACATTAAAAGTTTTTGGAGCTGTTTTAAAAACCAGTTTCAACAATCAATGCGTGGTACAAAAAAAAAGAGTCTTTTTTCCAATTTAACGTGAAAAAACCGTAATTGAACGATATTTTAAACAAAATATGAACTTCAAAATGCTTCATAATGGGTAATTGTATCACATTTACTTATTTTATTCCCTAAATATAAAAGCCCTATCTCGTAGTTTCTATATCAAGCGGTTAACGGGTGAAAATCATTACCGAAAAGTGTTAAAAATTGGTTTTCTTTCGATAGCAAATACGATGTGTTCCTGATGAAATTTTGAGTTGCTAGACCTTCATTAGGGTGGTATTACTATAAACTGGGTTCGTTTTGGCATTCAAAGTTTTTGGAGCTGTTTTAAAAACCAGTTTCAACAATTATTGCGTGTTCCAAAAGAAACCTAGTCATTTTCCAATTTAACGTGAAAAAACCCCAATTGAACGATATTTTAAAAAAAATATGAACTTCAAAATGCTTCATAATGTGTTATTGTATCACATTTACTTATTTTAATCCCTAAATAGCGAAGCACTGTCTCGTAGTTTCTATATCAAGCAGTTAACGTGTGAAAATCATTACCAAATAGTTTAAAAATTATTTTCTTACGAATGGAAATACGATGCGTTCTTGATGAAATTTGAGTTGCTAGACCTTCATTAGGGTGGTTTTACTATAAATTGGGTTATTGTTGTCTTTAAAAGTTTTTTGAGCTCTTTCCAAACCCAGTTTCAACAATTAATACGTGGCCCAAAAAAACTGAGTCTTTTTCCCATTTTACGCGAAAAAACCCTAATTGAACGATATTTTAAACAAAACATGAACTTCAAAATGCTTCATAATGTGTAAATGTATAACATTTACTTATTTTTATCCCTAAATAGCAAAGCACTATCTCGTAGTTTCTATATCAAGTTGTTAACGGGTGAAAATCATTACTGAAAAGTGTTAAAAATTGGTTTTCTTACGAAAGCAAATACGATGCGTTCTTGATGAAATTTGAGTGGCTAGACCTTAAGTAGGGTGGTATTACTATAAACTGGGTTCGTTTTGGCATTAAAAGTTTTTGGAGCTGTTTTAAAAACCAGTTTCAACAATCAATGGGTGGTAAAAAAAAAAGAGTCGTTTTTCCAATTTAACGTGAAAAAACCGTAATTGAGCGATAATTTAAACAAAATATGAACTTAAAAATGCTTCATAATGGGTAAATGTATCACATTTACTTATTTTATTCCCTAATTAGAAAAGCCCTATCTCGTAGTTTCTATATCAAGCGGTTAACGGGTGAAAATCATTACCGAAAAGTGTTAAAAATTGGTTTTCTTTCGAAAGCAAATACGATGCGTTCCTGATGAAATTTTGAGTTGCTAGACCTTCATTAGGGTGGTATTACTATAAACTGGGTTCGTTTTGGCATTCAAAGTTTTTGGAGCTGTTTTAAAAACCAGTTTCAACAATTACTGCGTGTTCCAAAAGAAACCTAGTCTTTTTCCAATTTAACGTGAAAAAACCCCAATTGAACGATATTTTAAACAAAATATGAACTTCAAAATGCTTAATAATGTGTTATTGTATCACATTTACTTATTTTAATCCCTAAATAGCGAAGCACTGTCTTGTAGTTTCTATATCAAGCAGTTAACGGCTGAAAATCATTACCAAATAGTTTAAAAATTGTTTTCTTACGAATGGAAATACGATGCGTTCTTGATGAAATTTGAGTTGCTAGACCTTCATTAGGGTGGTTTTACTATAAATTGGGTTATTGTTGTCTTTAAAAGTTTTTTGAGCTCTTTCCAAACCCAGTTTCAACAATTAATACGTGGCCCAAAAAAACTGAGTCTTTTTCCCATTTTACGCGAAAAAACCCTAATTGAACGATATTTTAAACAAAACATGAACTTCAAAATGCTTCATAATCTGTAAATGTATAACATTTACTTATTTTTATCCCTAAATAGCGAAGCACTATCTCATAGTTTCTATATCAAGTTGTTAACGGGTGAAAATCATTACTGAAAAGTGTTAAAAATTGGTTTTCTTACGAAAGCAAATACGATGCGTTCTTGATGAAATTTGAGTGGCTAGACCTTAAGTAGGGTGGTATTACTATAAACTGGGTTCGTTTTGGCATTAAAAGTTTTTGGAGCTGTTTTAAAAACCAGTTTCAACAATCAATGGGTGGTAAAAAAAAAAAGAGTCGTTTTTCCAATTTAACGTGAAAAAACCGTAATTGAGCGATAATTTAAACAAAATATGAACTTAAAAATGCTTCATAATGGGTAAATGTATCACATTTACTTATTTTATTCCCTAATTAGAAAAGCCCTATCTCGTAGTTTCTATATCAAGCGGTTAACGGGTGAAAATCATTACCGAAAAGTGTTAAAAATTGGTTTTCTTTCGAAAGCAAATACGATGCGTTCCTGATGAAATTTTGAGTTGCTAGACCTTCATTAGGGTGGTATTACTATAAACTGGGTTCGTTTTGGCATTCAAAGTTTTTGGAGCTGTTTTAAAAACCAGTTTCAACAATTACTGCGTGTTCCAAAAGAAACCTAGTCTTTTTCCAATTTAACGTGAAAAAACCCCAATTGAACGATATTTTAAACAAAATATGAACTTCAAAATGCTTCATAATGTGTTATTGTATCACATTTACTTATTTTAATCCCTAAATAGCGAAGCACTGTCTCGTAGTTTCTATATCAAGCAGTTAACGGGTGAAAATCATTACCAAATAGTTTAAAAATTGTTTTCTTACGAAAGCAAATACGATGCGTTCTTGATGAAATTTGAGTTGCTAGACCTTCATTAGGGTGGTTTTACTATAAATTGGGTTATTGTTGTCTTTAAAAGTTTTTTGAGCTCTTTCCAAACCCAGTTTCAACAATTAATACGTGGCCCAAAAAAAACTGAGTCTTTTTCCCATTTACGCGAAAAAACCCTAATTGAACGATATTTTAAACAAAACATGAACTTCAAAATGCTTCATAATGTGTAAATGTATAACATTTACTTATTTTTATCCCTAAATAGCGAAGCACTATCTCGTAGTTTCTATATCAAGTTGTTAACGGGTGAAAATCATTACTGAAAAGTGTTAAAAATTGGTTTTCTTACGAAAGCAAATACGATGCGTTCTTGATGAAATTTGAGTGGCTAGACCTTTAGTAGGGTGGTATTACTATAAACTGGGTTCGTTTTGACATTAAAAGTTTTTGGAGCTGTTTTAAAAACCAGTTTCAACAATCAATGCGTGGTAAAAAAAAAAAGAGTCTTTTTTCCAATTTAACGTGAAAAAACCGTAATTGAACGATATTTTAAACAAAATATGAACTTCAAAATGCTTCATAATGGGTAATTGTATCACATTTACTTATTTTATTCCCTAAATAGAAAAGCCATATCTCGTAGTTTCTATATCAAGCGGTTAACGGGTGAAAATCATTACCGAAAAGTGTTAAAAATTGGTTTTCTTTCGATAGCAAATACGATGCGTTCCTGATGAAATTTTGAGTTGCTAGACCTTCATTAGGGTGGTATTACTATAAACTGGGTTCGTTTTGGCATTCAAAGTTTTTGGAGCTGTTTTAAAAACCAGTTTCAACAATTACTGCGTGTTCCAAAAGAAACCTAGTCTTTTTCCAATTTAACGTGAAAAAACCCCAGTTGAACGATATTTTAAACAAAATATGAACTACAAAATGCTTCATAATGTGTTATTGTATCACATTTACTTATTTTAATCCCTAAATAGCGAAGCACTGTCTCGTAGTTTCTATATCAAGCAGTTAACGGGTGAAAATCATTACCAAAAAGTTTAAAAATTATTTTCTTACGAAAGCAAATACGATGCGTTCTTGATGAAATTTGAGTTGCTAGACCTTAATTAGGGTGGTTTTAATTTAAATTGGGTTATTGTTATCTTTAAAAGTTTTTTGAGCTCTTTCCAAACCCAGTTTCAACAATTAATACGTGGCCCAAAAAAAACTGAGTCTTTTTCCCCATTTTACGCAAAAAAACCCTAATTGAACGATATTTTAAACAAAACATGAACTTCAAAATGCTTCATAATGTGTAAATGTATAACATTTACTTATTTTTATCCCTAAATAGCAAAGCACTATCTCGTAGTTTCTATATCAAGTTGTTAACGGGTGAAAATCATTACTGAAAAGTGTTAAAAATTTGTTTCTTACGAAAGCAAATACGATGCGTTCTTGATGAAATTTGAGTGGCTAGACCTTTAGTAGGGTGTTATTACTATAAACTGGGTTCGTTTTGGCATTAAAAGTTTTTGGAGTTGTTTTAAAAACCAGTTTCAACAATCAATGCGTGGTAAAAAAAAATGAGTCTTTTTTCTAATTTAACGTGAAAAAACCGTAATTGAACGATATTTTAAACAAAATATGAACTTCAAAATGCTTCATAATGGGTAATTTTATCACATTTACTAATTTTATTCCCTAAATAGAAAAGCCCTATCTCGTAGTTTCTATATCAAGCGGTTAACGGGTGAAAATCATTACCGAAAAGTGTTAAAAATTGGTTATCTTTCGAAAGCAAATACGATGCGTTCCTGATGAATTTTTGAGTTGCTAGACCTTCATTAGGGTGGTATTACTATAAACTTTGTTCGTTTTGGCATTCAAAGTTTTTGGAGCTGTTTTAAAAACCTGTTTCAACAATTACTGCGTGTTCCAAAAGAAACCTAGTCATTTTCCAATTTAACGTGAAAAAACCCCAATTGAACGATATTTTAAACAAAATATGAACTTCAAAATGCTTCATAATGTGTTATTGTATCACATTTACTTATTTTAATCCCTAAATAGCGAAGCACTGTCTCGTAGTTTCTATATCAAGCAGTTAACGGGTGAAAATCATTACCAAATAGTTTAAAAATTGTTTTCTTACGAATGGAAATACGATGCGTTCTTGATGAAATTTGAGTTGCTAGACCTTCATTAGGGTGGTTTTACTCTAAATTGGGTTATTGTTGTCTTTAAAAGTTTTTTGAGCTCTTTCCAAACCCAGTTTCAACAATTAATACGTGGCCCAAAAAAAACTGAGTCTTTTTCCCATTTTACGCGAAAAAACCCTAATTGAACGATATTTTAAACAAAAAATGAACTTCAAAATGCTTCATAATGTGTAAATGTATAACATTTACTTATTTTTATCCCTAAATAGCAAAGCACTATCTCGTAGTTTCTATATCAAGTTGTTAACGGGTGAAAATCATTACTGAAAAGTGTTAAAAATAGGTTTTCTTACGAAAGCAAATACGATGCGTTCTTGATGAAATTTGAGTGGCTAGACCTTAAGTAGGGTGGTATTACTATAAACTGGGTTCGTTTTGGCATTAAAAGTTTTTGGAGCTGTTTTAAAAACCAGTTTCAACAATCAATGCGTGGTAAAAAATAATGAGTCTTTTTTCCAATTTAACGTGAAAAAACCGTAATTGAACGATATTTTAAACAAAATATTAACTTCAAAATACTTCATAATGGGTAATTGTATCACATTTACTTATTTTATTCCCTAAATATAAAAGCCCTATCTCGTAGTTTCTATATCAAGCGGTTAACGGGTGAAAATCATTACCGAAAAGTGTTAAAAATTGGTTTTCTTTCGATAGCAAATACGATGCGTTCCTGATGAAATTTTGAGTTGCTAGACCTTCATTAGGGTGGTATTACTATAAACTGGGTTCGTTTTGGCATTCAAAGTTTTTGGAGCTGTTTTAAAAACCAGTTTCAACAATTACTGCGTGTTCCAAAAGAAACCTAGTCTTTTACCAATTTAACGTGAAAAAACCCCAGTTGAACGATATTTTAAAAAAAATATGAACTTCAAAATGCTTCATAATGTGTTATTGTATAACATTTACTTATTTTAATCCCTAAATAGCGAAGCACTGTCTCGTAGTTTCTATATCAAGCAGTTAACGGGTGAAAATCATTACCAAAAAGTTTAAAAATTGTTTTCTTACGAAAGCAAATACGATGCGTTCTTGATGAAATTTGAGTTGCTAGACCTTAATTAGGGTGGTTTTAATTTAAATTGGGTTATTGTTATCTTTAAAAGTTTTTTGAGCTCTTTCCAAACCCAGTTTCAACAATTAATACGTGGCCCAAAAAAAACTGAGTCTTTTTCCCATTTTAAGCAAAAAAACCCTAATTGAACGATATATTAAACAAAACATGAACTTCAAAATGCTTCAAAATGTGTAAATGTATAACATTTACTTATTTTTATCCCTAAATAGCAAAGCACTATCTCGTAGTTTCTATATCAAGTTGTTAACGGGTGAAAATCATTACTGAAAAGTGTTAAAAATTTGTTTTCTTACGAAAGCAAATACGATGCGTTCTTGATGAAATTTGAGTGGCTAGACCTTTAGTAGGGTGTTATTACTATAAACTGGGTTCGTTTTGGCATTAAAAGTTTTTGGAGCTGTTTTAAAAACCAGTTTCAACAATCAATGCGTGGTAAAAAAAATGAGTCTTTTTTCTAATTTAACGTGAAAAAACCGTAATTGAACGATATTTTAAACAAAATATCAACTTCAAAATGCTTCATAATGGGTAATTTTATCACATTTACTTATATTATTCCCTAAATAGAAAAGCCCTATCTCGTAGTTTCTATATCAAGCGGTTAACGGGTGAAAATCATTACCGAAAAGTGTTAAAAATTGGTTTTCTTTCGAAAGCAAATACGATGCGTTCCTAATGAAATTTTGAGTTGCTAGACCTTCATTAGGGTGGTATTACTATAAACTGGGTTCGTTTTGGCATTCAAAGTTTTTGGAGCTGTTTTAAAAACCAGTTTCAACAATTACTGCGTGTTCCAAAAGAAACCTAGTCATTTTCCAATTTAACGTGAAAAAACCCCAATTGAACGATATTTTAAACAAAATATGAACTTCAAAATGCTTCATAATGTGTTATTGTATCACATTTACTTATTTTAATCCCTAAATAGCGAAGCACTGTCTCGTAGTTTCTATATCAAGCAGTTAACGGGTGAAAATCATTACCAAAAAGTTTAAAAATTGTTTTCTCACGAAAGCAAATACGATGCGTTCTTGATGAAATTTGAGTTGCTAGACCTTCATTAGGGTGGTTTTACTATAAATTGGGTTATTGTTGTCTTTAAAAGTTTTTTGAGCTCTTTCCAAACACAGTTTCAACAATTATTACGTGGCAAAAAAAAAAAGTGAGTCTTTTTCCCATTTTACGCAAAAAAACCCTAATTGAACGATATTTTAAACAAAACATGAACTTCAAAATGCTTCAAAATGTTTAAATGTATATCATTTACTTTTTTTTTTTATCCCTAAATAGCAAAGCACTATCTCGTAGTTTCTATATCAAGTTGTTAACGGGTGAAAATCATTACTGAAAAGTGTTAAAAATTGGTTTTCTTAAGAAAGCAAATACGATGCGTTCTTGATGAAATTTGAGTGGCTAGACCTTTAGTAGGGTGGTATTACTATAAACTGGGTTCGTTTTGGCATTGAAAGTTTTTGGAGCTGTTTTAAAAACCAGTTTCAACAATCAATGCGTGGTAAAAAAAAAGAGTCTTTTTTCCAATTTAACGTGAAAAAACCGTAATTGAACGATATTTTAAACAAAATATGAACTTCGAAATGCTTCATAATGGGTAATTGTATCACATTTACTTATTTTATTCCCTAAATAGAAAAGCCCTATTTCGTAGTTTCTATATCAAGCGGTTAACGGGTGAAAATCATTACCGAAAAGTGTTAAAAATTGGTTTTCTTTCGAAAGCAATTACGATGCGTTCCTGATGAAATTTTGAGTTGCTAGACCTTCATTAGGGTGGTATTACTATAAACTGGGTTCGTTTTGGCATTCAAAGTTTTTGGAGCTGTTTTAAAAACCAGTTTCAACAATTACTGCGTGTTCCAAAAGAAACCTAGTCATTTTCCAATTTAACGTGAAAAAACCCCAATTGAACGATATTTTAAACAAAATATGAACTTCAAAATGCTTCATAATGTGTTATTGTATCAAATTTACTTATTTTAATCCCTAAATAGCGAAGCACTGTCTCGTAGTTTCTATATCAAGCAGTTAACGGGTGAAAATCATTACCAAAAAGTTTAAAAATTGTTTTCTTACGAAAGCAAATACGATGCGTTCTTGATGAAATTTGAGTTGCTAGACCTTCATTAGGGTGGTTTTACTATAAATTGGGTTATTGTTGTCTTTAAAAGTTTTTTGAGCTCTTTCCAAACACAGTTTCAACAATTATTACGTGGCAAAAAAAAAACTGAGTCTTTTTCCCATTTTACGCAAAAAAACCCTAATTGAACGATATTTTAAACAAAACATGAACTTCAAAATGCTTCAAAATGTTTAAATGTATATCATTTACTTTTTTTTATCCCTAAATAGCAAAGTACTATCTCGTAGTTTCTATATCAAGTTGTTAACGGGTGAAAATCATTACTAAAAAGTGTTAAAAATTGGTTTTCTTAAGAAAGCAAATACGATGCGTTCTTGATGAAATTTGAGTGGCTAGACCTTTAGTAGGGTGGTATTACTATAAACTGGGTTCGTTTTGGCATTGAAAGTTTTTGGAGCTGTTTTAAAAACCAGTTTCAACAATCAATGCGTGGTAAAAAAAAGAGAGTCTTTTTTCCAATTTAACGTGAAAAAACCGTAATGGAACGATATTTTAAACAAAATATGAACTTCGAAATGCTTCATAATGGGTAATTGTATCACATTTACTTATTTTATTCCCTAAATAGAAAAGCCCTATTTCGTAGTTTCTATATCAAGCGGTTAACGGGTGAAAATCATTACCGAAAAGTGTTAAAAATTGGTTTTCTTTCGAAAGCAATTACGATGCGTTCCTGATGAAATTTTGAGTTGCTAGACCTTCATTAGGGTGGTATTACTATAAACTGGGTTCGTTTTGGCATTCAAAGTTTTTAGAGCTGTTTTAAAAACCAGTTTCAACAATTACTGCGTGTTCCAAAAGAAACCTAGTCATTTTCCAATTTAACGTGAAAAAACCCCAATTGAACGATATTTTAAACAAAATATGAACTTGAAAATGCTTCATAATGTGTTATTGTATCACATTTACTTATTTTAATCCCTAAATAGCGAAGCACTGTCTCGTAGTTTCTATATCAAGCAGTTAACGGGTGAAAATCATTACCAAAAAGTTTAAAAATTGTTTTCTTACGAAAGCAAATACGATGCGTTCTTGATGAAATTTGAGTTGCTAGACCTTCATTAGGGTGGTTTTACTATAAATTGGGTTATTGTTGTCTTTAAAAGTTTTTTGAGCTCTTTCCAAACACAGTTTCAACAATTATTACGTGGCAAAAAAAAAACTGAGTCTTTTTCCCATTTTACGCAAAAAAACCCTAATTGAACGATATTTTAAACAAAACATGAACTTCAAAATGCTTCAAAATGTTTAAATGTATATCATTTACTTTTTTTTATCCCTAAATAGCAAAGTACTATCTCGTAGTTTCTATATCAAGTTGTTAACGGGTGAAAATCATTACTAAAAAGTGTTAAAAATTGGTTTTCTTAAGAAAGCAAATACGATGCGTTCTTGATGAAATTTGAGTGGCTAGACCTTTAGTAGGGTGGTATTACTATAAACTGGGTTCGTTTTGGCATTGAAAGTTTTTGGAGTTGTTTTAAAAACCAGTTTCAACAATCAATGCGTGGTAAAAAAAAAAGAGTCTTTTTTCCAATTTAACGTGAAAAAACCGTAATGGAACGATATTTTAAACAAAATATGAACTTCAAAATGCTTCATAATGGGTAATTGTATCACATTTACTTATTTTATTCCCTAAATAGAAAAGCCCTATTTCGTAGTTTCTATATCAAGCGGTTAACGGGTGAAAATCATTACCGAAAAGTGTTAAAAATTGGTTTTCTTTCGAAAGCAATTACGATGCGTTCCTGATGAAATTTTGAGTTGCTAGACCTTCATTAGGGTGGTATTACTATAAACTGGGTTCGTTTTGGCATTCAAAGTTTTTGGAGCTGTTTTAAAAACCAGTTTCAACAATTACTGCGTGTTCCAAAAGAAACCTAGTCATTTTCCAATTTAACGTGAAAAACCCCAATTGAACGATATTTTAAACAAAATATGAACTTCAAAATGCTTCATAATGTGTTATTGTATCACATTTACTTATTTTAATCCCTAAATAGCGAAGCACTGTCTCGTAGTTTCTATATCAAGCAGTTAACGGGTGAAAATCATTACCAAAAAGTTTAAAAATTGTTTTCTTACGAATGCAAATACGATGCGTTCTTGATGAAATTTGAGTTGCTAGACCTTAATTAGGGTGGTTTTACTATAAATTGGGTTATTGTTGTCTTTAAAAGTTTTTTGAGCTCTTTCCAAACCCAGTTTCAACAATTAATACGTGGCCCAAAAAAAACTGAGTCTTTTTCCCATTTTACGCAAAAAAACCCTAATTAAACGATATTTTAAACAAAACATGAACTTCAAAATGCTTCAAAATGTGTAAATGTATAACATTTACTTATTTTTATCCCTAAATAGCAAAGCACTATCTCGTAGATTCTATATCAAGTTGTTAACGGGTGAAAATCATTACTGAAAAGTGTTAAAAATTGGTTTTCTTACGAAAGCAAATACGATGCGTTCTTGATGAAATTTGAGTGGCTAGACCTTTAGTAGGGTGGTATTACTATAAACTGGGTTCGTTTTGGCATTAAAAGTTTTTGGACCTGTTTTAAAAACCAGTTTTAACAATCAATGCGTGGTAAAAAAAAAAGAGTCTTTTTTCCAATTTAACGTGAAAAAACCGTAATTAAACGATATTTTAAACAAAATATGAACTTCAAAATGCTTCATAATGGGTAATTGTATCACATTTACTTATTTTATTCCCTAAATAGAAAAGCCATATCTCGTAGTTTCTATATCAAGCGGTTAACGGGTGAAAATCATTACCGAAAAGTGTTAAAAATTGGTTTTCTTTCGAGAGCAAATACGATGCGTTCCTGATGAAATTTTGAGTTGCTAGACCTTCATTAGGGTGGTATTACTATAAACTGGGTTTGTTTTGGCATTCAATGTTTTTGGAGCTGTTTAAAAACTAGTTTCAACAATTACTGCGTGTTCCAAAAGAAACCTAGTCATTTTCCAATTTAACGTGAAAAACCCCAATTGAACGATATTTTAAAAAAAATATGAACTTCAAAATGCTTCATAATGTGTTATTGTATCACATTTACTTATTTTAATCCCTAAATAGCGAAGCACTGTCTCGTAGTTTCTATATCAAGCAGTTAACGGGTGAAAATCATTACCAAAAAGTTTAAAAATTGTTTTCTTACGAAAGCAAATACGATGCGTTCTTGATGAAATTTGAGTTGCTAGACCTTCATTAGGGTGGTTTTACTATAAATTGGGTTATTTTTAACTTTAAAAGTTTTTTGAGCTCTTTCCAAACCCAGTTTCAACAATTAATACGTGGCCAAAAAAAAACTGAGTCTTTTTCCCATTTTACGCGAAAAAACCCTAATTGAACGATATTTTAAACAAAACATGAACTTCAAAATGCTTCATAATGTGTAAATGTATAACATTTACTTATTTTTATCCCTAAATAGCGAAACACTATCTCGTAGTTTCTATATCAAGTTGTTAACGGGTGAACATCATTACTGAAAAGTGTTAAAAATTGGTTTTCTTACGAAAGCAAATACGATGCGTTCTTGATGAAATTTGAGTGGCTAGACCTTTAGTAGGGTGGTATTACTATAAACTGTGTTTGTTTTGGCATTAAAAGTTTTTGGAGCTCTTTTAAAAACCAGTTTCAACAATCACTGCGTGGTAAAACAAAAAAACAAAAGAGTCTTTTTTTCCAATTTAACGTGTAAAAACCCTAATTGAACGATATTTTAAACAAAATATGAACTTCAAAATGCTTCATAATGGGTAATTGTATCACATTTACTTATTTTATTCCTTAAATAGAAAAGCCCTATCTAGTTGTTTCTATATCAAGCGGTTAACGGGTGAAAATCATTTCCGAAAAGTGTAAAAAATTGGTTTTCTTTCGAAAGCAAATAGGATGCGTTCCTGATGATATTTTGAGTTGCTAGAGCTTCTTAGGGTGGTATTACTATAAACTGGGTTCGTTTTGGCATTCAAAGTTTTTGGAGCTGTTTTAAAAACCAGTTTCAACAATTACTGCGTGTTCCAAAAGAAACCTAGTCATTTTCCAATTTAACGTGAAAAAACCCCAATTGAACGATATTTTAAACAAAATATGAACTTCAAAATGCTTCATAATGTGTTATTGTATCACATTTACTTATTTTAATCCCTAAATAGCGAAGCACTGTCTCGTAGTTTCTATATCAACCAGTTAACGGGTGAAAATCATTACCAAAAAGTTTAAAAATTGTTTTCTTACGAAAGCAAATACGATGCGTTCTTGATGAAATTTGAGTTGCTAGACCTTCATTAGGGTGGTTTTACTATAAATTGGGTTATTGTTGTCTTTAAAAGTTTTTTGAGCTCTTTCCAAACACAGTTTCAACAATTATTACGTGGCAAAAAAAAAACTGAGTCTTTTTCCCATTTTACGCAAAAAAACCCTAATTGAACGATATTTTAAACAAAACATGAACTTCAAAATGCTTCAAAATGTTTAAATGTATATCATTTACTTTTTTTTATCCCTAAATAGCAAAGTACTATCTCGTAGTTTCTATATCAAGTTGTTAACGGGTGAAAATCATTACTAAAAAGTGTTAAAAATTGGTTTTCTTAAGAAAGCAAATACGATGCGTTCGTGATGAAATTTGAGGGGCTAGACCTTTAGTAGGGTGGTATTACTATAAACTGGGTTCGTTTTGGCATTGAAAGTTTTTGGAGCTGTTTTAAAAACCAGTTTCAACAATCAATGCGTGGTAAAAAAAAAAGAGTCTTTTTTCCAATTTAACGTGAAAAAACCGTAATGGAACGATATTTTAAACAAAATATGAACTTCAAAATGCTTCATAATGGGTAATTGTATCACATTTACTTATTTTATTCCCTAAATAGAAAAGCCCTATTTCGTAGTTTCTATATCAAGCGGTTAACGGGTGAAAATCATTACCGAAAAGTGTTAAAAATTGGTTTTCTTTCGAAAGCAATTACGATGCGTTCCTGATGAAATTTTGAGTTGCTAGACCTTCATTAGGGTGGTATTACTATAAACTGGGTTCGTTTTGGCATTCAAAGTTTTTGGAGCTGTTTTAAAAACCAGTTTCAACAATTACTGCGTGGTAAAAAAAAAAAGAGTTTTTTTTCCAGTTTAACGTGAAAAAACCCTAATTGAACGATATTTTAAACAAAATATGAACTTCAAAATGCTCCATAATGTGTAATTGTATCACATTTACTTATTTTATTCCCTAAATAGAGAAGCCCTATCTCGTAGTATCTTTATCAAGCGGTTAACGGGTGACAATCATTACCGAAAAGTGTTAAAAATTGGTTTTCTTTCGAAAGCAAATACGATGCGTTCCTGATGAAATTTTGAGTTGCTAGACCTTCATTAGGGTGGTATTACTATAAACTGGGTTCGTTTTGGCATTAAAAGTTTTTGGAGTTGTTTTAAAAACCAGTTTCAACAATCAATGCGTGGTAAAAAAAGTCTTTTTTCCAATTTAACGTGAAAAAAACCCTAATTGAACGATATTTTAAACAAAATATGAACTTCAAAATGCTTCATAATGTGTAATTGTATCACATTTACTTATTTTATTCCCTAAATAGAGAAGCCCTATCTCGTAGTTTCTATATCAAGCGGTTAACGGGTGAAAATCATTACCGAAAAGTGTTAAAAATTGGTTTTCTTTCGAAAGCAAATACGATGCGTTCCTGATGAAATTTTGAGTTGCTAGACCTTCATTAGGGTGGTATTACTATAAACTGGGTTCGTTTTGGCATTCAAAGTTTTTGGAGCTGTTTTAAAAACCAGTTTCAACAATCAATGCGTGGTAAAAAAAAAAAGAGTTTTTTTTCCAATTTAACGTGAAAAAACCCTAATTGAACGATATTTTAAACAAAATATGAACTTCAAAATGCTTCATAATGTGTAATTGTATCACATTTACTTATTTTATTCCCTAAATAGAGAAGCCCTATCTCGTAGTTTCTATATCAAGCGGTTAACGGGTGAAAATCATTACCGAAAAGTGTTAAAAATTGGTTTTCTTTCGAAAGCAAATACGATGCGTTCCTGATGAAATTTTGAGTTGCTAGACCTTCATTAGGGTGGTATTACTATAAACTGGGTTCGTTTTGGCATTAAAAGTTTTTGGAGCTGTTTTAAAAACCAGTTTCAACAATCAATGCGTGGTAAAAAAAAAAGAGTCTTTTTTCCAATTTAACGTGAAAAAACCCTAATTTAACGATATTTTAAACAAAATATGAACTTCAAAATGCTCCATAATGTGTAATTGTATCACATTTACTTATTTTATACCCTAAATAGAGAAGCCCTATCTCGTAGTATCTTTATCAAGCGGTTAACGGGTGACAATCATTACCGAAAAGTGTTAAAAATTGGTTTTCTTTCGAAAGCAAATACGATGCGTTCCTGATGAAATTTTGAGTTGCTAGACCTTCATTAGGGTGGTATTACTATAAACTGGGTTCGTTTTGGCATTAAAAGTTTTTGGAGTTGTTTTAAAAACCAGTTTCAACAATCAATGCGTGGTAAAAAAAAAAAAAGAGTCTTTTTTCCAATTTAACGTGAAAAAACCCTAATTGAACGATATTTTAAACAAAATATGAACTTCAAAATGCTTCATAATGTGTAATTGTATCACATTTACTTATTTTATTCCCTAAATAGAGAAGCCCTATCTCGTAGTTTCTATATCAAGCGGTTAACGGGTGAAAATCATTACCGAAAAGTGTTAAAAATTGGTTTTCTTTCGAAAGCAAATACGATGCGTTCCTGATGAAATTTTGAGTTGCTAGACCTTCATTAGGGTGGTATTACTATAAACTGGGTTCGTTTTGGCATTAAAAGTTTTTGGAGCTGTTTTAAAAACCAGTTTCAACAATCAATGCGTGGTAAAAAAAAAGAGTCTTTTTTCCAATTTAACGTGAAAAAACCCTAATTTAACGATATTTTAAACAAAATATGAACTTCAAAATGCTCCATAATGTGTAATTGTATCACATTTACTTATTTTATTCCCTAAATAGAGAAGCCCTATCTCGTAGTATCTTTATCAAGCGGTTAACGGGTGACAATCATTACCGAAAAGTGTTAAAAATTGGTTTTCTTTCGAAAGCAAATACGATGCGTTCCTGATGAAATTTTGAGTTGCTAGACCTTCATTAGGGTGGTATTACTATAAACTGGGTTCGTTTTGGCATTAAAAGTTTTTGGAGTTGTTTTAAAAACCAGTTTCAACAATCAATGCGTGGTAAAAAAAAAAAGAGTCTTTTTTCCAATTTAACGTGAAAAAACCCTAATTGAACGATATTTTAAACAAAATATGAACTTCAAAATGCTTCATAATGTGTAATTGTATCACATTTACTTATTTTATTCCCTAAATAGAGAAGCCCTATCTCGTAGTTTCTATATCAAGCGGTTAACGGGTGAAAATCATTACCGAAAAGTGTTAAAAATTGGTTTTCTTTCGAAAGCAAATACGATGCGTTCCTGATGAAATTTTGAGTTGCTAGACCTTCATTAGGGTGGTATTACTATAAACTGGGTTCGTTTTGGCATTAAAAGTTTTTGGAGTTGTTTTAAAAACCAGTTTCAACAATCAATGCGTGGTAAAAAAAAAAGTGTCTTTTTTCCAATTTAACGTGAAAAAACCCTAATTGAACGATATTTTAAACAAAATATGAACTTCAAAATGCTCCATAATGTGTAATTGTATCACATTTACTTATTTTATTCCCTAAATAGAGAAGCCCTATCTCGTAGTTTCTTTATCAAGCGGTTAACGGGTGACAATCATTACCGAAAAGTGTTAAAAATTGGTTTTCTTTCGAAAGCAAATACAATGCGTTCCTGATGAAATTTTGAGTTGCTAGACCTTCATTAGGGTAGTATTACTATAAACTGGGTTCGTTTTGGCATTAAAAGTTTTTGGAGTTGTTTTAAAAACCAGTTTCAACAATCAATGCGTGGTAAAAAAAAAAGTCTTTTATCCAATTTAACGTGAAAAAACCCTAATTTAACGATATTTTAAACAAAATATGAACTTCAAAATGCTTCATAATGTGTAATTGTATCACATTTACTTATTTTATTCCCTAAATAGAGAAGCCCTATCTCGTAGTTTCTATATCAAGCGGTTAACGGGTGAAAATCATTACCGAAAACTGTTAAAAATTGGTTTTCTTTCGAAAGCAAATACGATGCGTTCCTGATGAAATTTTGAGTTGCTAGACCTTCATTAGGATGGTATTACTATAAACTGGGTTTGTTTTGGCATTAAAAGTTTTTGGAGTTGTTTTAAAAACCAGTTTCAACAATCAATGCGTGGTAAAAAAAAAAAGTCTTTTTTCCAATTTAACGTGAAAAAACCCTAATTTAACAATATTTTAAACAAAATATGAACTTCAAAATGCTTCATAATGTGTAATTGTATCACATTTACTTATTTTATTCCCTAAATAGAGAAGCCCTATCTCGTAGTTTCTATATCAAGCGGTTAACGGGTGAAAATCATTACCGAAAACTGTTAAAAATTGGTTTTCTTTCGAACGCAAATACGATGCGTTCCTGATGAAATTTTGAGTTGCTAGACCTTCATTAGGGTGGTATTACTATAAACTGGGTTCGTTTTGGCATTAAAAGTTTTTGGAGTTGTTTTAAAAACCAGTTTCAACAATCAATGCGTGGTAAAAAAAAAAAAGAGTCTTTTTTCCAATTTAACGTGAAAAAACCCTAATTGAACGATATTTTAAACAAAATATGAACTTCAAAATGCTTCATAATGTGTAATTGTATCACATTTACTTATTTTATTCACTAAATAGAGAAGCCCTATCTCGTAGTTTCTATATCAAGCGGTTAACGGGTGAAAATCATTACCGAAAAGTGTTAAAAATTGGTTTTCTTTCGAAAGCAAATACGATGCGTTCCTGATGAAATTTTGAGTTGCTAGACCTTCATTAGGGTGGTATTACTATAAACTGGGTTCGTTTTGGCATTAAAAGTTTTTGGAGTTGTTTTAAAAACCAGTTTCAACAATCAATGCGTGGTAAAAAAAAAAAGTTTCTTTTTTCCAATTTAACGTGAAAAAACCCTAATTGAACGATATTTTAAACAAAATATGAACTTCAAAATGCTCCATAATGTGTAATTGTATCACATTTACTTATTTTATTCCCTAAATAGAGAAGCCCTATCTCGTAGTTTCTTTATCAAGCGGTTAACGGGTGACAATCATTACCGAAAAGTGTTAAAAATTGGTTTTCTTTCGAAAGCAAATACAATGCGTTCCTGATGAAATTTTGAGTTGCTAGACCTTCATTAGGGTGGTATTACTATAAACTGGGTTCGTTTTGGCATTAAAAGTTTTTGGAGTTGTTTTAAAAACCAGTTTCAACAATCAATGCGTGGTAAAAAAAAAAGTCTTTTTTCCAATTTAACGTGAAAAAACCCTAATTTAACGATATTTTAAACAAAATATGAACTTCAAAATGCTTCATAATGTGTAATTGTATCACATTTACTTATTTTATTCCCTAAATAGAGAAGCCCTATCTCGTAGTTTCTATATCAAGCGGTTAACGGGTGAAAATCATTACCGAAAACTGTTAAAAATTGGTTTTCTTTCGAAAGCAAATACGATGCGTTCCTGATGAAATTTTGAGTTGCTAGACCTTCATTAGGGTGGTATTACTATAAACTGGGTTCGTTTTGGCATTAAAAGTTTTTGGAGTTGTTTTAAAAACCAGTTTCAACAATCAATGCGTGGTAAAAAAAAAAAAGTCTTTTTTCCAATTTAACGTGAAAAAACCCTAATTGAACGATATTTTAAACAAAATATGAACTTCAAAATGCTTCATAATGTGTAATTGTATCACATTTACTTATTTTATTCCCTAAATAGAGAAGCCCTATCTCGTAGTTTCTATATCAAGCGGTTAACGGGTGAAAATCATTACCGAAAAGTGTTAAAAATTGGTTTTCTTTCGAAAGCAAATACGATGCGTTCCTGATGAAATTTTGAGTTGCTAGACCTTCATTAGGATGGTATTACTATAAACTGGGTTCTTTTTGGCATTCAAAGTTTTTGGAGCTGTTTTAAAAACCAGTTTCAACAATCAATGCGTGGTTAAAAAAAAAAAAGAGTTTTTTTTCCAATTTAACGTGAAAAAACCCTAATTGAACGATATTTTAAACAAAATATGAACTTCAAAATGCTTCATAATGTGTAATTGTATCACATTTACTTATTTTATTCCCTAAATAGAGAAGCCCTATCTCGTAGTTTCTATATCAAGCGGTTAACGGGTGAAAATCATTACCGAAAAGTGTTAAAAATTGGTTTTCTTTCGAAAGCAAATACGATGCGTTTCTGATGAAATTTTGAGTTGCTAGACCTTCATTAGGGTGGTATTACTATAAACTGGGTTCGTTTTGGCATTAAAAGTTTTTGGAGCTGTTTTAAAAACCAGTTTCAACAATCAATGCGTGGTAAAAAAAAAGAGTCTTTTTTCCAATTTAACGTGAAAAAACCCTAATTTAACGATATTTTAAACAAAATATGAACTTCAAAATGCTCCATAATGTGTAATTGTATCACATTTACTTATTTTATTCCCTAAATAGAGAAGCCCTATCTCGTAGTTTCTTTATCAAGCGGTTAACGGGTGACAATCATTACCGAAAAGTGTTAAAAATTGGTTTTCTTTCGAAAGCAAATACGATGCGTTCCTGATGAAATTTTGAGTTGCTAGACCTTCATTAGGGTGGTATTACTATAAACTGGGTTCGTTTTGGCATTAAAAGTTTTTGGAGCTGTTTTAAAAACCAGTTTCAACAATCAATGCGTGGTAAAAAAAAAAGAGTCTTTTTTCCAATTTAACGTGAAAAAACCCTAATTGAACGATATTTTAAACAAAATATGAACTTCAAAATGCTTCATAATGTGTAATTGTATCACATTTACTTATTTTATTCCCTAAATAGAAAAGCCCTATCTCGTAGTTTCTATATCAAGCAGTTAACGGGTGAAAATCATTACCGAAAAGTGTTAAAAATTGGTTTTCTTTCGAAAGCAAATACGATGCGTTCCTGATGAAATTTTGAGTTGCTAGACCTTCATTAAGGTGGTATTACTATAAACTGGGTTCGTTTTGGCATTAAAAGTTTTTGGAGTTGTTTTAAAAACCAGTTTCAACAATCAATGCGTGGTAAAAAAAAAAGTCTTTTTTCCAATTTAACGTGAAAAAACCCTAATTTAACGATATTTTAAACAAAATATGAACTTCAAAATGCTTCATAATGTGTAATTGTATCACATTTACTTATTTTATTCCCTAAATAGAGAAGCCCTATCTCGTAGTTTCTATATCAAGCGGTTAACGGGTGAAAATCATTACCGAAAAGTGTTAAAAATTGGTTTTCTTTCGAAAGCAAATACGATGCGTTCCTGATGAAATTTTGAGTTGCTAGACCTTCATTAGGATGGTATTACTATAAACTGGGTTCGTTTTGGCATTCAAAGTTTTTGGAGCTGTTTTAAAAACCAGTTTCAACAATCAATGCGTGGTAAAAAAAAAAAAGTCTTTTTTCCAATTTAACGTGAAAAAACCCTAATTGAACGATATTTTAAACAAAATATGAACTTCAAAATGCTTCATAATGTGTAATTGTATCACATTTACTTATTTTATACCCTAAATAGAAAAGCCCTATCTCGTAGTTTCTATATCAAGCGGTTAACGGGTGAAAATCATTACCGAAAAGTGTTAAAAATT
This sequence comes from Parietaria judaica, assembly GCA_954871525.1. Classification (NCBI taxonomy): domain Eukaryota; kingdom Viridiplantae; phylum Streptophyta; class Magnoliopsida; order Rosales; family Urticaceae; genus Parietaria; species Parietaria judaica. Next base: position 62,629,952 of record OX940860.1, read on the forward strand.
GGTTTTCTTTCGAAAGCAAATACGATGCGTTCCTGATGAAATTTTGAGTTGCTAGACCTTCATTAGGATGGTATTACTATAAACTGGGTTCGTTTTGGCATTCAAAGTTTTTGGAGCTGTTTTAAAAACCAGTTTCAACAATCAATGCGTGGTTAAAAAAAAAAGAGTTTTTTTTCCAATTTAACGTGAAAAAACCCTAATTGAACGATATTTTAAACAAAATATGAACTTCAAAATGCTTCATAATGTGTAATTGTATCACATTTACTTATTTTATACCCTAAATAGAAAAGCCCTATCTCGTAGTTTCTATATCAAGCGGTTAACGGGTGAAAATCATTACCGAAAAGTGTTAAAAATTGGTTTTCTTTCGAAAGCAAATACGATGCGTTCCTGATGAAATTTTGAGTTGCTAGACCTTCATTAGGGTGGTATTACTATAAACTGGGTTCGTTTTGGCATTAAAAGTTTTTGGAGCTGTTTTAAAAACCAGTTTCAACAATCAATGCGTGGTAAAAAAAAAGAGTCTTTTTTCCAATTTAACGTGAAAAAAACCCTAATTTAACGATATTTTAAACAAAATATGAACTTCAAAATGCTCCATAATGTGTAATTGTATCACATTTACTTATTTTATTCCCTAAATAGAGAAGCCCTATCTCGTAGTATCTTTATCAAGCGGTTAACGGGTGACAATCATTACCGAAAAGTGTTAAAAATTGGTTTTCTTTCGAAAGCAAATACGATGCGTTCCTGATGAAATTTTGAGTTGCTAGACCTTCATTAGGGTGGTATTACTATAAACTGGGTTCGTTTTGGCATTAAAAGTTTTTGGAGTTGTTTTAAAAACCAGTTTCAACAATCAATGCGTGGTAAAAAAAAAAAGAGTCTTTTTTCCAATTTAACGTGAAAAAACCCTAATTGAACGATATTTTAAACAAAATATGAACTTCAAAATGCTTCATAATGTGTAATTGTATCACATTTACTTATTTTATTCCCTAAATAGAAAAGCCCTATCTCGTAGTTTCTATATCAAGCAGTTAACGGGTGAAAATCATTACCGAAAAGTGTTAAAAATTGGTTTTCTTTCGAAAGCAAATACGATGCGTTCCTGATGAAATTTTGAGTTGCTAGACCTTCATTAGGGTGGTATTACTATAAACTGGGTTCGTTTTGGCATTAAAAGTTTTTGGAGTTGTTTTAAAAACCAGTTTCAACAATCAATGCGTGGTAAAAAAAAAAGTCTTTTTTCCAATTTAACGTGAAAAAACCCTAATTTAACGATATTTTAAACAAAATATGAACTTCAAAATGCTTCATAATGTGTAATTGTATCACATTTACTTATTTTATTCCCTAAATAGAGAAGCCCTATCTCGTAGTTTCTATATCAAGCGGTTAACGGGTGAAAATCATTACCGAAAACTGTTAAAAATTGGTTTTCTTTCGAAAGCAAATACGATGCGTTCCTGATGAAATTTTGAGTTGCTAGACCTTCATTAGGATGGTATTACTATAAACTGGGTTCGTTTTGGCATTCAAAGTTTTTGGAGCTGTTTTAAAAACCAGTTTCAACAATCAATGCGTGGTTAAAAAAAAAAGAGTTTTTTTTTCCAATTTAACGTGAAAAAACCCTAATTGAACGATATTTTAAACAAAATATGAACTTCAAAATGCTTCATAATGTGTAATTGTATCACATTTACTTATTTTATTCCCTAAATAGAAAAGCCCTATCTCGTAGTTTCTATATCAAGCGGTTAACGGGTGAAAATCATTACCGAAAAGTGTTAAAAATTGGTTTTCTTTCGAAAGCAAATACGATGCGTTCCTGATGAAATTTTGAGTTGCTAGACCTTCATTAGGGTGGTATTACTATAAACTGGGTTTGTTTTGGCATTAAAAGTTTTTGGAGCTGTTTTAAAAACCAGTTTCAACAATCAATGCGTGGTAAAAAAAAAGAGTCTTTTTTCCAATTTAACGTGAAAAAACCCTAATTTAACGATATTTTAAACAAAATATGAACTTCAAAATGCTCCATAATGTGTAATTGTATCACATTTACTTATTTTATTCCCTAAATAGAGAAGCCCTATCTCGTAGTTTCTTTATCAAGCGGTTAACGGGTGACAATCATTACCGAAAAGTGTTAAAAATTGGTTTTCTTTCGAAAGCAAATACGATGCGTTCCTGATGAAATTTTGAGTTGCTAGACCTTCATTAGGGTGGTATTACTATAAACTGGGTTCGTTTTGGCATTAAAAGTTTTTGGAGTTGTTTTAAAAACCAGTTTCAACAATCAATGCGTGGTAAAAAAAAAAGAGTCTTTTTTCCAATTTAACGTGAAAAAAACCCTAATTGAACGATATTTTAAACAAAATATGAACTTCAAAATGCTTCATAATGTGTAATTGTATCACATTTACTTATTTTATTCCCTAAATAGAGAAGCCCTATCTCGTAGTTTCTATATCAAGCAGTTAACGGGTGAAAATCATTACCGAAAAGTGTTAAAAATTGGTTTTCTTTCGAAAGCAAATACGATGCGTTCCTGATGAAATTTTGAGTTGCTAGACCTTCATTAGGGTGGTATTACTATAAACTGGGTTCATTTTGGCATTAAAAGTTTTTGGAGTTGTTTTAAAAACCAGTTTCAACAATCAATGCGTGGTAAAAAAAAAAAGTCTTTTTTCCAATTTAACGTGAAAAAACCCTAATTTAACGATATTTTAAACAAAATATGAACTTAAAAATGCTTCATAATGTGTAATTGTATCACATTTACTTATTTTATTCCCTAAATAGAGAAGCCCTATCTCGTAGTTTCTATATCAAGCGGTTAACGGGTGAAAATCATTACCGAAAACTGTTAAAAATTGGTTTTCTTTCGAACGCAAATACGATGCGTTCCTGATGAAATTTTGAGTTGCTAGACCTTCATTAGGGTGGTATTACTATAAACTGGGTTCGTTTTGGCATTAAAAGTTTTTGGAGCTGTTTTAAAAACCAGTTTCAACAATCAATGCGTGGTAAAAAAAAAAGTCTTTTTTCCAATTTAACGTGAAAAAACCCTAATTGAACGATATTTTAAACAAAATATGAACTTCAAAATGCTTCATAATGTGTAATTGTATCACATTTACTTATTTTATTCCCTAAATAGAAAAGCCCTATCTCGTAGTTTCTATATCAAGCGGTTAACGGGTGAAAATCATTACCGAAAAGTGTTAAAAATTGGTTTTCTTTCGAAAGAAAGCAAATACGATGCGTTCCTGATGAAATTTTGAGTTGCTAGACCTTCATTAGGGTGGTATTACTATAAACTGGGTTCGTTTTGGCATTCAAAGTTTTTGGAGCTGTTTAAAAACCAGTTTCAACAATCAATGCGTGGTAAAAAAAAAAAGAGTTTTTTTTCCAATTTAACGTGAAAAAACCCTAATTGAACGATATTTTAAACAAAATATGAACTTCAAAATGCTTCATAATGTGTAATTGTATCACATTTACTTATTTTATACCCTAAATAGAAAAGCCCTATCTCGTAGTTTCTATATCAAGCGGTTAACGGGTGAAAATCATTACCGAAAAGTGTTAAAAATTGGTTTTCTTTCGAAAGCAAATACGATGTGTTCCTGATGAAATTTTGAGTTGCTAGACCTTCATTAGGGTGGTATTACTATAAACTGGGTTCGTTTTGGCATTCAAAGTTTTTGGAGCTGTTTTAAAAACCAGTTTCAACAATCAATGCGTGGTAAAAAAAAAAGAGTCTTTTTTCCAATTTAACGTGAAAAAACCCTAATTTAACGATATTTTAAACAAAATATGAACTTCAAAATGCTCCATAATGTGTAATTGTATCACATTTACTTATTTTATTCCCTAAATAGAGAAGCCCTATCTCGTAGTATCTTTATCAAGCGGTTAACGGGTAACAATCATTACCGAAAAGTGTTAAAAATTGGTTTTCTTTCGAAAGCAAATACGATGCGTTCCTGATGAAATTTTGAGTTGCTAGACCTTCATTAGGGTGGTATTACTATAAACTGGGTTCGTTTTGGCATTAAAAGTTTTTGGAGCTGTTTTAAAAACCAGTTTCAACAATCAATGCGTGGTAAAAAAAAAATGAGTCTTTTTTCCAATTTAACGTGAAAAAATCCTAATTGAACGATATTTTAAAAAAAATATGAACTTCAAAATGCTTCATAATGTGTAATTGTATCACATTTACTTATTTTATTCCCTAAATAGAAAAGCCCTATCTCGTAGTTTCTATATCAAGCGGTTAACGGGTGAAAATCATTACCGAAAAGTGTTAAAAATTGGTTTTCTTTCGAAAGCAAATACGATGCGTTCCTGATGAAATTTTGAGTTGCTAGACCTTCATTAGGGTGGTATTACTATAAACTGGGTTCGTTTTGGCATTCAAAGTTTTTGGAGCTGTTTTAAAAACCAGTTTCAACAATCAATGCGTGGTAAAAAAAAAAGTGTCTTTTTTCCAATTTAACGTGAAAAAACCCTAATTGAACGATATTTTAAACAAAATATGAACTTCAAAATGCTCCATAATGTGTAATTGTATCACATTTACTTATTTTATTCCCTAAATAGAGAAGCCCTATCTCGTAGTTTCTTTATCAAGCGGTTAACGGGTGACAATCATTACCGAAAAGTGTTAAAAATTGGTTTTCTTTCGAAAGCAAATACGATGCGTTCCTGATGAAATTTTGAGTTGCTAGACCTTCATTAGGGTGGTATTACTATAAACTGGGTTCGTTTTGGCATTAAAAGTTTTTGGAGCTGTTTTAAAAACCAGTTTCAACAATCAATGCGTGGTAAAAAAAAAGTATTTTTTCCAATTTAACGTGAAAAAACCCTAATTGAACGATATTTTAAACAAAATATGAACTTCAAAATGCTTCATAATGTGTAATTGTATCACATTTACTTATTTTATTCCCTAAATAGAGAAGCCCTATCTCGTAGTTTCTATATCAAGCGGTTAACGGGTGAAAATCATTACCGAAAAGTGTTAAAAATTGGTTTTCTTTCGAAAGCAAATACGATGCGTTCCTGATGAAATTTTGAGTTGCTAGACCTTCATTAGGGTGGTATTACTATAAACTGGGTTCGTTTTGGCATTAAAAGTTTTTGGAGCTGTTTTAAAAACCAGTTTCAACAATCAATGCGTGGTAAAAAAAAAGAGTCTTTTTTCCAATTTAACGTGAAAAAACCCTAATTTAACGATATTTTAAACAAAATATGAACTTCAAAATGCTCCATAATGTGTAATTGTATCACATTTACTTATTTTATTCCCTAAATAGAGAAGCCCTATCTCGTAGTATCTTTATCAAGCGGTTAACGGGTGACAATCATTACCGAAAAGTGTTAAAAATTGGTTTTCTTTCGAAAGCAAATACGATGCGTTCCTGATGAAATTTTGAGTTGCTAGACCTTCATTAGGGTGGTATTACTATAAACTGGGTTCGTTTTGGCATTAAAAGTTTTTGGAGTTGTTTTAAAAACCAGTTTCAACAATCAATGCGTGGTAAAAAAAAAGTATTTTTTCCAATTTAACGTGAAAAAAACCCTAATTTAACGATATTTTAAACAAAATATGAACTTCAAAATGCTTCATAATGTGTAATTGTATCACATTTACTTATTTTATTCCCTAAATAGAGAAGCCCTATCTCGTAGTTTCTATATCAAGCAGTTAACGGGTGAAAATCATTACCGAAAAGTGTTAAAAATTGGTTTTCTTTCGAAAGCAAATACGATGCGTTCCTGATGAAATTTTGAGTTGCTAGACCTTCATTAAGGTGGTATTACTATAAACTGGGTTCGTTTTGGCATTAAAAGTTTTTGGAGCTGTTTTAAAAACCAGTTTCAACAATCAATGCGTGGTAAAAAAAAAAGTCTTTTTTCCAATTTAACGTGAAAAAACCCTAATTTAACGATATTTTAAACAAAATATGAACTTCAAAATGCTTCATAATGTGTAATTGTATCACATTTACTTATTTTATTCCCTAAATAGAGAAGCCCTATCTCGTAGTTTCTATATCAAGCGGTTAACGGGTGAAAATCATTACCGAAAACTGTTAAAAATTGGTTTTCTTTCGAAAGCAAATACGATGCGTTCCTGATGAAATTTTGAGTTGCTAGACCTTCATTAGGATGGTATTACTATAAACTGGGTTCGTTTTGGCATTCAAAGTTTTTGGAGCTGTTTAAAAACCAGTTTCAACAATCAATGCGTGGTAAAAAAAAAAAGTCTTTTTTCCAATTTAACGTGAAAAAACCCTAATTGAACGATATTTTAAACAAAATATGAACTTCAAAATGCTTCATAATGTGTAATTGTATCACATTTACTTATTTTATACCCTAAATAGAAAAGCCCTATCTCGTAGTTTCTATATCAAGCGGTTAACGGGTGAAAATCATTACCGAAAAGTGTTAAAAATTGGTTTTCTTTCGAAAGCAAATACGATGCGTTCCTGATGAAATTTTGAGTTGCTAGACCTTCATTAGGATGGTATTACTATAAACTGGGTTCGTTTTGGCATTCAAAGTTTTTGGAGCTGTTTTAAAAACCAGTTTCAACAATCAATGCGTGGTTAAAAAAAAAAAGAGTTTTTTTTCCAATTTAACGTGAAAAAACCCTAATTGAACGATATTTTAAACAAAATATGAACTTCAAAATGCTTCATAATGTGTAATTGTATCACATTTACTTATTTTATACCCTAAATAGAAAAGCCCTATCTCGTAGTTTCTATATCAAGCGGTTAACGGGTGAAAATCATTACCGAAAAGTGTTAAAAATTGGTTTTCTTTCGAAAGCAAATACGATGCGTTCCTGATGAAATTTTGAGTTGCTAGACCTTCATTAGGGTGGTATTACTATAAACTGGGTTCGTTTTGGCATTAAAAGTTTTTGGAGCTGTTTTAAAAACCAGTTTCAACAATCAATGCGTGGTAAAAAAAAAGAGTCTTTTTTCCAATTTAACGTGAAAAAACCCTAATTGAACGATATTTTAAACAAAATATGAACTTCAAAATGCTCCATAATGTGTAATTGTATCACATTTACTTATTTTATTCCCTAAATAGAGAAGCCCTATCTCGTAGTATCTTTATCAAGCGGTTAACGGGTGACAATCATTACCGAAAAGTGTTAAAAATTGGTTTTCTTTCGAAAGCAAATACGATGCGTTCCTGATGAAATTTTGAGTTGCTAGACCTTCATTAGGGTGGTATTACTATAAACTGGGTTCGTTTTGGCATTAAAAGTTTTTGGAGCTGTTTTAAAAACCAGTTTCAACAATCAATGCGTGGTAAAAAAAAAAGAGTCTTTTTTCCAATTTAACGTGAAAAAACCCTAATTGAACGATATTTTAAACAAAATATGAACTTCAAAATGCTTCATAATGTGTAATTGTATCACATTTACTTATTTTATTCCCTAAATAGAAAAGCCCTATCTCGTAGTTTCTATATCAAGCAGTTAACGGGTGAAAATCATTACCGAAAAGTGTTAAAAATTGGTTTTCTTTCGAAAGCAAATACGATGCGTTCCTGATGAAATTTTGAGTTGCTAGAATTCATTAGGGTGGTATTACTATAAACTGGGTTCGTTTTGGCATTAAAAGTTTTTGGAGTTGTTTTAAAAACCAGTTTCAACAATCAATGCGTGGCAAAAAAAAAAGTCTTTTTTCCAATTTAACGTGAAAAAACCCTAATTTAACGATATTTTAAACAAAATATGAACTTCAAAATGCTTCATAATGTGTAATTGTATCACATTTACTTATTTTATTCCCTAAATAGAGAAGCCCTATCTCGTAGTTTCTATATCAAGCGGTTAACGGGTGAAAATCATTACCGAAAACTGTTAAAAATTGGTTTTCTTTCGAAAGCAAATACGATGCGTTCCTGATGAAATTTTGAGTTGCTAGACCTTCATTAGGATGGTATTACTATAAACTGGGTTCGTTTTGGCATTCAAAGTTTTTGGAGCTGTTTTAAAAACCAGTTTCAACAATCAATGCGTGGTTAAAAAAAAAAAGAGTTTTTTTTCCAATTTAACGTGAAAAAACCCTAATTGAACGATATTTTAAACAAAATATGAACTTCAAAATGCTTCATAATGTGTAATTGTATCACATTTACTTATTTTATACCCTAAATAGAAAAGCCCTATCTCGTAGTTTCTATATCAAGCGGTTAACGGGTGAAAATCATTACCGAAAAGTGTTAAAAATTGGTTTTCTTTCGAAAGCAAATACGATGCGTTCCTGATGAAATTTTGAGTTGCTAGACCTTCATTAGGGTGGTATTACTATAAACTGGGTTTGTTTTGGCATTAAAAGTTTTTGGAGCTGTTTTAAAAACCAGTTTCAACAATCAATGCGTGGTAAAAAAAAAGAGTCTTTTTTCCAATTTAACGTGAAAAAACCCTAATTTAACGATATTTTAAACAAAATATGAACTTCAAAATGCTCCATAATGTGTAATTGTATCACATTTACTTATTTTATTCCCTAAATAGAGAAGCCCTATCTCGTAGTATCTTTATCAAGCGGTTAACGGGTGACAATCATTACCGAAAAGTGTTAAAAATTGGTTTTCTTTCGAAAGCAAATACGATGCGTTCCTGATGAAATTTTGAGTTGCTAGACCTTCATTAGGGTGGTATTACTATAAACTGGGTTCGTTTTGGCATTAAAAGTTTTTGGAGTTGTTTTAAAAACCAGTTTCAACAATCAATGCGTGGTAAAAAAAAAAGAGTCTTTTTTCCAATTTAACGTGAAAAAACCCTAATTGAACGATATTTTAAACAAAATATGAACTTCAAAATGCTTCATAATGTGTAATTGTATCACATTTACTTATTTTATTCCCTAAATAGAGAAGCCCTATCTCGTAGTTTCTATATCAAGCAGTTAACGGGTGACAATCATTACCGAAAAGTGTTAAAAATTGGTTTTCTTTCGAAAGCAAATACGATGCGTTCCTGATGAAATTTTGAGTTGCTAGACCTTCATTAGGGTGGTATTACTATAAACTGGGTTCATTTTGGCATTAAAAGTTTTTGGAGTTGTTTTAAAAACCAGTTTCAACAATCAATGCGTGGTAAAAAAAAAAAGTCTTTTTTCCAATTTAACGTGAAAAAACCCTAATTTAACGATATTTTAAACAAAATATGAACTTAAAAATGCTTCATAATGTGTAATTGTATCACATTTACTTATTTTATTCCCTAAATAGAGAAGCCCTATCTCGCAGTTTCTATATCAAGCGGTTAACGGGTGAAAATCATTACCGAAAACTGTTAAAAATTGGTTTTCTTTCGAACGCAAATACGATGCGTTCCTGATGAAATTTTGAGTTGCTAGACCTTCATTAGGGTGGTATTACTATAAACTGGGTTCGTTTTGGCATTAAAAGTTTTTGGAGTTGTTTTAAAAACCAGTTTCAACAATCAATGCGTGGTAAAAAAAAAAGTCTTTTTTCCAATTTAACGTGAAAAAACCCTAATTGAACGATATTTTAAACAAAATATGAACTTCAAAATGCTTCATAATGTGTAATTGTATCACATTTACTTATTTTATTCCCTAAATAGAAAAGCCCTATCTCGTAGTTTCTATATCAAGCGGTTAACGGGTGAAAATCATTACCGAAAAGTGTTAAAAATTGGTTTTCTTTCGAAAGCAAATACGATGCGTTCCTGATGAAATTTTGAGTTGCTAGACCTTCATTAGGGTGGTATTACTATAAACTGGGTTCGTTTTGGCATTCAAAGTTTTTGGAGCTGTTTTAAAAACCAGTTTCAACAATCAATGCGTGGTAAAAAAAAAAAGAGTTTTTTTTCCAATTTAACGTGAAAAAACCCTAATTGAACGATATTTTAAACAAAATATGAACTTCAAAATGCTTCATAATGTGTAATTGTATCACATTTACTTATTCTATTCCCTAAATAGAGAAGCCCTATCTCGTAGTTTCTATATCAAGCGGTTAACGGGTGAAAATCATTACCGAAAAGTGTTAAAAATTGGTTTTCTTTCGAAAGCAAATACGATGCGTTCCTGATGAAATTTTGAGTTGCTAGACCTTCATTAGGGTGGTATTACTATAAACTGGGTTCGTTTTGGCATTCAAAGTTTTTGGAGCTGTTTTAAAAACCAGTTTCAACAATCAATGCGTGGTAAAAAAAAAAGAGTCTTTTTTCCAATTTAACGTGAAAAAACCCTTATTTAACGATATTTTAAACAAAATATGAACTTCAAAATGCTCCATAATGTGTAATTGTATCACATTTACTTATTTTATTCCCTAAATAGAGAAGCCCTATCTCGTAGTATCTTTATCAAGCGGTTAACGGGTGACAATCATTACCGAAAAGTGTTAAAAATTGGTTTTCTTTCGAAAGCAAATACGATGCGTTCCTGATGAAATTTTGAGTTGCTAGACCTTCATTAGGGTGGTATTACTATAAACTGGGTTCGTTTTGGCATTAAAAGTTTTTGGAGTTGTTTTAAAAACCAGTTTCAACAATCAATGCGTGGTAAAAAAAAAAAGAGTCTTTTTTCCAATTTAACGTGAAAAAACCCTAATTGAACGATATTTTAAAAAAAATATGAACTTCAAAATGCTTCATAATGTGTAATTGTATCACATTTACTTATTTTATTCCCTAAATAGAGAAGCCCTATCTCGTAGTTTCTATATCAAGCGGTTAACGGGTGAAAATCATTACCGAAAAGTGTTAAAAATTGGTTTTCTTTCGAAAGCAAATACGATGCGTTCCTGATGAAATTTTGAGTTGCTAGACCTTCATTAGGGTGGTATTACTATAAACTGGGTTCGTTTTGGCATTCAAAGTTTTTGGAGCTGTTTTAAAAACCAGTTTCAACAATCAATGCGTGGTAAAAAAAAAAGTGTCTTTTTTCCAATTTAACGTGAAAAAACCCTAATTGAACGATATTTTAAACAAAATATGAACTTCAAAATGCTTCATAATGTGTAATTGTATCACATTTACTTATTTTATTCCCTAAATAGAGAAGCCCTATCTCGTAGTTTCTTTATCAAGCGGTTAACGGGTGACAATCATTACCGAAAAGTGTTAAAAATTGGTTTTCTTTCGAAAGCAAATACGATGCGTTCCTGATGAAATTTTGAGTTGCTAGACCTTCATTAGGGTGGTATTACTATAAACTGGGTTCGTTTTGGCATTAAAAGTTTTTGGAGTTGTTTTAAAAACCAGTTTCAACAATCAATGCGTGGTAAAAAAAAAGTATTTTTTCCAATTTAACGTGAAAAAACCCTAATTTAACGATATTTTAAACAAAATATGAACTTCAAAATGCTTCATAATGTGTAATTGTATCACATTTACTTATTTTATTCCCTAAATAGAGAAGCCCTATCTCGTAGTTTCTATATCAAGCGGTTAACGGGTGAAAATCATTACCGAAAAGTGTTAAAAATTGGTTTTCTTTCGAAAGCAAATACGATGCGTTCCTGATGAAATTTTGAGTTGCTAGACCTTCATTAGGGTGGTATTACTATAAACTGGGTTCGTTTTGGCATTAAAAGTTTTTGGAGCTGTTTTAAAAACCAGTTTCAACAATCAATGCGTGGTAAAAAAAAAGAGTCTTTTTTCCAATTTAACGTGAAAAAACCCTAATTTAACGATATTTTAAACAAAATATGAACTTCAAAATGCTCCATAATGTGTAATTGTATCACATTTACTTATTTTATTCCCTAAATAGAGAAGCCCTATCTCGTAGTATCTTTATCAAGCGGTTAACGGGTGACAATCATTACCGAAAAGTGTTAAAAATTGGTTTTCTTTCGAAAGCAAATACGATGCGTTCCTGATGAAATTTTGAGTTGCTAGACCTTCATTAGGGTGGTATTACTATAAACTGGGTTCGTTTTGGCATTAAAAGTTTTTTGAGTTGTTTTAAAAACCAGTTTCAACAATCAATGCGTGGTAAAAAAAAAAGAGTCTTTTTTCCAATTTAACGTGAAAAAACCCTAATTGAACGATATTTTAAACAAAATATGAACTTCAAAATGCTTCATAATGTGTAATTGTATCACATTTACTTATTTTATTCCCTAAATAGAGAAGCCCTATCTCGTAGTTTCTATATCAAGCAGTTAACGGGTGAAAATCATTACCGAAAAGTGTTAAAAATTGGTTTTCTTTCGAAAGCAAATACGATGCGTTCCTGATGAAATTTTGAGTTGCTAGACCTTCATTAGGGTGGTATTACTATAAACTGGGTTCGTTTTGGCATTAAAAGTTTTTGGAGTTGTTTTAAAAACCAGTTTCAACAATCAATGCGTGGTAAAAAAAAAAAGTCTTTTTTCCAATTTAACGTGAAAAAACCCTAATTTAACGATATTTTAAACAAAATATGAAATTCAAAATGCTTCATAATGTGTAATTGTATCACATTTACTTATTTTATTCCCTAAATAGAGAAGCCCTATCTCGTAGTTTCTATATCAAGCGGTTAACGGGTGAAAATCATTACCGAAAACTGTTAAAAATTGGTTTTCTTTCGAAAGCAAATACGATGCGTTCCTGATAAATTTTGAGTTGCTAGACCTTCATTAGGATGGTATTACTATAAACTGGGTTCGTTTTGGCATTCAAAGTTTTTGGAGCTGTTTTAAAAACCAGTTTCAACAATCAATGCGTGGTTAAAAAAAAAAGAGTTTTTTTTCCAATTTAACGTGAAAAAACCCTAATTGAACGATATTTTAAACAAAATATGAACTTCAAAATGCTTCATAATGTGTAATTGTATCACATTTACTTATTTTATTCCCTAAATAGAGAAGCCCTATCTCGTAGTTTCTATATCAAGCGGTTAACGGGTGAAAATCATTACCGAAAAGTGTTAAAAATTGGTTTTCTTTCGAAAGCAAATACGATGCGTTCCTGATGAAATTTTGAGTTGCTAGACCTTCATTAGGGTGGTATTACTATAAACTGGGTTTGTTTTGGCATTAAAAGTTTTTGGAGCTGTTTTAAAAACCAGTTTCAACAATCAATGCGTGGTAAAAAAAAAGAGTCTTTTTTCCAATTTAACGTGAAAAAACCCTAATTTAACGATATTTTAAACAAAATATGAACTTCAAAATGCTCCATAATGTGTAATTGTATCACATTTACTTATTTTATTCCCTAAATAGAGAAGCCCTATCTCGTAGTATCTTTATCAAGCGGTTAACGGGTGATAATCATTACCGAAAAGTGTTAAAAATTGGTTTTCTTTCGAAAGCAAATACGATGCGTTCCTGATGAAATTTTGAGTTGCTAGACCTTCATTAGGGTGGTATTACTATAAACTGGGTTCGTTTTGGCATTAAAAGTTTTTGGAGTTGTTTTAAAAACCAGTTTCAACAATCAATGCGTGGTAAAAAAAAAAGAGTCTTTTTTCCAATTTAACGTGAAAAAACCCTAATTGAACGATATTTTAAACAAAATATGAACTTCAAAATGCTTCATAATGTGTAATTGTATCACATTTACTTATTTTATTCCCTAAATAGAAAAGCCCTATCTCGTAGTTTCTATATCAAGCAGTTAACGGGTGAAAATCATTACCGAAAAGTGTTAAAAATTGGTTTTCTTTCGAAAGCAAATACGATGCGTTCCTGATGAAATTTTGAGTTGCTAGACCTTCATTAGGGTGGTATTACTATAAACTGGGTTCATTTTGGCATTAAAAGTTTTTGGAGTTGTTTTAAAAACCAGTTTCAACAATCAATGCGTGGTAAAAAAAAAAAGTCTTTTTTCCAATTTAACGTGAAAAAACCCTAATTTAACGATATTTTAAACAAAATATGAACTTCAAAATGCTTCATAATGTGTAATTGTATCACATTTACTTATTTTATTCCCTAAATAGAGAAGCCCTATCTCGTAGTTTCTATATCAAGCGGTTAACGGGTGAAAATCATTACCGAAAACTGTTAAAAATTGGTTTTCTTTCGAACGCAAATACGATGCGTTCCTGATGAAATTTTGAGTTTCTAGACCTTCATTAGGGTGGTATTACTATAAACTGGGTTCGTTTTGGCATTAAAAGTTTTTGGAGTTGTTTTAAAAACCAGTTTCAACAATCAATGCGTGGTAAAAAAAAAAGTCTTTTTTCCAATTTAACGTGAAAAAACCCTAATTGAACGATATTTTAAACAAAATATGAACTTCAAAATGCTTCATAATGTGTAATTGTATCACATTTACTTATTTTATTCCCTAAATAGAGAAGCCCTATCTCGTAGTTTCTATATCAAGCGGTTAACGGGTGAAAATCATTACCGAAAAGTGTTAAAAATTGGTTTTCTTTCGAAAGCAAATACGATGCGTTCCTGATGAAATTTTGAGTTGCTAGACCTTCATTAGGGTGGTATTACTATAAACTGGGTTCGTTTTGGCATTCAAAGTTTTTGGAGCTGTTTTAAAAACCAGTTTCAACAATCAATGCGTGGTAAAAAAAAAAGAGTTTTTTTTCCAATTTAACGTGAAAAAACCCTAATTGAACGATATTTTAAACAAAATATGAACTTCAAAATGCTTCATAATGTGTAATTGTATCACATTTACTTATTCTATTCCCTAAATAGAGAAGCCCTATCTCGTAGTTTCTATATCAAGCGGTTAACGGGTGAAAATCATTACCGAAAAGTGTTAAAAATTGGTTTTCTTTCGAAAGCAAATACGATGCGTTCCTGATGAAATTTTGAGTTGCTAGACCTTCATTAGGGTGGTATTACTATAAACTGGGTTCGTTTTGGCATTCAAAGTTTTTGGAGCTGTTTTAAAAACCAGTTTCAACAATCAATGCGTGGTAAAAAAAAAAGAGTCTTTTTTCCAATTTAACGTGAAAAAACCCTAATTTAACGATATTTTAAACAAAATATGAACTTCAAAATGCTCCATAATGTGTAATTGTATCACATTTACTTATTTTATTCCCTAAATAGAGAAGCCCTATCTCGTAGTATCTTTATCAAGCGGTTAACGGGTGACAATCATTACCGAAAAGTGTTAAAAATTGGTTTTCTTTCGAAAGCAAATACGATGCGTTCCTGATGAAATTTTGAGTTGCTAGACCTTCATTAGGGTGGTATTACTATAAACTGGGTTCGTTTTGGCATTAAAAGTTTTTGGAGTTGTTTTAAAAACCAGTTTCAACAATCAATGCGTGGTAAAAAAAAAAAGAGTCTTTTTTCCAATTTAACGTGAAAAAACCCTAATTGAACGATATTTTAAAAAAATATGAACTTCAAAATGCTTCATAATGTGTAATTGTATCACATTTACTTATTTTATTCCCTAAATAGAGAAGCCCTATCTCGTAGTTTCTATATCAAGCGGTTAACGGGTGAAAATCATTACCGAAAAGTGTTAAAAATTGGTTTTCTTTCGAAAGCAAATACGATGCGTTCTTGATGAAATTTTGAGTTGCTAGACATTCATTACGGTGGTATTACTATAAACTGGGTTCGTTTTGGCATTCAAAGTTTTTGGAGCTGTTTTAAAAACCAGTTTCAACAATCAATGCGTGGTAAAAAAAAAAGTGTCTTTTTTCCAATTTAACGTGAAAAAACCCTAATTGAACGATATTTTAAACAAAATATGAACTTCAAAATGCTTCATAATGTGTAATTGTATCACATTTACTTATTTTATTCCCTAAATAGAGAAGCCCTATCTCGTAGTTTCTTTATCAAGCGGTTAACGGGTGACAATCATTACCGAAAAGTGTTAAAAATTGGTTTCTTTCGAAAGCAAATACGATGCGTTCCTGATGAAATTTTGAGTTGCTAGACCTTCATTAGGGTGGTATTACTATAAACTGGGTTCGTTTTGGCATTAAAAGTTTTTGGAGTTGTTTTAAAAACCAGTTTCAACAATCAATGCGTGGTAAAAAAAAAGTATTTTTTCCAATTTAACGTGAAAAAACCCTAATTTAACGATATTTTAAACAAAATATGAACTTCAAAATGCTTCATAATGTGTAATTGTATCACATTTACTTATTTTATTCCCTAAATAGAAAAGCCCTATCTCGTAGTTTCTATATCAAGCGGTTAACGGGTGAAAATCATTACCGAAAAGTGTTAAAAATTGGTTTTCTTTCGAAAGCAAATACGATGCGTTCCTGATGAAATTTTGAGTTGCTAGACCTTCATTAGGGTGGTATTACTATAAACTGGGTCCGTTTTGGCATTCAAAGTTTTTGGAGCTGTTTTAAAAACCAGTTTCAACAATCAATGCGTGGTAAAAAAAAAAAAGAGTTTTTTTTCCAATTTAACGTGAAAAAACCCTAATTGAACGATATTTTAAACAAAATATGAACTTCAAAATGCTTCATAATGTGTAATTGTATCACATTTACTTATTCTATTCCCTAAATAGAGAAGCCCTATCTCGTAGTTTCTATATCAAGCGGTTAACGGGTGAAAATCATTACCGAAAAGTGTTAAAAATTGGTTTTCTTTCGAAAGCAAATACGATGCGTTCCTGATGAAATTTTGAGTTGCTAGACCTTCATTAGGGTGGTATTACTATAAACTGGGTTCGTTTTGGCATTAAAAGTTTTTGGAGCTGTTTTAAAAACCAGTTTCAACAATCAATGCGTGGTAAAAAAAAAAGAGTCTTTTTTCCAATTTAACGTGAAAAAACCCTAATTTAACGATATTTTAAACAAAATATGAACTTCAAAATGCTCCATAATGTGTAATTGTATCACATTTACTTATTTTATTCCCTAAATAGAGAAGCCCTATCTCGTAGTATCTTTATCAAGCGGTTAACGGGTGACAATCATTACCGAAAAGTGTTAAAAATTGGTTTTCTTTCGAAAGCAAATACGATGCGTTCCTGATGAAATTTTGAGTTGCTAGACCTTCATTAGGGTGGTATTACTATAAAATGAGTTCGTTTTGGCATTAAAAGTTTTTGGAGTTGTTTTAAAAACCAGTTTCAACAATCAATGCGTGGTAAAAAAAAAAAAGAGTCTTTTTTCCAATTTAACGTGAAAAAACCCTAATTGAACGATATTTTAAACAAAATATGAACTTCAAAATGCTTCATAATGTGTAATTGTATCACATTTACTTATTTTATTCCCTAAATAGAAAAGCCCTATCTCGTAGTTTCTATATCAAGCGGTTAACGGGTGAAAATCATTACCGAAAAGTGTTAAAAATTGGTTTTCTTTCGAAAGCAAATACGATGCGTTCCTGATGAAATTTTGAGTTGCTAGACCTTCATTAGGGTGGTATTACTATAACTGGGTTCGTTTTGGCATTAAAAGTTTTTGGAGTTGTTTTAAAAACCAGTTTCAACAATCAATGCGTGGTAAAAAAAAAGTGTCTTTTTTCCAATTTAACGTGAAAAAACCCTAATTGAACGATATTTTAAACAAAATATGAACTTCAAAATGCTCCATAATGTGTAATTGTATCACATTTACTTATTTTATTCCCTAAATAGAGAAGCCCTATCTCGTAGTTTCTTTATCAAGCGGTTAACGGGTGACAATCATTACCGAAAAGTGTTAAAAATTGGTTTTCTTTCGAAAGCAAATACGATGCGTTCCTGATGAAATTTTGAGTTGCTAGACCTTCATTAGGGTGGTATTACTATAAACTGGGTTCGTTTTGGCATTAAAAGTTTTTGGAGTTGTTTTAAAAACCAGTTTCAACAATCAATGCGTGGTAAAAAAAAAGTCTTTTTTCCAATTTAACGTGAAAAAACCCTAATTTAACGATATTTTAAACAAAATATGAACTTCAAAATGCTTCATAATGTGTAATTGTATCACATTTACTTATTTTATTCCCTAAATAGAGAAGCCCTATCTCGTAGTTTCTATATCAAGCGGTTAACGGGTGAAAATCATTACCGAAAACTGTTAAAAATTGGTTTTCTTTCGAAAGCAAATACGATGCGTTCCTGATGAAATTTTGAGTTACTAGACCTTCATTAGGGTGGTATTACTATAAACTGGGTTCGTTTTGGCATTAAAAGTTTTTGGAGTTGTTTTAAAAACCAGTTTCAACAATCAATGCGTGGTAAAAAAAAAAAGTGTCTTTTTTCCAATTTAACGTGAAAAAACCCTAATTGAACGATATTTTAAACAAAATATGAACTTCAAAATGCTCCATAATGTGTAATTGTATCACATTTACTTATTTTATTCCCTAAATAGAGAAGCCCTATCTCGTAGTTTCTTTATCAAGCGGTTAACGGGTGACAATCATTACCGAAAAGTGTTAAAAATTGGTTTTCTTTCGAAAGCAAATACGATGCGTTCCTGATGAAATTTTGAGTTGCTAGACCTTCATTAGGGTGGTATTACTATAAACTGGGTTCGTTTTGGCATTAAAAGTTTTTGGAGTTGTTTTAAAAACCAGTTTCAACAATCAATGCGTGGTAAAAAAAAAGTCTTTTTTCCAATTTAACGTGAAAAAACCCTAATTGAACGATATTTTAAACAAAATATGAACTTCAAAATGCTTCATAATGTGTAATTGTATCACATTTACTTATTTTATTCCCTAAATAGAGAAGCCCTATCTCGTAGTTTCTATATCAAGCGGTTAACGGGTGAAAATCATTACCGAAAACTGTTAAAAATTGGTTTTCTTTCGAAAGCAAATACGATGCGTTCCTGATGAAATTTTGAGTTGCTAGACCTTCATTAGGGTGGTATTACTATAAACTGGGTTCGTTTTGGCATTAAAAGTTTTTGGAGTTGTTTTAAAAACCAGTTTCAACAATCAATGCGTGGTAAAAAAAAAAAGTCTTTTTTCCAATTTAACGTGAAAAAACCCTAATTGAACGATATTTTAAACAAAATATGAACTTCAAAATGCTTCATAATGTGTAATTGTATCACATTTACTTATTTTATTCCCTAAATAGAGAAGCCCTATCTCGTAGTTTCTATATCAAGCGGTTAACGGGTGAAAATCATTACCGAAAAGTGTTAAAAATTGGTTTTCTTTCGAAAGCAAATACGATGCGTTCCTGATGAAATTTTGAGTTGCTAGACCTTCATTAGGGAGGTATTACTATAAACTGGGTTCGTTTTGGCATTCAAAGTTTTTGGAGCTGTTTTAAAAACCAGTTTCAACAATCAATGCGTGGTTAAAAAAAAAAAGAGTTTTTTTTCCAATTTAACGTGAAAAAACCCTAATTGAACGATATTTTAAACAAAATATGAACTTCAAAATGCTTCATAATGTGTAATTGTATCACATTTACTTATTTTATTCCCTAAATAGAGAAGCCCTATCTCGTAGTTTCTATATCAAGCGGTTAACGGGTGAAAATCATTACCGAAAAGTGTTAAAAATTGGTTTTCTTTCGAAAGCAAATACGATGCGTTCCTGATGAAATTTTGAGTTGCTAGACCTTCATTAGGGTGGTATTACTATAAACTGGGTTCGTTTTGGCATTAAAAGTTTTTGGAGCTGTTTTAAAAACCAGTTTCAACAATCAATGCGTGGTAAAAAAAAAGAGTCTTTTTTCCAATTTAACGTGAAAAAACCCTAATTGAACGATATTTTAAACAAAATATGAACTTCAAAATGCTCCATAATGTGTAATTGTATCACATTTACTTATTTTATTCCCTAAATAGAGAAGCCCTATCTCGTAGTATCTTTATCAAGCGGTTAACGGGTGACAATCATTACCGAAAAGTGTTAAAAATTGGTTTTCTTTCGAAAGCAAATACGATGCGTTCCTGATGAAATTTTGAGTTGCTAGACCTTCATTAGGGTGGTATTACTATAAACTGGGTTCGTTTTGGCATTAAAAGTTTTTGGAGTTGTTTTAAAAACCAGTTTCAACAATCAATGCGTGGTAAAAAAAAAGAGTCTTTTTTCCAATTTAACGTGAAAAAACCCTAATTTAACGATATTTTAAACAAAATATGAACTTCAAAATGCTTCATAATGTGTAATTGTATCACATTTACTTATTTTATTCCCTAAATAGAAAAGCCCTATCTCGTAGTTTCTATATCAAGCGGTTAACGGGTGAAAATCATTACCGAAAACTGTTAAAAATTGGTTTTCTTTCGAAAGCAAATACGATGCGTTCCTGATGAAATTTTGAGTTGCTAGACCTTCATTAGGGTGGTATTACTATAAACTGGGTTCGTTTTGGCATTAAAAGTTTTTGGAGCTGTTTTAAAAACCAGTTTCAACAATCAATGCGTGGTAAAAAAAAAGTCTTTTTTCCAATTTAACGTGAAAAAACCCTAATTTAACGATATTTTAAACAAAATATGAACTTCAAAATGCTTCATAATGTGTAATTGTATCACATTTACTTATTTTATTCCCTAAATAGAAAAGCCCTATCTCGTAGTTTCTATATCAAGCGGTTAACGGGTGAAAATCATTACCGAAAACTGTTAAAAATTGGTTTTCTTTCGAAAGCAAATACGATGCGTTCCTGATGAAATTTTGAGTTGCTAGACCTTCATTAGGGTGGTATTACTATAAACTGGGTTCGTTTTGGCATTAAAAGTTTTTGGAGTTGTTTTAAAAACCAGTTTCAACAATCAATGCGTGGTAAAAAAAAAAAGAGTCTTTTTTCCAATTTAACGTGAAAAAACCCTAATTGAACGATATTTTAAACAAAATATGAACTTCAAAATGTTTCATAATGTGTAATTGTATCACATTTACTTATTTTATTCCCTAAATAGAGAAGCCCTATCTCGTAGTTTCTATATCAAGCGGTTAACGGGTGAAAATCATTACCGAAAAGTGTTAAAAATTGGTTTTCTTTCGAAAGCAAATACGATGCGTTCCTGATGAAATTTTGAGTTGCTAGACCTTCATTAGGGTGGTATTACTATAAACTGGGTTCGTTTTGGCATTAAAAGTTTTTGGAGTTGTTTTAAAAACCAGTTTCAACAATCAATGCGTGGTAAAAAAAAAGTCTTTTTTCCAATTTAACGTGAAAAAACCCTAATTTAACGATATTTTAAACAAAATATGAACTTCAAAATGCTTCATAATGTGTAATTGTATCACATTTACTTATTTTATTCCCTAAATAGAGAAGCCCTATCTCGTAGTTTCTATATCAAGCGGTTAACGGGTGAAAATCATTACCGAAAACTGTTAAAAATTGGTTTTCTTTCGAAAGCAAATACGATGCGTTCCTGATGAAATTTTGAGTTGCTAGACCTTCATTAGGGTGGTATTACTATAAACTGGGTTCGTTTTGGCATTAAAAGTTTTTGGAGTTGTTTTAAAAACCAGTTTCAACAATCAATGCGTGGTAAAAAAAAAAGTCTTTTTTCCAATTTAACGTGAAAAAACCCTAATTGAACGATATTTTAAACAAAATATGAACTTCAAAATGCTTCATAATGTGTAATTGTATCACATTTACTTATTTTATTCCCTAAATAGAGAAGCCCTATCTCGTAGTTTCTATATCAAGCGGTTAACGGGTGAAAATCATTACCGAAAAGTGTTAAAAATTGGTTTTCTTTAGAAAGCAAATACGATGCGTTCCTGATGAAATTTTGAGTTGCTAGACCTTCATTAGGGTGGTATTACTATAAACTGGGTTCGTTTTGGCATTCAAAGTTTTTGGAGCTGTTTTAAAAACCAGTTTCAACAATCAATGCGTGGTTAAAAAAAAAAGAGTTTTTTTTCCAATTTAACGTGAAAAAACCCTAATTGAACGATATTTTAAACAAAATATGAACTTCAAAATGCTTCATAATGTGTAATTGTATCACATTTACTTATTTTATTCCCTAAATAGAAAATCCCTATCTCGTAGTTTCTATATCAAGCAGTTAACGGGTGAAAATCATTACCGAAAAGTGTTAAAAATTGGTTTTCTTTCGAAAGCAAATACGATGCGTTCCTGATGAAATTTTGAGTTGCTAGACCTTCATTAGGGTGGTATTACTATAAACTGGGTTCGTTTTGGCATTAAAAGTTTTTGGAGTTGTTTTAAAAACCAGTTTCAACAATCAATGCGTGGTAAAAAAAAAAGTCTTTTTTCCAATTTAACGTGAAAAAACCCTAATTTAACGATATTTTAAACAAAATATGAACTTCAAAATGCTTCATAATGTGTAATTGTATCACATTTACTTATTTTATTCCCTAAATAGAGAAGCCCTATCTCGTAGTTTCTATATCAAGCGGTTAACGGGTGAAAATCATTACCGAAAACTGTTAAAAATTGGTTTTCTTTCGAAAGCAAATACGATGCGTTCCTGATGAAATTTTGAGTTTCTAGACCTTCATTAGGGAGGTATTACTATAAACTGGGTTCGTTTTGGCATTCAAAGTTTTTGGAGCTGTTTTAAAAACCAGTTTCAACAATCAATGCGTGGTTAAAAAAAAAAGAGTTTTTTTTCCAATTTAACGTGAAAAAACCCTAATTGAACGATATTTTAAACAAAATATGAACTTCAAAATGCTTCATAATGTGTAATTGTATCACATTTACTTATTTTATTCCCTAAATAGAGAAGCCCTATCTCGTAGTTTCTATATCAAGCGGTTAACGGGTGAAAATCATTACCGAAAAGTGTTAAAAATTGGTTTTCTTTCGAAAGCAAATACGATGCGTTCCTGATGAAATTTTGAGTTGCTAGACCTTCATTAGGGTGGTATTACTATAAACTGGGTTCGTTTTGGCATTAAAAGTTTTTGGAGCTGTTTTAAAAACCAGTTTCAACAATCAATGCGTGGTAAAAAAAAAGAGTCTTTTTTCCAATTTAACGTGAAAAAACCCTAATTTAACGATATTTTAAACAAAATATGAACTTCAAAATGCTCCATAATGTGTAATTGTATCACATTTACTTATTTTATTCCCTAAATAGAGAAGCCATATCTCGTAGTATCTTTATCAAGCGGTTAACGGGTGACAATCATTACCGAAAAGTGTTAAAAATTGGTTTTCTTTCGAAAGCAAATACGATGCGTTCCTGATGAAATTTTGAGTTGCTAGACCTTCATTAGGGTGGTATTACTATAAACTGGGTTCGTTTTGGCATTAAAAGTTTTTGGAGTTGTTTTAAAAACCAGTTTCAACAATCAATGCGTGGTAAAAAAAAAGAGTCTTTTTTCCAATTTAACGTGAAAAAACCCTAATTTAACGATATTTTAAACAAAATATGAACTTCAAAATGCTTCATAATGTGTAATTGTATCACATTTACTTATTTTATTCCCTAAATAGAGAAGCCCTATCTCGTAGTTTCTATATCAAGCGGTTAACGGGTGAAAATCATTACCGAAAACTGTTAAAAATTGGTTTTCTTTCGAAAGCAAATACGATGCGTTCCTGATGAAATTTTGAGTTGCTAGACCTTCATTAGGGTGGTATTACTATAAACTGGGTTCGTTTTGGCATTAAAAGTTTTTGGAGTTGTTTTAAAAACCAGTTTCAACAATCAATGCGTGGTAAAAAAAAAGTCTTTTTTCCAATTTAACGTGAAAAAACCCTAATTTAACGATATTTTAAACAAAATATGAACTTCAAAATGCTTCATAATGTGTAATTGTATCACATTTACTTATTTTATTCCCTAAATAGAAAAGCCCTATCTCGTAGTTTCTATATCAAGCGGTTAACGGGTGAAAATCATTACCGAAAACTGTTAAAAATTGGTTTTCTTTCGAAAGCAAATACGATGCGTTCCTGATGAAATTTTGAGTTGCTAGACCTTCATTAGGGTGGTATTACTATAAACTGGGTTCGTTTTGGCATTAAAAGTTTTTGGAGCTGTTTAAAAAACCAGTTTCAACAATCAATGTGTGGTAAAAAAAAAAAGAGTCTTTTTTCAAATTTAACGTGAAAAAACCCTAATTGAACGATATTTTAAACAAAATATGAACTTCAAAATGTTTCATAATGTGTAATTGTATCACATTTACTTATTTTATTCCCTAAATAGAGAAGCCCTATCTCGTAGTTTCTATATCAAGCGGTTAACGGGTGAAAATCATTACCGAAAAGTGTTAAAAATTGGTTTTCTTTCGAAAGCAAATACGATGCGTTCCTGATGAAATTTTGAGTTGCTAGACCTTCATTAGGGTGGTATTACTATAAACTGGGTTCGTTTTGGCATTAAAAGTTTTTGGAGTTGTTTTAAAAACCAGTTTCAACAATCAATGCGTGGTAAAAAAAAAGTCTTTTTTCCAATTTAACGTGAAAAAACCCTAATTTAACGATATTTTAAACAAAATATGAACTTCAAAATGCTTCATAATGTGTAATTGTATCACATTTACTTATTTTATTCCCTAAATAGAGAAGCCCTATCTCGTAGTTTCTATATCAAGCGGTTAACGGGTGAAAATCATTACCGAAAACTGTTAAAAATTGGTTTTCTTTCGAAAGCAAATACGATGCGTTCCTGATGAAATTTTGAGTTGCTAGACCTTCATTAGGGTGGTATTACTATAAACTGGGTTCGTTTTGGCATTAAAAGTTTTTGGAGCTGTTTTAAAAACCAGTTTCAACAATCAATGCGTGGTAAAAAAAAAAGTCTTTTTTCCAATTTAACGTGAAAAAACCCTAATTGAACGATATTTTAAACAAAATATGAACTTCAAAATGCTTCATAATGTGTAATTGTATCACATTTACTTATTTTATTCCCTAAATAGAGAAGCCCTATCTCGTAGTTTCTATATCAAGCGGTTAACGGGTGAAAATCATTACCGAAAAGTGTTAAAAATTGGTTTTCTTTAGAAAGCAAATACGATGCGTTCCTGATGAAATTTTGAGTTGCTAGACCTTCATTAGGGTGGTATTACTATAAACTGGGTTCGTTTTGGCATTCAAAGTTTTTGGAGCTGTTTTAAAAACCAGTTTCAACAATCAATGCGTGGTTAAAAAAAAAAGAGTTTTTTTTCCAATTTAACGTGAAAAAACCCTAATTGAACGATATTTTAAACAAAATATGAACTTCAAAATGCTTCATAATGTGTAATTGTATCACATTTACTTATTTTATTCCCTAAATAGAAAAGCCCTATCTCGTAGTTTCTATATCAAGCAGTTAACGGGTGAAAATCATTACCGAAAAGTGTTAAAAATTGGTTTTCTTTCGAAAGCAAATACGATGCGTTCCTGATGAAATTTTGAGTTGCTAGACCTTCATTAGGGTGGTATTACTATAAACTGGGTTCGTTTTGGCATTAAAAGTTTTTGGAGTTGTTTTAAAAACCAGTTTCAACAATCAATGCGTGGTAAAAAAAAAAGTCTTTTTTCCAATTTAACGTGAAAAAACCCTAATTTAACGATATTTTAAACAAAATATGAACTTCAAAATGCTTCATAATGTGTAATTGTATCACATTTACTTATTTTATTCCCTAAATAGAGAAGCCCTATCTCGTAGTTTCTATATCAAGCGGTTAACGGGTGAAAATCATTACCGAAAACTGTTAAAAATTGGTTTTCTTTCGAAAGCAAATACGATGCGTTCCTGTTGAAATTTTGAGTTGCTAGACCTTCATTAGGGTGGTATTACTATAAACTGGGTTCGTTTTGGCATTAAAAGTTTTTGGAGTTGTTTTAAAAACCAGTTTCAACAATCAATGCGTGGTAAAAAAAAAAGAGTCTTTTTTCCAATTTAACGTGAAAAAACCCTAATTGAACGATATTTTAAACAAAATATGAACTTCAAAATGCTTCATAATGTGTAATTGTATCACATTTACTTATTTTATTCCCTAAATAGAGAAGCCCTATCTCGTAGTTTCTATATCAAGCGGTTAACGGGTGAAAATCATTACCGAAAAGTGTTAAAAATTGGTTTTCTTTCGAAAGCAAATACGATGCGTTCCTGATGAAATTTTGAGTTGCTAGACATTCATTAGGGTGGTATTACTATAAACTGGGTTCGTTTTGGCATTAAAAGTTTTTGGAGTTGTTTTAAAAACCAGTTTCAACAATCAATGCGTGGTAAAAAAAAAGTCTTTTTTCCAATTTAACGTAAAAAACCCTAATTTAACGATATTTTAAACAAAATATGAACTTCAAAATGCTTCATAATGTGTAATTGTATCACATTTACTTATTTTATTCCCTAAATAGAGAAGCCCTATCTCGTAGTTTCTATATCAAGCGGTTAACGGGTGAAAATCATTACCGAAAACTGTTAAAAATTGGTTTTCTTTCGAAAGCAAATACGATGCGTTCCTGATGAAATTTTGAGTTGCTAGACCTTCATTAGGGTGGTATTACTATAAACTGGGTTCGTTTTGGCATTAAAAGTTTTTGGAGTTGTTTTAAAAACCAGTTTCAACAATCAATGCGTGGTAAAAAAAAAAGAGTCTTTTTTCCAATTTAACGTGAAAAAACCCTAATTGAACGATATTTTAAACAAAATATGAACTTCAAAATGCTTCATAATGTGTAATTGTATCACATTTACTTATTTTATTCCCTAAATAGAGAAGCCCTATCTCGTAGTTTCTATATCAAGCGGTTAACGGGTGAAAATCATTACCGAAAAGTGTTAAAAATTGGTTTTCTTTCGAAAGCAAATACGATGCGTTCCTGATGAAATTTTGAGTTGCTAGACATTCATTAGGGTGGTATTACTATAAACTGGGTTCGTTTTGGCATTAAAAGTTTTTGGAGTTGTTTTAAAAACCAGTTTCAACAATCAATGCGTGGTAAAAAAAAAGTCTTTTTTCCAATTTAACGTGAAAAAACCCTAATTTAACGATATTTTAAACAAAATATGAACTTCAAAATGCTTCATAATGTGTAATTGTATCACATTTACTTATTTTATTCCCTAAATAGAGAAGCCCTATCTCGTAGTTTCTTTATCAAGCGGTTAACGGGTGACAATCATTACCGAAAGGTGTTAAAAATTGGTTTTCTTTTGAAAGCAAATACGATGCGTTCCTGATGAAATTTTGAGTTGCTAGACCTTCATTAGGGTGGTATTACTATAAACTGGGTTCGTTTTGGCATTAAAAGTTTTTGGAGTTGTTTTAAAAACCAGTTTCAACAATCAATGCGTGGTAAAAAAAAAAGAGTCTTTTTTCCAATTTAACGTGAAAAAACCCTAATTGAACGATATTTTAAACAAAATATGAACTTCAAAATGCTTCATAATGTGTAAGTGTATCACATTTACTTATTTTATTCCCTAAACAGAAAAGCCCTATCTCGTAGTTTCTATATCAAGCGGTTAACGGGTGAAAATCATTACCGAAAAGTGTTAAAAATTGGTTTTCTTTCGAAAGCAAATACGATGCGTTCCTGATGAAATTTTGAGTTGCTAGACATTCATTAGGGTGGTATTACTATAAACTGGGTTCGTTTTGGCATTAAAAGTTTTTGGAGCTGTTTTAAAAACCAGTTTCAACAATCAATGCGTGGTAAAAAAAAAGTCTTTTTTCCAATTTAACGTGAAAAAACCCTAATTTAACGATATTTTAAACAAAATATGAACTTCAAAATGCTTCATAATGTGTAATTGTATCACATTTACTTATTTTATTCCCTAAATAGAGAAGCCCTATCTCGTAGTTTCTATATCAAGCGGTTAACGGGTGAAAATCATTACCGAAAACTGTTAAAAATTGGTTTTCTTTCGAAAGCAAATACGATGCGTTCCTGATGAAATTTTGAGTTGCTAGACCTTCATTAGGGTGGTATTACTATAAACTGGGTTCGTTTTGGCATTAAAAGTTTTTGGAGTTGTTTTAAAAACCAGTTTCAACAATCAATGCGTGGCAAAAAAAAAAGTCTTTTTTCCAATTTAACGTGAAAAAACCCTAATTGAACGATATTTTAAACAAAATATGAACTTCAAAATGCTTCATAATGTGTAATTGTATCACATTTACTTATTTTATTCCCTAAATAGAGAAGCCCTATCTCGTAGTTTCTATATCAAGCGGTTAACGGGTGAAAATTATTACCGAAAAGTGTTAAAAATTGGTTTTCTTTCGAAAGCAAATACGATGCGTTCCTGATGAAATTTTGAGTTGCTAGACCTTCATTAGGGTGGTATTACTATAAACTGGGTTCGTTTTGGCATTCAAAGTTTTTGGAGCTGTTTTAAAAACCAGTTTCAACAATCAATGCGTGGTTAAAAAAAAAAAGAGTTTTTTTTCCAATTTAACGTGAAAAAACCCTAATTGAACGATATTTTAAACAAAATATGAACTTCAAAATGCTTCATAATGTGTAATTGTATCACATTTACTTATTTTATACCCTAAATAGAAAAGCCCTATCTCGTAGTTTCTATATCAAGCGGTTAACGGGTGAAAATCATTACCGAAAAGTGTTAAAAATTGGTTTTCTTTCGAAAGCAAATACGATGCGTTCCTGATGAAATTTTGAGTTGCTAGACCTTCATTAGGGTGGTATTACTATAAACTGGGTTCGTTTTGGCATTAAAAGTTTTTGGAGTTGTTTTAAAAACCAGTTTCAACAATCAATGCGTGGTAAAAAAAAAAGAGTCTTTTTTCCAATTTAACGTGAAAAAACCCTAATTGAACGATATTTTAAACAAAATATGAACTTCAAAATGCTTCATAATGTGTAATTGTATCACATTTACTTATTTTATTCCCTAAATAGAAAAGCCCTATCTCGTAGTTTCTATATCAAGCGGTTAACGGGTGAAAATCATTACCGAAAAGTGTTAAAAATTGGTTTTCTTTCGAAAGCAAATACGATGCGTTCCTGATGAAATTTTGAGTTGCTAGACCTTCATTAGGGTGGTATTACTATAAACTGGGTTCGTTTTGGCATTAAAAGTTTTTGGAGTTGTTTTAAAAACCAGTTTCAACAATCAATGCGTGGTAAAAAAAAAAGTCTTTTTTCCAATTTAACGTGAAAAAACCCTAATTTAACGATATTTTAAACAAAATATGAACTTCAAAATGCTTCATAATGTGTAATTGTATCACATTTACTTATTTTATTCCCTAAATAGAGAAGCCCTATCTCGTAGTTTCTATATCAAGCGGTTAACGGGTGAAAATCATTACCGAAAACTGTTAAAAATTGGTTTTCTTTCGAAAGCAAATACGATGCGTTCCTGATGAAATTTTGAGTTGCTAGACCTTCATTAGGGTGGTATTACTATAAATTGGGTTCGTTTTGGCATTAAAAGTTTTTGGAGTTGTTTTAAAAACCAGTTTCAACAATCAATGCGTGGTAAAAAAAAAAAGTCTTTTTTCCAATTTAACGTGAAAAAACCCTAATTGAACGATATTTTAAACAAAATATGAACTTCAAAATGCTTCATAATGTGTAATTGTATCACATTTACTTATTTTATTCCCTAAATAGAAAAGCCCTATCTCGTAGTTTCTATATCAAGCGGTTAACGGGTGAAAATCATTACCGAAAAGTGTTAAAAATTGGTTTTCTTTCGAAAGCAAATACGATGCGTTCCTGATGAAATTTTGAGTTGCTAGACCTTCATTAGGGTGGTATTACTATAAACTGGGTTCGTTTTGGCATTCAAAGTTTTTGGAGCTGTTTTAAAAACCAGTTTCAACAATCAATGCGTGGTTAAAAAAAAAGAGTTTTTTTTCCAATTTAACGTGAAAAAACCCTAATTGAACGATATTTTAAACAAAATATGAACTTCAAAATGCTTCATAATGTGTAATTGTATCACATTTACTTATTTTATTCCCTAAATAGAGAAGCCCTATCTCGTAGTTTCTATATCAAGCGGTTAACGGGTGAAAATCATTACCGAAAAGTGTTAAAAATTGGTTTTCTTTCGAAAGCAAATACGATGCGTTCCTGATGAAATTTTGAGTTGCTAGACCTTCATTAGGGTGGTATTACTATAAACTGGGTTCGTTTTGGCATTAAAAGTTTTTGGAGTTGTTTTAAAAACCAGTTTCAACAATCAATGCGTGGTAAAAAAAAAAGTCTTTTTTCCAATTTAACGTGAAAAAACCCTAATTGAACGATATTTTAAACAAAATATGAACTTCAAAATGCTTCATAATGTGTAATTGTATCACATTTACTTATTTTATTCCCTAAATAGAGAAGCCCTATCTCGTAGTTTCTATATCAAGCGGTTAACGGGTGAAAATCATTACCGAAAAATGTTAAAAATTGGTTTTCTTTCGAAAGCAAATACGATGCGTTCCTGATGAAATTTTGAGTTGCTAGACCTTCATTAGGGTGGTATTACTATAAACTGGGTTCGTTTTGGCATTCAAAGTTTTTGGAGCTGTTTTAAAAACCAGTTTCAACAATCAATGCGTGGTTAAAAAAAAAGAGTTTTTTTTTCCAATTTAACGTGAAAAAACCCTAATTGAACGATATTTTAAACAAAATATGAACTTCAAAATGCTTCATAATGTTTAATTGTATCACATTTACTTATTTTATTCCCTAAATAGAAAAGCCCTATCTCGTAGTTTCTATATCAAGCGGTTAACGGGTGAAAATCATTACCGAAAAGTGTTAAAAATTGGTTTTCTTTCGAAAGCAAATACGATGCGTTCCTGATGAAATTTTGAGTTTCTAGACCTTCATAAGGGTGGTATTACTATAAACTGGGTTCGTTTTGGCATTAAAAGTTTTTGGAGCTGTTTTAAAAACCAGTTTCAACAATCAATGCGTGGTAAAAAAAAGAGTCTTTTTTCCAATTTAACGTGAAAAAACCCTAATTTAACGATATTTTAAACAAAATATGAACTTCAAAATGCTTCATAATGTGTAATTGTATCACATTTACTTATTTTATTCCCTAAATAGAGAAGCCCTATCTCGTAGTTTCTATATCAAGCGGTTAACGGGTGAAAATCATTACCGAAAACTGTTAAAAATTGGTTTTCTTTCGAAAGCAAATACGATGCGTTCCTGATGAAATTTTGAGTTGCTAGACCTTCTTTAGGGTGGTATTACTATAAACTGGGTTCGTTTTGGCATTAAAAGTTTTTGGAGTTGTTTTAAAAACCAGTTTCAACAATCAATGCGTGGCAAAAAAAAAAGTCTTTTTTCCAATTTAACGTGAAAAAACCCTAATTGAACGATATTTTAAACAAAATATGAACTTCAAAATGCTTCATAATGTGTAATTGTATCACATTTACTTATTTTATTCCCTAAATAGAGAAGCCCTATCTCGTAGTTTCTATATCAAGCGGTTAACGGGTGAAAATCATTACCGAAAAGTGTTAAAAATTGGTTTTCTTTCGAAAGCAAATACGACGCGTTCCTGATGAAATTTTGAGTTGCTAGACCTTCATTAGGGTGGTATTACTATAAACTGGGTTCGTTTTGGCATTCAAAGTTTTTGGAGCTGTTTTAAAAACCAGTTTCAACAATCAATGCGTGGTTAAAAAAAAAAGAGTTTTTTTTCCAATTTAACGTGAAAAAACCCTAATTGAACGATATTTTAAACAAAATATGAACTTCAAAATGCTTCATAATGTGTAATTGTATCACATTTACTTATTTTATTCCCTAAATAGAGAAGCCCTATCTCGTAGTTTCTATATCAAGCGGTTAACGGGTGAAAATCATTACCGAAAAGTGTTAAAAATTGGTTTTCTTTCGAAAGCAAATACGATGCGTTCCTGATGAAATTTTGAGTTGCTAGACCTTCATTAGGGTGGTATTACTATAAACTGGGTTCGTTTTGGCATTAAAAGTTTTTGGAGTTGTTTTAAAAACCAGTTTCAACAATCAATGCGTGGTAAAAAAAAAAAGAGTCTTTTTTCCAATTTAACGTGAAAAAACCCTAATTGAACGATATTTTAAACAAAATATGAACTTCAAAATGCTTCATAATGTGTAATTGTATCACATTTACTTATTTTATACCCTAAATAGAAAAGCCCTATCTCGTAGTTTCTATATCAAGCGGTTAACGGGTGAAAATCATTACCGAAAAGTGTTAAAAATTGGTTTTCTTTCGAAAGCAAATACGATGCGTTCCTGATGAAATTTTGAGTTGCTAGACCTTCATTAGGGTGGTATTACTATAAACTGGGTTCGTTTTGGCATTAAAAGTTTTTGGAGTTGTTTTAAAAACCAGTTTCAACAATCAATGCGTGGTAAAAAAAAAAGTCTTTTTTCCAATTTAACGTGAAAAAACCCTAATTTAACGATATTTTAAACAAAATATGAACTTCAAAATGCTTCATAATGTGTAATTGTATCACATTTACTTATTTTATTCCCTAAATAGAGAAGCCCTATCTCGTAGTTTCTATATCAAGCGGTTAACGGGTGAAAATCATTACCGAAAACTGTTAAAAATTGGTTTTCTTTCGAAAGCAAATACGATGCGTTCCTGATGAAATTTTGAGTTGCTAGACCTTCATTAGGGTGGTATTACTATAAATTGGGTTCGTTTTGGCATTAAAAGTTTTTGGAGTTGTTTTAAAAACCAGTTTCAACAATCAATGCGTGGTAAAAAAAAAAAAGTCTTTTTTCCAATTTAACGTGAAAAAACCCTAATTGAACGATATTTTAAACAAAATATGAACTTCAAAATGCTTAATAATGTGTAATTGTATCACATTTACTTATTTTATTCCCTAAACAGAAAAGCCCTATCTCGTAGTTTCTATATCAAGCGGTTAACGGGTGAAAATCATTACCGAAAAGTGTTAAAAATTGGTTTTCTTTCGAAAGCAAATACGATGCGTTCCTGATGAAATTTTGAGTTGCTAGACCTTCATTAGGGTGGTATTACTATAAACTGGGTTCGTTTTGGCATTCAAAGTTTTTGGAGCTGTTTTAAAAACCAGTTTCAACAATCAATGCGTGGTTAAAAAAAAAGAGTTTTTTTTTCCAATTTAACGTGAAAAAACCCTAATTGAACGATATTTTAAACAAAATATGAACTTCAAAATGCTTCATAATGTGTAATTGTATCACATTTACTTATTTTATTCCCTAAATAGAAAAGCCCTATCTCGTAGTTTCTATATCAAGCGGTTAACGGGTGAAAATCATTACCGAAAAGTGTTAAAAATTGGTTTTCTTTCGAAAGCAAATACGATGCGTTCCTGATGAAATTTTCAGTTGCTAGACCTTCATTAGGGTGGTATTACTATAAACTGGGTTCGTTTTGGCATTAAAAGTTTTTGGAGTTGTTTTAAAAACCAGTTTCAACAATCAATGCGTGGTAAAAAAAAAAAGTCTTTTTTCCAATTTAACGTGAAAAAACCCTAATTGAACGATATTTTAAACAAAATATGAACTTCAAAATGCTTCATAATGTGTAATTGTATCACATTTACTTATTTTATTCCCTAAATAGAGAAGCCCTATCTCGTAGTTTCTATATCAAGCGGTTAACAGGTGAAAATCATTACCGAAAAATGTTAAAAATTGGTTTTCTTTCGAAAGCAAATACGATGCGTTCCTGATGAAATTTTGAGTTGCTAGACCTTCATTAGGGTGGTATTACTATAAACTGGGTTCGTTTTGGCATTCAAAGTTTTTGGAGCTGTTTTAAAAACCAGTTTCAACAATCAATGCGTGGTTAAAAAAAAAGAGTTTTTTTTTTCCAATTTAACGTGAAAAAACCCTAATTGAACGATATTTTAAACAAAATATGAACTTCAAAATGCTTCATAATGTGTAATTGTATCACATTTACTTATTTTATTCCCTAAATAGAGAAGCCCTATCTCGTAGTTTCTATATCAAGCGGTTAACGGGTGAAAATCATTACCGAAAAGTGTTAAAAATTGGTTTTCTTTCGAAAGCAAATACGATGCGTTCCTGATGAAATTTTGAGTTGCTAGACCTTCATTAGGGTGGTATTACTATAAACTGGGTTCGTTTTGGCATTAAAAGTTTTTGGAGCTGTTTTAAAAACCAGTTTCAACAATCAATGCGTGGTAAAAAAAAGAGTCTTTTTTCCAATTTAACGTGAAAAAACCCTAATTTAACGATATTTTAAACAAAATATGAACTTCAAAATGCTCCATAAAGTGTAATTGTATCACATTTACTTATTTTATTCCCTAAATAGAGAAGCCCTATCTCGTAGTATCTTTATCAAGCGGTTAACGGGTGACAATCATTACCGAAAAGTGTTAAAAATTGGTTTTCTTTCGAAAGCAAATACGATGCGTTCCTGATGAAATTTTGAGTTGCTAGACCTTCATTAGGGTGGTATTACTATAAACTGGGTTCGTTTTGGCATTCAAAGTTTTTGGAGCTGTTTTAAAAACCAGTTTCAACAATCAATGCGTGGTTAAAAAAAAAGAGTTTTTTTTCCAATTTAACGTGAAAAAACCCTAATTGAACGATATTTTAAACAAAATATGAACTTCAAAATGCTTCATAATGTGTAATTGTATCACATTTACTTATTTTATTCCCTAAATAGAGAAGCCCTATCTCGTAGTTTCTATATCAAGCGGTTAACGGGTGAAAATCATTACCGAAAAGTGTTAAAAATTGGTTTTCTTTCGAAAGCAAATACGATGCGTTCCTGATGAAATTTTGAGTTGCTAGACCTTCATTAGGGTGGTATTACTATAAACTGGGTTCGTTTTGGCATTAAAAGTTTTTGGAGTTGTTTTAAAAACCAGTTTCAACAATCAATGCGTGGTAAAAAAAAAAAGTCTTTTTTCCAATTTAACGTGAAAAAACCCTAATTGAACGATATTTTAAACAAAATATGAACTTCAAAATGCTTCATAATGTGTAATTGTATCACATTTACTTATTTTATTCCCTAAATAGAGAAGCCCTATCTCGTAGTTTCTATATCAAGCGGTTAACGGGTGAAAATCATTACCGAAAAATGTTAAAAATTGGTTTTCTTTCGAAAGCAAATACGATGCGTTCCTGATGAAATTTTGAGTTGCTAGACCTTCATTAGGGTGGTATTACTATAAACTGGGTTCGTTTTGGCATTCAAAGTTTTTGGAGCTGTTTTAAAAACCAGTTTCAACAATCAATGCGTGGTTAAAAAAAAAGAGTTTTTTTTTCCAATTTAACGTGAAAAAACCCTAATTGAACGATATTTTAAACAAAATATGAACTTCAAAATGCTTCATAATGTGTAATTGTATCACATTTACTTATTTTATTCCCTAAATAGAGAAGCCCTATCTCGTAGTTTCTATATCAAGCGGTTAACGGGTGAAAATCATTACCGAAAAGTGTTAAAAATTGGTTTTCTTTCGAAAGCAAATACGATGCGTTCCTGATGAAATTTTGAGTTGCTAGACCTTCATTAGGGTGGTATTACTATAAACTGGGTTCGTTTTGGCATTAAAAGTTTTTGGAGCTGTTTTAAAAACCAGTTTCAACAATCAATGCGTGGTAAAAAAAAGAGTCTTTTTTCCAATTTAACGTGAAAAAACCCTAATTTAACGATATTTTAAACAAAATATGAACTTCAAAATGCTCCATAAAGTGTAATTGTATCACATTTACTTATTTTATTCCCTAAATAGAGAAGCCCTATCTCGTAGTATCTTTATCAAGCGGTTAACGGGTGACAATCATTACCGAAAAGTGTTAAAAATTGGTTTTCTTTCGAAAGCAAATACGATGCGTTCCTGATGAAATTTTGAGTTGCTAGACCTTCATTAGGGTGGTATTACTATAAACTGGGTTCGTTTTGGCATTAAAAGTTTTTGGAGTTGTTTTAAAAACCAGTTTCAACAATCAATGCGTGGTAAAAAAAAAAAGAGTCTTTTTTCCAATTTAACGTGAAAAAACCCTAATTGAACGATATTTTAAACAAAATATGAACTTCAAAATGCTTCATAATGTGTAATTGTATCACATTTACTTATTTTATTCCCTAAATAGAGAAGCCCTATCTCGTAGTTTCTATATCAAGCGGTTAACGGGTGAAAATCATTACCGAAAAGTGTTAAAAATTGGTTTTCTTTCGAAAGCAAATACGATGCGTTCCTGATGAAATTTTGAGTTGCTAGACCTTCATTAGGGTGGTATTACTATAAACTGGGTTCGTTTTGGCATTAAAAGTTTTTGGAGTTGTTTTAAAAACCAGTTTCAACAATCAATGCGTGGTAAAAAAAAAAAGTGTCTTTTTTCCAATTTAACGTGAAAAAACCCTAATTGAACGATATTTTAAACAAAATATGAACTTCAAAATGCTCCATAATGTGTAATTGTATCACATTTACTTATTTTATTCCCTAAATAGAGAAGCCCTATCTCGTAGTTTCTTTATCAAGCGGTTAACGGGTGACAATCATTACCGAAAAGTGTTAAAAATTGGTTTTCTTTCGAAAGCAAATACGATGCGTTCCTGATGAAATTTTGAGTTGCTAGACCTTCATTAGGGTGGTATTACTATAAACTGGGTTCGTTTTGGCATTAAAAGTTTTTGGAGTTGTTTTAAAAACCAGTTTCAACAATCAATGCGTGGCAAAAAAAAAAGTCTTTTTTCCAATTTAACGTGAAAAAACCCTAATTGAACGATATTTTAAACAAAATATGAACTTCAAAATGCTTCATAATGTGTAATTGTATCACATTTACTTATTTTATTCCCTAAATAGAGAAGCCCTATCTCGTAGTTTCTATAACAAGCGGTTAACGGGTGAAAATCATTACCGAAAAGTGTTAAAAATTGGTTTTCTTTCGAAAGCAAATACGATGCGTTCCTGATGAAATTTTGAGTTGCTAGACCTTCATTAGGGTGGTATTACTATAAACTGGGTTCGTTTTGGCATTAAAAGTTTTTGGAGTTGTTTTAAAAACCAGTTTCAACAATCAATGCGTGGTAAAAAAAAAAGAGTCTTTTTTCCAATTTAACGTGAAAAAACCCTAATTGAACGATATTTTAAACAAAATATGAACTTCAAAATGCTTCATAATGTGTAATTGTATCACATTTACTTATTTTATTCCCTAAATAGAGAAGCCCTATCTCGTAGTTTCTATATCAAGCGGTTAACGGGTGAAAATCATTACCGAAACGTGTTAAAAATTGGTTTTCTTTCGAAAGCAAATACGATGCGTTCCTGATGAAATTTTGAGTTGCTAGACCTTCATTAGGGTGGTATTACTATAAACTGGGTTCGTTTTGGCATTAAAAGTTTTTGGAGTTGTTTTAAAAACCAGTTTCAACAATCAATGCGTGGTAAAAAAAAAAGTGTCTTTTTTCAAATTTAACGTGAAAAAACCCTAATTGAACGATATTTTAAACAAAATATGAACTTCAAAATGCTCCATAATGTGTAATTGTATCACATTTACTTATTTTATTCCCTAAATAGAGAAGCCCTATCTCGTAGTTTCTTTATCAAGCGGTTAACGGGTGACAATCATTACCGAAAAGTGTTAAAAATTGGTTTTCTTTCGAAAGCAAATACGATGCGTTCCTGATGAAATTTTGAGTTGCTAGACCTTCATTAGGGTGGTATTACTATAAACTGGGTTCGTTTTGGCATTAAAAGTTTTTGGAGTTGTTTTAAAAACCAGTTTCAACAATCAATGCGTGGTAAAAAAAAAAAGTATTTTTTCCAATTTAACGTGAAAAAACCCTAATTGAACGATATTTTAAACAAAATATGAACTTCAAAATGCTTCATAATGTGTAATTGTATTACATTTACTATTTTATTCCCTAAATAGAGAAGCCCTATCTCGTAGTTTCTATATCAAGCGGTTAACGGGTGAAAATCATTTCCGAAAAGTGTTAAAAATTGGTTTTCTTTTGAAAGCAAATACGATGCGTTCCTGATGAAATTTTGAGTTGCTAGACCTTCATTAGGGTGGTATTACTATAAACTGGGTTCGTTTTGGCATTCAAAGTTTTTGGAGCTGTTTTAAAAACCAGTTTCAACAATCAATGCGTGGTTAAAAAAAAAGAGTTTTTTTTTCCAATTTAACGTGAAAAAACCCTAATTGAACGATATTTTAAACAAAATATGAACTTCAAAATGCTTCATAATGTGTAATTGTATCACATTTACTTATTTTATTCCCTAAATAGAGAAGCCCTATCTCGTAGTTTCTATATCAAGCGGTTAACGGGTGAAAATCATTACCGAAAAGTGTTAAAAATTGGTTTTCTTTCGAAAGCAAATACGATGCGTTCCTGATGAAATTTTGAGTTGCTAGACCTTCATTAGGGTGGTATTACTATAAACTGGGTTCGTTTTGGCATTAAAAGTTTTTGGAGTTGTTTTAAAAACCAGTTTCAACAATCAATGCGTGGTAAAAAAAAGAGTCTTTTTTCCAATTTAACGTGAAAAAACCCTAATTTAACGATATTTTAAACAAAATATGAACTTCAAAATGCTCCATAAAGTGTAATTGTATCACATTTACTTATTTTATTCCCTAAATAGAGAAGCCCTATCTCGTAGTATCTTTATCAAGCGGTTAACGGGTGACAATCATTACCGAAAAGTGTTAAAAATTGGTTTTCTTTCGAAAGCAAATACGATGCGTTCCTGATGAAATTTTGAGTTGCTAGACCTTCATTAGGGTGGTATTACTATAAACTGGGTTCGTTTTGGCATTAAAAGTTTTTGGAGTTGTTTTAAAAACCAGTTTCAACAATCAATGCGTGGTAAAAAAAAAAGAGTCTTTTTTCCAATTTAACGTGAAAAAACCCTAATTGAACGATATTTTAAACAAAATATGAACTTCAAAATGCTTCATAATGTGTAATTGTATCACATTTACTTATTTTATTCCCTAAATAGAGAAGCCCTATCTCGTAGTTTCTATATCAAGCGGTTAACGGGTGAAAATCATTACCGAAAAGTGTTAAAAATTGGTTTTCTTTCGAAAGCAAATACGATGCGTTCCTGATGAAATTTTGAGTTGCTAGACCTTCATTAGGGTGGTATTACTATAAACTGGGTTCGTTTTGGCATTAAAAGTTTTTGGAGTTGTTTTAAAAACCAGTTTCAACAATCAATGCGTGGTAAAAAAAAAGTCTTTTTTCCAATTTAACGTGAAAAAACCCTAATTTAACGATATTTTAAACAAAATATGAACTTCAAAATGCTTCATAATGTGTAATTGTATCACATTTACTTATTTTATTCCCTAAATAGAGAAGCCCTATCTCGTAGTTTCTATAACAAGCGGTTAACGGGTGAAAATCATTACCGAAAAGTGTTAAAAATTGGTTTTCTTTCGAAAGCAAATACGATGCGTTCCTGATGAAATTTTGAGTTGCTAGACCTTCATTAGGGTGGTATTACTATAAACTGGGTTCGTTTTGGCATTAAAAGTTTTTGGAGCTGTTTTAAAAACCAGTTTCAACAATCAATGCGTGGTAAAAAAAAGAGTCTTTTTTCCAATTTAACGTGAAAAAACCCTAATTTAACGATATTTTAAACAAAATATGAACTTCAAAATGCTCCATAAAGTGTAATTGTATCACATTTACTTATTTTATTCCCTAAATAGAGAAGCCCTATCTCGTAGTATCTTTATCAAGCGGTTAACGGGTGACAATCATTACCGAAAAGTGTTAAAAATTGGTTTTCTTTCGAAAGCAAATACGATGCGTTCCTGATGAAATTTTGAGTTGCTAGACCTTCATTAGGGTGGTATTACTATAAACTGGGTTCGTTTTGGCATTAAAAGTTTTTGGAGTTGTTTTAAAAACCAGTTTCAACAATCAATGCGTGGTAAAAAAAAAAAGAGTCTTTTTTCCAATTTAACGTGAAAAAACCCTAATTGAACGATATTTTAAACAAAATATGAACTTCAAAATGCTTCATAATGTGTAATTGTATCACATTTACTTATTTTATTCCCTAAATAGAGAAGCCCTATCTCGTAGTTTCTATATCAAGCGGTTAACGGGTGAAAATCATTACCGAAAAGTGTTAAAAATTGGTTTTCTTTCGAAAGCAAATACGATGCGTTCCTGATGAAATTTTGAGTTGCTAGACCTTCATTAGGGTGGTATTACTATAAACTGGGTTCGTTTTGGCATTAAAAGTTTTTGGAGTTGTTTTAAACACCAGTTTCAACAATCAATGCGTGGTAAAAAAAAAAAGTGTCTTTTTTCCAATTTAACGTGAAAAAACCCTAATTGAACGATATTTTAAACAAAATATGAACTTCAAAATGCTCCATAATGTGTAATTGTATCACATTTACTTATTTTATTCCCTAAATAGAGAAGCCCTATCTCGTAGTTTCTTTATCAAGCGGTTAACGGGTGACAATCATTACCGAAAAGTGTTAAAAATTGGTTTTCTTTCGAAAGCAAATACGATGCGTTCCTGATGAAATTTTGAGTTGCTAGACCTTCATTAGGGTGGTATTACTATAAACTGGGTTCGTTTTGGCATTAAAAG
Source organism: Parietaria judaica (assembly GCA_954871525.1). NCBI lineage: Eukaryota > Viridiplantae > Streptophyta > Magnoliopsida > Rosales > Urticaceae > Parietaria > Parietaria judaica. The sequence goes on from OX940860.1 coordinate 62,670,311, forward strand.
TTTTTGGAGTTGTTTTAAAAACCAGTTTCAACAATCAATGCGTGGTAAAAAAAAAAGTCTTTTTTCCAATTTAACGTGAAAAAACCCTAATTTAACGATATTTTAAACAAAATATGAACTTCAAAATGCTTCATAATGTGTAATTGTATCACATTTACTTATTTTATTCCCTAAATAGAGAAGCCCTATCTCGTAGTTTCTATAACAAGCGGTTAACGGGTGAAAATCATTACCGAAAAGTGTTAAAAATTGGTTTTCTTTCGAAAGCAAATACGATGCGTTCCTGATGAAATTTTGAGTTGCTAGACCTTCATTAGGGTGGTATTACTATAAACTGGGTTCGTTTTGGCATTAAAAGTTTTTGGAGTTGTTTTAAAAACCAGTTTCAACAATCAATGCGTGGTAAAAAAAAAAGAGTCTTTTTTCCAATTTAACGTGAAAAAACCCTAATTGAACGATATTTTAAACAAAATATGAACTTCAAAATGCTTCATAATGTGTAATTGTATCACATTTACTTATTTTATTCCCTAAATAGAAAAGCCCTATCTCGCAGTTTCTATATCAAGCGGTTAACGGGTGAAAATCATTACCGAAACGTGTTAAAAATTGGTTTTCTTTCGAAAGCAAATACGATGCGTTCCTGATGAAATTTTGAGTTGCTAGACCTTCATTAGGGTGGTATTACTATAAACTGGGTTCGTTTTGGCATTAAAAGTTTTTGGAGTTGTTTTAAAAACCAGTTTCAACAATCAATGCGTGGTAAAAAAAAAAGTGTCTTTTTTCAAATTTAACGTGAAAAAACCCTAATTGAACGATATTTTAAACAAAATATGAACTTCAAAATGCTCCATAATGTGTAATTGTATCACATTTACTTATTTTATTCCCTAAATAGAGAAGCCCTATCTCGTAGTTTCTTTATCAAGCGGTTAACGGGTGACAATCATTACCGAAAAGTGTTAAAAATTGGTTTTCTTTCGAAAGCAAATACGATGCGTTCCTGATGAAATTTTGAGTTGCTAGACCTTCATTAGGGTGGTATTACTATAAACTGGGTTCGTTTTGGCATTAAAAGTTTTTGGAGCTGTTTTAAAAACCAGTTTCAACAATCAATGCGTGGTAAAAAAAAAAAGTATTTTTTCCAATTTAACGTGAAAAAACCCTAATTGAACGATATTTTAAACAAAATATGAACTTCAAAATGCTTCATAATGTGTAATTGTATTACATTTACTATTTTATTCCCTAAATAGAGAAGCCCTATCTCGTAGTTTCTATATCAAGCGGTTAACGGGTGAAAATCATTTCCGAAAAGTGTTAAAAATTGGTTTTCTTTTGAAAGCAAATACGATGCGTTCCTGATGAAATTTTGAGTTGCTAGACCTTCATTAGGGTGGTATTACTATAAACTGGGTTCGTTTTGGCATTCAAAGTTTTTGGAGCTGTTTTAAAAACCAGTTTCAACAATCAATGCGTGGTTAAAAAAAATGAGTCTTTTTTTCCAATTTAACGTGAAAAAACCCTAATTGAACGATATTTTAAACAAAATATGAACTTCAAAATGCTTCATAATGTGTAATTGTATCACATTTACTTATTTTATTCCCTAAATAGAGAAGCCCTATCTCGTAGTTTCTATATCAAGCGGTTAACGGGTGAAAATCATTACCGAAAAGTGTTAAAAATTGGTTTTCTTTCGAAAGCAAATACGATGCGTTCCTGATGAAATTTTGAGTTGCTAGACCTTCATTAGGGTGGTATTACTATAAACTGGGTTCGTTTTGGCATTAAAAGTTTTTGGAGCTGTTTTAAAAACCAGTTTCAACAATCAATGCGTGGTAAAAAAAAGAGTCTTTTTTCCAATTTAACGTGAAAAAACCCTAATTTAACGATATTTTAAACAAAATATGAACTTCAAAATGCTCCATAAAGTGTAATTGTATCACATTTACTTATTTTATTCCCTAAATAGAGAAGCCCTATCTCGTAGTATCTTTATCAAGCGGTTAACGGGTGACAATCATTACCGAAAAGTGTTAAAAATTGGTTTTCTTTCGAAAGCAAATACGATGCGTTCCTGATGAAATTTTGAGTTGCTAGACCTTCATTAGGGTGGTATTACTATAAACTGGGTTCGTTTTGGCATTAAAAGTTTTTGGAGTTGTTTTAAAAACCAGTTTCAACAATCAATGCGTGGTAAAAAAAAAAGAGTCTTTTTTCCAATTTAACGTGAAAAAACCCTAATTGAACGATATTTTAAACAAAATATGAACTTCAAAATGCTCCATAAAGTGTAATTGTATCACATTTACTTATTTTATTCCCTAAATAGAGAAGCCCTATCTCGTAGTATCTTTATCAAGCGGTTAACGGGTGACAATCATTACCGAAAAGTGTTAAAAATTGGTTTTCTTTCGAAAGCAAATACGATGCGTTCCTGATGAAATTTTGAGTTGCTAGACCTTCATTAGGGTGGTATTACTATAAACTGGGTTCGTTTTGGCATTAAAAGTTTTTGGAGTTGTTTTAAAAACCAGTTTCAACAATCAATGCGTGGTAAAAAAAAAAAGTATTTTTTCCAATTTAACGTGAAAAAACCCTAATTGAACGATATTTTAAACAAAATATGAACTTCAAAATGCTTCATAATGTGTAATTGTATTACATTTACTATTTTATTCCCTAAATAGAGAAGCCCTATCTCGTAGTTTCTATATCAAGCGGTTAACGGGTGAAAATCATTTCCGAAAAGTGTTAAAAATTGGTTTTCTTTCGAAAGCAAATACGATGCGTTCCTGATGAAATTTTGAGTTGCTAGACCTTCATTAGGGTGGTATTACTATAAACTGGGTTCGTTTTGGCATTCAAAGTTTTTGGAGCTGTTTTAAAAACCAGTTTCAACAATCAATGCGTGGTTAAAAAAAAAGAGTTTTTTTTTCCAATTTAACGTGAAAAAACCCTAATTGAACGATATTTTAAACAAAATATGAACTTCAAAATGCTTCATAATGTGTAATTGTATCACATTTACTTATTTTATACCCTAAATAGAAAAGCCCTATCTCGTAGTTTCTATATCAAGCGGTTAACGGGTGAAAATCATTACCGAAAAGTGTTAAAAATTGGTTTTCTTTCGAAAGCAAATACGATGCGTTCCTGATGAAATTTTGAGTTGCTAGACCTTCATTAGGGTGGTATTACTATAAACTGGGTTCGTTTTGGCATTAAAAGTTTTTGGAGCTGTTTTAAAAACCAGTTTCAACAATCAATGCGTGGTAAAAAAAAGAGTCTTTTTTCCAATTTAACGTGAAAAAACCCTAATTGAACGATATTTTAAACAAAATATGAACTTCAAAATGCTCCATAAAGTGTAATTGTATCACATTTACTTATTTTATTCCCTAAATAGAGAAGCCCTATCTCGTAGTATCTTTATCAAGCGGTTAACGGGTGACAATCATTACCGAAAAGTGTTAAAAATTGGTTTTCTTTCGAAAGCAAATACGATGCGTTCCTGATGAAATTTTGAGTTGCTAGACCTTCATTAGGGTGGTATTACTATAAACTGGGTTCGTTTTGGCATTAAAAGTTTTTGGAGTTGTTTTAAAAACCAGTTTCAACAATCAATGCGTGGTAAAAAAAAATGAGTCTTTTTTCCAATTTAACGTGAAAAAACCCTAATTGAACGATATTTTAAACAAAATATGAACTTCAAAATGCTTCATAATGTGTAATTGTATCACATTTACTTATTTTATACCCTAAATAGAAAAGCCCTATCTCGTAGTTTCTATATCAAGCGGTTAACGGGTGAAAATCATTACCGAAAAGTGTTAAAAATTGGTTTTCTTTCGAAAGCAAATACGATGCGTTCCTGATGAAATTTTGAGTTGCTAGACCTTCATTAGGGTGGTATTACTATAAACTGGGTTCGTTTTGGCATTAAAAGTTTTTGGAGTTGTTTTAAAAACCAGTTTCAACAATCAATGCGTGGTAAAAAAAAAGTCTTTTTTCCAATTTAACGTGAAAAAACCCTAATTTAACGATATTTTAAACAAAATATGAACTTCAAAATGCTTCATAATGTGTAATTGTATCACATTTACTTATTTTATACCCTAAATAGAAAAGCCCTATCTCGTAGTTTCTATAACAAGCGGTTAACGGGTGAAAATCATTACCGAAAAGTGTTAAAAATTGGTTTTCTTTCGAAAGCAAATACGATGCGTTCCTGATGAAATTTTGAGTTGCTAGACCTTCATTAGGGTGGTATTACTATAAACTGGGTTCGTTTTGGCATTAAAAGTTTTTGGAGTTGTTTTAAAAACCAGTTTCAACAATCAATGCGTGGTAAAAAAAAAAGAGTCTTTTTTCCAATTTAACGTGAAAAAACCCTAATTGAACGATATTTTAAACAAAATATGAACTTCAAAATGCTTCATAATGTGTAATTGTATCACATTTACTTATTTTATTCCCTAAATAGAGAAGCCCTATCTCGTAGTTTCTATATCAAGCGGTTAACGGGTGAAAATCATTACCGAAACGTGTTAAAAATTGGTTTTCTTTCGAAAGCAAATACGATGCGTTCCTGATGAAATTTTGAGTTGCTAGACCTTCATTAGGGTGGTATTACTATAAACTGGGTTCGTTTTGGCATTAAAAGTTTTTGGAGTTGTTTTAAAAACCAGTTTCAACAATCAATGCGTGGTAAAAAAAAAAGTGTCTTTTTTCCAATTTAACGTGAAAAAACCCTAATTGAACGATATTTTAAACAAAATATGAACTTCAAAATGCTTCATAATGTGTAATTGTATCACATTTACTTATTTTATTCCCTAAATAGAGAAGCCCTATCTCGTAGTTTCTTTATCAAGCGGTTAACGGGTGACAATCATTACCGAAAAGTGTTAAAAATTGGTTTTCTTTCGAAAGCAAATACGATGCGTTCCTGATGAAATTTTGAGTTGCTAGACCTTCATTAGGGTGGTATTACTATAAACTGGGTTCGTTTTGGCATTAAAAGTTTTTGGAGCTGTTTTAAAAACCAGTTTCAACAATCAATGCGTGGTAAAAAAAAAAAGTATTTTTTCCAATTTAACGTGAAAAAACCCTAATTGAACGATATTTTAAACAAAATATGAACTTCAAAATGCTTCATAATGTGTAATTGTATTACATTTACTATTTTATTCCCTAAATAGAGAAGCCCTATCTCGTAGTTTCTATATCAAGCGGTTAACGGGTGAAAATCATTTCCGAAAAGTGTTAAAAATTGGTTTTCTTTCGAAAGCAAATACGATGCGTTCCTGATGAAATTTTGAGTTGCTAGACCTTCATTAGGGTGGTATTACTATAAACTGGGTTCGTTTTGGCATTAAAAGTTTTTGGAGCTGTTTTAAAAACCAGTTTCAACAATCAATGCGTGGTAAAAAAAAAGAGTCTTTTTTCCAATTTAACGTGAAAAACCCTAATTGAACGATATTTTAAACAAAATATGAACTTCAAAATGCTTCATAATGTGTAATTGTATCACATTTACTTATTTTATTCCCTAAATAGAAAAGCCCTATCTCGTAGTTTCTATATCAAGCGGTTAACGGGTGAAAATCATTACCGAAAAGTGTTAAAAATTGGTTTTCTTTCGAAAGCAAATACGATGCGTTCCTGATGAAATTTTGAGTTGCTAGACCTTCATTAGGGTGGTATTACTATAAACTGGGTTCGTTTTGGCATTAAAAGTTTTTGGAGCTGTTTTAAAAACCAGCTTCAACAATCAATGCGTGGTAAAAAAAAAAGAGTCTTTTTTCCAATTTAACGTGAAAAAACCCTAATTTAACGATATTTTAAACAAAATATGAACTTCAAAATGCTTCATAATGTGTAATTGTATCACATTTACTTATTTTATTCCCTAAATAGAGAAGCCCTATCTCGTAGTTTCTTTATCAAGCGGTTAACGGGTGACAATCATTACCGAAAGGTGTTAAAAATTGGTTTTCTTTCGAAAGCAAATACGATGCGTTCCTGATGAAATTTTGAGTTGCTAGACCTTAAGTAGGGTGGTATTACTATAAACTGGGTTCGTTTTGGCATTAAAATTTTTTGGAGCTGTTTTAAAAACCAGTTTCAACAATCAATGCGTGGTAAAAAAAAAAAAAGTCTTTTTTCCAATTTAACGTGAAAAAACCCTAATTGAACGATATTTTAAACAAAATATGAACTTCAAAATGCTTCATAATGTGTAATTGTATCACATTTACTTATTTTATTCCCTAAATAGAGAAGCCCTATCTCGTAGTTTCTTTATCAAGCGGTTAACGGGTGACAATCATTACCGAAAAGTGTTAAAAATTGGTTTTCTTTCGAAAGCAAATACGATGCGTTCCTGATGAAATTTTGAGTTGCTAGACCTTCATTAGGGTGGTATTACTATAAACTGGGTTCGTTTTGGCATTAAAAGTTTTTGGAGCTGTTTTAAAAACCAGTTTCAACAATCAATGCGTGGTAAAAAAAAAAAGTGTCTTTTTTCCAATTTAACGTGAAAAAACCCTAATTGAACGATATTTTAAACAAAATATGAACTTCAAAATGCTTCATAATGTGTAATTGTATCACATTTACTTATTTTATTCCCTAAATAGAGAAGCCCTATCTCGTAGTTTCTTTATCAAGCGGTTAACGGGTGACAATCATTACCGAAAAGTGTTAAAAATTGGTTTTCTTTCGAAAGCAAATACGATGCGTTCCTGATGAAATTTTGAGTTGCTAGACCTTCATTAGGGTGGTATTACTATAAACTGGGTTCGTTTTGGCATTAAAAGTTTTTGGAGCTGTTTTAAAAACCAGTTTCAACAATCAATGCGTGGTAAAAAAAAAAGTCTTTTTTCCAATTTAACGTGAAAAAACCCTAATTGAACGATATTTTAAACAAAATATGAACTTCAAAATGCTTCATAATGTGTAATTGTATCACATTTACTTATTTTATTCCCTAAATAGAGAAGCCCTATCTCGTAGTTTCTATAACAAGCGGTTAACGGGTGAAAATCATTACCGAAAAGTGTTAAAAATTGGTTTTCTTTCGAAAGCAAATACGATGCGTTCCTGATGAAATTTTGAGTTGCTAGACCTTCATTAGGGTGGTATTACTATAAACTGGGTTCGTTTTGGCATTAAAAGTTTTTGGAGTTGTTTTAAAAACCAGTTTCAACAATCAATGCGTGGTAAAAAAAAAAGAGTCTTTTTTCCAATTTAACGTGAAAAAACCCTAATTGAACGATATTTTAAACAAAATATGAACTTCAAAATGCTTCATAATGTGTAATTGTATCACATTTACTTATTTTATTCCCTAAATAGAGAAGCCCTATCTCGTAGTTTCTATATCAAGCGGTTAACGGGTGAAAATCATTACCGAAACGTGTTAAAAATTGGTTTTCTTTCGAAAGCAAATACGATGCGTTCCTGATGAAATTTTGAGTTGCTAGACCTTCATTAGGGTGGTATTACTATAAACTGGGTTCGTTTTGGCATTAAAAGTTTTTGGAGCTGTTTTAAAAACCAGTTTCAACAATCAATGCGTGGTAAAAAAAAAAGTGTCTTTTTTCCAATTTAACGTGAAAAAACCCTAATTGAACGATATTTTAAACAAAATATGAACTTCAAAATGCTCCATAATGTGTAATTGTATCACATTTACTTATTTTATTCCCTAAATAGAGAAGCCCTATCTCGTAGTTTCTTTATCAAGCGGTTAACGGGTGACAATCATTACCGAAAAGTGTTAAAAATTGGTTTTCTTTCGAAAGCAAATACGATGCGTTCCTGATGAAATTTTGAGTTGCTAGACCTTCATTAGGGTGGTATTACTATAAACTGGGTTCGTTTTGGCATTAAAAGTTTTTGGAGCTGTTTTAAAAACCAGTTTCAACAATCAATGCGTGGTAAAAAAAAAAAGTATTTTTTCCAATTTAACGTGAAAAAACCCTAATTGAACGATATTTTAAACAAAATATGAACTTCAAAATGCTTCATAATGTGTAATTGTATTACATTTACTATTTTATTCCCTAAATAGAGAAGCCCTATCTCGTAGTTTCTATATCAAGCGGTTAACGGGTGAAAATCATTTCCGAAAAGTGTTAAAAATTGGTTTTCTTTCGAAAGCAAATACGATGCGTTCCTGATGAAATTTTGAGTTGCTAGACCTTCATTAGGGTGGTATTACTATAAACTGGGTTCGTTTTGGCATTAAAAGTTTTTGGAGCTGTTTTAAAAACCAGTTTCAACAATCAATGCGTGGTAAAAAAAAAGAGTCTTTTTTCCAATTTAACGTGAAAAACCCTAATTGAACGATATTTTAAACAAAATATGAACTTCAAAATGCTTCATAATGTGTAATTGTATCACATTTACTTATTTTATTCCCTAAATAGAAAAGCCCTATCTCGTAGTTTCTATATCAAGCGGTTAACGGGTGAAAATCATTACCGAAAAGTGTTAAAAATTGGTTTTCTTTCGAAAGCAAATACGATGCGTTCCTGATGAAATTTTGAGTTGCTAGACCTTCATTAGGGTGGTATTACTATAAACTGGGTTCGTTTTGGCATTAAAAGTTTTTGGAGCTGTTTTAAAAACCAGCTTCAACAATCAATGCGTGGTAAAAAAAAAAAGAGTCTTTTTTCCAATTTAACGTGAAAAAACCCTAATTTAACGATATTTTAAACAAAATATGAACTTCAAAATGCTTCATAATGTGTAATTGTATCACATTTACTTATTTTATTCCCTAAATAGAGAAGCCCTATCTCGTAGTTTCTTTATCAAGCGGTTAACGGGTGACAATCATTACCGAAAGGTGTTAAAAATTGGTTTTCTTTCGAAAGCAAATACGATGCGTTCCTGATGAAATTTTGAGTTGCTAGACCTTCATTAGGGTGGTATTACTATAAACTGGGTTCGTTTTGGTATTAAAATTTTTTGGAGTTGTTTTAAAAACCAGTTTCAACAATCAATGCGTGGTAAAAAAAAAAAGTCTTTTTTCCAATTTAACGTGAAAAAACCCTAATTGAACGATATTTTAAACAAAATATGAACTTCAAAATGCTTCATAATGTGTAATTGTATCACATTTACTTATTTTATTCCCTAAATAGAGAAGCCCTATCTCGTAGTTTCTTTATCAAGCGGTTAACGGGTGACAATCATTACCGAAAAGTGTTAAAAATTGGTTTTCTTTCGAAAGCAAATACGATGCGTTCCTGATGAAATTTTGAGTTGCTAGACCTTCATTAGGGTGGTATTACTATAAACTGGGTTCGTTTTGGCATTAAAAGTTTTTGGAGCTGTTTTAAAAACCAGTTTCAACAATCAATGCGTGGTAAAAAAAAAAAGAGTCTTTTTTCCAATTTAACGTGAAAAAACCCTAATTGAACGATATTTTAAACAAAATATGAACTTCAAAATGCTTCATAATGTGTAATTGTATCACATTTACTTATTTTATTCCCTAAATAGAGAAGCCCTATCTCGTAGTTTCTATATCAAGCGGTTAACGGGTGAAAATCATTACCGAAAAGTGTTAAAAATTGGTTTTCTTTCGAAAGCAAATACGATGCGTTCCTGATGAAATTTTGAGTTGCTAGACCTTCATTAGGGTGGTATTACTATAAACTGGGTTCGTTTTGGCATTAAAAGTTTTTGGAGTTGTTTTAAAAACCAGTTTCAACAATCAATGCGTGGTAAAAAAAAAAGTATTTTTTCCAATTTAACGTGAAAAAACCCTAATTGAACGATATTTTAAACAAAATATGAACTTAAAAATGCTTCATAATGTGTGATTATATCACATTTACTTATTTTATTCCCTAAATAGAGAAGCCCTATCTCGTAGTTTCTATATCAAGCGGTTAACGGGTGAAAATCATTACCGAAAAGTGTTAAAAATTGTTTTCTTTCGAAAGCAAATACGATGCGTTCCTGATGAAATTTTGAGTTGCTAGACCTTCATTAGGGTGGTATTACTATAAACTGGGTTCGTTTTGGCATTAAAAGTTTTTGGAGTTGTTTTAAAAACCAGTTTCAACAATCAATGCGTGGTAAAAAAAAAAAGTGTCTTTTCTCCAATTTAACGTGAAAAAACCCTAATTGAACGATATTTTAAACAAAATATGAACTTCAAAATGCTCCATAATGTGTAATTGTATCACATTTACTTATTTTATTCCCTAAATAGAGAAGCCCTATCTCGTAGTTTCTTTATCAAGCGGTTAACGGGTGACAATCATTACCGAAAAGTGTTAAAAATTGGTTTTCTTTCCAAAGCAAATACGATGCGTTCCTGATGAAATTTTGAGTTGCTAGACCTTCATTAGGGTGGTATTACTATAAACTGGGTTCGTTTTGGCATTAAAAGTTTTTGGAGCTGTTTTAAAAACCAGTTTCAACAATCAATGCGTGGTAAAAAAAAAAAGTATTTTTTCCAATTTAACGTGAAAAAACCCTAATTGAACGATATTTTAAACAAAATATGAACTTCAAAATGCTTCATAATGTGTAATTGTATTACATTTACTATTTTATTCCCTAAATAGAGAAGCCCTATCTCGTAGTTTCTATATCAAGCGGTTAACGGGTGAAAATCATTTCCGAAAAGTGTTAAAAATTGGTTTTCTTTCGAAAGCAAATACGATGCGTTCCTGATGAAATTTTGAGTTGCTAGACCTTCATTAGGGTGGTATTACTATAAACTGGGTTCGTTTTGGCATTCAAAGTTTTTGGAGCTGTTTTAAAAACCAGTTTCAACAATCAATGCGTGGTTAAAAAAAAAAGAGTTTTTTTTTCCAATTTAACGTGAAAAAACCCTAATTGAACGATATTTTAAACAAAATATGAACTTCAAAATGCTTCATAATGTGTAATTGTATCACATTTACTTATTTTATTCCCTAAATAGAGAAGCCCTATCTCGTAGTTTCTATATCAAGCGGTTAACGGGTGAAAATCATTACCGAAAAGTGTTAAAAATTGGTTTTCTTTCGAAAGCAAATACGATGCGTTCCTGATGAAATTTTGAGTTGCTAGACCTTCATTAGGGTGGTATTACTATAAACTGGGTTCGTTTTGGCATTCAAAGTTTTTGGAGCTGTTTTAAAAACCAGTTTCAACAATCAATGCGTGGTAAAAAAAAGAGTCTTTTTTCCAATTTAACGTGAAAAAACCCTAATTTAACGATATTTTAAACAAAATATGAACTTCAAAATGCTACATAAAGTGTAATTGTATCACATTTACTTATTTTATTCCCTAAATAGAGAAGCCCTATCTCGTAGTATCTTTATCAAGCGGTTAACGGGTGACAATCATTACCGAAAAGTGTTAAAAATTGGTTTTCTTTCGAAAGCAAATACGATGCGTTCCTGATGAAATTTTGAGTTGCTAGACCTTCATTAGGGTGGTATTACTATAAACTGGGTTCGTTTTGGCATTAAAAGTTTTTGGAGCTGTTTTAAAAACCAGTTTCAACAATCAATGCGTGGTAAAAAAAAAAGAGTCTTTTTTCCAATTTAACGTGAAAAAACCCTAATTGAACGATATTTTAAACAAAATATGAACTTCAAACTGCTCCATAATGTGTAATTGTGTATCACATTACTTATTTTATTCCCTAAATAGAAAAGCCCTATCTCGTAGTTTCTATATCAAGCGGTTAACGGGTGAAAATCATTACCGAAAAGTGTTAAAAATTGGTTTTCTTTCGAAAGCAAATACGATGCGTTCCTGATGAAATTTTGAGTTGCTAGACCTTCATTAGGGTGGTATTACTATAAACTGGGTTCGTTTTGGCATTAAAAGTTTTTGGAGTTGTTTTAAAAACCAGTTTCAACAATCAATGCGTGGTAAAAAAAAAGTCTTTTTTCCAATTTAACGTGAAAAAACCCTAATTTAACGATATTTTAAACAAAATATGAACTTCAAAATGCTTCATAATGTGTAATTGTATCACATTTACTTATTTTATTCCCTAAATAGAGAAGCCCTATCTCGTAGTTCTATAACAAGCGGTTAACGGGTGAAAATCATTACCGAAAAGTGTTAAAATTGGTTTCTTTCGAAAGCAAATTGATGCGTTCCTGATGAAATTTGAGTTGCTAGACCTTCATTAGGGTGGTATTACTATAAACTGGGTTCGTTTTGGCATTAAAAGTTTTTGGAGTTGTTTTAAAAAACCAGTTTCAACAATCAATGCGTGGTAAAAAAAAAGAGTCTTTTTTCCAATTTAACGTGAAAAAACCCTAATTGAACGATATTTTAAACAAAATATGAACTTCAAAATGCTTCATAATGTGTAATTGTATCACATTTACTTATTTTATTCCCTAAATAGAGAAGCCCTATCTCGTAGTTTCTATATCAAGCGGTTAACGGGTGAAAATCATTACCGAAACGTGTTAAAAATTGGTTTTCTTTCGAAAGCAAATACGATGCGTTCCTGATGAAATTTTGAGTTGCTAGACCTTCATTAGGGTGGTATTACTATAAACTGGGTTCGTTTTGGCATTAAAAGTTTTTGGAGTTGTTTTAAAAACCAGTTTCAACAATCAATGCGTGGTAAAAAAAAAAAGTGTCTTTTCTCCAATTTAACGTGAAAAAACCCTAATTGAACGATATTTTAAACAAAATATGAACTTCAAAATGCTCCATAATGTGTAATTGTATCACATTTACTTATTTTATTCCCTAAATAGAGAAGCCCTATCTCGTAGTTTCTTTATCAAGCGGTTAACGGGTGACAATCATTACCGAAAAGTGTTAAAAATTGGTTTTCTTTCCAAAGCAAATACGATGCGTTCCTGATGAAATTTTGAGTTGCTAGACCTTCATTAGGGTGGTATTACTATAAACTGGGTTCGTTTTGGCATTAAAAGTTTTTGGAGCTGTTTTAAAAACCAGTTTCAACAATCAATGCGTGGTAAAAAAAAAAAGTATTTTTTCCAATTTAACGTGAAAAAACCCTAATTGAACGATATTTTAAACAAAATATGAACTTCAAAATGCTTCATAATGTGTAATTGTATTACATTTACTATTTTATTCCCTAAATAGAGAAGCCCTATCTCGTAGTTTCTATATCAAGCGGTTAACGGGTGAAAATCATTTCCGAAAAGTGTTAAAAATTGGTTTTCTTTCGAAAGCAAATACGATGCGTTCCTGATGAAATTTTGAGTTGCTAGACCTTCATTAGGGTGGTATTACTATAAACTGGGTTCGTTTTGGCATTCAAAGTTTTTGGAGCTGTTTTAAAAACCAGTTTCAACAATCAATGCGTGGTTAAAAAAAAAAGAGTTTTTTTTCCAATTTAACGTGAAAAAACCCTAATTGAACGATATTTTAAACAAAATATGAACTTCAAAATGCTTCATAATGTGTAATTGTATCACATTTACTTATTTTATTCCCTAAATAGAAAAGCCCTATCTCGTAGTTTCTATATCAAGCGGTTAACGGGTGAAAATCATTACCGAAAAGTGTTAAAAATTGGTTTTCTTTCGAAAGCAAATACGATGCGTTCCTGATGAAATTTTGAGTTGCTAGACCTTCATTAGGGTGGTATTACTATAAACTGGGTTCGTTTTGGCATTAAAAGTTTTTGGAGCTGTTTTAAAAACCAGTTTCAACAATCAATGCGTGGTAAAAAAAAGAGTCTTTTTTCCAATTTAACGTGAAAAAACCCTAATTTAACGATATTTTAAACAAAATATGAACTTCAAAATGCTCCATAAAGTGTAATTGTATCACATTTACTTATTTTATTCCCTAAATAGAGAAGCCCTATCTCGTAGTATCTTTATCAAGCGGTTAACGGGTGACAATCATTACCGAAAAGTGTTAAAAATTGGTTTTCTTTCGAAAGCAAATACGATGCGTTCCTGATGAAATTTTGAGTTGCTAGACCTTCATTAGGGTGGTATTACTATAAACTGGGTTCGTTTTGGCATTAAAAGTTTTTGGAGTTGTTTTAAAAACCAGTTTCAACAATCAATGCGTGGTAAAAAAAAAAGAGTCTTTTTTCCAATTTAACGTGAAAAAACCCTAATTGAACGATATTTTAAACAAAATATGAACTTCAAAATGCTCCATAATGTGTAATTGTATCACATTTACTTATTTTATTCCCTAAATAGAGAAGCCCTATCTCGTAGTTTCTATATCAAGCGGTTAACGGGTGAAAATCATTACCGAAAAGTGTTAAAAATTGGTTTTCTTTCGAAAGCAAATACGATGCGTTCCTGATGAAATTTTGAGTTGCTAGACCTTCATTAGGGTGGTATTACTATAAACTGGGTTCGTTTTGGCATTAAAAGTTTTTGGAGTTGTTTTAAAAACCAGTTTCAACAATCAATGCGTGGTAAAAAAAAAGTCTTTTTTCCAATTTAACGTGAAAAAACCCTAATTTAACGATATTTTAAACAAAATATGAACTTCAAAATGCTTCATAATGTGTAATTGTATCACATTTACTTATTTTATTCCCTAAATAGAGAAGCCCTATCTCGTAGTTTCTATAACAAGCGGTTAACGGGTGAAAATCATTACCGAAAAGTGTTAAAAATTGGTTTTCTTTCGAAAGCAAATACGATGCGTTCCTGATGAAATTTTGAGTTGCTAGACCTTCATTAGGGTGGTATTACTATAAACTGGGTTCGTTTTGGCATTAAAAGTTTTTGGAGTTGTTTTAAAAACCAGTTTCAACAATCAATGCGTGGTAAAAAAAAAGAGTCTTTTTTCCAATTTAACGTGAAAAAACCCTAATTGAACGATATTTTAAACAAAATATGAACTTCAAAATGCTTCATAATGTGTAATTGTATCACATTTACTTATTTTATTCCCTAAATAGAGAAGCCCTATCTCGTAGTTTCTATATCAAGCGGTTAACGGGTGAAAATCATTACCGAAAAGTGTTAAAAATTGGTTTTCTTTCGAAAGCAAATACGATGCGTTCCTGATGAAATTTTGAGTTGCTAGACCTTCATTAGGGTGGTATTACTATAAACTGGGTTCGTTTTGGCATTAAAAGTTTTTGGAGTTGTTTTAAAAACCAGTTTCAACAATCAATGCGTGGTAAAAAAAAAAGTGTCTTTTTTCCAATTTAACGTGAAAAAACCCTAATTGAACGATATTTTAAACAAAATATGAACTTCAAAATGCTCCATAATGTGTAATTGTATCACATTTACTTATTTTATTCCCTAAATAGAGAAGCCCTATCTCGTAGTTTCTTTATCAAGCGGTTAACGGGTGACAATCATTACCGAAAAGTGTTAAAAATTGGTTTTCTTTCGAAAGCAAATACGATGCGTTCCTGATGAAATTTTGAGTTGCTAGACCTTCATTAGGGTGGTATTACTATAAACTGGGTTCGTTTTGGCATTAAAAGTTTTTGGAGTTGTTTTAAAAACCAGTTTCAACAATCAATGCGTGGTAAAAAAAAAAAGTATTTTTTCCAATTTAACGTGAAAAAACCCTAATTGAACGATATTTTAAACAAAATATGAACTTCAAAATGCTTCATAATGTGTAATTGTATCACATTTACTTATTTTATTCCCTAAATAGAGAAGCCCTATCTCGTAGTTTCTATATCAAGCGGTTAACGGGTGAAAATCATTACCGAAAAGTGTTAAAAATTGGTTTTCTTTCGAAAGCAAATACGATGCGTTCCTGATGAAATTTTGAGTTGCTAGACCTTCATTAGGGTGGTATTACTATAAACTGGGTTCGTTTTGGCATTAAAAGTTTTTGGAGCTGTTTTAAAAACCAGCTTCAACAATCAATGCGTGGTAAAAAAAAAAGAGTCTTTTTTCCAATTTAACGTGAAAAAACCCTAATTTAACGATATTTTAAACAAAATATGAACTTCAAAATGCTTCATAATGTGTAATTGTATCACATTTACTTATTTTATTCCCTAAATAGAGAAGCCCTATCTCGTAGTTTCTTTATCAAGCGGTTAACGGGTGACAATCATTACCGAAAGGTGTTAAAAATTGGTTTTCTTTCGAAAGCAAATACGATGCGTTCCTGATGAAATTTTGAGTTGCTAGACCTTCATTAGGGTGGTATTACTATAAACTGGGTTCGTTTTGGCATTAAAATTTTTTGGAGCTGTTTTAAAAACCAGTTTCAACAATCAATGCGTGGTAAAAAAAAAAAAAGTCTTTTTTCCAATTTAACGTGAAAAAACCCTAATTGAACGATATTTTAAACAAAATATGAACTTCAAAATGCTTCATAATGTGTAATTGTATCACATTTACTTATTTTATTCCCTAAATAGAGAAGCCCTATCTCGTAGTTTCTTTATCAAGCGGTTAACGGGTGACAATCATTACCGAAAAGTGTTAAAAATTGGTTTTCTTTCGAAAGCAAATACGATGCGTTCCTGATGAAATTTTGAGTTGCTAGACCTTCATTAGGGTGGTATTACTATAAACTGGGTTCGTTTTGGCATTAAAAGTTTTTGGAGCTGTTTTAAAAACCAGTTTCAACAATCAATGCGTGGTAAAAAAAAAAAGTGTCTTTTTTCCAATTTAACGTGAAAAAACCCTAATTGAACGATATTTTAAACAAAATATGAACTTCAAAATGCTTCATAATGTGTAATTGTATCACATTTACTTATTTTATTCCCTAAATAGAGAAGCCCTATCTCGTAGTTTCTTTATCAAGCGGTTAACGGGTGACAATCATTACCGAAAAGTGTTAAAAATTGGTTTTCTTTCGAAAGCAAATACGATGCGTTCCTGATGAAATTTTGAGTTGCTAGACCTTCATTAGGGTGGTATTACTATAAACTGGGTTCGTTTTGGCATTAAAAGTTTTTGGAGTTGTTTTAAAAACCAGTTTCAACAATCAATGCGTGGTAAAAAAAAAAGTCTTTTTTCCAATTTAACGTGAAAAAACCCTAATTGAACGATATTTTAAACAAAATATGAACTTCAAAATGCTTCATAATGTGTAATTGTATCACATTTACTTATTTTATTCCCTAAATAGAGAAGCCCTATCTCGTAGTTTCTATAACAAGCGGTTAACGGGTGAAAATCATTACCGAAAAGTGTTAAAAATTGGTTTTCTTTCGAAAGCAAATACGATGCGTTCCTGATGAAATTTTGAGTTGCTAGACCTTCATTAGGGTGGTATTACTATAAACTGGGTTCGTTTTGGCATTAAAAGTTTTTGGAGTTGTTTTAAAAACCAGTTTCAACAATCAATGCGTGGTAAAAAAAAAAGAGTCTTTTTTCCAATTTAACGTGAAAAAACCCTAATTGAACGATATTTTAAACAAAATATGAACTTCAAAATGCTTCATAATGTGTAATTGTATCACATTTACTTATTTTATTCCCTAAATAGAGAAGCCCTATCTCGTAGTTTCTATATCAAGCGGTTAACGGGTGAAAATCATTACCGAAACGTGTTAAAAATTGGTTTTCTTTCGAAAGCAAATACGATGCGTTCCTGATGAAATTTTGAGTTGCTAGACCTTCATTAGGGTGGTATTACTATAAACTGGGTTCGTTTTGGCATTAAAAGTTTTTGGAGTTGTTTTAAAAACCAGTTTCAACAATCAATGCGTGGTAAAAAAAAAAGTGTCTTTTTTCCAATTTAACGTGAAAAAACCCTAATTGAACGATATTTTAAACAAAATATGAACTTCAAAATGCTCCATAATGTGTAATTGTATCACATTTACTTATTTTATTCCCTAAATAGAGAAGCCCTATCTCGTAGTTTCTTTATCAAGCGGTTAACGGGTGACAATCATTACCGAAAAGTGTTAAAAATTGGTTTTCTTTCGAAAGCAAATACGATGCGTTCCTGATGAAATTTTGAGTTGCTAGACCTTCATTAGGGTGGTATTACTATAAACTGGGTTCGTTTTGGCATTAAAAGTTTTTGGAGTTGTTTTAAAAACCAGTTTCAACAATCAATGCGTGGTAAAAAAAAAAAGTATTTTTTCCAATTTAACGTGAAAAAACCCTAATTGAACGATATTTTAAACAAAATATGAACTTCAAAATGCTTCATAATGTGTAATTGTATTAAATTTACTATTTTATTCCCTAAATAGAGAAGCCCTATCTCGTAGTTTCTATATCAAGCGGTTAACGGGTGAAAATCATTTCCGAAAAGTGTTAAAAATTGGTTTTCTTTCGAAAGCAAATACGATGCGTTCCTGATGAAATTTTGAGTTGCTAGACCTTCATTAGGGTGGTATTACTATAAACTGGGTTCGTTTTGGCATTAAAAGTTTTTGGAGCTGTTTTAAAAACCAGTTTCAACAATCAATGCGTGGTAAAAAAAAAGAGTCTTTTTTCCAATTTAACGTGAAAAACCCTAATTGAACGATATTTTAAACAAAATATGAACTTCAAAATGCTTCATAATGTGTAATTGTATCACATTTACTTATTTTATTCCCTAAATAGAGAAGCCCTATCTCGTAGTTTCTATATCAAGCGGTTAACGGGTGAAAATCATTACCGAAAAGTGTTAAAAATTGGTTTTCTTTCGAAAGCAAATACGATGCGTTCCTGATGAAATTTTGAGTTGCTAGACCTTCATTAGGGTGGTATTACTATAAACTGGGTTCGTTTTGGCATTAAAAGTTTTTGGAGCTGTTTTAAAAACCAGCTTCAACAATCAATGCGTGGTAAAAAAAAAAGAGTCTTTTTTCCAATTTAACGTGAAAAAACCCTAATTTAACGATATTTTAAACAAAATATGAACTTCAAAATGCTTCATAATGTGTAATTGTATCACATTTACTTATTTTATTCCCTAAATAGAGAAGCCCTATCTCGTAGTTTCTTTATCAAGCGGTTAACGGGTGACAATCATTACCGAAAGGTGTTAAAAATTGGTTTTCTTTCGAAAGCAAATACGATGCGTTCCTGATGAAATTTTGAGTTGCTAGACCTTCATTAGGGTGGTATTACTATAAACTGGGTTCGTTTTGGTATTAAAATTTTTTGGAGTTGTTTTAAAAACCAGTTTCAACAATCAATGCGTGGTAAAAAAAAAAAAGTCTTTTTTCCAATTTAACGTGAAAAAACCCTAATTGAACGATATTTTAAACAAAATATGAACTTCAAAATGCTTCATAATGTGTAATTGTATCACATTTACTTATTTTATTCCCTAAATAGAGAAGCCCTATCTCGTAGTTTCTTTATCAAGCGGTTAACGGGTGACAATCATTACCGAAAAGTGTTAAAAATTGGTTTTCTTTCGAAAGCAAATACGATGCGTTCCTGATGAAATTTTGAGTTGCTAGACCTTCATTAGGGTGGTATTACTATAAACTGGGTTCGTTTTGGCATTAAAAGTTTTTGGAGCTGTTTTAAAAACCAGTTTCAACAATCAATGCGTGGTAAAAAAAAAAAGAGTCTTTTTTCCAATTTAACGTGAAAAAACCCTAATTGAACGATATTTTAAACAAAATATGAACTTCAAAATGCTTCATAATGTGTAATTGTATCACATTTACTTATTTTATTCCCTAAATAGAGAAGCCCTATCTCGTAGTTTCTATATCAAGCGGTTAGCGGGTGAAAATCATTACCGAAAAGTGTTAAAAATTGGTTTTCTTTCGAAAGCAAATACGATGCGTTCCTGATGAAATTTTGAGTTGCTAGACCTTCATTAGGGTGGTATTACTATAAACTGGGTTCGTTTTGGCATTAAAAGTTTTTGGAGTTGTTTTAAAAACCAGTTTCAACAATCAATGCGTGGTAAAAAAAAAAGTATTTTTTCCAATTTAACGTGAAAAAACCCTAATTGAACGATATTTTAAACAAAATATGAACTTAAAAATGCTTCATAATGTGTGATTATATCACATTTACTTATTTTATTCCCTAAATAGAGAAGCCCTATCTCGTAGTTTCTATATCAAGCGGTTAACGGGTGAAAATCATTACCGAAAAGTGTTAAAAATTGTTTTCTTTCGAAAGCAAATACGATGCGTTCCTGATGAAATTTTGAGTTGCTAGACCTTCATTAGGGTGGTATTACTATAAACTGGGTTCGTTTTGGCATTAAAAGTTTTTGGAGTTGTTTTAAAAACCAGTTTCAACAATCAATGCGTGGTAAAAAAAAAAAGTGTCTTTTCTCCAATTTAACGTGAAAAAACCCTAATTGAACGATATTTTAAACAAAATATGAACTTCAAAATGCTCCATAATGTGTAATTGTATCACATTTACTTATTTTATTCCCTAAATAGAGAAGCCCTATCTCGTAGTTTCTTTATCAAGCGGTTAACGGGTGACAATCATTACCGAAAAGTGTTAAAAATTGGTTTTCTTTCCAAAGCAAATACGATGCGTTCCTGATGAAATTTTGAGTTGCTAGACCTTCATTAGGGTGGTAATACTATAAACTGGGTTCGTTTTGGCATTAAAAGTTTTTGGAGTTGTTTTAAAAACCAGTTTCAACAATCAATGCGTGGTAAAAAAAAAAGTCTTTTTTCCAATTTAACGTGAAAAAACCCTAATTGAACGATATTTTAAACAAAATATGAACTTCAAAATGCTTCATAATGTGTAATTGTATCACATTTACTTATTTTATTCCCTAAATAGAGAAGCCCTATCTCGTAGTTTCTATATCAAGCGGTTAACGGGTGAAAATCATTACCGAAAAGTGTTAAAAATTGGTTTTCTTTCGAAAGCAAATACGATGCGTTCCTGATGAAATTTTGAGTTGCTAGACCTTCATTAGGGTGGTATTACTATAAACTGGGTTCGTTTTGGCATTAAAAGTTTTTGGAGTTGTTTTAAAAACCAGTTTCAACAATCAATGCGTGGTAAAAAAAAAAAGTCTTTTTTCCAATTTAACGTGAAAAAACCCTAATTGAACGATATTTTAAACAAAATATGAACTTCAAAATGCTCCATAATGTATAATTGTATCACATTTACTTATTTTATTCCCTAAATAGAGAAGCCCTATCTCGTAGTTTCTATATCAAGCGGTTAACGGGTGAAAATCATTACCGAAAAGTGTTAAAAATTGGTTTTCTTTCGATAGCAAATACGATGCGTTAATGATGAAATTTTGAGTTGCTAGACCTTCATTAGGGTGGTATTACTATAAACTGGGTTCGTTTTGGCATTAAAAGTTTTTGGAGCTGTTTTAAAAACCAGTTTCAACAATCAATGCGTGGTAAAAAAAAAAGAGTCTTTTTTCCAATTTAACGTGAAAAAACCCTAATTGAACGATATTTTAAACAAAATAAGAACTTCAAAATGCTTCATAATGTGTAATTGTATCACATTTACTTATTTTATTCCCTCAATAGAGAAGCCCTATCTCGTAGTTTCTTTATCAAGCGGTTAACGGGTGACAATCATTACCGAAAAGTGTTAAAAATTGGTTTTCTTTCGAAAGCAAATACGATGCGTTCCTGATGAAATTTTGAGTTGCTAGACCTTCATTAGGGTGGTATTACTATAAACTGGGTTCGTTTTGGCATTAAAATTTTTTGGAGTTGTTTTAAAAACCAGTTTCAACAATCAATGCGTGGTAAAAAAAAAAGTGTCTTTTTTCCAATTTAACGTGAAAAAACCCTAATTGAACGATATTTTAAACAAAATATGAACTTCAAAATGCTCCATAATGTGTAATTGTATCACATTTACTTATTTTATTCCCTAAATAGAGAAGCCCTATCTCGTAGTTTCTATATCAAGCGGTTAACGGGTGAAAATCATTACCGAAAAGTGTTAAAAATTGGTTTTCTTTCGAAAGCAAATACGATGCGTTCCTGATGAAATTTTGAGTTGCTAGACCTTCATTAGGGTGGTATTACTATAAACTGGGTTCGTTTTGGCATTAAAAGTTTTTGGAGCTGTTTTAAAAACCAGTTTCAACAATCAATGCGTGGTAAAAAAAAAAGAGTCTTTTTTCCAATTTAACGTGAAAAAACCCTAATTGAACGATATTTTAAACAAAATAAGAACTTCAAAATGCTTCATAATGTGTAATTGTATCACATTTACTTATTTTATTCCCTAAATAGAGAAGCCCTATCTCGTAGTTTCTTTATCAAGCGGTTAACGGGTGACAATCATTACCGAAAAGTGTTAAAAATTGGTTTTCTTTCGAAAGCAAATACGATGCGTTCCTGATGAAATTTTGAGTTGCTAGACCTTCATTAGGGTGGTATTACTATAAACTGGGTTCGTTTTGGCATTAAAAGTTTTTGGAGCTGTTTTAAAAACCAGTTGCAACAATCAATGCGTGGTAAAAAAAAAAAGAGTCTTTTTTCCAATTTAACGGGAAAAAACCCTAATTGAACGATATTTTAAACAAAATAAGAACTTCAAAATGCTTCATAATGTGTAATTGTATCACATTTACTTATTTTATTCCCTAAATAGAGAAGCCATATCTCGTAGTTTCTTTGTCAAGCGGTTAACGGGTGACAATCATTACCGAAAAGTGTTAAAAATTGGTTTTCTTTCGAAAGCAAATACGATGCGTTCCTGATGAAATTTTGAGTTGCTAGACCTTCATTAGGGTGGTATTACTATAAACTGAGTTCGTTTTGGCATTCAAAGTTTTTCGAGTTGTTTTAAAAACCAGTTTCAACAATCAATGCGTGGTAAAAAAAAAAAGAGTCTTTTTTCCAATTTAACGTGAAAAAACCCTAATTGAACGATATTTTAAACAAAATATGAACTTCAAAATGCTTCATAATGTGTAATTGTATCACATTTACTTATTTTATTACCTAAATAGAGAAGCCCTATCTCGTAGTTTCTTTATCAAGCGGTTAACGGGTGACAATCATTACCGAAAAGTGTTAAAAATTGGTTTTCTTTCGAAAGCAAATACGATGCGTTCCTGATGAAATTTTGAGTTGCTAGACCTTCATTAGGGTGGTATTACTATAAACTGGGTTAGTTTTGGCATTCAAAGTTTTTGGAGTTGTTTTAAAAACCAGTTTCAACAATCAATGCGTGGTAAAAAAAAAAAAAAGAGTCTTTTTTCCAATTTAACGTGAAAAAACCCTAATTGAACGATATTTTAAACAAAATATGAACTTCAAAATGCTTCATAATGTGTAATTGTATCACATTTACTTATTTTATTCCCTAAATAGAGAAGCCCTATCTCGTAGTTTCTTTATCAAGCGGTTAACGGGTGACAATCATTACCGAAAAGTGTTAAAAATTGGTTTTCTTTCGAAAGCAAATACGATGCGTTCTTGATGAAATTTTGAGTAGCTAGACCTTCATTAGGGTGGTATTACTATAAACTGGGTTCGTTTTGGCATTCAAAGTTTTTGGAGTTGTTTTAAAAACCAGTTTCAACAATCAATGCGTGGTAAAAAAAAAAGAGTCTTTTTTCCAATTTAACGTGAAAAAACCCTAATTGAACGATATTTTAAACAAAATATGAACATCAAAATGCTTCATAATGTGTAATTGTATCACATTTACTTATTTTATTCCCTAAATAGAGAAGCCCTATCTCGTAGTTTCTTTGTCAAGCGGTTAACGGGTGACAATCATTACCGAAAAGTGTTAAAAATTGGTTTTCTTTCGAAAGCAAATACGATGCGTTCCTGATGAAATTTTGAGTTGCTAGACCTTCATTAGGGTGGTATTACTATAAACTGGGTTCGTTTTGGCATTCAAAGTTTTTGGAGGTGTTTTAAAAACCAGTTTCAACAATCAATGCGTGGTAAAAAAAAAAAGAGTCTTTTTTCCAATTTAACGTGAAAAAACCCTAATTGAACGATATTTTAAACAAAATATGAATTTCAAAATGCTTCATAATGTGTAATTGTATCACATTTACTTATTTTATTACCTAAATAGAGAAGCCCTATCTCGTAGTTTCTTTATCAAGCGGTTAACGGGTGACAATCATTACCGAAAAGTGTTAAAAATTGGTTTTCTTTCGAAAGCAAATACGATGCGTTCCTGATGAAATTTTGAGTTGCTAGACCTTCATTAGGGTGGTATTACTATAAACTGGGTTCGTTTTGGCATTAAAAGTTTTTGGAGCTGTTTTAAAAACCAGTTGCAACAATCAATGCGTGGTAAAAAAAAAGAGTCTTTTTTCCAATTTAACGTGAAAAAACCCTAATTGAACGATATTTTAAACAAAATAAGAACTTCAAAATGCTTCATAATGTGTAATTGTATCACATTTACTTATTTTATTCCCTAAATAGAGAAGCCCTATCTCGTAGTTTCTTTGTCAAGCGGTTAACGGGTGACAATCATTACCGAAAAGTGTTAAAAATTGGTTTTCTTTCGAAAGCAAATACGATGCGTTCCTGATGAAATTTTGAGTTGCTAGACCTTCATTAGGGTGGTATTACTATAAACTGAGTTTGTTTTGGCATTCAAAGTTTTTGGAGTTGTTTTAAAAACCAGTTTCAACAATCAATGCGTGGTAAAAAAAAAAGAGTCTTTTTTCCAATTTAACGTGAAAAAACCCTAATTGAACGATATTTTAAACAAAATATGAACTTCAAAATGCTTCATAATGTGTAATTGTATCACATTTACTTATTTTATTACCTAAATAGAGAAGCCCTATCTCGTAGTTTCTTTATCAAGCGGTTAACGGGTGACAATCATTACCGAAAAGTGTTAAAAATTGGTTTTCTTTCGAAAGCAAATACGATGCGTTCCTGATGAAATTTTGAGTTGCTAGACCTTCATTAGGGTGGTATTACTATAAACTGGGTTCGTTTTGGCATTCAAAGTTTTTGGAGTTGTTTTAAAAACCAGTTTCAACAATCAATGCGTGGTAAAAAAAAAAGAGTCTTTTTTCCAATTTAACGTGAAAAACCCTAATTGAACGATATTTTAAACAAAATATGAACTTCAAAATGCTTCATAATGTGTAATTGTATCACATTTACTTATTTTATTACCTAAATAGAGAAGCCCTATCTCGTAGTTTCTTTATCAAGCGGTTAACGGGTGACAATCATTACCGAAAAGTGTTAAAAATTGGTTTTCTTTCGAAAGCAAATACGATGCGTTCCTGATGAAATTTTGAGTTGCTAGACCTTCATTAGGGTGGTATTACTATAAACTGGGTTCGTTTTGGCATTCAAAGTTTTTGGAGTTGTTTTAAAAACCAGTTTCAACAATCAATGCGTGGTAAAAAAAAAAAAGAGTCTTTTTTCAAATTTAACGTGAAAAAACCCTAATTGAACGATATTTTAAACAAAATATGAACTTCAAAATGCTTCATAATGTGTAATTGTATCACATTTACTTATTTTATTCCCTAAATAGAGAAGCCCTATCTCGTAGTTTCTTTATCAAGCGGTTAACGGGTGACAATCATTACCGAAAAGTGTTAAAAATTGGTTTTCTTTCGAAAGCAAATACGATGCGTTCTTGATGAAATTTTGAGTAGCTAGACCTTCATTAGGGTGGTATTACTATAAACTGGGTTCGTTTTGGCATTAAAAGTTTTTGGAGTTGTTTTAAAAACCAGTTTCAACAATCAATGCGTGGTAAAAAAAAAAAAGAGTCTTTTTTCCAATTTAACGTGAAAAAACCCTAATTGAACGATATTTTAAACAAAATATGAACTTCAAAATGCTTCATAATGTGTAATTGTATCACATTTACTTATTTTATTACCTAAATAGAGAAGCCCTATCTCGTAGTTTCTTTATCAAGCGGTTAACGGGTGGCAATCATTACCGAAAAGTGTTAAAAATTGGTTTTCTTTCGAAAGCAAATACAATGCGTTCCTGATGAAATTTTGAGTTGCTAGACCTTCATTAGGGTGGTATTACTATAAACTGGGTTTGTTTTGGCATTAAAAGTTTTTGGAGCTGTTTTAAAAACCAGTTGCAACAATCAATGCGTGGTAAAAAAAAAAGAGTCTTTTTTCCAATTTAACGTGAAAAAACCCTAATTGAACGATATTTTAAACAAAATAATAACTTCAAAATGCTTCATAATGTGTAATTGTATCACATTTACTTATTTTATTCCCTAAATAGAGAAGCCCTATCTCGTAGTTTCTTTGTCAAGCGGTTAACGGGTGACAATCATTACCGAAAAGTGTTAAAAATTTGTTTTCTTTCGAAAGCAAATACGATGCGTTCCTGATGAAATTTTGAGTTGCTAGACCTTCATTAGGGTGGTATTACTATAAACTGAGTTCGTTTTGGCATTCAAAGTTTTTGGAGTTGTTTTAAAAACCAGTTTCAACAATCAATGCGTGGTAAAAAAAAAAAGAGTCTTTTTTCCAATTTAACGTGAAAAAACCCTAATTGAACGATATTTTAAACAAAATATGAACTTCAAAATGCTTCATAATGTGTAATTGTATCACATTTACTTATTTTATTACCTAAATAGAGAAGCCCTATCTCGTAGTTTCTTTATCAAGCGGTTAACGGGTGACAATCATTACCGAAAAGTGTTAAAAATTGGTTTTCTTTCGAAAGCAAATACGATGCGTTCCTGATGAAATTTTGAGTTGCTAGACCTTCATTAGGGTGGTATTACTATAAACTGGGTTCGTTTTGGCATTAAAAGTTTTTGGAGCTGTTTTAAAAACCAGTTGCAACAATCAATGCGTGGTAAAAAAAAAAGAGTCTTTTTTCCAATTTAACGTGAAAAAACCCTAATTGAACGATATTTTAAACAAAATAAGAACTTCAAAATGCTTCATAATGTGTAATTGTATCACATTTACTTATTTTATTCCCTAAATAGAGAAGCCCTATCTCGTAGTTTCTTTGTCAAGCGGTTAACGGGTGACAATCATTACCGAAAAGTGTTAAAAATTGGTTTTCTTTCGAAAGCAAATACGATGCGTTCCTGATGAAATTTTGAGTTGCTAGACCTTCATTAGGGTGGTATTACTATAAACTGGGTTCGTTTTGGCATTCAAAGTTTTTGGAGTTGTTTTAAAAACCAGTTTCAACAATCAATGCGTGGTAAAAAAAAAAAAAGAGTCTTTTTTCCAATTTAACGTGAAAAAACCCTAATTGAACGATATTTTAAACAAAATATGAACTTCAAAATGCTTCATAATGTGTAATTGTATCACATTTACTTATTTTATTCCCTAAATAGAGAAGCCCTATCTCGTAGTTTCTTTATCAAGCGGTTAACGGGTGACAATCATTACCGAAAAGTGTTAAAAATTGGTTTTCTTTCGAAAGCAAATACGATGCGTTCCTGATGAAATTTTGAGTTGCTAGACCTTCATTAGGGTGGTATTACTATAAACTGGGTTTGTTTTGGCATTCAAAGTTTTTGGAGTTGTTTTAAATACCAGTTTCAACAATCAATGCGTGGTAAAAAAAAAAAAGAGTCTTTTTTCCAATTTAACGTGAAAAAACCCTAATTGAACGATATTTTAAACAAAATAAGAACTTCAAAATGCTTCATAATGTGTAATTGTATCACATTTACTTATTTTATTCCCTAAATAGAGAAGCCATATCTCGTAGTTTCTTTATCAAGCGGTTAACGGGTGACAATCATTACCGAAAAGTGTTAAAAATAGGTTTTCTTTCGAAAGCAAATACGATGCGTTCCTGATTAAATTTTGAGTTGCTAGACCTTCATTAGGGTGGTATTACTATAAACTGGGTTTGTTTTGGCATTCTATGTTTTTGGAGTTGTTTTAAAAACCAGTTTCAACAATCAATGCGTGGTAAAAAAAAAAAGAGTCTTTTTTCCAATTTAACGTGAAAAAACCCTAATTGAACGATATTTTAAACAAAATAAGAACTTCAAAATGCTTCATAATGTGTAATTGTATCACATTTACTTATTTTATTCCCTAAATAGAGAAGCCCTATCTCGTAGTTTCTTTATCAAGCGGTTAACGGGTGACAATCATTACCGAAAAGTGTTAAAAATTGGTTTTCTTTCGAAAGCAAATACGATGCGTTCCTGATGAAATTTTGAGTTGCTAGACCTTCATTAGGGTGGTATTACTATAAACTGGGTTCGTTTTGGCATTCAAAGTTTTTGGAGTTGTTTTAAAAACCAGTTTCAACAATCAATGCGTGGTAAAAAAAAAAGTCTTTTTTCCATTTTAACGTGAAAAAACCCTAATTGAATGATATTTTACAAATATGAACTTCAAAATGCTTCATAATGTGTAATTGTATCACATTTACTTATTTTATTCCCTAAATAGAGAAGCCCTATCTCGTAGTTTCTTTATCAAGCGGTTAACGGGTGACAATCATTACCGAAAAGTGTTAAAAATTGGTTTTCTTTCGAAAGCAAATACGATGCGTTCCTGATGAAATTTTGAGTTGCTAGACCTTCATTAGGGTGGTATTACTATAAACTGGGTTCGTTTTGGCATTCAAAGTTTTTGGAGTTGTTTTAAAAACCAGTTTCAACAATCAATGCGTGGTAAAAAAAAAAAGAGTCTTTTTTCCAATTTAACGTGAAAAAACCCTAATTGAACGATATTTTAAACAAAATAAGAACTTCAAAATGCTTCATAATGTGTAATTGTATCACATTTACTTATTTTATTCCCTAAATAGAGAAGCCCTATCTCGTAGTTTCTTTATCAAGCGGTTAACGGGTGACAATCATTACCGAAAAGTGTTAAAAATTGGTTTTCTTTCGAAAGCAAATACGATGCGTTCCTGATGAAATTTTGAGTTGCTAGACCTTCATTAGGGTGGTATTACTATAAACTGGGTTCGTTTTGGCATTCAAAGTTTTTGGAGTTGTTTTAAAAACCAGTTTCAACAATCAATGCGTGGTAAAAAAAAAAGTCTTTTTTCCAATTTAACGTGAAAAAACCCTAATTGAACGATATTTTACAAATATGAACTTCAAAATGCTTCATAATGTGTAATTGTATCACATTTACTTATTTTATTCCCTAAATAGAGAAGCCCTATCTCGTAGTTTCTTTATCAAGCGATTAACGGGTGACAATCATTACCGAAAAATGTTAAAAATTGGTTTTCTTTCGAAAGCAAATACGATGCGTTCCTGATGAAATTTTGAGTTGCTAGACCTTCATTAGGGTGGTATTACTATAAACTGGGTTCGTTTTGGCATTCAAAGTTTTTGGAGTTGTTTTAAAAACCAGTTTCAACAATCAATGTGTGGTAAAAAAAAAGAGTATTTTTTCCAATTTAACGTGAAAAAACCCTAATTGAACGATATTTTAAACAAAATAAGAACTTCAAAATGCTTCATAATGTGTAATTGTATCACATTTACTTATTTTATTCCCTAAATAGAGAAGCCCTATCTCGTAGTTTCTTTATCAAGCGGTTAACGGGTGACAATCATTACCGAAAAGTGTTAAAAATTGGTTTTCTTTCGAAAGCAAATACGATGCGTTCCTGATGAAATTTTGAGTTGCTAGACCTTCATTAGGGTGGTATTACTATAAACTGGGTTCGTTTTGGCATTCAAAGTTTTTGGAGTTGTTTTAAAAACCAGTTTCAACAATCAATGCGTGGTAAAAAAAAAATAGTCTTTTTTCCAATTTAACGTGAAAAAACCCTAATTGAACGATATTTTAAACAAAATAAGAACTTCAAAATGCTTCATAATGTGTAATTGTATCACATTTACTTATTTTATTCCCTAAATAGAGAAGCCCTATCTCGTAGTTTCTTTATCAAGCGGTTAACGGGTGACAATCATTACCGAAAAGTGTTAAAAATTGGTTTTCTTTCGAAAGCAAATACGATGCGTTCCTGATGAAATTTTGAGTTGCTAGACCTTCATTAGGGTGGTATTACTATAAACTGGGTTCGTTTTGGCATTCAAAGTTTTTGGAGTTGTTTTAAAAACCAGTTTCAACAATCAATGCGTGGTAAAAAAAAAAAGAGTCTTTTTTTTCCAATTTAACGTGAAAAAACCCTAATTGAACGATATTTTAAACAAAATAAGAACTTCAAAATGCTTCATAATGTGTAATTGTATCACATTTACTTATTTTATTCCCTAAATAGAGAAGCCCTATCTCGTAGTTTCTTTATCAAGCGGTTAACGGGTGACAATCATTACCGAAAAGTGTTAAAAATTGGTTTTCTTTCGAAAGCAAATACGATGCGTTCCTGATGAAATTTTGAGTTGCTAGACCTTCATTAGGGTGGTATTACTATAAACTGGGTTCGTTTTGGCATTCAAAGTTTTTGGAGTTGTTTTAAAAACCAGTTTCAACAATCAATGCGTGGTAAAAAAAAAAAAAAGTCTTTTTTCCAATTTAACGTTAAAAAACCCTAATTGAACGATATTTTACAAATATGAACTTCAAAATGTTTCATAATGTGTAATTGTATCACATTTACTTATTTTATTCCCTAAATAGAGAAGCCCTATCTCGTAGTTTCTTTATCAAGCGGTTAACGGGTGACAATCATTACCGAAAAGTGTTAAAAATTGGTTTTCTTTCGAAAGCAAATACGATGCGTTCCTGATGAAATTTTGAGTTGCTAGACCTTCATTAGGGTGGTATTACTATAAACTGGGTTCGTTTTGGCATTCAAAGTTTTTGGAGTTGTTTTAAAAACCAGTTTCAACAATCAATGCGTGGTAAAAAAAAAAAAAAGTCTTTTTTTCAATTTAACGTTAAAAAACCCTAATTGAACGATATTTTACAAATATGAACTTCAAAATGTTTCATAATGTGTAATTGTATCACATTTACTTATTTTATTCCCTAAATAGAGAAGCCCTATCTCGTAGTTTCTTTATTAAGCGGTTAACGGGTGACAATCATTACCGAAAAGTGTTAAAAATTGGTTTTCTTTCGAAAGCAAATACGATGCGTTCCTGATGAAATTTTGAGTTGCTAGACCTTCATTAGGGTGGTATTACTATAAACTGGGTTCGTTTTGGCATTCAAAGTTTTTGGAGTTGTTTTAAAAACCAGTTTCAACAATCAATGCGTGGTAAAAAAAAAAGTCTTTTTTCCAATTTAACGTGAAAAAACCCTAATTGAACGATATTTTAAACAAAATAAGAACTTCAAAATGCTTCATAATGTGTAATTGTATCACATTTACTTATTTTATTCCCTAAATAGAGAAGCCCTATCTCGTAGTTTCTTTATCAAGCGGTTAACGGGTGACAATCATTACCGAAAAGTGTTAAAAATTGGTTTTCTTTCGAAAGCAAATACGATGCGTTCCTGATGAAATTTTGAGTTGCTAGACCTTCATTAGGGTGGTATTACTATAAACTGGGTTCGTTTTGGCATTAAAAGTTTTTGGAGTTGTTTTAAAAACCAGTTTCAACAATCAATGCGTGGTAAAAAAAAAAAGTCTTTTTTCCATTTTAACGTGAAAAAACCCTAATTGAACGATATTTTACAAATATGAACTTCAAAATGCTTCATAATGTGTAATTGTATCACATTTACTTATTTTATTCCCTAAATAGAGAAGCCCTATCTCGTAGTTTCTTTATCAAGCGGTTAACGGGTGACAATCATTACCGAAAAGTGTTAAAAATTGGTTTTCTTTCGAAAGCAAATACGATGCGTTCCTTATGAAATTTTGAGTTGCTAGACCTTCATTAGGGTGGTATTACTATAAACTGGGTTCGTTTTGGCATTCAAAGTTTTTGGAGTTGTTTTAAAAACCAGTTTCAACAATCAATGCGTGGTAAAAAAAAAAAGAGTCTTTTTTCCAATTTAACGTGAAAAAACCCTAATTGAACGATATTTTAAACAAAATAAGAACTTCAAAATGCTTCATAATGTGTAATTGTATCACATTTACTTATTTTATTCCCTAAATAGAGAAGCCCTATCTCGTAGTTTCTTTATCAAGCGGTTAACGGGTGACAATCATTACCGAAAAGTGTTAAAAATTGGTTTTCTTTCGAAAGCAAATACGATGCGTTCCTGATGAAATTTTGAGTTGCTAGACCTTCATTAGGGTGGTATTACTATAAACTGGGTTCGTTTTGGCATTCAAAGTTTTTGGAGTTGTTTTAAAAACCAGTTTCAACAATCAATGCGTGGTAAAAAAAAAGTCTTTTTTCCATTTTAACGTGAAAAAACCCTAATTGAACGATATTTTAAACAAAATATGAACTTCAAAATGCTTCATAATGTGTAATTGTATCACATTTACTTATTTTATTCCCTAAATAGAGAAGCCCTATCTCGTAGTTTCTTTATCAAGCGGTTAACGGGTGACAATCATTACCGAAAAGTGTTAAAAATTGGTTTTCTTTCGAAAGCAAATACGATGCGTTCCTGATGAAATTTTGAGTTGCTAGACCTTCATTAGGGTGGTATTACTATAAACTGGGTTCGTTTTGGCATTCAAAGTTTTTGGAGTTGTTTTAAAAACCAGTTTCAACAATCAATGCGTGGTAAAAAAAAAAAGTCTTTTTTCCATTTTAACGTGAAAAAACCCTAATTGAACGATATTTTACAAATATGAACTTCAAAATGCTTCATAATGTGTAATTGTATCACATTTACTTATTTTATTCCCTAAATAGAGAAGCCCTATCTCGTAGTTTCTTTATCAAGCGGTTAACGGGTGACAATCATTACCGAAAAATGTTAAAAATTGGTTTTCTTTCGAAAGCAAATACGATGCGTTCCTGATGAAATTTTGAGTTGCTAGACCTTCATTAGGGTGGTATTACTATAAACTGGGTTCGTTTTGGCATTCAAAGTTTTTGGAGTTGTTTTAAAAACCAGTTTCAACAATCAATGCGTGGTAAAAAAAAAAAGAGTCTTTTTTCCAATTTAACGTGAAAAAACCCTAATTGAACGATATTTTAAACAAAATAAGAACTTCAAAATGCTTCATAATGTGTAATTGTATCACATTTACTTATTTTATTCCCTAAATAGAGAAGCCCTATCTCGTAGTTTCTTTATCAAGCGGTTAACGGGTGACAATCATTACCGAAAAGTGTTAAAAATTGGTTTTCTTTCGAAAGCAAATACGATGCGTTCCTGATGAAATTTTGAGTTGCTAGACCTTCATTAGGGTGGTATTACTATAAACTGGGTTCGTTTTGGCATTCAAAGTTTTTGGAGTTGTTTTAAAAACCAGTTTCAACAATCAATCCGTGGTAAAAAAAAAAAGTCTTTTTTCCATTTTAACGTGAAAAAACCCTAATTGAACGATATTTTAAACAAAATATGAACTTCAAAATGCTTCATAATGTGTAATTGTATCACATTTACTTATTTTATTCCCTAAATAGAGAAGCCCTATCTCGTAGTTTCTTTATCAAGCGGTTAACGGGTGACAATCATTACCGAAAAGTGTTAAAAATTGGTTTTCTTTCGAAAGCAAATACGATGCGTTCCTGATGAAATTTTGAGTTGCTAGACCTTCATTAGGGTGGTATTACTATAAACTGGGTTCGTTTTGGCATTCAAAGTTTTTGGAGTTGTTTTAAAAACCAGTTTCAACAATCAATGCGTGGTAAAAAAAAAAAAGTCTTTTTTCCATTTTAACGTGAAAAAACCCTAATTGAACGATATTTTACAAATATGAACTTCAAAATGCTTCATAATGTGTAATTGTATCACATTTACTTATTTTATTCCCTAAATAGAGAAGCCCTATCTCGTAGTTTCTTTATCAAGCGGTTAACGGGTGACAATCATTACCGAAAAATGTTAAAAATTGGTTTTCTTTCGAAAGCAAATACGATGCGTTCCTGATGAAATTTTGAGTTGCTAGACCTTCATTAGGGTGGTATTACTATAAACTGGGTTCGTTTTGGCATTCAAAGTTTTTGGAGTTGTTTTAAAAACCAGTTTCAACAATCAATGCGTGGTAAAAAAAAAAAGAGTCTTTTTTCCAATTTAACGTGAAAAAACCCTAATTGAACGATATTTTAAACAAAATAAGAACTTCAAAATGCTTCATAATGTGTAATTGTATCACATTTACTTATTTTATTCCCTAAATAGAGAAGCCCTATCTCGTAGTTTCTTTATCAAGCGGTTAACGGGTGACAATCATTACCGAAAAGTGTTAAAAATTGGTTTTCTTTCGAAAGCAAATACGATGCGTTCCTGATGAAATTTTGAGTTGCTAGACCTTCATTAGGGTGGTATTACTATAAATTGGGTTCGTTTTGGCATTCAAAGTTTTTGGAGTTGTTTTAAAAACCAGTTTCAACAATCAATGCGTGGTAAAAAAAAAAAAGTCTTTTTTCCAATTTAACGTGAAAAAACCCTAATTGAACGATATTTTACAAATATGAACTTCAAAATGCCTCATAATGTGTAATTGTATCACATTTACTTATTTTATTCCCTAAATAGAGAAGCCCTATCTCGTAGTTTCTTTATCAAGCGGTTAACGGGTGACAATCATTACCGAAAAGTGTTAAAAATTGGTTTTCTTTCGAAAGCAAATACGATGCGTTCCTGATGAAATTTTGAGTTGCTAGACCTTCATTAGGGTGGTATTACTATAAACTGGGTTCGTTTTGGCATTAAAAGTTTTTGGAGTTGTTTTAAAAACCAGTTTCAACAATCAATGCGTGGTAAAAAAAAAAAAGTCTTTTTTCCATTTTAACGTGAAAAAACCCTAATTGAACGATATTTTACAAATATGAACTTCAAAATGCTTCATAATGTGTAATTGTATCACATTTACTTATTTTATTCCCTAAATAGAGAAGCCCTATCTCGTAGTTTCTTTATCAAGCGGTTAACGGGTGACAATCATTACCGAAAAGTGTTAAAAATTGGTTTTCTTTCGAAAGCAAATACGATGCGTTCCTTATGAAATTTTGAGTTGCTAGACCTTCATTAGGGTGGTATTACTATAAACTGGGTTCGTTTTGGCATTCAAAGTTTTTGGAGTTGTTTTAAAAACCAGTTTCAACAATCAATGCGTGGTAAAAAAAAAAAAGAGTCTTTTTTCCAATTTAACGTGAAAAAACCCTAATTGAACGATATTTTAAACAAAATAAGAACTTCAAAATGCTTCATAATATGTAATTGTATCACATTTACTTATTTTATTCCCTAAATAGAGAAGCCCTATCTCGTAGTTTCTTTATCAAGCGGTTAACGGGTGACAATCATTACCGAAAAGTGTTAAAAATTGGTTTTCTTTCGAAAGCAAATACGATGCGTTCCTGATGAAATTTTGAGTTGCTAGACCTTCATTAGGGTGGTATTACTATAAACTGGGTTCGTTTTGGCATTCAAAGTTTTTGGAGTTGTTTTAAAAACCAGTTTCAACAATCAATGCGTGGTAAAAAAAAAAAGTCTTTTTTCCATTTTAACGTGAAAAAACCCTAATTGAACGATATTTTAAACAAAATATGAACTTCAAAATGCTTCATAATGTGTAATTGTATCACATTTACTTATTTTATTCCCTAAATAGAGAAGCCCTATCTCGTAGTTTCTTTATCAAGCGGTTAACGGGTGACAATCATTACCGAAAAGTGTTAAAAATTGGTTTTCTTTCGAAAGCAAATACGATGCGTTCCTGATGAAATTTTGAGTTGCTAGACCTTCATTAGGGTGGTATTACTATAAACTGGGTTCGTTTTGGCATTCAAAGTTTTTGGAGTTGTTTTAAAAACCAGTTTCAACAATCAATGCGTGGTAAAAAAAAAAGTCTTTTTTCCATTTTAACGTGAAAAAACCCTAATTGAACGATATTTTACAAATATGAACTTCAAAATGCTTCATAATGTGTAATTGTATCACATTTACTTATTTTATTCCCTAAATAGAGAAGCCCTATCTCGTAGTTTCTTTATCAAGCGGTTAACGGGTGACAATCATTACCGAAAAATGTTAAAAATTGGTTTTCTTTCGAAAGCAAATACGATGCGTTCCTGATGAAATTTTGAGTTGCTAGACCTTCATTAGGGTGGTATTACTATAAACTGGGTTCGTTTTGGCATTCAAAGTTTTTGGAGTTGTTTTAAAAACCAGTTTCAACAATCAATGCGTGGTAAAAAAAAAAAAGAGTCTTTTTTCCAATTTAACGTGAAAAAACCCTAATTGAACGATATTTTAAACAAAATAAGAACTTCAAAATGCTTCATAATGTGTAATTGTATCACATTTACTTATTTTATTCCCTAAATAGAGAAGCCCTATCTCGTAGTTTCTTTATCAAGCGGTTAACGGGTGACAATCATTACCGAAAAGTGTTAAAAATTGGTTTTCTTTCGAAAGCAAATACGATGCGTTCCTGATGAAATTTTGAGTTGCTAGACCTTCATTAGGGTGGTATTACTATAAACTGGGTTCGTTTTGGCATTCAAAGTTTTTGGAGTTGTTTTAAAAACCAGTTTCAACAATCAATCCGTGGTAAAAAAAAAAAGTCTTTTTTCCATTTTAACGTGAAAAAACCCTAATTGAACGATATTTTAAACAAAATATGAACTTCAAAATGCTTCATAATGTGTAATTGTATCACATTTACTTATTTTATTCCCTAAATAGAGAAGCCCTATCTCGTAGTTTCTTTATCAAGCGGTTAACGGGTGACAATCATTACCGAAAAGTGTTAAAAATTGGTTTTCTTTCGAAAGCAAATACGATGCGTTCCTGATGAAATTTTGAGTTGCTAGACCTTCATTAGGGTGGTATTACTATAAACTGGGTTCGTTTTGGCATTCAAAGTTTTTGGAGTTGTTTTAAAAACCAGTTTCAACAATCAATGCGTGGTAAAAAAAAAAAAGTCTTTTTTCCATTTTAACGTGAAAAAACCCTAATTGAACGATATTTTACAAATATGAACTTCAAAATGCTTCATAATGTGTAATTGTATCACATTTACTTATTTTATTCCCTAAATAGAGAAGCCCTATCTCGTAGTTTCTTTATCAAGCGGTTAACGGGTGACAATCATTACCGAAAAATGTTAAAAATTGGTTTTCTTTCGAAAGCAAATACGATGCGTTCCTGATGAAATTTTGAGTTGCTAGACCTTCATTAGGGTGGTATTACTATAAACTGGGTTCGTTTTGGCATTCAAAGTTTTTGGAGTTGTTTTAAAAACCAGTTTCAACAATCAATGCGTGGTAAAAAAAAAAGAGTCTTTTTTCCAATTTAACGTGAAAAAACCCTAATTGAACGATATTTTAAACAAAATAAGAACTTCAAAATGCTTCATAATGTGTAATTGTATCACATTTACTTATTTTATTCCCTAAATAGAGAAGCCCTATCTCGTAGTTTCTTTATCAAGCGGTTAACGGGTGACAATCATTACCGAAAAGTGTTAAAAATTGGTTTTCTTTCGAAAGCAAATACGATGCGTTCCTGATGAAATTTTGAGTTGCTAGACCTTCATTAGGGTGGTATTACTATAAATTGGGTTCGTTTTGGCATTTAAAGTTTTTGGAGTTGTTTTAAAAACCAGTTTCAACAATCAATGCGTGGTAAAAAAAAAAAAGTCTTTTTTCCAATTTAACGTGAAAAAACCCTAATTGAACGATATTTTACAAATATGAACTTCAAAATGCCTCATAATGTGTAATTGTATCACATTTACTTATTTTATTCCCTAAATAGAGAAGCCCTATCTCGTAGTTTCTTTATCAAGCGGTTAACGGGTGACAATCATTACCGAAAAGTGTTAAAAATTGGTTTTCTTTCGAAAGCAAATACGATGCATTCCTGATGAAATTTTGAGTTGCTAGACCTTCATTAGGGTGGTATTACTATAAACTGGGTTCGTTTTGGCATTCAAAGTTTTTGGAGTTGTTTTAAAAACCAGTTTCAACAATCAATGCGTGGTAAAAAAAAAAAGAGTCTTTTTTCCAATTTAACGTGAAAAAACCCTAATTGAACGATATTTTAAACAAAATAAGAACTTCAAAATGCTTCATAATGTGTAATTGTATCACATTTACTTATTTTATTCCCTAAATAGAGAAGCCCTATCTCGTAGTTTCTTTATCAAGCGGTTAACGGGTGACAATCATTACCGAAAAGTGTTAAAAATTGGTTTTCTTTCGAAAGCAAATACGATGCGTTCCTGATGAAATTTTGAGTTGCTAGACCTTCATTAGGGTGGTATTACTATAAACTGGGTTCGTTTTGGCATTCAAAGTTTTTGGAGTTGTTTTAAAAACCAGTTTCAACAATCAATGCGTGGTAAAAAAAAAAAGAGTCTTTTTTCCAATTTAACGTGAAAAAACCCTAATTGAACGATATTTTAAACAAAATAAGAACTTCAAAATGCTTCATAATGTGTAATTGTATCACATTTACTTATTTTATTCCCTAAATAGAGAAGCCCTATCTCGTAGTTTCTTTATCAAGCGGTTAACGGGTGAAAATCATTACCGAAAAGTGTTAAAAATTGGTTTTCTTTCGAAAGCAAATACGATGCGTTCCTGATGAAATTTTGAGTTGCTAGACCTTCATTAGGGTGGTATTACTATAAACTGGGTTCGTTTTGGCATTCAAAGTTTTTGGAGTTGTTTTAAAAACCAGTTTCAACAATCAATGCGTGGTAAAAAAAAAAAGTCTTTTTTCCATTTTAACGTGAAAAAACCCTAATTGAACGATATTTTACAAATATGAAC
This sequence comes from Parietaria judaica, assembly GCA_954871525.1. Lineage (NCBI taxonomy): Eukaryota > Viridiplantae > Streptophyta > Magnoliopsida > Rosales > Urticaceae > Parietaria > Parietaria judaica. The sequence continues at coordinate 62,708,884 of OX940860.1, forward strand.
TTCAAAATGCTTCATAATGTGTAATTGTATCACATTTACTTATTTTATTCCCTAAATAGAGAAGCCCTATCTCGTAGTTTCTTTATCAAGCGGTTAACGGGTGACAATCATTACCGAAAAATGTTAAAAATTGGTTTTCTTTCGAAAGCAAATACGATGCGTTCCTGATGAAATTTTGAGTTGCTAGACCTTCATTAGGGTGGTATTACTATAAACTGGGTTCGTTTTGGCATTCAAAGTTTTTGGAGTTGTTTTAAAAACCAGTTTCAACAATCAATGCGTGGTAAAAAAAAAAAAGAGTCTTTTTTCCAATTTAACGTGAAAAAACCCTAATTGAACGATATTTTAAACAAAATAAGAACTTCAAAATGCTTCATAATGTGTAATTGTATCACATTTACTTATTTTATTCCCTAAATAGAGAAGCCCTATCTCGTAGTTTCTTTATCAAGCGGTTAACGGGTGACAATCATTACCGAAAAGTGTTAAAAATTGGTTTTCTTTCGAAAGCAAATACGATGCGTTCCTGATGAAATTTTGAGTTGCTAGACCTTCATTAGGGTGGTATTACTATAAACTGGGTTCGTTTTGGTATTCAAAGTTTTTGGAGTTGTTTTAAAAACCAGTTTCAACAATCAATCCGTGGTAAAAAAAAAAAGTCTTTTTTCCATTTTAACGTGAAAAAACCCTAATTGAACGATATTTTAAACAAAATATGAACTTCAAAATGCTTCATAATGTGTAATTGTATCACATTTACTTATTTTATTCCCTAAATAGAGAAGCCCTATCTCGTAGTTTCTTTATCAAGCGGTTAACGGGTGACAATCATTACCGAAAAGTGTTAAAAATTGGTTTTCTTTCGAAAGCAAATACGATGCGTTCCTGATGAAATTTTGAGTTGCTAGACCTTCATTAGGGTGGTATTACTATAAACTGGGTTCGTTTTGGCATTCAAAGTTTTTGGAGTTGTTTTAAAAACCAGTTTCAACAATCAATGCGTGGTAAAAAAAAAAAAGTCTTTTTTCCATTTTAACGTGAAAAAACCCTAATTGAACGATATTTTACAAATATGAACTTCAAAATGCTTCATAATGTGTAATTGTATCACATTTACTTATTTTATTCCCTAAATAGAGAAGCCCTATCTCGTAGTTTCTTTATCAAGCGGTTAACGGGTGACAATCATTACCGAAAAATGTTTAAAATTGGTTTTCTTTCGAAAGCAAATACGATGCGTTCCTGATGAAATTTTGAGTTGCTAGACCTTCATTAGGGTGGTATTACTATAAACTGGGTTCGTTTTGGCATTCAAAGTTTTTGGAGTTGTTTTAAAAACCAGTTTCAACAATCAATGCGTGGTAAAAAAAAAAAGAGTCTTTTTTCCAATTTAACGTGAAAAAACCCTAATTGAACGATATTTTAAACAAAATATGAACTTCAAAATGCTTCATAATGTGTAATTGTATCACATTTACTTATTTTATTCCCTAAATAGAGAAGCCCTATCTCGTAGTTTCTTTATCAAGCGGTTAACGGGTGACAATCATTACCGAAAAGTGTTAAAAATTGGTTTTCTTTCGAAAGCAAATACGATGCATTCCTGATGAAATTTTGAGTTGCTAGACCTTCATTAGGGTGGTATTACTATAAACTGGGTTCGTTTTGGCATTCAAAGTTTTTGGAGTTGTTTTAAAAACCAGTTTCAACAATCAATGCGTGGTAAAAAAAAAAAGAGTCTTTTTTCCAATTTAACGTGAAAAAACCCTAATTGAACGATATTTTAAACAAAATATGAACTTCAAAATGCTTCATAATGTGTAATTGTATCACATTTACTTATTTTATTCCCTAAATAGAGAAGCCCTATCTCGTAGTTTCTTTATCAAGCGGTTAACGGGTGACAATCATTACCGAAAAGTGTTAAAAATTGGTTTTCTTTCGAAAGCAAATACGATGCGTTCCTGATGAAATTTTGAGTTGCTAGACCTTCATTAGGGTGGTATTACTATAAACTGGGTTCGTTTTGGCATTCAAAGTTTTTGGAGTTGTTTTAAAAACCAGTTTCAACAATCAATGCGTGGTAAAAAAAAAGAGTCTTTTTTCCAATTTAACGTGAAAAAACCCTAATTGAACGATATTTTAAACAAAATAAGAACTTCAAAATGCTTCATAATGTGTAATTGTATCACATTTACTTATTTTATTCCCTAAATAGAGAAGCCCTATCTCGTAGTTTCTTTATCAAGCGGTTAACGGGTGACAATCATTACCGAAAAGTGTTAAAAATTGGTTTTCTTTCGAAAGCAAATACGATGCGTTCCTGATGAAATTTTGAGTTGCTAGACCTTCATTAGGGTGGTATTACTATAAACTGGGTTCGTTTTGGCATTCAAAGTTTTTGGAGTTGTTTTAAAAACCAGTTTCAACAATCAATGCGTGGTAAAAAAAAAAAGTCTTTTTTCCATTTTAACGTGAAAAAACCCTAATTGAACGATATTTTACAAATATGAACTTCAAAATGCTTCATAATGTGTAATTGTATCACATTTACTTATTTTATTCCCTAAATAGAGAAGCCCTATCTCGTAGTTTCTTTATCAAGCGGTTAACGGGTGACAATCATTACCGAAAAATGTTAAAAATTGGTTTTCTTTCGAAAGCAAATACGATGCGTTCCTGATGAAATTTTGAGTTGCTAGACCTTCATTAGGGTGGTATTACTATAAACTGGGTTCGTTTTGGCATTCAAAGTTTTTGGAGTTGTTTTAAAAACCAGTTTCAACAATCAATGCGTGGTAAAAAAAAAAAAGAGTCTTTTTTCCAATTTAACGTGAAAAAACCCTAATTGAACGATATTTTAAACAAAATAAGAACTTCAAAATGCTTCATAATGTGTAATTGTATCACATTTACTTATTTTATTCCCTAAATAGAGAAGCCCTATCTCGTAGTTTCTTTATCAAGCGGTTAACGGGTGACAATCATTACCGAAAAGTGTTAAAAATTGGTTTTCTTTCGAAAGCAAATACGATGCGTTCCTGATGAAATTTTGAGTTGCTAGACCTTCATTAGGGTGGTATTACTATAAACTGGGTTCGTTTTGGCATTCAAAGTTTTTGGAGTTGTTTTAAAAACCAGTTTCAACAATCAATCCGTGGTAAAAAAAAAAAGTCTTTTTTCCATTTTAACGTGAAAAAACCCTAATTGAACGATATTTTAAACAAAATATGAACTTCAAAATGCTTCATAATGTGTAATTGTATCACATTTACTTATTTTATTCCCTAAATAGAGAAGCCCTATCTCGTAGTTTCTTTATCAAGCGGTTAACGGGTGACAATCATTACCGAAAAGTGTTAAAAATTGGTTTTCTTTCGAAAGCAAATACGATGCGTTCCTGATGAAATTTTGAGTTGCTAGACCTTCATTAGGGTGGTATTACTATAAAATGGGTTCGTTTTGGCATTCAAAGTTTTTGGAGTTGTTTTAAAAACCAGTTTCAACAATCAATGCGTGGTAAAAAAAAAAAAGTCTTTTTTCCATTTTAACGTGAAAAAACCCTAATTGAACGATATTTTACAAATATGAACTTCAAAATGCTTCATAATGTGTAATTGTATCACATTTACTTATTTTATTCCCTAAATAGAGAAGCCCTATCTCGTAGTTTCTTTATCAAGCGGTTAACGGGTGACAATCATTACCGAAAAATGTTAAAAATTGGTTTTCTTTCGAAAGCAAATACGATGCGTTCCTGATGAAATTTTGAGTTGCTAGACCTTCATTAGGGTGGTATTACTATAAACTGGGTTCGTTTTGGCATTCAAAGTTTTTGGAGTTGTTTTAAAAACCAGTTTCAACAATCAATGCGTGGTAAAAAAAAAAAGAGTCTTTTTTCCAATTTAACGTGAAAAAACCCTAATTGAACGATATTTTAAACAAAATAAGAACTTCAAAATGCTTCATAATGTGTAATTGTATCACATTTACTTATTTTATTCCCTAAATAGAGAAGCCCTATCTCGTAGTTTCTTTATCAAGCGGTTAACGGGTGACAATCATTACCGAAAAGTGTTAAAAATTGGTTTTCTTTCGAAAGCAAATACGATGCGTTCCTGATGAAATTTTGAGTTGCTAGACCTTCATTAGGGTGGTATTACTATAAATTGGGTTCGTTTTGGCATTCAAAGTTTTTGGAGCTGTTTTAAAAACCAGTTTCAACAATCAATGCGTGGTAAAAAAAAAAAAAGTCTTTTTTCCAATTTAACGTGAAAAAACCCTAATTGAACGATATTTTACAAATATGAACTTCAAAATGCCTCATAATGTGTAATTGTATCACATTTACTTATTTTATTCCCTAAATAGAGAAGCCCTATCTCGTAGTTTCTTTATCAAGCGGTTAACGGGTGACAATCATTACCGAAAAGTGTTAAAAATTGGTTTTCTTTCGAAAGCAAATACGATGCATTCCTGATGAAATTTTGAGTTGCTAGACCTTCATTAGGGTGGTATTACTATAAACTGGGTTCGTTTTGGCATTCAAAGTTTTTGGAGTTGTTTTAAAAACCAGTTTCAACAATCAATGCGTGGTAAAAAAAAAAAGAGTCTTTTTTCCAATTTAACGTGAAAAAACCCTAATTGAACGATATTTTAAACAAAATAAGAACTTCAAAATGCTTCATAATGTGTAATTGTATCACATTTACTTATTTTATTCCCTAAATAGAGAAGCCCTATCTCGTAGTTTCTTTATCAAGCGGTTAACGGGTGACAATCATTACCGAAAAGTGTTAAAAATTGGTTTTCTTTCGAAAGCAAATACGATGCGTTCCTGATGAAATTTTGAGTTGCTAGACCTTCATTAGGGTGGTATTACTATAAACTGGGTTCGTTTTGGCATTCAAAGTTTTTGGAGTTGTTTTAAAAACCAGTTTCAACAATCAATGCGTGGTAAAAAAAAAAGAGTCTTTTTTCCAATTTAACGTGAAAAAACCCTAATTGAACGATATTTTAAACAAAATAAGAACTTCAAAATGCTTCATAATGTGTAATTGTATCACATTTACTTATTTTATTCCCTAAATAGAGAAGCCCTATCTCGTAGTTTCTTTATCAAGCGGTTAACGGGTGACAATCATTACCGAAAAGTGTTAAAAATTGGTTTTCTTTCGAAAGCAAATACGATGCGTTCCTGATGAAATTTTGAGTTGCTAGACCTTCATTAGGGTGGTATTACTATAAACTGGGTTCGTTTTGGCATTCAAAGTTTTTGGAGTTGTTTTAAAAACCAGTTTCAACAATCAATGCGTGGTAAAAAAAAAAGAGTCTTTTTTCCAATTTAACGTGAAAAAACCCTAATTGAACGATATTTTAAACAAAATAAGAACTTCAAAATGCTTCATAATGTGTAATTGTATCACATTTACTTATTTTATTCCCTAAATAGAGAAGCCCTATCTCGTAGTTTCTTTATCAAGCGGTTAACGGGTGACAATCATTACCGAAAAGTGTTAAAAATTGGTTTTCTTTCGAAAGCAAATACGATGCGTTCCTGATGAAATTTTGAGTTGCTAGACCTTCATTAGGGTGGTATTACTATAAACTGGGTTCGTTTTGGCATTCAAAGTTTTTGGAGTTGTTTTAAAAACCAGTTTCAACAATCAATCCGTGGTAAAAAAAAAAAGTCTTTTTTCCATTTTAACGTGAAAAAACCCTAATTGAACGATATTTTAAACAAAATATGAACTTCAAAATGCTTCATAATGTGTAATTGTATCACATTTACTTATTTTATTCCCTAAATAGAGAAGCCCTATCTCTTAGTTTCTTTATCAAGCGGTTAACGGGTGAAAATCATTACCGAAAAGTGTTAAAAATTGGTTTTCTTTCGAAAGCAAATACGATGCGTTCCTGATGAAATTTTGAGTTGCTAGACCTTCATTAGGGTGGTATTACTATAAACTGGGTTCGTTTTGGCATTAAAAGTTTTTGGAGTTGTTTTAAAAACCAGTTTCAACAATCAATGCGTGGTAAAAAAAAAAAAGTCTTTTTTCCATTTTAACGTGAAAAAACCCTAATTGAACGATATTTTACAAATATGAACTTCAAAATGCTTCATAATGTGTAATTGTATCACATTTACTTATTTTATTCCCTAAATAGAGAAGCCCTATCTCGTAGTTTCTTTATCAAGCGGTTAACGGGTGACAATCATTACCGAAAAATGTTAAAAATTGGTTTTCTTTCGAAAGCAAATACGATGCGTTCCTGATGAAATTTTGAGTTGCTAGACCTTCATTAGGGTGGTATTACTATAAACTGGGTTCGTTTTGGCATTCAAAGTTTTTGGAGTTGTTTTAAAAATCAGTTTCAACAATCAATGCGTGGTAAAAAAAAAAAGAGTCTTTTTTCCAATTTAACGTGAAAAAACCCTAATTGAACGATATTTTAAACAAAATAAGAACTTCAAAATGCTTCATAATGTGTAATTGTATCACATTTACTTATTTTATTCCCTAAATAGAGAAGCCCTATCTCGTAGTTTCTTTATCAAGCGGTTAACGGGTGACAATCATTACCGAAAAGTGTTAAAAATTGGTTTTCTTTCGAAAGCAAATACGATGCGTTCCTGATGAAATTTTGAGTTGCTAGACCTTCATTAGGGTGGTATTACTATAAATTGGGTTCGTTTTGGCATTCAAAGTTTTTGGAGTTGTTTTAAAAACCAGTTTCAACAATCAATGCGTGGTAAAAAAAAAAAAAGTCTTTTTTCCAATTTAACGTGAAAAAACCCTAATTGAACGATATTTTACAAATATGAACTTCAAAATGCCTCATAATGTGTAATTGTATCACATTTACTTATTTTATTCCCTAAATAGAGAAGCCCTATCTCGTAGTTTCTTTATCAAGCGGTTAACGGGTGACAATCATTACCGAAAAGTGTTAAAAATTGGTTTTCTTTCGAAAGCAAATACGATGCATTCCTGATGAAATTTTGAGTTGCTAGACCTTCATTAGGGTGGTATTACTATAAACTGGGTTCGTTTTGGCATTCAAAGTTTTTGGAGTTGTTTTAAAAACCAGTTTCAACAATCAATGCGTGGTAAAAAAAAAAAGAGTCTTTTTTCCAATTTAACGTGAAAAAACCCTAATTGAACGATATTTTAAACAAAATAAGAACTTCAAAATGCTTCATAATGTGTAATTGTATCACATTTACTTATTTTATTCCCTAAATAGAGAAGCCCTATCTCGTAGTTTCTTTATCAAGCGGTTAACGGGTGACAATCATTACCGAAAAGTGTTAAAAATTGGTTTTCTTTCGAAAGCAAATACGATGCGTTCCTGATGAAATTTTGAGTTGCTAGACCTTCATTAGGGTGGTATTACTATAAACTGGGTTCGTTTTGGCATTCAAAGTTATTGGAGTTGTTTTAAAAACCAGTTTCAACAATCAATGCGTGGTAAAAAAAAAAGAGTCTTTTTTCCAATTTAACGTGAAAAAACCCTAATTGAACGATATTTTAAACAAAATAAGAACTTCAAAATGCTTCATAATGTGTAATTGTATCACATTTACTTATTTTATTCCCTAAATAGAGAAGCCCTATCTCGTAGTTTCTTTATCAAGCGGTTAACGGGTGACAATCATTACCGAAAAGTGTTAAAAATTGGTTTTCTTTCGAAAGCAAATACGATGCGTTCCTGATGAAATTTTGAGTTGCTAGACCTTCATTAGGGTGGTATTACTATAAACTGGGTTCGTTTTGGCATTCAAATTTTTTGGAGTTGTTTTAAAAACCAGTTTCAACAATCAATGCGTGGTAAAAAAAAAAAGTCTTTTTTCCATTTTAACGTGAAAAAACCCTAATTGAACGATATTTTACAAATATGAACTTCAAAATGCTTCATAATGTGTAATTGTATCACATTTACTTATTTTATTCCCTAAATAGAGAAGCCCTATCTCGTAGTTTCTTTATCAAGCGGTTAACGGGTGACAATCATTACCGAAAAATGTTAAAAATTGGTTTTCTTTCGAAAGCAAATACGATGCGTTCCTGATGAAATTTTGAGTTGCTAGACCTTCATTAGGGTGGTATTACTATAAACTGGGTTCGTTTTGGCATTCAAAGTTTTTGGAGTTGTTTTAAAAACCAGTTTCAACAATCAATGCGTGGTAAAAAAAAAAAGAGTCTTTTTTCCAATTTAACGTGAAAAAACCCTAATTGAACGATATTTTAAACAAAATAAGAACTTCAAAATGCTTCATAATGTGTAATTGTATCACATTTACTTATTTTATTCCCTAAATAGAGAAGCCCTATCTCGTAGTTTCTTTATCAAGCGGTTAACGGGTGACAATCATTACCGAAAAGTGTTAAAAATTGGTTTTCTTTCGAAAGCAAATACGATGCGTTCCTGATGAAATTTTGAGTTGCTAGACCTTCATTAGGGTGGTATTACTATAAACTGGGTTCGTTTTGGCATTCAAAGTTTTTGGAGTTGTTTTAAAAACCAGTTTCAACAATCAATCCGTGGTAAAAAAAAAAGTCTTTTTTCCATTTTAACGTGAAAAAACCCTAATTGAACGATATTTTAAACAAAATATGAACTTCAAAATGCTTCATAATGTGTAATTGTATCACATTTACTTATTTTATTCCCTAAATAGAGAAGCCCTATCTCGTAGTTTCTTTATCAAGCGGTTAACGGGTGACAATCATTACCGAAAAGTGTTAAAAATTTGTTTTCTTTCGAAAGCAAATACGATGCGTTCCTGATGAAATTTTGAGTTGCTAGACCTTCATTAGGGTGGTATTACTATAAACTGGGTTCGTTTTGGCATTCAAAGTTTTTGGAGTTGTTTTAAAAACCAGTTTCAACAATCAATGCGTGGTAAAAAAAAAAAAAGTCTTTTTTCCATTTTAACGTGAAAAAACCCTAATTGAACGATATTTTACAAATATGAACTTCAAAATGCCTCATAATGTGTAATTGTATCACATTTACTTATTTTATTCCCTAAATAGAGAAGCCCTATCTCGTAGTTTCTTTATCAAGCGGTTAACGGGTGACAATCATTACCGAAAAATGTTAAAAATTGGTTTTCTTTCGAAAGCAAATACGATGCGTTCCTGATGAAATTTTGAGTTGCTAGACCTTCATTAGGGTGGTATTACTATAAACTGGGTTCGTTTTGGCATTCAAAGTTTTTGGAGTTGTTTTAAAAACCAGTTTCAACAATCAATGCGTGGTAAAAAAAAAAAGAGTCTTTTTTCCAATTTAACGTGAAAAAACCCTAATTGAACGATATTTTAAACAAAATAAGAACTTCAAAATGCTTCATAATGTGTAATTGTATCACATTTACTTATTTTATTCCCTAAATAGAGAAGCCCTATCTCGTAGTTTCTTTATCAAGCGGTTAACGGGTGACAATCATTACCGAAAAGTGTTAAAAATTGGTTTTCTTTCGAAAGCAAATACGATGCGTTCCTGATGAAATTTTGAGTTGCTAGACCTTCATTAGGGTGGTATTACTATAAATTGGGTTCGTTTTGGCATTCAAAGTTTTTGGAGTTGTTTTAAAAACCAGTTTCAACAATCAATGCGTGGTAAAAAAAAAAAGTCTTTTTTCCAATTTAACGTGAAAAAACCCTAATTGAACGATATTTTAAACAAAATAAGAACTTCAAAATGCTTCATAATGTGTAATTGTATCACATTTACTTATTTTATTCCCTAAATAGAGAAGCCCTATCTCGTAGTTTCTTTATCAAGCGGTTAACGGGTGACAATCATTACCGAAAAGTGTTAAAAATTGGTTTTCTTTCGAAAGCAAATACGATGCGTTCCTGATGAAATTTTGAGTTGCTAGACCTTCATTAGGGTGGTATTACTATAAACTGGGTTCGTTTTGGCATTCAAAGTTTTTGGAGTTGTTTTAAAAACCAGTTTCAACAATCAATGCGTGGTAAAAAAAAAAAGAGTCTTTTTTCCAATTTAACGTGAAAAAACCCTAATTGAACGATATTTTAAACAAAATAAGAACTTCAAAATGCTTCATAATGTGTAATTGTATCACATTTACTTATTTTATTCCCTAAATAGAGAAGCCCTATCTCGTAGTTTCTTTATCAAGCGGTTAACGGGTGACAATCATTACCGAAAAGTGTTAAAAATTGGTTTTCTTTCGAAAGCAAATACGATGCGTTCCTGATGAAATTTTGAGTTGCTAGACCTTCATTAGGGTGGTATTACTATAAACTGGGTTCGTTTTGGCATTAAAAGTTTTTGGAGTTGTTTTAAAAACCAGTTTCAACAATCAATGCGTGGTAAAAAAAAAAAGAGTCTTTTTTCCAATTTAACGTGAAAAAACCCTAATTGAACGATATTTTAAACAAAATAAGAACTTCAAAATGCTTCATAATGTGTAATTGTATCACATTTACTTATTTTATTCCCTAAATAGAGAAGCCCTATCTCGTAGTTTCTTTATCAAGCGGTTAACGGGTGACAATCATTACCGAAAAGTGTTAAAAATTGGTTTTCTTTCGAAAGCAAATACGATGCGTTCCTGATGAAATTTTGAGTTGCTAGACCTTCATTAGGGTGGTATTACTATAAACTGGGTTCGTTTTGGCATTCAAAGTTTTTGGAGTTGTTTTAAAAACCAGTTTCAACAATCAATGCGTGGTAAAAAAAAAAAGAGTCTTTTTTCCAATTTAACGTGAAAAAACCCTAATTGAACGATATTTTAAACAAAATATGAACTTCAAAATGCTTCATAATGTGTAATTGTATCACATTTACTTATTTTATTCCCTAAATAGAGAAGCCCTATCTCGTAGTTTATTTATCAAGCGGTTAACGGGTGACAATCATTACCGAAAAGTGTTAAAAATTGGTTTTCTTTCGAAAGCAAATACGATGCGTTCCTGATGAAATTTTGAGTTGCTAGACCTTCATTAGGGTGGTATTACTATAAACTGGGTTCGTTTTGGCATTCAAAGTTTTTGGAGTTGTTTTAAAAACCAGTTTCAACAATCAATGCGTGGTAAAAAAAAAAAGTCTTTTTTCCATTTTAACGTGAAAAAAACCCTAATTGAACGATATTTTACAAATATGAACTTCAAAATGCTTCATAATGTGTAATTGTATCACATTTACTTATTTTATTCCCTAAATAGAGAAGCCCTATCTCGTAGTTTCTTTATCAAGCGGTTAACGGGTGACAATCATTACCGAAAAATGTTAAAAATTGGTTTTCTTTCGAAAGCAAATACGATGCGTTCCTGATGAAATTTTGAGTTGCTAGACCTTCATTAGGGTGGTATTACTATAAACTGGGTTCGTTTTGGCATTCAAAGTTTTTGGAGTTGTTTTAAAAACCAGTTTCAACAATCAATGCGTGGTAAAAAAAAAAAGAGTCTTTTTTCCAATTTAACGTGAAAAAACCCTAATTGAACGATATTTTAAACAAAATAAGAACTTAAAAATTCTTCATAATGTGTAATTGTATCACATTTACTTATTTTATTCCCTAAATAGAGAAGCCCTATCTCGTAGTTTCTTTATCAAACGGTTAACGGGTGACAATCATTACCGAAAAGTGTTAAAAATTGGTTTTCTTTCGAAAGCAAATACGATGCGTTCCTGATGAAATTTTGAGTTGCTAGACCTTCATTAGGGTGGTATTACTATAAATTGGGTTCGTTTTGGCATTCAAAGTTTTTGGAGTTGTTTTAAAAACCAGTTTCAACAATCAATGCGTGGTAAAAAAAAAAAAAGTCTTTTTTCCAATTTAACGTGAAAAAACCCTAATTGAACGATATTTTACAAATATGAACTTCAAAATGCTTCATAATGTGTAATTGTATCACATTTACTTATTTTATTCCCTAAATAGAGAAGCCCTATCTCGTAGTTTCTTTATCAAGCGGTTAACGGGTGACAATCATTACCGAAAAGTGTTAAAAATTGGTTTTCTTTCGAAAGCAAATACGATGCATTCCTGATGAAATTTTGAGTTGCTAGACCTTCATTAGGGTGGTATTACTATAAACTGGGTTCGTTTTGGCATTCAAAGTTTTTGGAGTTGTTTTAAAAACCAGTTTCAACAATCAATGCGTGGTAAAAAAAAAAAGAGTCTTTTTTCCAATTTAACGTGAAAAAACCCTAATTGAACGATATTTTAAACAAAATATGAACTTCAAAATGCTTCATAATGTGTAATTGTATCACATTTACTTATTTTATTCCCTAAATAGAGAAGCCCTATCTCGTAGTTTCTTTATCAAGCGGTTAACGGGTGACAATCATTACCGAAAAGTGTTAAAAATTGGTTTTCTTTCGAAAGCAAATACGATGCGTTCCTGATGAAATTTTGAGTTGCTAGACCTTCATTAGGGTGGTATTACTATAAACTGGGTTCGTTTTGGCATTCAAAGTTTTTGGAGTTGTTTTAAAAACCAGTTTCAACAATCAATGCGTGGTAAAAAAAAAAAGAGTCTTTTTTCCAATTTAACGTGAAAAAACCCTAATTGAACGATATTTTAAACAAAATAAGAACTTCAAAATGCTTCATAATGTGTAATTGTATCACATTTACTTATTTTATTCCCTAAATAGAGAAGCCCTATCTCGTAGTTTCTTTATCAAGCGGTTAACGGGTGACAATCATTACCGAAAACTGTTAAAAATTGGTTTTCTTTCGAAAGCAAATACGATGCGTTCCTGATGAAATTTTGAGTTGCTAGACCTTCATTAGGGTGGTATTACTATAAACTGGGTTCGTTTTGGCATTCAAAGTTTTTGGAGTTGTTTTAAAAACCAGTTTCAACAATCAATGCGTGGTAAAAAAAAAAAGAGTCTTTTTTCCAATTTAACGTGAAAAAACCCTAATTGAACGATATTTTAAACAAAATATGAACTTCAAAATGCTTCATAATGTGTAATTGTATCACATTTACTTATTTTATTCCCTAAATAGAGAAGCCCTATCTCGTAGTTTCTTTATCAAGCGGTTAACGGGTGACAATCATTACCGAAAAGTGTTAAAAATTGGTTTTCTTTCGAAAGCAAATACGATGCGTTCCTGATGAAATTTTGAGTTGCTAGACCTTCATTAGGGTGGTATTACTATAAACTGGGTTCGTTTTGGCATTCAAAGTTTTTGGAGTTGTTTTAAAAACCAGTTTCAACAATCAATGCGTGGTAAAAAAAAAAGAGTCTTTTTTCCAATTTAACGTGAAAAAACCCTAATTGAACGATATTTTAAACAAAATAAGAACTTAAAAATGCTTCATAATGTGTAATTGTATCACATTTACTTATTTTATTCCCTAAATAGAGAAGCCCTATCTCGTAGTTTCTTTATCAAGCGGTTAACGGGTGACAATCATTACCGAAAAGTGTTAAAAATTGGTTTTCTTTCGAAAGCAAATACGATGCGTTCCTGATGAAATTTTGAGTTGCTAGACCTTCATTAGGGTGGTATTACTATAAACTGGGTTCGTTTTGGCATTAAAAGTTTTTGGAGTTGTTTTAAAAACCAGTTGCAACAATCAATGCGTGGTAAAAAAAAAAAGAGTCTTTTTTCCAATTTAACGTGAAAAAACCCTAATTGAACGATATTTTAAACAAAATAAGAACTTCAAAATGCTTCATAATGTGTAATTGTATCACATTTACTTATTTTATTCCCTAAATAGAGAAGCCCTATCTCGTAGTTTCTTTATCAAGCGGTTAACGGGTGACAATCATTACCGAAAAGTGTTAAAAATTGGTTTTCTTTCGAAAGCAAATACGATGCGTTCCTGATGAAATTTTGATTTGCTAGACCTTCATTAGGGTGGTATTACTATAAACTGGGTTCGTTTTGGCATTAAAAGTTTTTGGAGTTGTTTTAAAACCAGTTTCAACAATCAATGCGTGGTAAAAAAAAAAAAAGAGTCTTTTTTCCAATTTAACGTGAAAAAACCCTAATTGAACGATATTTTAAACAAAATATGAACTTCAAAATGCTTCATAATGTGTAATTGTATCACATTTACTTATTTTATTCCCTAAAAAGAGAAGCCCTATCTCGTAGTTTCTTTATCAAGCGGTTAACGGGTGACAATCATTACCGAAAAGTGTTAAAAATTGGTTTTCTTTCGAAAGCAAATACGATGCGTTCCTGATGAAATTTTGAGTTGCTAGACCTTCATTAGGGTGGTATTACTATAAACTGGGTTCGTTTTGGCATTAAAAGTTTTTGGAGCTGTTTTAAAAACCAGTTTCAACAATCAATGCGTGGTAAAAAAAAAAAGAGTCTTTTTTCCAATTTAACGTGAAAAAACCCTAATTGAACGATATTTTAAACAAAATATGAACTTCAAAATGCTTCAGAATGTGTAATTGTATAACATTTACTTATTTTATTCCCTAAATAGAGAAGCCCTATCTCGTAGTTTCTAAATCAAGCGGTTAACGGGTGAAAATCATTACCGAAAAGTGTTAAAAATTGGTTTTCTTTCGAAAGCAAATACGATGCGTTCCTGATGAAATTTTGAGTTGCTAGACATTCATTAGGGTGGTATTACTATAAACTGGGTTCGTTTTGGCATTAAAAGTTTTTGGAGATGTTTTAAAAACCAGTTTCAACAATCAATGCGTGGTAAAAAAAAAAAGAGTCTTTTTTCCAATTTAACGTGAAAAAACCCTAATTGAACTATATTTTAAACAAAATATGAACTTCAAAATGCTTCATAATGTGTAATTGTATCACATTTACTTATTTTATTCCCTAAATAGAGAAGCCCTATCTCGTAGTTTCTATATCAAGCGGTTAACGGGTGAAAATCATTACCGAAAAGTGTTAAAAATTGGTTTTCTTTCGAAAGCAAATACGATGCGTTCCTGATGAAATTTTGAGTTGCTAGACCTTCATTAGGGTGGTATTACTATAAACTGGGTTCATTTTGGCATCAAAAGTTTTTGGAGCTGTTTTAAAAACCAGTTTCAACAATCAATGCGTGGTAAAAAAAAAGAGTCTTTTTTCCAATTTATCGTGAAAAAACCCTAATTGAACGATATTTTAAACAAAATATGAACTTCAAAATGCTTCATAATGTGTAATTGTATCACATTTACTTATTTTATTCCCTAAAAAGAGAAGCCCTATCTCGTAGTTTCTTTATCAAGCGGTTAACGGGTGACAATCATTACCGAAAAGTGTTAAAAATTGGTTTTCTTTCGAAAGCAAATACGATGCGTTCCTGATGAAATTTTAAGTTGCTAGACCTTCATTAGGGTGGTATTACTATAAACTTGGTTCGTTTTGGCATTCAAAGTTTTTGGAGCTGTTTTAAAAACCAGTTTCAACAATCAATGCGTGGTAAAAAAAAAAGAGTCTTTTTTCCAATTTAACGTGAAAAAACCCTAATTGAACAATATTTTAAACAAAATATGAACTTCAAAATGCTTCATAATGTGTAATTGTATCACATTTACTTATTTTATTCCCTAAATAGAAAAGCCCTATCTCGTAGTTTCTATATCAAGCGGTTAACGGGTGAAAATCATTACCGAAAAGTGTTAAAAATTGGTTTTCTTTCGAAAGCAAATACGATGCGTTCCTGATGAAATTTTGAGTTGCTAGACCTTCATTAGGGTGGTATTACTATAAACTGGGTTCGTTTTGGCATTAAAAGTTTTTGGAGCTGTTTTAAAAACCAGTTTCAACAATCAATGCGTGGTAAAAAAAAAAAAGAGTCTTTTTTCCAATTTAACGTGAAAAAACCCTAATTGAACGATATTTTAAACAAAATATGAACTTCAAAATGCTTCATAATGTGTAATTGTATCACATTTACTTATTTTATACCCTAAATAGAAAAGCCCTATCTCGTAGTTTCTATATCAAGCGGTTAACGGGTGAAAATCATTACCGAAAAGTGTTAAAAATTGGTTTTCTTTCGAAAGCAAATACGATGCGTTCCTGATGAAATTTTGAGTTGCTAGACCTTCATTAGGGTGGTATTACTATAAACTGGGTTCGTTTTGGCATTCAAAGTTTTTGGAGCTGTTTTAAAAACCAGTTTCAACAATCAATGCGTGGTAAAAAAAAAAAGTCTTTTTTCCATTTTAACGTGAAAAAACCCTAATTGAACGATATTTTACAAATATGAACTTCAAAATGCTTCATAATGTGTAATTGTATCACATTTACTTATTTTATTCCCTAAATAGAGAAGCCCTATCTCGTAGTTTCTTTATCAAGCGGTTAACGGGTGACAATCATTACCGAAAAGTGTTAAAAATTGGTTTTCTTTCGAAAGCAAATACGATGCGTTCCTGATGAAATTTTGAGTTGCTAGACCTTCATTAGGGTGGTATTACTATAAACTGGGTTCGTTTTGGCTTTCAAAGTTTTTGGAGTTGTTTTAAAAACCAGTTTCAACAATCAATGCGTGGTAAAAAAAAAAAGAGTCTTTTTTCCAATTTAACGTGAAAAAACCCTAATTGAACGATATTTTAAACAAAATAAGAACTTCAAAATGCTTCATAATGTGTAATTGTATCACATTTACTTATTTTATTCCCTAAATAGAGAAGCCCTATCTCGTAGTTTCTTTATCAAGCGGTTAACGGGTGACAATCATTACCGAAAAGTGTTAAAAATTGGTTTTCTTTCGAAAGCAAATACGATGCGTTCCTGATGAAATTTTGAGTTGCTAGACCTTCATTAGGGTGGTATTACTATAAACTGGGTTCGTTTTGGCATTCAAAGTTTTTGGAGTTGTTTTAAAAACCAGTTTCAACAATCAATGCGTGGTAAAAAAAAAAAGTGTTTTTTCCAATTTAACGTGAAAAAACCCTAATTGAACGATATTTTACAAATATGAACTTCAAAATGCTTCATAATGTGTAATTGTATCACATTTACTTATTTTATTCCCTAAATAGAGAAGCCCTATCTCGTAGTTTCTTTATCAAGCGGTTAACGGGTGACAATCATTACCGAAAAGTGTTAAAAATTGGTTTTCTTTCGAAAGCAAATACGATGCGTTCCTGATGAAATTTTGAGTTGCTAGACCTTCATTAGGGTGGTATTACTATAAACTGGGTTCGTTTTGGCATTCAAAGTTTTTGGAGTTGTTTTAAAAACCAGTTTCAACAATCAATGCGTGGTAAAAAAAAAAAAAGAGTCTTTTTTCCAATTTAACGTTAAAAAACCCTAAATGAACGATATTTTAAACAAAATAAGAACTTCAAAATGCTTCATAATGTGTAATTGTATCACATTTACTTATTTTATTCCCTAAATAGAGAAGCCCTATCTCGTAGTTTCTTTATCAAGCGGTTAACGGGTGACAATCATTACCGAAAAGTGTTAAAAATTGGTTTTCTTTCGAAAGCAAATACGATGCGTTCCTGATGAAATTTTGAGTTGCTAGACCTTCATTAGGGTGGTATTACTATAAACTGGGTTCGTTTTGGCATTCAAAGTTTTTGGAGTTGTTTTAAAAACCAGTTTCAACAATCAATGCGTGGTAAAAAAAAAAAAGAGTCTTTTTTCCAATTTAACGTGAAAAAACCCTAATTGAACGATATTTTAAACAAAATATGAACTTCAAAATGCTTCATAATGTGTAATTGTATCACATTTACTTATTTTATTCCCTAAATAGAGAAGCCCTATCTCGTAGTTTCTTTATCAAGCGGTTAACGGGTGACAATCATTACCGAAAAGTGTTAAAAATTGGTTTTCTTTCGAAAGCAAATACGATGCGTTCCTGATGAAATTTTGAGTTGCTAGACCTTCATTAGGGTGGTATTACTATAAACTGGGTTCGTTTTGGCATTCAAAGTTTTTGGAGTTGTTTTAAAAACCAGTTTCAACAATCAATGCGTGGTAAAAAAAAAAAGAGTCTTTTTTCCAATTTAACGTGAAAAAACCCTAATTGAACGATATTTTAAACAAAATAAGAACTTAAAAATGCTTCATAATGTGTAATTGTATCACATTTACTTATTTTATTCCCTAAATAGAGAAGCCCTATCTCGTAGTTTCTTTATCAAGCGGTTAACGGGTGACAATCATTACCGAAAAGTGTTAAAAATTGGTTTTCTTTCGAAAGCAAATACGATGCGTTCCTGATGAAATTTTGAGTTGCTAGACCTTCATTAGGGTGGTATTACTATAAACTGGGTTCGTTTTGGCATTAAAAGTTTTTGGAGTTGTTTTAAAAACCAGTTGCAACAATCAATGCGTGGTAAAAAAAAAAGAGTCTTTTTTCCAATTTAACGTGAAAAAACCCTAATTGAACGATATTTTAAACAAAATAAGAACTTCAAAATGCTTCATAATGTGTAATTGTATCACATTTACTTATTTTATTCCCTAAATAGAGAAGCCCTATCTCGTAGTTTCTTTATCAAGCGGTTAACGGGTGACAATCATTACCGAAAAGTGTTAAAAATTGGTTTTCTTTCGAAAGCAAATACGATGCGTTCCTGATGAAATTTTGATTTGCTAGACCTTCATTAGGGTGGTATTACTATAAACTGGGTTCGTTTTGGCATTAAAAGTTTTTGGAGTTGTTTTAAAACCAGTTTCAACAATCAATGCGTGGTAAAAAAAAAAAAAAGAGTCTTTTTTCCAATTTAACGTGAAAAAACCCTAATTGAACGATATTTTAAACAAAATATGAACTTCAAAATGCTTCATAATGTGTAATTGTATCACATTTACTTATTTTATTCCCTAAAAAGAGAAGCCCTATCTCGTAGTTTCTTTATCAAGCGGTTAACGGGTGACAATCATTACCGAAAAGTGTTAAAAATTGGTTTTCTTTCGAAAGCAAATACGATGCGTTCCTGATGAAATTTTGAGTTGCTAGACCTTCATTAGGGTGGTATTACTATAAACTGGGTTCGTTTTGGCATTAAAAGTTTTTGGAGCTGTTTTAAAAACCAGTTTCAACAATCAATGCGTGGTAAAAAAAAAAAGTCTTTTTTCCAATTTAACGTGAAAAAACCCTAATTGAACGATATTTTAAACAAAATATGAACTTCAAAATGCTTCATAATGTGTAATTGTATCACATTTACTTATTTTATTCCCTAAATAGAGAAGCCCTATCTCGTAGTTTCTAAATCAAGCGGTTAACGGGTGAAAATCATTACCGAAAAGTGTTAAAAATTGGTTTTCTTTCGAAAGCAAATACGATGCGTTCCTGATGAAATTTTGAGTTGCTAGACATTCATTAGGGTGGTATTACTATAAACTGGGTTCGTTTTGGCATTAAAAGTTTTTGGAGATGTTTTAAAAACCAGTTTCAACAATCAATGCGTGGTAAAAAAAAAAAGAGTCTTTTTTCCAATTTAACGTGAAAAAACCCTAATTAAACTATATTTTAAACAAAATATGAACTTCAAAATGCTTCATAATGTGTAATTGTATCACATTTACTTATTTTATTCCCTAAATAGAGAAGCCCTATCTCGTAGTTTCTATATCAAGCGGTTAACGGGTGAAAATCATTACCGAAAAGTGTTAAAAATTGGTTTTCTTTCGAAAGCAAATACGATGCGTTCCTGATGAAATTTTGAGTTGCTAGACCTTCATTAGGGTGGTATTACTATAAACTGGGTTCATTTTGGCATCAAAAGTTTTTGGAGCTGTTTTAAAAACCAGTTTCAACAATCAATGCGTGGTAAAAAAAAAGAGTCTTTTTTCCAATTTATCGTGAAAAAACCCTAATTGAACGATATTTTAAACAAAATATGAACTTCAAAATGCTTCATAATGTGTAATTGTATCACATTTACTTATTTTATTCCCTAAAAAGAGAAGCCCTATCTCGTAGTTTCTTTATCAAGCGGTTAACGGGTGACAATCATTACCGAAAAGTGTTAAAAATTGGTTTTCTTTCGAAAGCAAATACGATGCGTTCCTGATGAAATTTTAAGTTGCTAGACCTTCATTAGGGTGGTATTACTATAAACTGGGTTCGTTTTGGCATTCAAAGTTTTTGGAGCTGTTTTAAAAACCAGTTTCAACAATCAATGCGTGGTAAAAAAAAAAGAGTCTTTTTTCCAATTTAACGTGAAAAAACCCTAATTGAACAATATTTTAAACAAAATATGAACTTCAAAATGCTTCATAATGTGTAATTGTATCACATTTACTTATTTTATTCCCTAAATAGAGAAGCCCTATCTCGTAGTTTCTATATCAAGCGGTTAACGGGTGAAAATCATTACCGAAAAGTGTTAAAAATTGGTTTTCTTTCGAAAGCAAATACGATGCGTTCCTGATGAAATTTTGAGTTGCTAGACCTTCATTAGGGTGGTATTACTATAAACTGGGTTCGTTTTGGCATTAAAAGTTTTTGGAGCTGTTTTAAAAACCAGTTTCAACAATCAATGCGTGGTAAAAAAAAAAAAGAGTCTTTTTTCCAATTTAACGTGAAAAAACCCTAATTGAACGATATTTTAAACAAAATATGAACTTCAAAATGCTTCATAATGTGTAATTGTATCACATTTACTTATTTTATACCCTAAATAGAAAAGCCCTATCTCGTAGTTTCTATATCAAGCGGTTAACGGGTGAAAATCATTACCGAAAAGTGTTAAAAATTGGTTTTCTTTCGAAAGCAAATACGATGCGTTCCTGATGAAATTTTGAGTTGCTAGACCTTCATTAGGGTGGTATTACTATAAACTGGGTTCGTTTTGGCATTCAAAGTTTTTGGAGTTGTTTTAAAAACCAGTTTCAACAATCAATGCGTGGTAAAAAAAAAAAGTCTTTTTTCCATTTTAACGTGAAAAAACCCTAATTGAACGATATTTTACAAATATGAACTTCAAAATGCTTCATAATGTGTAATTGTATCACATTTACTTATTTTATTCCCTAAATAGAGAAGCCCTATCTCGTAGTTTCTTTATCAAGCGGTTAACGGGTGACAATCATTACCGAAAAGTGTTAAAAATTGGTTTTCTTTCGAAAGCAAATACGATGCGTTCCTGATGAAATTTTGAGTTGCTAGACCTTCATTAGGGTGGTATTACTATAAACTGGGTTCGTTTTGGCATTCAAAGTTTTTGGAGTTGTTTTAAAAACCAGTTTCAACAATCAATGCGTGGTAAAAAAAAAAAGAGTCTTTTTTCCAATTTAACGTGAAAAAACCCTAATTGAACGATATTTTAAACAAAATAAGAACTTCAAAATGCTTCATAATGTGTAATTGTATCACATTTACTTATTTTATTCCCTAAATAGAGAAGCCCTATCTCGTAGTTTCTTTATCAAGCGGTTAACGGGTGACAATCATTACCGAAAAGTGTTAAAAATTGGTTTTCTTTCGAAAGCAAATACGATGCGTTCCTGATGAAATTTTGAGTTGCTAGACCTTCATTAGGGTGGTATTACTATAAACTGGGTTCGTTTTGGCATTCAAAGTTTTTGGAGTTGTTTTAAAAACCAGTTTCAACAATCAATGCGTGGTAAAAAAAAAAAAGTGTTTTTTCCAATTTAACGTGAAAAAACCCTAATTGAACGATATTTTACAAATATGAACTTCAAAATGCTTCATAATGTGTAATTGTATCACATTTACTTATTTTATTCCCTAAATAGAGAAGCCCTATCTCGTAGTTTCTTTATCAAGCGGTTAACGGGTGACAATCATTACCGAAAAGTGTTAAAAATTGGTTTTCTTTCGAAAGCAAATACGATGCGTTCCTGATGAAATTTTGAGTTGCTAGACCTTCATTAGGGTGGTATTACTATAAACTGGGTTCGTTTTGGCATTCAAAGTTTTTGGAGTTGTTTTAAAAACCAGTTTCAACAATCAATGCGTGGTAAAAAAAAAAGAGTCTTTTTTCCAATTTAACGTGAAAAAACCCTAATTGAACGATATTTTAAACAAAATATGAACTTCAAAATGCTTCATAATGTGTAATTGTATCACATTTACTTATTTTATTCCCTAAATAGAGAAGCCCTATCTCGTAGTTTCTTTATCAAGCGGTTAACGGGTGACAAACATTACCGAAAAGTGTTAAAAATTGGTTTTCTTTCGAAAGCAAATACGATGCGTTCCTGATGAAATTTTGAGTTGCTAGACCTTCATTAGGGTGGTATTACTATAAACTGGGTTCGTTTTGGCATTCAAAGTTTTTGGAGTTGTTTTAAAAACCAGTTTCAACAATCAATGCGTGGTAAAAAAAAAAAAAAAAAAAGAGTCTTTTTTCCAATTTAACGTGAAAAAACCCTAATTGAACGATATTTTCAACAAAATATGAACTTCAAAATGCTTCATAATGTGTAATTGTATCACATTTACTTATTTTATTCCCTAAATAGAAAAGCCCTATCTCGTAGTTTCTTTATCAAGCGGTTAACGGGTGACAATCATTACCGAAAAGTGTTAAAAATTGGTTTTCTTTCGAAAGCAAATACGATGCGTTCCTGATGAAATTTTGAGTTGCTAGACCTTCATTAGGGTGGTATTACTATAAACTGGGTTCGTTTTGGCATTCAAAGTTTTTGGAGTTGTTTTAAAAACCAGTTTCAACAATCAATGCGTGGTAAAAAAAAAAAGAGTCTTTTTTCCAATTTAACGTGAAAAAACCCTAATTGAACGATATTTTAAACAAAATAAGAACTTCAAAATGCTTCATAATGTGTAATTGTATCACATTTACTTATTTTATTCCCTAAATAGAGAAGCCCTATCTCGTAGTTTCTTTATCAAGCGGTTAACGGGTGACAATCATTACCGAAAAGTGTTAAAAATTGGTTTTCTTTCGAAAGCAAATACGATGCGTTCCTGATGAAATTTTGAGTTGCTAGACCTTCATTAGGGTGGTATTACTATAAACTGGGTTCGTTTTGGCATTCAAAGTTTTTGGAGTTGTTTTAAAAACCAGTTTCAACAATCAATGCGTGGTAAAAAAAAAAAAAGTGTTTTTTCCAATTTAACGTGAAAAAACCCTAATTGAACGATATTTTACAAATATGAACTTCAAAATGCTTCATAATGTGTAATTGTATCACATTTACTTATTTTATTCCCTAAATAGAGAAGCCCTATCTCGTAGTTTCTTTATCAAGCGGTTAACGGGTGACAATCATTACCGAAAAGTGTTAAAAATTGGTTTTCTTTCGAAAGCAAATACGATGCGTTCCTGATGAAATTTTGAGTTGCTAGACCTTCATTAGGGTGGTATTACTATAAACTGGGTTCGTTTTGGCATTCAAAGTTTTTGGAGTTGTTTTAAAAACCAGTTTCAACAATCAATGCGTGGTAAAAAAAAAAAAGAGTCTTTTTTCCAATTTAACGTGAAAAAACCCTAATTGAACGATATTTTAAACAAAATAAGAACTTCAAAATGCTTCATAATGTGTAATTGTATCACATTTACTTATTTTATTCCCTAAATAGAGAAGCCCTATCTCGTAGTTTCTTTATCAAGCGGTTAACGGGTGAAAATCATTACCGAAAAGTGTTAAAAATTGGTTTTCTTTCGAAAGCAAATACGATGCGTTCCTGATGAAATTTTGAGTTGCTAGACCTTCATTAGGGTGGTATTACTATAACCTGGGTTCGTTTTGGCATTCAAAGTTTTTGGAGTTGTTTTAAAAACCAGTTTCAACAATCAATGCGTGGTAAAAAAAAAAAAGAGTCTTTTTTCCAATTTAACGTGAAAAAACCCTAATTGAACGATATTTTAAACAAAATAAGAACTTCAAAATGCTTCATAATGTGTAATTGTATCACATTTACTTATTTTATTCCCTAAATAGAGAAGCCCTATCTCGTAGTTTCTTTATCAAGCGGTTAACGGGTGACAATCATTACCGAAAAGTGTTAAAAATTGGTTTTCTTTCGAAAGCAAATACGATGCGTTCCTGATGAAATTTTGAGTTGCTAGACCTTCATTAGGGTGGTATTACTATAAACTGGGTTCGTTTTGGCATTAAAAGTTTTTGGAGTTGTTTTAAAAACCAGTTTCAACAATCAATGCGTGGTAAAAAAAAAAGAGTCTTTTTTCCAATTTAACGTGAAAAAACCCTAATTGAACGATATTTTAAACAATATATGAACTTCAAAATGCTTCATAATGTGTAATTGTATCACATTTACTTATTTTATTCCCTAAATAGAGAAGCCCTATCTCGTAGTTTCTTTATCAAGCGGTTAACGGGTGAAAATCATTACCGAAAAGTGTTAAAAATTGGTTTTCTTTCGAAACCAAATACGATGCGTTCCTGATGAAATTTTGAGTTGCTAGACCTTCATTAGGGTGGTATTACTATAAACTGGGTTCGTTTTGGCATTCAAAGTTTTTGGAGTTGTTTTAAAAACCAGTTTCAACAATCAATGCGTGGTAAAAAAAAAAAAAAAAGTCTTTTTTCCAATTTAACGTGAAAAAACCCTAATTGAACGATATTTTAAACAAAATATGAACTTCAAAATGCTTCATAATGTGTAATTGTATCACATTTACTTATTTTATTCCCTAAATAGAGAAGCCCTATCTCGTAGTTTCTTTATCAAGCGGTTAACGGGTGACAATCATTACCGAAAAGTGTTAAAAATTGGTTTTCTTTCGAAAGCAAATACGATGCGTTCCTGATGAAATTTTGAGTTGCTAGACCTTCATTAGGGTGGTATTACTATAAACTGGGTTCGTTTTGGCATTCAAAGTTTTTGGAGTTGTTTTAAAAACCAGTTTCAACAATCAATGCGTGGTAAAAAAAAAAAAAGAAGTCTTTTTTCCAATTTAACGTGAAAAAACCCTAATTGAACGATATTTTCAACAAAATATGAACTTCAAAATGCTTCATAATGTGTAATTGTATCACATTTACTTATTTTATTCTCTAAATAGAGAAGCCCTATCTCGTAGTTTCTTTATCAAGCGGTTAACGGGTGACAATCATTACCGAAAAGTGTTAAAAATTGGTTTTCTTTCGAAAGCAAATACGATGCGTTCCTGATGAAATTTTGAGTTGCTAGACCTTCATTAGGGTGGTATTACTATAAACTGGGTTCGTTTTGGCATTAAAAGTTTTTGGAGCTGTTTTAAAAACCAGTTGCAACAATCAATGCGTGGTAAAAAAAAAAGAGTCTTTTTTCCAATTTAACGTGAAAAAACCCTAATTGAACGATATTTTAAACAAAATAAGAACTTCAAAATGCTTCATAATGTGTAATTATATCACATTTACTTATTTTATTCCCTAAATAGAGAAGCCCTATCTCGTAGTTTCTTTATCAAGCGGTTAACGGGTGACAATCATTACCGAAAAGTGTTAAAAATTGGTTTTCTTTCGAAAGCAAATACGATGCGTTCCTGATGAAATTTTGAGTTGCTAGACCTTCATTAGGGTGGTATTACTATAAACTGGGTTCGTTTTGTCATTCAAAGTTTTTGGAGCTGTTTTAAAAACCAGTTTCAACAATCAATGCGTGGTAAAAAAAAAGAATCTTTTTTCCAATTTAACGTGAAAAAACCCTAATTGAACGATATTTTAAACAAAATATGAACTTCAAAATGCTTCATAATGTGTAATTGTATCACATTTACTTATTTTATTCCCTAAATAGAGAAGCCCTATCTCGTAGTTTCTATCTCAAGCGGTTAACGGGTGAAAATCATTACCGAAAAGTGTTAAAAATTGGTTTTCTTTCGAAAGCAAATACGATGCGTTCCTGATGAAATTTTGAGTTGCTAGACCTTCATTAGGGTGGTATTACTATAAACTGGGTTCGTTTTGGCATTAAAAGTTTTTGGAGTTGTTTTAAAAACCAGTTTCAACAATCAATGCGTGGTAAAAAAAAAAAAAGAGTCTTTTTTCCAATTTAACGTGAAAAAACCCTAATTGAACGATATTTTAAACAAAATATGAACTTCAAAATGCTTCATAATGTGTAATTGTATCACATTTACTTATTTTATTCCCTAAATAGAGAAGCCCTATCTCGTAGTTTCTTTATCAAGCGGTTAACGGGTGACAATCATTACCGAAAAGTGTTAAAAATTGGTTTTCTTTCGAAAGCAAATACGATGCGTTCCTGATGAAATTTTGAGTTGCTAGACCTTCATTAGGGTGGTATTACTATAAACTGGGTTCGTTTTGGCATTAAAAGTTTTTGGAGCTGTTTTAAAAACCAGTTTCAACAATCAATGCGTGGTAAAAAAAAAAAGAGTCTTTTTTCCAATTTAACGTGAAAAAACCCTAATTGAACGATATTTTAAACAAAATATGAACTTCAAAATGCTTCATAATGTGTAATTGTATCACATTTACTTATTTTATTCCCTAAATAGAGAAGCCCTATCTCGTAGTTTCTAAATCAAGCGGTTAACGGGTGAAAATCATTACCGAAAAGTGTTAAAAATTGGTTTTCTTTCGAAAGCAAATACGATGCGTTCCTGATGAAATTTTGAGTTGCTAGACATTCATTAGGGTGGTATTACTATAAACTGGGTTCGTTTTGGCATTAAAAGTTTTTGGAGATGTTTTAAAAACCAGTTTCAACAATCAATGCGTGGTAAAAAAAAAAAGAGTATTTTTTCCAATTTAACGTGAAAAAACCCTAATTGAACTATATTTTAAACAAAATATGAACTTCAAAATGCTTCATAATGTGTAATTGTATCACATTTACTTATTTTATTCCCTAAATAGAGAAGCCCTATCTCGTAGTTTCTATATCAAGCGGTTAACGGGTGAAAATCATTACCGAAAAGTGTTAAAAATTGGTTTTCTTTCGAAAGCAAATACGATGCGTTCCTGATGAAATTTTGAGTTGCTAGACCTTCATTAGGGTGGTATTACTATAAACTGGGTTCATTTTGGCATCAAAAGTTTTTGGAGCTGTTTTAAAAACCAGTTTCAACAATCAATGCGTGGTAAAAAAAAAGAGTCTTTTTTCCAATTTAACGTGAAAAAACCCTAATTGAACGATATTTTAAACAAAATATGAACTTCAAAATGCTTCATAATGTGTAATTGTATCACATTTACTTATTTTATTCCCTAAAAAGAGAAGCCCTATCTCGTAGTTTCTTTATCAAGCGGTTAACGGGTGACAATCATTACCGAAAAGTGTTAAAAATTGGTTTTCTTTCGAAAGCAAATACGATGCGTTCCTGATGAAATTTTAAGTTGCTTGACCTTCATTAGGGTGGTATTACTATAAACTGGGTTCGTTTTGGCATTCAAAGTTTTTGGAGCTGTTTTAAAAACCAGTTTCAACAATCAATGCGTGGTAAAAAAAAAAGAGTCTTTTTTCCAATTTAACGTGAAAAAACCCTAATTGAACAATATTTTAAACAAAATATGAACTTCAAAATGCTTCATAATGTGTAATTGTATCACATTTACTTATTTTATTCCCTAAATAGAAAAGCCCTATCTCGTAGTTTCTATATCAAGCGGTTAACGGGTGAAAATCATTACCGAAAAGTGTTAAAAATTGGTTTTCTTTCGAAAGCAAATACGATGCGTTCCTGATGAAATTTTGAGTTGCTAGACCTTCATTAGGGTGGTATTACTATAAACTGGGTTCGTTTTGGCATTAAAAGTTTTTGGAGCTGTTTTAAAAACCAGTTTCAACAATCAATGCGTGGTAAAAAAAAAAAAAAAGTCTTTTTTCCAATTTAACGTGAAAAAACCCTAATTGAACGATATTTTAAACAAAATATGAACTTCAAAATGCTTCATAATGTGTAATTGTATCACATTTACTTATTTTATTCCCTAAATAGAGAAGCCCTATCTCGTAGTTTCTATATCAAGCGGTTAAAGGGTGAAAATCATTACCGAAAAGTGTTAAAAATTGGTTTTCTTTCGAAAGCAAATACGATGCGTTCCTGATGAAATTTTGAGTTGCTAGACCTTCATTAGGGTGGTATTACTATAAACTGGGTTCGTTTTGGCATTCAAAGTTTTTGGAGTTGTTTTAAAAACCAGTTTCAACAATCAATGCGTGGTAAAAAAAAAAAGTCTTTTTTCCATTTTAACGTGAAAAAACCCTAATTGAACGATATTTTACAAATATGAACTTCAAAATGCTTCATAATGTGTAATTGTATCACATTTACTTATTTTATTCCCTAAATAGAGAAGCCCTATCTCGTAGTTTCTTTATCAAGCGGTTAACGGGTGACAATCATTACCGAAAAGTGTTAAAAATTGGTTTTCTTTCGAAAGCAAATACGATGCGTTCCTGATGAAATTTTGAGTTGCTAGACCTTCATTAGGGTGGTATTACTATAAACTGGGTTCGTTTTGGCATTCAAAGTTTTTGGAGCTGTTTTAAAAACCAGTTTCAACAATCAATGCGTGGTAAAAAAAAAAAGAGTCTTTTTTCCAATTTAACGTGAAAAAACCCTAATTGAACGATATTTTAAACAAAATAAGAACTTCAAAATGCTTCATAATGTGTAATTGTATCACATTTACTTATTTTATTCCCTAAATAGAGAAGCCCTATCTCGTAGTTTCTTTATCAAGCGGTTAACGGGTGACAATCATTACCGAAAAGTGTTAAAAATTGGTTTTCTTTCGAAAGCAAATACGATGCGTTCCTGATGAAATTTTGAGTTGCTAGACCTTCATTAGGGTGGTATTACTATAAACTGGGTTCGTTTTGGCATTCAAAGTTTTTGGAGTTGTTTTAAAAACCAGTTTCAACAATCAATGCGTGGTAAAAAAAAAAAAGTGTTTTTTCCAATTTAACGTGAAAAAACCCTAATTGAACGATATTTTACAAATATGAACTTCAAAATGCTTCATAATGTGTAATTGTATCACATTTACTTATTTTATTCCCTAAATAGAGAAGCCCTATCTCGTAGTTTCTTTATCAAGCGGTTAACGGGTGACAATCATTACCGAAAAGTGTTAAAAATTGGTTTTCTTTCGAAAGCAAATACGATGCGTTCCTGATGAAATTTTGAGTTGCTAGACCTTCATTAGGGTGGTATTACTATAAACTGGGTTCGTTTTGGCATTCAAAGTTTTTGGAGTTGTTTTAAAAACCAGTTTCAACAATCAATGCGTGGTAAAAAAAAAAGAGTCTTTTTTCCAATTTAACGTGAAAAAACCCTAATTGAACGATATTTTAAACAAAATAAGAACTTCAAAATGCTTCATAATGTGTAATTGTATCACATTTACTTATTTTATTCCCTAAATAGAGAAGCCCTATCTCGTAGTTTCTTTATCAAGCGGTTAACGGGTGACAATCATTACCGAAAAGTGTTAAAAATTGGTTTTCTTTCGAAAGCAAATACGATGCGTTCCTGATGAAATTTTGAGTTGCTAGACCTTCATTAGGGTGGTATTACTATAAACTGGGTTCGTTTTGGCATTCAAAGTTTTTGGAGTTGTTTTAAAAACCAGTTTCAACAATCAATGCGTGGTAAAAAAAAAAGAGTCTTTTTTCCAATTTAACGTGAAAAAACCCTAATTGAACGATATTTTAAACAAAATATGAACTTCAAAATGCTTCATAATGTGTAATTGTATCACATTTACTTATTTTATTCCCTAAATAGAGAAGCCCTATCTCGTAGTTTCTTTATCAAGCGGTTAACGGGTGACAAACATTACCGAAAAGTGTTAAAAATTGGTTTTCTTTCGAAAGCAAATACGATGCGTTCCTGATGAAATTTTGAGTTGCTAGACCTTCATTAGGGTGGTATTACTATAAACTGGGTTCGTTTTGGCATTCAAAGTTTTTGGAGTTGTTTTAAAAACCAGTTTCAACAATCAATGCGTGGTAAAAAAAAAAAAAAAAAAAGAGTCTTTTTTCCAATTTAACGTGAAAAAACCCTAATTGAACGATATTTTCAACAAAATATGAACTTCAAAATGCTTCATAATGTGTAATTGTATCACATTTACTTATTTTATTCCCTAAATAGAGAAGCCCTATCTCGTAGTTTCTTTATCAAGCGGTTAACGGGTGACAATCATTACCGAAAAGTGTTAAAAATTGGTTTTCTTTCGAAAGCAAATACGATGCGTTCCTGATGAAATTTTGAGTTGCTAGACCTTCATTAGGGTGGTATTACTATAAACTGGGTTCGTTTTGGCATTCAAAGTTTTTGGAGTTGTTTTAAAAACCAGTTTCAACAATCAATGCGTGGTAAAAAAAAAAAAAGAGTCTTTTTTCCAATTTAACGTGAAAAAACCCTAATTGAACGATATTTTCAACAAAATATGAACTTCAAAATGCTTCATAATGTGTAATTGTATCACATTTACTTATTTTATTCCCTAAATAGAGAAGCCCTATCTCGTAGTTTCTTTATCAAGCGGTTAACGGGTGACAATCATTACCGAAAAGTGTTAAAAATTGGTTTTCTTTCGAAAGCAAATACGATGCGTTCCTGATGAAATTTTGAGTTGCTAGACCTTCATTAGGGTGGTATTACTATAAACTGGGTTCGTTTTGGCATTCAAAGTTTTTGGAGTTGTTTTAAAAACCAGTTTCAACAATCAATGCGTGGTAAAAAAAAAAAAAGAGTCTTTTTTCCAATTTAACGTGAAAAAACCCTAATTGAACGATATTTTCAACAAAATATGAACTTCAAAATGCTTCATAATGTGTAATTGTATCACATTTACTTATTTTATTCCCTAAATAGAGAAGCCCTATCTCGTAGTTTCTTTATCAAGCGGTTAACGGGTGACAATCATTACCGAAAAGTGTTAAAAATTGGTTTTCTTTCGAAAGCAAATACGATGCGTTCCTGATGAAATTTTGAGTTGCTAGACCTTCATTAGGGTGGTATTACTATAAAATGGGTTCGTTTTGGCATTAAAAGTTTTTGGAGCTGTTTTAAAAACCAGTTGCAACAATCAATGCGTGGTAAAAAAAAAAGAGTCTTTTTTCCAATTTAACGTGAAAAAACCCTAATTGAACGATATTTTAAACAAAATAAGAACTTCAAAATGCTTCATAATGTGTAATTATATCACATTTACTTATTTTATTCCCTAAATAGAGAAGCCCTATCTCGTAGTTTCTTTATCAAGCGGTTAACGGGTGACAATCATTACCGAAAAGTGTTAAAAATTGGTTTTCTTTCGAAAGCAAATACGATGCGTTCCTGATGAAATTTTGAGTTGCTAGACCTTCATTAGGGTGGTATTACTATAAACTGGGTTCGTTTTGTCATTCAAAGTTTTTGGAGCTGTTTTAAAAACCAGTTTCAACAATCAATGCGTGGTAAAAAAAAAGAATCTTTTTTCCAATTTAACGTGAAAAAACCCTAATTGAACGATATTTATAACAAAATATGAACTTCAAAATGCTTCATAATGTGTAATTGTATCACATTTACTTATTTTATTCCCTAAATAGAGAAGCCCTATCTCGTAGTTTCTATCTCAAGCGGTTAACGGGTGAAAATCATTACCGAAAAGTGTTAAAAATTGGTTTTCTTTCGAAAGCAAATACGATGCGTTCCTGATGAAATTTTGAGTTGCTAGACCTTCATTAGGGTGGTATTACTATAAAATGGGTTCGTTTTGGCATTAAAAGTTTTTGGAGCTGTTTTAAAAACCAGTTTCAACAATCAATGCGTGGTAAAAAAAAAAAGAGTCTTTTTTCCAATTTAACGTGAAAAAACCCTAATTGAACGATATTTTAAACAAAATATGAACTTCAAAATGCTTCATAATGTGTAATTGTATCACATTTACTTATTTTATTCCCTAAAAAGAGAAGCCCTATCTCGTAGTTTCTTTATCAAGCGGTTAACGGGTGACAATCATTACCGAAAAGTGTTAAAAATTGGTTTTCTTTCGAAAGCAAATACGATGCGTTCCTGATGAAATTTTGATTTGCTAGACCTTCATTAGGGTGGTATTACTATAAACTGGGTTCGTTTTGGCATTAAAAGTTTTTGGAGTTGTTTTAAAAACCAGTTTCAACAATCAATGCGTGGTAAAAAAAAAAAAAGAGTCTTTTTTCCAATTTAACGTGAAAAAACCCTAATTGAACGATATTTTAAACAAAATATGAACTTCAAAATGCTTCATAATGTGTAATTGTATCACATTTACTTATTTTATTCCCTAAAAAGAGAAGCCCTATCTCGTAGTTTCTTTATCAAGCGGTTAACGGGTGACAATCATTACCGAAAAGTGTTAAAAATTGGTTTTCTTTCGAAAGCAAATACGATGCGTTCCTGATGAAATTTTGAGTTGCTAGACCTTCATTAGGGTGGTATTACTATAAACTGGGTTCGTTTTGGCATTAAAAGTTTTTGGAGCTGTTTTAAAAACCAGTTTCAACAATCAATGCGTGGTAAAAAAAAAAAAAAGAGTATTTTTTCCAATTTAACGTGAAAAAACCCTAATTGAACGATATTTTAAACAAAATATGAACTTCAAAATGCTTCATAATGTGTAATTGTATCACATTTACTTATTTTATTCCCTAAATAGAGAAGCCCTATCTCGTAGTTTCTAAATCAAGCGGTTAACGGGTGAAAATCATTACCGAAAAGTGTTAAAAATTGGTTTTCTTTCGAAAGCAAATACGATGCGTTCCTGATGAAATTTTGAGTTGCTAGACCTTCATTAGGGTGGTATTACTATAAACTGGGTTCGTTTTGGCATTAAAAGTTTTTGGAGCTGTTTTAAAAACCAGTTGCAACAATCAATGCGTGGTAAAAAAAAAAAGAGTCTTTTTTCCAATTTAACGTGAAAAAACCCTAATTGAACGATATTTTAAACAAAATAAGAACTTCAAAATGCTTCATAATGTGTAATTGTATCACATTTACTTATTTTATTCCCTAAATAGAGAAGCCCTATCTCGTAGTTTCTTTATCAAGCGGTTAACGGGTGACAATCATTACCGAAAAGTGTTAAAAATTGGTTTTCTTTCGAAAGCAAATACGATGCGTTCCTGATGAAATTTTGAGTTGCTAGACCTTCATTAGGGTGGTATTACTATAAACTGGGTTCGTTTTGGCATTCAAAGTTTTTGGAGCTGTTTTAAAAACCAGTTTCAACAATCAATGCGTGGTAAAAAAAAAGAATCTTTTTTCCAATTTAACGTGAAAAAACCCTAATTGAACGATATTTTAAACAAAATATGAACTTCAAAATGCTTCATAATGTGTAATTGTATCACATTTACTTATTTTATTCTCTAAATAGAGAAGCCCTATCTCGTAGTTTCTATCTCAAGCGGTTAACGGGTGAAAATCATTACCGAAAAGTGTTAAAAATTGGTTTTCTTTCGAAAGCAAATACGATGCGTTACTGATGAAATTTTGAGTTGCTAGACCTTCATTAGGGTGGTATTACTATAAACTGGGTTCGTTTTGGCATTAAAAGTTTTTGGAGCTGTTTTAAAAACCAGTTTCAACAATCAATGCGTGGTAAAAAAAAAAAGAGTCTTTTTTCCAATTTAACGTGAAAAAACCCTAATTGAACGATATTTTAAACAAAATATGAACTTCAAAATGCTTCATAATGTGTAATTGTATCACATTTACTTATTTTATTCCCTAAAAAGAGAAGCCCTATCTCGTAGTTTCTTTATCAAGCGGTTAACGGGTGACAATCATTACCGAAAAGTGTTAAAAATTGGTTTTCTTTCGAAAGCAAATACGATGCGTTCCTGATGAAATTTTGATTTGCTAGACCTTCATTAGGGTGGTATTACTATAAACTGGGTTCGTTTTGGCATTAAAAGTTTTTGGAGTTGTTTTAAAAACCAGTTTCAACAATCAATGCGTGGTAAAAAAAAAAAGAGTCTTTTTTCCAATTTAACGTGAAAAAACCCTAATTGAACGATATTTTAAACAAAATATGAACTTCAAAATGCTTCATAATGTGTAATTGTATCACATTTACTTATTTTATTCCCTAAAAAGAGAAGCCCTATCTCGTAGTTTCTTTATCAAGCGGTTAACGGGTGACAATCATTACCGAAAAGTGTTAAAAATTGGTTTTCTTTCGAAAGCAAATACGATGCGTTCCTGATGAAATTTTTAGTTGCTAGACCTTCATTAGGGTGGTATTACTATAAACTGGGTTCGTTTTGGCATTAAAAGTTTTTGGAGCTGTTTTAAAAACCAGTTTCAACAATCAATGCGTGGTAAAAAAAAAAAGAGTCTTTTTTCCAATTTAACGTTAAAAAACCCTAATTGAACGATATTTTAAACAAAATATGAACTTCAAAATGCTTCATAATGTGTAATTGTATCACATTTACTTATTTTATTCCCTAAATAGAGAAGCCCTATCTCGTAGTTTCTAAATCAAGCGGTTAACGGGTGAAAATCATTACCGAAAAGTGTTAAAAATTGGTTTTCTTTCGAAAGCAAATACGATGCGTTCCTGATGAAATTTTGAGTTGCTAGACCTTCATTAGGGTGGTATTACTATAAACTGCGTTCGTTTTGGCATTAAAAGTTTTTGGAGATGTTTTAAAAACCAGTTTCAACAATCAATGCGTGGTAAAAAAAAAAGAGTCTTTTTTCCAATTTAACGTGAAAAAACCCTAATTGAACGATATTTTAAACAAAATATGAACTTCAAAATGCTTCATAATGTGTAATTGTATCACATTTACTTATTTTATTCCCTAAATAGAGAAGCCCTATCTCGTAGTTTCTATATCAAGCGGTTAACGGGTGAAAATCATTACCGAAAAGTGTTAAAAATTGGTTTTCTTTCGAAAGCAAATACGATGCGTTCCTGATGAAATTTTGAGTTGCTAGACCTTCATTAGGGTGGTATTACTATAAACTGGGTTCGTTTTGGCATTCAAAGTTTTTGGAGTTGTTTTAAAAACCAGTTTCAACAATCAAT
Source organism: Parietaria judaica (assembly GCA_954871525.1). Taxonomy (NCBI): domain Eukaryota; kingdom Viridiplantae; phylum Streptophyta; class Magnoliopsida; order Rosales; family Urticaceae; genus Parietaria; species Parietaria judaica. The sequence continues at coordinate 62,743,754 of OX940860.1, forward strand.
GCGTGGTAAAAAAAAAAAGAGTCTTTTTTCCAATTTAACGTGAAAAAACCCTAATTGAACGATATTTTAAACAAAATAAGAACTTCAAAATGCTTCATAATGTGTAATTGTATCACATTTACTTATTTTATTCCCTAAATAGAGAAGCCCTATCTCGTAGTTTCTTTATCAAGCGGTTAACGGGTGACAATCATTACCGAAAAGTGTTAAAAATTGGTTTTCTTTCGAAAGCAAATACGATGCGTTCCTGATGAAATTTTGAGTTGCTAGACCTTCATTAGGGTGGTATTACTATAAACTGGGTTCGTTTTGGCATTCAAAGTTTTTGGAGCTGTTTTAAAAACCAGTTTCAACAATCAATGCGTGGTAAAAAAAAAGAATCTTTTTTCCAATTTAACGTGAAAAAACCCTAATTGAACGATATTTTAAACAAAATATGAACTTCAAAATGCTTCATAATGTGTAATTGTATCACATTTACTTATTTTATTCCCTAAATAGAGAAGCCCTATCTCGTAGTTTCTATCTCAAGCGGTTAACGGGTGAAAATCATTACCGAAAAGTGTTAAAAATTAGTTTTCTTTCGAAAGCAAATACGATGCGTTCCTGATGAAATTTTGAGTTGCTAGACCTTCATTAGGGTGGTATTACTATAAACTGGGTTCGTTTTGGCATTAAAAGTTTTTGGAGCTGTTTTAAAAACCAGTTTCAACAATCAATGCGTGGTAAAAAAAAAAAAAAGAGTCTTTTTTCCAATTTAACGTGAAAAAACCCTAATTGAACGATATTTTAAACAAAATATGAACTTCAAAATGCTTCATAATGTGTAATTGTATCACATTTACTTATTTTATTCCCTAAAAAGAGAAGCCCTATCTCGTAGTTTCTTTATCAAGCGGTTAACGGGTGACAATCATTACCGAAAAGTGTTAAAAATTGGTTTTCTTTCGAAAGCAAATACGATGCGTTCCTGATGAAATTTTGATTTGCTAGACCTTCATTAGGGTGGTATTACTATAAACTGGGTTCGTTTTGGCATTAAAAGTTTTTGGAGTTGTTTTAAAAACCAGTTTCAACAATCAATGCGTGGTAAAAAAAAAAAAAAGAGTCTTTTTTCCAATTTAACGTGAAAAAACCCTAATTGAACGATATTTTAAACAAAATATGAACTTCAAAATGCTTCATAATGTGTAATTGTATCACATTTACTTATTTTATTCCCTAAAAAGAGAAGCCCTATCTCGTAGTTTCTTTATCAAGCGGTTAACGGGTGACAATCATTACCGAAAAGTGTTAAAAATTGGTTTTCTTTCGAAAGCAAATACGATGCGTTCCTGATGAAATTTTGAGTTGCTAGACCTTCATTAGGGTGGTATTACTATAAACTGGGTTCGTTTTGGCATTAAAAGTTTTTGGAGCTGTTTTAAAAACCAGTTTCAACAATCAATGCGTGGTAAAAAAAAAAAGAGTCTTTTTTCCAATTTAACGTGAAAAAACCCTAATTGAACGATATTTTAAACAAAATATGAACTTCAAAATGCTTCATAATGTGTAATTGTATCACATTTACTTATTTTATTCCCTAAATAGAGAAGCCCTATCTCGTAGTTTCTAAATCAAGCGGTTAACGGGTGAAAATCATTACCGAAAAGTGTTAAAAATTGGTTTTCTTTCGAAAGCAAATACGATGCGTTCCTGATGAAATTTTGAGTTGCTAGACCTTCATTAGGGTGGTATTACTATAAACTGGGTTCGTTTTGGCATTAAAAGTTTTTGGAGATGTTTTAAAAACCAGTTTCAACAATCAATGCGTGGTAAAAAAAAAAAGTCTTTTTTCCAATTTAACGTGAAAAAACCCTAATTGAACGATATTTTAAACAAAATATGAACTTCAAAATGCTTCATAATGTGTAATTGTATCACATTTACTTATTTTATTCCCTAAATAGAGAAGCCCTATCTCGTAGTTTCTATATCAAGCGGTTAACGGGTGAAAATCATTACCGAAAAGTGTTAAAAATTGGTTTTCTTTCGAAAGCAAATACGATGCGTTCCTGATGAAATTTTGAGTTGCTAGACCTTCATTAGGGTGGTATTACTATAAACTGGGTTCATTTTGGCATCAAAAGTTTTTGGAGCTGTTTTAAAAACCAGTTTCAACAATAAATGCGTGGTAAAAAAAAAGTCTTTTTTCCAATTTAACGTAAAAAAACCCTAATTGAACGATATTTTAAACAAAATATGAACTTCAAAATGCTTCATAATGTGTAATTGTATCACATTTACTTATTTTATTCCCTAAAAAGAGAAGCCCTATCTCGTAGTTTCTTTATCAAGCGGTTAACGGGTGACAATCATTACCGAAAAGTGTTAAAAATTGGTTTTCTTTCGAAAGCAAATACGATGCGTTCCTGATGAAATTTTAAGTTGCTAGACCTTCATTAGGGTGGTATTACTATAAACTGGGTTCGTTTTGGCATTCAAAGTTTTTGGAGCTGTTTTAAAAACCAGTTTCAACAATCAATGTGTGGTAAAAAAAAAGAGTCTTTTTTCCAATTTAACGTGAAAAAACCCTAATTGAACAATATTTTAAACAAAATATGAACTTCAAAATGCTTCATAATGTGTAATTGTATCACATTTACTTATTTTATTCCCTAAATAGAGAAGCCCTATCTCGTAGTTTCTATATCAAGCGGTTAACGGGTGAAAATCATTACCGAAAAGTGTTAAAAATTGGTTTTCTTTCGAAAGCAAATACGATGCGTTCCTGATGAAATTTTGAGTTGCTAGACCTTCATTAGGGTGGTATTACTATAAACTGGGTTCGTTTTGGCATTAAAAGTTTTTGGAGCTGTTTTAAAAACCAGTTTCAACAATCAATGCGTGGTAAAAAAAAAAGAGTCTTTTTTCCAATTTAACGTGAAAAAACCCTAATTGAACGATATTTTAAACAAAATATGAACTTCAAAATGCTTCATAATGTGTAATTGTATCACATTTACTTATTTTATTCCCTAAATAGAAAAGCCCTATCTCGTAGTTTCTATATCAAGCGGTTAACGGGTGAAAATCATTACCGAAAAGTGTTAAAAATTGGTTGTCTTTCGAAAGCAAATACGATGCGTTCCTGATGAAATTTTGAGTTGCTAGACCTTCATTAGGGTGGTATTACTATAAACTGGGTTCGTTTTGGCATTAAAAGTTTTTGGAGCTGTTTTAAAAACCAGTTTCAACAATCAATGCGTGGTAAAAAAAAAAGAGTCTTTTTTCCAATTTAACGTGAAAAAACCCTAATTGAACGATATTTTAAACAAAATATGAACTTCAAAATACTTCATAATGTGTAATTGTATCACATTTACTTATTTTATTCCCTAAAAAGAGAAGCCCTATCTCGTAGTTTCTTTATCAAGCGGTTAACGGGTGACAATCATTATCGAAAAGTGTTAAAAATTGGTTTTCTTTCGAAAGCAAATACGATGCGTTCCTGATGAAATTTTGAGTTGCTAGACCTTCATTAGGGTGGTATTACTATAAACTGGATTCGTTTTGGCATTAAAAGTTTTTGGAGATGTTTTAAAAACCAGTTTCAACAATCAATGCGTGGTAAAAAAAAAAAGTCTTTTTTCCAATTTAACGTGAAAAAACCCTAATTGAACGATATTTTAAACAAAATATGAGCTTCAAAATGCTTCATAATGTGTAATTGTATCACATTTACTTATTTTATTCCCTAAATAGAGAAGCCCTATCTCGTAGTTTCTATATCAAGCGGTTAACGGGTGAAAATCATTACCGAAAAGTGTTAAAAATTGGTTTTCTTTTGAAAGCAAATACGATGCGTTCCTGATGAAATTTTGAGTTGCTAGACCTTCATTAGGGTGGTATTACTATAAACTGGGTTCGTTTTGGCATTAAAAGTTTTTGGAGCTGTTTTAAAAACTAGTTTCAACAATCAATGCGTGGTAAAAAAAAAAAGAGTCTTTTTTCCAATTTATCGTGAAAAAACCCTAATTGAACGATATTTTAAACAAAATATGAACTTCAAAATGCTTCATAATGTGTAATTGTATCAAATTTACTTATTTTATTCCCTAAAAAGAGAAGCCCTATCTCGTAGTTTCTTTATCAAGCGGTTAACGGGTGACAATCATTACCGAAAAGTGTTAAAAATTGGTTTTCTTTCGAAAGCAAATACGATGCGTTCCTGATGAAATTTTGAGTTGCTAGACCTTCATTAGGGTGGTATTACTATAAACTGGATTCGTTTTGGCATTAAAAGTTTTTGGAGATGTTTTAAAAACCAGTTTCAACAATCAATGCGTGGTAAAAAAAAAGTCTTTTTTCCAATTTAACGTGAAAAAACCCTAATTGAACGATATTTTAAACAAAATATGAACTTCAAAATGCTTCATAATGTGTAATTGTATCACATTTACTTATTTTATTCCCTAAATAGAGAAGCCCTATCTCGTAGTTTCTTTATCAAGCGGCTAACGGGTGACAATCATTACCGAAAAGTGTTAAAAATTGGTTTTCTTTCGAAAGCAAATACGATGCGTTCCTGATGAAATTTTAAGTTGCTAGACCTTCATTAGGGTGGTATTACTATAAACTGGGTTCGTTTTGGCATTCAAAGTTTTTGGAGCTGTTTTAAAAACCAGTTTCAACAATCAATGCGTGGTAAAAAAAAAGAGTCTTTTTTCCAATTTAACGTGAAAAAACCCTAATTGAACGATATTTTAAACAAAATATGAACTTCAAAATGCTTCATAATGTGTAATTGTATCACATTTACTTATTTTATTCCCTAAATAGAGAAGCCCTATCTCGTAGTTTCTTTATCAAGCGGCTAACGGGTGACAATCATTACCGAAAAGTGTTAAAAATTGGTTTTCTTTCGAAAGCAAATACGATGCGTTCCTGATGAAATTTTAAGTTGCTAGACCTTCATTAGGGTGGTATTACTATAAACTGGGTTCGTTTTGGCATTCAAAGTTTTTGGAGCTGTTTTAAAAACCAGTTTCAACAATCAATGCGTGGTAAAAAAAAAAGAGTCTTTTTTCCAATTTAACGTGAAAAAACCCTAATTGAACGATATTTTAAACAAAATATGAACTTCAAAATGCTTCATAATGTGTAATTGTATCACATTTACTTATTTTATTCCCTAAAAAGAAAAGCCCTATCTCGTAGTTTCTTTATCAAGCGGTTAACGGGTGACAATCATTACCGAAAAGTGTTAAAAATTGGTTTTCTTTCGAAAGCAAATACGATGCGTTCCTGATGAAATTTTGATTTGCTAGACCTTCATTAGGGTGGTATTACTATAAACTGGGTTTGTTTTGGCATTAAAAGTTTTTGGTGTTGTTTTAAAAACCAGTTTCAACAATCAATGCGCGGTAAAAAAAAAACAGAGTCTTTTTTCCAATTTAACGTGGAAAAACCCTAATTGAACGTTATTTTAAACAAAATATGAACTTCAAAATGCTTCATAATGTGTAATTGTATCACATTTACTAATTTTATTCCCTAAATAGAGAAGCCCTATCTCGTAGTTTCTATATCAAGCGGTTAACGGGTGAAAATCATTAACGAAAAGTGTTAAAAATTGGTTTTCTTTCGAAAGCAAATACGATGCGTTCCTGATGAAATTTTGAGTTGCTAGACCTTCATTATGGTGGTATTACTATAAACTGGATTCGTTTTGGCATTAAAAGTTTTTGGAGATTTTTAAAAACCAGTTTCAACAATCAATGCGTGGTAAAAAAAAAAGAGTCTTTTTTCCAATTTAACGTGAAAAAACCCTAATTGAACGATATTTTAAACAAAATATGAACTTCAAAATGCTTCATAATGTGTAATTGTATCACATTTACTTATTTTATTCCCTAAATAGAGAAGCCCTATCTCGTAGTTTCTATATCAAGCGGTTAACAGGTGAAAATTATTACCGAAAAGTGTTAAAAATTGGTTTTATTTCGAAAGCAAATACGATGCGTTCCTGATGAAATTTTAAGTTGCTAGACCTTCATTATGGTGGTATTACTATAAACTGGATTCGTTTTGGCATTAAAAGTTTTTGGAGATTTTTAAAAACCAGTTTCAACAATCAATGCGTGGTAAAAAAAAAGAGTCTTTTTTCCAATTTAACGTGAAAAAACCCTAATTGAACGATATTTTAAACAAAATATGAACTTCAAAATGCTTCATAATGTGTAATTGTATCACATTTACTTATTTTATTCCCTAAATAGAGAAGCCCTATCTCGTAGTTTCTTTATCAAGCGGTTAACGGGTGACAATCATTACCGAAAAGTGTTAAAAATTGGTTTTCTTTCGAAAGCAAATACGATGCGTTCCTGATGAAATTTTGATTTGCTAGACCTTCATTAGGGTGGTATTACTATAAACTGGGTTCGTTTTGGCATTAAAAGTTTTTGGAGTTGTTTTAAAAACCAGTTTCAACAATCAATGCGCGGTAAAAAAAAAAAGAGTCTTTTTTCCAATTTAACGTGGAAAAACCCTAATTGAACGTTATTTTAAACAAAATATGAAATTCAAAATGCTTCATAATGTGTAATTGTATCACATTTACTTATTTTATTCCCTAAATAGAGAAGCCCTATCTCGTAGTTTCTATATCAAGCGGTTAACGGGTGAAAATCATTACCGAAAAGTGTTAAAAATTGGTTTTCTTTCGAAAGCAAATACGATGCGTTCCTGATGAAATTTTGAGTTGCTAGACCTTCATTATGGTGGTATTACTATAAACTGGATTCGTTTTGGCATTAAAAGTTTTTGGAGATTTTTAAAAACCAGTTTCAACAATCAATGCGTGGTAAAAAAAAAAGAGTCTTTTTTCCAATTTAACGTGAAAAAACCCTAATTGAACGATATTTTAAACAAAATATGAACTTCAAAATGCTTCATAATGTGTAATTGTATCACATTTACTTATTTTATTCCCTAAATAGAGAAGCCCTATCTCGTAGTTTCTATATCAAGCGGTTAACGGGTGAAAATTATTACCGAAAAGTGTTAAAAATTGGTTTTCTTTCGAAAGCAAATACGATGCGTTCCTGATGAAATTTTAAGTTGCTAGACCTTCATTATGGTGGTATTACTATAAACTGGATTCGTTTTGGCATTAAAAGTTTTTGGAGATTTTTAAAAACCAGTTTCAACAATCAATGCGTGGTAAAAAAAAAAGAGTCTTTTTTCCAATTTAACGTGAAAAAACCCTAATTGAACGATATTTTAAACAAAATATGAACTTCAAAATGCTTCATAATGTGTAATTGTATCACATTTACTTATTTTATTCCCTAAATAGAGAAGCCCTATCTCGTAGTTTCTTTATCAAGCGGTTAACGGGTGAAAATCATTACCGAAAAGTGTTAAAAATTTGTTTTCTTTCGAAAGCAAATACGATGCGTTCCTGATGAAATTTTGATTTGCTAGACCTTCATTAGGGTGGTATTACTATAAACTAGGTTCGTTTTGGCATTAAAAGTTTTTGGAGTTGTTTTAAAAACCAGTTTCAACAATCAATGCGCGGTAAAAAAAAAAAAGAGTCTTTTTTCCAATTTAACGTGGAAAAACCCTAATTGAACGTTATTTTAAACAAAATATGAACTTCAAAATGCTTCATAATGTGTAATTGTATCACATTTACTTATTTTATTCCCTAAATAGAAAAGCCCTATCTCGTAGTTTCTATATCAAGCGGTTAACGGGTGAAAATCATTACCGAAAAGTGTTAAAAATTGGTTTTCTTTCGAAAGCAAATACGATGCGTTCCTGATGAAATTTTGAGTTGCTAGACCTTCATTATGGTGGTATTACTATAAACTGGATTCGTTTTGGCATTAAAAGTTTTTGGAGATTTTTAAAAACCAGTTTCAACAATCAATGCGTGGTAAAAAAAAAAAGAGTCTTTTTTCCAATTTAACGTGAAAAAACCCTAATTGAACGATATTTTAAACAAAATATGAACTTCAAAATGCTTCATAATGTGTAATTGTATCACATTTACTTATTTTATTCCCTAAATAGAGAAGCCCTATCTCGTAGTTTCTATATCAAGCGGTTAACGGGTGAAAATTATTACCGAAAAGTGTTAAAAATTGGTTTTCTTTCGAAAGCAAATACGATGCGTTCCTGATGAAATTTTGAGTTGCTAGACCTTCATTATGGTGGTATTACTATAAACTGGATTCGTTTTGGCATTAAAAGTTTTTGGAGATTTTTAAAAACCAGTTTCAACAATCAATGCGTGGTAAAAAAAAAAGAGTCTTTTTTCCAATTTAACGTGAAAAAACCCTAATTGAACGATATTTTAAACAAAATATGAACTTCAAAATGCTTCATAATGTGTAATTGTATCACATTTACTTATTTTATTCCCTAAATAGAGAAGCCCTATCTCGTAGTTTCTTTATCAAGCGGTTAACGGGTGACAATCATTACCGAAAAGTGTTAAAAATTTGTTTTCTTTCGAAAGCAAATACGATGCGTTCCTGATGAAATTTTGATTTGCTAGACCTTCATTAGGGTGGTATTACTATAAACTAGGTTCGTTTTGGCATTAAAAGTTTTTGGAGTTGTTTTAAAAACCAGTTTCAACAATCAATGCGCGGTAAAAAAAAAAAAGAGTCTTTTTTCCAATTTAACGTGGAAAAACCCTAATTGAACGTTATTTTAAACAAAATATGAACTTCAAAATGCTTCATAATGTGTAATTGTATCACATTTACTTATTTTATTCCCTAAATAGAGAAGCCCTATCTCGTAGTTTCTATATCAAGCGGTTAACGGGTGAAAATCATTACCGAAAAGTGTTAAAAATTGGTTTTCTTTCGAAAGCAAATACGATGCGTTCCTGATGAAATTTTGAGTTGCTAGACCTTCATTATGGTGGTATTACTATAAAATGGATTCGTTTTGGCATTAAAAGTTTTTGGAGATTTTTAAAAACCAGTTTCAACAATCAATGCGTGGTAAAAAAAAAAAGAGTCTTTTTTCCAATTTAACGTGAAAAAACCCTAATTGAACGATATTTTAAACAAAATATGAACTTCAAAATGCTTCATAATGTGTAATTGTATCACATTTACTTATTTTATTCCCTAAATAGAGAAGCCCTATCTCGTAGTTTCTATATCAAGCGGTTAACGGGTGAAAATTATTACCGAAAAGTGTTAAAAATTGGTTTTCTTTCGAAAGCAAATACGATGCGTTCCTGATGAAATTTTAAGTTGCTAGACCTTCATTATGGTGGTATTACTATAAACTGGATTCGTTTTGGCATTAAAAGTTTTTGGAGATTTTTAAAAACCAGTTTCAACAATCAATGCGTGGTAAAAAAAAAAGAGTCTTTTTTCCAATTTAACGTGAAAAAACCCTAATTGAACGATATTTTAAACAAAATATGAACTTCAAAATGCTTCATAATGTGTAATTGTATCACATTTACTTATTTTATTCCCTAAATAGAGAAGCCCTATCTCGTAGTTTCTTTATCAAGCGGTTAACGGGTGACAATCATTACCGAAAAGTGTTAAAAATTTGTTTTCTTTCGAAAGCAAATACGATGCGTTCCTGATGAAATTTTGATTTGCTAGACCTTCATTAGGGTGGTATTACTATAAACTGGGTTCGTTTTGGCATTAAAAGTTTTTGGAGTTGTTTTAAAAACCAGTTTCAACAATCAATGCGCGGTAAAAAAAAAAAGAGTCTTTTTTCCAATTTAACGTGGAAAAACCCTAATTGAACGTTATTTTAAACAAAATATGAACTTCAAAATGCTTCATAATGTGTAATTGTATCACATTTACTTATTTTATACCCTAAATAGAAAAGCCCTATCTCGTAGTTTCTATATCAAGCGGTTAACGGGTGAAAATCATTACCGAAAAGTGTTAAAAATTGGTTTTCTTTCGAAACCAAATACGATGCGTTCCTGATGAAATTTTGAGTTGCTAGACCTTCGATATGGTGGTATTACTATAAACTGGATTCGTTTTGGCATTAAAAGTTTTTGGAGATTTTTAAAAACCAGTTTCAACAATCAATGCGTGGTAAAAAAAAAAAGAGTCTTTTTTCCAATTTAACGTGAAAAAACCCTAATTGAACGATATTTTAAACAAAATATGAACTTCAAAATGCTTCATAATGTGTAATTGTATCACATTTACTTATTTTATTCCCTAAATAGAAAAGCCCTATCTCGTAGTTTCTTTATCAAGCGGTTAACGGGTGACAATCATTACCGAAAAGTGTTAAAAATTTGTTTTCTTTCGAAAGCAAATACGATGCGTTCCTGATGAAATTTTGAGTTGCTAGACCTTCATTAGGGTGGTATTACTATAAACTGGGTTCGTTTTGGCATTAAAAGTTTTTGGAGTTGTTTTAAAAACCAGTTTCAACAATCAATGCGCGGTAAAAAAAAAAAGAGTCTTTTTTCCAATTTAACGTGGAAAAACCCTAATTGAACGTTATTTTAAACAAAATATGAACTTCAAAATGCTTCATAATGTGTAATTGTATAACATTTACTTATTTTATACCCTAAATAGAGAAGCCCTATCTCGTAGTTTCTATATCAAGCGGTTAACGGGTGAAAATCATTACCGAAAAGTGTTAAAAATTGGTTTTCTTTCGAAACCAAATACGATGCGTTCCTGATGAAATTTTGAGTTGCTAGACCTTCATTATGGTGGTATTACTATAAACTGGATTCGTTTTGGCATTAAAAGTTTTTGGAGATTTTTAAAAACCAGTTTCAACAATCAATGCGTGGTAAAAAAAAAAAGAGTCTTTTTTCCAATTTAACGTGAAAAAACCCTAATTGAACGATATTTTAAACAAAATATGAACTTCAAAATGCTTCATAATGTGTAATTGTATCACATTTACTTATTTTATTCCCTAAATAGAAAAGCCCTATCTCGTAGTTTCTATATCAAGCGGTTAACGGGTGAAAATCATTACCGAAAAGTGTTAAAAATTGGTTTTCTTTCGAAAGCAAATACGATGCGTTCCTGATGAAATTTTGAGTTGCTAGACCTTCATTAGGGTGGTATTACTATAAACTGGGTTCGTTTTGGCATTCAAAGTTTTTGGAGCTGTTTTAAAAACCAGTTTCAACAATCAATGCGTGGTAAAAAAAAGAGTCTTTTTTCCAATTTAACGTGAAAAAACCCTAATTGAACGATATTTTAAACAAAATATGAACTTCAAAATGCTTCATAATGTGTAATTGTATCACATTTACTTATTTTATTCTCTAAATAGAGAAGCCCTATCTCGTAGTTTCTATCTCAAGCGGTTAACGGGTGAAAATCATTACCGAAAAGTGTTAAAAATTGGTTTTCTTTCGAAAGCAAATACGATGCGTTACTGATGAAATTTTGAGTTGCTAGACCTTCATTAGGGTGGTATTACTATAAACTGGGTTCGTTTTGGCATTAAAAGTTTTTGGAGCTGTTTTAAAAACCAGTTTCAACAATCAATGCGTGGTAAAAAAAAAAAGAGTCTTTTTTCCAATTTAACGTGAAAAAACCCTAATTGAACGATATTTTAAACAAAATATGAACTTCAAAATGCTTCATAATGTGTAATTGTATCACATTTACTTATTTTATTCCCTAAATAGAGAAGCCCTATCTCGTAGTTTCTTTATCAAGCGGTTAACGGGTGACAATCATTACCGAAAAGTGTTAAAAATTTGTTTTCTTTCGAAAGCAAATACGATGCGTTCCTGATGAAATTTTGATTTGCTAGACCTTCATTAGGGTGGTATTACTATAAACTGGGTTCGTTTTGGCATTAAAAGTTTTTGGAGTTGTTTTAAAAACCAGTTTCAACAATCAATGCGCGGTAAAAAAAAAAAGAGTCTTTTTTCCAATTTAACGTGGAAAAACCCTAATTGAACGTTATTTTAAACAAAATATGAACTTCAAAATGCTTCATAATGTGTAATTGTATCACATTTACTTATTTTATTCCCTAAATAGAAAAGCCCTATCTCGTAGTTTCTATATCAAGCGGTTAACGGGTGAAAATCATTACCGAAAAGTGTTAAAAATTGGTTTTCTTTCGAAAGCAAATACGATGCGTTCCTGATGAAATTTTGAGTTGCTAGACCTTCATTATGGTGGTATTACTATAAAATGGATTCGTTTTGGCATTAAAAGTTTTTGGAGATTTTTAAAAACCAGTTTCAACAATCAATGCGTGGTAAAAAAAAAAAAGAGTCTTTTTTCCAATTTAACGTGAAAAAACCCTAATTGAACGATATTTTAAACAAAATATGAACTTCAAAATGCTTCATAATGTGTAATTGTATCAAATTTACTTATTTTATTCCCTAAATAGAGAAGCCCTATCTCGTAGTTTCTATATCAAGCGGCTAACGGGTGAAAATTATTACCGAAAAGTGTTAAAAATTGGTTTTCTTTCGAAAGCAAATACGATGCGTTCCTGATGAAATTTTAAGTTGCTAGACCTTCATTAGGGTGGTATTACTATAAACTGGGTTCGTTTTGGCATTCAAAGTTTTTGGAGCTGTTTTAAAAACCAGTTTCAACAATCAATGCGTGGTAAAAAAAAATGAGTCTTTTTTCCAATTTAACGTGAAAAAACCCTAATTGAACGATATTTTAAACAAAATATGAACTTCAAAATGCTTCATAATGTGTAATTGTATCACATTTACTTATTTTATTCCCTAAATAGAGAAGCCCTATCTCGTAGTTTCTTTATCAAGCGGTTAACGGTTGACAATCATTACCGAAAAATGTTAAAAATTGGTTTTCTTTCGAAAGCAAATACGATGCGTTCCTGATGAAATTTTGAGTTGCTAGACCTTCATTAGGGTGGTATTACTATAAACTGGGTTCGTTTTGGCATTCAAAGTTTTTGGAGTTGTTTTAAAAACCAGTTTCAACAATCAATGCGTGGTAAAAAAAAAAAAAAGAGTCTTTTTTCCAATTGAACGTGAAAAAACCCTAATTGAACGATATTTTAAACAAAATATGAACTTCAAAATGCTTCATAATGTGTAATTGTATCACATTTACTTATTTTATTCCCTAAATAGCGAAGCACTATCTCGTAGTTTGTATACCAAGTTGTTAACGGGTGAAAATTATTACCGAAAAGTGTTAAAAATTGGTTTTCTTTCGAAAGCAAATACGATGCGTTCCTGATGAAATTTTGAGTTGCTAGACCTTCATTAGGGTGGTATTACTATAAACTGGGTTCGTTTTGGCATTAAAAGTTTTTGGAGCTGTTTTAAAAACCAGTTTCAACAATCAATGCGTGGTAAAAAAAAAGAGTCTTTTTTCCAATTTAACGTGAAAAAACCCTAATTGAACGATATTTTAAACAAAATATGAACTTCAAAATGCTTCATAATGTGTAATTGTATCACATTTACTTATTTTATTCCCTAAATAGAGAAGCCCTATCTCGTAGTTTCTTTATCAAGCGGTTAACGGGTGACAATCATTACCGAAAAGTGTTAAAAATTGGTTTTCTTTCGAAAGCAAATACGATGCGTTCCTGATGAAATTTTAAGTTGCTAGACCTTCATTAGGGTGGTATTACTATAAACTGGGTTCGTTTTGGCATTCAAAGTTTTTGGAGCTGTTTTAAAAACCAGTTTCAACAATCAATGCGTGGTAAAAAAAAAAGAGTCTTTTTTCCAATTTAACGTGAAAAAACCCTAATTGAACGATATTTTAAACAAAATATGAACTTCAAAATGCTTCATAATGTGTAATTGTATCACATTTACTTATTTTATTCCCTAAATAGAGAAGCCCTATCTCGTAGTTTCTATATCAAGCGGTTAACGGGTGAAAATTATTACCGAAAAGTGTTAAAAATTGGTTTTCTTTCGAAAGCAAATACGATGCGTTCCTGATGAAATTTTAAGTTGCTAGACCTTCATTATGGTGGTATTACTATAAACTGGATTCGTTTTGGCATTAAAAGTTTTTGGAGATTTTTAAAAACCAGTTTCAACAATCAATGCGTGGTAAAAAAAAAAGAGTCTTTTTTCCAATTTAACGTGAAAAAACCCTAATTGAACGATATTTTAAACAAAATATGAACTTCAAAATGCTTCATAATGTGTAATTGTATCACATTTACTTATTTTATTCCCTAAATAGAAAAGCCCTATCTCGTAGTTTCTATATCAAGCGGTTAACGGGTGACAATCATTACCGAAAAGTGTTAAAAATTTGTTTTCTTTCGAAAGCAAATACGATGCGTTCCTGATGAAATTTTGATTTGCTAGACCTTCATTAGGGTGGTATTACTATAAACTAGGTTCGTTTTGGCATTAAAAGTTTTTGGAGTTGTTTTAAAAACCAGTTTCAACAATCAATGCGCGGTAAAAAAAAAAAAGAGTCTTTTTTCCAATTTAACGTGGAAAAACCCTAATTGAACGTTATTTTAAACAAAATATGAACTTCAAAATGCTTCATAATGTGTAATTGTATCACATTTACTTATTTTATTCCCTAAATAGAGAAGCCCTATCTCGTAGTTTCTATATCAAGCGGTTAACGGGTGAAAATCATTACCGAAAAGTGTTAAAAATTGGTTTTCTTTCGAAAGCAAATACGATGCGTTCCTGATGAAATTTTGAGTTGCTAGACCTTCATTATGGTGGTATTACTATAAAATGGATTCGTTTTGGCATTAAAAGTTTTTGGAGATTTTTAAAAACCAGTTTCAACAATCAATGCGTGGTAAAAAAAAAAAGAGTCTTTTTTCCAATTTAACGTGAAAAAACCCTAATTGAACGATATTTTAAACAAAATATGAACTTCAAAATGCTTCATAATGTGTAATTGTATCACATTTACTTATTTTATTCCCTAAATAGAGAAGCCCTATCTCGTAGTTTCTATATCAAGCGGTTAACGGGTGAAAATTATTACCGAAAAGTGTTAAAAATTGGTTTTCTTTCGAAAGCAAATACGATGCGTTCCTGATGAAATTTTAAGTTGCTAGACCTTCATTATGGTGGTATTACTATAAACTGGATTCGTTTTGGCATTAAAAGTTTTTGGAGATTTTTAAAAACCAGTTTCAACAATCAATGCGTGGTAAAAAAAAAAGAGTCTTTTTTCCAATTTAACGTGAAAAAACCCTAATTGAACGATATTTTAAACAAAATATGAACTTCAAAATGCTTCATAATGTGTAATTGTATCACATTTACTTATTTTATACCGTAAATAGAGAAGCCCTATCTCGTAGTTTCTTTATCAAGCGGTTAACGGGTGACAATCATTACCGAAAAGTGTTAAAAATTGGTTTTCTTTCGAAAGCAAATACGATGCGTTCCTGATGAAATTTTGATTTGCTAGACCTTCATTAGGGTGGTATTACTATAAACTGGGTTCGTTTTGGCATTAAAAGTTTTTGGAGTTGTTTTAAAAACCAGTTTCAACAATCAATGCGCGGTAAAAAAAAAAAGAGTCTTTTTTCCAATTTAACGTGGAAAAACCCTAATTGAACGTTATTTTAAACAAAATATGAACTTCAAAATGCTTCATAATGTGTAATTGTATCACATTTACTTATTTTATTCCCTAAATAGAAAAGCCCTATCTCGTAGTTTCTATATCAAGCGGTTAACGGGTGAAAATCATTACCGAAAAGTGTTAAAAATTGGTTTTCTTTCGAAACCAAATACGATGCGTTCCTGATGAAATTTTGAGTTGCTAGACCTTCGATATGGTGGTATTACTATAAACTGGATTCGTTTTGGCATTAAAAGTTTTTGGAGATTTTTAAAAACCAGTTTCAACAATCAATGCGTGGTAAAAAAAAAAAGAGTCTTTTTTCCAATTTAACGTGAAAAAACCCTAATTGAACGATATTTTAAACAAAATATGAACTTCAAAATGCTTCATAATGTGTAATTGTATCACATTTACTTATTTTATTCCCTAAATAGAGAAGCCCTATCTCGTAGTTTCTTTATCAAGCGGTTAACGGGTGACAATCATTACCGAAAAGTGTTAAAAATTTGTTTTCTTTCGAAAGCAAATACGATGCGTTCCTGATGAAATTTTGATTTGCTAGACCTTCATTAGGGTGGTATTACTATAAACTGGGTTCGTTTTGGCATTAAAAGTTTTTGGAGTTGTTTTAAAAACCAGTTTCAACAATCAATGCGCGGTAAAAAAAAAAAGAGTCTTTTTTCCAATTTAACGTGGAAAAACCCTAATTGAACGTTATTTTAAACAAAATATGAACTTCAAAATGCTTCATAATGTGTAATTGTATCACATTTACTTATTTTATTCCCTAAATAGAAAAGCCCTATCTCGTAGTTTCTATATCAAGCGGTTAACGGGTGAAAATCATTACCGAAAAGTGTTAAAAATTGGTTTTCTTTCGAAAGCAAATACGATGCGTTCCTGATGAAATTTTGAGTTGCTAGACCTTCATTATGGTGGTATTACTATAAACTGGATTCGTTTTGGCATTAAAAGTTTTTGGAGATTTTTAAAAACCAGTTTCAACAATCAATGCGTGGTAAAAAAAAAAAGAGTCTTTTTTCCAATTTAACGTGAAAAAACCCTAATTGAACGATATTTTAAACAAAATATGAACTTCAAAATGCTTCATAATGTGTAATTGTATCACATTTACTTATTTTATACCCTAAATAGAAAAGCCCTATCTCGTAGTTTCTATATCAAGCGGTTAACGGGTGAAAATCATTACCGAAAAGTGTTAAAAATTGGTTTTCTTTCGAAAGCAAATACGATGCGTTCCTGATGAAATTTTGAGTTGCTAGACCTTCATTAGGGTGGTATTACTATAAACTGGGTTCGTTTTGGCATTCAAAGTTTTTGGAGCTGTTTTAAAAACCAGTTTCAACAATCAATGCGTGGTAAAAAAAAGAGTCTTTTTTCCAATTTAACGTGAAAAAACCCTAATTGAACGATATTTTAAACAAAATATGAACTTCAAAATGCTTCATAATGTGTAATTGTATCACATTTACTTATTTTATTCTCTAAATAGAGAAGCCCTATCTCGTAGTTTCTATCTCAAGCGGTTAACGGGTGAAAATCATTACCGAAAAGTGTTAAAAATTGGTTTTCTTTCGAAAGCAAATACGATGCGTTACTGATGAAATTTTGAGTTGCTAGACCTTCATTAGGGTGGTATTACTATAAACTGGGTTCGTTTTGGCATTAAAAGTTTTTGGAGCTGTTTTAAAAACCAGTTTCAACAATCAATGCGTGGTAAAAAAAAAAAGAGTCTTTTTTCCAATTTAACGTGAAAAAACCCTAATTGAACGATATTTTAAACAAAATATGAACTTCAAAATGCTTCATAATGTGTAATTGTATCACATTTACTTATTTTATTCCCTAAATAGAGAAGCCCTATCTCGTAGTTTCTTTATCAAGCGGTTAACGGGTGACAATCATTACCGAAAAGTGTTAAAAATTTGTTTTCTTTCGAAAGCAAATACGATGCGTTCCTGATGAAATTTTGATTTGCTAGACCTTCATTAGGGTGGTATTACTATAAACTGGGTTCGTTTTGGCATTAAAAGTTTTTGGAGTTGTTTTAAAAACCAGTTTCAACAATCAATGCGCGGTAAAAAAAAAAAGAGTCTTTTTTCCAATTTAACGTGGAAAAACCCTAATTGAACGTTATTTTAAACAAAATATGAACTTCAAAATGCTTCATAATGTGTAATTGTATCACATTTACTTATTTTATTCCCTAAATAGAAAAGCCCTATCTCGTAGTTTCTATATCAAGCGGTTAACGGGTGAAAATCATTACCGAAAAGTGTTAAAAATTGGTTTTCTTTCGAAAGCAAATACGATGCGTTCCTGATGAAATTTTGAGTTGCTAGACCTTCATTATGGTGGTATTACTATAAAATGGATTCGTTTTGGCATTAAAAGTTTTTGGAGATTTTTAAAAACCAGTTTCAACAATCAATGCGTGGTAAAAAAAAAAAAGAGTCTTTTTTCCAATTTAACGTGAAAAAACCCTAATTGAACGATATTTTAAACAAAATATGAACTTCAAAATGCTTCATAATGTGTAATTGTATCAAATTTACTTATTTTATTCCCTAAATAGAGAAGCCCTATCTCGTAGTTTCTATATCAAGCGGCTAACGGGTGAAAATTATTACCGAAAAGTGTTAAAAATTGGTTTTCTTTCGAAAGCAAATACGATGCGTTCCTGATGAAATTTTAAGTTGCTTGACCTTCATTAGGGTGGTATTACTATAAACTGGGTTCGTTTTGGCATTCAAAGTTTTTGGAGCTGTTTTAAAAACCAGTTTCAACAATCAATGCGTGGTAAAAAAAAAAGAGTCTTTTTTCCAATTTAACGTGAAAAAACCCTAATTGAACGATATTTTAAACAAAATATGAACTTCAAAATGCTTCATAATGTGTAATTGTATCACATTTACTTATTTTATTCCCTAAATAGAGAAGCCCTATCTCGTAGTTTCTTTATCAAGCGGTTAACGGTTGACAATCATTACCGAAAAATGTTAAAAATTGGTTTTCTTTCGAAAGCAAATACGATGCGTTCCTGATGAAATTTTGAGTTGCTAGACCTTCATTAGGGTGGTATTACTATAAACTGGGTTCGTTTTGGCATTCAAAGTTTTTGGAGTTGTTTTAAAAACCAGTTTCAACAATCAATGCGTGGTAAAAAAAAAAAAGAGTCTTTTTTCCAATTGAACGTGAAAAAACCCTAATTGAACGATATTTTAAACAAAATATGAACTTCAAAATGCTTCATAATGTGTAATTGTATCACATTTACTTATTTTATTCCCTAAATAGCGAAGCACTATCTCGTAGTTTGTATACCAAGTTGTTAACGGGTGAAAATTATTACCGAAAAGTGTTAAAAATTGGTTTTCTTTCGAAAGCAAATACGATGCGTTCCTGATGAAATTTTGAGTTGCTAGACCTTCATTAGGGTGGTATTACTATAAACTGGGTTCGTTTTGGCATTAAAAGTTTTTGGAGCTGTTTTAAAAACCAGTTTCAACAATCAATGCGTGGTAAAAAAAAAGAGTCTTTTTTCCAATTTAACGTGAAAAAACCCTAATTGAACGATATTTTAAACAAAATATGAACTTCAAAATGCTTCATAATGTGTAATTGTATCACATTTACTTATTTTATTCCCTAAATAGAGAAGCCCTATCTCGTAGTTTCTTTATCAAGCGGTTAACGGGTGACAATCATTACCGAAAAGTGTTAAAAATTGGTTTTCTTTCGAAAGCAAATACGATGCGTTCCTGATGAAATTTTAAGTTGCTAGACCTTCATTAGGGTGGTATTACTATAAACTGGGTTCGTTTTGGCATTCAAAGTTTTTGGAGCTGTTTTAAAAACCAGTTTCAACAATCAATGCGTGGTAAAAAAAAAAGAGTCTTTTTTCCAATTTAACGTGAAAAAACCCTAATTGAACGATATTTTAAACAAAATATGAACTTCAAAATGCTTCATAATGTGTAATTGTATCACATTTACTTATTTTATTCCCTAAATAGAGAAGCCCTATCTCGTAGTTTCTTTATCAAGCGGTTAACGGTTGACAATCATTACCGAAAAGTGTTAAAAATTGGTTTTCTTTCGAAAGCAAATACGATGCGTTCCTGATGAAATTTTGAGTTGCTAGACCTTCATTAGGGTGGTATTACTATAAACTGGGTTCGTTTTGGCATTCAAAGTTTTTGGAGTTGTTTTAAAAACCAGTTTCAACAATCAATGCGTGGTAAAAAAAAAAAAAAGAGTCTTTTTTCCAATTGAACGTGAAAAAACCCTAATTGAACGATATTTTAAACAAAATATGAACTTCAAAATGCTTCATAATGTGTAATTGTATCACATTTACTTATTTTATTCCCTAAATAGAGAAGCCCTATCTCGTAGTTTCTTTATCAAGCGGTTAACGGGTGACAATCCTTACCGAAAAGTGTTAAAAATTGGTTTTCTTTCGAAAGCAAATACGATGCGTTCCTGATGAAATTTTAAGTTGCTAGACCTTCATTAGGGTGGTATTACTATAAACTGGGTTCGTTTTGGCATTAAAAGTTTTTGGAGCTGTTTTAAAAACTAGTTGCAACATTCAATGCGTGGTAAAAAAAAAAAAGAGTCTTTTTTCCAATTTAACGTGAAAAAACCCTAATTGAACGATATTTTAAACAAAATAAGAACTTCAAAATGCTTCATAATGTGTAATTGTATCACATTTACTTATTTTATTCCCTATATAGAGAAGCCCTATCTCGTAGTTTCTTTATCAAGCGGTTAACGGGTGACAATCATTACCGAAAAGTGTTAAAAATTGGTTTTCTTTCGAAAGCAAATACGATGCGTTCCTGATGAAATTTTGAGTTGCTAGACCTTCATTAGGGTGGTATTACTATAAACTGGGTTCGTTTTGGCATTCAAAGTTTTTGGAGCTGTTTTAAAAACCAGTTTCAACAATCAATGCGTGGTAAAAAAAAAAGAGTCTTTTTTCCAATTTAACGTGAAAAAACCCTAATTGAACGATATTTTAAACAAAATATGAACTTCAAAATGCTTCATAATGTGTAATTGTATCACATTTACTTATTTTATTCCCTAAATAGAGAAGCCCTATCTCGTAGTTTCTATATCAAGCGGTTAACGGGTGAAAATCATTACCGAAAAGTGTTAAAAATTGGTTTTCTTTCGAAAGCAAATACGATGCGTTCCTGATGAAATTTTGAGTTGCTAGACCTTCATTAGGGTGGTATTACTATAAACTGGGTTCGTTTTGGCATTAAAAGTTTTTGGAGCTGTTTTAAAAACCAGTTTCAACAATCAATGCGTGGTAAAAAAAAAAGAGTCTTTTTTCCAATTTAACGTGAAAAAACCCTAATTGAACAATATTTTAAACAAAATAAGAACTTCAAAATGCTTCATAATGTGTAATTGTATCACATTTACTAATTTTATTCCCTAAATAGAGAAGCCCTATCTCGTAGTTTCTTTATCAAGCGGTTAACGGGTGACAATCATTACCGAAAAGTGTTAAAAATTGGTTTTCTTTCGAAAGCAAATACGATGCGTTCCTGATGAAATTTTGAGTTGCTAGACCTTCATTAGGGTGGTATTACTATAAACTGGGTTCGTTTTGGCATTAAAAGTTTTTGGAGCAGTTTTAAAAACTAGTTGCAACATTCAATGCGTGGTAAAAAAAAAAGAGTCTTTTTTCCAATTTAACGTGAAAAAACCCTAATTGAACGATATTTTAAACAAAATAAGAACTTCAAAATGCTTCATAATGTGTAATTGTATCACATTTACTTATTTTATTCCCTAAATAGAGAAGCCCTATCTCGTAGTTTCTTTATCAAGCGGTTAACGGGTGACAATCATTACCGAAAAGTGTTAAAAATTGGTTTTCTTTCGAAAGCAAATACGATGCTTTCCTGATGAAATTTTGAGTTTCTAGACCTTCATTAAGGTGGTATTACTATAAACTGGGTTCGTTTTGGCATTCAAAGTTTTTGGAGCTGTTTTAAAAACCAGTTTCAACAATCAATGCGTGGTAAAAACAAAGAGTCTTTTTTCCAATTTAACGTGAAAAAATCCTAATTGAACGATATTTTAAACAAAATATGAACTTCAAAATGCTTCATAATGTGTAATTGTATCACATTTACTTATTTTATTCCCTAAATAGAGAAGCCCTATCTCGTAGTTTGTATATCAAGCGGTTAACGGGTGAAAATCATTACCGAAAAGTGTTAAAAATTGGTTTTCTTTCGAAAGCAAATACGATGCGTTCCTGATGAAATTTTGAGTTGCTAGACCTTCATTAGGGTGGTATTACTATAAACTGGGTTCGTTTTGGCATTAAAAGTTTTTGGAGCTGTTTTAAAAACCAGTTTCAACAATCAATGTGTGGTAAACAAAAAAAAGAGTCATTTTTCCAATTTAACGTGAAAAAACCCTAATTGAGCGATATTTTAAACAAAATAAGAACTTCAAAATGCTTCATAATGTGTAATTGTATCACATTTACTTATTTTATTCCCTAAATAGAGAAGCCCTATCTCGTAGTTTCTTTATCAAGCGGTTAACGGGTGACAATCATTACCGAAAAGTGTTAAAAATTGGTTTTCTTTCGAAAGCAAATACGATGCGTTCCTGATGAAATTTTGAGTTTCTAGACCTTCATTAAGGTGGTATTACTATAAACTGGGTTCGTTTTGGCATTCAAAGTTTTTGGAGCTGTTTTAAAAACCAGTTTCAACAATCAATGCGTGGTAAAAACAAAGAGTCTTTTTTCCAATTTAACGTGAAAAAATCCTAATTGAACGATATTTTAAACAAAATATGAACTTCAAAATGCTTCATAATGTGTAATTGTATCACATTTACTTATTTTATTCCCTAAATAGAGAAGCCCTATCTCGTAGTTTGTATATCAAGCGGTTAACGGGTGAAAATCATTACCGAAAAGTGTTAAAAATTGGTTTTCTTTCGAAAGCAAATACGATGCGTTCCTGATGAAATTTTGAGTTGCTAGACCTTCATTAGGGTGGTATTACTATAAACTGGGTTCGTTTTGGCATTAAAAGTTTTTGGAGCTGTTTTAAAAACCAGTTTCAACAATCAATGTGTGGTAAACAAAAAAAAGAGTCATTTTTCCAATTTAACGTGAAAAAACCCTAATTGAGCGATATTTTAAACAAAATAAGAACTTCAAAATGCTTCATAATGTGTAATTGTATCACATTTACTTATTTTATTCCCTAAATAGAGAAGTCCTATCTCGTAGTTTCTTTATCAAGCGGTTAACGGGTGACAATCTTTACCGAAAAGTGTTAAAAATTGGTTTTCTTTCGAAAGCAAATACGATGCGTTCCTGATGAAATTTTGAGTTTCTAGACCTTCATTAAGGTGGTATTACTATAAACTGGGTTCGTTTTGGCATTCAAAGTTTTTGGAGCTGTTTTAAAAACCAGTTTCAACAATCAATGCGTGGTAAAAACAAAGAGTCTTTTTTCCAATTTAACGTGAAAAAATCCTAATTGAACGATATTTTAAACAAAATATGAACTTCAAAATGCTTCATAATGTGTAATTGTATCACATTTACTTATTTTATACCCTAAATAGAAAAGCCCTATCTCGTAGTTTCTATATCAAGCGGTTAACGGGTGAAAATCATTACCGAAAAGTGTTAAAAATTGGTTTTCTTTCGAAAGCAAATACGATGCGTTCCTGATGAAATTTTGAGTTGCTAGACCTTCATTAGGGTGGTATTACTATAAACTGGGTTCGTTTTGGCATTAAAAGTTTTTGGAGCTGTTTTAAAAACCAGTTTCAACAATCAATGTGTGGTAAACAAAAAAAAGAGTCATTTTTCCAATTTAACGTGAAAAAACCCTAATTGAGCGATATTTTAAACAAAATAAGAACTTCAAAATGCTTCATAATGTGTAATTGTATCACATTTACTTATTTTATTCCCTAAATAGAGAAGCCCTATCTCGTAGTTTCTTTATCAAGCGGTTAACGGGTGACAATCTTTACCGAAAAGTGTTAAAAATTGGTTTTCTTTCGAAAGCAAATACGATGCGTTCCTGATGAAATTTTGAGTTTCTAGACCTTCATTAAGGTGGTATTACTATAAACTGGGTTCGTTTTGGCATTCAAAGTTTTTGGAGCTGTTTTAAAAACCAGTTTCAACAATCAATGCGTGGTAAAAACAAAGAGTCTTTTTTCCAATTTAACGTGAAAAAATCCTAATTGAACGATATTTTAAACAAAATATGAACTTCAAAATGCTTCATAATGTGTAATTGTATCACATTTACTTATTTTATTCCCTAAATAGAGAAGCCCTATCTCGTAGTTTCTATATCAAGCGGTTAACGGGTGAAAATCATTACCGAAAAGTGTTAAAAATTGGTTTTCTTTCGAAAGCAAATACGATGCGTTCCTGATGAAATTTTGAGTTGCTAGACCTTCATTAGGGTGGTATTACTATAAAATGGGTTCGTTTTGGCATTAAAAATTTTTGGAGCTGTTTTAAAAACCAGTTTCAACAATCAATGTGTGGTAAAAAAAAAAAAGAGTCATTTTTCCAATTTAACGTGAAAAAACCCTAATTGAACGATATTTTAAACAAAATAAGAACTTCAAAATGCTTCATAATGTGTAATTGTATCACATTTACTTATTTTATTCCCTAAATAGAGAAGCCCTATCTCGTAGTTTCTTTATCAAGCGGTTAACGGGTGACAATCATTACCGAAAAGTGTTAAAAATTTGTTTTCTTTCGAAAGCAAATACGATGCGTTCCTGATGAAATTTTGAGTTGCTAGACCTTCATTAGGGTGGTATTACTATAAACTGGGTTCGTTTTGGCATTCAATGTTTTTGGAGCTGTTTTAAAAACCAGTTTCAACAATCAATGCGAGGTAAAAACAAAGAGTCTTTTTTCCAATTTAACGTGAAAAAATCCTAATTGAACGATATTTTAAACAAAATATGAACTTCAAAATGCTTCATAATGTGTAATTGTATCACATTTACTTATTTTATTCCCTAAATAGAGAAGCCCTATCTCGTAGTTTCTATATCAAGCGGTTAACGGGTGAAAATCATTACCGAAAAGTGTTAAAAATTGGTTTTCTTTCGAAAGCAAATACGATGCGTTCCTGATGAAATTTTGAGTTGCTAGACCTTCATTAGGGTGGTATTACTATAAACTGGATTCGTTTTGGCATTAAAAGTTTTTGGAGATGTTTTAAAAACCAGTTTCAACAATCAATGCGTGGTAAAAAAAAGAGTCTTTTTTCCAATTTAACGTGAAAAAACCCTAATTGAACGATATTTTAAACAAAATATGAACTTCAAAATGCTTCATAATGTGTAATTGTATCATATTTACTTATTTTATTCCCTAAATAGAGAAGCCCTATCTCGTAGTTTCTTTATCAAGCGGTTAACGGGTGACAATCATTACCGAAAAGTGTTAAAAATTGGTTTTCTTTCGAAAGCAAATACGATGCGTTCCTGATGAAATTTTAAGTTGCTAGACCTTCATTAGGGTGGTATTACTATAAACTGGGTTCGTTTTGGCATTCAAAGTTTTTGGAGCTGTATTAAAAACCAGTTTCAACAATCAATGCGTGGTAAAAAAAAAGAGTCTTTTTTCCAATTTAACGTGAAAAAACCCTAATTGAACGATATTTTAAACAAAATATGAACTTCAAAATGCTTCATAATGTGTAATTGTATCACATTTACTTATTTTATTCCCTAAATAGAGAAGCCCTATCTCGTAGTTTCTATATCAAGCGGTTAACGGGTGAAAATCATTACCGAAAAGTGTTAAAAATTGGTTTTCTTTCGAAAGCAAATACGATGCGTTCCTGATGAAATTTTGAGTTGCTAGACCTTCATTAGGGTGGTATTACTATAAACTGGGTTCGTTTTGGCATTAAAAGTTTTTGGAGCTGTTTTAAAAACCAGTTTCAACAATCAATGCGTGGTAAAAAAAAGAGTCTTTTTTCCAATTTAAGGTGAAAAAACCCTAATTGAACGATATTTTAAACAAAATATGAACTTCAAAATGCTTCATAATGTGTAATTGTATCACATTTACTTATTTTATTCCCTAAATAGAGAAGTCCTATTTCGTAGTTTCTATATCAAGCGGTTAACGGGTGAAAATCATTACCGAAAAGTGTTAAAAATTGGTTTTCTTTCGAAAGCAAATACGATGCGTTCCTGATGAAATTTTGAGTTGCTAGACCTTCATTAGGGTGGTATTACTATAAACTGGGTTCGTTTTGGCATTAAAAGTTTTTGGAGTTGTTTTAAAAACCAGTTTCAACAATCAATGCGTAGTAAAAAAAAAAAGAGTCTTTTTTCCAATTTAACGTGAAAAAACCCTAATTGAACGATATTTTAAACAAAATATGAACTTAAAAATGCTTCATAATGTGTAATTGTATCACATTTACTTATTTTATTCCCTAAATAGAGAAGCCCTATCTCGTAGTTTCTTTATCAAGCGGTTAACGGGTGACAATCATTACCGAAAAGTGTTAAAAATTGGTTTTCTTTCGAAAGCAAATACGATGCGTTCCTGATGAAATTTTGAGTTGCTAGACCTTCATTAGGGTGGTATTACTATAAACTGGGTTCGTTTTGGCATTCAAAGTTTTTGGAGCTGTTTTAAAAACCAGTTTCAACAATCAATGCGTGGTAAAAAAAAAAGAGTCTTTTTTCCAATTTAACATGAAAAAACCCTAATTGAACGATATTTTAAACAAAATATGAACTTCAAAAATGCTTCATAATGTGTAATTGTATCACATTTACTTATTTTATTCCCTAAATAGAGAAGCCATATCCCGTAGTTTCTTTATCAAGCGGTTAACGGGTGACAATCATTACCGAAAAGTGTTAAAAATTGGTTTTCTTTCGAAAGCAAATACAATGCGTTCCTGATGAAATTTTGAGTTGCTAGACCTTCATTACGGTGGTATTACTATAAACTGGGTTCGTTTTGGCATTCAAAGTTTTTGGAGCTGTTTTAAAAACCAGTTTCAACAATCAATGCGTGGTAAAAAAAAAAAGAGTCTTTTTTAATTTAACGTGAAAAAACCCTAATTGAACGATATTTTAAACAAAATATGAACTTCAAAATGCTTCATAATGTGTAATTGTATCACATTTACTTATTTTATTCCTTAAATAGAGAAGCCCTATCTCGTAGTTTCTATATCAAGCGGTTAACGGGTGAAAATTATTACCGAAAAGTGTTAAAAATTGGTTTTCTTTCGAAAGCAAATACGATGCGTTCCTGATGAAATTTTGAGTTGCTAGACCTTCATTAGGGTGGTATTACTATAAACTGGGTTCGTTTTGGCATTAAAAGTTTTTGGAGTTGTTTTAAAAACCAGTTTCAACAATCAATGCGTGGTAAAAAAAAAAAGAGTTTTTTTTTTCCAATTTAACGTGAAAAAACCCTAATTGAACGATATTTTAAACAAAATATGAACTTAAAAATGCTTCATAATGTGTAATTGTATCACATTTACTTATTTTATTCCCTAAATAGAAAATCCCTATCTCGTAGTTTCTATATCAAGCGGTTAACGGGTGAAAATCATTACCGAAAAGTGTTAAAAATTGGTTTTCTTTCGAAAGCAAATACGATGCGTTCCTGATGAAATTTTGAGTTGCTAGACCTTCATTAGGGTGGTATTACTATAAACTGGGTTCGTTTTGGCATTAAAAGTTTTTGGAGCTGTTTTAAAAACCAGTTTCAACAATCAATGCGTGGTAAAAAAAAGAGTCTTTTTTCCAATTTAACGTGAAAAAACCCTAATTGAACGATATTTTAAACAAAATATGAACTTCAAAATGCTTCATAATGTGTAATTGTATCACATTTACTTATTTTATTCCCTAAATAGAAAAGTCCTATCTCGTAGTTTCTATATCAAGCGGTTAACGGGTGAAAATCATTACCGAAAAGTGTTAAAAATTGGTTTTCTTTCGAAAGCAAATACGATGCGTTCCTGATGAAATTTTGAGTTGCTAGACCTTCATTAGGGTGGTATTACTATAAACTGGGTTCGTTTTGGCATTAAAAGTTTTTGGAGTTGTTTTAAAAACCAGTTTCAACAATCAATGCGTAGTAAAAAAAAAAAAAAGAGTCTTTTTTCCAATTTAACGTGAAAAAACCCTAATTGAACGATATTTTAAACAAAATATGAACTTAAAAATGCTTCATAATGTGTAATTGTATCACATTTACTTATTTTATTCCCTAAATAGAGAAGCCCTATCTCGTAGTTTCTTTATCAAGCGGTTAACGGGTGACAATCATTACCGAAAAGTGTTAAAAATTGGTTTTCTTTCGAAAGCAAATACGATGCGTTCCTGATGAAATTTTGAGTTGCTAGACCTTCATTAGGGTGGTATTACTATAAACTGGGTTCGTTTTGGCATTCAAAGTTTTTGGAGCTGTTTTAAAAACCAGTTTCAACAATCAATGCGTGGTAAAAAAAAAAGAGTCTTTTTTCCAATTTAACATGAAAAAACCCTAATTGAACGATATTTTAAACAAAATATGAACTTCAAAATGCTTCATAATGTGTAATTGTATCACATTTACTTATTTTATTCCCTAAATAGAGAAGCCATATCCCGTAGTTTCTTTATCAAGTGGTTAACGGGTGACAATCATTACCGAAAAGTGTTAAAAATTGGTTTTCTTTCGAAAGCAAATACAATGCGTTCCTGATGAAATTTTGAGTTGCTAGACCTTCATTAGGGTGGTATTACTATAAACTGGGTTCGTTTTGGCATTAAAAGTTTTTGGAGTTGTTTTAAAAACCAGTTTCAACAATCAATGCGTAGTAAAAAAAAAAAAGAGTCTTTTTTCCAATTTAACGTGAAAAAACCCTAATTGAACGATATTTTAAACAAAATATGAACTTAAAAATGCTTCATAATGTGTAATTGTATCACATTTACTTATTTTATTCCCTAAATAGAGAAGCCCTATCTCGTAGTTTCTTTATCAAGCGGTTAACGGGTGACAATCATTACCGAAAAGTGTTAAAAATTGGTTTTCTTTCGAAAGCAAATACGATGCGTTCCTGATGAAATTTTGAGTTGCTAGACCTTCATTAGGGTGGTATTACTATAAACTGGGTTCGTTTTGGCATTCAAAGTTTTTGGAGCTGTTTTAAAAACCAGTTTCAACAATCAATGCGTGGTAAAAAAAAAAAGAGTCTTTTTTCCAATTTAACATGAAAAAACCCTAATTGAACGATATTTTAAACAAAATATGAACTTCAAAATGCTTCATAATGTGTAATTGTATCACATTTACTTATTTTATTCCCTAAATAGAGAAGCCATATCCCGTAGTTTCTTTATCAAGCGGTTAACGGGTGACAATCATTACCGAAAAGTGTTAAAAATTGGTTTTCTTTCGAAAGCAAATACAATGCGTTCCTGATGAAATTTTGAGTTGCTAGACCTTCATTACGGTGGTATTACTATAAACTGGGTTCGTTTTGGCATTCAAAGTTTTTGGAGCTGTTTTAAAAACCAGTTTCAACAATCAATGCGTGGTAAAAAAAAAAAGAGTCTTTTTTAATTTAACGTGAAAAAACCCTAATTGAACGATATTTTAAACAAAATATGAACTTCAAAATGCTTCATAATGTGTAATTGTATCACATTTACTTATTTTATTCCTTAAATAGAGAAGCCCTATCTCGTAGTTTCTATATCAAGCGGTTAACGGGTGAAAATTATTACCGAAAAGTGTTAAAAATTGGTTTTCTTTCGAAAGCAAATACGATGCGTTCCTGATGAAATTTTGAGTTGCTAGACCTTCATTAGGGTGGTATTACTATAAACTGGGTTCGTTTTGGCATTAAAAGTTTTTGGAGTTGTTTTAAAAACCAGTTTCAACAATCAATGCGTGGTAAAAAAAAAAAGTCTTTTTTCCAATTTAACGTGAAAAAACCCTAATTGAACGATATTTTAAACAAAATATGAACTTAAAAATGCTTCATAATGTGTAATTGTATCACATTTACTTATTTTATTCCCTAAATAGAAAATCCCTATCTCGTAGTTTCTATATCAAGCGGTTAACGGGTGAAAATCATTACCGAAAAGTGTTAAAAATTGGTTTTCTTTCGAAAGCAAATACGATGCGTTCCTGATGAAATTTTGAGTTGCTAGACCTTCATTAGGGTGGTATTACTATAAACTGGGTTCGTTTTGGCATTAAAAGTTTTTGGAGCTGTTTTAAAAACCAGTTTCAACAATCAATGCGTGGTAAAAAAAAGAGTCTTTTTTCCAATTTAACGTGAAAAAACCCTAATTGAACGATATTTTAAACAAAATATGAACTTCAAAATGCTTCATAATGTGTAATTGTATCACATTTACTTATTTTATTCCCTAAATAGAAAAGTCCTATCTCGTAGTTTCTATATCAAGCGGTTAACGGGTGAAAATCATTACCGAAAAGTGTTAAAAATTGGTTTTCTTTCGAAAGCAAATACGATGCGTTCCTGATGAAATTTTGAGTTGCTAGACCTTCATTAGGGTGGTATTACTATAAACTGGGTTCGTTTTGGCATTAAAAGTTTTTGGAGTTGTTTTAAAAACCAGTTTCAACAATCAATGCGTAGTAAAAAAAAAAAAAAGAGTCTTTTTTCCAATTTAACGTGAAAAAACCCTAATTGAACGATATTTTAAACAAAATATGAACTTAAAAATGCTTCATAATGTGTAATTGTATCACATTTACTTATTTTATTCCCTAAATAGAGAAGCCCTATCTCGTAGTTTCTTTATCAAGCGGTTAACGGGTGACAATCATTACCGAAAAGTGTTAAAAATTGGTTTTCTTTCGAAAGCAAATACGATGCGTTCCTGATGAAATTTTGAGTTGCTAGACCTTCATTAGGGTGGTATTACTATAAACTGGGTTCGTTTTGGCATTAAAAGTTTTTGGAGCTGTTTTAAAAACCAGTTTCAACAATCAATGCGTGGTAAAAAAAAAAGAGTCTTTTTTCCAATTTAACATGAAAAAACCCTAATTGAACGATATTTTAAACAAAATATGAACTTCAAAATGCTTCATAATGTGTAATTGTATCACATTTACTTATTTTATTCCCTAAATAGAGAAGCCATATCCCGTAGTTTCTTTATCAAGTGGTTAACGGGTGACAATCATTACCGAAAAGTGTTAAAAATTGGTTTTCTTTCGAAAGCAAATACAATGCGTTCCTGATGAAATTTTGAGTTGCTAGACCTTCATTAGGGTGGTATTACTATAAACTGGGTTCGTTTTGGCATTAAAAGTTTTTGGAGTTGTTTTAAAAACCAGTTTCAACAATCAATGCGTAGTAAAAAAAAAAAAGAGTCTTTTTTCCAATTTAACGTGAAAAAACCCTAATTGAACGATATTTTAAACAAAATATGAACTTAAAAATGCTTCATAATGTGTAATTGTATCACATTTACTTATTTTATTCCCTAAATAGAGAAGCCCTATCTCGTAGTTTCTTTATCAAGCGGTTAACGGGTGACAATCATTACCGAAAAGTGTTAAAAATTGGTTTTCTTTCGAAAGCAAATACGATGCGTTCCTGATGAAATTTTGAGTTGCTAGACCTTCATTAGGGTGGTATTACTATAAACTGGGTTCGTTTTGGCATTCAAAGTTTTTGGAGCTGTTTTAAAAACCAGTTTCAACAATCAATGCGTGGTAAAAAAAAAAAGAGTCTTTTTTCCAATTTAACATGAAAAAACCCTAATTGAACGATATTTTAAACAAAATATGAACTTCAAAATGCTTCATAATGTGTAATTGTATCACATTTACTTATTTTATTCCCTAAATAGAGAAGCCATATCCCGTAGTTTCTTTATCAAGCGGTTAACGGGTGACAATCATTACCGAAAAGTGTTAAAAATTGGTTTTCTTTCGAAAGCAAATACAATGCGTTCCTGATGAAATTTTGAGTTGCTAGACCTTCATTACGGTGGTATTACTATAAACTGGGTTCGTTTTGGCATTCAAAGTTTTTGGAGCTGTTTTAAAAACCAGTTTCAACAATCAATGCGTGGTAAAAAAAAAAGAGTCTTTTTTAATTTAACGTGAAAAAACCCTAATTGAACGATATTTTAAACAAAATATGAACTTCAAAATGCTTCATAATGTGTAATTGTATCACATTTACTTATTTTATTCCCTAAATAGAGAAGCCCTATCTCGTAGTTTCTATATCAAGCGGTTAACGGGTGAAAATTATTACCGAAAAGTGTTAAAAATTGGTTTTCTTTCGAAAGCAAATACGATGCGTTCCTGATGAAATTTTGAGTTGCTAGACCTTCATTAGGGTGGTATTACTATAAACTGGGTTCCTTTTGGCATTAAAAGTTTTTGGAGTTGTTTTAAAAACCAGTTTCAACAATCAATGCGTGGTAAAAAAAAAAGTCTTTTTTCCAATTTAACGTGAAAAAACCCTAATTGAATGATATTTTAAACAAAATATGAACTTCAAAATGCTTCATAATGTGTAATTGTATCACATTTACTTATTTTATTCCCTAAATAGAAAAGCCCTATCTCGTAGTTTCTATATCAAGCGGTTAACGGGTGAAAATTATTACCGAAAAGTGTTAAAAATTGGTTTTCTTTCGAAAGCAAATACGATGCGTTCCTGATGAAATTTTGAGTTGCTAGACCTTCATTAGGGTGGTATTACTATAAACTGGGTTCGTTTTGGCATTAAAAGTTTTTGGAGTTGTTTTAAAAACCAGTTTCAACAATCAATGCGTGGTAAAAAAAAAAGTCTTTTTTCCAATTTAACGTGAAAAAACCCTAATTGAACGATATTTTAAACAAAATATGAACTTCAAAATGCTTCATAATGTGTAATTGTATCACATTTACTTATTTTATTCCCTAAATAGAAAAGCCCTATCTCGTAGTTTCTATATCAAGCGGTTAACGGGTGAAAATCATTACCGAAAAGTGTTAAAAATTGGTTTTCTTTCGAAAGCAAATACGATGCGTTCCTGATGAAATTTTGAGTTGCTAGACCTTCATTAGGGTGGTATTACTATAAACTGGGTTCGTTTTGGCATTCAAAGTTTTTGGAGCTGTTTTAAAAACCAGTTTCAACAATCAATGCGTGGTAAAAAAAAGAGTCTTTTTTCCAATTTAACGTGAAAAAACCCTAATTGAACGATATTTTAAACAAAATAAGAACTTCAAAATGCTTCATAATGTGTAATTGTATCACATTTACTTATTTTATTCCCTAAATAGAGAAGCCCTATCTCGTAGTTTCTTTATCAAGCGGTTAATGGGTGACAATCATTACCGAAAAGTGTTAAAAGTTGGTTTTCTTTCGAAAGCAAATACGATGCGTTCCTGATGAAATTTTGAGTTGCTAGACCTTCATTAGGGTGGTATTACTATAAACTGGGTTCGTTTTGGCATTAAAAGTTTTTGGAGTTGTTTTAAAAACCAGTTTCAACAATCAATGCGTAGTAAAAAAAAAAAGAGTCTTTTTTCCAATTTAACGTGAAAAAACCCTAATTGAACGATATTTTAAACAAAATATGAACTTCAAAATGCTTCATAATGTGTAATTGTATCACATTTACTTATTTTATTCCCTAAATAGAGAAGCCCTATCTCGTAGTTTCTATATCAAGCGGTTAACGGGTGAAAATCATTACCGAAAAGTGTTAAAAATTGGTTTTCCTTCGAAAGCAAATACGATGCGTTCCTGATGAAATTTTGAGTTGCTAGACCTTCATTAGGGTGGTATTACTATAAACTGGGTTCGTTTTGGCATTAAAAGTTTTTGGAGTTGTTTTAAAAACCAGTTTCAACAATCAATGCGTGGTAAAAAAAAAAAAGTCTTTTTTCCAATTTAACGTGAAAAAACCCTAATTGAAAGATATTTTAAACAAAATATGAACTTCAAAATGCTTCATAATGTGTAATTGTATCAAATTTACTTATTTTATTCCCTAAATAGAGAAGCCCTATCTCGTAGTTTCTATATCAAGCGGTTAACGGGTGAAAATCATTACCGAAAAGTGTTAAAAATTGGTTTTCTTTCGAAAGCAAATACGATGCGTTCCTGATGAAATTTTGAGTTGCTAGACCTTCATTAGGGTTGTATTACTATAAACTGGGTTTGTTTTAGCATTAAAAGTTTTTGGAGTTGTTTTAAAAACCAGTTTCAACAATCAATGCGTGGTAAAAAAAAAGTCTTTTTTCCAATTTAACGTGAAAAAACCCTAATTGAACGATATTTTAAACAAAATATGAACTTCAAAATGCTTCATAATGTGTAATTATATCACATTTACTTATTTTATTCCCTAAATAGAGAAGCCCTATCTCGTAGTTTCTATATCAAGCGGTTAACGGGTGAAAATCATTACCGAAAAGTGTTAAAAATTGGTTTTCTTTCGAAAGCAAATACGATGCGTTCCTGATGAAATTTTGAGTTGCTAGACCTTCATTAGGGTGGTATTACTATAAACTGGGTTCGTTTTGGCATTAAAAGTTTTTGGAGCTGTTTTAAAAACCAGTTTCAACAATCAATGCGTGGTAAAAAAAAAGAGTCTTTTTTCCAATTTAACGTGAAAAAACCCTAATTGAACGATATTTTTAACAAAATATGAACTTCAAAATGCTTCATAATGTGTAATTGTATCACATTTACTTATTTTATTCCCTAAATAGAGAAGCCCTATCTCGTAGTTTCTTTATCAAGCAGTTAACGGGTGACAATCATTACCGAAAAGTGTTAAAAATTGCTTTTCTTTCGAAAGCAAATACGATGCGTTCCTGATGAAATTTTGAGTTGCTAGACCTTCATTAGGGTGGTATTACTATAAACTGGGTTCGTTTTGGCATTAAAAGTTTTTGGAGTTTTTTTAAAAACATGTTTCAACAATCAATGCGTGGTAAAAAAAAAAGTCTTTTTTCCAATTTAACGTGAAAAAACCCTAATTGAACGATATTTTAAACAAAATATGAACTTCAAAATGCTTCATAATGTGTAATTATATCACATTTACTTATTTTATTCCCTAAATAGAGAAGCCCTATCTCGTAGTTTCTATATCAAGCGGTTAACGGGTGAAAATCATTACCGAAAAGTGTTAAAAATTGGTTTTCTTTCGAAAGCAAATACGATGCGTTCCTGATGAAATTTTGAGTTGCTAGACCTTCATTAGGGTGGTATTACTATAAACTGGGTTCCTTTTGGCATTAAAAGTTTTTGGAGTTGTTTTAAAAACCAGTTTCAACAATCAATGCGTGGTAAAAAAAAAAAAGTCTTTTTTCCAATTTAACGTGAAAAAACCCTAATTGAATGATATTTTAAACAAAATATGAACTTCAAAATGCTTCATAATGTGTAATTGTATCACATTTACTTATTTTATTCCCTAAATAGAGAAGCCCTATCTCGTAGTTTCTATATCAAGCGGTTAACGGGTGAAAATTATTACCGAAAAGTGTTAAAAATTGGTTTTCTTTCGAAAGCAAATACGATGCGTTCCTGATGAAATTTTGAGTTGCTAGACCTTCATTAGGGTGGTATTACTATAAACTGGGTTCGTTTTGGCATTAAAAGTTTTTGGAGTTGTTTTAAAAACCAGTTTCAACAATCAATGCGTGGTAAAAAAAAAAGTCTTTTTTCCAATTTAACGTGAAAAAACCCTAATTGAACGATATTTTAAACAAAATATGAACTTCAAAATGCTTCATAATGTGTAATTGTATCACATTTACTTATTTTATTCCCTAAATAGAAAAGCCCTATCTCGTAGTTTCTATATCAAGCGGTTAACGGGTGAAAATCATTACCGAAAAGTGTTAAAAATTGGTTTTCTTTCGAAAGCAAATACGATGCGTTCCTGATGAAATTTTGAGTTGCTAGACCTTCATTAGGGTGGTATTACTATAAACTGGGTTCGTTTTGGCATTAAATGTTTTTGGAGTTGTTTTAAAAACCAGTTTCAACAATCAATGCGTAGTAAAAAAAAAAAGAGTCTTTTTTCCAATTTAACGTGAAAAAACCCTAATTGAACGATATTTTAAACAAAATATGAACTTCAAAATGCTTCATAATGTGTAATTGTATCACATTTACTTATTTTATTCCCTAAATAGAGAAGCCCTATCTCGTAGTTTCTATATCAAGCGGTTAACGGGTGAAAATCATTACCGAAAAGTGTTAAAAATTGGTTTTCCTTCGAAAGCAAATACGATGCGTTCCTGATGAAATTTTGAGTTGCTAGACCTTCATTAGGGTGGTATTACTATAAACTGGGTTCGTTTTGGCATTAAAAGTTTTTGGAGTTGTTTTAAAAACCAGTTTCAACAATCAATGCGTGGTAAAAAAAAAAAAGTCTTTTTTCCAATTTAACGTGAAAAAACCCTAATTGAAAGATATTTTAAACAAAATATGAACTTCAAAATGCTTCATAATGTGTAATTGTATCACATTTACTTATTTTATTCCCTAAATAGAGAAGCCCTATCTCGTAGTTTCTATATCAAGCGGTTAACGGGTGAAAATCATTACCGAAAAGTGTTAAAAATTGGTTTTCTTTCGAAAGCAAATACGATGCGTTCGTGATGAAATTTTGAGTTGCTAGACCTTCATTAGGGTTGTATTACTATAAACTGGGTTTGTTTTAGCATTAAAAGTTTTTGGAGTTGTTTTAAAAACCAGTTTCAACAATCAATGCGTGGTAAAAAAAAAGTCTTTTTTCCAATTTAACGTGAAAAAACCCTAATTGAACGATATTTTAAACAAAATATGAACTTCAAAATGCTTCATAATGTGTAATTATATCACA
This sequence comes from Parietaria judaica, assembly GCA_954871525.1. Lineage (NCBI taxonomy): Eukaryota > Viridiplantae > Streptophyta > Magnoliopsida > Rosales > Urticaceae > Parietaria > Parietaria judaica. Next base: position 62,780,239 of record OX940860.1, read on the forward strand.
TTTACTTATTTTATTCCCTAAATAGAGAAGCCCTATCTCGTAGTTTCTATATCAAGCGGTTAACGGGTGAAAATCATTACCGAAAAGTGTTAAAAATTGGTTTTCTTTCGAAAGCAAATACGATGCGTTCCTGATGAAATTTTGAGTTGCTAGACCTTCATTAGGGTGGTATTACTATAAACTGGGTTCGTTTTGGCATTAAAAGTTTTTGGAGCTGTTTTAAAAACCAGTTTCAACAATCAATGCGTGGTAAAAAAAAAAAGAGTCTTTTTTCCAATTTAACGTGAAAAAACCCTAATTGAACGATATTTTTAACAAAATATGAACTTCAAAATGCTTCATAATGTGTAATTGTATCACATTTACTTATTTTATTCCCTAAATAGAGAAGCCCTATCTCGTAGTTTCTTTATCAAGCAGTTAACGGGTGACAATCATTACCGAAAAGTGTTAAAAATTGCTTTTCTTTCGAAAGCAAATACGATGCGTTCCTGATGAAATTTTGAGTTGCTAGACCTTCATTAGGGTGGTATTACTATAAACTGGGTTCGTTTTGGCATTAAAAGTTTTTGGAGTTTTTTTAAAAACATGTTTCAACAATCAATGCGTGGTAAAAAAAAAAGTCTTTTTTCCAATTTAACGTGAAAAAACCCTAATTGAACGATATTTTAAACAAAATATGAACTTCAAAATGCTTCATAATGTGTAATTATATCACATTTACTTATTTTATTCCCTAAATAGAGAAGCCCTATCTCGTAGTTTCTATATCAAGCGGTTAACGGGTGAAAATCATTACCGAAAAGTGTTAAAAATTGGTTTTCTTTCGAAAGCAAATACGATGCGTTCCTGATGAAATTTTGAGTTGCTAGACCTTCATTAGGGTGGTATTACTATAAACTGGGTTCGTTTTGGCATTAAAAGTTTTTGGAGCTGTTTTAAAAACCAGTTTCAACAATCAATGCGTGGTAAAAAAAAAAAGAGTCTTTTTTCCAATTTAACGTGAAAAAACCCTAATTGAACGATATTTTAAACAAAATATGAACTTCAAAATGCTTCATAATGTGTAATTGTATCACATTTACTTATTTTATTCGCTAAATAGAGAAGCCCTATCTCGTAGTTTCTTTATCAAGCAGTTAACGGGTGACAATCATTACCGAAAAGTGTTAAAAATTGCTTTTCTTTCGAAAGCAAATACGATGCGTTCCTGATGAAATTTTGAGTTGCTAGACCTTCATTAGGGTGGTATTACTATTAACTGGGTTCGTTTTGGCATTAAAAGTTTTTGGAGTTGTTTTAAAAACCAGTTTCAACAATCAATGCGTGGTAAAAAAAAAAGTCTTTTTTCCAATTTAACGTGAAAAAACCCTAATTGAACGATATTTTAAACAAAATATGAACTTCAAAATGCTTCATAATGTGTAATTATATCACATTTACTTATTTTATTCCCTAAATAGAGAAGCCCTATCTCGTAGTTTCTATATCAAGCGGTTAACGGGTGAAAATCATTACCGAAAAGTGTTAAAAATTGGTTTTCTTTCGAAAGCAAATACGATGCGTTCCTGATGAAATTTTGAGTTGCTAGACCTTCATTAGGGTGGTATTACTATAAACTGGGTTCGTTTTGGCATTAAAAGTTTTTGGAGCTGTTTTAAAAACCAGTTTCAACAATCAATGCGTGGTAAAAAAAAAAAGAGTCTTTTTTCCAATTTAACGTGAAAAAACCCTAATTGAACGATATTTTAAACAAAATATGAACTTCAAAATGCTTCATAATGTGTAATTGTATCACATTTACTTATTTTATTCCCTAAATAGAGAAGCCCTATCTCGTAGTTTCTTTATCAAGCAGTTAACGGGTGACAATCATTACCGAAAAGTGTTAAAAATTGCTTTTCTTTCGAAAGCAAATACGATGCGTTCCTGATGAAATTTTGAGTTGCTAGACCTTCATTAGGGTGGTATTACTATAAACTGGGTTCGTTTTCGCATTAAAAGTTTTTGGAGTTGTTTTAAAAACCAGTTTCAACAATCAATGCGTGGTAAAAAAAAAGTCTTTTTTCCAATTTAACGTGAAAAAACCCTAATTGAACGATATTTTAAACAAAATATGAACTTCAAAATGCTTCATAATGTGTAATTGTATCACATTTACTTATTTTATTCCCTAAATAGAGAAGCCCTATCTCGTAGTTTCTATATCAAGCGGTTAACGGGTGAAAATCATTACCGAAAAGTGTTAAAAATTGGTTTTCTTTCAAAAGCAAATACGATGCGTTCCTGATGAAATTTTGGGTTGCTAGACCTTCATTAGGGTGGTATTACTATAAACTGGGTTCGTTTTGGCATTCAAAGTTTTTGGAGCTGTTTTAAAAACCAGTTTCAACAATCAATGCGTGGTAAAAAAAAAAGAGTCTTTTTTCCAATTTAACGTGAAAAAACCCTAATTGAACGATATTTTAAATAAAATATGAACTTCAAAATGCTTCATAATGTGTAATTGTATCACATTTACTTATTTTATTCCCTAAATAGAGAAGCCCTATCTCGTAGTTTCTTTATCAAGCGGTTAACGGGTGACAATCATTACCGAAAAGTGTTAAAAATTGGTTTTCTTTCGAAAGCAAATACGATGCGTTCCTGATGAAATTTTGAGTTGCTAGACCTTCATTAGGGTGGTATTACTATAAACTGGGTTCGTTTTGGCATTCAAAGTTTTTGGAGCTGTTTTAAAAACCAGTTTCAACAATCAATGCGTGGTAAAAAAAAAAGAGTCTTTTTTCCAATTTAACGTGAAAAAACCCTAATTGAACGATATTTTAAACAAAATATGAACTTCAAAATGCTTCATAATGTGTAATTGTATCACATTTACTTATTTTATTCCCTAAATAGAGAAGCCCTATCTCGTAGTTTCTTTATCAAGCGGTTAACGGGTGACAATCATTACCGAAAAGTGTTAAAAATTGGTTTTCTTTCGAAAGCAAATACGATGCGTTCCTGATGAAATTTTGAGTTGCTAGACCTTCATAAGGGTGGTATTACTATAAACTGGGTTCGTTTTGGCATTAAAAGTTTTTGGAGTTGTTTTAAAAACCAGTTTCAACAATCAATGCGTGGTAAAAAAAAAAAAGTCTTTTTTCCAATTTAACGTGAAAAAACCCTAATTGAACGATATTTTAAACAAAATATGAACTTCAAAATGCTTCATAATGTGTAATTGTATCACATTTACTTATTTTATTCCCTAAATAGAGAAGCCCTATCTCGTAGTTTCTATATCAAGCGGTTAACGGGTGAAAATCATTACCGAAAAGTATTAAAAATTGGTTTTCTTTCAAAAGCAAATACGATTCGTTCCTGATGAAATTTTGAGTTGCTAGACCTTCATTAGGGTGGTATTACTATAAACTGGGTTCGTTTTGGCATTCAAAGTTTTTGGAGCTGTTTTAAAAACCAGTTTCAACAATCAATGCGTGGTAAAAAAAAAAGAGTCTTTTTTCCAATTTAACGTGAAAAAACCCTAATTGAACGATATTTTAAACAAAATATGAACTTCAAAATGCTTCATAATGTGTAATTGTATCACATTTACTTATTTTATTCCCTAAATAGAGAAGCCCTATCTCGTAGTTTCTTTATCAAGCGGTTAACGGGTGACAATCATTACCGAAAAGTGTTAAAAATTGGTTTTCTTTCGAAAGCAAATACGATGCGTTCCTGATGAAATTTTGAGTTGCTAGACCTTCATTAGGGTGGTATTACTATAAACTGGGTTCGTTTTGGCATTCAAAGTTTTTGGAGCTGTTTTAAAAACCAGTTTCAACAATCAATGCGTGGTAAAAAAAAAAGAGTCTTTTTTCCAATTTAACGTGAAAAAACCCTAATTGAACGATATTTTAAACAAAATATGACTTCAAAATGCTTCATAATGTGTAATTGTATCACATTTACTTATTTTATTCCCTAAATAGAGAAGCCCTATCTCGTAGTTTCTTTATCAAGCGGTTAACGGGTGACAATCATTACCGAAAAGTGTTAAAAATTGGTTTTCTTTCGAAAGCAAATACGATGCGTTCCTGATGAAATTTTGAGTTGCTAGACCTTCATTAGGGTGGTATTACTATAAACTGGGTTCGTTTTGGCATTAAAAGTTTTTGGAGTTGTTTTAAAAACCAGTTTCAACAATCAATGCGTGGTAAAAAAAAAAAAGTCTTTTTTCCATTTTAACGTGAAAAAACCCTAATTGAACGATATTTTACAAATATGAACTTCAAAATGCTTCATAATGTGTAATTGTATCACATTTACTTATTTTATTCCCTAAATAGAGAAGCCCTATCTCGTAGTTTCTTTATCAAGCGGTTAACGGGTGACAATCATTACCGAAAAGTGTTAAAAATTGGTTTTCTTTCGAAAGCAAATACGATGCGTTCCTTATGAAATTTTGAGTTGCTAGACCTTCATTAGGGTGGTATTACTATAAACTGGGTTCGTTTTGGCATTAAAAGTTTTTGGAGCTGTTTTAAAAACCAGTTTCAACAATCAATGCGTGGTAAAAAAAAAAAGTCTTTTTTCCAATTTAACGTGAAAAAACCCTAATTGAACGATATTTTAAACAAAATATGAACTTCAAAATGCTTCAAAATGTGTAATTGTATCACATTTACTTATTTTATACCCTAAATAGAGAAGCCCTATCTCGTAGTTTCTATATCAAGCGGTTAACGGGTGAAAATTATTACCGAAAAGTGTTAAAAATTGGTTTTCTTTCGAAATCAAATACGATGCGTTCCTGATGAAATTTTGAGTTGCTAGACCTTCATTAGGGTGGTATTACTATAAACTGGGTTCGTTTTGGCATTAAAAGTTTTTGGAGTTGTTTTAAAAACCAGTTTCAACAATCAATGAGTGGTAAAAAAAAAAAGTCTTTTTTCCAATTTAACGTGAAAAAACCCTAATTGAACGATATTTTAAACAAAATATGAACTTCAAAATGCTTCATAATGTGTAATTGTATCACATTTACTTATTTTATTCCCTAAATAGAGAAGCCCTATCTCGTAGTTTCTATATCAAGCGGTTAACGGGTGAAAATCATTACCGAAAAGTGTTAAAAATTGGTTTTCTTTCGAAAGCAAATACGATGCGTTCCTGATGAAATTTTGAGTTGCTAGACCTTCATTAGGGTGGTATTACTATAAACTGGGTTCGTTTTGGCATTCAAAGTTTTTGGAGCTGTTTTAAAAACCAGTTTCAACAATCAATGCGTGGTAAAAAAAAAAGAGTCTTTTTTCCAATTTAACGTGAAAAAACCCTAATTGAACGATATTTTAAACAAAATAAGAACTTCAAAATGCTTCATAATGTGTAATTGTATCACATTTACTTATTTTATTCCCTAAATAGAGAAGCCCTATCTCGTAGTTTCTTTATCAAGCGGTTAATGGGTGACAATCATTACCGAAAAGTGTTAAAAGTTGGTTTTCTTTCGAAAGCAAATACGATGCGTTCCTGATGAAATTTTGAGTTGCTAGACCTTCATTAGGGTGGTATTACTATAAACTGGGTTCGTTTTGGCATTAAAAGTTTTTGGAGTTGTTTTAAAAACCAGTTTCAACAATCAATGCGTGGCAAAAAAAAAAGTCTTTTTTCCAATTTAACGTGAAAAAACCCTAATTGAACGATATTTTAAACAAAATATGAACTTCAAAATGCTTCATAATGTGTAATTGTATCACATTTACTTATTTTATTCCCTAAATAGAGAAGCCCTATCTCGTAGTTTCTTTATCAAGCGGTTAACGGGTGACAATCATTACCGAAAAGTGTTAAAAATTGGTTTTCTTTCGAAAGCAAATACGATGCGTTCCTGATGAAATTTTGAGTTGCTAGACCTTCATTAGGGTGGTATTACTATAAACTGGGTTCGTTTTGGCATTAAAAGTTTTTGGAGCTGTTTTAAAAACCAGTTTCAACAATCAATGCGTGGTAAAAAAAAAGAGTCTTTTTTCCAATTTAACGTGAAAAAACCCTAATTGAACGATATTTTAAACAAAATATGAACTTCAAAATGCTTCATAATGTGTAATTGTATCACATTTACTTATTTTATTCCCTAAATAGAGAAGCCCTATCTCGTAGTTTCTTTATCAAGCAGTTAACGGGTGACAATCATTACCGAAAAGTGTTAAAAATTGGTTTTCTTTCGAAAGCAAATACGATGCGTTCCTGATGAAATTTTGAGTTGCTAGACCTTCATTAGGGTGGTATTACTATAAACTGGGTTCGTTTTGGCATTAAAAGTTTTTGGAGTTGTTTTAAAAACCAGTTTCAACAATCAATGCGTGGTAAAAAAAAAGTCTTTTTTCCAATTTAACGTTAAAAAACCCTAATTGAACGATATTTTAAACAAAATATGAACTTCAAAATGCTTCATAATGTGTAATTGTATCACATTTACTTATTTTATTCCCTAAATAGAGAAGCCCTATCTCGTAGTTTCTATATGAAGCGGTTAACGGGTGAAAATCATTACCGAAAAGTGTTAAAAATTGGTTTTCTTTCGAAAGCAAATACGATGCGTTCCTGATGAAATTTTGAGTTGCTAGACCTTCATTACGGTGGTATTACTATAAACTGGGTTCGTTTTGGCATTAAAAGTTTTTGGAGCTGTTTTAAAAACCAGTTTCAACAATCAATGCGTGGTAAAAAAAAAAGAGTCTTTTTTCCAATTTAACGTGAAAAAACCCTAATTGAACGATATTTTAAACAAAATATGAACTTCAAAATGCTTCATAATGTGTAATTGTATCACATTTACTTATTTTATTCCCTAAATAGAGAAGCCCTATCTCGTAGTTTCTTTATCAAGCAGTTAACGGGTGACAATCATTACCGAAAAGTGTTAAAAATTGCTTTTCTTTCGAAAGCAAATACGATGCGTTCCTGATGAAATTTTGAGTTGCTAGACCTTCATTAGGGTGGTATTACTATAAACTGGGTTCGTTTTGGCATTAAAAGTTTTGGAGTTGTTTTAAAAACCAGTTTCAACAATCAATGCGTGGTAAAAAAAAAAAGTCTTTTTTCCAATTTAACGTGAAAAAACCCTAATTGAACGATATTTTAAACAAAATATGAACTTCAAAATGCTTCATAATGTGTAATTATATCACATTTACTTATTTTATTCCCTAAATAGAGAAGCCCTATCTCGTAGTTTCTATATCAAGCGGTTAACGGGTGAAAATCATTACCGAAAAGTGTTAAAAATTGGTTTTCTTTCGAAAGCAAATACGATGCGTTCCTGATGAAATTTTGAGTTGCTAGACCTTCATTAGGGTGGTATTACTATAAACTGGGTTCGTTTTGGCATTAAAAGTTTTTGGAGCTGTTTTAAAAACCAGTTTCAACAATCAATGCGTGGTAAAAAAAAAAAGAGTCTTTTTTCCAATTTAACGTGAAAAAACCCTAATTGAACGATATTTTAAACAAAATATGAACTTCAAAATGCTTCATAATGTGTAATTGTATCACATTTACTTATTTTATTCCCTAAATAGAGAAGCCCTATCTCGTAGTTTCTTTATCAAGCAGTTAACGGGTGACAATCATTACCGAAAAGTGTTAAAAATTGCTTTTCTTTCGAAAGCAAATACGATGCGTTCCTGATGAAATTTTGAGTTGCTAGACCTTCATTAGGGTGGTATTACTATAAACTGGGTTCGTTTTGGCATTAAAAGTTTTTGTAGTTGTTTTAAAAACTAGTTTCAACAATCAATGCGTGGTAAAAAAAAAAGTCTTTTTTCCAATTTAACGTGAAAAAACCCTAATTGAACGATATTTTAAACAAAATATGAACTTCAAAATGCTTCATAATGTGTAATTGTATCACATTTACTTATTTTATACCCTAAATAGAAAAGCCCTATCTCGTAGTTTCTATATCAAGCGGTTAACGGGTGAAAATCATTACCGAAAAGTGTTAAAAATTGGTTTTCTTTCGAAAGCAAATACGATGCGTTCCTGATGAAATTTTGAGTTGCTAGACCTTCATTAGGGTGGTATTACTATAAACTGGGTTCGTTTTGGCATTCAAAGTTTTTGGAGCTGTTTTAAAAACCAGTTTCAACAATCAATGCGTGGTAAAAAAAAAAGAGTCTTTTTTCCAATTTAACGTGAAAAAACCCTAATTGAACGATATTTTAAACAAAATATGAACTTCAAAATGCTTCATAATGTGTAATTGTATCACATTTACTTATTTTATTCCCTAAATAGAGAAGCCCTATCTCGTAGTTTCTTTATCAAGCGGTTAACGGGTGAAAATCATTACCGAAAAGTGTTAAAAATTGGTTTTCTTTCGAAAGCAAATACGATGCGTTCCTGATGAAATTTTGAGTTGCTAGACCTTCATTAGGGTGGTATTACTATAAACTGGGTTCGTTTTGGCATTCAAAGTTTTTGGAGCTGTTTTAAAAACCAGTTTCAACAATCAATGCGTGGTAAAAAAAAAAAGAGTCTTTTTTCCAATTTAACGTGAAAAAACCCTAATTGAACGATATTTTAAACAAAATATGAACTTCAAAATGCTTCATAATGTGTAATTGTATCACATTTACTTATTTTATTCCCTAAATAGAGAAGCCCTATCTCGTAGTTTCTTTATCAAGCGGTTAACGGGTGACAATCATTACCGAAAAGTGTTAAAAATTGGTTTTCTTTCGAAAGCAAATACGATGCGTTCCTGATGAAATTTTGAGTTGCTAGACATTCATAAGGGTGGTATTACTATAAACTGGGTTCGTTTTGGCATTAAAAGTTTTTGGAGTTGTTTTAAAAACCAGTTTCAACAATCAATGCGTGGTAAAAAAAAAAAGTCTTTTTTCCAATTTAACGTGAAAAAACCCTAATTGAACGATATTTTAAACAAAATATGAACTTCAAAATGCTTCATAATGTGTAATTGTATCACATTTACTTATTTTATTCCCTAAATAGAGAAGCCCTATCTCGTAGTTTCTATATCAAGCGGTTAACGGGTGAAAATCATTACCGAAAAGTGTTAAATATTGGTTTTCTTTCAAAAGCAAATACGATGCGTTCCTGATGAAATTTTGAGTTGCTAGACCTTCATTAGGGTGGTATTACTATAAACTGGGTTCGTTTTGGCATTCAAAGTTTTTGGAGCTGTTTTAAAAACCAGTTTCAACAATCAATGCGTGGTAAAAAAAAAAGAGTCTTTTTTCCAATTTAACGTGAAAAAACCCTAATTGAACGATATTTTAAACAAAATATGAACTTCAAAATGCTTCATAATGTGTAATTGTATCACATTTACTTATTTTATTCCCTAAATAGAGAAGCCCTATCTCGTAGTTTCTTTATCAAGCGGTTAACGGGTGACAATCATTACCGAAAAATGTTAAAAATTGGTTTTCTTTCGAAAGCAAATACGATGCGTTCCTGATGAAATTTTGAGTTGCTAGACCGTCATTAGGGTGGTATTACTATAAACTGGGTTCGTTTTGGCATTCAAAGTTTTTGGAGCTTCTTTAAAAACCAGTTTCAACAATCAATGCGTGGTAAAAAAAAAAGAGTCTTTTTTCCAATTTAACGTGAAAAAACCCTAATTGAACGATATTTTAAACAAAATATGAACTTCAAAACGCTTCATAATGTGTAATTGTATCACATTTACTTATTTTATTCCCTAAATAGAGAAGCCCTATCTCGTAGTTTCTTTATCAAGCGGTTAACGGGTGACAATCATTACCGAAAAGTGTTAAAAATTGGTTTTCTTTCGAAAGCAAATTCGATGCGTTCCTGATGAAATTTTGAGTTGCTAGACCTTCATTAGGGTGGTATTACTATAAACTGGGTTCGTTTTGGCAATAAAAGTTTTTGGAGTTGTTTTAAAAACAAGTTTCAACAATCAATGCGTGGCAAAAAAAAAAAGTCTTTTTTCCAATTTAACGTGAAAAAACCCTAATTGAACGATATTTTAAACAAAATATGAACTACAAAATGCTTCATAATGTGTAATTGTATCACATTTACTTATTTTATTCCCTAAATAGAGAAGCCCTATCTCGTAGTTTCTATATCAAGCGGTTAACGGGTGAAAATTATTACCGAAAAGTGTTAAAAATTGGTTTTCTTTCGAAAGCAAATACGATGCGTTCCTGATGAAATTTTGAGTTGCTAGACCTTCATTAGGGTGGTATTACTATAAAATGGGTTCGTTTTGGCATTCAAAGTTTTTGGAGCTGTTTTAAAAACCAGTTTCAACAATCAATGCGTGGTAAAAAAAAAAGTCTTTTTTCCAATTTAACGTGAAAAAACCCTAATTGAACGATATTTTAAACAAAATATGAACTTCAAAATGCTTCATAATGTGTAATTGTATCACATTTACTTATTTTATACCCTAAATAGAAAAGCCCTATCTCGTAGTTTCTATATCAAGCGGTTAACGGGTGAAAATCATTACCGAAAAGTGTTAAAAATTGGTTTTCTTTCGAAAGCAAATACGATGCGTTCCTGATGAAATTTTGAGTTGCTAGACCTTCATTAGGGTGGTATTACTATAAACTGGGTTCGTTTTGGCATTCAAAGTTTTTGGAGCTGTTTTAAAAACCAGTTTCAACAATCAATGCGTGGTAAAAAAAAAAAGAGTCTTTTTTCCAATTTAACGTGAAAAAACCCTAATTGAACGATATTTTAAACAAAATATGAACTTCAAAATGCTTCATAATGTGTAATTGTATCACATTTACTTATTTTATTCCCTAAATAGAGAAGCCCTATCTCGTAGTTTCTTTATCAAGCGGTTAACGGGTGACAATCATTACCGAAAAGTGTTAAAAATTGGTTTTCTTTCGAAAGCAAATACGATGCGTTCCTGATGAAATTTTGAGTTGCTAGACCTTCATTAGGGTGGTATTACTATAAACTGGGTTCGTTTTGGCATTCAAAGTTTTTGGAGCTGTTTTAAAAACCAGTTTCAACAATCAATGCGTGGTAAAAAAAAAAGAGTCTTTTTTCCAATTTAACGTGAAAAAACCCTAATTGAACGATATTTTAAACAAAATATGAACTTCAAAATGCTTCATAATGTGTAATTGTATCACATTTACTTATTTTATTCCCTAAATAGAGAAGCCCTATCTCGTAGTTTCTTTATCAAGCGGTTAACGGGTGACAATCATTACCGAAAAGTGTTAAAAATTGGTTTTCTTTCGAAAGCAAATACGATGCGTTCCTGATGAAATTTTGAGTTGCTAGACATTCATAAGGGTGGTATTACTATAAACTGGGTTCGTTTTGGCATTAAAAGTTTTTGGAGTTGTTTTAAAAACCAGTTTCAACAATCAATGCGTGGTAAAAAAAAAAAGTCTTTTTTCCAATTTAACGTGAAAAAACCCTAATTGAACGATATTTTAAACAAAATATGAACTTCAAAATGCTTCATAATGTGTAATTGTATCACATTTACTTATTTTATTCCCTAAATAGAAAAGCCCTATCTCGTAGTTTCTATATCAAGCGGTTAACGGGTGAAAATCATTACCGAAAAGTGTTAAATATTGGTTTTCTTTCAAAAGCAAATACGATGCGTTCCTGATGAAATTTTGAGTTGCTAGACCTTCATTAGGGTGGTATTACTATTCGTTTTGGCATTCAAAGTTTTTGGAGCTGTTTTAAAAACCAGTTTCAACAATCAATGCGTGGTAAAAAAAAAGAGTCTTTTTTCCAATTTAACGTGAAAAAACCCTAATTGAACGATATTTTAAACAAAATATGAACTTCAAAATGCTTCATAATGTGTAATTGTATCACATTTACTTATTTTATTCCCTAAATAGAGTAGCCCTATCTCGTAGTTTCTTTATCAAGCGGTTAACGGGTGACAATCATTACCGAAAAGTGTTAAAAATTGGTTTTCTTTCGAAAGCAAATACGATGCGTTCCTGATGAAATTTTGAGTTGCTAGACCTTCATTAGGGTGGTATTACTATAAACTGGGTTCGTTTTGGCATTCAAAGTTTTTGGAGCTGTTTTAAAAACCAGTTTCAATAATCAATGCGTGGTAAAAAAAAAAGAGTCTTTTTTCCAATTTAACGTGAAAAAACCCTAATTGAACGATATTTTAAACAAAATATGAACTTCAAAATGCTTCATAATGTGTAATTGTATCACATTTACTTATTTTATTCCCTAAATAGAGAAGCCCTATCTCGTAGTTTTTTTATCAAGCAGTTAACGGGTGACAATCATTACCGAAAAGTGTTAAAAATTGGTTTTCTTTCGAAAGCAAATACGATGCGTTCCTGATGAAATTTTGAGTTGCTAGACATTCATTAGGGTGGTATTACTATAAACTGGGTTCGTTTTGGCATTCAAAGTTTTTGGAGCTGTTTTAAAAACCAGTTTCAACAATCAATGCGTGGTAAAAAAAAAGAGTCTTTTTTCCAATTTAACGTGAAAAAACCCTAATTGAACGATATTTTAAACAAAATATGAACTTCAAAATGCTTCATAATGTGTAATTGTATCACATTTACTTATTTTATTCCCTAAATAGAGAAGCCCTATCTCGTAGTTTCTTTATCAAGCGGTTAACGGGTGACAATCATTACCAAAAAGTGTTAAAAATTGGTTTTCTTTCGAAAGCAAATACGATGCGTTCCTGATGAAATTTTGAGTTGCTAGACCTTCATTAGGGTGGTATTACTATAAACTGGGTTAGTTTTGGCATTCAAAGTTTTTGGAGCTGTTTTAAAAACCAGTTTCAACAATCAATGCGTGGTAAAAAAAAAGAGTCTTTTTTCCAATTTAACGTGAAAAAACCCTAATTGAACGATATTTTAAACAAAATATGAACTTCAAAATGCTTCATAATGTGTAATTGTATCACATTTACTTATTTTATTCCCTAAATAGAGAAGCCCTATCTCGTAGTTTCTTTATCAAGCGGTTAACGGGTGACAATCATTACCGAAAAGTGTTAAAAATTGGTTTTCTTTCGAAAGCAAATACGATGCGTTCCTGATGAAATTTTGAGTTGCTAGACCTTCATTAGGGTGGTATTACTATAAACTGGGTTCGTTTTGGCATTCAAAGTTTTTGGAGCTGTTTTAAAAACCAGTTTCAATAATCAATGCGTGGTAAAAAAAAAAGAGTCTTTTTTCCAATTTAACGTGAAAAAACCCTAATTGAACGATATTTTAAACAAAATATGAACTTCAAAATGCTTCATAATGTGTAATTGTATCACATTTACTTATTTTATTCCCTAAATAGAGAAGCCCTATCTCGTAGTTTCTTTATCAAGCGGTTAACGGGTGACAATCATTACCGAAAAGTGTTAAAAATTGGTTTTCTTTCGAAAGCAAATACGATGCGTTCCTGATGAAATTTTGAGTTGCTAGACCTTCATTAGGGTGGTATTACTATAAACTGGGTTCGTTTTGGCATTCAAAGTTTTTGGAGCTGTTCTAAAAACCAGTTTCAACAATCAATGCGTGGTAAAAAAAAAGAGTCTTTTTTCCAATTTAACGTGAAAAAACCCTAATTGAACGATATTTTAAACAAAATATGAACTTCAAAATGCTTCATAATGTGTAATTGTATCACATTTACTTATTTTATTCCCTAAATAGAGAAGCCCTATCTCGTAGTTTCTTTATCAAGCGGTTAACGGGTGACAATCATTACCGAAAAGTGTTAAAAATTGGTTTTCTTTCGAAAGCAAATACGATGCGTTCCTGATGAAATTTTGAGTTGCTAGACCTTCATTAGGGTGGTATTACTATAAACTGGGTTCGTTTTGGCATTCAAAGTTTTTGGAGCTGTTTTAAAAACCAGTTTCAATAATCAATGCGTGGTAAAAAAAAAAGAGTCTTTTTTCCAATTTAACGTGAAAAAACCCTAATTGAACGATATTTTAAACAAAATATGAACTTCAAAATGCTTCATAATGTGTAATTGTATCACATTTACTTATTTTATTCCCTAAATAGAGAAGCCCTATCTCGTAGTTTCTTTATCAAGCAGTTAACGGGTGACAATCATTACCGGAAAGTGTTAAAAATTGGTTTTCTTTCGAAAGCAAATACGATGCGTTCCTGATGAAATTTTGAGTTGCTAGACATTCATTAGGGTGGTATTACTATAAACTGGGTTCGTTTTGGCATTCAAAGTTTTTGGAGCTGTTTTAAAAACCAGTTTCAACAATCAATGCGTGGTAAAAAAAAAAGAGTCTTTTTTCCAATTTAACGTGAAAAAACCCTAATTGAACGATATTTTAAACAAAATATGAACTTCAAAATTCTTCATAATGTGTAATTGTATCACATTTACTTATTTTATTCCCTAAATAGAGAAGCCCTATCTCGTAGTTTCTTTATCAAGCGGTTAACGGGTGACAATCATTACCGAAAAGTGTTAAAAATTGGTTTTCTTTCGAAAGCAAATACGATGCGTTCCTGATGAAATTTTGAGTTGCTAGACCTTCATTAGGGTGGTATTACTATAAACTGGGTTAGTTTTGGCATTCAAAGTTTTTGGAGCTGTTTTAAAAACCAGTTTCAACAATCAATGCGTGGTAAAAAAAAAGAGTCTTTTTTCCAATTTAACGTGAAAAAACCCTAATTGAACGATATTTTAAACAAAATATGAACTTCAAAATGCTTCATAATGTGTAATTGTATCACATTTACTTATTTTATTCCCTAAATAGAGTAGCCCTATCTCGTAGTTTCTTTATCAAGCGGTTAACGGGTGACAATCATTACCGAAAAGTGTTAAAAATTGGTTTTCTTTCGAAAGCAAATACGATGCGTTCCTGATGAAATTTTGAGTTGCTAGACCTTCATTAGGGTGGTATTACTATAAACTGGGTTCGTTTTGGCATTCAAAGTTTTTGGAGCTGTTTTAAAAACCAGTTTCAATAATCAATGCGTGGTAAAAAAAAAAGAGTCTTTTTTCCAATTTAACGTGAAAAAACCCTAATTGAACGATATTTTAAACAAAATATGAACTTCAAAATGCTTCATAATGTGTAATTGTATCACATTTACTTATTTTATTCCCTAAATAGAGAAGCCCTATCTCGTAGTTTCTTTATCAAGCAGTTAACGGGTGACAATCATTACCGAAAAGTGTTAAAAATTGGTTTTCTTTCGAAAGCAAATACGATGCGTTCCTGATGAAATTTTGAGTTGCTAGACATTCATTAGGGTGGTATTACTATAAACTGGGTTCGTTTTGGCATTCAAAGTTTTTGGAGCTGTTTTAAAAACCAGTTTCAACAATCAATGCGTGGTAAAAAAAAAGAGTCTTTTTTCCAATTTAACGTGAAAAAACCCTAATTGAACGATATTTTAAACAAAATATGAACTTCAAAATGCTTCATAATGTGTAATTGTATCACATTTACTTATTTTATTCCCTAAATAGAGAAGCCCTATCTCGTAGTTTCTTTATCAAGCGGTTAACGGGTGACAATCATTACCAAAAAGTGTTAAAAATTGGTTTTCTTTCGAAAGCAAATACGATGCGTTCCTGATGAAATTTTGAGTTGCTAGACCTTCATTAGGGTGGTATTACTATAAACTGGGTTAGTTTTGGCATTCAAAGTTTTTGGAGCTGTTTTAAAAACCAGTTTCAACAATCAATGCGTGGTAAAAAAAAAGAGTCTTTTTTCCAATTTAACGTGAAAAAACCCTAATTGAACGATATTTTAAACAAAATATGAACTTCAAAATGCTTCATAATGTGTAATTGTATCACATTTACTTATTTTATTCCCTAAATAGAGAAGCCCTATCTCGTAGTTTCTTTATCAAGCGGTTAACGGGTGACAATCATTACCGAAAAGTGTTAAAAATTGGTTTTCTTTCGAAAGCAAATACGATGCGTTCCTGATGAAATTTTGAGTTGCTAGACCTTCATTAGGGTGGTATTACTATAAACTGGGTTCGTTTTGGCATTCAAAGTTTTTGGAGCTGTTTTAAAAACCAGTTTCAATAATCAATGCGTGGTAAAAAAAAAAGAGTCTTTTTTCCAATTTAACGTGAAAAAACCCTAATTGAACGATATTTTAAACAAAATATGAACTTCAAAATGCTTCATAATGTGTAATTGTATCACATTTACTTATTTTATTCCCTAAATAGAGAAGCCCTATCTCGTAGTTTCTTTATCAAGCAGTTAACGGGTGACAATCATTACCGAAAAGTGTTAAAAATTGGTTTTCTTTCGAAAGCAAATACGATGCGTTCCTGATGAAATTTTGAGTTGCTAGACATTCATTAGGGTGGTATTACTATAAACTGGGTTCGTTTTGGCATTCAAAGTTTTTGGAGCTGTTTTAAAAACCAGTTTCAACAATCAATGCGTGGTAAAAAAAAAAAGAGTCTTTTTTCCAATTTAACGTGAAAAAACCCTAATTGAACGATATTTTAAACAAAATATGAACTTCAAAATGCTTCATAATGTGTAATTGTATCACATTTACTTATTTTATTCCCTAAATAGAGAAGCCCTATCTCGTAGTTTCTTTATCAAGCGGTTAACGGGTGACAATCATTACCGAAAAGTGTTAAAAATTGGTTTTCTTTCGAAAGCAAATACGATGCGTTCCTGATGAAATTTTGAGTTGCTAGACCTTCATTAGGGTGGTATTACTATAAACTGGGTTCGTTTTGGCATTCAAAGTTTTTGGAGCTGTTTTAAAAACCAGTTTCAATAATCAATGCGTGGTAAAAAAAAAAGAGTCTTTTTTCCAATTTAACGTGAAAAAACCCTAATTGAACGATATTTTAAACAAAATATGAACTTCAAAATGCTTCATAATGTGTAATTGTATCACATTTACTTATTTTATTCCCTAAATAGAGAAGCCCTATCTCGTAGTTTCTTTATCAAGCAGTTAACGGGTGACAATCATTACCGAAAAGTGTTAAAAATTGGTTTTCTTTCGAAAGCAAATACGATGCGTTCCTGATGAAATTTTGAGTTGCTAGACATTCATTAGGGTGGTATTACTATAAACTGGGTTCGTTTTGGCATTCAAAGTTTTTGGAGCTGTTTTAAAAACCAGTTTCAACAATCAATGCGTGGTAAAAAAAAAAGAGTCTTTTTTCCAATTTAACGTGAAAAAACCCTAATTGAACGATATTTTAAACAAAATATGAACTTCAAAATGCTTCATAATGTGTAATTGTATCACATTTACTTATTTTATTCCCTAAATAGAGAAGCCCTATCTCGTAGTTTCTTTATCAAGCGGTTAACGGGTGACAATCATTACCGAAAAGTGTTAAAAATTGGTTTTCTTTCGAAAGCAAATACGATGCGTTCCTGATGAAATTTTGAGTTGCTAGACCTTCATTAGGGTGGTATTACTATAAACTGGGTTCGTTTTGGCATTCAAAGTTTTTGGAGCTGTTTTAAAAACCAGTTTCAATAATCAATGCGTGGTAAAAAAAAAAGAGTCTTTTTTCCAATTTAACGTGAAAAAACCCTAATTGAACGATATTTGAAACAAAATATGAACTTCAAAATGCTTCATAATGTGTAATTGTATCACATTTACTTATTTTATTCCCTAAATAGAGAAGCCCTATCTCGTAGTTTCTTTATCAAGCAGTTAACGGGTGACAATCATTACTGAAAAGTGTTAAAAATTGGTTTTCTTTCGAAAGCAAATACGATGCGTTCCTGATGAAATTTTGAGTTGCTAGACATTCATTAGGGTGGTATTACTATAAACTGGGTTCGTTTTGGCATTCAAAGTTTTTGGAGCTGTTTTAAAAACCAGTTTCAACAATCAATGCGTGGTAAAAAAAAAAGAGTCTTTTTTCCAATTTAACGTGAAAAAACCCTAATTGAACGATATTTTAAACAAAATATGAACTTCAAAATGCTTCATAATGTGTAGTTGTATCACATTTACTTATTTTATTCCCTAAATAGAGAAGCCCTATCTCGTAGTTTCTTTATCAAGCGGTTAACGGGTGACAATCATTACCGAAAAGTGTTAAAAATTGGTTTTCTTTCGAAAGCAAATACGATGCGTTCCTGATGAAATTTTGAGTTGCTAGACCTTCATTAGGGTGGTATTACTATAAACTGGGTTCGTTTTGGCATTCAAAGTTTTTGGAGCTGTTTTAAAAACCAGTTTCAACAATCAATGCGTGGTAAAAAAAAAGAGTCTTTTTTCCAATTTAACGTGAAAAAACCCTAATTGAACGATATTTTAAACAAAATATGAACTTCAAAATGCTTCATAATGTGTAATTGTATCACATTTACTTATTTTATTCCCTAAATAGAGAAGCCCTATCTCGTAGTTTCTTTATCAAGCGGTTAACGGGTGACAATCATTACCGAAAAGTGTTAAAAATTGGTTTTCTTTCGAAAGCAAATACGATGCGTTCCTGATGAAATTTTGAGTTGCTAGACCTTCATTAGGGTGGTATTACTATAAACTGGGTTCCTTTTGGCATTAAAAGTTTTTGGAGTTGTTTTAAAAACCAGTTTCAACAATCAATGCGTGGTAAAAAAAAAAGTCTTTTTTCCAATTTAACTTGAAAAAACCCTAATTGAACGATATTTTAAACAAAATATGAACTTCAAAATGCTTCATAATGTGTAATTGTATCACATTTACTTATTTTATTCCCTAAATAGAGAAGCCCTATCTCGTAGTTTCTTTATCAAGCAGTTAACGGGTGACAATCATTACCGAAAAGTGTTAAAAATTGGTTTTCTTTCGAAAGCAAATACGATGCGTTCCTGATGAAATTTTGAGTTGCTAGACCTTCATTAGGGTGGTATTACTATAAACTGGGTTCGTTTTGGCATTCAAAGTTTTTGGAGCTGTTTTAAAAACCAGTTTCAACAATCAATGCGTGGTAAAAAAAAAAAGAGTCTTTTTTCCAATTTAACGTGAAAAAACCCTAATTGAACGATATTTTAAACAAAATATGAACTTCAAAATGCTTCATAATGTGTAATTGTATCACATTTACTTATTTTATTCCCTAAATAGAGAAGCCCTATCTCGTAGTTTCTTTATCAAGCGGTTAACGGGTGACAATCATTACCGAAAAGTGTTAAAAATTGGTTTTCTTTCGAAAGTAAATACGATGCGTTCCTGATGAAATTTTGAGTTGCTAGACCTTCATTAGGGTGGTATTACTATAAACTGGGTTCCTTTTGGCATTAAAAGTTTTTGGAGTTGTTTTAAAAACCAGTTTCAACAATCAATGCGTGGTAAAAAAAAAGTCTTTTTTCCAATTTAACTTGAAAAAACCCTAATTGAACGATATTTTAAACAAAATATGAACTTCAAAATGCTTCATAATGTGTAATTGTATCACATTTACTTATTTTATTCCCTAAATAGAGAAGCCCTATCTCGTAGTTTCTATATCAAGCGGTTAACGGGTGAAAATCATTACCGAAAAGTGTTAAAAATTGGTTTTCTTTCGAAAGCAAATACGATGCGTTCCTGATGAAATTTTGAGTTGCTAGACCTTCATTTGGGTGGTATTACTATAAACTGGGTTCGTTTTGGCATTAAAAGTTTTTGGAGCTGTTTTAAAAACCAGTTTCAACAATCAATGCGTGGTAAAAAAAAAAAGAGTCTTTTTTCCAATTTAACGTGAAAAAACCCTAATTGAACGATATTTTAAACAAAATATGAACTTCAAAATGCTTCATAATGTGTAATTGTATCACATTTACTTATTTTATTCCCTAAATAGAGAAGCCCTATCTCGTAGTTTCTTTATCAAGCGGTTAACGGGTGACAATCATTACCGAAAAGTGTTAAAAATTGGTTTTCTTTCGAAAGCAAATACGATGCGTTCCTGATGAAATTTTGAGTTGCTAGACCTTCATTAGGGTGGTATTACTATAAACTGGGTTCGTTTTGGCATTAAAAGTTTTTGGAGTTGTTTTAAAAACCAGTTTCAACAATCAATGCGTGGTAAAAAAAAAAAAAAGAGTCTTTTTTCCAATTTAACGTGAAAAAACCCTAATTGAACGATATTTTAAACAAAATATGAACTTCAAAATGCTTCATAATGTGTAATTGTATCACATTTACTTATTTTATTCCCTAAATAGAAAAGCCCTATCTCGTAGTTTCTATATCAAGCGGTTAACGGGTGAAAATCATTACCGAAAAGTGTTAAAAATTGGTTTTCTTTCGAAAGCAAATACGATGCGTTCCTGATGAAATTTTGAGTTGCTAGACCTTCATTAGGGTGGTATTACTATAAACTGGGTTCGTTTTGGCATTAAAAGTTTTTGGAGCTGTTTTAAAAACCAGTTTCAACAATCAATGCGTGGTAAAAAAAAAAAGGGTCTTTTTTCCAATTTAACGTGAAAAACCCTAATTGAACGATATTTTAAACAAAATAAGAACTTCAAAATGCTTCATAATGTGTAATTGTATCACATTTACTTATTTTATTCCCTAAATAGAGAAGCCATATCTCGTAGTTTCTTTATCAAGCGGTTAACGGGTGACAATCATTACCGAAAAGTGTTAAAAATTGGTTTTCTTTCGAAAGCAAATACGATGCGTTCCTGATGAAATTTTGAGTTGCTAGACCTTCATTAGGGTGGTATTACTATAAACTGGGTTCGTTTTGGCATTAAAAGTTTTTGGAGTTGTTTTAAAAACCAGTTTCAACAATCAATGCGTGGTAAAAAAAAAAAAAAGAGTCTTTTTTTCAATTTAACGTGAAAAAACCCTAATTGAACGATATTTTAAACAAAATATGAACTTCAAAATGCTTCATAATGTGTAATTGTATCACATTTACTTATTTTATTCCCTAAATAGAGAAGCCCTATCTCGTAGTTTCTATATCAAGCGGTTAACGGGTGAAAATCATTACCGAAAAGTGTTAAAAATTGGTTTTCTTTCGAAAGCAAATACGATGCGTTCCTGATGAAATTTTGAGTTGCTAGACCTTCATTAGGGTGGTATTACTATAAACTGGGTTCGTTTTGGCATTAAAAGTTTTTGGAGCTGTTTTAAAAACCAGTTTCAACAATCAATGCGTGGTAAAAAAAAAAAGTCTTTTTTCAAATTTAACGTGAAAAAACCCTAATTGAACGATATTTTAAAAAAAATATGAACTTCAAAATGCTTCATAATGTGTAATTGTATCACATTTACTTATTTTATTCCCTAAATAGAGAAGCCCTATCTCGTAGTTTCTTTATCAAGCAGTTAACGGGTGACAATCATTATCGAAAAGTGTTAAAAATTGCTTTTCTTTCGAAAGCAAATACGATGCGTTCCTGATGAAATTTTGAGTTGCTAGACCTTCATTACGGTGGTATTACTATAAACTGGGTTCGTTTTGGCATTCAAAGTTTTTGGAGCTGTTTTAAAAACCAGTTTCAACAATCAATGCGTGGTAAAAAAAAAGAGTCTTTTTTCCAATTTAACGTGAAAAAACCCTAATTGAACGATATTTTAAACAAAATATGAACTTCAAAATGCTTCATAATGTGTAATTGTATCACATTTACTTATTTTATTCCCTAAATAGAGAAGCCCTATCTCGTAGTTTCTTTATCAAGCGGTTAACGGGTGAAAATCATTACCGAAAAGTGTTAAAAATTGGTTTTCTTTCGAAAGCAAATACGATGCGTTCCTGATGAAATTTTGAGTTGCTAGACCTTCATTAGGGTGGTATTACTATAAACTGGGTTCGTTTTGGCATTAAAAGTTTTTGGAGCTGTTTTAAAAACCAGTTTCAACAATCAATGCGTGGTAAAAAAAAAAAAAGAGTCTTTTTTCCAATTTAACGTGAAAAAACCCTAATTGAACGATATTTTAAACAAAATATGAACTTCAAAATGCTTCATAATGTGTAATTGTATCACATTTACTTATTTTATTCCCTAAATAGAAAAGCCCTATCTCGTAGTTTCTATATCAAGCGGTTAACGGGTGAAAATCATTACCGAAAAGTGTTAAAAATTGGTTTTCTTTCGAAAGCAAATACGATGCGTTCCTGATGAAATTTTGAGTTGCTAGACCTTCATTAGGGTGGTATTACTATAAACTGGGTTCGTTTTGGCATTAAAAGTTTTTGGAGCTGTTTTAAAAACCAGTTTCAACAATCAATGCGTGGTAAAAAAAAAAGAGTCTTTTTTCAAATTTAACGTGAAAAAACCCTAATTGAACGATATTTTAAACAAAATATGAACTTCAAAATGCTTCATAATGTGTAATTGTATCACATTTACTTATTTTATACCCTAAATAGAGAAGCCCTATCTCGTAGTTTCTTTATCAAGCGGTTAACGGGTGACAATCATTACCGAAAAGTGTTAAAAATTGGTTTTCTTTCGAAAGCAAATACGATGCGTTCCTGATGAAATTTTGAGTTGCTAGACCTTCATTAGGGTGGTATTACTATAAACTGGGTTCGTTTTGGCATTCAAAGTTTTTGGAGCTGTTTTAAAAACCAGTTTCAACAATGAATGCGTGGTAAAAAAAAAAGTCTTTTTTCCAATTTAACGTGAAAAAACCCTAATTGAACGATATTTTAAACAAAATATGAACTTCAAAATGCTTCATAATGTGTAATTGTATCACATTTACTTATTTTATTCCCTAAATAGAGAAGCCCTATCTCGTAGTTTCTTTATCAAGCGGTTAACGGGTGACAATCATTACCGAAAAGTGTTAAAAATTGCTTTTCTTTCGAAAGCAAATACGATGCGTTCCTGATGAAATTTTGAGTTGCTAGACCTTCATTAGGGTGGTATTACTATAAACTGGGTTCCTTTTGGCATTAAAAGTTTTTGGAGTTGTTTTAAAAACCAGTTTCAACAATCAATGCGTGGTAAAAAAAAAAAGTCTTTTTTCCAATTTATCTTGAAAAAACCCTAATTGAACGATATTTTAAACAAAATATGAACTTCAAAATGCTTCATAATGTGTAATTGTATCACATTTACTTATTTTATTCCCTAAATAGAGAAGCCCTATCTCGTAGTTTCTATATCAAGCGGTTAACGGGTGAAAATCATTACCGAAAAGTGTTAAAAATTGGTTTTCTTTCGAAAGCAAATACGATGCGTTCCTGATGAAATTTTGAGTTGCTAGACCTTCATTAGGGTGGTATTACTATAAACTGGGTTCGTTTTGGCATTAAAAGTTTTTGGAGCTGTTTTAAAAACCAGTTTCAACAATCAATGCGTGGTAAAAAAAAAAAAGTCTTTTTTCCAATTTAACGTGAAAAAACCCTAATTGAACGATATTTTAAACAAAATAAGAACTTCAAAATGCTTCATAATGTGTAATTGTATCACATTTACTTATTTTATTCCCTAAATAGAGAAGCCCTATCTCGTAGTTTCTTTATCAAGCGGTTAACGGGTGACAATCATTACCGAAAAGTGTTAAAAATTGGTTTTCTTTCGAAAGCAAATACGATGCGTTCCTGATGAAATTTTGCGTTGCTAGACCTTCATTAGGGTGGTATTACTATAAACTGGGTTCGTTTTGGCATTAAAAGTTTTTGGAGTTGTTTTAAAAACCAGTTTCAACAATCAATGCGTGGTAAAAAAAAAAAAGAGTCTTTTTTCCAATTTAACGTGAAAAAACCCTAATTGAACGATATTTTAAACAAAATATGAACTTCAAAATGCTTCATAATGTGTAATTGTATCACATTTACTTATTTTATTCCCTAAATAGAGAAGCCCTATCTCGTAGTTTCTATATCAAGCGGTTAACGGGTGAAAATCATTACCGAAAAGTGTTAAAAATTGGTTTTCTTTCGAAAGCAAATACGATGCGTTCCTGATGAAATTTTGAGTTGCTAGACCTTCATTAGGGTGGTATTACTATAAACTGGGTTCGTTTTGGCATTAAAAGTTTTTGGAGCTGTTTTAAAAACCAGTTTCAACAATCAATGCGTGGTAAAAAAAAAGAGTCTTTTTTCCAATTTAACGTGAAAAAACCCTAATTGAACGATATTTTAAACAAAATAAGAACTTCAAAATGCTTCATAATGTGTAATTGTATCACATTTACTTATTTTATTCCCTAAATAGAGAAGCCCTATCTCGTAGTTTCTTTATCAAGCGGTTAACGGGTGACAATCATTACCGAAAAGTGTTAAAAATTGGTTTTCTTTCGAAAGCAAATACGATGCGTTCCTGATGAAATTTTGAGTTGCTAGACCTTCATTAGGGTGGTATTACTATAAACTGGATTCTTTTTGGCATAAAAAGTTTTTGGAGTTGTTTTAAAAACCAGTTTCAACAATCAATGCGTGGTAAAAAAAAAAAAAGAGTCTTTTTTCCAATTTAACGTGAAAAAACCCTAATTGAACGATATTTTAAACAAAATATGAACTTCAAAATGCTTCATAATGTGTAATTGTATCACATTTACTTATTTTATTCCCTAAATAGAGAATCCCTATCTCGTAGTTTCTATATCAAGCGGTTAACGGGTGAAAATCATTACCGAAAAGTGTTAAAAATTGGTTTTCTTTCGAAAGCAAATACGATGCGTTCCTGATGAAATTTTGAGTTGCTAGACCTTCATTAGGGTGGTATTACTATAAACTGGGTTCGTTTTGGCATTCAAAGTTTTTGGAGCTGTTTTAAAATCCAGTTTCAACAATCAATGCGTGGTAAAAAAAAAAAGAGTCTTTTTTCCAATTTAACGTGAAAAAACCCTAATTGAACGATATTTTAAACAAAATATGAACTTCAAAATGCTTCATAATGTGTAATTGTATCACATTTACTTATTTTATTCCCTAAATAGAGAAGCCCTATCTCGTAGTTTCTTTATCAAGCAGTTAACGGGTGACAATCATTACCGAAAAGTGTTAAAAATTGCTTTTCTTTCGAAAGCAAATACGATGCGTTCCTGATGAAATTTTGAGTTGCTAGACCTTCATTAGGGTGGTATTACTATAAACTGGGTTCGTTTTGGCATTCAAAGTTTTTGGAGCTGTTTTAAAAACCAGTTTCAACAATGAATGCGTGGTAAAAAAAAAAGTCTTTTTTCCAATTTAACGTGAAAAAACCCTAATTGAACGATATTTTAAACAAAATATGAACTTCAAAATGCTTCATAATGTGTAATTGTATCACATTTACTTATTTTATTCCCTAAATAGAGAAGCCCTATCTCGTAGTTTCTTTATCAAGCGGTTAACGGGTGACAATCATTACCGAAAAGTGTTAAAAATTGCTTTTCTTTCGAAAGCAAATACGATGCGTTCCTGATGAAATTTTGAGTTGCTAGACCTTCATTAGGGTGGTATTACTATAAACTGGGTTCCTTTTGGCATTAAAAGTTTTTGGAGTTGTTTTAAAAACCAGTTTCAACAATCAATGCGTGGTAAAAAAAAAAAGTCTTTTTTCCAATTTAACTTGAAAAAACCCTAATTGAACGATATTTTAAACAAAATATGAACTTCAAAATGCTTCATAATGTGTAATTGTATCACATTTACTTATTTTATTCCCTAAATAGAAAAGCCCTATCTCGTAGTTTCTATATCAAGCGGTTAACGGGTGAAAATCATTACCGAAAAGTGTTAAAAATTGGTTTTCTTTCGAAAGCAAATACGATGCGTTCCTGATGAAATTTTGAGTTGCTAGACCTTCATTAGGGTGGTATTACTATAAACTGGGTTCGTTTTGGCATTCAAAGTTTTTGGAGCTGTTTTAAAAACCAGTTTCAACAATCAATGCGTGGTAAAAAAAAAAAGAGTCTTTTTTCCAATTTAACGTGAAAAAACCCTAATTGAACGATATTTTAAACAAAATATGAACTTCAAAATGCTTCATAATGTGTAATTGTATCACATTTACTTATTTTATTCCCTAAATAGAGAAGCCCTATCTCGTAGTTTCTTTATCAAGCAGTTAACGGGTGACAATCATTACCGAAAAGTGTTAAAAATTGCTTTTCTTTCGAAAGCAAATACGATGCGTTCCTGATGAAATTTTGAGTTGCTAGACCTTCATTAGGGTGGTATTACTATAAACTGGGTTCGTTTTGGCATTCAAAGTTTTTGGAGCTGTTTTAAAAACCAGTTTCAACAATGAATGCGTGGTAAAAAAAAAAGTCTTTTTTCCAATTTAACGTGAAAAAACCCTAATTGAACGATATTTTAAACAAAATATGAACTTCAAAATGCTTCATAATGTGTAATTGTATCACATTTACTTATTTTATTCCCTAAATAGAGAAGCCCTATCTCGTAGTTTCTTTATCAAGCGGTTAACGGGTGACAATCATTACCGAAAAGTGTTAAAAATTGCTTTTCTTTCGAAAGCAAATACGATGCGTTCCTGATGAAATTTTGAGTTGCTAGACCTTCATTAGGGTGGTATTACTATAAACTGGGTTCCTTTTGGCATTAAAAGTTTTTGGAGTTGTTTTAAAAACCAGTTTCAACAATCAATGCGTGGTAAAAAAAAAAAAGTCTTTTTTCCAATTTAACTTGAAAAAACCCTAATTGAACGATATTTTAAACAAAATATGAACTTCAAAATGCTTCATAATGTGTAATTGTATCACATTTACTTATTTTATTCCCTAAATAGAAAAGCCCTATCTCGTAGTTTCTATATCAAGCGGTTAACGGGTGAAAATCATTACCGAAAAGTGTTAAAAATTGGTTTTCTTTCGAAAGCAAATACGATGCGTTCCTGATGAAATTTTGAGTTGCTAGACCTTCATTAGGGTGGTATTACTATAAACTGGGTTCGTTTTGGCATTAAAAGTTTTTGGAGCTGTTTTAAAAACCAGTTTCAACAATCAATGCGTGGTAAAAAAAAAAAAGTCTTTTTTCCAATTTAACGTGAAAAAACCCTAATTGAACGATATTTTAAACAAAATAAGAACTTCAAAATGCTTCATAATGTGTAATTGTATCACATTTACTTATTTTATTCCCTAAATAGAGAAGCCCTATCTCGTAGTTTCTTTATCAAGCGGTTAACGGGTGACAATCATTACCGAAAAGTGTTAAAAATTGGTTTTCTTTCGAAAGCAAATACGATGCGTTCCTGATGAAATTTTGCGTTGCTAGACCTTCATTAGGGTGGTATTACTATAAACTGGGTTCGTTTTGGCATTAAAAGTTTTTGGAGTTGTTTTAAAAACCAGTTTCAACAATCAATGCGTGGTAAAAAAAAAAAAAAGAGTCTTTTTTCCAATTTAACGTGAAAAAACCCTAATTGAACGATATTTTAAACAAAATATGAACTTCAAAATGCTTCATAATGTGTAATTGTATCACATTTACTTATTTTATACCCTAAATAGAAAAGCCCTATCTCGTAGTTTCTATATCAAGCGGTTAACGGGTGAAAATCATTACCGAAAAGTGTTAAAAATTGGTTTTCTTTCGAAAGCAAATACGATGCGTTCCTGATGAAATTTTGAGTTGCTAGACCTTCATTAGGGTGGTATTACTATAAACTGGGTTCGTTTTGGCATTAAAAGTTTTTGGAGCTGTTTTAAAAACCAGTTTCAACAATCAATGCGTGGTAAAAAAAAAAAGAGTCTTTTTTCCAATTTAACGTGAAAAAACCCTAATTGAACGATATTTTAAACAAAATAAGAACTTCAAAATGCTTCATAATGTGTAATTGTATCACATTTACTTATTTTATTCCCTAAATAGAGAAGCCCTATCTCGTAGTTTCTTTATCAAGCGGTTAACGGGTGACAATCATTACCGAAAAGTGTTAAAAATTGGTTTTCTTTCGAAAGCAAATACGATGCGTTCCTGATGAAATTTTGAGTTGCTAGACCTTCATTAGGGTGGTATTACTATAAACTGGATTCTTTTTGGCATAAAAAGTTTTTGGAGTTGTTTTAAAAACCAGTTTCAACAATCAATGCGTGGTAAAAAAAAAAAAAAGAGTCTTTTTTCCAATTTAACGTGAAAAAACCCTAATTGAACGATATTTTAAACAAAATATGAACTTCAAAATGCTTCATAATGTGTAATTGTATCACATTTACTTATTTTATTCCCTAAATAGAGAAGCCCTATCTCGTAGTTTCTATATCAAGCGGTTAACGGGTGAAAATCATTACCGAAAAGTGTTAAAAATTGGTTTTCTTTCGAAAGCAAATACGATGCGTTCCTGATGAAATTTTGAGTTGCTAGACCTTCATTAGGGTGGTATTACTATAAACTGGGTTCGTTTTGGCATTCAAAGTTTTTGGAGCTGTTTTAAAAACCAGTTTCAACAATCAATGCGTGGTAAAAAAAAAAAGAGTCTTTTTTCCAATTTAACGTGAAAAAACCCTAATTGAACGATATTTTAAACAAAATATGAACTTCAAAATGCTTCATAATGTGTAATTGTATCACATTTACTTATTTTATTCCCTAAATAGAGAAGCCCTATCTCGTAGTTTCTTTATCAAGCAGTTAACGGGTGACAATCATTACCGAAAAGTGTTAAAAATTGGTTTTCTTTCGAAAGCAAATACGATGCGTTCCTGATGAAATTTTGAGTTGCTAAACCTTCATTAGGGTGGTATTACTATAAACTGGGTTCGTTTTGGCATTCAAAGTTTTTGGAGCTGTTTTAAAAACCAGTTTCAACAATCAATCCGTGGTAAAAAAAAAAAAAAAGAGTCTTTTTTCCAATTTAACGTGAAAAAACCCTAATTGAACGATATTTTTAACAAAATATGAACTTCAAAATGCTTCATAATGTGTAATTGTATCATATTTACTTATTTTATTCCCTAAATAGAAAAGCCCTATCTCGTAGTTTCTATATCAAGCGGTTAACGGGTGAAAATCATTACCGAAAAGTGTTAAAAATTGGTTTTCTTTCGAAAGCAAATACGATGCGTTCCTGATGAAATTTTGAGTTGCTAGACCTTCATTAGGGTGGTATTACTATAAACTGGGTTCGTTTTGGCATTCAAAGTTTTTGGAGCTGTTTTAAAAACCAGTTTCAACAATCAATGCGTGGTAAAAAAAAAAGTCTTTTTTCCAATTTAACGTGAAAAAACCCTAATTGAACGATATTTTAAACAAAATATGAACTTCAAAATGCTTCATAATGTGTAATTGTATCACATTTACTTATTTTATTCCCTAAATAGAGAAGCCCTATCTCGTAGTTTCTTTATCAAGCGGTTAACGGGTGACAATCATTACCGAAAAGTGTTAAAAATTGGTTTTCTTTCGAAAGCAAATACGATGCGTTCCTGATGAAATTTTGAGTTGCTAGACATTCATTAGGGTGGTATTACTATAAACTGGGTTCGTTTTGGCATTCAAAGTTTTTGGAGCTGTTTTAAAAACCAGTTTCAACAATCAATGCGTGGTAAAAAAAAAAGAGTCTTTTTTCCAATTTAACGTGAAAAAACCCTAATTGAACGATATTT
This sequence comes from Parietaria judaica, assembly GCA_954871525.1. Taxonomy (NCBI): domain Eukaryota; kingdom Viridiplantae; phylum Streptophyta; class Magnoliopsida; order Rosales; family Urticaceae; genus Parietaria; species Parietaria judaica. The sequence continues at coordinate 62,809,688 of OX940860.1, forward strand.
TAAACAAAATATGAACTTCAAAATGCTTCATAATGTGTAATTGTATCACATTTACTTATTTTATTCCCTAAATAGAAAAGCCCTATCTCGTAGTTTCTATATCAAGCGGTTAACGGGTGAAAATCATTACCGAAAAGTGTTAAAAATTGGTTTTCTTTCGAAAGCAAATACGATGCGTTCCTGATGAAATTTTGAGTTGCTAGACCTTCATTAGGGTGGTATTACTATAAACTGGGTTCGTTTTGGCATTCAAAGTTTTTGGAGCTGTTTTAAAAACCAGTTTCAACAATCAATGCGTGGTAAAAAAAAAAAGAGTCTTTTTTCCAATTTAACGTGAAAAAACCCTAATTGAACGATATTTTAAACAAAATATGAACTTCAAAATGCTTCATAATGTGTAATTGTATCACATTTACTTATTTTATTCCCTAAATAGAGAAGCCCTATCTCGTAGTTTCTTTATCAAGCAGTTAACGGGTGACAATCATTACCGAAAAGTGTTAAAAATTGCTTTTCTTTCGAAAGCAAATACGATGCGTTCCTGATGAAATTTTGAGTTGCTAAACCTTCATTAGGGTGGTATTACTATAAACTGGGTTCGTTTTGGCATTCAAAGTTTTTGGAGCTGTTTTAAAAACCAGTTTCAACAATCAATCCGTGGTAAAAAAAAAAAAAAAGAGTCTTTTTTCCAATTTAACGTGAAAAAACCCTAATTGAACGATATTTTTAACAAAATATGAACTTCAAAATGCTTCATAATGTGTAATTGTATCATATTTACTTATTTTATTCCCTAAATAGAAAAGCCCTATCTCGTAGTTTCTATATCAAGCGGTTAACGGGTGAAAATCATTACCGAAAAGTGTTAAAAATTGGTTTTCTTTCGAAAGCAAATACGATGCGTTCCTGATGAAATTTTGAGTTGCTAGACCTTCATTAGGGTGGTATTACTATAAACTGGGTTCGTTTTGGCATTCAAAGTTTTTGGAGCTGTTTTAAAAACCAGTTTCAACAATCAATGCGTGGTAAAAAAAAAAGTCTTTTTTCCAATTTAACGTGAAAAAACCCTAATTGAACGATATTTTAAACAAAATATGAACTTCAAAATGCTTCATAATGTGTAATTGTATCACATTTACTTATTTTATTCCCTAAATAGAGAAGCCCTATCTCGTAGTTTCTTTATCAAGCAGTTAACGGGTGACAATCATTACCGAAAAGTGTTAAAAATTGCTTTTCTTTCGAAAGCAAATACGATGCGTTCCTGATGAAATTTTGAGTTGCTAGACCTTCATTAGGGTGGTATTACTATAAACTGGGTTCGTTTTGGCATTCAATGTTTTTGGAGCTGTTTTAAAAACCAGTTTCAACAATCAATGCGTGGTAAAAAAAAAAGAGTCTTTTTTCCAATTTAACGTGAAAAAACCCTAATTGAACGATATTTTAAACAAAATATGAACTTCAAAATGTTTCATAATGTGTAACTGTATCACATTTACTTATTTTATTCCCTAAATAGAGAAGCCCTATCTCGTAGTTTCTTTATCAAGCGGTTAACGGGTGACAATCATTACCGAAAAGTGTTAAAAATTGGTTTTCTTTTGAAAGCAAATACGATGCGTTCCTGATGAAATTTTGAGTTGCTAGACCTTCATTAGGGTGGTATTACTATAAACTGGGTTCGTTTTGGCATTAAAAGTTTTTGGAGCTGTTTTGAAAACCAGTTTCAACAATCAATGCGTGGTAAAAAAAAAAGAGTCTTTTTTCCAATTTAACGTGAAAAACCCTAATTGAACGATATTTTAAACAAAATATGAACTTCAAAATGCTTCATAATGTGTAATTATATCACATTTACTTATTTTATTCCCTAAATAGAGAAGCCCTATCTCGTAGTTTCTTTATCAAGCGGTTAACGGGTGACAATCATTACCGAAAAGTGTTAAAAATTGGTTTTCTTTCGAAAGCAAATACGATGCGTTCCTGATGAAATTTTGAGTTGCTAGACCTTCATTAGGGTGGTATTACTATAAACTGGGTTCGTTTTGGCATTCAAAGTTTTTGGAGCTGTTTTAAAAACCAGTTTCAACAATCAATGCGTGGTAAAAAAAAAAAAAAGAGTCTTTTTTCCAATTTAACGTGAAAAAACCCTAATTGAACGATATTTTAAACAAAATATGAACTTCAAAATGCTTCATAATGTGTAATTGTATCACATTTACTTATTTTATTCCCTAAATAGAGAAGCCCTATCTCGTAGTTTCTTTATCAAGCGGTTAACGGGTGACAATCATTACCGAAAAGTGTTAAAAATTGGTTTTCTTTCGAAAGCAAATACGATGCGTTCCTGATGAAATTTTGAGTTGCTAGACCTTCATTAGGGTGGTATTACTATAAACTGGGTTCGTTTTGGCATTAAAAGTTTTTGGAGATGTTTTAAAAACCAGTTTCAACAATCAATGCGTGGTAAAAAAAAAGAGTCTTTTTTCCAATTTAACGTGAAAAAACCCTAATTGAACGATATTTTAAACAAAATATGAACTTCAAAATGCTTCATAATGTGTAATTGTATCACATTTACTTATTTTATTCCCTAAATAGAGAAGCCCTATCTCGTAGTTTCTTTATCAAGCGGTTAACTGGTGACAATCATTACCGAAAAGTGTTAAAAATTGCTTTTCTTTCGAAAGCAAATACGATGCGTTCCTGATGAAATTTTGAGTTGCTAGACCTTCATTAGGATGGTATTACTATAAACTGGGTTCGTTTTGGCATTAATAGTTTTTGGAGTTGTTTTGAAAACCAGTTTCAACAATCAATGCGTGGTAAAAAAAAAAGAGTCTTTTTTCCAATTTAACGTGAAAAAACCCTAATTGAACGATATTTTAAACAAAATATGAACTTCAAAATGCTTCATAATGTGTAATTGTATCACATTTACTTATTTTATTCCCTGAATAGAGAAGCCCTATCTCGTAGTTTCTTTATCAAGCAGTTAACGGGTGACAATCATTACCGAAAATTGTTAAAAATTGCTTTTCTTTCGAAAGCAAATACGATGCGTTCCTGATGAAATTTTGAGTTGCTAGACCTTCATTAGGGTGGTATTACTATAAACTGGGTTCGTTTTGGCATTCAAAGTTTTTGGAGCTGTTTTAAAAACCAGTTTCAACAATCAATGCGTGGTAAAAAAAAAAAGAGTCTTTTTTCCAATTTAACGTGAAAAAACCCTAATTGAACGATATTTTAAACAAAATATGAACTTCAAAATGCTTCATAATGTGTAATTGTATCACATTTACTTATTTTATTCCCTAAATAGAGAAGCCCTATCTCGTAGTTTCTTTATCAAGCGGTTAACGGGTGACAATCATTACCGAAAAGTGTTAAAAATTGGTTTTCTTTCGAAAGCAAATACGATGCGTTCCTGATGAAATTTTGAGTTGCTAGACCTTCATTAGGGTGGTATTAATATAAACTGGGTTCGTTTTGGCATTAAAAGTTTTTGGAGTTGTTTTAAAAACCAGTTTCAACAATCAATGCGTGGTAAAAAAAAAAAAGAGTCTTTTTTCCAATTTAACGTGAAAAAACCCTAATTGAACGATATTTTAAACAAAATATGAACTTCAAAATGCTTCATAATGTGTAATTGTATCACATTTACTTATTTTATTCCCTAAATAGAGAAGCCCTATCTCGTAGTTTCTTTATCAAGCGAATAACGGGTGACAATCATTACCGAAAAGTGTTAAAAATTGGTTTTCTTTCGAAAGCAAATACGATGCGTTCCTGATGAAATTTTGAGTTGCTAGACCTTCATTAGGGTGGTATTACTATAAACTGGGTTCGTTTTGGCATTAAAAGTTTTTGGAGATGTTTTAAAAACCAGTTTCAACAATCAATGCGTGGTAAAAAAAAAGAGTCTTTTTTCCAATTTAACGTGAAAAAACCCTAATTGAACGATATTTTAAACAAAATATGAACTTCAAAATGCTTCATAATGTGTAATTGTATCACATTTACTTATTTTATTCCCTAAATAGAGAAGCCCTATCTCGTAGTTTCTTTATCAAGCGGTTAACTGGTGACAATCATTACCGAAAAGTGTTAAAAATTGCTTTTCTTTCGAAAGCAGATACGATGCGTTCCTGATGAAATTTTGAGTTGCTAGACCTTCATTAGGATGGTATTACTATAAACTGGGTTCGTTTTGGCATTAATAGTTTTTGGAGTTGTTTTGAAAACCAGTTTCAACAATCAATGCGTGGTAAAAAAAAAAGAGTCTTTTTTCCAATTTAACGTGAAAAAACCCTAATTGAACGATATTTTAAACAAAATATGAACTTCAAAATGCTTCATAATGTGTAATTGTATCACATTTACTTATTTTATTCCCTGAATAGAGAAGCCCTATCTCGTAGTTTCTTTATCAAGCAGTTAACGGGTGACAATCATTACCGAAAATTGTTAAAAATTGCTTTTCTTTCGAAAGCAAATACGATGCGTTCCTGATGAAATTTTGAGTTGCTAGACCTTCATTAGGGTGGTATTACTATAAACTGGGTTCGTTTTGGCATTCAAAGTTTTTGGAGCTGTTTTAAAAACCAGTTTCAACAATCAATGCGTGGTAAAAAAAAAAGAGTCTTTTTTCCAATTTAACGTGAAAAAACCCTAATTGAACGATATTTTAAACAAAATATGAACTTCAAAATGCTTCATAATGTGTAATTGTATCACATTTACTTATTTTATTCCCTAAATAGAGAAGCCCTATCTCGTAGTTTCTTTATCAAGCGGTTAACGGGTGACAATCATTACCGAAAAGTGTTAAAAATTGGTTTTCTTTCGAAAGCAAATACGATGCGTTCCTGATGAAATTTTGAGTTGCTAGACCTTCATTAGGGTGGTATTACTATAAACTGGGTTCGTTTTGGCATTAAAAGTTTTTGGAGTTGTTTTAAAAACCAGTTTCAACAATCAATGCGTGGTAAAAAAAAAAAGAGTCTTTTTTCCAATTTAACGTGAAAAAACCCTAATTGAACGATATTTTAAACAAAATATGAACTTCAAAATGCTTCATAATGTGTAATTGTATCACATTTACTTATTTTATTCCCTAAATAGAGAAGCCCTATCTCGTAGTTTCTTTATCAAGCGGTTAACGGGTGACAATCATTACCGAAAAGTGTTAAAAATTGGTTTTCTTTCGAAAGCAAATACGATGCGTTCCTGATGAAATTTTGAGTTGCTAGACCTTCATTAGGGTGGTATTACTATAAACTGGGTTCGTTTTGGCATTAAAAGTTTTTGGAGATGTTTTAAAAACCAGTTTCAACAATCAATGCGTGGTAAAAAAAAAGAGTCTTTTTTCCAATTTAACGTGAAAAAACCCTAATTGAACGATATTTTAAACAAAATATGAACTTCAAAATGCTTCATAATGTGTAATTGTATCACATTTACTTATTTTATTCCCTAAATAGAGAAGCCCTATCTCGTAGTTTCTTTATCAAGCGGTTAACTGGTGACAATCATTACCGAAAAGTGTTAAAAATTGCTTTTCTTTCGAAAGCAAATACGATGCGTTCCTGATGAAATTTTGAGTTGCTAGACCTTCATTAGGATGGTATTACTATAAACTGGGTTCGTTTTGGCATTAATAGTTTTTGGAGTTGTTTTGAAAACCAGTTTCAACAATCAATGCGTGGTAAAAAAAAAAGAGTCTTTTTTCCAATTTAACGTGAAAAAACCCTAATTGAACGATATTTTAAACAAAATATGAACTTCAAAATGCTTCATAATGTGTAATTGTATCACATTTACTTATTTTATTCCCTGAATAGAGAAGCCCTATCTCGTAGTTTCTTTATCAAGCAGTTAACGGGTGACAATCATTACCGAAAATTGTTAAAAATTGCTTTTCTTTCGAAAGCAAATACGATGCGTTCCTGATGAAATTTTGAGTTGCTAGACCTTCATTAGGGTGGTATTACTATAAACTGGGTTCGTTTTGGCATTCAAAGTTTTTGGAGCTGTTTTAAAAACCAGTTTCAACAATCAATGCGTGGTAAAAAAAAAAGAGTCTTTTTTCCAATTTAACGTGAAAAAACCCTAATTGAACGATATTTTAAACAAAATATGAACTTCAAAATGCTTCATAATGTGTAATTGTATCACATTTACTTATTTTATTCCCTAAATAGAGAAGCCCTATCTCGTAGTTTCTTTATCAAGCGGTTAACGGGTGACAATCATTACCGAAAAGTGTTAAAAATTGGTTTTCTTTCGAAAGCAAATACGATGCGTTCCTGATGAAATTTTGAGTTGCTAGACCTTCATTAGGGTGGTATTACTATAAACTGGGTTCGTTTTGGCATTAAAAGTTTTTGGAGATGTTTTAAAAACCAGTTTCAACAATCAATGCGTGGTAAAAAAAAAGAGTCTTTTTTCCAATTTAACGTGAAAAAACCCTAATTGAACGATATTTTAAACAAAATATGAACTTCAAAATGCTTCATAATGTGTAATTGTATCACATTTACTTATTTTATTCCCTAAATAGAGAAGCCCTATCTCGTAGTTTCTTTATCAAGCGGTTAACTGGTGACAATCATTACCGAAAAGTGTTAAAAATTGGTTTTCTTTCGAAAGCAAATACGATGCGTTCCTGATGAAATTTTGAGTTGCTAGACCTTCATTAGGATGGTATTACAATAAACTGGGTTCGTTTTGGCATTAATAGTTTTTGGAGTTGCTTTGAAAACCAGTTTCAACAATCAATGCGTGGTAAAAAAAAAAGAGTCTTTTTTCCAATTTAACGTGAAAAAACCCTAATTGAACGATATTTTAAACAAAATATGAACTTCAAAATGCTTCATAATGTGTAATTGTATCACATTTACTTATTTTATTCCCTGAATAGAGAAGCCCTATCTCGTAGTTTCTTTATCAAGCAGTTAACGGGTGACAATCATTACCGAAAATTGTTAAAAATTGGTTTTCTTTCGAAAGCAAATACGATGCGTTCCTGATGAAATTTTGAGTTGCTAGACCTTCATTAGGGTGGTATTACTATAAACTGGGTTCGTTTTGGCATTCAAAGTTTTTGGAGCTGTTTTAAAAACCAGTTTCAACAATCAATGCGTGGTAAAAAAAAAAGAGTCTTTTTTCCAATTTAACGTGAAAAAACCCTAATTGAACGATATTTTAAACAAAATATGAACTTCAAAATGCTTCATAATGTGTAATTGTATCACATTTACTTATTTTATTCCCTAAATAGAGAAGCCCTATCTCGTAGTTTCTTTATCAAGCGGTTAACGGGTGACAATCATTACCGAAAAGTGTTAAAAATTGGTTTTCTTTCGAAAGCAAATACGATGCGTTCCTGATGAAATTTTGAGTTGCTAGACCTTCATTAGGGTGGTATTACTATAAACTGGGTTCGTTTTGGCATTAAAAGTTTTTGGAGTTGTTTTAAAAACCAGTTTCAACAATCAATGCGTGGTAAAAAAAAAAGAGTCTTTTTTCCAATTTAACGTGAAAAAACCCTAATTGAACGATATTTTAAACAAAATATGAACTTCAAAATGCTTCATAATGTGTAATTGTATCACATTTACTTATTTTATTCCCTGAATAGAGAAGCCCTATCTCGTAGTTTCTTTATCAAGCAGTTAACGGGTGACAATCATTACCGAAAATTGTTAAAAATTGCTTTTCTTTCGAAAGCAAATACGATGCGTTCCTGATGAAATTTTGAGTTGCTAGACCTTCATTAGGGTGGTATTACTATAAACTGGGTTCGTTTTGGCATTCAAAGTTTTTGGAGCTGTTTTAAAAACCAGTTTCAACAATCAATGCGTGGTAAAAAAAAAAGAGTCTTTTTTCCAATTTAACGTGAAAAAACCCTAATTGAACGATATTTTAAACAAAATATGAACTTCAAAATGCTTCATAATGTGTAATTGTATCACATTTACTTATTTTATTCCCTAAATAGAGAAGCCCTATCTCGTAGTTTCTTTATCAAGCGGTTAACGGGTGACAATCATTACCGAAAAGTGTTAAAAATTGGTTTTCTTTCGAAAGCAAATACGATGCGTTCCTGATGAAATTTTGAGTTGCTAGACCTTCATTAGGGTGGTATTACTATAAACTGGGTTCGTTTTGGCATTAAAAGTTTTTGGAGTTGTTTTAAAAACCAGTTTCAACAATCAATGCGTGGTAAAAAAAAAAAAGAGTCTTTTTTCCAATTTAACGTGAAAAAACCCTAATTGAACGATATTTTAAACAAAATATGAACTTCAAAATGCTTCATAATGTGTAATTGTATCACATTTACTTATTTTATTCCCTAAATAGAGAAGCCCTATCTCGAAGTTTCTTTATCAAGCGGTTAACTGGTGACAATCATTACCGAAAAGTGTTAAAAATTGCTTTTCTTTCGAAAGCAAATACGATGCGTTCCTGATGAAATTTTGAGTTGCTAGACCATCATTAGGGTGGTATTACTATAAACTGGGTTCGTTTTGGCATTAAAAGTTTTTGGAGTTGTTTTAAAAACCAGTTTCAACAATCAATGCGTGGTAAAAAAAAAAAAGTCTTTTTTCCAATTTAACGTGAAAAAACCCTAATTGAACGATATTTTAAACAAAATATGAACTTCAAAATGCTTCATAATGTGTAAATGTATCATATTTACTTATTTTATTCCCTAAATAGAGAAGCCCTATCTCGTAGTTTCTTTATCAAGCGGTTAACTGGTGACAATCATTACCGAAAAGTGTTAAAAATTGGTTTTCTTTCGAAAGCAAATACGATGCGTTCCTGATGAAATTTTGAGTTGCTAGACCTTCATTAGGGTGGTATTACTATAAACTGGGTTCGTTTTGGCATTCAAAGTTTTTGGAGCTGTTTTAAAAACCAGTTTCAACAATCAATGCGTGGTAAAAAAAAAGAGTCTTTTTTCCAATTTAACGTGAAAAAACCCTAATTGAACGATATTTTAAACAAAATATGAACTTCAAAATGCTTCATAATGTGTAATTGTATCACATTTACTTATTTTATTCCCTAAATAGAGAAGCCCTATCTCGTAGTTTCTTTATCAAGCGGTTAACGGGTGACAATCATTACCGAAAAGTGTTAAAAATTGGTTTTCTTTCGAAAGCAAATACGATGCGTTCCTGATGAAATTTTGAGTTGCTAGACCTTCATTAGGGTGGTATTACTATAAACTGGGTTCGTTTTGGCATTAAAAGTTTTTGGAGTTGTTTTAAAAACCAGTTTCAACAATCAATGCGTGGTAAAAAAAAAAAAAAAGTCTTTTTTCCAATTTAACGTGAAAAAACCCTAATTGAACGATATTTTAAACAAAATATGAACTTCAAAATGCTTCATAATGTGTAATTGTATCACATTTACTTATTTTATACCCTAAATAGAGAAGCCCTATCTCGTAGTTTCTTTTTCAAGCGGTTAACTGGTGACAATCATTACCGAAAAGTGTTAAAAATTGCTTTTCTTTCGAAAGCAAATACGATGCGTTCCTGATGAAATTTTGAGTTGCTAGACCTTCATTAGGGTGGTATTACTATAAACTGGGTTCGTTTTGGCATTAAAAGTTTTTGGAGTTGTTTTAAAAACCAGTTTCAACAATCAATGCGTGGTAAAAAAAAAAAAAGTCTTTTTTCCAATTTAACGTGAAAAAACCCTAATTGAACGATATTTTAAACAAAATATGAACTTCAAAATGCTTCATAATGTGTAATTGTATCACATTTACTTATTTTATTCCCTAAATAGAGAAGCCCTATCTCGTAGTTTCTTTATCAAGCGGTTAACGGGTGACAATCATTACCGAAAAGTGTTAAAAATTGGTTTTCTTTCGAAAGCAAATACGATGCGTTCCTGATGAAATTTTGAGTTGCTAGACCTTCATTAGGGTGGTATTACTATAAACTGGGTTCGTTTTGGCATTAAAAGTTTTTGGAGTATTTTTAAAAACCAGTTTCAACAATCAATGCGTGGTAAAAAAAAAAAAAGTCTTTTTTCCAATTTAACGTGAAAAAACCCTAATTGAACGATATTTTAAACAAAATATGAACTTCAAAATGCTTCATAATGTGTAATTGTATCACATTTACTTATTTTATTCCCTAAATAGAGAAGCCCTATCTCGTAGTTTCTTTTTCAAGCGGTTAACTGGTGACAATCATTACCGAAAAGTGTTAAAAATTGCTTTTCTTTCGAAAGCAAATACGATGCGTTCCTGATGAAATTTTGAGTTGCTAGACCTTCATTAGGGTGGTATTACTATAAACTGGGTTCGTTTTGGCATTAAAAGTTTTTGGAGTTGTTTTAAAAACCAGTTTCAACAATCAATGCGTGGTAAAAAAAAAAGAGTCTTTTTTCCAATTTAACGTGAAAAAACCCTAATTGAACGATATTTTAAACAAAATATGAACTTCAAAATGCTTTATAATGTGTAATTGTATCACATTTACTTATTTTATTCCCTAAATAGAGAAGCCCTATCTCGTAGTTTCTTTATCAAGAGGTTAACGGGTGACAATCATTACCGAAAAGTGTTAAAAATTGGTTTTCTTTCGAAAGCAAATACGATGCGTTCCTGATGAAATTTTGAGTTGCTAGACCTTCATTAGGGTGGTATTACTATAAACTGGGTTCGTTTTGGCATTAAAAGTTTTTGGAGATGTTTTAAAAACCAGCTTCAACAATCAATGCGTGGTAAAAAAAAAAGAGTCTTTTTTCCAATTTAACGTGAAAAAACCCTAATTGAACGATATTTTAAACAAAATATGAACTTCAAAATGCTTCATAATGTGTAATTGTATCACATTTACTTATTTTATTCCCTAAATAGAGAAGCCCTATCTCGTAGTTTCTTTATCAAGCGGTTAACTGGTGACAATCATTACCGAAAAGTGTTAAAAATTGCTTTTCTTTCGAAAGCAAATACGATGCGTTCCTGATGAAATTTTGAGTTGCTAGACCTTCATTAGGGTGGTATTACTATAAACTGGGTTCGTTTTGGCATTAAAAGTTTTTGGAGTTGTTTTAAAAACCAGTTTCAACAATCAATGCGTGGTAAAAAAAAAAAAGTCTTTTTTCCAATTTAACGTGAAAAAACCCTAATTGAACGATATTTTAAACAAAATATGAACTTCAAAATGCTTCATAATGTGTAATTGTATCATATTTACTTATTTTATTCCCTAAATAGAGAAGCCCTATCTCGTAGTTTCTTTATCAAGCGGTTAACTGGTGACAATCATTACCGAAAAGTGTTAAAAATTGGTTTTCTTTCGAAAGCAAATACGATGCGTTCCTGATGAAATTTTGAGTTGCTAGACCTTCATTAGGGTGGTATTACTATAAACTGGGTTCGTTTTGGCATTCAAAGTTTTTGGAGCTGTTTTAAAAACCAGTTTCAACAATCAATGCGTGGTAAAAAAAAAGAGTCTTTTTTCCTATTTAACGTGAAAAAACCCTAATTGAACGATATTTTAAACAAAATATGAACTTCAAAATGCTTCATAATGTGTAATTGTATCACATTTACTTATTTTATTCCCTAAATAGAGAAGCCATATCTCGTAGTTTCTTTATCAAGCGGTTAACGGGTGACAATCATTACCGAAAAGTGTTAAAAATTGGTTTTCTTTCGAAAGCAAATACGATGCGTTCCTGATGAAATTTTGAGTTGCTAGACCTTCATTAGGGTGGTATTGCTATAAACTGGGTTCGTTTTGGCATTAAAAGTTTTTGGAGTTGTTTTAAAAACCAGTTTCAACAATCAATGCGTGGTAAAAAAAAAAAGTCGTTAATTGTTGAAACTGGGTTTGAAAAGACCTCAAAACACTTTTAAAGACAACAATAACCCAGTTTATAGTAAAATAACCCAAATGAAGGTCTAGCAAATCAAATTTCATTAAGAACGCATCGTATTTGCTTTCGTAAGAAAACCAATTTTCAACAATTTTCGGTAATGATTTTCACCCGTTAACCGCTTGATATAGAAACTACAAGACAGTGCTTCGCTATTTAGGGATTAATATAAGTAAATGTGATATAGTTACACATTATGAAGCATTTTGAAGTTCATGTTTTGTTTAAAATATCGTCCAATTAGGGTTTTTTCGCGTAAAATGAGAAAAAGACTCTTTTTTTTGGACCACGTGTTAATTGTTGAAATGGGGTTTGAAAAGACCTAAAAACACTTTTAAAGACAACAATAACCCAGTTTATAGTAAAACAACCCTAATGAAGCTCTAGCAACTCAAATTTTATCAAGAACGCATCGTATTTGCTTTCGTAAGAAAACCAATTTTTAACACTTTTCGGTAATGATTTTCACCCGTTAACCCCTTTATATAGAAACTACGAGACACTGCTTCGCTATTTAGGGACTAAAATAAGTAAATGTGATACAGTTACACATTATGCAGCATTTTGAAGTTCATGTTTTGTTTAAAATATCGTCAAATTAGGGTTTTTTCGCGTAAAATGGGAAAAAGACTCAGTTTTTTTTGGACCAAGCGTTAATTGTTGAAACTGGGTTTGAAAAAAGCTCAAAACACTTTTAAAGACAGCAATAACCCAGTTTATAGTAAAACCACCCTAATGAAGGTCTAGCAATTCAAATTTCATCAAGAACGCATCGTATTTGCTTTCGTAAGAAAACCAATTTTCAACAGTTTTCGGTAATGATTTTCACCCGTTAACCGCTTGATATAGAAACTACGAGACAGTGCTTCGCTATTTAGGGATTAAAATAAGTAAATGTGATACAGTTACACATTATGAAGCATTTTGAAGTTCATGTTTTGTTTAAAATATCGTCCAATTAGGGTTTTTTCGCGTAAAATGGGAAAACGACTCTTTTTTTTTGGACCACGCGTTAATTGTTGAAATGGGGTTTGAAAAGACCTCAAAACACTTTTAAAGACAACAATAACCCAGTTTATAGTAAAACAACCCTAATGAAGGTCTAGCAACTCAAATTTTATCAAGAACGCATCGTATTTGCTTTCGTAAGAAAACCAATTTTTAACACTTTTCGGTAATGATTTTCACCCGTTCACCCCTTTATATAGAAACTACGAGACACTGCTTCGCTATTTAGGGACTAAAATAAGTAAATGTGATACAGTAACACATTATGCAGCATTTTGAAGTTCATGTTTTGTTTAAAATATCGTCCAATTAGGGTGTTTTCGCGTAAAATGGGAAAAAGACTCAGTTTTTTTTGGACCAAGCGTTAATTGTTGAAACTGGGTTTGAAAAGAGCTCAAAACACTTTTAAAGACAACAATAACCCAGTTTATAGTAAAACCACCCTAATGAAGGTCTAGCAACTCAAATTTCATCAAGAACGCATCGTATTTGCTTTCGTAAGAAAACCAATTTTCAACAGTTTTCGGTAATGATTTTCACCCGTTAACCGCTTGATATAGAAACTACGAGACAGTGCTTCGCTATTTAGGGATTAAAATAAGTAAATGTGATACAGTTACACATTATGAAGCATTTTGAAGTTCATGTTTTGTTTAAAATATCGTCCAATTAGGGTTTTTTCGCGTAAAATGGGAAAAAGACTCTTTTTTTTTGGACCACGCGTTAATTGTTGAAATGGGGTTTGAAAAGACCTCAAAACACTTTTAAAGACAACAATAACCCAGTTTATAGTAAAACAACCCTAATGAAGGTCTAGCAACTCAAATTTCATCAAGAACGCATCGTATTTGCTTTCGTAAGAAAACCAATTTTTAACACTTTTCGGTAATGATTTTCACCCGTTAACCCCTTTATATAGAAACTACGAGACAGTGCTTCGCTATTTAGGGACTAAAATAAGTAAATGTGATACAGTTACACATTATGAAGCATTTTGAAGTTCATGTTTTGTTTAAAATATCGTTCAATTAGGGTTTTTTCGCGTAAATGGGAAAAAGACTCAGTTTTTTTTTTACCACCCGTTAATTGTTGAAACTGGGTTTGAAAAGACCTCAAAACACTTTTAAAGACAACAATAACCCAGTTTATAGTAAAACAACCCAAATGAAGGTCTAGCAACTCAAATTTCATCAAGAACGCATCGTATTTGCTTTCGTAAGAAAACCAATTTTCAACAATTTTCGGTAATGATTTTCACCCGTTAACCGCTTGATATAGAAACTACAAGACAGTGCTTCGCTATTTAGGGATTAAAATAAGTAAATGTGATACAGTTACACATTATGAAGCATTTTGAAGTTCATGTTTTGTTTAAAATATCGTCCAATTAGGGTTTTTTCGCGTAAAATGGGAAAAAGACTCTTTTTTTTTGGACCACGCGTTAATTGTTGAAATGGGGTTTGAAAAGACCTCAAAACACTTTTAAAGACAACAATAACCCAGTTTATAGTAAAACAACCCTAATGAAGGTCTAGCAACTCAAATTTTATCAAGAACGCATCGTATTTGCTTTCGTAAGAAAACCAATTTTTAACACTTTTCGGTAATGATTTTCACCCGTTCACCCCTTTATATAGAAACTACGAGACACTGCTTCGCTATTTAGGGACTAAAATAAGTAAATGTGATACAGTAACACATTATGCAGCATTTTGAAGTTCATGTTTTGTTTAAAATATCGTCCAATTAGGGTGTTTTCGCGTAAAATGGGAAAAAGACTCAGTTTTTTTTGGACCAAGCGTTAATTGTTGAAACTGGGTTTGAAAAAAGCTCAAAACACTTTTAAAGACAACAATAACCCAGTTTATAGTAAAACCACCCTAATGAAGGTCTAGCAACTCAAATTTCATCAAGAACGCATCGTATTTGCTTTCGTAAGAAAACCAATTTTCAACAGTTTTCGGTAATGATTTTCACCCGTTAACCGCTTGATATAGAAACTACGAGACAGTGCTTCGCTATTTAGGGATTAAAATAAGTAAATGTGATACAGTTACACATTATGAAGCATTTTGAAGTTCATGTTTTGTTTAAAATATCGTCCAATTAGGGTTTTTTCGCGTAAAATGGGAAAAAGACTCTTTTTTTTTGGACCACGCGTTAATTGTTGAAATGGGGTTTGAAAAGACCTCAAAACACTTTTAAAGACAACAATAACCCAGTTTATAGTAAAACAACCCTAATGAAGGTCTAGCAACTCAAATTTCATCAAGAACGCATCGTATTTGCTTTCGTAAGAAAACCAATTTTTAACACTTTTCGGTAATGATTTTCACCCATTAACCCCTTTATATAGAAACTACGAGACAGTGCTTCGCTATTTAGGGACTAAAATAAGTAAATGTGATACAGTTACACATTATGAAGCATTTTGAAGTTCATGTTTTGTTTAAAATATCGTTCAATTAGGGTTTTTTCGCGTAAATGGGAAAAAGACTCAGTTTTTTTTTTACCACCCGTTAATTGTTGAAACTGGGTTTGAAAAGACCTCAAAACACTTTTAAAGACAACAATAACCCAGTTTATAGTAAAACAACCCAAATGAAGGTCTAGCAACTCAAATTTCATCAAGAACGCATCGTATTTGCTTTCGTAAGAAAACCAATTTTCAACAATTTTCGGTAATGATTTTCACCCGTTAACCGCTTGATATAGAAACTACAAGACAGTGCTTCGCTATTTAGGGATTAAAATAAGTAAATGTGATATAGTTACACATTATGAAGCATTTTGAAGTTCATGTTTTGTTTAAAATATCGTCCAATTAGGGTTTTTTCGCGTAAAATGGGAAAAAGACTCTTTTTTTTTGGACCACGTGTTAATTGTTGAAATGGGGTTTGAAAAGACCTCAAAACACTTTTAAAGACAACAATAACCCAGTTTATAGTAAAACAACCCTAATGAAGGTCTAGCAACTCAAATTTTATCAAGAACGCATCGTATTTGCTTTCGTAAGAAAACCAATTTTTAACACTTTTCGGTAATGATTTTCACCCGTTCACCCCTTTATATAGAAACTACGAGACACTGCTTCGCTATTTAGGGACTAAAATAAGTAAATGTGATACAGTAACACATTATGCAGCATTTTGAAGTTCATGGTTTGTTTAAAATATCGTCCAATTAGGGTGTTTTCGCGTAAAATGGGAAAAAGACTCAGTTTTTTTTGGACCAAGCGTTAATTGTTGAAACTGGGTTTGAAAAAAGCTCAAAACACTTTTAAAGACAACAATAACCCAGTTTATAGTAAAACCACCCTAATGAAGGTCTAGCAATTCAAATTTCATCAAGAACGCATCGTATTTGCTTTCGTAAGAAAACCAATTTTCAACAGTTTTCGGTAATGATTTTCACCCGTTAACCGCTTGATATAGAAACTACGAGACAGTGCTTCGCTATTTAGGGATTAAAAGAAGTAAATGTGATACAGTTACACATTATGAAGCATTTTGAAGTTCATGTTTTGTTTAAAATATCGTCCAATTAGGGTTTTTTCGCGTAAAATGGGAAAAAGACTCTTTTTTTTGGACCACGCGTTAATTGTTGAAATGGGGTTTGAAAAGACCTCAAAACACTTTTAAAGACAACAATAACCCAGTTTATAGTAAAACAACCCTAATGAAGGTCTAGCAACTCAAATTTCATCAAGAACGCATCGCATTTGCTTTCGTAAGAAAACCAATTTTTAACACTTTTCGGTAATGATTTTCACCCGTTAACCCCTTTATATAGAAACTATGAGACAGTACTTCGCTATTTAGGGACTAAAATAAGTAAATGTGATACAGTTACACATTATGAAGCATTTTGAAGTTCATGTTTTGTTTAAAATATCGTTCAATTAGGGTTTTTTCGCGTAAAATGGGAAAAAGACTCAGTTTTTTTTTACCACGCGTTAATTGTTGAAACTGGGTTTGAAAAGACCTCAAAACACTTTTAAAGACAACAATAACCCAGTTTATAGTAAAACAACCCAAATGAAGGTCTAGCAACTCAAATTTCATCAAGAACGCATCGTATTTGCGTTCGTAAGAAAACCAATTTTCAACAATTTTCGGTAATGATTTTCACCCGTTAACCGCTTGATATAGAAACTACAAGACAGTGCTTCGCTATTTAGGGATTAAAATAAGTAAATGTGATATAGTTACACATTATGAAGCATTTTGAAGTTCATGTTTTGTTTAAAATATCGTCCAATTAGGGTTTTTTCGCGTAAAATGGGAAAAAGACTCTTTTTTTTTTTGGACCACGTGTTAATTGTTGAAATGGGGTTTGAAAAGACCTCAAAACACTTTTAAAGACAACAATAACCCAGTTTATAGTAAAACAACCCTAATGAAGGTCTAGCAACTCAAATTTTATCAAGAACGCATCGTATTTGCTTTCGTAAGAAAACCAATTTTTAACACTTTTCGGTAATGATTTTCACCCGTTAACCCCTTTATATAGAAACTACGAGACACTGCTTCGCTATTTAGGGACTAAAATAAGTAAATGTGATACAGTTACACATTATGCAGCATTTTGAAGTTCATGTTTTGTTTAAAATATCGTCCAATTAGGGTTTTTTCGCGTAAAATGGGAAAAAGACTCAGTTTTTTTTGGACCAAGCGTTAATAGTTGAAACTGGGTTTGAAAAAAGCTCAAAACACTTTTAAAGACAACAATAACCCAGTTTATAGTAAAACAACCCTAATGAAGCTCTAGCAACTCAAATTTTATCAAGAACGCATCGTATTTGCTTTCGTAAGAAAACCAATTTTTAACACTTTTCGGTAATGATTTTCACCCGTTAACCCCTTTATATAGAAACTACGAGACACTGCTTCGCTATTTAGGGACTAAAATAAGTAAATGTGATACAGTTACACATTATGCAGCATTTTGAAGTTCATGTTTTGTTTAAAATATCGTCAAATTAGGGTTTTTTCGCGTAAAATGGGAAAAAGACTCAGTTTTTTTTGGACCAAGCGTTAATTGTTGAAACTGGGTTTGAAAAAAGCTCAAAACACTTTTAAAGACAGCAATAACCCAGTTTATAGTAAAACCACCCTAATGAAGGTCTAGCAATTCAAATTTCATCAAGAACGCATCGTATTTGCTTTCGTAAGAAAACCAATTTTCAACAGTTTTCGGTAATGATTTTCACCCGTTAACCGCTTGATATAGAAACTACGAGACAGTGCTTCGCTATTTAGGGATTAAAATAAGTAAATGTGATACAGTTACACATTATGAAGCATTTTTAAGTTCATGTTTTGTTTAAAATATCGTCCAATTAGGGTTTTTTCGCGTAAAATGGGAAAACGACTCTTTTTTTTTGGACCACGCGTTAATTGTTGAAATGGGGTTTGAAAAGACCTCAAAACACTTTTAAAGACAACAATAACCCAGTTTATAGTAAAACAACCCTAATGAAGGTCTAGCAACTCAAATTTCATCAAGAACGCATCGCATTTGCTTTCGTAAGAAAACCAATTTTTAACACTTTTCGGTAATGATTTTCACCCGTTAACCCCTTTATATAGAAACTACGAGACAGTGCTTCGCTATTTAGGGACTAAAATAAGTAAATGTGATACAGTAACACATTATGCAGCATTTTGAAGTTCATGTTTTGTTTAAAATATCGTCCAATTAGGGTGTTTTCGCGTAAAATGGGAAAAAGACTCAGTTTTTTTTGGACCAAGCGTTAATTGTTGAAACTGGGTTTGAAAAAAGCTCAAAACACTTTTAAAGACAACAATAACCCAGTTTATAGTAAAACCACCCTAATGAAGGTCTAGCAATTCAAATTTCATCAAGAACGCATCGTATTTGCTTTCGTAAGAAAACCAATTTTCAACAGTTTTCGGTAATGATTTTCACCCGTTAACCGCTTGATATAGAAACTACGAGACAGTGCTTCGCTATTTAGGGATTAAAATAAGTAAATGTGATACAGTTACACATTATGAAGCATTTTGAAGTTCATGTTTTGTTTAAAATATCGTCCAATTAGGGTTTTTTCGCGTAAAATGGGAAAAAGACTCTTTTTTTTTGGACCACGCGTTAATTGTTGAAATGGGGTTTGAAAAGACCTCAAAACACTTTTAAAGACAACAATAACCCAGTTTATAGTAAAACAACCCTAATGAAGGTCTAGCAACTCAAATTTCATCAAGAACGCATCGCATTTGCTTTCGTAAGAAAACCAATTTTTAACACTTTTCGGTAATGATTTTCACCCGTTAACCCCTTTATATAGAAACTATGAGACAGTACTTCGCTATTTAGGGACTAAAATAAGTAAATGTGATACAGTTACACATTATGAAGCATTTTGAATTTCATGTTTTGTTTAAAATATCGTTCAATTAGGGTTTTTTCGCGTAAAATGGGAAAAAGACTCAGTTTTTTTTTACCACGCGTTAATTGTTGAAACTGGGTTTGAAAAGACCTCAAAACACTTTTAAAGACAACAATAACCCAGTTTATAGTAAAACAACCCAAATGAAGGTCTAGCAACTCAAATTTCATCAAGAACGCATCGTATTTGCGTTCGTAAGAAAACCAATTTTCAACAATTTTCGGTAATGATTTTCACCCGTTAACCGCTTGATATAGAAACTACAAGACAGTGCTTCGCTATTTAGGGATTAAAATAAGTAAATGTGATATAGTTACACATTATGAAGCATTTTGAAGTTCATGTTTTGTTTAAAATATCGTCCAATTAGGGTTTTTTCGCGTAAAATGGGAAAAAGACTCTTTTTTTTTTTGGACCACGCGTTAATTGTTGAAATGGGGTTTGAAAAGACCTCAAAACACTTTTAAAGACAACAATAACCCAGTTTATAGTAAAACAACCCTAATGAAGGTCTAGCAACTCAAATTTTATCAAGAACGCATCGTATTTGCTTTCGTAAGAAAACCAATTTTTAACACTTTTCGGTAATGATTTTCACCCGTTAACCCCTTTATATAGAAACTACGAGACACTGCTTCGCTATTTAGGGACTAGAATAAGTAAATGTGATACAGTTACACATTATGCAGCATTTTGAAGTTCATGTTTTGTTTAAAATATCGTCCAATTAGGGTTTTTTCGCGTAAAATGGGAAAAAGACTCAGTTTTTTTTGGACCAAGCGTTAATAGTTGAAACTGGGTTTGAAAAAAGCTCAAAACACTTTTAAAGACAACAATAACCCAGTTTATAGTAAAACCACCCTAATGAAGGTCTAGCAATTCAAATTTCATCAAGAACGCATCGTATTTGCTTTCGTAAGAAAACCAATTTTCAACAGTTTTCGGTAATGATTTTCACCCGTTAACCGCTTGATATAGAAACTACGAGACAGTGCTTCGCTATTTAGGGATTAAAAGAAGTAAATGTGATACAGTTACACATTATGAAGCATTTTGAAGTTCATGTTTTGTTTAAAATATCGTTCAATTAGGGTTTTTTCGCGTAAAATGGGAAAAAGACTCTTTTTTTTGGACCACGCGTTAATTGTTGAAATGGGGTTTGAAAAGACCTCAAAACACTTTTAAAGACAACAATAACCCAGTTTATAGTAAAACAACCCTAATGAAGGTCTAGCAACTCAAATTTCATCAAGAACGCATCGCATTTGCTGTCGTAAGAAAACCAATTTTTAACACTTTTTGGTAATGATTTTCACCCGTTAACCCCTTTATATAGAAACTACGAGACAGTGCTTCGCTATTTAGGGACTAAAATAAGTAAATGTGATACATTTACACATTATGAAGCATTATGAAAGTTCATGTTTTGTTTAAAATATCGTTCAATTAGGGTTTTTTCGCGTAAAATGGGAAAAAGACTCAGTTTTTTTTTTACCACGCGTTAATTGTTGAAACTGGGTTTGAAAAGACCTCAAAACACTTTTAAAAACAACAATAACCCAGTTTATAGTAAAACAACCCAAATGAAGGTCTAGCAACTCAAATTTCATCAAGAACGCATCGTATTTGCTTTCGTAAGAAATCCAATTTTCAACAATTTTCGGTAATGATTTTCACCCGTTAACCGTTTGATATAGAAACTACGAGACAGTGCTTCGCTATTTAGGGATTAAAATAAGTAAATGTGATACATTTACACATTATGAAGCATTTTGAAGTTCATGTTTTGTTTAAAATATCGTTCAATTAGGGTTTTTTCGCATAGAATGGGAAAAAGACTCTTTTTTTTTGGACCACGCGTTAATTGTTGAAATGGGGTTTGAAAAGACCTCAAAACACTTTTAAAGACAACAATAACACAGTTTATAGTAAAACAACCCTAATGAAGGTCTAGCAACTCAAATTTCATCAAGAACGCATCGTATTTGCTTTCGTAAGAAAACCAATTTTTAACACTTTTCGGTAATGATTTTCACCCGTTAACCCCTTTATATAGAAACTACGAGACCGTGCTTCGCTATTTAGGGACTAAAATAAGTAAATGTGATACAGTTACACATTATGAAGCATTTTGAAGTTCATGTTTTGTTTAAAATATCGTTCAATTAGGGTTTTTTCGCGTAAAATGCGAAAAAGACTTAGTTTTTTTTTTACCACGCGTTAATTGTTGAAACTGGGTTTGAAAAGACCTCAAAACACTTTTAAAGACAACAATAACCCAGTTTATAGTAAAACAACCCAAATGAAGATCTAGCAACTCAAATTTCATCAAGAACGCATCGTATTTGCTTTCGTAAGAAAACCAATTTTCAACAGTTTTCGGTAATGATTTTCACCCGTTAACCGCTTGATATAGAAACTACGAGACAGTGCTTCGCTATTTAGGGATTAAAATAAGTAAATGTGATACAGTTACACATTATGAAGCATTTTGAAGTTCATGTTTTGTTTAAAATATCGTCCAATTAGGGTTTTTTCGCGTAAAATGGGAAAAAGACTCTTTTGTTTTTTACCACGCGTTAATTGTTGAAATGGGGTTTGAAAAGACCTCAAAACACTTTTAAAGACAACAATATCCAAGTTTATAGTAAAACAACCCTAATGAAGGTCTAGCAACTCAAATTTCATCAAGAACGCATCGTATTTGCTTTCGTAAGAAAACCAATTTTCAACAATTTTCGGTAATGATTTTCACCCGTTAACCGCTTGATATAGAAACTACGAGACGGTGCTTCGCTATTTAGGGATTAAAATAAGTAAATGTGATATAGTTACACATTATGAAGCATTTTGAAGTTCATGTTTTGTTTAAAATATCGTTCAATTAGGGTTTTTTCGCGTAAAATGGGAAAAAGACTTAGTTTTTCTTTTACCACGCGTTAATTGTTGAAACTGGGTTTGAAAAGAGCTCAAAACACTTTTAAAGACAATAATAAACCAGTTTATAGTAAAACAACCCAAATGAAGGTCTAGCAACTCAAATTTCATCAAGAACGCATCGTATTTGCTTTCGTAAGAAAACCAATTTTCAACAGTTTTCGGTAATGATTTTCACCCGTTAACCGCTTGATATAGAAACTACGAGACAGTGCTTCGCTATTTAGGGATTAAAATAAGTAAATGTGATACAGTTACACATTATGAAGCATTTTGAAGTTCATGTTTTGTTTAAAATATCGTCCAATTAGGGTTTTTTCGCGTAAAATGGGAAAAAGACTCTTTTTTTTTTACCACGCGTTAATTGTTGAAATGGGGTTTGAAAAGACCTCAAAACACTTTTAAAGACAACAATAACCCAGTTTATAGTAAAACAACCCTAATGAAGGTCTAGCAACTCAAATTTCATCAAGAACGCATCGTATTTGCTTTCGTAAGAAAACCAATTTTCAACAATTTTCGGTAATGATTTTCACCCGTTAACCGCTTGATATAGAAACTACGAGACAGTGCTTCGCTATTTAGGGATTAAAATAAGTAAATGTGATATAGTTACACATTATGAAGCATTTTGAAGTTCATGTTTTGTTTAAAATATCGTCCAATTAGGGTTTTTTCGCGTAAAATGGGAAAAAGACTCATTTTTTTTTGGACCACGATTTAATTGTTGAAATGGGGTTTGAAAAGACCTCAAAACACTTTTAAAGACAACAATAACCCAGTTTATAGTAAAACAACCCTAATAAAGGTGTAGCAACTCAAATTTCATCAAGAACGCATCGTATTTGCTTTCGTAAGAAAACCAATTTTTAACACTTTTCGGTAATAATTTTCACCCGTTAACCCCTTTATATAGAAACTACGAGACAGTGCTTCGCTATTTAGGGACTAAAATAAGTAAATGTGATACAGTTACACATTATGCAGCATTTTGAAGTTCATGTTTTGTTTAAAATATCGTCCAATTAGGGTTTTTTCGCGTAAAATGGGAAAAAGACTCAGTTTTTTTTGGACCACGCGTTACTTGTTGAAACTGGGTTTGAAAAGAGCTCAAAACACTTTTAAAGACAACAATAACCCAGTTTATAGTAAACCACCCTAGTGAAGGTCTAGCAACTCAAAATTCATCAAGAACGCATCAAATTTGCTTTCGTAAGAAAACCAATTTTCAACAGTTTTCGGTAATGATTTTCACCCGTTAACCGGTTGATATAGAAACTACGAGAAAGTGCTTCGCTATTTAGGGATTAAAATAAGTAAATGTGATACAGTTACACATTATGAAGGATTTTGAAGTTCATGTTTTGTTTAAAATATCGTTCAATTAGGGTTTTTTCGCGTAAAATGGGAAAAAGACTCAGTTTTTTTTGGACCACGCGTTACTTGTTGAAACTGGGTTTGAAAAGACCTCAAAACACTTTTAAAGACAACAATAACCCAGTTTATAGTAAACCACCCTAGTGAAGGTCTAGCAACTCAAAATTCATCAAGAACGCATCGTATTTGCTTTCGTAAGAAAACCAATTTTCAACAGTTTTCGGTAATGAATTTCACCCGTTAACCGCTTGATATAGAAACTACGAGACAGTGCTTCGCTATTTAGGGACTAAAATAAGTAAATGTGATACAGTTACACATTATGAAGCATTTTTAAGTTCATGTTTTGTTTAAAATATCGTCCAATTAGGGTTTTTTCGCGTAAAATGGGAAAAAGACTCAGTTTTTTTTGGACCACGCGTTACTTGTTGAAATTGGGTTTGAAAAGACCTCAAAACACTTTTAAAGACAACAATAACCCAGTTTATAGTAAACCACCCTAGTGAAGATCTAGCAACTCAAAATTCATCAAGAACGCATCGTATTTGCTTTCGTAAGAAAACCAATTTTCAACAGTTTTCGGTAATGATTTTCACCCGTTAACCGCTTGATATAGAAACTACGAGACAGTGCTTCGCTATTTAGGGATTAAAATAAGTAAATGTGATACAGTTACACATTATGAAACATTTTGAAGTTCATGTTTTGTTTAAAATATCGTCCAATTAGGGTTTTTTCGCGTAAAATGGGAAAAAGACTCAGTTTTTTTTGGACCACGCGTTACTTGTTGAAACTGGGTTTGAAAAGAGCTCAAAACACTTTTAAAGACAACAATAACCCAGTTTATAGTAAACCACCCTAGTGAAGGTCTAGCAACTCAAAATTCATCAAGAACGCATCGTATTTGCTTTCGTAAGAAAACCAATTTTCAACAGTTTTCGGTAATGATTTTCACCCGTTAACCGCTTGATATAGAAACTACGAGACAGTGCTTCGCTATTTAGGGATTAAAATAAGTAAATGTGATACAGTTACACATTATGAAGCATTTTGAAGTTCATGTTTTGTTTAAAATATCGTCCAATTAGGGTTTTTTCGCGTAAAATGGGAAAAAGACTCTTTTGTTTTTTACCACGCGTTAATTGTTGAAATGGGGTTTGAAAAGACCTCAAAACACTTTTAAAGACAACAATAACCCAGTTTATAGTAAAACAACCCTAATGAAGGTCTAGCAACTCAAATTTCATCAAGAACGCATCGTATTTGCTTTCGTAAGAAAACCAATTTTCAACAATTTTCGGTAATGATTTTCACCCGTTAACCGCTTGATATAGAAACTACGAGACGGTGCTTCGCTATTTAGGGATTAAAATAAGTAAATGTGATATAGTTACACATTATGAAGCATTTTGAAGTTCATGTTTTGTTTAAAATATCGTTCAATTAGGGTTTTTTCGCGTAAAATGGGAAAAAGACTCAGTTTTTTTTGGACCACGCGTTACTTGTTGAAACTGGGTTTGAAAAGAGCTCAAAACACTTTTAAAGACAACAATAACCCAGTTTATAGTAAACCACCCTAGTGAAGGTCTAGCAACTCAAAATTCATCAAGAACGCATCGTATTTGCTTTCGTAAGAAAACCAATTTTCAACAGTTTTCGGTAATGATTTTCACCCGTTAACCGCTTGATATAGATACTACGAGACAGTGCTTCGCTATTTAGGGATTAAAATAAGTAAATGTGATATAGTTACACATTATGAAGCATTTTGAAGTTCATGTTTTGTTTAAAATATCGTCCAATTAGGGTTTTTTCGCGTAAAATGGGAAAAAGACTCATTTTTTTTTGGACCACGATTTAATTGTTGAAATGGGGTTTGAAAAGACCTCAAAACACTTTTAAAGACAACAATAACCCAGTTTATAGTAAAACAACCCTAATGAAGGTGTAGCAACTCAAATTTCATCAAGAACGCATCGTATTTGCTTTCGTAAGAAAACCAATTTTTAACACTTTTCGGTAATAATTTTCACCCGTTAACCCCTTTATATAGAAACTACGAGACAGTGCTTCGCTATTTAGGGACTAAAATAAGTAAATGTGATACAGTTACACATTATGCAGCATTTTGAAGTTCATGTTTTGTTTAAAATATCGTCCAATTAGGGTTTTTTCGCGTAAAATGGGAAAAAGACTCAGTTTTTTTTGGACCACGCGTTACTTGTTGAAACTGGGTTTGAAAAGAGCTCAAAACACTTTTAAAGACAACAATAACCCAGTTTATAGTAAACCACCCTAGTGAAGGTCTAGCAACTCAAAATTCATCAAGAACGCATCAAATTTGCTTTCGTAAGAAAACCAATTTTCAACACTTTTCGGTAATAATTTTCACCCGTTAACCGGTTGATATAGAAACTACGAGAAAGTGCTTCGCTATTTAGGGATTAAAATAAGTAAATGTGATACAGTTACACATTATGAAGCATTTTGAAGTTCATGTTTTGTTTAAAATATCGTCCAATTAGGGTTTTTTCGCGTAAAATGGGAAAAAGACTCAGTTTTTTTTGGACCACGCGTTACTTGTTGAAACTGGGTTTGAAAAGAGCTCAAAACACTTTTAAAGACAACAATAACCCAGTTTATAGTAAACCACCCTAGTGAAGGTCTAGCAACTCAAAATTCATCAAGAACGCATCGTATTTGCTTTCGTAAGAAAACCAATTTTCAACAGTTTTCGGTAATGATTTTCACCCGTTAACCCCTTTATATAGAAACTACGAGACAGTGCTTCGCTATTTAGGGACTAAAATAAGTAAATGTGATACAGTTACACATTATGCAGCATTTTGAAGTTCATGTTTTGTTTAAAATATCGTCCAATTAGGGTTTTTTCGCGTAAAATGGGAAAAAGACTCTTTTTTTTTTTACCACGCGTTAATTGTTGAAATGGGGTTTGAAAAGACCTCAAAACACTTTTAAAGACAACAATAACCCAGTTTATAGTAAAACAACCCTAATGAAGGTCTAGCAACTCAAATTTCATCAAGAACGCATCGTATTTGCTTTCGTAAGAAAACCAATTTTTAACACTTTTCGGTAATGATTTTCACCCGTTAACCCCTTTATATAGAAACTACGAGACAGTGCTTCGCTATTTAGGGACTAAAATAAGTAAATGTGATACAGTTACACATTATGCAGCATTTTGAAGTTCATGTTTTGTTTAAAATATCGTCCAATTAGGGTTTTTTCGCGTAAAATGGGAAAAAGACTCTTTTTTTTTTTACCACGCGTTAATTGTTGAAATGGGGTTTGAAAAGACCTCAAAACACTTTTAAAGACAACAATAACCCAGTTTATAGTAAAACAACCCTAATGAAGGTCTAGCAACTCAAATTTCATCAAGAACGCATCGTATTTGCTTTTGTAAGAAAACCAATTTTCAACAATTTTCGGTAATGATTTTCACCCGTTAACCGCTTGATATAGAAACTACGAGACAGTGCTTCGCTATTTAGGGATTAAAATAAGTAAATGTGATATAGTTACACATTATGAAGCATTTTGAAGTTCATGTTTTGTTTAAAATATCGTCCAATTAGGGTTTTTTCGCGTAAAATGGGAAAAAGACTCATTTTTTTTTGGACCACGATTTAATTGTTGAAATGGGGTTTGAAAAGACCTCAAAACACTTTTAAAGACAACAATAACCCAGTTTATAGTAAAACAACCCTAATGAAGGTCTAGCAACTCAAATTTCATCAAGAACGCATCGTATTTGCTTTCGTAAGAAAACCAATTTTTAACACTTTTCGGTAATAATTTTCACCCGTTAACCCCTTTATATAGAAACTACGAGACAGTGCTTCGCTATTTAGGGACTAAAATAAGTAAATGTGATACAGTTACACATTATGCAGCATTTTGAAGTTCATGTTTTGTTTAAAATATCGTCCAATTAGGGTTTTTTCGCGTAAAATGGGAAAAAGACTCAGTTTTTTTTGGACCACGCGTTACTTGTTGAAACTGGGTTTGAAAAGAGCTCAAAACACTTTTAAAGACAACAATAACCCAGTTTATAGTAAACCACCCTAGTGAAGGTCTAGCTACTCAAAATTCATCAAGAACGCATTAAATTTGCTTTCGTAAGAAAACTTATTTTCAACAGTTTTCGGTAATGATTTTCACCCGTTAACCGGTTGATATAGAAACTACGAGAAAGTGCTTCGCTATTTAGGGATTAAAATAAGTAAATGTGATACAGTTACACATTATGAAGCATTTTGAAGTTCATGTTTTGTTTAAAATATCGTCCAATTAGGGTTTTTTCGCGTAAAATGGGAAAAAGACTCAGTTTTTTTTGGACCGCGCGTTACTTGTTGAAATTGGGTTTGAAAAGACCTCAAAACACTTTTAAAGACAACAATAACCCAGTTTATAGTAAACCACCCTAGTGAAGATCTAGCAACTCAAAATTCATCAAGAACGCATCGTATTTGCTTTCGTAAGAAAACCAATTTTCAACAGTTTTCGGTAATGATTTTCACCCGTTAACCGCTTGATATAGAAACTACGAGACAGTGCTTCGCTATTTAGGGACTAAAATACATAAATGTGATACAGTTACACATTATGAAGCATTTTGAAGTTCATGTTTTGTTTAAAATATCGTCCAATTAGGGTTTTTTCGCGTAAAATGGGAAAAAGACTCAGTTTTTTTTGGACCACGCGTTACTTGTTGAAATTGGGTTTGAAAAGACCTCAAAACACTTTTAAAGACAACAATAACCCAGTTTATAGTAAACCACCCTAGTGAAGATCTAGCAACTCAAAATTCATCAAGAACGCATCGTATTTGCTTTCGTAAGAAAACCAATTTTCAACAGTTTTCGGTAATGATTTTCACCCGTTAACCGCTTGATATAGAAACTACGAGACAGTGCTTCGCTATTTAGGGATTAAAATAAGTAAATGTGATACAGTTACACATTATGAAACATTTTGAAGTTCATGTTTTGTTTAAAATATCGTCCAATTAGGGTTTTTTCGCGTAAAATGGGAAAAAGACTCAGTTTTTTTTGGACCACGCGTTACTTGTTGAAACTGGGTTTGAAAAGAGCTCAAAACACTTTTAAAGACAACAATAACCCAGTTTATAGTAAACCACCCTAGTGAAGGTCTAGCAACTCAAAATTCATCAAGAACGCATCGTATTTGCTTTCGTAAGAAAACCAATTTTCAACAGTTTTCGGTAATGATTTTCACCCGTTAACCGCTTGATATAGAAACTACGAGACAGTGCTTCGCTATTTAGGGATTAAAATAAGTAAATGTGATACAGTTACACATTATGAAGCATTTTGAAGTTCATGTTTTGTTTAAAATATCGTCCAATTAGGGTTTTTTCGCGTAAAATGGGAAAAAGACTCAGTTTTTTTTGGACCACGCGTTACTTGTTGAAACTGGGTTTGAAAAGAGCTCAAAACACTTTTAAAGACAACAATAACCCAGTTTATAGTAAACCACCCTAGTGAAGGTCTAGCAACTCAAAATTCATCAAGAACGCATCGTATTTGCTTTCGTAAGAAAACCAATTTTCAACAGTTTTCGGTAATGATTTTCACCCGTTAACCGCTTGATATAGAAACTACGAGACAGTGCTTCGCTATTTAGGGATTAAAATAAGTAAATGTGATACAGTTACACATTATGAAGCATTTTGAAGTTCATGTTTTGTTTAAAATATCGTCCAATTAGGGTTTTTTCGCGTAAAATGGGAAAAAGACTCAGTTTTTTTTGGACCACGCGTTACTTGTTGAAACTGGGTTTGAAAAGAGCTCAAAACACTTTTAAAGACAACAATAACCCAGTTTATAGTAAACCACCCTAGTGAAGGTCTAGCAACTCAAAATTCATCAAGAACGCATCGTATTTGCTTTCGTAAGAAAACCAATTTTCAACAGTTTTCGGTAATGATTTTCACCCGTTAACCGCTTGATATAGAAACTACGAGACAGTGCTTCGCTATTTAGGGATTAAAATAAGTAAATGTGATACAGTTACACATTATGAAGCATTTTGAAGTTCATGTTTTGTTTAAAATATCGTCCAATTAGGGTTTTTTCGCGTAAAATGGGAAAAAGACTCAGTTTTTTTTGGACCACGCGTTACTTGTTGAAACTGGGTTTGAAAAGAGCTCAAAACACTTTTAAAGACAACAATAACCCAGTTTATAGTAAACCACCCTAGTGAAGGTCTAGCAACTCAAAATTCATCAAGAACGCATCGTATTTGCTTTCGTAAGAAAACCAATTTTCAACAGTTTTCGGTAATGATTTTCACCCGTTAACCGCTTGATATAGAAACTACGAGACAGTGCTTCGCTATTTAGGGATTAAAATAAGTAAATGTGATACAGTTACACATTATGAAGCATTTTGAAGTTCATGTTTTGTTTAAAATATCGTCCAATTAGGGTTTTTTCGCGTAAAATGGGAAAAAGACTCAGTTTTTTTTGGACCACGCGTTACTTGTTGAAACTGGGTTTGAAAAGAGCTCAAAACACTTTTAAAGACAACAATAACCCAGTTTATAGTAAACCACCCTAGTGAAGGTCTAGCAACTCAAAATTCATCAAGAACGCATCGTATTTGCTTTCGTAAGAAAACCAATTTTCAACAGTTTTCGGTAATGATTTTCACCCGTTAACCGCTTGATATAGAAACTACGAGACAGTGCTTCGCTATTTAGGGATTAAAATAAGTAAATGTGATACAGTTACACATTATGAAGCATTTTGAAGTTCATGTTTTGTTTAAAATATCGTCCAATTAGGGTTTTTTCGCGTAAAATGGGAAAAAGACTCAGTTTTTTTTGGACCACGCGTTACTTGTTGAAACTGGGTTTGAAAAGAGCTCAAAACACCTTTAAAGACAACAATAACCCAGTTTATAGTAAACCACCCTAGTGAAGGTCTAGCAACTCAAAATTCATCAAGAACGCATCGTATTTGCTTTCGTAAGAAAACCAATTTTCAACAGTTTTCGGTAATGATTTTCACCCGTTAACCGCTTGATATAGATACTACGAGACAGTGCTTCGCTATTTAGGGACTAAAATAAGTAAATGTGATACAGTTACACATTATGAAGCATTTTGAAGTTCATGTTTTGTTTAAAATATCGTCCAATTAGGGTTTTTTCGCGTAAAATGGGAAAAAGACTCAGTTTTTTTTGGACCACGCGTTACTTGTTGAAACTGGGTTTGAAAAGAGCTCAAAACACTTTTAAAGACAACAATAACCCAGTTTATAGTAAACCACCCTAGTGAAGGTCTAGCAACTCAAAATTCATCAAGAACGCATCGTATTTGCTTTCGTAAGAAAACCAATTTTCAACAGTTTTCGGTAATGATTTTCACCCGTTAACCGCTTGATATAGAAACTACGAGACAGTGCTTCGCTATTTAGGGACAAAAATAAGTAAATGTGATACAGTTACACATTATGAAGCATTTTGAAGTTCATGTTTTGTTTAAAATATCGTCCAATTAGGGTTTTTTCGCGTAAAATGGGAAAAAGACTCAGTTTTTTTTGGACCACGCGTTACTTGTTGAAACTGGGTTTGAAAAGAGCTCAAAACACTTTTAAAGACAACAATAACCCAGTTTATAGTAAACCACCCTAGTGAAGGTCTAGCAACTCAAAATTCATCAAGAACGCATCGTATTTGCTTTCGTAAGAAAACCAATTTTCAACAGTTTTCGGTAATGATTTTCACCCGTTAACCGCTTGATATAGAAACTACGAGACAGTGCTTCGCTATTTAGGGATTAAAATAAGTAAATGTGATACAGTTACACATTATGAAGCATTTTGAAGTTCATGTTTTGTTTAAAATATCGTCCAATTAGGGTTTTTTCGCGTAAAATGGGAAAAAGACTCAGTTTTTTTTGGACCACGCGTTACTTGTTGAAACTGGGTTTGAAAAGAGCTCAAAACACCTTTAAAGACAACAATAACCCAGTTTATAGTAAACCACCCTAGTGAAGGTCTAGCAACTCAAAATTCATCAAGAACGCAT
Organism: Parietaria judaica; assembly: GCA_954871525.1. Classification (NCBI taxonomy): domain Eukaryota; kingdom Viridiplantae; phylum Streptophyta; class Magnoliopsida; order Rosales; family Urticaceae; genus Parietaria; species Parietaria judaica. The sequence goes on from OX940860.1 coordinate 62,841,416, forward strand.
CGTATTTGCTTTCGTAAGAAAACCAATTTTCAACAGTTTTCGGTAATGATTTTCACCCGTTAACCGCTTGATATAGATACTACGAGACAGTGCTTCGCTATTTAGGGACTAAAATAAGTAAATGTGATACAGTTACACATTATGAAACATTTTGAAGTTCATGTTTTGTTTAAAATATCGTCCAATTAGGGTTTCTTCGCGTAAAATGGGAAAAAGACTCAGTTTTTTTTGGACCACGCGTTACTTGTTGAAACTGGGTTTGAAAAGAGCTCAAAACACTTTTAAAGACAACAATAACCCAGTTTATAGTAAACCACCCTAGTGAAGGTCTAGCAACTCAAAATTCATCAAGAACGCATCGTATTTGCTTTCGTAAGAAAACCAATTTTCAACAGTTTTCGGTAATGATTTTCACCCGTTAACCGCTTGATATAGAAACTACGAGACAGTGCTTCGCTATTTAGGGACAAAAATAAGTAAATGTGATACAGTTACACATTATGAAGCATTTTGAAGTTCATGTTTTGTTTAAAATATCGTCCAATTAGGGTTTTTTCGCGTAAAATGGGAAAAAGACTCAGTTTTTTTTGGACCACGCGTTACTTGTTGAAACTGGGTTTGAAAAGAGCTCAAAACACTTTTAAAGACAACAATAACCCAGTTTATAGTAAACCACCCTAGTGAAGGTCTAGCAACTCAAAATTCATCAAGAACGCATCGTATTTGCTTTCGTAAGAAAACCAATTTTCAACAGTTTTCGGTAATGATTTTCACCCGTTAACCGCTTGATATAGAAACTACGAGACAGTGCTTCGCTATTTAGGGATTAAAATAAGTAAATGTGATACAGTTACACATTATGAAGCATTTTGAAGTTCATGTTTTGTTTAAAATATCGTCCAATTAGGGTTTTTTCGCGTAAAATGGGAAAAAGACTCAGTTTTTTTTGGACCACGCGTTACTTGTTGAAACTGGGTTTGAAAAGAGCTCAAAACACCTTTAAAGACAACAATAACCCAGTTTATAGTAAACCACCCTAGTGAAGGTCTAGCAACTCAAAATTCATCAAGAACGCATCGTATTTGCTTTCGTAAGAAAACCAATTTTCAACAGTTTTCGGTAATGATTTTCACCCGTTAACCGCTTGATATAGATACTACGAGACAGTGCTTCGCTATTTAGGGACTAAAATAAGTAAATGTGATACAGTTACACATTATGAAACATTTTGAAGTTCATGTTTTGTTTAAAATATCGTCCAATTAGGGTTTCTTCGCGTAAAATGGGAAAAAGACTCAGTTTTTTTTGGACCACGCGTTACTTGTTGAAACTGGGTTTGAAAAGAGCTCAAAACACTTTTAAATACAACAATAACCCAGTTTATAGTAAACCACCCTAGTGAAGGTCTAGCAACTCAAAATTCATCAAGAACGCATCGTATTTGCTTTCGTAAGAAAACCAATTTTCAACAGTTTTCGGTAATGATTTTCACCCGTTAACCGCTTGATATAGAAACTACGAGACAGTGCTTCGCTATTTAGGGATTAAAATAAGTAAATGTGATACAGTTACACATTATGAAGCATTTTGAAGTTCATGTTTTGTTTAAAATATCGTCCAATTAGGGTTTTTTCGCGTAAAATGGGAAAAAGACTCAGTTTTTTTTTGGACCACGCGTTACTTGTTGAAACTGGGTTTGAAAAGAGCTCAAAACACTTTTAAAGACAACAATAACCCAGTTTATAGTAAACCACCCTAGTGAAGGTCTAGCAACTCAAAATTCATCAAGAACGCATCGTATTTGCTTTCGTAAGAAAACCAATTTTCAACAGTTTTCGGTAATGATTTTCACCCGTTAACCGCTTGATATAGAAACTACGAGACAGTGCTTCGCTATTTAGGGACTAAAATAAGTAAATGTGATACAGTTACACATTATGAAACATTTTGAAGTTCATGTTTTGTTTAAAATATCGTCCAATTAGGGTTTTTTCGCGTAAAATGGGAAAAAGACTCAGTTTTTTTTGGACCACGCGTTACTTGTTGAAACTGGGTTTGAAAAGAGCTCAAAACACTTTTAAAGACAACAATAACCCAGTTTATAGTAAACCACCCTAGTGAAGGTCTAGCAACTCAAAATTCATCAAGAACGCATCGTATTTGCTTTCGTAAGAAAACCAATTTTTCAACAGTTTTCGGTAATGATTTTCACCCGTTAACCGCTTGATATAGATACTACGAGACAGTGCTTCGCTATTTAGGGATTAAAATAAGTAAATGTGATATAGTTACACATTATGAAGCATTTTGAAGTTCATGTTTTGTTTAAAATATCGTCCAATTAGGGTTTTTTCGCGTAAAATGGGAAAAAGACTCATTTTTTTTTGGACCACGATTTAATTGTTGAAATGGGGTTTGAAAAGACCTCAAAACACTTTTAAAGACAACAATAACCCAGTTTATAGTAAAACAACCCTAATGAAGGTGTAGCAACTCAAATTTCATCAAGAACGCATCGTATTTGCTTTCGTAAGAAAACCAATTTTTAACACTTTTCGGTAATGATTTTCACCCGTTAACCCCTTTATATAGAAACTACGAGACAGTGCTTCGCTATTTAGGGACTAAAATAAGTAAATGTGATACAGTTACACATTATGCAGCATTTTGAAGTTCATGTTTTGTTTAAAATATCGTCCAATTAGGGTTTTTTCGCGTAAAATGGGAAAAAGACTCAGTTTTTTTTGGACCACGCGTTACTTGTTGAAACTGGGTTTGAAAAGAGCTCAAAACACTTTTAAAGACAACAATAACCCAGTTTATAGTAAACCACCCTAGTGAAGGTCTAGCAACTCAAAATTCATCAAGAACGCATCAAATTTGCTTTCGTAAGAAAACCAATTTTCAACAGTTTTCGGTAATGATTTTCACCCGTTAACCGGTTGATATAGAAACTACGAGAAAGTGCTTCGCTATTTAGGGATTAAAATAAGTAAATGTGATACAGTTACACATTATGAAGCATTTTGAAGTTCATGTTTTGTTTAAAATATCGTCCAATTAGGGTTTTTTCGCGTAAAATGGGAAAAAGACTCAGTTTTTTTTGGACCACGCGTTACTTGTTGAAACTGGGTTTGAAAAGAGCTCAAAACACTTTTAAAGACAACAATAACCCAGTTTATAGTAAACCACCCTAGTGAAGGTCTAGCAACTCAAAATTCATCAAGAACGCATCGTATTTGCTTTCGTAAGAAAACCAATTTTCAACAGTTTTCGGTAATGATTTTCACCCGTTAACCGCTTGATATAGAAACTACGAGACAGTGCTTCGCTATTTAGGGACTAAAATAAATAAATGTGATACAGTTACACATTATGAAGCATTTTGAAGTTCATGTTTTGTTTAAAATATCGTCCAATTAGGGTTTTTTCGCGTAAAATGGGAAAAAGACTCATTTTTTTTGGACCACGATTTAATTGTTGAAATTGGGTTTGAAAAGACCTCAAAACACTTTTAAAGACAACAATAACCCAGTTTATAGTAAAACAACCCTAATGAAGGTGTAGCAACTCAAATTTCATCAAGAACGCATCGTATTTGCTTTCGTAAGAAAACCAATTTTTAACACTTTTCGGTAATAATTTTCACCCGTTAACCCCTTTATATAGAAACTATGAGACAGTGCTTCGCTATTTAGGGACTAAAATAAGTAAATGTGATACAGTTACACATTATGCAGCATTTTGAAGTTCATGTTTTGTTTAAAATATCGTCCAATTAGGGTTTTTTCGCGTAAAATGGGAAAAAGACTCAGTTTTTTTTGGACCACGCGTTACTTGTTGAAACTGGGTTTGAAAAGAGCTCAAAACACTTTTAAAGACAACAATAACCCAGTTTATAGTAAACCACCCTAGTGAAGGTCTAGCAACTCAAAATTCATCAAGAACGCATCAAATTTGCTTTCGTAAGAAAACCAATTTTCAACAATTTTCGGTAATGATTTTCACCCGTTAACCGGTTGATATAGAAACTACGAGAAAGTGCTTCGCTATTTAGGGATTAAAATAAGTAAATGTGATACAGTTACACATTATGAAGCATTTTGAAGTTCATGTTTTGTTTAAAATATCGTTCAATTAGGGTTTTTTCGCGTAAAATGGGAAAAAGACTCAGTTTTTTTTGGACCACGCGTTACTTGTTGAAACTGGGTTTGAAAAGACCTCAAAACACTTTTAAAGACAACAATAACCCAGTTTATAGTAAACCACCCTAGTGAAGGTCTAGCAACTCAAAATTCATCAAGAACGCATCGTATTTGCTTTCGTAAGAAAACCAATTTTCAACAGTTTTCGGTAATGATTTTCACCCGTTAACCGCTTGATATAGAAACTACGAGACAGTGCTTCGCTATTTTGGGACTAAAATAAGTAAATGTGATACAGTTACACATTATGAAGCATTTTGAAGTTCATGTTTTGTTTAAAATATCGTCCAATTAGGGTTTTTTCGCGTAAAATGGGAAAAAGACTCAGTTTTTTTTGGACCACGCGTTACTTGTTGAAATTGGGTTTGAAAAGACCTCAAAACACTTTTAAAGACAACAATAACCCAGTTTATAGTAAACCACCCTAGTGAAGATCTAGCAACTCAAAATTCATCAAGAACGCATCGTATTTGCTTTCGTAAGAAAACCAATTTTCAACAGTTTTCGGTAATGATTTTCACCCGTTAACCGCTTGATATAGAAACTACGAGACAGTGCTTCGCTATTTAGGGATTAAAATAAGTAAATGTGATACAGTTACACATTATGAAACATTTTGAAGTTCATGTTTTGTTTAAAATATCGTCCAATTAGGGTTTTTTCGCGTAAAATGGGAAAAAGACTCAGTTTTTTTTGGACCACGCGTTACTTGTTGAAACTGGGTTTGAAAAGAGCTCAAAACACTTTTAAAGACAACAATAACCCAGTTAATAGTAAACCACCCTAGTGAAGGTCTAGCAACTCAAAATTCATCAAGAACGCATCGTATTTGCTTTCGTAAGAAAACCAATTTTCAACAGTTTTCGGTAATGATTTTCACCCGTTAACCGCTTGATATAGAAACTACGAGACAGTGCTTCGCTATTTAGGGATTAAAATAAGTAAATGTGATACAGTTACACATTATGAAGCATTTTGAAGTTCATGTTTTGTTTAAAATATCGTCCAATTAGGGTTTTTTCGCGTAAAATGGGAAAAAGACTCAGTTTTTTTTGGACCACGCGTTACTTGTTGAAACTGGGTTTGAAAAGAGCTCAAAACACTTTTAAAGACAACAATAACCCAGTTTATAGTAAACCACCCTAGTGAAGGTCTAGCAACTCAAAATTCATCAAGAACGCATCGTATTTGCTTTCGTAAGAAAACCAATTTTCAACAGTTTTCGGTAATGATTTTCACCCGTTAACCGCTTGATATAGAAACTACGAGACAGTGCTTCGCTATTTAGGGACTAAAATAAGTAAATGTGATACAGTTACACATTATGAAGCATTTTGAAGTTCATGTTTTGTTTAAAATATCGTCCAATTAGGGTTTTTTAGCGTAAAATGGGAAAAAGACTCATTTTTTTTGGACCACGCGTTACTTGTTGAAACTGGGTTTGAAAAGACCTCAAAAAACTTTTAAAGACAACAATAACCCAGTTTATAGTAAACCACCCTAGTGAAGGTCTAGCAACTAAAATTTCATCCAGAACGCATCGTATTTGCTTTCGTAAGAAAACCAATTTTCAACAGTTTTCGGTAATGATTTTCACCCGTTAACCGCTTGATATAGAAACTACGAGAAAGTGCTTCGCTATTTAGGGATTAAAATAAGTAAATGTGATACAGTTACACATTATGAAGCATTTTGAAGTTCATGTTTTGTTTAAAATATCGTCCAATTAGGGTTTTTTCGCGTAAAATGGGAAAAAGACTCATTTTTTTTGGACCACGCGTTAATTGTTGAAATGGGGTTTGAAAAGACCTCAAAACACTTTTAAAGACAACAATAACCCAGTTTATAGTAAACCACCCTAGTGAAGGTGTAGCAACTCAAATTTCATCAAGAACGCATCGTATTTGCTTTCGTAAGAAAACCAATTTTTAACAGTTTTCAATAATGATTTTCACCCGTTAACCCCTTTATATAGAAACTACGAGACAGTGCTTCGCTATTTAGGGACTAAAATAAGTAAATGTGATACAGTTACACATTATGCAGCATTTTGAAGTTCATGTTTTGTTTAAAATATCGTCCAATTAGGGTTTTTTCGCGTAAAATGGGAAAAAGACTCAGTTTTTTTTGGACCACGCGTTACTTGTTGAAACTGGGTTTGAAAAGAGCTCAAAACACTTTTAAAGACAACAATAACCCAGTTTATAGTAAACCACCCTAGTGAAGGTCTAGCAACTCAAAATTCATCAAGAACGCATAGTATTTGCTTTCGTAAGAAAACCAATTTTCAACAGTTTTCGGTAATGATTTTCACCCGTTAACCGCTTGATATAGAAACTACGAGACAGTGCTTCGCTATTTAGGGATTAAAATAAGTAAATGTGATACAGTTACACATTATGAAGCATTTTGAAGTTCATGTTTTGTTTAAAATATCGTTCAATTAGGGGTTTTTCGCGTAAAATGGGAAAAAGACTCATTTTTTTTTGGACCACGCGTTAATTGTTGAAATGGGGTTTGAAAAGACCTCAAAACACTTTTAAAGACAACAATAACCCAGTTTATAGTAAAACAACCCTAATGAAGGTCTAGCAACTCAAATTTCATCAAGAACGCATCGTATTTGCTTTCGTAAGAAAACCAATTTTTAACACTTTTCGGTAATGATTTTCACCCGTTAACCCCTTTATATAGAAACTACGAGACAGTGCTTCGCTATTTAGGGACTAAAATAAGTAAATGAGATACAGTTACACATTATGCAGCATTTTGAAGTTCATGTTTTGTTTAAAATATCGTCCAATTAGGGTTTTTTCGCGTAAAATGGGAAAAAGACTCAGTTTTTTTTGGACCACGCGTTACTTGTTGAAACTGGGTTTGAAAAGAGCTCAAAACACTTTTAAAGACAACAATAACCCAGTTTATAGTAAACCACCCTAGTGAAGGTCTAGCAACTCAAAATTCATCAAGAACGCATCGTATTTGCTTTCGTAAGAAAACCAATTTTCAACAGTTTTCGGTAATGATTTTCACCCGTTAACCGCTTGATATAGAAACTACGAGACAGTGCTTCGCTATTTAGGGATTAAAATAAGTAAATGTGATACAGTTACACATTATGAAGCATTTTGAAGTTCATGTTTTGTTTAAAATATCGTTCAATTAGGGTTTTTTCGCGTAAAATGGGAAAAAGACTCATTTTTTTTGGACCACGCGTTAATTGTTGAAATGGGGTTTGAAAAGACCTCAAAACACTTTTAAAGACAACAATAACCCAGTTTATAGTAAAACAACCCTAATGAAGGTCTAGCAACTCAAATTTCATCAAGAACGCATCGTATTTGCTTTCGTAAGAAAACCAATTTTTAACACTTTTCGGTAATGATTTTCACCCGTTAACCCCTTTATATAGAAACTACGAGACAGTGCTTCGCTATTTAGGGACTAAAATAAGTAAATGTGATACAGTTACACATTATGCAGCATTTTGAAGTTCATGTTTTGTTTAAAATATCGTCCAATTAGGGTTTTTTCGCGTAAAATGGGAAAAAGACTCAGTTTTTTTTGGACCACGCGTTACTTGTTGAAACTGGGTTTGAAAAGAGCTCAAAACACTTTTAAAGACAACAATAACCCAGTTTATAGTAAACCACCCTAGTGAAGGTCTAGCCACTCAAAATTCATCAAGAACGCATCGTATTTGCTTTCGTAAGAAAACCAATTTTCAACAGTTTTCGGTAATGATTTTCACCCGTTAACCGCTTGATATAGAAACTACGAGACAGTGCTTCGCTATTTAGGGATTAAAATAAGTAAATGTGATACAGTTACACATTATGAAGCATTTTGAAGTTCATGTTTTGTTTAAAATATCGTTCAATTAGGGTTTTTTCGCGTAAAATGGGAAAAAGACTATTTTTTTTTGGACCACGCGTTAATTGTTGAAATTGGGTTTGAAAAGACCTCAAAACACTTTTAAAGACAACAATAACCCAGTTTATAGTAAAACAACCCTAATGAAGGTCTAGCAACTCAAATTTCATCAAGAACGCATCGTATTTGCTTTCGTAAGAAAACCAATTTTTAACACTTTTCGGTAATGATTTTTACCCGTTAACCCCTTTATATAGAAACTACGAGACAGTGCTTCGCTATTTAGGGACTAAAATAAGTAAATGTGATACAGTTACACATTATGCAGCATTTTGAAGTTCATGTTTTGTTTAAAATATCGTCCAATTAGGGTTTTTTCGCGTAAAATGGGAAATAGACTCAGTTTTTTTTGGACCACGCGTTACTTGTTGAAACTGGGTTTGAAAAGAGCTCAAAACACTTTTAAAGACAACAATAACCCAGTTTATAGTAAACCACCCTAGTGAAGGTCTAGCAACTCAAAATTCATCAAGAACGCATAGTATTTGCTTTCGTAAGAAAACCAATTTTCAACAGTTTTCGGTAATGATTTTCACCCGTTAACCGCTTGATATAGAAACTACGAGACAGTGCTTCGCTATTTAGGGATTAAAATAAGTAAATGTGATACAGTTACACATTATGAAGCATTTTGAAGTTCATGTTTTGTTTAAAATATCGTTCAATTAGGGTTTTTTCGCGTAAAATGGGAAAAAGACTCATTTTTTTTGGACCACGCGTTAATTGTTGGAATGGGGTTTGAAAAGACCTCAAAACACTTTTAAAGACAACAATAACCCAGTTTATAGTAAAACAACCCTAATGAAGGTCTAGCAACTCAAATTTCATCAAGAACGCATCGTATTTGCTTTCTTAAGAAAACCAATTTTTAACACTTTTCGGTAATGATTTTCACCCGTTAACCCCTTTATATAGAAACTACGAGACAGTGCTTCGCTATTTAGGGACTAAAATAAGTAAATGTGATACAGTTACACATTATGCAGCATTTTGAAGTTCATGTTTTGTTTAAAATATCATCCAATTAGGGTTTTTTCGCGTAAAATGGGAAAAAGACTCAGTTTTTTTTGGACCACGCGTTACTTGTTGAAACTGGGTTTGAAAAAAGCTCAAAACACTTTTAAAGACAACAATAACCCAGTTTATAGTAAACCACCCTAGTGAAGGTCTAGCCACTCAAAATTCATCAAGAACGCATCGTATTTGCTTTCGTAAGAAAACCAATTTTCAACAGTTTTCGGTAATGATTTTCACCCGTTAACCGCTTGATATAGAAACTACGAGACGGTGCTTCGCTATTTAGGGATTAAAATAAGTAAATGTGATACAGTTACACATTATGAAGCATTTTGAAGTTCATGTTTTGTTTAAAATATCGTTCAATTAGGGTTTTTTCGCGTAAAATGGGAAAAAGACTCATTTTTTTTTGGACCACGCGTTAATTGTTGAAACTGGGTTTGAAAAGACCTCAAAACACTTTTAAAGACAACAATAACCCAGTTTATAGTAAAACAACCCTAATGAAGGTCTAGCAACTCAAATTTCATCAAGAACGCATCGTATTTGCTTTCGTAAGAAAACCAATTTTTAACACTTTTCGGTAATGATTTTCACCCGTTAACCCCTTTATATAGAAACTACGAGACAGTGCTTCGCTATTTAGGGACTAAAATAAGTAAATGTGATACAGTTACACATTATGCAGCATTTTGAAGTTCATGTTTTGTTTAAAATATCGTCCAATTAGGGTTTTTTCGCGTAAAATGGGAAAAAGACTCAGTTTTTTTTGGACCACGCGTTAATTGTTGAAACTGGGTTTGAAAAGAGCTCAAAACACTTTTAAAGACAACAATAACCCAGTTTATAGTAAACCACCCTAGTGAAGGTCTAGCAACTCAAAATTCATCAAGAACGCATCGTATTTGGTTTCGTAAGAAAACCAATTTTCAACAGTTTTCGGTAATGATTTTCACCCGTTAACCGCTTGATATAGAAACTACGAGACAGTGCTTCGCTATTTAGGGATTAAAATAAGTAAATGTGATACAGTTACACATTATGAAGCATTTTGAAGTTCATGTTTTGTTTAAAATATCGTCCAATTAGGGTTTTTTCGCGTAAAATGGGAAAAAGACTCAGTTTTTTTTGGACCACGCGTTACTTGTTGAAACTGGGTTTGAAAAGAGCTCAAAACACTTTTAAAGACAACAATAACCCAGTTTATAGTAAACCACCCTAGTGAAGGTCTAGCAACTCAAAATTCATCAAGAACGCATCGTATTTGCTTTCGTAAGAAAACCAATTTTCAACTGTTTTCGGTAATGATTTTCACCCGTTAACCGCTTGATATAGAAATTACGAGACAGTGCTTCGCTATTTAGGGATTAAAATAAGTAAATGTGATACAGTTACACATTATGAAGCATTTTGAAGTTCATGTTTTGTTTAAAATATCGTTCAATTAGGGTTTTTTCGCGTAAAATGGGAAAAAGACTCATTTTTTTTTGGACCACGCGTTAATTGTTGAAATGGGGTTTGAAAAGACCTCAAAACACTTTTAAAGACAACAATAACCCAGTTTATAGTAAAACCACCCTAATGAAGGTCTAGCAACTCAAATTTCATCAAGAACGCATCGTATTTGCTTTCGTAAGAAAACCAATTTTCAACAGTTTTCGGTAATGATTTTCACCCGTTAACCGCTTGATATAGAAACTACGAGACAGTGCTTCGCTATTTATTGATTAAAATAAGTAAATGTGATATAGTTACACATTATGAAGCATTTTGAAGTTCATGTTTTGTTTAAAATATCGTCCAATTAGGGTTTTTTCGCGTAAAATGGGAAAAAGACTTTTTTTTTTGGACCACGCGTTAATTGTTGAAATGGGGTTTGAAAAGACCTCAAAACACTTTTAAAGACAAGAATAACCCAGTTTATAGTAAAACAACCCTAATGAAGGTCTAGCAACTCAAATTTCATCAAGAACGCATCGTATTTGCTTTCGTAAGAAAACCAATTTTTAACACTTTTCGGTAATGATTTTCACCCGTTAACCCCTTTATATAGAAACTACGAGACAGTGCTTCGCTATTTAGGGACTAAAATAAGTAAATGTGATACAGTTACACATTATGCAGCATTTTGAAGTTCATGTTTTGTTTAAAATATCGTCCAATTAGGGTTTTTTCGCGTAAAATGGGAAAAAGACTCAGTTTTTTTTGGACCACGCGTTACTTGTTGAAACTGGGTTTGAAAAGAGCTCAAAACACTTTTAAAGACAACAATAACCCAGTTTATAGTAAACCACCCTAGTGAAGGTCTAGCAACTCAAAATTCATCAAGAACGCATCGTATTTGCTCTCGTAAGAAAACCAATTTTCAACAGTTTTCGGTAATGATTTTCACCCGTTAACCGCTTGATATAGAAACTACGAGAAAGTGCTTCGCTATTTAGGGATTAAAATAAGTAAATGTGATAAAGTTACACATTATGAAGCATTTTGAAGTTCATGTTTTGTTTAAAATATCGTTCAATTAGGGTTTTTTCACGTAAAATGGGAAAAAGACACAGTTTTTTTTGGACCACGCGTTACTTGTTGAAACTGGGTTTGAAAAGACCTCAAAACACTTTTAAAGACAACAATAACCCAGTTCATAGTAAACCACCCTAGTGAAGGTCTAGCAACTCAAAATTCATCAAGAACGCATCGTATTTGCTTTCGTAAGAAAACCAATTTTCAACAGTTTTCGGTAATGATTTTCACCCGTTAACCGCTTGATATAGAAACTACGAGACAGTGCTTCGCTATTTAGGGATTAAAATAAGTAAATGTGATACAGTTACACATTATGAAGCATTTTGAAGTTCATGTTTTGTTTAAAATATCGTTCAATTAGGGTTTTTTCACGTAAAATGGGAAAAAGACTCAGTTTTTTTTGGACCACGCATTAATTGTTGAAACTGGGTTTGAAAAGAGCTCAAAACACTTTTAAAGACAACAATAACCCAGTTTATAGTAAACCACCCTAGTGAAGGTCTAGCAACTCAAAATTCATCAAGAACGCATCGTATTTGCTTTCGTAAGAAAACCAATTTTCAACAGTTTTCGGTAATGATTTTCACCCGTTAACCGCTTGATATAGAAACTACGAGACAGTGCTTCGCTATTTAGGGATTAAAATAAGTAAATGTGATACAGTTACACATTATGAAGCATTTTGAAGTTCATGTTTTGTTTAAAATATCGTTCAATTAGGGTTTTTTCGCGTAAAATGGGAAAAAGACTCATTTTTTTTTGGACCACGCGTTAATTGTTGGAATGGGGTTTGAAAAGACCTCAAAACACTTTTAAAGACAACAATAACCCAGTTTATAGTAAAACAACCCTAATGAAGGTCTAGCAACTCAAATTTCATCAAGAACGCATCGTATTTGCTTTCGTAAGAAAACCAATTTTCAACAGTTTTCGGTAATGATTTTCACCCGTTAACCCCTTTATATAGAAACTACGAGACAGTGCTTCGCTATTTAGGGACTAAAATAAGTAAATGTGATACAGTTACACATTATGCAGCATTTTGAAGTTCATGTTTTGTTTAAAATATCGTCCAATTAGGGTTTTTTCGCGTAAAATGGGAAAAAGACTCAGTTTTTTTTGGACCACGCGTTACTTGTTGAAACTGGGTTTGAAAAGAGCTCAAAACACTTTTAAAGACAACAATAACCCAGTTTATAGTAAACCACCCTAGTGAAGGTCTAGCAACTCAAAATTCATCAAGAACGCATCGTATTTGCTTTCGTAAGAAAACCAATTTTCAACAGTTTTCGGTAATGATTTTCACCCGTTAACCGCTTGATATAGAAACTACGAGACAGTGCTTCGCTATTTAGGGATTAAAATAAGTAAATGTGATACAGTTACACATTATGAAGCATTTTGAAGTTCATGTTTTGTTTAAAATATCGTCCAATTAGGGTTTTTTCGCGTAAAATGGGAAAAAGACTCAGTTTTTTTTGGACCACGCGTTACTTGTTGAAACTGGGTTTGAAAAGAGCTCAAAACACTTTTAAAGACAACAATAACCCAGTTTATAGTAAACCACCCTAGTGAAGGTCTAGCCACTCAAAATTCATCAAGAACGCATCGTATTTGCTTTCGTAAGAAAACCAATTTTCAACAGTTTTCGGTAATGATTTTCACCCGTTAACCGCTTGATATAGAAACTACGAGACAGTGCTTCGCTATTTAGGGATTAAAATAAGTAAATGTGATAAAGTTACACATTATGAAGCATTTTGAAGTTCATGTTTTGTTTAAAATATCGTTCAATTAGGGTTTTTTCACGTAAAATGGGAAAAAGACTCAGTTTTTTTTGGACCACGCGTTACTTGTTGAAACTGGGTTTGAAAAGAGCTCAAAACACTTTTAAAGACAACAATAACCCAGTTTATAGTAAACCACCCTAGTGAAGGTCTAGCAACTCAAAATTCATCAAGAACGCATCGTATTTGCTTTCGTAAGAAAACCAATTTTCAACAGTTTTCGGTAATGATTTTCACCCGTTAACCGCTTGATATAGAAACTACGAGACAGTGCTTCGCTATTTAGGGATTAAAATAAGTAAATGTGATACAGTTACACATTATGAAGCATTTTGAAGTTCATGTTTTGTTTAAAATATCGTTCAATTAGGGTTTTTTCGCGTAAAATGGGAAAAAGACTCATTTTTTTTTGGACCACGCGTTAATTGTTGAAACTGGGTTTGAAAAGACCTCAAAACACTTTTAAAGACAACAATAACCCAGTTTATAGTAAAACAACCCTAATGAAGGTCTAGCAACTCAAATTTCATCAAGAACGCATCGTATTTGCTTTCGTAAGAAAACCAATTTTCAACACTTTTCGGTAATGATTTTCACCCGTTAACCCCTTTATATAGAAACTACGAGACAGTGCTTCGCTATTTAGGGACTAAAATAAGTAAATGTGATACAGTTACACATTATGCAGCATTTTGAAGTTCATGTTTTGTTTAAAATATCGTCCAATTAGGGTTTTTTCGCGTAAAATGGGAAAAAGACTCAGTTTTTTTTGGACCACGCGTTACTTGTTGAAACTGGGTTTGAAAAGAGCTCAAAACACTTTTAAAGACAACAATAACCCAGTTTATAGTAAACCACCCTAGTGAAGGTCTAGCAACTCAAAATTCATCAAGAACGCATCGTATTTGCTTTCGTAAGAAAACCAATTTTCAACAGTTTTCGGTAATGATTTTCACCCGTTAACCGCTTGATATAGAAATTACGAGACAGTGCTTCGCTATTTAGGGATTAAAATAAGTAAATGTGATACAGTTACACATTATGAAGCATTTTGAAGTTCATGTTTTTTTTAAAATATCGTTCAATTAGGGTTTTTTTCGCGTAAAATGGGAAAAAGACTCATTTTTTTTTGGACCACGCGTTAATTGTTGAAATGGGGTTTGAAAAGACCTCAAAACACTTTTAAAGACAACAATAACCCAGTTTATAGTAAAACCACCCTAATGAAGGTCTAGCAACTCAAATTTCATCAAGAACGCATCGTATTTGCTTTCGTAAGAAAACCAATTTTCAACAGTTTTCGGTAATGATTTTCACCCGTTAACCGCTTGATATAGAAACTACGAGACAGTGCTTCGCTATTTATTGATTAAAATAAGTAAATGTGATATAGTTACACATTATGAAGCATTTTGAAGTTCATGTTTTGTTTAAAATATCGTCCAATTAGGGTTTTTTCGCGTAAAATGGGAAAAAGACTCTTTTTTTTGGACCACGCGTTAATTGTTGAAATGGGGTTTGAAAAGACCTCAAAACACTTTTAAAGACAAGAATAACCCAGCTTATAGTAAAACAACCCTAATGAAGGTCTAGCAACTCAAATTTCATCAAGAACGCATCGTATTTGCTTTCGTAAGAAAACCAATTTTTAACACTTTTCGGTAATGATTTTCACCCGTTAACCCCTTTATATAGAAACTACGAGACAGTGCTTCGCTATTTAGGGACTAAAATAAGTAAATGTGATACAGTTACACATTATGAAGCATTTTGAAGTTCATGTTTTGTTTAAAATATCGTCCAATTAGGGTTTTTTCGCGTAAAATGGGAAAAAGACTCAGTTTTTTTTGGACCACGCGTTAATTGTTGAAACTGGGTTTGAAAAGAGCTCAAAACACTTTTAAAGACAACAATAACCCAGTTTATAGTAAACCACCCTAGTGAAGGTCTAGCAACTCAAAATTCATCAAGAACGCATCGTATTTGCTTTCGTAAGAAAACCAATTTTCAACAGTTTTCGGTAATGATTTTCACCCGTTAACCGCTTGATATAGAAACTACGAGACAGTGCTTCGCTATTTAGGGATTAAAATAAGTAAATGTGATAAAGTTACACATTATGAAGCATTTTGAAGTTCATGTTTTGTTTAAAATATCGTTCAATTAGGGTTTTTTCACGTAAAATGGGAAAAAGACACAGTTTTTTTTGGACCACGCGTTACTTGTTGAAACTGGGTTTGAAAAGACCTCAAAACACTTTTAAAGACAACAATAACCCAGTTCATAGTAAACCACCCTAGTGAAGGTCTAGCAACTCAAAATTCATCAAGAACGCATCGTATTTGCTTTCGTAAGAAAACCAATTTTCAACAGTTTTCGGTAATGATTTTCACCCGTTAACCGCTTGATATAGAAACTACGAGACAGTGCTTCGCTATTTAGGGATTAAAATAAGTAAATGTGATACAGTTACACATTATGAAGCATTTTGAAGTTCATGTTTTGTTTAAAATATCTTTCAATTAGGGTTTTTTCACGTAAAATGGGAAAAAGACTCAGTTTTTTTTGGACCACGCGTTACTTGTTGAAACTGGGTTTGAAAAGAGCTCAAAACACTTTTAAAGACAACAATAACCCAGTTTATAGTAAACCACCCTAGTGAAGGTCTAGCAACTCAAAATTCATCAAGAACGCATCGTATTTGCTTTCGTAAGAAAACCAATTTTCAACAGTTTTCGGTAATGATTTTCACCCGTTAACCGCTTGATATAGAAACTACGAGACAGTGCTTCGCTATTTAGGGATTAAAATAAGTAAATGTGATACAGTTACACATTATGAAGCATTTTGAAGTTCATGTTTTGTTTAAAATATCGTTCAATTAGGGTTTTTTCGCGTAAAATGGGAAAAAGACTCATTTTTTTTTGGACCACGCGTTAATTGTTGAAACTGGGTTTGAAAAGACCTCAAAACACTTTTAAAGACAACAATAACCCAGTTTATAGTAAAACAACCCTAATGAAGGTCTAGCAACTCAAATTTCATCAAGAACGCATCGTATTTGCTTTCGTAAGAAAACCAATTTTCAACACTTTTCGGTAATGATTTTCACCCGTTAACCCCTTTATATAGAAACTACGAGACAGTGCTTCGCTATTTAGGGACTAAAATAAGTAAATGTGATACAGTTACACATTATGCAGCATTTTGAAGTTCATGTTTTGTTTAAAATATCGTCCAATTAGGGTTTTTTCGCGTAAAATGGGAAAAAGACTCAGTTTTTTTTGGACCACGCGTTACTTGTTGAAACTGGGTTTGAAAAGAGCTCAAAACACTTTTAAAGACAACAATAACCCAGTTTATAGTAAACCACCCTAGTGAAGGTCTAGCAACTCAAAATTCATCAAGAACGCATCGTATTTGCTTTCGTAAGAAAACCAATTTTCAACAGTTTTCGGTAATGATTTTCACCCGTTAACCGCTTGATATAGAAATTACGAGACAGTGCTTCGCTATTTAGGGATTAAAATAAGTAAATGTGATACAGTTACACATTATGAAGCATTTTGAAGTTCATGTTTTGTTTAAAATATCGTTCAATTAGGGTTTTTTCGCGTAAAATGGGAAAAAGACTCATTTTTTTTTGGACCACGCGTTAATTGTTGAAATGGGGTTTGAAAAGACCTCAAAACACTTTTAAAGACAACAATAACCCAGTTTATAGTAAAACCACCCTAATGAAGGTCTAGCAACTCAAATTTCATCAAGAACGCATCGTATTTGCTTTCGTAAGAAAACCAATTTTCAACAGTTTTCGGTAATGATTTTCACCCGTTAACCGCTTGATATAGAAACTACGAGACAGTGCTTCGCTATTTATTGATTAAAATAAGTAAATGTGATATAGTTACACATTATGAAGCATTTTGAAGTTCATGTTTTGTTTAAAATATCGTCCAATTAGGGTTTTTTCGCGTAAAATGGGAAAAAGACTTTTTTTTTTGGACCACGCGTTAATTGTTGAAATGGGGTTTGAAAAGACCTCAAAACACTTTTAAAGACAAGAATAACCCAGTTTATAGTAAAACAACCCTAATGAAGGTCTAGCAACTCAAATTTCATCAAGAACGCATCGTATTTGCTTTCGTAAGAAAACCAATTTTTAACACTTTTCGGTAATGATTTTCACCCGTTAACCCCTTTATATAGAAACTACGAGACAGTGCTTCGCTATTTAGGGACTAAAATAAGTAAATGTGATACAGTTACACATTATGCAGCATTTTGAAGTTCATGTTTTGTTTAAAATATCGTCCAATTAGGGTTTTTTCGCGTAAAATGGGAAAAAGACTCAGTTTTTTTTGGACCACGCGTTAATTGTTGAAACTGGGTTTGAAAAGAGCTCAAAACACTTTTAAAGACAACAATAACCCAGTTTATAGTAAACCACCCTAGTGAAGGTCTAGCAACTCAAAATTCATCAAGAACGCATCGTATTTGCTTTCGTAAGAAAACCAATTTTCAACAGTTTTCGGTAATGATTTTCACCCGTTAACCGCTTGATATAGAAACTACGAGAAAGTGCTTCGCTATTTAGGGATTAAAATAAGTAAATGTGATAAAGTTACACATTATGAAGCATTTTGAAGTTCATGTTTTGTTTAAAATATCGTTCAATTAGGGTTTTTTCACGTAAAATGGGAAAAAGACACAGTTTTTTTTGGACCACGCGTTACTTGTTGAAACTGGGTTTGAAAAGACCTCAAAACACTTTTAAAGACAACAATAACCCAGTTCATAGTAAACCACCCTAGTGAAGGTCTAGCAACTCAAAATTCATCAAGAACGCATCGTATTTGCTTTCGTAAGAAAACCAATTTTCAACAGTTTTCGGTAATGATTTTCACCCGTTAACCGCTTGATATAGAAACTACGAGACAGTGCTTCGCTATTTAGGGATTAAAATAAGTAAATGTGATACAGTTACACATTATGAAGCATTTTGAAGTTCATGTTTTGTTTAAAATATCTTTCAATTAGGGTTTTTTCACGTAAAATGGGAAAAAGACTCAGTTTTTTTTGGACCACGCATTAATTGTTGAAACTGGGTTTGAAAAGAGCTCAAAACACTTTTAAAGACAACAATAACCCAGTTTATAGTAAACCACCCTAGTGAAGGTCTAGCAACTCAAAATTCATCAAGAACGCATCGTATTTGCTTTCGTAAGAAAACCAATTTTCAACAGTTTTCGGTAATGATTTTCACCCGTTAACCGCTTGATATAGAAACTACGAGACGGTGCTTCGCTATTTAGGGATTAAAATAAGTAAATGTGATACAGTTACACATTATGAAGCATTTTGAAGTTCATGTTTTGTTTAAAATATCGTTCAATTAGGGTTTTTTCGCGTAAAATGGGAAAAAGACTCATTTTTTTTTGGACCACGCGTTAATTGTTGGAATGGGGTTTGAAAAGACCTCAAAACACTTTTAAAGACAACAATAACCCAGTTTATAGTAAAACAACCCTAATGAAGGTCTA